>CM035788.1:36600171-38045171 GCA_020466265.1 Siphamia tubifer
TTATTATTATTATTATTATTATTATTATTATTATTATTATTATTATTATTATTATTATTAATAATAATAATAATAATAATAATAATAATAATAATAATAATAATAATCTAACTGCAGTTGGAACATGAACTTTTATATCTGAATAGTGTGGTGACTTTGTGGACATCAACAAGTCAACAGTTCACTGTTTAATTCACAGTGGCTTCTAGTGGTGAAGTTATAGATCACAACATTTTAACTGAGCCTCAGTCTATTGTTGCCACGACAAAACACTTTCTAGATCCGGGGTCTCAAACAAATTTTCTTAATTTTCCACATTCAGCCTGAATTGATCTCCAATGAGCCAGCCAAAATGAAAACATAATAATCTATAAATAATGACAACTCTAAATGTTTGTCATTGTTTTAGTGCAAAAACCACCATTAAATTATGAAAATACTTTTAAGAATTATCTAAATGTAAAACAAGTGACATTTCATAAGGAAAATAAGGGCAATTTTAATGGATGGATGCCATGGATGAAATAATACTAATTTAACCAGGAAAAATCATAAAGTATCCAAAAATAAAGCCTTTAAAGGTGAGTTACTGTGTTGATAATGTGTTGGATCAGGTCACACGACTCAGTTTTATGGTTATGGGCAGGAAATTTAGGGAAAAAATGGCAAAAAAAAGTCATATTTGAGATTAAAGGGGGAAAAAAAGTAACACATTTAAGATTAAGAAAAGCATAATTATGACAGTCAAAATGATGTCAAAATCCAAATGATGAAATAAAGTCAAAATTTGGAGACAAAAAGCCACAATCATAATTATAACAATTTCCTCTTGAAACCACTTATTTTTTGTCATGCCACATCTGTTTAATTTGAAAAAGTAATGAGTCTATTGTAAGGAATGTAAGGAGTATAGAGTACAGATATTTATGCAGAAATGTAGGGAGTATAAAGTAAAAAAAAATCACGAGAAAAATAAATACTCAATAAAGTACAGATACAAAAAAATACTTAAGTACAGTTACAAAGTACTTTTACTCAGTTACTTCCCACCTCTGATGGAAATATACATAAATGTGTTGGAAAGGATCCATGCAGTAAATATGCAGAGAAGCTTAAAGTCTGGTGTTTAATAAAAACCACCAGCAGGGGGCGCATGTTTTCTACATTGCCTGTAACTGGTGTTTGTGTGTCCTCAGTTTTACTGCAGACTTAATATCTGTTTGAAGTGGTACTCTGAGTGTGGAAGTAATAATTTAATATGAAACATGCATGAAATCTACTGACATCAAGGCTGTGTAAAGTGTTGAAGCTTGTCCATAATATTTTCCTGAATGTTTGTCCAGTCAGGAGTGTAGCTCCTGCCCCCCCTACTGGGAGTGGAAGAGAGAGAACTCTTTTTTTGCAGCAAAAGAATGAGTTGATAGATGTTGTATATACTTTAGCTATTTGTTTTCCCAGTGCAAATATAAATGAAACCTTTTAACGTTTTCTTCACTGTATTTTTCTTAAAGGTAACAGAAAAACTGAGGCCAAAAAGCATCTGGAACACCTTCCAATTCTTGTGTTTAACCCATGGGAGTAATCATGATGTTGACATTGGTGGGGGACATAATTTGATGACTTCCTCACGAGAGACAGCAACAGAAATAATAATAATAATAATAATAATAATAATAATAATAATAATAATAATAATAATAATAATAATAATAATAATAATAATAATAATAATAATAATAATAATAATAAATAATAATAATAATAAATAAGAACACTGCTAAAATAATAAAAATAATGTCCCATTTTGGTTTTGCCAACAAAAACTAAGAGACATTTTAGGAATGTTTTTTATTTCTTACACCACATTTTGTCTGTTTTTTTGGTCATCTATAACTGCATTATATATTTATTATAGTTATCGTCACAAGATGCACATTTACGTCTAGTTTCATCTCGTTTTTGTTACGTGATAAAGGTTGATGATAATATTTACTCACTATAAGGTGCACTGTCAATGAATGGTTTATTTTTTAGTTTCTTCATATTGGATTATAACGTGCATTAAATGAAGTCTAAATTATTAGATAAAAAGTCTAAATTATGAGATAAAACATCTAAATTATTAGATAAAAAGTCAAAATCATTAGATAAAAAGTCTAAATTCCCAGTCACTAAGCACAACCACAATTAATCCATATATAAGGAACACTGTGGTTTTTGGAGGATATTAAAGTCTTTTAAGTGTCACCTTATTGTCCAGAAAATACAGTAACCTTTTGTTTCCCAAATGTTGTGTAATTTCCTATTAAAAAATTGACATGGACGTTTTAGAAACATCCAAATATTGGATACGTCCATAGTGTCCATACACAATTTTACACCCATGGTTTAACCCATAAATACTCAAACAGCCACCAGCGTCCAAAATAATCTACTGATGTAACCTGTTTAATGTGGCTGATCCCTTAATCCTGTCAATATATGTTAAAAAAAAAAAGTAAAAGTAGTTATTCCTCTATTTATGGTCATCAGATATGACCCATTTGGTCATTCAGGAGCTTCACAGTTACTATGGAAACACCATCATCTTCTACAGCAGTGATTCACCAATAAAACCTCATTAATGACAATAGATGGATGCATTCGTTTTATGTTCAACTAATGATATATTTGTTGAAAAAGTTGTTTTTTCTTGAGTGTTCCCTGTTTATTATGTAATAACCCTGTAATATTATCATGACAATTAAAGTACATGATCGGTAAATTAAATAAAGCAAAATGTCAAATTTTCACTGAAAAAAAGCTAAATATAGAGAATATTATTATGATATATGGTGAAAAATCCCTGAAGAAATGTTAAATATGAACAAAAATTCATTTGGGAACGTTTACTAAAGTCATCCTGGGTCTGTGTGGGTTAACATGACATTATACATTATACGTTATTATGATATGAATATATGTTGTATATTGTATATTGTTTAAGTATCGACATTGCAATGTATGTGTGCGCAATAGTGATCGCAGTCCTGCAATTATTTTTATAAAATTTTTTAATGTATTTGTATATATTTTTTATTTTATTATTCATTCATTTATTTATCCTTTTTTATTTATTCATTTAATTTTGCTTTTTGATTTTACAATTATTATTTTTATTTAATTAATTTAGCTATAAGAAGGATGATACTGAAACGTACATGTCGACCACTAATCTGTTTGACCATTTGTGTCGGCACCACACAGCGGTTATATACTCCTGAGGATTTTTTTCATATTACAATAAACATCACAGGGCTAAAAAAAAATTGCAATTTCAGTTTCTTTCTAATATCATACAGCCCTAATAAACAACATCATTCAATAAATACAACAATTGTAACTGTAACCCTCAGATAGGTCACTGGTGAGCTGGTGTTTGTTAAAAGGTTAAAAGGGCAGCATTGTCTGCTGAAAATGAGGTAACTTTAAGGAAGTTGCAAATAAATGAGCAAAAAATAAGAAGAAAAATAGGAAGAAATTGTGAAAGCAATAGATTTAAATCATAATAGATTGAATTCATACAGTGCTTTTTTGGCAACTCAAAGCACTTCACATTAATGACCCTTTATTCATTCGCTCTCACATGCACGCTCTGGGGGTGGTAAACTACATATGTAGCCACAACTGCAGACTGACAGAAGCCCCTCTGACCACCACCAAACATTCATACACCAGTGTGAGTGACACTGGAGGCAAGGAGGGTGAAGGAAACAACAGACTGACTAGGACAGAGCAGGATTTGAACCAACAACCTTTTAGTTACTGGACAACCTGCCGTCCCAAATTTAAAACACTAAATTATGAACAGCAGACATCCATTGTTTAAAAAGGTTTGTTTAATTTAACAGGACAAAGGCACATAATGCATGAATATACAACTGATTGATCACACAGTGCACTGGAGGTGATGAAACTATGTAAACCAGACCTGTAGTTTTGCAAGTAAAACTTCCTCAAATATGTCAAAACAGGAACAGATATTATACCATCAGTAGAACAAACATCAATACAAACACATTATTATGGCAGACAAATGTTAAAAGTGGTCTGTGGTCCTGTAAGAAAATATAGCATGAAATAACACATTGGTCAGTCCAAAAATAGGCTCATAGTTCATCAGGTAGAACCTGTAATGTGCTCTGGCTTCAACAATGAAGTACAGAAAGCTGTGGCTTCTTTAAAAAAAAAAAAAAAAAAAAATTAGAAAATAAAATAAAATAAATTGCAATTGCATTTTCCTCAAAAGGCCTCGTATCACAGTATAATTCCTCACCACTGAATCACATTATTAGTTAAAGAAAAACACCACAAACTGTGCAAACCCCATAAGACATGAAAACAAAGAGAGGCGTTTTTGTACTGTTTGGGCGTGTACATATGGAGAACAGCTTGTGCAGATACTACCATGGTAACGTCACAGTAATGCAGCTGGATTGATTTTTGGCCCTTGAGAAAAAAGACAGCTGGTCTTATCTGAGTCCAGCAGTCGCCTCTGCGGTTATAGATGTATGTCCTCAACACCCTCACCATCACCGTCAACCTCTAAAACATGGACATGAAACATTTTCTAATCGAAGAATCATTGGAAAAACAGTGGCGTTGGAAATCAAATACTTTGTACTTTCCATACAAGTGTTTAGAGATGATGGACCACACAGGACAGAGAGAAATAAAGAAAAAAAATACATAGATTTTTTTTAAAAAACAAAAGAACATTGTTGCAGTGGTTTTTTTTTACATTAGTATTTTGAAACAGTAGCTGGGCGAGTAAACATTGAGTTTGGAGTGTGCAGGCGTGCAACAGTTTGAGAGGTTAAAGGTTAAGAAAGAAGCAGAACAAAATTATTATTATTTTCCAAATTTGAACTCATCCTTGGATTCATTTCCCAAAAAACTGTGCAAGTGGGTGATTTTTACATTGCTGCTATGTCAAATATAAAAATGATCTTAATTTGCCCTTATTTATCCTCAAATCGATTTCTGACAAATGATTTCAGGGCTTAAAATGACAAAATATTGTGTTAGAAATGATATATTAATTCAAAAGGCTTGAATAAAAGTGTTAGTTACACACATTCAAGGTCTAGACAAGAAAAAAAATTAATCAAAATTTAATTTCAGTCTGACTTTAAAAAAAAAAAAAAAATTACGGATGTTTAAACGTATGGTATAGGTGTCTTTTAAAGATTGTACAACCAATCATTGTAGACATTAAGTCACCTGTGTGTCCTCCCTATCAGCCAGGCACCAGCATCCTGTCAATAGCGTACTGTAAACGCTCCCAGTTTTTCCAGAAGATGGTCAAAAAGCACACTCCCAGGATGGTCGCCACCACATGGTGCCGACTTCGCATTAATGGAGCGGCAAACTTAGCAGCAGTGGAGACACACACCAGGATAACGGTAATGATGGCCAGCATGATGTTGATGCTTTTTCCCAGTAAGACCCTGGCGTCACCGCTCTCCAGTTGAACCGTCTGCTGCTGCTGCTGCTGGAGCTCCAGCTTGGACACTCGTGTCTGACACGACTCCAGGGCTTCCTGAGGGACACGGAGAGGACACTTTATGAAGCTGAATACATTCTAAGTGTTTGCTAAAAGGCTTTTCACTGACCTTTTAAGCATAGTGTATAACCCAAAACCCTCCAAAAACACTAAGAACCACATGCAAAAGGCTTTTCAACTGGTGGAAATGAGATAAAAAAATATCATCTATTCCATTCGGTAAACATATATAGTGGTATTTCTGTGCTATTGACATGGATACAAGTTATTATTTTCATCAGGATTTGTTACCCCACCTGTCTGTCTGTTTGACTGTAACCAGGTTTATGTAAAAACTACTGGACCATTTTTCCATGAAATTTTCAGGAAAACTGCAAGGTAGCCTAGAATAGATGCCATTACATTTTAGTGATTGTAGGTTAAAGTCACCAAAGATATTGTTTCGCAATGATAAGAGATAGTAACCTGACTGTCACCAGATGCGATCTCACAATACCATCTGGGACTCTTCCGCAACCAATGTCCTCTAAGGGGCTCCGTAAAAATAAACAACTTCAGTGGCTCAATATATTTCTTAATCTTAATTGTGAATACATACTGGATTAATTTAAATGCTCCTAAAATAAAGTGCTGCTTGTCTTGTCTATATTGAGGCGAAGTCAACGTATGGAGCATCACTGAAGGCCTAATATTGAAGTCCACGGCCCGCCACTGATCAACACCAATATTAACACCACCCTGATTTAACCATATTAATGTAACAAAAGCACAGTGTTGTTTTAAATCAATGTGGTGTTAATACAACACTCTCTATTTAACACTGACACTCAATATTTAACACTCCCATATTTGCTGTGTTCTGTAATATATATCATATAAAAGGAAGCAGGAGTCATGAAGTATTTAATTTTAATCTTATTCTACAGCCCTCTAGAATGTTACGACAGCTCCCATTCACTTTAAATGGACGTTCTCAGCGCTCTGGGGGCGGATTTAAAATTTTTTTTTTGCCAATGGCAACGAGTTTTGTCACTTCACATTCACGGTACCATATCACTCCGCAGGTACTTGGGCTACTTTGAAAGTAAATATTCAATTGTCTGCCTTTTCTCAAAATAAACTGTAATAACCCGTAGAATAAGCGGGATAATGTTTTGCCCACGCGTGACTATCAGAAAAATATTTAGATATTTCCCTGCTGTGCTGTTCGGCCCCCGTCGGGAAATATTTTTCTGATAGTCACGCGTGGGCAATCCATCATCCCTTACTAAATGATTGCATATTCTCTGAGCTCCATGAACATGTACCTGTATGTCTCTGGCTCGTTCATGGGCCTGGTAGGCTACCCGCTCCTCAATGCTGGCCAGTTCCTGCTTCAGATTGGCCATTTCATTCTGGTGAAGCTCCGTCAGATCATTTAGTTGGTCTTCTAAATGCTCATACCTGGAAGCATACAGGATATTTAGTCATAAGTTTAGTTTCAAAGGCAGGTTTTAACAATGTACTGTGCTGCTGTTGATGTCACATGTAGACTTCTGAAAAATATGTCTCGAGGTGGTTGTTGCGCTAAGAATAAAACAACATGAACTGATACAAACATGTCTGTAGTTCGATTTCTCACAGCTATTACATAATCAGATGATCTTTTTTTTTTCTCTTCTAACCACATGTATTATGCAGTACTTTTACACCTGGCTCCATTCAAAAGCATTTTTCCACTGTGTGACATTTCAGTGACGCATTTGTAATTTAATCTCATTTATTCCATCTATTCATTTTGATATTCTAAACTTCAATTAGTCATTGTCCCAATTTAATAGTGCACTTTTGTTCAGTTTTACTTTTGCCTTCATTTAAAAAGTATACAAAGCAAACAGAGATGCAGTTTTTATTCATTAGTACTAAATAGAACTTCCTTTTTCATTTTGATTGTGTGTGTATTAACCCTTTAACTCCTGAGACTTTAGCAGTTCCACAGTCAAAAAAAAAAAGAATAAGGAACAAAATGAAAAAAAAACAACAACCAAAGAGATCAATAAAAACAAACAAAAATGAATAATAAACCAACAAAATAATAAGTAACATGAACAAAGACACAAAAAGAACAAAAATTAAGAAAAATAATTTTAAAAAAGTATAAAAAAGAAACTAAATTACCAACAAAATGTCAAAAACTAATACATATTTTCAAAATAATAAATAATTTGAAAAAACTTCCCCCCCAAAATAAATATATAAATAAATCGTATTGTCATTTGGTTCCAGTAGCTTTAGTTTTCACTTTTTAAAAATTTTTTTAAAAATCAGTTTAATTTTGACACCTGTTTATCTTCATTAGTTAGAGTTAGACACTCTGGAAATTCACAATTTCTCTTTTAAAACCAACAACCTGTTAGTAGGCTAAGCTTTGCTGTTACATACAGCTTCATTTCAATTTCTAATGAAATACTGCCGCATGATTTTTAAAAAGAATGCAACAAAATCGTGAATTTCCAGAGCGTGTAACTCTGCACTCAGCAATCGACTATCACAGACTTCCTCCTAAAGTCGGCTCCTTCATTCAGAAAGGTACTGGCTCGAGATAAGTAACTCGGGACACACTATCCGGCGACATGAAGACCTCAGGACACTTTGGTTTGACTTTAGAACCAAACAAAGTGAAGCATCGTTCAGTTATTCTGCTCCTCACCTGTGGAACAAACTACCTGAGAAAAACTGTCAGTTCATTTAAATGAGGCCTGAAAACATTACTGTTCACTGGAGCTTTTACTTAGATTCTGTTTTCAAATGTTTTATGTCTCTTATTTTAATTGTCTTTTAATGCATTGTTATCATTTTCATTTTCTTATATGTTTTGTTTAAAGCACCTTGAATTGTCCTGTACATGAAATGTACTATACAGATCCATCTGCCTTTGCCTTTAGGGACCCTCTACTTACTAACACGTAACTGTGATGTTCTTTAGAACTTTAGAAGAGGTCTAAAAATAGCGTTTCGTGTCGACAAAAACACATACCCTCACCACTTCGATTCCTAACACAGTTTGGCTCAAAACGCCCCAAATCAAAGGTCCTCAATGTACATCTGACACAACACATGTACTCCCAATCATCTAAAAATGTAACTCAAATGCCTTTTACTGTTGATAATTCCTTCCAGTACGTGTATGTCAGTTCTCCTTCTGCCTCACCTGTATCTCTCCTCCTGCAGTGTTTGGCTGATGATCTCGTACTCCCTCTTGACCTGAGTCTTTAACTCCTCTAGATCGTCCTCCAGCTGATTCTGGGCCTCTTTGATCTCCCTCACCTCTTCCAGACTCAGAGCCAGTCTGCCGCCGTCTCCCTCTCCCTGCTGGCCGTGGTTTTGAACCTGACTCGACATGTTCCCTGCAGATACTCCCGCTGGGTTCCCATTACTGTCTGCTGAAATAGAAGCACTTCCTGAGGAGCACTCGTCATCACTGGGGTACTTTGGCTTGCCTACCATGGAGGTGCTACTGCTTAGCCCCTTCCCTGTGTTGTCACTAGGCAACGGTGACGAGGCATCCATGCTGGTTTTCAGATGAGCGATGTTGTCGGCGCTGCCAAACTTGTTCCTGATGAGGTTCGCAAACTCTCTTGGTTTGCTGAAGAAGAAAGGTGGGGAGAGAGAAACGCCAGGGCCAATGGTTTTAATTTTGTCCATGGTGGGGTGTCGGCCGCTGCCAGTCATGTCCCTCAGCAGCTCTCTAGGAGACTCCCTGGGGAGGGTACTGTGTTTGACCAGTGGTGCATGTGCTGGGGAGCTGTGGTGGACTTCACTGTCTTTCATCTTCCGGTGGTACTGTTCCAGCTTCTTCTGCATCTGTGCAATGTTATGCGCAGACTTTTGGTTCTTCTTCTCAAATACCTGCTTGATGCGTCCCATCTGTTGTTTATCAGCACTGTTCACCAGCTTCAGGTACTCGGCAACGTTCTCATCTCGCACCGTCTGTTCGATTTTCAGCTTCTCTGTGACTTTCAGGATCTTCTGTTGAAGGTTGTCCAAGCAAGAGCGACTGCGTTGCACCTCAAAGCCAAGAGCAGGACTGTGGGTTCCATCAGTCAGATCCAGATCTAGATTGTTCTCTGAAGAACCCCGACGCATGGAAGGGATGCTCAGAAAACTGCCGTCAGTGCTCTGATCCATCTGCAAAGGAGAAGCAAAGATATGCAGCTTCACTGAAAGCACCAACGGGGAAGAAAATTAACTGCTGTTCATTTAACCCAGTGCTTCTCAAATCCGGTCCTCGTGGTCCAGTGTCCTGCATGTTCTACCTATTACAGTCTTCTATCACAACTATTGATCAGCTCTTCAAAAGCCTGATAATGATGTAATGGCTTCCAGATGTGATGGAAGAGGGAGATATTTGGTATTTTTTTAAAAACATTTTCTACATTATATTATATTTAAAAAGAGAAAAGACATATTAGAGACATTTTAATTTTTTGGTTTTCTAAAAAAGATATTTTTTTCAAATTTTTAAATCATTTCATTTCTTTATTTTATTTAAAAAAAACATTTTTATTTAAAATATACTGTAAAGTAAGTATATTGAAGGGTTTTGTGGGTTATGCATCATGTATGCATTCATACAGTTACTGTAATAATGGTTTTCTGGGTGAACAAAATAATCAAAATGTTTTGGGTTTTTATTTTATATTGTTGTTTATCATCTCCGTGAATTAATAATTAAAGTAATGATTAGTATTAGAGTTTCTTAAAATGTGAGATATTAGCTGAATTACATTTTAGGGTTTTTTTTTCCCATTCATTCATTCATTTTTAAATAATTTTCATTGAATGAATTATTTTTGAAATGTTTGAGTTTTTTCCCCCATTCATTCATTTTTATTTTCACACAGTATATCACTTTCTGATGAGTTTTAAATAGATGTTTCTTTACTTCAAAAATTAAACATGTTTTCCAGTGACATATTTGTAATTCCAGGAAAATAGGGTCATATATAAAACATAATTATAATCACACAGTGGTGCAGTGGTTAGCACTTGTGCCTCACAGCAAGAAGGTCCCTGGTTTGAATCCCACACCAGACCTTTCTGTGTGGAGTTTGCATGTTCTCCTCGTGTCTGTGTGGGTTTTCTCCAGGTACTCCAGTTTCCTCCCACCATCCAAACACATGCACTGATACGTTAATTCACAGTTGTCAAACTCCAGTCCTCGAGGGCCGGTGTTCTGCATGTTTTACATATTTCCCTCTTCCATGTGATTCAGTTTAACCCTTTAACTCCTGAGAACTAACAAAATAATTGGTAACGTGAGCAAAGTTAGACACAAATGGTAGAAAAATAAACAAAATGAGCAACAAAAACTAATAAATATTTACAAAATCACAAATAATGTGGAAAATTTTGGGGAAAAAAATTACGAAAGAAGAAAACTAGTATTGAAATTTGGTCCCAGCAATTTTAATTTTATCTTTAAAAAATGTTTAAGTAAAATAAAAATGGCTTTTTGGCACCCTTTCCATGCACAAAACTAAAAGGAAAATAGTTGAATTTTTCAGAATATTTAAACTAAATCATCCATTCAGAATCAACGCTGACATTTAAAGAGTTAATAATCAGCTCCTCATCAGACTGATAATGATGCAATGGCCTCCAGGTGTAATGGAAGACGGAAACATCTAAAACAAGACACCCCTGGGTTAATTAGTTAATCTAAATTGTCTATAGCTGTGAATGTGAGAGTGATTATTTGTCTATATATGTTCAGCCCTGAGATGAACTGGAGACTCATACAGGGTGTACCCCGCCTTCACCCATTGTAGCTGGATTAGGCCCCCAGTGACCCCTGTGACCCTAGTGAGGATAAAGTGGGTTCAGATGAGGAGACAAAGAAAGAAATCTCCACTAAGGTTCATGCACCAAAGGGTTAAATGAAATTCTATACACTTTTTAGGATGTAGTTTTAGTTTTGGCTTCAATTCATTTTGTTTATGACACAATAACTGATTTACTAGTTTTTTCATGAAGCTACATATATGGTCAAGAGCATCAAAGACATTTTTAACTATCTCACACAATCAAAACTAAATATTAAAAAGTACTTTTCTCTACACACTTCCAGCTCTGTCAGATGGTGTCACTGTTTCCTCATACTTTCAGAAAGTAAGAACCATAAAATATTTGGCCAAACACACCATATGAGTTCATTTTTAGGCATTAATTGATGTCTTCTTTCTTTAGTTTTGATTTTCTGCTGCTGCGTGGCCATCTGGGTGTGTGTGTCTATAACGGTAATGTCACATCTGTTTCACAGTTGAATCATATTTGTATACAGTATCATGTACGGATGATGAAATTCAGATAACAGTTATTAATATGTGTGAAATAAGTGGAGCATGCACATCTAATGTAGGTCAGTGATGATGGCACATAAGGCCACAAGGCTCAGGAACTCCCTCTTGCAGACATTGTCCCATTTTTTCTTCCAATAAATTAGCATTTTCCTCACTTAGACTCAACAGTCTGTCTTTGAGTTTGTGTCAATAGTTCACCACTGAGTTGAGCACTTATCTCTAAATTTGAGGAAGCAAAACAGTCTAAAGATAATTTGGACAAACAACTTTAACTACAGCAGGAAACCTAATTATGCTCAACTAAAAAAGGAAACAGAGTAGGGGAAAGTAGAGAGAATAAAATTAGGTTTTCATGCAAAGTGTTATTTTAAGTGACGCAGCACTGTAATGTAACAGCAGACTGACAAACCTACAAATGGTGCAAAAGGCTAACAGTAGCACAGTAGAATTATTATAGGCATTGTAAGCTAATAAAGCCTAACACAACATGTTGTACAACAGGCCTTAATGTCTGCGCAAAGCTGCACTAATCCATAACCAATGTAACACAGCTAGTCTCATGCAAATACACAAACTTGGTGAGATTTAACGTCAATCCTTTCTAGAATTTCACATGCATGTCAAGGGTTACATATCGCAAAACAAAGAGCCTTTACAACTGAATAATACATATAAAGTTTAGCATGGATTGTGTGGAAAGACACATGACTGTAAGGTGGAACAGAACACAGGGTTATGGTCAGACATAGACTGGTACACACATCCACAACAATACACAATAAATTACAACTGATGATGAGCACAAAACGTTCAGCAGGGCATGAGTAATCTAATTATTACACCTTAACAGTTTTTGCTCTTGGCACATTCCTCAAAGTCCTTCAACTAGCTGAACTTGTTTTGGAAGCTAATATAGTGAGCAACAATGTTTTATATCTGATATTTTTTATTCATGCTCTAACTCCCTTTTTTGTAACATACAAATATGTAGCTTTTAAATTCTTTAAGCAGGCATTAATATATTAAAGATGCATATTATGATGGCATGTATTACATAAAAACATTCCAATAGGACAATTCCATGCTTTTTTCCAGAAGCATGCTGAGGGTGTTTCAGCCTCTGTCCTCTTCCCACTCTCTCTCTCTCTCTCTCTCTCTCTCCGTCTCTAATGCCTGTCCTTCTTGAACACTGGAGTCTTTCTCTGCAGGAAAAAAAAAAACCCTGCGTCATGTCCTACCTCTTCTCTGTGCGGGACAACATTCTGATGCAGAGGTTGTATATACATTCACTGGCCTCATTTATAGGCTGACGATCCCAGTCTGAGCAATATCTACACAAAACAATCAGATTTGAACATAAGCTGTTCTTTTGTCAAACCTGTTTGCCATACAAAAGAAAGAGGACTCTAATAGTCTTCTACTTCAGTAGGAAGTGTAGGGTGTAGGTTGCTCATATTACCCAGTCGTTTTAGCTTTCAAATGACAAACATAAGTGCTTGCCTGTACAGACAGAAAGCTTCAACTGCCAGCTATTTCTGCAAAATGCAAACTAAGCTCGTCCTTCAGGCAATCTCCCATCACCAGTATAACTTGCTTAGAAATCCCATTTCGTAGCATTAGAGGCCAAACATAGGGTCCAGGGGTGGACACTTAGTACTTAAAGGTGCTGTGATGGTGCAAGTACAGCAAGAAAAAAAATATCTATCTATCTATCTATCTATCTATCTATCTATCTATCTATCTATCTATCTATCTATCTATCTATCTATCTATCTATCTATCTATCTATCTATCTATCTATCTATCTATCTATCTATCTATCTATAGATATATTAGATATATATATATATATATATACACACACACACACATATTTTCTGAATTTGGTGCACTTTGTGTCCCACAGGTTTAACCTCAAAGAACAAGTAACCAATAAAATAAATTCTAAATAAAAATATCCATGTGTCTTTGCATTATAACACACTAACATATATTAAGCATTATATTTTCAAACATTTTATGGGTTTCTGAGGCGTAGAGTTCAGCCAAATGAATATGTCCCCACTGACCAAAGTTACTTTTTATTGAATAGAAAACAAATAAAAAGTCAGTTACCACAGGTTTTTATGCTAATATAATAATTTTTCTGTCTACTTTAACCTTAATATAAGAAAGAAAGAAAGAAAGAAAGAAAGAAAGAAAGAAAGAAAGAAAGAAAGAAAGAAAGAAAGAAAGAAAGAAAGAAAGAAAGAAAGAAAGAAAGAAAGAAAGAAAGAAAGAAAGAATAATAATCTATGAAATAGCACTAATTACTTTTCTCCCCTAGTTTTGTTCAACCCTTTTACATGGTTTATTTTACTTTATTCTACGGCCTTCTAGAACGTCCCGTTCACTTTGAATGACGTCCCTTGCTCATTTTTAATGTCAGATTGACATTGTCAAGTTCAAACTTTCAACATTGTTACAAACATAAATCATATTTAGTATTGTTGGAAAAAAACTAATAACTGTCTTGGAAAACTTTATTAATTTTTTGTTTTCCTCATGCTTTCTAAATCTACATACCCTAACTAATGTGCATCTATTGCTATTTTTAGCTAAAATGTTCAACCCTGTAACATTCAAACCTATAACAAAAAACTACTGTTATGGGGACAAGTCGTTATTATGGGGTTGAAGGTTGGACTGTTCTTATGTCAACCTTCAAATTTGCACCTAATTCAGAGAATTTTATATATATATATATATATATATATATATATATATATATATATATATATATATATATATATATATATATATATATATATATATATATATTTATTACATTTTTTTTTTTTTTTTACATGTACGTACGTACTATATAGTGGATGCAGATGCAGTGGAATTCTTGTCAGGAGTGGGGGGTGTTAGAGTATTGATACAACTTCCATATTTCACACTCATGTAGATGAAATCAAGCTGAATATATATCATGCAGCTGCAATGAGGGAGGAAGCATTCCTTAAAGAAAACATGACAGCTTTAAGTCTGATTCATGAGGCGGGCTCACATAACACTCTAACCCAATCCAGATGTTCTACACACACTAGAAACTGAAAACAACAATGACTTGTTGCAGTGTTTTCTCTGAATACTGGATCATTTGTGTTTCATAATAAAAGCCACATCAGCCAACAGTAGTGATGCTGCAGACTTCTAAACCCACTACCTGCTGGATACCTGCTGGGTTTCTGTGGATGAGTGACTCTGCTAAATGAATTAGCCTCATGCTGATGAAAATGTCCTTCCAAATGTGTGGAGGAGCTGCCCTACTTTTCACTTGACTTCTCTCAAAACACTTCTGCAGGCATTCTGCAGGAGCTGTCGAGGTAGGAGGGTGAAACAAAGGCCAGACTGAAGATGGTCTTTAGGTACAGCGTTAGGAAGTAAGAGGAGGGAAGAAAAAACAAGTGACCAGAGGAACAGATGGTTGTTTAATCAGACTGTCCTTAATGAAGAGGTCACTAAACCCCCTCCCCCCCAAAAAAAAATCAACAGTCGAGCAGGGTGCCAGGTAACTCCCAAAGGAGGCTGACCGTTACAAGATGATAGTTTGGAACAAAAAAGGGAGAAATGATGATTAATAGATTGACATAAATAAATAAACTCAGCTAAAATCAGGGGACCTGCACACTGCTATAAAAGTAATAACTGTGGAAGCTGTGCTCTTTGTCCCCAAATACAAAAAATGTGGTGATTGATCTTTTACAGTTTTTGGCCCAAGGCTGTGGAATGTGTTTCCAGCACAATTATGATCAACAACTGAACTAGCGGTTTTTAAATCTCAGTTAAAAACATATTTATTTAGGCGAGTGTTTGACATGTAGCCGAGTGTCCATGTCTTTTTTATGTTGTAGTTTTTATAACTTGTTTTTATCCTTGTTTTTATAATTGTTACTTGTTTTTATTGTTTTTATCTCATTTTGGAAAGCACCTTGTGTACCTTTTTGGTGACATAAGGTGCTATATAGATAAAATTTGATTGATTGACTGACTGTTTACTCACCCCTCCCCCTGAAAGGGGAGTGGGTTATTGTTTTTGATTGGTTTGTTTGTTTGATGGTATGTTTCTTTGTCTATTTTTAAGAAGGTTTCCACAAAAGTATTGGAGAATAGATCTCATAGAATTTTGGTGATTGTTGGTCAAAGGTCAAAGTCACAGTCACTAAAAATGTGTTTTTGCAGTGATAAGAAATAGGACAAATCAGATCAAATGTGTGCAGGGGGGTTGTTGTGGAGGGTACAGCTTGTTTGTTTGTTTGTTTGTTTGTTTTTAAGCAGCTTTAAGCAAAAACTACTGAACCAATTTCTATGAAAATTTCAGGAAAAGTGTGAGGTGGTCCATAATAGACTCCATGAAATGTTGGTGAATGTAGGTCAAAGGTCACAGTCACTAAAATGTGTTTTCACAATAATAAAAGATAGGGAGAATGCCATTATTATGTTGAAAAAAATTAAGATACTAGCCCCCATGAGGCCAAAACTCATTCATTTGTTCCACTAGTGATACTAACTATAATGTTAACTTGAATGTTAATAATGTAATGTTTGATTATAGCTTTAAATATCTGTATAATAAAGTGTAAATACACCCTTTACACTTCCTTGTTTTCTATTAAATAAATAATAATCAAGCCTCAATATGACAAATCTTTATCAAACTTATCCCACTTTATGGATTCTGTCTTGTTTATTTATTGAATAATTCATTATTAAAGCTGAATAAAGTCTGTTTCAGGTTGTGCATTTTTGTTAGCAACTGCTGTAAGTATTGTTAGTAAATGTTTTACAATCACACATAATGGATATAATTTCATATTTCTTGTCAACTTTTATTTATTTAAATAAAACCAAATAAATTAATTTTAAAAAGACAAATAAAAAATATGAGAAAAAAAATAACAAATTAAATAAATATACATAGAATGTAATATAATAAATAAATATAAATTCATCTGCAAAAAAACTAAAAACAAAACCCTGTTTCATTTAATCCTATTACTAGTAAAACATGTCATTTCTTTAGAAAGTTTGAACAGAATATCACTGTTCACAAGTATGAACTGAAATGACTCTAGTGTCCACATGTTTGTCCATTCTTGAGCATAATATCTAAGGAATGCTTGGCTGGAATTCTTCATATTTACAATAAACCAAAAAAAATTACTCCTGTCACCCTAGTGAGGATAAAGCACGTTCAGACGACGAGACGAGACAAAAAAAAAAGACACTTTTCTAACTGTATCATCTGTTCATTTTCTTTGACATTCAAAAATTTAGACTAAAACAGAAATGTACATTAGTATCATCCCAGAATTACATGTAACATTTAATTTCCTTATTTTGTGTTTTTCCTCACATGTCCTCCTCCTGACCTCATCTTTTGTTTCACATTAATCCACTCCAACTGAACCAAATCAACAAAGCAGGACATTGTACAAATCCACACCCACTGCTGTTTGACTCACCAGATGATGTTAGTATGTCAGTAATAAACAAGACAGACAGACAGACAGACGCACAGACGGACAGGGAGTGAAAATAGAACAGGGATTAAAATAAAAAGGAGTATTTTCCCATCATATTCTTATCACTATCATCACTGGTGTCCCCCTCCCTCACACCTCACCCCCCCTGCTGCCCTACATACATAACACACAACGTCTGTCCAGCACCGTGACCCATTTAATATGATTTTGATTCAGAATATAACATAAATTAATAAAATAAATGAATTAATTAACCCTTTGGTGCATGAATTATAAGAACCTTAGTTAAAAAAAAATGTTACCAAGTGTTTTTATTCCTCTTTAGGCATGAAAATAAAATGTAGGAGATTTAAATCTTTTTAATGAACCTATTTTTTTTATGGAGTTAAAAAAAAGTGTCCACTCAGCTGGACAATATGTGTTTAAGCTTTGAATTAAAGAAACATGTATTTAAAACATAATTAAAGATGCACAATATATTGTTTGAGCATCGACATCGCACTGTACGACAGGTCCTCCAATTATTTTTATTTTTGTTTTATTTTTATTTTCATGTATTTATTTATTTGTCCTTGTTATTTATTTATTTAATCTAAAATACATATTTTTAATGATTGATTTTATTTAATTATTTCAGCTACAAGAAGGATGACCCTGAAACATATGTTCTGTTTCGACCACTAATCTGTTTGACTGTTTACGTCTGCACCACACAGCTGTTATTTACTCCTGAGGATTTTTTCATTTCATAATATATATCAGAGTTAAAAAAAAAAAACAAACAGAACCCCCCCCCACAATGTCAGTTTTTTCTAATATTGTGCAGCCCTAAACTCAATATCAGAACACTATGAAATCAAACATTTTAATAGAGTTTTTGTTTAAGAAGAGACTGTTAATTACAGTCTAATAGCAACAGGTAATTGATTTACAGGTAAACATGTTAGTGCAGATCAGGTATTAAGAACAGACCAGTTACAGTAATGATATGAACTGACTGATATGGAACTAAAACAACAAAACTCATGAATATACAAGAGAACAACTGTAGAAGAACTGTCTAGTGTGCATCAAAGGGTTAAATAACATAAAAAATGGTTTGTTTTTATTGTAGTAGCTTTTATTGTACTGTATGTGAAGTGTCTTTGAATGCCATGACAAGTGCTATACAATATACAGTATATATATATAAATATATATATATATGTGTGTGTGTGTGTGTGTGTGTGTGTGTGTGTGTGTGTGTGTGTGTGTGTGTGTGTGTGTGTAATATGTATTATGTATAATATATACAAAAATATGCAAAGTCACAATCAGTAGATATATAAATAGAAAAATCTTATAAAAATATATTAGAGCTGTACAATGGCATCGACATTGCAATGTAAGTGTGAGCAATAGTCACATCACAGGTTCTGCAATTATTTTTTATTAAATATTTGTATTCATTTAAAAAAGTGTTTTCTTTTATTTAGTTAATTTCTTTATTTTAGTCATTTATTTTTATGTATTAATACATTTTTTATTTGTCTTACTTATTTACAATTTATTATTTATTTAATTATTTGTAATTATTAATTTTATTTAATTATTTTGGCTACAAGAATGAAGACCCTGAAACGTATGTTCTGTGTCGACCACTGATCTGTTTGACTGTTTGCATAGACACCACAAAGCTGTTATACACTCCTCAGGATTTCTTCATATTGCAGTATATATATATATATATATATATATATATATATATATATATATATATATATATATATATATATATATATATACAGTATATATCTCACAGAGTTAAAAAAAATTGCAACGTCAGTTTTTTCTAATATCATGGAGCTCTAATAAAAATCCAACTGCATTAGCCAAGGTCTTGCCTCACTTAATGAGGGTGTCCTGGATGAGGATTGGTCTAAAGTCTTCCAGACTGTTCTGTGTAAATTGGAGGCAAAGTCAGAGGAGCTGAGAAAAACTGCAGATGCTGCTTATCTCACACCGCAATGCTCCCCCTTGGATCAATGGTCTAGTTAGTGATTCAATTCCTCATGAAAAAACAGATGTTACACTGATATACCCACTGCAGCAAAAGGAGCAGGCGATGCTTCAATTTGGTTTTTCAGACTTAAAACAGAGTGAGATGAAAACTCACAAACTGTTGAGGCCTGGGTCATGTGGCAGAAGATGTGTAATATACTTAAAAAAAACAAAACAAACAAACATATACTTAGATAGTTATTTTCCACCTTCATGATCCTCAAAGCTCTTTACATTAGCCTCACATTCACCCATTCACACTCATACACCAGTAGGTTTCTAAGGTTCTGTCAGTCCAACTGGGACATGAAGTCAGGGTTCAGTGTCTTGCCCAAGGGCAATTCCACATGTGAACAGCCAGACCCGGGACGCAAACCACCGACCTTTCAGTCATTGGCTGTTTGCATGTTTTAGATGCATCCCTCATCTAACAGAAACTCTGCAGTAAACTGATAATGACAGTCAGGTGTGTTAAAGAGGGAAACATTTAAAACATGCAGGACACCGTCCCTCCAGGACCACTCCTGTTATATGTGATAATTGGGCCACATGCAGCCCAATAGCTGGCCCTGACTGGCCCACATGAGGTCACTGTCAAATTAAATTAACATACAGCTTTTATTTTGAAGAATCTGCTAAATTATCATTTTCACACTCAGCATAAGGCTTTGTACCAAATTGGTTTGTTGCTCAGTTTCAGCACATTCATGTCAACTAACACCAAAAAATGAAAGAAAAATGTATTAAGAATGCAGAGATTTTAACAAAACATGGACTTCTAAGTATTTCTTTATTGAAGTCAGAAAAGAAACTGAGATAAACAAACACATCTGCAGTTAGGGTTGTTTATGTAAAGTTAATATGGAGCTGGTTTTATACATTTTAACAAATGTTTTTGTGAATATTCATTAAATTGTTGTATTCTGGGCTCTACATTTTCATTGTGTTGCTTAATTTATTGTTTTTTTAAGAGATATTGAACTATAGGTGAATTAATCCGACCCTTAATAACTATGAACATTTCTCATATGGCCCCATAGGAAAATTAATTAATTGCCCACTGATGCTCTAGATTCATGAAATGGTCTGTATTTACAAAACATTTTCAAACCACAAATGCACTTTTCCTGTGATAAACCGATTAATCTAATGATCGATAAACTATTGCAGTTTGTACAGATTAGTGCAGATAATGATAACTACAAATACTGACTATGAAGGAAGATAATATGTCAAAAATTATCTACTTAAAAAACAAAAATCACCCCCACCAAGACCTTTAATGAATGTTACAATTGTTTTCATTGATTCAGGTTTATTACCCCGCCCCCTGAAGGGGAGATGGATATAGGGTTTGAGTCTGTTTGTTTAAGCAGGTTTAGGCAAAAAGTCCTGTACCAAAGTCCATGAAATTTTCAGGGAAGATGCAAAGTGGTCCAGATAAGATCCCATAAAAATTTGGTGAATGTAGGTCAAAGGTCACAATCAAAGTGAATTTTATTGTCAATTTCTTCACATGTACTTGACATACAAAGGAATCAAAATTATGTTTCTCGCTCCCCTATGTGTTTACTAGTTTCCCAATGATAAGAGAAAAGACAAATCAGGTAAAACATGTGCAGGGTGGTTGGATTAGATTAGCTTCAACTTTACTGTTATTGTCCATGTACAAATACAGAACAACAAATTGCAGTTATCAGAATAAGAATTACTTTATTGATCCCAAGGGGAAATTGTATTAAAATAAAAGTACAACCAGACAATAAAATTTACAACCGGAATTATATCCAACCAGAAGTGCATAGCAGTAGTGAATGCAAAATACACACATGCACAATACACACACACACACACACACACACACACACACTTCTGGTTGGATATCATAGTGGTTGTCCCTCTCAGGGTATTGTTTTTGTGTTGGCTAGCTTGTTTGTGAGCAGCTTCATTCAAAAACTACTACTACTTTCATGAAATTTTTCAGGAAAGGTGATCCAGAATAGATCCCATTGAATTTTGGTGAATGTAGGTCAAAGGTCACAGTCACCAAAAATGTGTTTTCGTAAGCGAGGTCAAATGTGTAGAAGGAGGGCAGAGTTTGTTGTGCTTGACACTACCTGTTTATTTATTTGATTCATTATTTTGACTTGTTCATAAAAGTCATAGTTATTTTATTTCATGTGAAGTGTTAGATAGTTTGGGTGAAAGCTGGGGATTAAATGGCAACAACTGCACTGGTCTCACCATGTTATGTGCATAGATGTCTGCAGGATGCCAACTGCAAACACAGCAGCAGCAGCAGCAGCAGCAGCAGCAGCATCATCATCATCACACAGATCCACTGTGACATGACCAAGTCAACAACTGTAAATCACTAGTGTCAGAGAAGAGGAGCAGGAGGTTCTGTTCCGCCACCACAACACCTGCCTCAAACTGGCACAACACTCACACAAGTTATCTTCAGACCTAGTGAATCTACCATTAGATGCTTTATTATATCAAAAATTCTTTATCAGACTGTTACTTTTATGTGTTGTTTTTTTTTAACCTCTGCCAAGAAGGTTTTTTATTTTGTTTGGGATTGTCTGTTTGTGAGATTGTTTGTCTCACAGTAGGACTGTACAAAAGGTTCTGGGTGGATATTCTTAAAATCATTTCTGGAGATAGGTATTCATCCAAGTGAGTTCCCATAAAATTTTGAGATTGATCCAGATAATCATCTACATTCCAAAAATGATCAAAATCCGAATTTTCCCATTTACTTACAATGGATGTATGTCTTATACAATGCACTTTTCATATTTTAACATTCAATCATACATACAGTACATATTAGGGCATTAACGACTTCAGTTTTTTTTCAATAAAGTCAATAAAGTTGAAGTCGAGTCGATAAGTCGTGATGACATCATCACATTGTCAGTGAAGGAACAACACGCATACACGTCTGTCTAGCAATGAGCAACTTGTATTAAAACACAAGCATCAACATTTTAACCCCAACAAAACAAAGGCTAACACCTTGAGTTTTATTTTATATTTAACTGTACAACATCAGCAGGGTGAACATATGTCCGCATTTGTCTGGACCGACGGCTCTAAAACCAGACTGTTCCCACGTCTGTCACATGTCCTCGTTTTTTACATTAAGTATAAAAAATTTAAATCAGTGGCCGCCAAGACGCACACTATGTTTGTCCACATCATGTTTGGAAAAAAAAAAAAAACGCGTTAAGGCACATTGTCTGCACTGCTGCTCATATCACTCAGGTTAGCTAATGGATGCCTCTACAGATGGCAGAGTTTTTCATCTCGAGGTGAAGTATTTCCACACATACGATGTGTGTCTGTCACTCTATTTTGTTTTGTCAGACCAACCTGACAGCAGCCATGTCTCCTCTGGTTTAGATCTGACTGGTGTTGTGTTTACACACTGAGGGAGAGAAAGAATAACATGTGACTTGTCGACTTCTCCAAATTTAAGTTGACTTGTGCTACGGGAGTCGACGATTCTGTTAATGCCCTTATATAGACTGTTGGGCTGGATTTAGCCAAATCATCTGCGATGTGTGACTTAAAGTATATTCAATTATTTTAATTATCCTTTTGTTGCCATAATTTATTTAAATAGACAATGTTCAAACTTTTCTGTGTTGGTTTGTAAACTGCTGTTTCAATGCTCATACTTTGCTGTTTGTTTATCACTCCATTGGTTATTTGGAGCCACAATTGACCATGACCAAAATGGGCAAAACTACAGGAGTTAAGGGGTCAAAGGTGAGTTTATGCAAGTGTTGCAACAAGGAATTGATTAAATTGATCCAAATCAATTCTTAAAAGGTTTGGCTATAGATTCTACAGTCAATTTGTTGGGTCTTGAGCAAGTTAGTAGTGAGGAATGTTTGCATGCAAATGTAGGATGATAGGGGAAGGTACTGCCTCTCTTACCTCTTATTGACTGAAAAGTTTTTCTGCTGTTGTGTGTTGTCAGTGAGACTCTATGTCCATCAGTGATGCATGGGCTGACCCAAGGTGAGCGGGTACCTGCGGTCACCCACAGTTGAAAAATAATTTTAATGATATTCGGGTTATGGTCGGTTGGGTTGTTTGAGATAAACATTAAAATAACCTGGTAAATTGTTGGAACTTAAATATGAGATACAATTTTCCATTATTAATTCATACAATTCATTGACTGAATTTCTGTGAAAGTGACGTACAATGTCGCCAGTATCCTACGGTATAGAGGAAGTAAGAGAGAAAATAAAGTTGGGAGAGTGGAAGCTCTAGAAACATACAAATAAAAAAGTAAGGTTTGGGACACATTCACTGAGATTTTTACGGGTTGTCGACCCTTGGTTTCAGTGGTGGGCCGTCAGGGCCAGCAAGGCCTTCTCTGCTGGCCTACACATGCTCAGAAAAGTAAACGTATGTTATTTTATTTTCATAAATATTTAAACGATATGATTGTTTATTCTCTGTATTCCTTACGTCATATTATTTCCACTTAGTCGAGTGACTTCCAATGGTGTTTTTTATGGTCTAGTTTTTAACCAATTATATTTCAGCTAGCTTGTGTTGTCAAGTAAATGAAATTTGTTCTAGACCTTCAGAACAGACATATCAGGCCCCCTGCACTGTACTGAACAGGACCAGTCAGGTTACAATAGCCAATCAGATCTCGATTCTGCATCCCAAGGAGAGCTAGCAGGTCTTAGGCTAAACGTGACATTTACATGTGCAGTGATTGGATTAGCACTTGGTAGGACCTGACAAGCAGCAATCTGGAGAATATCTAAACGTACTGAACACGGAAATTCAAGAGCCAGGTGTATTTTAACCCATAATGGACGAAGGAGAATTTTCTTCGGTTTGGAGTTTGGAACAAATTTACACACTGGTCTGTTTGGCTGTTACAAATGCTGAGCGGCCATTTTCAGTGTTAAAGTGTATTCAAATTTATGCCAGAAACACGTCTTTCAGCATTAGCCTCCATGTCCATAGAAAAGGAACTGACTGATGGACCTGAAACACACAAATAAACTGTACAACAGCCACTGAAGTGTTTTAGAGAAAAGAAAGGAGGCTCCACTTTATTTTCAAATAAGCAGATACTGTGGAGAACTATGTTGGTGAGTAAATGCATTTTATTTTTTATTTCTTCTTGTCATTGCAACATTTTCAGTTATTTGTTGTTGTTTATCCTATTCTCCAAAATGCAAACGATCTCTTAACTTTATTTTCAAATAATAGTTTGTTTTGTTATTGTCTGGTGTCTTATATGAAACGGCGACATTGTGCAGTTTATTAAACAGACTTGCTTAAGATCACACAGCATCATGTTGGTGGCATTTTGTTTAGTATCTTTAAATCACCTTTTTATTTTTGACAATATCTGTAATTAGTTTCCTAATCTTAATTGTGAATGCATACTTGGTGGTTTTAAATGCTCTTGAAATAAAGTTCTGCTTGACTAGTCTATATTGAGGTGAAGTCACTGACGGCCTAATGTTGAAATGTACGGCCCGCCACTGCCTGGGTTAGATGCTGTGCGTTGATAACTTTTGAATGATGAAGCAGGACAAAAATATTTTCTCAACATATTAACTTACGAATAAAGACATCAAATTTTAACACAGAAATAAATGCAGGTATGTGAGTAAGGTCATGTGATGTTAATAAAGACCGCTGACTACTTTTTAAAAATGCGGGTCAAGAAGTAGGTCAGGTGTGTCCTTTTCAAATATATTTCTTCTGGTCAGAGTTGCGGGCGGGTTAGTTAAAAAAAAAACAAAACGGCTGGTTGCGGGTCGTTTATACATATGTCATTAATTAATTAAAAGTAGAGTTAAATAAATAAATGTATTATTAAATGTGTCATTAATTCATTAAAATATTCATTTTAGGTAAAAAAAAACATATTATTTCACTAACTAATTGCATATTTCATGGCTCATGTGTTGCAGTGGATCATGAATTTATTTTATCTGTCAACCTCGCCCATCAAAGTCAGTGGGTAGGTCTTAACATCTGATTGATTCCCCTGCACATTAATTCAAAACAAATAGATTCCAGATAAAGGATTGAGGCAGAGCTTGTGAACATCTTCCCATACACTGGGTGGCGCTATTAACCTCTACGATTGTTTAGATAGGGGGGGTAGGGATGTTAAACAGAAGTACACAGTTTCATACGTTGTCATAGCTTCAGTGAACATTTGGGTTGTCAACATACCAGCAGTTTGGACCACCAATCTCTCCGTCATGATGGAGTTAACGATCGATATTGTTGAAAAATGGGTGTGTAAGGACGGTGATATTCCCTGGGCTGCCTTACTGAAAGGCTACAGTATCTGGGTTGAAGGCTACATGAAGTTTAAGTAGGCTAATGGCACCGCTAGCATATCATCAGTACTGACAGTTAAAGGCACGCTAACCACAAAATGGAAAGCATAATCTTGATATAGCATATAGAATGTAGTGTTATGTAATTTTCTTATTTCATCATGACATAGGGTTGTCATGATGAAACCCTATATCATGTTAGCGCTATTTATCATTGATGCAAGTCTGGTAAGCTAAGCTTAATGTGTTAGCTAATGTATTTCAGTAGACATAATTATCCTTATCTTACCATGAAATATGAACCAGAATCCCTCTTTATGTTTTTGATCCATTCACACCGAAGTGCCTTATCTTTGGGGAAACAATGGAAGGTCTGTCCATAGTATGATTTTTGGGACGCAGCAGTGAGGCGCTATTGCCGTCAGGAACGTGTTGTATGTAGCAACAAGTGTACCCCTCAACGTAATTTGAACGTTCCGGGTGAATAAGGCCCATTGGTAAGTGCTAAAAATCTAGGCTCTCTGTCCGACACTCCCAATGTAATGGATTTGATGACATTTACGTTAGCCCCACCCACTGACTTTGATTGGTGAGGTTGGCAGATAAAATAAATTCATGATCCACTGCAACAAAAAGACCATGAAATAATTACTTAATTAGTGAAATTATAATATGTTTGTTTGGTTTTTGGTTTATTTATTTTTTTTTTTTTACCTTAAATTAATTGGTATTTTAATGACACATTCAACAACATATTTATCTACTTCATTCTAATTTTACTTCATTAATGACACTATTAGTTATTTAATTCTGTATTAATTTAATTCATTTTGGCACTATTAGTCCTCCACATCGTCCAACTAACAACTGTAATAGTGAAATATACACTGTTTCATGATGGTTTCCTGCTTTAATAGTCAAACCACAGACACTTGCATAGAGGGAGGGAAGGCATTATCCCTTTTACCAGGAAACGACACTCCTAAAACCAGCTGTAATCAGATAAAAACAAATATGATGCAGGTCTACTCATGCAAACATAGACACAAGCACAGGTGTTGGCACTGATTGGGCGAAATCGGATCAGAGCAATGAGACCATGGTGTTTGGTGCAAAGGGGAATTATGTGGTGTTTTCCCTGTCACCATCAGCGTGCACGCCAAAGAAACCCCCTGATGGGGCAGTAGTGCTCGTACGCTCATCTAGATGGAACAAAACCGTCCCTTCAGCAAAGAACAGAACCAAAGAGAGGAAGAAGCCTGCGGTGCTTATTGGTATTCCTTCCAGCTGATCCTCATGAATGCATGCAGTCACCCACTCAGGCCTTGCATAGAGAAATGGAAAAGAACCAGGGAGTAAGAACAACAGGGGCGTACATCTTTGATTGTACTCCGTCCAAACATTCCTCCTCCTCCTCTCATCTGCATCACTCAGCTGCTTATGCTGCAGCAGTTTGTTTGAAAAACATTTTACTGGAGTTTAATTTATGTGTCTTTCATTACAATGAAAAGAGGACTAAAGCAGCAGCAGGCTTCGAAGCCTTGAGTTTTCTGCAAGGCTTCCCTGGAGATGGGCCGCCTGAAGTGCTTAAGATGTATTTGCTATTATCACACAGATGGACATGAAGCTGGTCCAGGACTGAATCAATAGCCCATTAACACTCTCAGCATCTGCATGCCCCCATGGACTGAGGCTTGAATGGGATTCAATTAAGACAGATACGCAGTTAGAGCCAAAGTACTGATGAATAGAACCAATGACACAATTAACATCTAGCCACAACACATTTTAGAAACTAAAAAGAGGACATTCTCTGTGATTGGTGTCAGTATAGAACAGACCTGGGCAAAATAAAGCCCAGAGGCCACATGCCAGATGACAGATAGTTGGCCCTGACCGGCCCACATGAATAATAATGATGATAATAATAATGGATTGGATTTATACAGCGCTTTTTGTCCATTCAAAGTGCTTTACATTAGTGATCTATTATTCATTCACTCTTACATTCTTTCTCTAGTGGTGGTAAATTACAATGTGTTCACAGTCGCCCTGGGACAAACTGACAGAAGCGTGGCCTACAGTCCCTCTGACTACCTCCAAACATTCACACACCAGTGTAACTGACACTGGAGGTAAGGAGGGTGAAGTGTCTTCCCTAAAGTCACAATGGACTGACTAGGACAGAGCTGGATTGGAACCGCCAACCCTTTTGTTATTGGATGACCCATTCTATCAACTGAGTCATGGCCGCCCAAACGTGAGGTCATTCAGATTTTAAAGGGGACATATCATGTCCATTTTCCACCAGTGAACACTGTCACATGCTTTGGTCAAAATATCACATTGATACAGAAGCCTCTTCAACCTGGAGAAACAGGCCTTTATAAAACACTAGGTTTGAATGTTTTCATGCAAATGAGCCACAGCTGACTCCGCCCCTCTCTTCCATATTCTACCAAGAGGAAGATGAGAAAGAAATGGAAGCTGAAAAAGTTGAGGCAGAGAAAAAGAGACAAATACACCAATGAAATGAATCAGCTGCAGAGAATCAAAGTTTTACAGCCCTGGTGCCTTCAGATCCTCATCTGTTCACAGCTCCGGTACACATCCAGACAAACTGGACCCGGGCCAGCCAGATGAGCCACGGCACCACGTCATGGTGCCACCTACGGACCACGGACCAACCTGTCCAATCAACCTGGGTCAGACCAACCACGGACCCGGACGCACACACAGCAGCCAGGGCTCAGACCCCAACACACCAGACACACCAGGATACGATAGAGAATAATGGAGGATCTGCGAGTCTGAGCAGAGGTGTGTGTGACCAGTAGGTGGAGTGGGATGGGGAGGGATATTCAAATTAATCTATGCATGTGATGTACAAAGAATAGAAAATCCAAAACTGAGCGCTTTCATCCTCCTCCAACAAGAAATAGATTAGGAAAAAATGAGAGTGGACGGTTTTGTTCATAATTTAAGTGTTTCCTCACACACATATTTGTGTTGGAAAAACATTCAAAGGCGGCGGGGGCGGCTGTGGCTCAGTTGCTAGAGTGGGTCGTCCAGTGACTGAAGGGTTCCTGTTCCGGAACGGGCTGCCCACATGTCGAAGTGTCCTTGGGCAAGACACTGAACCCTGACTTAGTGTCCCAGTAGGACTGACAGAACCTTAGAAACCTACTGGTGTATGAGTGTGTGTGAATGGGTGGCTTTGAGCACCATGAAGGTAAAAAAAGCGCTATACCATTTATTTTAAAAATGCATTTAGCATTTAAAAGTCAATGCAAACGTATATTATACAGCTTTTATTTTACAGAATCTGCTGAATTAAAAAATGATCACACGTACTTTCCACAGTCAGCATAAGGCTTGTATGCACTGATTGTTATGTTGGTCAGTTTCAGTCCATTTATCTGTCAGATAATGGCAAAAAAGAAAGAAAAATGTATTAAGAATGCAGAGATTTTAACAAGACATAGACGTCTAAGTATTTCTTAAGTGAAGTCAGAAAAGGAGCTGAAATACACAAACAAATATGCACTAAGTTTTTTATGTAAAGTTAATATGGAGCTATTTTTGTACATTTTCACACTTATCTTCATGAATATTCATTAAATAATAGTTTTCTGTGCTCTACATTTTCTTTGTATCATTGTATTGTTTCATCTACTGTTTTTTAGAGATATATATTAAACAGAAGCTCCATGTGAATTGATCCGGTCCTTAATAACTGTCAACATTGTTCATGTGGCCCCATAGGAAACTTTATTGCCCAGCTCTGGTATAAAAGGTTTAGATGTGGTGGGTTTCTGTTCCATCTGGGAGTTTAAGAAAATGGAAAGTGAAGTATATTATTGCATTTTTTTTTGTTCTCTCAAAGAAATCAAGAATGTGTCTTTAACAAATGCAAATTTTACCAATAAAGACACAACAGAATGAAGACAATGAATTAATGAGATGCATAAAAGACAAGAAAAAGAATTGCATCCAGACAAGAACAAAGCTGCTGTCCCTAAATGTGTCATTTTGTGCTAATATACCTCAATTTGATGATCATTTTCTTCATTAAATGTTAATGTTTATCCCATCTACAAAAAGACTGTATGACAAAAAAGAAAAAGTTGCAAAAAAATGTGCTCTGCCTCGGCGGAGTCTGCACTGTCTGAGTACTTTTCTAGTTTTATTTTCTCTTTCTTCCTCTTTTTTTTTTCTTTCATCTGTTCTGTCTGTCCTGTGTTCTTTCTTTATTATAAAAACAATATACTGTGTATATATATATATATATATATATATATATATATATATATATATATATATATATATATATATATATATATATATAAAAACATGAATAAAATCCCTTCACCCAACAGCAGTTGAACTTTTAACAGGGAAACAAACATATGTCACCAGTTTCAGCTTTAGCTTGATTTTAAAATGTTTTATTTAGTTTTACATTTTTAAACCTTTGATGGATACTGCTCACAACAGTGGACAGTTCTACAGTTGTTCTCTTGTTTATTCATGGGTTTTGTTGTTTTAGTTCCATATCAGTCAGATCATATCATTACTGTAACTGGTCTGTTCTGCACTAACATGTTTACCTGAAAAGGAAATGCTTTTTACCTCCATGTTTTACTTCGTGTTTGTTTGTTAGCAAGATAACTCCAAAAGTTATGGACAGATTATGATGAAACTTTGAGAGATGATTGATAATACGTCAAGGAAGAAAGTTTAAATTGTGAGCTATAAAGTTCAAAGGTCAAGGTCACAGTCTAGATCAGGGGTCTGCAACCCTGGTCTGTTCATGACTAGTCACCTGGTGTCCCCTTTCCCCCCTCCCCCCCTGGGGGGAGTGGTGGCTCTCCTGACAGTGCCTGCACGGGAGCCATGGACGACAGGATCTGGAGTATCTCGTCTGTGCTGACCTGTGACCCCAGACCACCGCCCCTGCCTGTCTGGACCAGCCCCCCTTCCTGCATTTATACATGGACGTTCATCTATAGCCTGTCCGTCCATGGGAGTGGATCTCTCCTTCAATGTGGTTCTCCTCAAGATTTCTTCTTTTTCCCACTGGGTTTGGAAGTTTTTTCTTGCCGAGAAGGAGGGTCTAAGGACAGGGGATGCCTGGGACTTTTCATGTATTTCTGTAGTTGATTATGTTTTTGTAAAGCCCTCTGAGATGACTTTGTTGTGATTTAGGGCTTTATAAATAAAATTGAATTGAATTGAATTGAATTGGTCCTAGAGAGCCGCTATCCTGCATGTTTTAGATGTTTCCCTCTTCCAACACAACTGATTCAGATGATCAGCCTATCATCAAGCTGTGCGGAAGACTGATAATGTCTGTCAGGTGCGCTGGAAGAGGGAAACATCTAAAACATGCAGGATAGTGGCTCTCTAGGACCAGGGTTGCAGACCCCTGGTCTAGATCAACAGCTAAAACACATAAGTGGTGATATCTCAGAATCTAGACATGATAGTATCAGGCTTTTTTTTTTTTTGCATTTACGTCATCTTACCTTCAGACATCAGATGTGATAAGATCATATGACATCAAGCTAATGGTATATTTGCAAAATGTATGACCTTTACCTTAAATCAGGGTTATTGACATATTTTGTTAAATCCGACAACATCTCGTGCTTCATATTGAACATTTGATCGAACGTGTGAAATTTGGTCATTGTGCGACGTCGCATAACGTCAGAGTGACGCCATACGTCAGAGGTGTCAAACTCATTTTAGTTCAGGGGCCACATTAAGCCAAATTTGATCTGAAATGGGCCGAACCAGTGAAATAATAACATAAATAATATCAACTCCAAACTTTTCTCTATATTTTAGAGTGAAAAAAAAGTCCAATTAAATACTGAAAATGTTTACACTGACAAACTATCCTTTCGAACAATGTGAATAACATGAAACAAATGGAAGAATTAAGCAGAATTTTAACAATGTTTTGCTTCTGTTTATCATTTCCACATGTTCATTATGACTTACAGATCATAGTGGATCAAATATATATATCAAGAAGATTATGCTTAAAATCGCATTGACTTTTCTTAGATTTATTGAAGATTATTATATTGTTATAAATTATACTTTGTTTTAGTGTAAATATGTGAAAATATTGACATTTACAAAGGGAAACTATTAGGGTTGTGATTATTTATAGATTATTATGATATAATTTGACTGGTTCTGACCCACTTCAGATTGAATTGATTGACAGATTGAACGTTGAACCTGGATTAAAATGATATTAATATCTTAATATATATTTTTGCATTTCACAAATTCGTCCCAAGGGCCAAATTGGACCATTTGGCGGGCCAGATTTGGCCCTCGGGCCTTATGTTTGACACCTGTGCCATACGTGGTCGAATATTGAAATGGATTTACATGACATTTTTTTAAACCCTCTATTGACCCAGACAATAAATTGAAAGTGAACACAGAACACTAGTTTACAAATAAGTTATGAACATCCAGATCCAAACCTTGGCTGTGTGGAGGTCTGTGCTCTCTGAGTGATCTAGTTGTTATTAGACTGTATTTAAGTGTCTTCTTAAACAAAAACTGAATGAAAAATGTTTTATTTCATAGTGTTACGATAGTGTCTTTTAAATACACATTTTGTGCTTCAAAGCTTAAACACTTGGTCCAGCTGAGTGGACATTTTTATAACTCCATAAAAAATAGTTTCATTAAAAAGAGGATTAAAAACACTTTAAAATAATTCTTGCCTGAAGTTCTCCTAATTCATGCATCAAAGAGTTAAATGGCCTCACCCTCTCCTTTATGTCTAACCTGACCCACCCCTGTGCTGCTCTCAGATCAGCAGAAAACTGGAGCCTTTGGTCCCAAAAACTAAACACTTGGTGGGAACTGTGCTTCTTCTGTTTTTGCCCGAAAGCTGTGGAACCAGTTGCTTTTAGAAGTTAAAGAAGCTCAGTTTCTGCCTCTATTTAAATTCAATTTAATTCAATTTTATTTATAAAGCCCCAAATCACAACAAAGTCGCCTCACAGTGCTTTACAAAAACACATTCAACTACAGAAATAGATAAAAGGTCCCAAACATCCCCTGTTCTTAGACCCTCCTTCTCAGCAAGAAGCATATTTAGATTTAAAGCAACATCTAAATATGCATGGGATGGGTTTATATAAGGGCATTAACCAAAATGTCGACTGGTCGTAACACAGTTGTGGTGGGCTAACAAAATAAGAGTGACACACACACATCTCATGTGTGGAAATACTTCACTTTAGATGAAAAACAAACAGCACGGCATCTGAAGAGGTATCGGCTAATGTGAATGATACAGCAGCATTAGCTAACCTGTGTGATAAGCAGCGCAGACAACCTGCATTAAGATAACACATTCTTTTTTCCCCCAAACACATGATATGGACAGTGTTGTGTTCATCTTATTGGCCTTAAACTTTTTACACATAAAATGTGACAGACGTGTGGACAGTCCAGTTTTAGAGCCGTGGGTCCAGACCAAATGCAGACATATGTTCACCTACTGATGTTCACTTACATTTAACAGAAAACTCTTTGCTAACGTTAGCCTTTGTTTTGTTGCAGTTAAATGCTGTTTGTGTCAGTGGACATTGTTACGTTGCACTGAACTTTAATACAAGTTGCTCATTGATGGACAGACATGTGTCCATGTTATTTTGGTTTTTTTAGCCGTGTGTCTGTTGTTTCTCTGCTGACAATGTGATGACGTCATCACAACCCTGTCGTCGCAACTCGACTTTATTGACAGATAAGTCGACTTGAAAAAAACTGAAGTCATTAATGCCCTAGTTTATATATATATATATATATATATATATATATATATATATATATATATATATATATATATATATATATATATATATATATATATATATATATATATATATTCTGTAGTTTTTACCATATTGTAATTTGTAATTTTTTTCCTCCCATTGTTTTATGATCCGTGTACGACACTTTGGCCAACTGTAACATGTTTTGCAGTGCTTTATGATAAATACATTTGGTATTGCAAAGTATGGTGTGATATAAAAATTTTATTTAAACATGCAGCCTTGGAAACATTTAAAATATGTTTTAGCTGAGAATGCGAAAAAAATAAACCCCGAAACCAAAAGAGAAATTAGCTAATTATCTATTAACTATTTTTCACATGAATGTATGTTTAATGAGGACATGTTGATGGCTGTACTGTTTCTGCTGTTCCCAGCAGGGGCCTGATAGGTCTGTTTTTCCGTTTTTCACCCTAGGTCAGTCACTTAACCAAGATGAACCAGGGTCATGAATCTGTGTAGGATCAGTGTCTTTACTCTGGTACAACCACAGTGACTTACCCCCGACAGTGTCCTGTGAGTCAAGTTCTGGTCTAGTTTTGGTCAAAGTGAAAGTAGTCCCAGCTGGTTTCCTGGGGTCATGAAAATAAAACCTGTTTCTTCTCAAAGCAATATGTGTTTGAATGAGTGATTTATTTGCATAACAAAACTGTTACGGAACAAAAACTCACACCTCATAACTGCTTGGAGCTACTTTCTCTCAATAGCAATCAATGTGTGTTGTCTCTGCTAACAGCTGTGCGCCTTAGCAAACTACTTTCATCAGTTGTTCAGCAGTGTATGTGGCTGCCACGTGCAGACCGGACCAGAACTGGACTCACAGGACACTATCGGGGGTAAAGTAAAGTAAAGATGCTGATCCCATACAGATTCATGTGAAAAATAGTGAACTATCCCTTTAAAGGCTGGAAGTAGAGCCGCTCTAACAGAGATGTTGCATCATCTTTGGCCTCTAACCCACTATATCTGCTGGACAATGTGGTTTTTTATGTTTTGTTTTGTTTTGTTTTTTTTGTTTTGAGGTTTTTTTTTTTCAGGAAGCCAGAATGCCATCTGTGGCCAAGAATGTAGAACAAGCATAATTACTGTGTTAAGTGGTATTAAAGTTGCCAAATCATCAGAAAAGCTGTTCCATTTTACTACTGGTCTGTATACAACACTGTTCTAATTACAGACTCACACTATTATCTTTAGAATTATTTCTGATTATTATTCATTTGATTGATTTGAGATATTGTTGGACTTAATCTGAAGTGTCTGCAGTTATTCACAGTGAAGCAGATGAGTTTTAAAGGGGATAAACCAGTCAGAGAACATCAACATTTCAGGATGTATGATGTCACAGCTGCACCAGAAAGAGAAACAACCTGTTGAGTGACACTGGTTTGACTTTATTATTGCACAACTGAGAAGGCGTTCCACTCCTCAGTTTCACTGTGAATCACCTAAGTTCAAAGACAGGTGTTTTAGAGGATTTCCAAATGTCACATGTTAAACTAAAATTAGTACAGGTTCAAAGTAGGGCCACGACTAACGACTATTTTAATAGTCGACTAGTCACCGACTATTGAAACAATTCGTCAGCTAATCTGATTTTTTTTCTTCTTAAATTTAGCATGAAGTTGATTTAAATATGTGGCAAATGATAAGAAACACAAAAAAGATGGGTAAAAATTAAAAACACATGTTTTATTGAACATACTATTTGTATTAATATTAAATAAAAATGTCCTCTATCTAAAACTAATTAGACACAGTGCTGGGTGTGCACATCTGCCACATCTGCAGGAAGGGCTCCATGGTGCCTCTGTTCTCCACACTGCATGTATTTAATTTAAAATATGTGTGTCAGGAACAGTCTGGCATAACACTCAAACTCTCTTTTATAGTGAAAATAAGCTATAAAAAATTTACAATGTATGTCATGATTCATACCGAGGTGAGTCAGACTCTGTTTCGACATGCTTTGTCTTTTGTGTATCGTTTGTGCATCACCGAGGTACTGCGATGACACACAAGGTCTACTTTACAAACGTCTCCAGTCGTCTTTTTATTCACCGTATCCAGGCTAAAATACTCCCAAACTTTTGAAGTTTTGGTTCATATACCTGATACTGACGCCATCATTTCTATCCGCTCAGACACAGACGCTATTGCACATGAGCGACTCTCAGCGGAGATTATAATCGAGTGAGAGGTCTCACTCTGTTGGAAAAACATGTCTGGTGACAATAGTCGACAATGGAAGTCATTGTCGATTATTTCTATAATTAATTTTTGTTGACAACATTGACTAATAATTGCAGCCCTAGTTCAAAAGTTTTCCCCAATATCTTTTCGTGTCATGATACATACAGGGTTAAATATGCTTTTTAAGACCATTTTAAGACCTTTGAGTGTAAAAAATAAGACCACTACCACGGAACAAATACGTACAGTAAAAAAAAAAAAAAAAAAAAAGGAGACTCTCGGTTAAGTTTAAAGCATATCGTCTGCAGAACCCACAGTAGTTCTGCCTTTAGCATAGCAAAATAGAATAAATATAATTGCACGACCTGCAATGTGTTTGTATATACAATTTATACATTGTACTTATTACAAAATGCACCATACATTATAAATGAATGTACACACGTCCTTCTATATGTGCTGGTTTTATCTTTTGTGACGCTCCTCAATTTTATTTTTTGATGAAATATTTGTTTGTTAATGTTGGTTTAAAAAAGAAATGCACAAAATACACAGCGATTTCAATGCTCAAACAATATATTGTGCAGCTCTAGTAATTTATAGTACTTACATTGTCAGAATAGACTTGTTACTTTTTCAGACTAAATGGATGGTACAGTACGTAAAATATATACATACATTTACATACATGTACTTCTACTTTTATGAGAGTAGTATTTCACACAAGTAGCTGTACTTCTACTTAAGTACAGAATGTGAGTACTTTTGACACATCTGATTAGATACTGAAGCTGTCCACACTTTCCTACAGTTCCCTTTTTTTGTTGTCTGCTTACACTGTTGTATTACTGCAATGCTGGAACCTATCAATTCTGATTTGGGATGAATAAAGTATCTATCTACAAGTAAAATGCTTCTGGAATAAAACTAGTGAAATGTTCCCACATGTGAGTTACTGATAAAGAAAACTCAAGTCTTAAATGCTGGTTGGTTCAAGTTTCCAAAATAAGTCTGGAGTCAAAATGTGAAATTATTAGAATTAACAAGAGAATAGGTTTTAGTCCAAAGGAATATTGGCCTAAGATCTACTTCAAAACACTGTGTGCACATTATGATCCATTCACTTTACAGGTTCTTTCAAATCCATAAAACACCATATGTGGAATAACACACCATCATATATATTAAAAATCTGAACTAACCAGCATTATTGCATTATTGTCATCTGTTTTCTGATTCATCTTATTAAAGTATGTTATATATATATATATATATATATATATATATATATATATATATATATATATATGAAATTATTGTATACAGAATGAAATTATTGTGCTGTAATTTTGTAAATGAAAATAAACTAAGTAAGATTTAAGCAAATTTAATGTCTGAAGCAGATACTTTCTAAAACAATTTGTAGAGCTGTGATATTAGAATAGAATGAAAATGGTATTTGTGTTTTCCCTATTATCTCTTTATTATTATTATTATTATTATTGGTTTATTTGGAAAGATTTTTATTTTTAGAACAGACAAGCCATCATATTCATGTACCATGTTCAAAAGAAGAGACCAAAAAAATAATTATAACACGGTTAATGCATGAAGTTCAACACACATATATGTTCTCTGTAACAAAAATAAGACATAGAGCTGTTACAGTAAGTCTTCCCTTTTTTGTTAAGCATATTCTAGAACAAAAGAAAAGAGGAAAAAAAAAAAAAGTCTGACTTTCTGCTTATTTTACAGTTTCAGTACATTCAACCAGTTCAGTTATATTTAGTCATTTCCATATTACTGTATTTATACAAACAAAATATCTAGTATTACAGATACAGACTAATGTGTTTCTTTAAAGTCATTCTTTAAAGGGTCTTTGCAGTTAGTTTAGTCCACACTTGCAGGTTTTATGTGATGTACTATTCTACTGCTGCTGAAGAAATAATGTCATAAAACAGCCTAATGAATTTACATGAACTAGTATCAGTAAAAGACTTTCATTAATGGACCAAAAACAGCTTCATGTAGGAATGTTCAGTGCAAATCAACTAAAAACTATCATCTGTACCATGGGAGTAATCATGATGTTGACATTGGTGGGGACATAATTTGATGACAGCAACAACAACAACAACAACAACAAAATAATAATAAATAAGAACACTGCTAATAGAATTAAAATAACATCTCATTTTGTTTTTGTCAACAAAACCTAAGAGACATTTTAGGAATGTTTTTTTTATTTCTTAAGCCACATTTGTCTGGTTTTTATTGCTCATCTATAACTGCATTATATATTTAATTATAATTATCATCACAAGACTGACATTTACGTCTAGTTTCATCTTGTTTTTGTCACGTGATAAAGGTTCGTTGATGACAATATTTAGTCACTATAAGGCACACTGTCAATGAATGGGTTATTTTTTTTTTTACATTCGTCATATATAAAGTGCATTAATCCTTTAAACTTCCAAGGGTCCACATATAGGCAGGAAGTAGTCACTCAAAAACGTTAATCAAACCATCCAAACCTGTCCCAAACACATCAGAAGATATAAACCACTGTGACTGTAACATGTCCACAGCAGATACAATCACTCATTTGTTCAAAATACAAATGTCAAATAGCAGATCTCAACCTTTATGTCTCACACAGAAAGCATATTCCTACAGTCATAGTCCAACAAAACAAAACAAAAAATGTCCATGTGTAGTCCAAAACACATCAGAACATCAATAAATATCCGTAAATGTTGTATCTATTGCATCATTTAACAGGACCTGCCTCCAATATCCCAGTTTTCATCTTAATATTTTCATTTATAATATAATCAAACATCAACTGCATTTAATTAAAATGGCTCAAAAACAATATTGAATTGACTTTATTAAGAAATGTAAACAAAATTGAGTGGAAGTTTAAAGGGTTAAGTGAAGTCAAAATCATTTGATAAAAAGTCAAAATCATGAAATTAAAAAATCTAAATTATTAAGACAAAAAGTCTAAATTATTAGATTAAAAAGTCAAAATTGTGAGAAAAAAGGGCAAAATGATCACATAAAACGTCAAAAAATTCTAACTTAAAAAGTCAAAATTCCCAGTCACTAAGCACAACGACAATTAATACTGTATAAGACACACTGTGTCCACACACACACACACACACACACACACATATATATATATATATATATATAGTCTATGAACACGTTCATAGTATCTATACGTAATTTTACGGCCATGGTCTGTATTTAAAGTCAGCTCCTTAATGCCTCTGTTATATTATATGGACGAAACAAGAAGCCAGTGGAGATTTTCTGAAACAATTGTGACATTTTAAAGACAAAAACAATCGATCAGCGGTGAAATAATGGTTTGATAGATTTATGGAGGGTTTGAACAAAACACAGCAGAGGATGAATCCAGTCAAATATCTGGAAAAATAAGTGGAACTGACAGAAACATACACTGGACTGGAAACAATTCGGGCTTTGAACGCAACATCTGCGGAAAAAAAAACCCGCCTGGATGTGTGTGTAGCTTTCCCTCCACCGTACACTTAGTCAATAATAATAATAATAATAATAATGATTATTTTGTTTTTTTTTAACACTGCGACACCTTTATGACACAACCATCCTGCAGAACCCACTCACATGACACTCACCATCCGGCCGATGAGGGATTTCTCTACTTCAGATAAACTTGGCACGGACACGGTGGCACTGGGCATAGTCCCGCGTGCGTGGACACTGGGTCTTCAACTGAGGACCATTTCACTTCTTCCGTTGAACACTGGACTCATGTTTAGTCCCCGATGTGACTCCAACCCACCGACACACTCCACGCTCACACGGACAGTACACTACATGGTCCCACTGGTGAAAGGCACGAAAACTGTGTGAACCAAACTCCGCCTCTCTCTCTCTCTCTCTCTCTCTCTCTCTCTCTCTCTCTCTCTCTCTCTCTCTCTCTCTCTCGGTGTTTGCATTCCTATCTTTATGGGGACATTGATATGTGTACACAATCACACCATGGGGACCAAAATGCAGGTCCCCACAAGGGTTAAATATAAATAAAGGTCCCCACAAGTAAAATAGAAATGATGTGGCCCCATAAATACATTCATTATTTTTATTCTGGATGTCCTCATAAACCATGGAGGGAAACAGGTGTAAAGTGAAACATGTTATATATATATATATACATATTTTTTATGTATTGTATATTTTTAAATATATTATTATTATTATTATTATTATTATTATTATTATTATTATTATTATTATTATTATTATTATTATTATTATTATTATTATTATTATATTTTATGTATTTATTTTTAATTAATTAATTTTAATTTTTTTAATTTGATTTAGCTAGGTTTTCAAATTTTTATTTTTGTATTTTATAAACAAAGATGTGTTTACACTTACTATCCAATGGCCACTTGATTACAAACGTGGTCCTCATGAGACATACCAATGGGTATGTGTGTGTGTGTGTGTGTGCTTGTATTCCTATATTTATGGGGACATTGATCTGTTTACAGGAGTAAATATAAATGTAGGTCCCCACTACTAAAATATTAATCTATGTGAAGTATGTAAACATATGCTTTTGATGTGGCTGTATACACATACTAACTTGTTTTTGTTGAAGTCCCCATAAACCATGAAGGAAACAAAGAGCAAAGTGAAATATGTATATTTCAAAGGTTTGAAGATGATTTTACTTTAAAAAAAATTATAATAAAAAAAATATATAATCTGTTTTTTAATTTATTTAATTTATCTATGTACAGTTTCATCCTCACTGGGGTCACAGGGGTCACTGGGGGCCTAATCCAGCTCCAATGGGTGAAGGCAGGGTACACCCTGTATGAGTCTCCAGTTCATCTCAGGGCTGAACATATATAGACAAACAATCACTCTCACATTCACACCAATGAGCAATTTAGATTAACCAATGAACCTATCAGTGCATGTGTTTGGATGGTGGGAGGAAACTGGAGTACCTGGAGAAAACCCACACAGACACGAGGAGAACATGCAAACTCCACACAGAAAGGTCTGGTGTGGGAATAGAACCAGGGACCTTCTTGCTGTGAGGCACAAGTGCTAACCACTGCACCAACATGTCCCCTATTTATTATTTTATTTGTTTGTTTTTGAAATATTTTTTTTTAAATGCATATATATACATATTTATTTATTGTTATTATTTTATTTCGGTCAAAATACAAAAACAAGGCACAAGCACAAGGCAGGTAAGACACATTTTCACACATGCTAAATAAATACACTGCTTGACCGAAAAGGTTTAGGGCTGAAGCCTGAATACTTCACCACTATATGTTAAAGAAGAAAAAAAGAAAAGAAAAAAACAACAATGCAAAAGTCAAACCCAAGAACAACTGTCCAAATAAAACACAACATTGAAGTCATTTTTTTCTTTCACCTTCTCTATTTTCTCCTTTCCTTTTCTCTTTCCCTCTCACCCTCTCACCCTCTCTCTCCTTCTTCTTACTTTTACTTCCTTTACCCTAGTTTTCCTTTTCATTCCTTTTTCTTCCATTCTCACTTCCATTCTTCTTTGCCCTATCCACACTTTTCCATCCATTTTCTTTATTCTTCTCCCTCTGTATGAGAATGCTAAGAATAGTGCTAGTAAAAAAAAATAAGGCTATGTATGTATATAATTAAATCTGCAGCAAGTGTTTATGCAAAACAGACAAGTGTCAAATATAATCAAATAAAAGTCACATTGCCTTCATTAGCTACAGTTTTACTTCAGTTTGTTCCCAGTGTAGTTCTAAACACTGTCAGTCTGTTCTCTGTGTTTCTCTGCATTGAGCTTTTCTGCTGACAGCGTCTCCTACAGGTGTGTAGCACTATCATTATAGTGACTGATTATGCAGAGTTTTATCAGCTGATGTTTTCTTGGTTTGCATCACTTCTCTATGTGCAGAGCATTTGATTTGTTTTTGTTTTGGTGCGTTTTTTCATTTGCAACAAGTTCCACTTTTTTGACATCTTTTAATATAAATTTCAAAAATATCCCAAAATAAAGCCTTTAAAAGTTAGTTACTGTGTAGATTGTGTTTTATTGGGTCATGGTACTCAGTTTAGTGGGTATGGAGATATTTACTAAAAATTCAAAAACCAGAAATAGGAGATTAAAAAAAAATAAGCATAATTATGAGATTTTTTTTAAAAATCCAAATTGTGAGGAAAAAAGTCAAAATTATGAGAAAAAAAGGCAGAATTATTAGATAAAAAGTCAAAATTATGAGAAAAAAAGGCAGAATTATTAGATAAAAAGTCAAAATTATGAGAAAAAAAGGCAGAATTATTAGATAAAAAGTCAAAATTATGAGAAAAAAAGGCAGAATTATTAGATAAAAAGTCAAAATTATGAGAAAAAAAGGCAGAATTATTAGACAAAAAGTCAAAATGATAATATAGTAAGTCATAGTAAGTTCTGATTTACAACTTATTTTCCGTACTGTCACATTTGTCTAGTTTGAAAAAGCACTCAGTCTATTCTGAGAACATAAAGAGTATAAAGTACAAACATTTATACAAAAATGTAGTTGGTAAAAGTAAAAAAAAAAGGAAGTACTTGTAATTAGTTACTTCCACCTCTGTCTGTATCTTACATAAATTAAAATGAACCAGACCAAACATGTAATCCAGTGCATTCTAATACTATGGAAAAGTACCATTCGAACTACTTCTTACTTGCAGTTGTAGACATGTAAGCATTTGCAGTTAAATCCAGCGCCTTCTCTTTGTTTAAACTCATGTCCCATAAGCTGTGAAAGCAGACAGGCTGTGGGAACAGTCCAACTAGCACTTTAATTCACATTCATTCACCCTGGAATGAGCTAATCCACCTAAGTGTGAACACATAAGCTTATGTTGCATCATGACTTACTTAACTTTTATAGATACAATTAGTGTTTGTTTTTTTTCAGGTGGTATTTGTCCTGTGGTGGGGGTGCGGGGGTTCAGGAGCAGACATGGAAAATTAATACACTTTATTTTTGGGGCAGATTAAACAGTTCACTGTATATTAACCCTAAAACACTACACACCACACTATAGGGTGGTAGAGTGGGTCGTCCAATGACTGAAGGGTTGGTGGTTCATGTTCCGGCTCTAGCTGTCCACATGTTGAAGTGTCCTTGGGCAAAGACACTGATCCCTAACTTCAGCTCCCAGTAGGACTGACGGAACCTTACAAACCTACTGATGGAACGGGCGTCCACATTTCATCCACCTGGTGAAGAAGGCCCATCTAAGGCTCCTCTTCCTCAGGAACCTTAAAAGGTCTGGACTGTCCCCTCAGCTTCTGATGAACATCTACAGAGACACTGTACAGCTGTGTGGTACGGAGGCTGCACTGCACAGGACAGGAAGACATTGGCCCGAGTGGTGAAGACAGTCCAGGGGCTCGTAGGAAGGCCACTCCCACATCTGGACTCTGTGTACGACAGAGTGCAGACTACAAAGGAGGGCGGGTCATGTAGCTGCAGACCCCACCCAAACTGTTCGTACCAGGATCATAAGAACTCACTCAAACTAACAGCTTCTTCCACAGAGCTGTGAAATCAACCATCCCATTTCCTCACAAACCCAGTCCCCCCCCCCCCCCCCCAAAGTACTTTAAAATCCTAAAATTTGCACTAAGATACTTGTGTCACTTTATCATATTTATATTATATATTTTTTTAGATGTGCCATTTAGATTATATGTGTGTATATATGTTTATAGGTGTGTGTGTCTGTTGTGTGTGTGTGTGTGTGTTACTGCCAAGTGTTGCTGGATGTGTCTTGCATAAATACAATAAAGATTCTTGGTGTATAAGTGAATGTGAGGTTAATGTAAAACACTTTGAGCACCATGAAGGTGGAAAAGTGCTATAGAAGTGCACTTCATTTACTGTTCCTGTTATGTGATTTCACTGTGTTGACTTTTTAAAGGGTCCCCATGGTATCTTTTTAAAAAAATGTATGTGATATATCTTAGGAAGAGTAGTATAATTTAGCATACAGTGTCGTACTTAGGGCTGAATGCTATTAGAAATAAATGAAACTGTTATTTATTTTTTAATCCTGCTATATATATTGCAATATGAAAAAAATCCTCAAGAGTATATAACAGCTGTGTGGTGTCAACGTAAAAGGTCAAACAAATCAGGAGGCAACACAGAACATATGTTTCACTGTCATCCTTCTTGTAACTGAAATAATTCAATAAAATTAATGATTATAAATGAATATATATTTTTTTATTTAAAAATTAAATAAAATAAAACAAAATAAATAAAAGACAAATAAATCAAAAAAGAAATAAATACAAAAGAAACAAAATTAGATGAATAAAGTAAATAAATAAAAAGAATTGCATTACCTGCGTTGTGACTATATATGTAATGTCGATGCTCAAACAACATATTGTGCAGTTTTAGTCATATTTTTACATAAATTGATGGAAACTGTATTATCAGAGATATTAATTATATCAGGTAAAATATACTCAACTTTACTGATGGTGTTACTAATTGTAACGTTAGTGTTGTTGGGTTAAGTTCTGGTGCTTTAACAGGTGATAGTGATATGATCGGGCTGTGCAGAGAACAAGGAGCGACAGCACAATGAGCTTCTAAAAACAGCAACAGACAATGTCATTCATCCAATCATCAAGCTTTAATGTGGTTATCTGTTCTTTTAATTAGTCGAACACATTCACAGGTAACTACAGCGCTTAAAGAACACTTCCACCCACTGTCCGTATCTGCACAGCCCTACTGAAAAATGTATTGGCTAATAACACACTGAAACATATTCTTCCTTTTAGGTCACTTGACACGAAGTAAACATTAAGTCCTTGGTGTACGATACAGATTTTGTATTATTAATTCAACAGGAACATGTAAATAACCTGCTGTTTTTAATAGAATTAGGAGAAATAAGAAACAGAAAGGCCTGATAAATCAACAGTTAAACCCAGAAAAACAAAGTTCCTGATTGAGAGCGAACACATAAGAAGAGTTGAGGAAGGGTTTACCCGGAACTATATTTGATGAGTCAAACATGACCTCTAGTTTGCATTTTTGCAGTTACCAAAGTACAAATATTAAGGTCAGTATTTCAAAGCCAACTCTGATAAAATAATAATACAAAAAAACCCACTATATTATGGAGCAGGAACACAGTTCACACCAAACAGTAAAGGCTGGAGTATTTTATCAGTCAGGTATGAAAAGATAAGACTTTGAAATGAACTAAAGGGGACATATGTCCATTTTCTACAAGTGAACACAGTTCCCTGGTGTCTCAGTGACCTGCCTGTCACATGCTTTGGTCAAAATATCACATTGATACAGAGATAAAGAAGCCTCTTCAACCTGAAGAAACTGACCTTTTTAAAAACACTCTCTTAGTGCCTCATGCTTTCATGCAAATGAGTCACACCTGGCTCCGCCCCCCGCTCTTACATTCTATTGAGAGGAAGAAGAGAAAGAGTTAGAGCAGGAGAAAGAAATGGAACCTGAAAAGTTGAGGCAGAGAAAAAGAGACAAAGACACTAGTGAAATAAAACCATCTGGAGAGAATCAAAGTGGACCGAGTGCTGAGTTTTACAGTCCTGGTGCCTTCAAGTCCTGGTCCGTTAACATCCAATCAACCTGGATGAGACCAAACAGGACTCAGACCCCAACACACGGGGATATGATAAAGAATAATGGAGGATCTGTGAGTCAGAGCAGAGGTGTCTGTGACCAGTAGGTGGGGTTAGCTGAGCTGGTGGAGTGGGACGGGGTGGGGTATTCAAATTAATCTATACCTGTGATGTACGAAGCATAGAAAATCCAAAACAGAGCATTTTCATCCCCCTCCAACAAGAAATGGATTTGTTATGCTGAGTCAGGACTTTTGCTGTCGTGGTATTTTAACAAACTCCTCCATAGGCCTAATGAGTGATCACTATCTAGACAAGTGGGACATCAAAACGTATCCAATTTTCTGGAAAGTTTTTCTGTAAATTTTACTTCGTTTTTGGCAAAAAAATTACTATAAAAATTGTTTCCACTCTGACAAACACAGATTTGTCTGAAACTTGCCTCAGACGTGCATGTCCTGTGCTCACATCAGTGCAGATCAGCTGTTAAATGCAGAAAAATAAACTGCTGTTTCATAACTGAAAACAGGTCAAACACATTTTATTACCTTGATGCGATTTGTAAAATGTTTATGAAAATAAATTGCAGCAGATGAAGTCTGAAAGGCTCAACTTAATCCTCAAAAACACCACATACTGGCAACCAAATTAATGTTTTTTTTATTTCCAAATCACTTTTGACATTTTTTTCCAGAAATTCCAAGTGCCTGCTGCAGCCTTCTTGGTGCATTCTATATACAAATATATTTACATTGTTACTTTAGATGCGCGTTTTGTCAAATTTTTGACAAAGTGATGCTGACCTTATCCTTTGGATGGGTGAGCACATAAGAAATAAAGGTTATAACCTTTAACAATAACAACATCTCACAAACCAATTCACATTATGACACAACTTTTCCTTATAATTATAAAATAAAAACAGCATGAACATTTAGGAAAGCAGTGAAAAACAAGTTGTCCTGATTCCTTCAAAATACAAATAAAATCTGCAGAAAAAGGAGTTACTTGGGAGGCAATGCAGCATAAAATACTATGTACAATAAAAAGCACAATCTATGATGCAAGGTTCAAGTGTTCATTCCCAAAGGGGCCTGTACTGGGAGGCTCCGTGGATACTGGTGCCAACTTTACCTGTCCTATTTGTGAAGAACCATTGGAGTCCAAAAGTAAGAAGAGAGTAAGAAATTTCCACCGCTGACTGTGCCGTAAGTGCAATATCATGTGATCACTTGGTGACCAGTCCATGGAGCGCTCTGATTGGGTAGCTGTCAAATTTAATGGTGTCTATTGTTGGCTTTCCAAATATCCCAGCGCATCAGACTCCAGAGACCGCCTGGCTGTTGTAATCAGTGGATTCCATTTTGAGGATGTAAGGAATGATGCTGTCTATCTGCACATTCCCAATGAGCCCGGCGAAAAACAACTCCTCTGTGACGGCGGCACTTATGAGCCTGAGGGCGGGAAGGCGCAGTAACAGCTTGGATAACCTGCAAGAAATGAGACGGCACACTGAAACATGTAAAGGAGAACTCCGACACATCCCATGAGTCTGTATCAGGGGTGTCAAACTCATTTTAGGTCAGGGGTCACATACAGCCCAATATTATATAAAATTAACCAGACCAGTAAAACAACAATATATGAATAATGGTAATTCCACATTTTTTTATGTCCAACATCTATGTTTTAGAGCAGGGATGGGCAAACCATTCCTAAAGGGCCGGTGTGGCTGCAGGTTTGTGTTCCAACCAAGCAGCAGCACACCAGACTTGATTCAATTAATCAACTGATCTCAGTCTTCAGAGAGTTGATTGGTCAAACTGTGTACTCTTGGTTGGTTGGAACAAAAACCTGCAGCCACACCGGCCCTTTGTGGAATAGTTTGCCCATGCCTGTTTTAGAGTAAAAAAAACAACAACAAAAAAAACAAAAACAATTTGGCTCTTGAACTAAAATGATTGATAATATCTTAAATGAAATGTTTTTCATTTAGAGAACTCATCCCACAGGCTGCATGTTTGATACCTATGGTATAGATCAGTGTTTCCCAACCCTGTCCTGCATGTGTTAGATGTTTCCCCTCTTTGAACACACATGCTGGTCATTATCAGTCTGCAGAGCTTGAGGACAGGCTGTCCCATAAGTCTCCATACATGAGACATAATACATTCCACACATATATGGGTCTAACATGTATGTCTTTATATTTCAGATAACCCAAATAATGCATTTGAATAAAGAGGAATGATTTGAAACGTCAGTCATATAGAGCACATTATATAAATAAAAATGGTTTATGTCAAGAAAGGTTTATTTTTCCTATGTATGGAGACTTATGGGACACCTAGTAGAAAGGGTAGATGCTGTGCCTCCGGTGGCCGGGTACGCAAACATGGCGGCCATATTGGCGTGGTTCACTGTCAAAGCGTTTCTATGGTTTTCGTGCTAGGTAGTTCAGACAAATAACAATATGCCCCAGTTTTGTGCAGCTTAGACTTCAATAATAAGCCCACAGTCGAGTCAAGGGTGGAAGGAATCACTTTTCATAAGTAACTAATCATTATATGATTACTTCATACTGCAAAATATCTTAAATAGGAATGTCAGAAGCTTCATATGTTTATTTATTTTCCACGTATGCATTCCCTTTATATAGAAATCATTGATATCAAGTGAGATAAAAGCACCCAGGCTGACAAGTACTGCTCCAATATGGCGGCCGGATACACAGATTTGTCACAACAAATATGATAATGATATGATGTGCAGTATCTGCCCCTTTCTATATCTATGGATACTTATAAAACATGGAGGATACTGTTCCTCAAGGACCAGGGTTGGGAAACGGTGGTTTAGATCAGGGGTGCTCAATCCTGGTCCTAGAGTTAATATCCTGCATGTGTTAGATGTATCCCTCTTCCAGCACACCTGACAGTCATTATCAGTCTTCTGTAGAGCTTGATGAGAGGTTTATCATTTGAATCAGGTGTATTGGAAGGAGGATACATCTAAAACATACAGGACAGTAGCTCTGAGAGGACCAGGTTTGAGCAGCCCTGGTTCAGATCAACTCTGTGTTACTGCCCTGAACAAATGTCTTAGGACACAGATGTCAAACTCCAATCCTTGAGGGGTAAGTGTGCTGCATGTTTTAGATATTTCCTTCTTGTGTCACACCTGGTTCAATTACTGACCAGCTCATCGTCAAGCTCTGCAGAAGCCTGATGATGATGCAATGGTTTCCAGGTGTGCTCTAAAACATACAGGATACCAGCCTTCGAGGAGTGGAGTTTGACAGTCCTGTCTTAGGAGATCAACAGTTTGTAGATTTTTTAATAGATGATGTAATAATATAAAGTTGATAGAAGATGCCCAATAAAACCATGTAGGTAAAGACACTGCTGTAAATTATCTATTGTTGATTTTATTAGAGGAAAACTAGTCAAAGTTCGTCTGAGCCAAATTTTGACTAACCAGAATTTGTTTTCACCCGAGTACAGGTGAAGAGTAAAACAACATGTACGTCAACCTTTATGAAAAGTCATTTCACTGAATATCTGCACAGGTGTGTAATCCCAGGTTCATCAAGTCAACGTCCTGCCGTGCGTTGGTTCCAACCTGTTCGCTGTACACAGGTCGTTCCACTAACCATCTCCTTTACCTGGATCAGGCATTGTGCTCATCAAAATGGGCTGGTTCAGTGAACAGTTTGGAACCAATACATGGCAAGATATTCAACTTGGGATTATGCATCTCTTAATATCTGTAACCCATTTGTTTTTCCTGGATTTTGCTGGTGTTCCAAAATCTAATCTTTGCTCTGTAAATCTACATTGGTGGTAAAAGCAACTGTTCTACAGTCTCTTGTAAAACATAAAAAAGCAGCATGTTTTATAAAACCGAATGTCACTTTGTCAGAAAGCCCCCGGATCCTGCCTGCTGACAGTAGACTACACCTTTATTTATTCATTTTTGGATAAGTATTTGCTTCGGAGGTAAAATGTGCTAAATTCTTATATAGTTTGATATGTTGGGTGAGAAAACAAATGGGAAAAGTGGTGGTTTGATCATTTCTAAAAAGAAAGTGTTACTATATAATTGGTTTATATACATTATATAGTAAATATTTAAATGTGGTTGAAGTAATGTGAAAAGTGAATGTATTGTAATTTTGAAGTAAAAATGGAGGCTCAGACAAACCTTCCCTTTAACTAACAACCAATTCACTGAATTTCATACTTTGATTCAAAAATACATCTGTAAAAACTAAACTTAGACACAGACATTTTGCATGATTTTGTGACTAAGATTTGGTTTCACTACACTTATTCCAATCATTTCAGTGGTAGACCAGGGATGTAAAACAATGCTTCTATTTTTTTAACTGATCTACAAAACAGCATTACTCTTGAATTCTCTTGGGAGATTAATTTCTCCATTGGGTCAATTAATCTGCACAACAATATTCTTTACAGAGTATGGATATCAACAGAAATTGCTGCTGATTATTGACAACAATTTAAGAGTTGTTCCCCACTCAAAAAAATATTTTGGAATTAAGATTTTAAAAAGCTGTTTCATTCATAATTTAATTCATGGCTTGTCATATTACTTTGTTGTTTAAAAAGGATAATATTCTCAACTACAAACACTACGTTGGTGAAAAACAACAGTTCAAGCAGTAATATTATGCATACTTGCCATTTAACATACCCTGCGCCACATGTTTTAATTAGCTTTTATGTTCACAGATTCAGACTAAGTACTAATTAACTAAGTATTCTATTTGTTATTCTGACATTAATAACAGTGTTATTGTTTGGAGGGATAGGGATAACAGACTATTAACATATGAGTGGCTACTTATCTCTTCCTCTTCTCTTATGTTTATATCACCTTTAAAAATCCAGTATGAATTGACCTCCACCATCACTGCTGTCTCAATTTCCCTGAACGTCATTTTCTAACACAGTGAGTCTATACTGTTATTAATCCACCAAGGAACAGCAGAGTTAATGTTTTCCCCAGGGTGTGTCTGTCCGTCTTATTAGCAAGATAACTCAAAAAGTTATGGACGGATTTAGATTACATTTTCAGGAAATGTTAATACTGGTATAAGGAACTGCTTTGGCAGAATGTGCACTCTCCGGGTGCTTTTGCAGTATTGATAGTCTTCAAAACAACAGGGATCTTGAACGTGTACATTTGTGTTAGTAGGATTTCAAATACATTTTTATTAGAAATTCCCCTTATACACAGGGTTTTTAATCTTTCATTACATCTCAAATCTGAGCTAGCAAAATGTAGCCCAAAGGTTTACCAACCGATAGGAGTCTTCTGGGTAGGTTCTGGTTACATGGTCCTGCAGCTCCATGTAGGCTTTCTCCTGGAAAATCTCTATCTGTGAAGTATTGTCTATACCTGGATGATCTGGTCCAAAAACATGAAGTTAAACATCATTCTACATTTAGCTTTCATTTTATGCTCTCATTGATTTTGGCCTAAAATGGAGATGAAGACCTGAAAATAAACTTAAATTTTGGTCACACATACCAGGACTAAAGAGAACGATGGCTTTGAGGTAAGCATATTCATAAGCATCCGGGGAGAGTTTGGACATGCTGTTACAAAACTCTTGCATCCTCCAAATGTGCTCCATTACTAGTTTTACTCGGTCAGGGGAGAGCTTCTCTGCAGGGGATAATTACAAAGTTAGAAGAGAAAAGTATTAACGGAGACGAGCAGAAATAGATGTGGCAATCAAAACTTATGACCTTTAATAGAGAAGCTTTAGAACGCAGAAGGGCAGCACACTGTGCTTTTGAAACTGTATTCAGATGTTACACCCTGCAGGCACACAGAAGAAGAGCCCTCCTACCTTCCTGTAAGCTGGTCTGCAAATGGTTGATAATGGCACTTAGGATGGTACCAACATTCATAATGTTAGAGCACTGTGCCAGGCCCAGGGCAAACAGCTCGTTCCAGCAGGCTTTCATCAAGTTAATGTCATTGTCTTGACCGCTGGAAGACAAAATGACATCAAGTTCAGTTTTTGTAAAGAATTTTAAGGTCCTAAAAATAGTGCTATCATTTTCTTCTTTCGTCTTTTATTTGCACTTTTATTCATTCAGAAGGATATTTTGGTTATGTATTTATTTTGGTTATTTAATTACACCATAATGCCATTTTCCAACTAATGTCACCCTACATAGATGTAAGAATGTTGTTCAATTGGTTTGTTTGTTTAGGATACAGCCTCAGCTTCAACCCAAATAATAATGGACAGATTTAGAATTTTTGAGTAGGCTATAGTTCAGAATCTGACAGAGACAAGACTTTTGAGAGGTGTAGGTGTCATCACAAAGAGAAAATACAAGAGGGAGCTAACTTTGCAGAGGCCTCCACTGTCATATGGGCCCTTTTTGTTGACGGCGAGCACAAGCACCAAGCATAAGACCCAGGAATATTTAATTTTTTGCACTATGAACTGAACAGCTTGCCATCATCCCCCGTTTCGTTCAGCCAGGCCCACCTCCATTTGTTTTTCACTCCTTTATCGATTTCAGGCACGTTAGTACCTTCCTTCACTTCCATGATGCTGCCGAAACTGAAAGTAGATGCGACCCACTATTCTAGGGTTGCCAGCTTTGGCACTCCCCAATTCGGGATAGTTCCCGTATCCCGGGTGGGGTGGGGGTGCGATTGTCAATTGCACGATCGCTAACCAGGGGAGTGTGTGTGCGTGTGTGTGTGTGTGGGGGGGGTTACAGGGGATCTAGCCAATTAAACATCGGGACATCCTGAATAATTTGGCAGGGTTGGCAACCCTACGCTACTCTGATGATGTGGGTTCAAATTTTCTAGGCTGCTGGCGATTGTGAAGATAAATTATTCTATTTAAATAAAATAGAATGGGCTTCGTGATCAAATACAATAAGTGTGTTTTAAGAGCTATTTAATTTAGTACGCTGTGGTTTTTATGTACCGGCCTGAGTTAAAGCCATAATGGGTTAATCTGTCAACGTCCCTGTCTCTGTCATATAATGGCTGCAGGTCATGTCAATCAGGGTGTGTGGACCAAGGATTGGTGGAGAGTGGGAGGGGGGCGGTGTCTAAGGGGTTCAAGTGTGTTAGACTGAGACTGGTTGAGTGTATGTTTTTGACCTGCTCACATGTCTGTGTGTCTTGCTCTACCATTGACAGGAATAAACGTTTCAGGCAAGTCTGGTCTCAGCCATTTTTATGAAACGCTATTATAGACTGTTCCCCCTTTTCTGATCAGCACCGATCTCCCATTTAAGTTCAGTTGATGGAAATCCTTCACAGGACGGAAAACTTTAATCCCTGGTTACTGCACCTCAGAACTCAAATCAGTACTTTCAACTTTTTTTTTTTTTTTTAAATGTCTGTACTTACACCGACTAAAAATTTACAATTTTAGTCACCTCTGATCAAAAGTAAATTTTATGAACTTGTCCAGCATTAACAGTATAACAACACAATAAAATAATCAACGGATGCCTGAAAATGGACAAAATCTTACTCACGCGAGGGTCTGAAATGCAGGTATGGACCGAGCCCAGTGCATAGAGAGAAAAAGCAGCCGGGAAGCCGACTCACAGATGTAGTTGACATTGAGGTACTCTGGCACAGGCAAAGGCATCATAAGCTGCACGAACATAGTGTAAAAGAGGGAATATATGATTAGTGTCTGACACGCAAAGAAAACTGGTGATTTTTATTTAGTTTGAAGTGTCCAAGTGATTGGCTGTGCTTTTACTTTGAAAGGGATATGGCTGTCAGAGAGCAGAGGGCCTTCCAACTCCACCAGAGGACCCGACTGATCTCCTGACATTAGCTGCATAGTTGCCTCCAAGGAGTCTGCTGCTGCTCCATCATTTGGGTGAAGAACTTTAGCCAGCGTGTCAAATGCTCTGTAATACAAGACACATGACAAATGAAGGCAAGAATACACACATATAAAGTTTCATTTCAAACACCCGTATAAACACTCAGGCTGGAATACAACCTTAAGCACCGTATCCCAGACATATTATAGGACAGGCCTTTTTAATCAGCTATGAGCCAATTGAATTAAATCCTTACCAGCTGAGCCAGAAGCCACATGGCCTTGCAGGAAATCCTATTAAAGCTTTGCGATAAACAGAACAGTTCCTGGGTTTCTTCCTTCTGCTTGATATAACTGTATTCAGAAACTGCTTATCTCAAAGTTGCTCGATTCCATATGATATCCCATACCGTGTGATATCGCTTGCAGTTTGGTCATCTCCTTGAATGTCGGTCATGGAACTGTCACCATTGCTGAGTGTCTCCACTCCCATCAGATCATTGCCACTTTCACTCGCCTCCCTGGTCTTGTTGAGATGAGCCAGAGACGTCACAACATTTGCCAGTGTACCAAGGTCACCTTGAGATGGGTCATCCTGCCAACAAGTCATCATAAAACATGACAAACACTAAGTTTAACCATGTTTAACCTCAAGTTTTTCCATCTTTGGATGTTAATACACATCCTTAAAATGAATAAAATGATAGTCCTTTGTTATTGATGTTATTGTAAATATATTCCCAAGTGCTATATCATTTTTATAAGCAGGGGTAAAATGACATGTACTGTTCTTTACTAAACATGATGTACTGTCATTTGAATTAAAGTCTTACCTTGTCTGGAGATGTTGGGATTAAGATGGTGTTTTCCATCTTGGAGAACGGCTGTTGAATGTTGAGTAACATGCTTGATTCAAGCAAACTGGTAGATCTGCCATTAGAGATTAAACAGAATTAAACATCATCACAATACATTTATTTGTACCACTTTATTTATTTGTACATGGGGGGAAGGGAGTGTGGATGTAGACCTGGATTAACAAGACTAGTTTCAAATGATTATTTTGTACTTTTAAAAGCTCAGTGTTGTTATTTTTAGCTGTAAAAATATGTTTCATGTAACATTTCTAGTGACTGCAGAGCAGTTTTTGGTCAGAATGGCCTGGAAGAGTCAAACCCAATTTCAGACAAACTCAGAATTTAAATCTCATCATCTTGGCTTGTTTTGTTTAGTGACCCATCCCTATGGTTTTAAGGCCTGTACTATTGTGCTGGTGGCTTTATGAAGGTAGATTTGTGTCTTTATTGCTTCAATGAAAAAGAAAGTTGTCTTAACAAAAAAATAAAATACGTTAATTGAATCATAAAACCCTTTTCAAGCCAACAAAACAGGTGTTTCCTTTCTAAAAAAAAATTATGTGTGTGTGTGTATTTGAGACCCAAAAATTGCATTTGAACACATTTTTCTTTGAAGATATAAAAGTTTTTGAAGTATTTGTTTGTTTGTTTTTTTTTACATTTTGACACAAACATCCTGCAGTGGGCACATGCTTCCATATTGGTCAGAGGTGTTTGATTGATGCGTCTACACCATTAACATACAAAAAAGATGACTTCAATCAATAATAATAAAAAAAACTAATTTCAATAATAATAATTTTTAAAAATCCAGTTTTTTAGATCTCAAACACCCCTTTTCTTTCATTTAGTTTTTTTTTTAATTTAAGAAGTTTTTTTTTTTTAATTGAAAAGATAAAAGCCAAAACGTACCTTCATACGGCGTTATTAATGTTTTGTATGAGGTTTATTGTTATAGTTATGTTATGTTATGAACTAACTTTTTTTTTTTTTACTCATTAGTATTTAGCTATTTAGTGATAACTTTAAGTGCAATTACAAGCAGCACTGGCTCTAGTATTTGGTGTCCTATACATACAGTAAATGTGGATTTTTTTTTTAAGTGTTTAGTGCCTGTACCTGGCAGTTTCCTTGTCGGATACAAAAGTGGGTGTGGCCGCCAGAGGACTACACAAGTTCTTGCGGATGTAGATCTTTTCAGTGGAGGCTGCGCAATTAACAGATTTCTCTCGAGTTGTCACTTCAACAGGCTTCCTCTCACACTGTACAGCTATAAGACAACATTTTTGGGATTTAATCATGTGACTAAGGAACACTTCCTCAAGTTTACTGAATACACTGCAGTCTCTTACAGTCCTGTTTCATGCCCAGGGCAATGCAGCGCTGCAGACGACAGTATTGGCAGCGGTTTCGGTGGAGCTTGTTGATGGCACATTCTCCTGAGCCCCTGCATGTATATATCAGATTCTTTCTAATGCTGCGTTTAAAGAAGCCCTTGCAGCCTTCGCAGCTGACCGCTCCATAATGACGACCTGAAAGCGAAAACAAGAAACTGGGTCATCTAGGAGAATGCTTCCTCAAGTGTAATTGTACAAAATTCAACTTAACTTCTACCTGAGGCCTTGTCACCACAGACAACACAATACTCGACAACTGGCTTGACAAGAGACTGGTCTGAACCGTCTGTTACAAACTGACAAACAAACCAAACAATGCAGTCAGTTAATGCAGATGACAAACACTACATTAATGCTGTATTAACATTTGCGTGCTCCGGTCATGACGCTTTTCTGTAACTTGTTTATCAGATCCCTTTGGAATAGGTCACTAATATCCTCAAGCAGTACCTGAATCTGCTGTCCAGCCAGTTCAGGAGGGGCGAACAACAACTGATTAACCCCAGAGCCGTCTGGAGCGGCGAGGATGACCTTGTTGGGTGAGCCCTCCTGCTTCGTCAGGATCACCTTCCCACCAGGGGAATAGTCGGCATTTGCAAGGATGAACTGCTGTTTTCCAGGAGAAGATGGCTCAAGTGCTGTGACAATCTGGATCTTCTGGCCAGTCTGCTGATCAGTTACAATCTATGATAATGACAAAAGTGCTATTACTGAATAGAATATCTTACTTGCCTCAGAAAATCAAAAATGTGTAGCAACATGTGGATCTCAGTTTAGTATATAAATATATAGAATTGCCCTGACAGCTGAACACCGACAATGGCAAATGTATAAGACAGATGGACAACAGCCATAACTGCATAAGACAAAACTTCATCTTATAACAGGTATGGACAAGTGCAGGCACAATTATAATTTCTCCTGAATTAGATATCAAGAGAATATAAAAAAAAAAGTGTACAAGTCTTTTAGTACAATTTCTTCAAACCAGTTTGAGATATATATATATACACATACACACACACTGTATGTATACTATATGCCACAATATATCATCATCTGTATCACCTTTACATCACCAACTAATTAGGACTGTCACAATAATTGACTGTAGTCGAAAAATTCTACAAATTAAGAATTTAAGTGTCATTTTTGTACCACTACTATAGTATAAGCTTTCAATAGATGCAACTAATGAAGGAAAAGAGCCACTGATTGCCACAGAGTGATATATAAGTAAAAGATGGATTTTTGTTTTTGTTTTAGACAAAAAGAAAAAAAACTTACATAAATAAGAAATATAACAGCAAAATATAAAGCGCGAATATAATTTCAGTGCCTAAGATTAAGGTGGCATGACAATGTGATATCATTAGAAGTGTCACCACACTGAACACAGTGTTTGTTTCATTGAGCAGCTGTTCACACAGGTAAATGGTAAAAAAGACCAAATATTGTCTCTCATCATGATAAAGTGTTTGTGTACTAACTCCACCACATGATGTCTGCCTCCATTTGAGGAAATATAAGATGCCAAATCACCTGAATTCTGTGTCCCAAAGCCATGTTGCTGTCTGCAGATACAAGTTGAATCCTTTGAGTCTGTCCATCCATACTGATTCTACACACATCTACTGCCACTGTTCTTCACAACAGTGACCCATGGGGCATGTATACCTGTGGAGAAAGCATATGTCGTATTTTACAGCGGACTGAACTGGCAAGGAATTATAGAAAATGGGTCCTCTGCAGACAATAAAAAGAACAAAACAAGCACACCAGGAACACTGTAGAGATAATGTACTCTTCAAATCTATTATTCAGTGAGATAATGTAAAAGATGGATATTTGTTGATTTTAAACATGTCTTTATTATCAGGACATTTTAGAGATGGGTAAGGGTACTACATTTGAATATACAAGAAAAAGTGTTGAATATCAATTTACACAAAATTAAAACACAGAGATTGAACCAAGGATGTAAACAAAAAATAAACCCTGGAGACAAATATTGCAATAAATACCATCATCACATAACAGCTCGGTCCTAATTGAGCTAGAGAAAGTATTAATTTGTTTAAGCAAGAAAGATCGGTATGCATTAGATGACAATAAAAACTTATTTTCACTGATTTCTTAACGTAAAACCTACAGTGTTATTTTGTCTGGTTCTTTTTTTATAAAGTGGACAAGTCTGACATAATGTGAACAACATATACAAAGCTACGAACGTGAGAGAAATCAATTAAAATGACCTGTAGGTAACCACAAGCGAAAATACATAGACGTGATTTATAATATTGCTATCAGTTCCTGGTGTCGGTTTGTGGCCTACAGTAACCATTGTAGCTGACGTTAGCTTGTAACCTTGTTAAAATGGACAGTTTAATATTAGAGCAATGTGACAACACATGATTGCAGTAGCCTCAAACATAAACAAGGCTCTTGACACCGAGCCATTTCAAATCGATACGGAAGATAAAGGTATTTCTTTTCCTGTGGGTGAAAGGTCAACATTGAAGGGTTAAAGCATGCTAGGGTTCAGGGCCCGTGGTGGCGTATCGTAGTTAACTGGCGGGACTTCGGTTGTTACCACTGAGCAAAAATCCCATCAATTCTTGTGCTGAGCCTTCACATCGACCGTCAGTAAATGCGAGACGGTTGTTTGTCTACCCTTTGATCATCTTGACCGCATATTCGCGCTTAAATCAAACGTGTATTTGCAGATTTACGTGACATTAGTTAGCCCTGTTAGCACAGCAGCTAGCTAACTTCAGCGTATTGTAGCAGGTTAGCTAACGCGGCTAAGCTTGTTAGCATCGATGGCTTTCTTGTTAGTTTGCACACCCATAATGTGTGCCTTTGGTCTTTGAGTTACTACCAAATCAAATCGAACCAACCTGCATGTAATCGCCGGCAATATCAGATACTTGCCAAAATGTTATTTTTATGCACCGAGCTCCAGGCGGCAGTGCTAATAGGCTAGGTTAGCTGATACTAGCTTGGTGGCTAATTGCAGCTCTTCTCCGCACACCAACTAAACACTCCCTCTTCCTGTTACCGGCCTGTGGTGTCTCTTTCACGAAGCTCACGCGCATCCTGAAAGTAATTATCTCTTACCCGTAAAGAGGCTGTAAGACGAGATCATGAATTACCTTCAAAAACTTTATATTTTAACTGTTTGCTGCAGTTGGTGGGAGGGTCAGAGTTCGTGACCTTTTTTTAATCAATATCCATACTGCATGTGCACATGCGCAGTAGAATCGTCATGTTTGTATACGTTTCTGAAACGTCAGTTGTCAACTTATCACTTTGATTCTGTCAGATATTACACACGTCATTTATGAGATGTTCGTGGTTGATTAGAGAGTATTACGTTTATATGTATATTTTTATAGATGCTTCCAGTTGTTATTGTGTAATTCAGAACGACACAGTAGTTATTAATACACAGTGTTCACATGTTGTTTGTCTTGAATGAATTTAAAGAGGATGTTTCATTAGAAAGGTTTGGATCTGGTTCTTATTTTATTCACGGAATACGAGAAACAATACAAGAAGAATTGCAGAAGAGACTATTCCATATATTTCTTACATAACCCAGTGATAAAATGACCATAAAGACATGAAATATAATTCCAAATATACAGCTAAATAAGGATTTTGGCCATAAGAAACACATCAGAGATGCTCAAGTATGATATAGTTTCTTCTGATATTGTCATATATATATACAGCATTCTATTTATTATTGTGGATTTTGTTGTGATTTCAAGTTAATTATATTTATTATGCATTATTATAATAATGGTATACCCCCTGATTAATCCAATATGCAGAACTTTCTTTGCCAATTATTATGGGTTGTATAAAACCAGTGGGTATTGGGTTTGGCAAGGCCCTAAAAGGTGAATTCTGATGAACAAATACTGTTTAATGATCAATACTGTATTAATTTAGTCGGAAAGTGATAGGATTGCATGAACTGTAAAAGCCTCCTGGATTTTTTTTTATTAAGGAATAATGCAGCATTCACAAGCATATGTAGACTAAAAAGTAATTACACTTAATAAAAAAGAAGAAATCCAAGTATATTTTCATGCAACATGAACTATATATTACTAAAGTGTAAGTGTAAACCGATCACTATGGCTGTGTTATTTATTTGGTTTATTTCATGTTACCTGTAATTACACAATTGCCCATTGATGTTATTTATATTTAATATGAACCTGACATAGTTTAAAGAACCTGCAGTATATGTGTATGGAACTGCGGTTTTACAAAGAATTACTGTGCCACTTGAACAAGGTAGCAAAATACTAATATTTGACTCAAATGTGTCTTGTAAACCACCAGTGAGTTCTTGTGTATGTGTAAAAAATATGGTAAAACATTAAATATTTGCTTTATAGAAAGAAATTAAATTGAAACAAAATATCTGGAAACAATACTCTCAAATATAATATGAAAAAGTCATATTTTTAATTGAAAAACACAACTGTTTTTTTTTGTGATCAATTTTTTTGGTTTATTTTCTCAGTCATTTTTAAATATTGGAGGGGAAGCATATTCATAATCACAAATGGCTCATAGAGCCTAACTGGTCACATCATCATTGAGAATATAACAGAAATTGGTATCAACAAACTTATTCTGATACTTGCTTCCCCCCTACTCTCTATACCCCCCCCCTCCCATCAACCCGTACCCCCATACCCCCCAATCAACCCCCCCCCACCCCCCAAATGAATAGCTCAAGCAATTGAGCAAAATAAAACAAAACAAACCACATACACAAAACAGACAAACAAACAAGCCCAACAACACACATACACACACTCACAGACATACCACCTCTTGTCACCCAGGCGCCTCCCATCTTTTGTCACCACAAAGGTGAAAATTCATACATTTCACAACCTTTCATTTAATTTCTCTAATAGCTTAGACCAGCAGTCAATATTAGCCATTTTAGCATGATGTAGGCGTGCTGAGGAAAGCTCTAACTGAGCAATATCCTGGTAGGAATAGAGCCATTCCCTCACTGACAGTGTATGCGGTGGTTTCCAACGACAAGCAATCACACAAAAACACAACTGTTAAAAAAATTATATATTTCTAAAGTTGTACATAAACCTTGACCTCAAAGGTCAGTAAACATATCTGTTGTGTGAGTGTGTGAACAACCTCAGTAATTAAGCATTTTTGAAGCGCTTGAACTCTTCATAAAATGTTGAAATGTTGTCAAACCACAGCCTCGGGAAAGACTTCAGTAAATGTCAAAGAAAATAAATTATAGTGAGCATATTTTCAATACACCAAATGTAAGCTTTTATGTTCATCCAGGTGCTAAGAGTGCAGTATGTTTCATTATAACCTGTTTTATTTTCTGCTTTTTTGTTAACATTTGAAAACAATTCTTGGGTCCGGTGCTCCAGATAGTCAGTACAGGAGTGCATTCCCAAAGTGCATGTAGTTTTGTGTCCTGTGAATAACTTTATATTGGATGATTTTTTTTTTTGTTAAAGTAGCATTTGGTGACATGACAAAGTAATTGAATTAACATTTTCCCCACTGCTATGGAAGATTAAGTATTGATCTGGATATTTTTTTTTCCTGGACCTCAAAACAAAACATTGACTAAAAAAATATTTTAGTTAAATTATATGACCAGACAAAACAGATTGAGTATAACATTGATGTTGAAAAAATAAAGGTCCTCACAAGAATAATCTTGTAAAAGTCTTGTAAAAGTTTATACTGTCTTCCAAAGATAACTGTGAAGTTAGATTCTTTTTAACAGACAGGTGCAGTGTTTGTTTACCTGCTTGACTAGTTTCACCTACTTCCTGTAGCTGTCATCAGAAGCATCACATGTTGTTGTGAGCTTCTTATGGAGCTCGCAAAAATTTTGAATGGGAGTGAGTGGAGTGAGTCAAGCTAAATTCTGATTTGGTTTAATAAGTGCTCTGAAATTCACATATGATAGCGGTTAATAAGAAATATTTGGTGTGGCATAGACAGACTACCCGTTTTTAATAGAAAGCGAACGTGACGTTAGGTTTTATGTGGGCTTAGTAAGAGACTACAATGTGACGTCACACTCCGCTCAGCTGTAGCCTTCCAGCTGAGCGGAGTAAAAGCCTTATTAAAGGCTTTCAATCACAAATGAATCAGCCATTGGTTCACAGAAGCAGTTGAAATGCACATCAATAATCATTATTTCTTATGAGGCACAACATGTGTGTGATTCTGGGCACATGACAAACCAGATACAATTTTAGCATTTTATTTCCCATTGAATACCATGCATTAATTTTCTGATCTCAGGCCCCATGAACCTCCCGGAAGAGGCGGAGACTTAAACTTCCCATATGCTGTTTCAGGAGGCGTGGCCAGATAGCAGGGGGTCATAATGACAGCTCACAACAATACAGAGTGGGTCAAAATACTCACATCGTGTACTTAAAGGTACAGTAGGAGATGTTGGAAAACAGTTCCTGCAAGCTATAAGTCTTGTCTCTGTAAATTGATTGCTATGTTCAAGAAAAAAAAAGACAAAGTGACTTACTGTATGTGTTTGTTGGAGGCACAGTACTCAGTTTTGTGGTTATGGGAGGAAATTTAGGGAAAATGGGAGGGGGGGGGTCACAATTGAGAAAAAAAATCATCATGAGATAAAAAAATTTTAAGAGAATCCAAATTGTGAGCTAATAATCATATAACTATAATATATAAAGTCACAGTTTCTCTCTTCCACTGATTTTCCATCTGAAGTGATTTTATTTTTCATACTGTCACATCTGTTTAATTTGAAAAGTAACAAGTCTATTCTGAGAATGTAAGGAGTATAAAGTACAGATATTTATGAACAAATGTAGGTAGTAAAAGTAAAAAGTTGCCAGAAAAATAAATAATCAAGTACATATACCTAAAAAAGTCTCCTTAACTATAGTAGAAGTACTTTTACTTAGTTACTTTCTACCTCTGCAGAAACATGTGACGCTTCTGATGAAGGAACTAGTCAAGCAGGTAAATAAATAAATAACCTGTCTGTTAAAAATTATGTAACTTTACAATGTCTGATTTACTATTTTGTAATAATCTTTCCCCCCATTTTCCACAACGTAAACACTCAATACATTTATTCAGTGTATTGCCCAGTCCCATTTTTAAGTAACATGCATCTTTATGTAATGGTTAACCCTTTCAACAACCAAGCGTCTACATATAGACTGGAAGTAGTCGTTCAAAAATGTTAATCAAACCCCCCAAACCTGTCCCAAATGTCACATGACCTAATGTAGTTTAGTAATTAAGATTCTCACACATCAGAAGATATAAAGCCACTTTCAGATAAAATATCCACAGCAGGTACAATCACTCATTTGTTCAAAATACAAATATCAAACAGCTGATCTGAACCTTTATGTCTCATAATTATCCACAGAGGAACCATATATCAACAAACACAGTCATAGTCCAACAAAAACACCCAAAACAAACCCAAAAAATTGTCCATATGTAGTCCAAAACACATCAAAACATCAATAAATATCCATAAATGTTTTGTCAATTGCATCCTTTAACAGGACCCACCTCCAATATCCCAGTTTCCATCGTAATATTTTTATTTATAATAAAAGAAAACACCAAATGCATGTTATCAAAATGGTTCAAGAACACCATTCAATTTACTTTACTAAGAAATTTAGGCAAAATTGAGTGGAATTTTAAAGGGTTAATAGTGTTAACTATGATCACAGCACTGTTTTTTGCTCCTTATTCACATGACAACACAATAAAGGTTAAAATGTTGATTTTAATTGACAGTTTAAACTGTGAAAATGACATTCATGAATATTTGTTTTCAATGCATAACATTTAATTTACAATCAGCTGTAATTACAGTGACTGAAGTGCAGGTTATGTCCAAACAGTTAAATAATACGAGTTTCAACTGGATGCCTGAATAATGTGCCCAAAGTAACATCAACATTAAAAAGTATATATGTTTATAGGTTTTATAGACAATTCTCAAAAGCATCACTTTAATAAAACATAGTCAAATGTGTTTTTTCAGCCTGTACAACTCAATAAGTGAATTAATGTTGTTGGGTTTTTTTAGATTTTCCTTTATAATTCTAGAGATGATTTATTGGTTTTTCATGACATAAAACTAATAACATATGAGCAGATAAATGTAGACATACTCTGAATCTGTCACAGCATAAAAAAATAAAATACAGTAGATTTATGTCATTGTCACATGATTTTTGAAAAATAACTATATAAACTATTTTAAGAGATGCATATTAACCTGAAAAAAAATCCACTTCCACAGGAGTGTTTTTGAAACAATGTACAGCTTTGGAAATATTATCTCACAGTAACATGTCATTTAAGTGTGTTTACTGCCTCTGTTTTTATAGAAGTTGAATGGATTTATTTTATTTTACCTGATTCCAAAATATTTATCCAAATATTACTTTGGAGCATCTTAGTCTTCTATATGAAGCTGTTATACATAGTAGTGTTTCAGAAATGCTTTACTAATGCTATATTTCATGTTTATACATAATTTGTGAACACAGTGTGTTATGATCAGATTGTCTCACATATATTATGAATTTCTGTAATTATTAGTCACTTTAACACAAAATTAATCAGTGATGGAAGTGGTTTGATAATGTGTTTCCAAAGCCATATAAGATAATTAAAGTCAATCATAAAACAAATAAAATATTTGTATTCCAGTGGTACTGCTATGAGAGAACAGACATATTTACATGAAAACTTTTCACATATCAAAGAACTGTAGCTTCTTTAAAGGACTCGATCCACCTGTTAATAAAATAAAATATACATCATCAGTCATGTGATTATTGTTGATTGTAACTTGTAATATCCATGCTTGTGCTTTACCTCTGAGCTGTTTGCTTATCATCAGCTTTAAAGATGTAGTACAGCGTGTTCTTGTGGTAGAGCTTGAACTGTAAATTCTGAGATGAATCAACTTTTAACACAAATCCCAGCAGGGGTTGACTCTCTGAAGCTGCAACATCCTGCATGAAAACACAATAAAAGACCAGGACAAGATAAGCAGCAGCACAACTGATCAGAATACAGAAGACGGATATATATATGTGTATATATATATATATACATGCTGTGCTCAGGTCTCTGCAGTGTTTCCCTGTGAGCCTCAGGGTTGATTTTAAAGTGCTTTTATTGGTTTTTAAGAGTCCTAATGGTTGTGGGCCTGTTTATTTGTCAGATCTGCATTTAGCATCAGGTCCTCGGGTAGTAAGGTTTTAAATGTTGCTAGAGTTCACAGTAAAACACATGGTGATGCCTTATTCAGTTTTTATTTCCCCAAACTATGCAACAGTCGACCTGAGGATCTGAGGTCCACTGCGAGTGTTTATATTTTTAAGGGTAAACTGAAAACCTACCTTTTTAACTTAGCTTTTAGTTAAATTTTTACTCTTTATTCTATGGCCCTCTAGAACATTGCGACAGCTCACGTTCACTTTGAATTGACGTTCCCAGCCTTCAGTGGGCAGATTTTTTTCGATAACCACCCACTGCGCCATTAACGGCCACTGCCAATGGCAACGGGGTGGAACAAACACCCTGTGCTGTTTCGGCCCCGTTGGGGAATATTTTTCTGATAGTAACTCGTGGACAATACATTATTCCTTGTTAATATTATTTTACTCTGTTATTTTATGTTTTTACTTTTATTTTATTACCGTTATTATTTATTCTATTCTTTTTAATTTGGTAAATCTTTTATTTAACTTGTTCCTACAATTGCGGGATAATGGGGGGGGTCTGATGTGAAGCACCTTGTGCTACTTACACCATGTCTGAAAAGTGCTATATAAATAAAGTTTGATTGACATATCAACTATATGCCCAAAACTCTCACCCCCTTTTTACAAACTAGTAATCCAATAGATTCTCCTTCCTATGCTTTAACAGATTTCTTTTCTGTCCATTTACCAGTAACACAAAGCATCCATACAAATCATTTCTATACACATTTTTAGAAGTCATCTCACACAATCTGATTTGTGTGATCAACCATAAAGTACATTTATATTCACTTTATATTTACTACAAATACAGTATTTAATAAATATGATAATATCTCCTAATCATGATAGTCTATATTAATTTCTCATAATAATATCTTATTTTTTATACATCCTTCTACATTATAACTAAAGTTTCATCTATTCACACAATGTTCTGTATTTTGTTTCTATACTAGATTTATACAACTGTTTAAATGCACAAATTGAAGAAGACTTTTTTAGATTTTGATCCAGATTATTCCACATATGTACCGCCACACCCCTAAGAAACATACACTAGCTTTTTATGTATGTTCTACACGTCATTTTCCTAAAAAACATTCAGTTCCCCTTAGGTTATAGTCAGTTTGTCTGGGCTGGAACATGTGCTGTGAACTGTAGGGGAGCGTATGGTCATGATCTTTATATAGCACTTTTTTGGCCACTCAAACCACTTGTATTCATTCACTCTCACATGCTCACTCTGGTGGTGGTAAACAGTTGTCCTGGGGCAGGCTGACAGAAGCATGGCTGACATATTGTACCTATGGCCCATCTGACCACCACCAGTGTGTGTGGCACTGGAGCGCCTTGCCCAACGACACAACAGACTGACTAGGACAGAGCGGGATTCAAACCAGCAACCAACTTCAGTTACTGGATGACCCATTTTACCAACTGAGCCATGGCTGCCATGGATAATAAGAGAATTAACGTCAACAATATCATGTAGCATTAGAGCATTTAATTTGATAAATAGGGAATTTGTTGTAGCTAAGTACTGTGCTTGACTAACAATTTGAATAACCTTCATTTAATGTAAGAATATAGAATATTTGATTTATAATTATTGACCCATATTGCTGCACAGTAATAAGCTTTTAATTATTTTTGTATAGCACCTTTCATACAAACACTGTAGCCCAAAGTGCTTCACATTGATTAAAAATTAAAATACAATTTTAAGACAGGGTGAAATAACAAGTACCTTAAAATGTGATTGCACAAAATTATAAAATTACAAAAGTACAAGATAAACTGATTATACAATACTGATTATAAAATTTAAATAAATAAGAAATAAAATTACAAGAGTGCAGACAAACTGATTGTACACACATTATACAATTTCAATAAAATAAATAAGAAATACATTAAAATTTGATTGCACAAAATTATAAAATTATAAAAGTATGAGATAAACTGATTATACATGCATTATAAAATTTGAATAAAATAAATTAGAAATACACTACATGCACAAAATATAAGGAATATATAAAGAATGTAAAGAACGGGGTCACAGAATTGTGACTCCATTCAAAGGCTGATGAAAATAAAAATGTTTTTAATTTAGTTTTAAATATACTTCGTTGATGTCTTTTGGAATTATATTCCATAACTTTGGTGCATAGTTAACAAAGGTTGCGTCCCTAATTTTCTTTGTAATATATCTGGGAGTCACTAGTAACCCTGTGTCAGATGACCTTAGTGTTCTAGTTTGGACATAACTGGTCAGTGAGTTTAAAATGTAACTGTTCCATTTAAGGCTTTATAAGTGAGCAGTAGTATTTTAAAATCTATTCTGTAGGTTACCAGTAACCAGTGCAGGGAAACCAACACTGGAGTAATGTGCTCTCTGTTCTTGGTTCTGGTTAGTAACCTAGCTGCAGAATTTTGGATCAGCTGAAGTGTGTCTGTGGTGCTTTTTGGGAGGAATGTGAAGAGTGCATTACAGGAGTTTAAATATGGACGGTCATGTGTCAGTGTGTTCCTGATCCACTGATTTGAGGACAGGAACATTTCTGATCCTGTTTCCACTGAAACATTCATGAGGGAGTTGATCAGAAGGAAGTACTATTATTTTCAGGTCAAGGAAGTAAAAATACTACGGAAGGATCTTTCAAAATGTCATGAACACAGCATTGGGTTCTTACCTCACTTGCAGCGTATGTATACAGCACCTTATCCTTGATTACGAACCACAGCCTCTTCCCCTGCTTTCTTTTGCCCTTTGACCTTTGTAAATACCCACTCATGGAGGAGTTGCCCGTGTTTGCAGACACCTGAAACAACAGGAAACGTCTGTTCATGTATCAGGTCATTTGTCACCTCCCTGATGCACAGTTACTGTATTTAACAGGAAATAAAACTATAACTACCAGTAAAAAAACATATTTAACACTTATATAATCTTTACAGCAGTAAAAACACACAATGTTATTGGTCAAGTTTTAGAAGCTATTAGTTGGTTTTAGGTTCATTGAAATGGCTTAGCTGTGTATATGTGTGTGTGGTTGTATTCCTATCTTTATGGGGACATTAATACGTTTACACAGTAACACCATGAGGAGCTCTGACATCATGGGGACCAAAATTCTGGTCCTCATGTGGGTTAGATATAAATGACGGTTAAATATCTGTGAAATATGCAAATTTATGCGAATGATAAATGCATTAAATAGGTTTTTTCTGGAAGTCCCCATAAAGCATGGGGGAAACAGGTGTAAAAAAAAACATGTATGTTTCAAAGGTTTCAAGATGTGTTTCTTTTTTGGTTTTCAATTTATTTACTTTTTTAAAGAATATCATTTCAATATAATTAAATTTAATAAAATTTTTTCATTATTATTTGATATTTATTATATATTTTTTCATTTAAAAGTATTGTATTTATTAAAAAAATGTGGCTTTACACTCACTACTCACTGGCTTCTACAAGTGATGGTTATAAACTTGGTCCTCATGAGACATGGAAACCAGTATATATATATATATATATATATATATATATATATATATATATATATATATATATATATATATATATATATATATATATATATATATATATATATATATATATATATATATATATATTTATATGTATGTATGTATGTGTGTGTGTGTGTGTGTGTGTGTGTGTGTGTGTGTGTGTGTGGTGTGTGTGTGTGTGTGTGTGTGTGTGTGAGTGTGTGTGTGTGTGTGAGTGTGTGTGTGTGTGTGAGTGTGTGTGTGTGTGTGTGTGTGTGTGTGTGTGTGTGTGTGAGTGTGTGTGTGTGTGTGTGTGTGCGTGCGCACGTGGTTGTATTCATATCTTTATGAGTGCATTAATGTGTTAACACAATCACAACATGGAGACCTCTGAAATTATGGGGACCAAAATTCAGGTCCCCATGAGGGTTAAATATAAATAAAGGCTCCCCCAAGTAAAATAGAAATGATGTGGTCCAATAAATACATTAATTAGTTTTTTCAGGGAGTCCCCATAAAGCATGAGGGAAACAGGTGCAAAGCAAAACATGTATTTTTCAAAGGTTTGAATATGTGTTTACCTAAAAAAAAAGTATTTATCTTTATGTATTTGTAAAAATTATTTATTTATTTATTTTTATTTGTTTTTTAAACATTATTTTATTCAGTTATTTTTCTTTCTTTTATTTTTTAATTATTATCTTTAATTTATTCATTCATTTTTATTTATTAAATTTTATATCGTTTTCACATTTTTATAATAATTTTTTTTTTTTACTAATTTTATTTTGTTAAATAAAAAACAGATGCGTTTACACTTACTACCCAATGGCTACTTGATTACAAACTTGGTCCTCATTAGACATGTAAACGAGTGTGTGTGTGTGTTCTTAATGTCACAGAGGTTGTTAATACATTCATCTTCATGGTCATTCATATAGATCTGCATTTTGATATTTAATACAGATGCTAGTTTTGAGGTGATTCTGAATTAATTCAAATAAAAGTACAATCAGCTAATATGAAAAAAAAATACAATACAATAATATCACAGCACAAACAAACAGAATTGAAGTGCAGGCTAAATCAACTTAATTTTGTCTCCTTTTTTATTTATAGTGTGGCTTTAATTCTACATTTTTCTGGCTCTATAAATAAAGGTTTTCTTTCTAAATACTACCCACTGAAACAAAAAGCAAAAAAACTAAATCAATTCCTCCAATAAAATGCACATAAACATTGAGAAACTAAAAAGTAAAACAAAAGTGAAACCAAGGCAAAAAAAAACCTAAATAATTATAGAAACTTAAAGGACTGAAAAACTATTTAAAAGTTAAATACTTGTATTAAAAAAAACAATGTTGCTCATGGACAGTGCATGAACAACTGGATATTGGAATAGGACATTTAATTAAAAAGCTTTTATTTTGTAGGGCATGTAGATAAGTTCAATGTGAGTGGAGTCAAAAACACACCAACATGAGTCTGGCTTCGTAAGCAGGTTACAAAGAAAGAGGAAGATGAGAGGGACGGTGTCTTCCTCTTTTTTTTTTTTGACCCAATCAAGCAACTGACTGGATTTTTGTCGCTTTCCAAATATAGAAACTGCTGCGAATTTACTAACTGAAAAACCCTGTTGTTTCATTTTTGTTGAGTGTGTTTTACCTCTTTCAGAGCTGCAGGGATTTTCTTCTGTTTCCTATTAAAAGCAAAGGTGGATTTGCTGCCGGAGGAAACAGCTGATGACAGCATCTGTTCACCTGGTTAACACAAAGACACACCCTGGTGAGACAAAGTTTGTAACAAACGTCCAAAATGTAATAATTTTTTCATTTCATTTTGTAATAAATTATTACATTTTGACAAGATAATTACAAAATGCACTTGCAGCTTTTTTATTCTCTAGAAAATGTAATAACATGGTTCCTAAAGCAAAGTTTATTTGTTTGTTAATTGTATTTTATTTGACTTTAAAGTATTTGTAAAAGCTAGGTCAAAGTTTATGACAAAATGAAATGAAAAAGTTATTATATTTTGGACGTTTATTACAAAATGAAATGAAAAAGTTATTATATTTTGGATGTTTATTACAAAATGAAATGAAAAAGTTAGTACATTTTGGACGTTTATTACAAAATGAAATTAAAAAGTTATTATATTTTGGATGTTTATTACAAAATGAAATGAAAAAGTTATTATATTTTGGACGTTTATTACAAAATGAAATGAAAAAGTTAGTACATTTTGGACGTTTATTACAAAATGAAATGAAAAAGTTATTATATTTTGGATGTTTATTACAAAATGAAATGAAAAAGTTAGTACATTTTGGACGTTTATTACAAAATGAAATGAAAAAGTTATTATATTTTGGATGTTTATTACAAAATGAAATGAAAAAGTTATTATATTTTGGACGTTTATTACAAAATGAAATGAAAAAGTTAATACATTTTGGACGTTTATTACAAAATAAAATGAAAAAGTTATTACATTTTGGACGTTTATGACAAAATGCGGCTCAACACACGTAAACACACCAAGTAAACACACTAAAGATCCCCATGCATGTTCTATGAATAGATTCACTTTACATGCATACAGTAAAGTGGGTTCCAATCACAGTGGAAAGAAACAAACCTACATTTCTGCTGCTGAAGGACGAGGAAACACTGGTCACACACTCGCGCCACCTGGTCTTTCAGGTACGCAAGACAGTGTTTGTTGGAGGAACAGGACTGACACACAACCTGAGCAGATAATACAAATACATATAAAATATTATAAATACATTAAACATTTTCATTATTTATGAAATCTATGTAATGGAGAAACTGCCACCGTCATTAAGAATAAAACAGGATACATTTGTGGAAATGTGGTTAAAACACATCAGCCTATTAAGGCCAGATTTAACTGAACTGAAAATGACAACATATACAGTAACTGAACTTTTTCCTCTTTTCTTTTGGTCCAGAACAGAAGACTTACTCTAACAACAACTCTGTTTTATTTTTGTTACAAATAGAAACCTAACCCTGCGCCCCGATAAAGTGGGCTCAGGTGATGGGACGAGAAAACCTGTATGTATGTTGAACTTTATGCATTATTATTATTATTATTATTTATTTATTTATTTTAATTTGAACATGGTCTATGAATATGATGGGCTGTCTGTTGTAAAATGTCTTTTCAAATAAACAAATAATAATAATAAAAAGATAATAGGGCATACATAAATATCATTTTCATACTATTCTAATAACACTGCTCTACAATTAGAATATTTTTTTTAAGTATATGCTTCAGACATTAAATGTGCTAAATCTTACATACTTTAATAAAATGAATCAGAAAATAAATGACTTTAGTGCTGGTTACTTCATGTTTTTAATATATATATATATATATATATATATATATATATATATATATATATGATGGTGTGTTATTCCACATATATGCTAGTTTATGTATATGTAAATGTTTGTATGAGCTACTCATCATCCAGTACCATAAGACAAAATGTAATACCTTAAAAATAAAAGTCTGTGGCAATACAATCATGAATATGATCTTTGTATTTAAAATATAATAAATTACCGTTAGGGGTTCAATAAAAAAGTATGATTAGATCCTTTTCATGTAATATCTTTGAGGTTTCTTTAGGTTTATAAAAGATGGTTGGGAGCTGCTAATTATTGCACAATATCTGCATTTGATGAAGAAGTTTTATTGGAAAAGGTTTAGAATTGTCTGTATTGTTGTACAACAGGCCTCAAAGGAGTCGTATTTTACTATAAAGTATTACACTGCTCTACTATTTTTTTTTAAGTATCTCCTTCAGACATTAAATGTACTTAATCTTTCATACTTTAATAAGATGAAGCAGAAAACAAAAGACAAAAGTGCTGGTTAATTCATGTTTTTAATACATGGTATATATTAGTAAATATTCCACTAGAAAGAACCTGTAAAGTGAATGGATCATAATGTGCAGACAGTGTTTTGAAGTATATCTGGTAGATCTGAGACCAATATTCCTTTGGACTAAAACTTATTCTCTTGTTCATTCTAAGAATTTCGCATTTTGACCCCAGACTTATTTTGGAAACTTGAGCCAACCAGCATTTAAGACTTGAGTTTTCTTTATCAGTAACACACGTGGTAACATTACATTAGTTTTATTCCAGAAGCATTTTACTTGTAGACCAGTGTAATAATCATCATCATCATCATCATCATCATCATCATCATCATCATCATCATCACACAATGTAACAATATTCTATAAAACATAGCATTAATGAAATGTTTCATGAGAATATGGATGACAATAGTAATGATAAAATGACCATTGTCCAAAAGTGCAGCTGTTATGGACTGTTTTTACTTAATAAAAAGAGGCATAATGTCTCCCAACTATTATCATTTTGTTCATCTCACCTTCCCACATGCCCGGCAGTGATGTCGCCTCCATGTCAGGCTGAATTCACAGGTACAGATCATGCACATGGTGGTCCGTAGGTCAGGGATCCAAATGGGGGCTTTGGATCCTAAAATAGCACCGTTTACGGCATCCCTCAGTTCTACCTGCATATGAGTTAAATAACACAAGATCATTCCTCTGTCTGAACACTAGAGTTTTATGGTTGCACTGCCCTGTTATATTTTACCTCATCTAGAGTTTTTCCAGATATGAAGCTGATTTTCTTCTTCGTATAATCAGCAATCGCTTCAGAAATGGCCTCGAGCCAGTCATCTCTTTCTGATGCTGAACTAAATGAAGAAAAATGTGAACAGAAACACAATGTGGCTTCATCAATCAGATGAAAAGAAAATTTACTGTCAGCTCTTAAATAATCTATATGTAATATTCCCCATTTTAACCCTTTGATGCACACTGGTCACTCCAGTGGACAGTTGTTCTACAGTTGTTCACTTGTATATTCATGGGTTTTGTTGTTTTAGTTCCATATCAGTCAGTTCATATCATTACTGTAACTGGTCTGTTATTAATACCGGATCTGCACTAACATGTTTACCTGTAAATTAATTACCTGTTGTTATTAGACTGTAATTAAAGCTGTCATTCCATGGTTATTTCATTAATATTACTGTGTTCTCCATTGTTATTGAATACATTCCGTCTTGGTTGTATTTAAAAACCCTCCAGATTGTTTTGTTTCCAGCTGTTTTCTCACGGTAGAAAAACGACTTGAGGTCGAACAACAACTTTATAAATAAAATTGAATTGAATTGAATTGAACAGAGTTTACTGGTACTTCCTCATACATGTCCATGACACGGTGACGAGGCGTCTCTGATTTGCTTAGAATACATGAAGGAACACTATTGCTCTATGTATTTACCTTTACCAAAGTAACATCCAGCTAGGTTTCGTGCTGTTGCTGGTTCTGAAAACGTGCAGGAAAAAAAACTAGAGGCTTTATTTCCACAGAGAGCACATGAACCAGTTTGATCCGCCATTTTTTTTTAGTTTGTGCAGCAGCTACTGGGGCGCTGTCTTCTCTTGTAGATGCTAATGCTAATGCTACTTCAGATTCACAGCAATGGGGGACAGGTTTAACCCCATGTGGGTGACCCTAAAGTCCATCTGACGTCAGATGGACCGGCTTTTTCTGGGTCCCTCGTACCTTTGGTTGTTTTCTGTGAATGCAGTATGCAGCCAGTGGAGGTGACAAACCACTGTCAAAGGAAACATGTGTTGGTAACTCAGGGTGACCCATGAGATTCCAAAAGGAGCGTGGAAAAGTGGTTTTCAGTGGAATGACACCTTTAACAGTTTTCTTAAAAAACAAATGCATTAAAAAAATTTAATTTCATAGTGTTGTGATATTGCCTTTTAAATACACATTTCTTTGGTTCAAAGCTTAAACACATGTTTTACAGCTGAGTGGACATTTTTATAATTCCATAAAAAACAGGTTCATTAAAAAGATTTCAATCACGTTACTTTTTTCATGGATGAATAAAAACACTTGGGGAAAAAAAATCTTGACTAAGGCTCTCATAATTCATGCATCAAAGGTTTAAATATTTAAAACATATACATCATTAGCCTTTAGAATAAAAGAGTTCTGACGTTCCACCAAACATGCTAATGTGAGCATGAGATGAAGGAGGGAGTCACTCTCCCTGTCTCCCATGGGGAAGAAACCTAACGCCACAGGGCCTTCACCAAAGTATCCGAAAGTAACAAGATGGGATGAACACAGCTAAGAAAAAACTACTTTTTGAGTCAAAGGAAATGATAAAAACGACATATACTGGTGTTGTTTTCACCAGTGGACACAGTTCTAAATGAAAAGAATAGTTTTTCTTCTACAAATGTGAGTTTGAGTTTGAGGTTTAAGAAGGTATAAAGTGATGTTAATGCGTTATATGATGATATTATCTTCACTAAATTGTCATATGTTGATCCATGGTCTAAAGTGTGACAGTTATGACCTTGTTTCCAAACAGATCTTTAGTACAGTGATTAACACAAACCACACAGAAATAGAGGTTATGTTTGTCTGTCTGTTAGTTAGCAAGATAACTCAAAAAGTTATGGATGGATCTTGATGAAATTTACAGGAGAGGTTGGTAATGGGTAGATCTGGAAATTATTAGATTTAGGTGGTGGTCTGGGTGTGGGGGGGTGGTATTGGGAGTGTTACAAGGAACATTTTGGTGGTGATCCGGAAGAGATCCTGGATTCTGGATCACTTTGAAATTTTAAATTGTTGTAAATGGAGAATACATTTCAAAGTGATCCAGAATCCAGGATCTCTTCCGGATCACCACCAAAACTCCCCCCCCCCCCCCCCCCCCCCCCCACACACACACACACACACACACACACACACACACACACACCCCCCAGACCACCACCTAAATCTAATCATTTCCAGATCTCCCCATTACCAACCTACTCTGTAAATTTCATCAGGATTCGTCTATAACCTTTTGAGTTATCTTGTTAACTAACTAACAGACAGACTATAGCATAACATAACATAACATAACATAACATAACATAACATAACATAACATAACATAACATAACATAACATAACATAACAAAAAATGGGGGGAAAAGTCACAGGTGAAATAAAATTTCATTATGAGATCAAAAAAGTCACAATTGTGAGACAAAAAGTCATAAATATGCAATAAGAAATGCATAATTATGAGAAAAAGAGCTGAAATTATGAGGAAAAAATGGCTAAATGTGTGTAAAAAGTCAGAATTATGAAATGTAAAGTTACAATTTTGTGCAGGTTTTTGCTCTGAAGAGTTAGTGTTTTGGAATTTTAGCATTCTGTCTAGTTTGAAAAAATAACAAGAATATTGTGAGAATGTAAAGAGTATAAAATACAGATATTTGTGTAAAAATGTAGGGAGTAAAAGTAAAAAGTTGGCAGAAAAATAAATACTCAAATAAAGTACAGATACCTAAAAAAATCTACTTAAGTATAGTAATGAAGTACTTTTACTCTGGAATTAACCCAGTGTCTATAATCAGTAGGAGAACATTTTATTACCTGGCAGAGAGGATGAAGGAGCGCTCCACACTCTCTATGTTCAGCTCATTCTGGTACGCCTCCTGGGTGGGTTTGCTCACCTGGAATTATTTTCACCACAAGTATTAGTGATAACAGTGTGTAATCTATCTCCTCCTCTATTTGAATAGACATGGAGCGTGCAGTTCTCACCTTCATACCTGCCAAAGACAACATGTTGTTGACTTTAAACTGGCCAGACTGGACAGGAGTGGTGTACAGCAGAAGGTCATTAAACTACATGAAAATAAAGACAAACAAACCATTACTTCTGTCGATTCAGTCTTATGTCACACACAATAGAAACTAGAGGTTGACAGATAGGATTCTTAAAGGCTTCAATAATAATAATAATAATAATAATAGTAGTTATTATGACAAGGAAAAATATCAATTAGTCAGCTGCACTGTTAACCCGAATGTTCAGAATAATTAAATATATTCAGTTGTGAATACTCAAAGTTTCAGAAATAGTACTACTAACTCAAATGTATTAAGTTGTTGTAACATGTTCTTCTTTTTAAGAACTTCCAACTAATATTTTTTTTTTATTAAGGGGAACTATTGTGGATATAAGTGAACATAACTTAAATACATACATGAGGTACAACTGAGTGGAATTAAGTCATTAAATGCTGAGAATGATGTTGTTCTGTTATTTCTATTGTTTCAAATAAGGATGATTGAGAACATTTATTTGAACTAATGTAGTAGATGCATAAATAAATAACCACCAATATCTATTACACCAAAAAAATAACAATCACAAAACAGTCATTTTATTCAGGAGCAGGTCGTCCAATGACTGAAGGGTCAAAGGTTCAAGTCCTGGTTCTGTCTGTCCAAATGTCCAAGTGTCCTTGGACAAAGACACTGAACCCTGACTTAGTCTCACAGTAGGACTGGCATAATCTTTGAATACTAAGTTAATAAGTAATATTTTAATGTAAGTATACTTTAATAAGCATCTAAATTTTAAGTTCTGGAAACTTGTATTTTTTAAGTTTCATCAACGTAAAATAATTGAGGCAATCGATTGCCTTAAATGTTTTGAGTTCTGCTAAATTATTCAGGTTTACAGTGTGATATCATCCAACACAACCAATCAAATAAGCTATTATGCCCCTTCTTAGTTTATTCTATATATTTATTATCATTAATATTTCTTAGATTTTTACCCTTTCATTTGTAACACCTTTCCCAAGACTTTCCCAAATGGACTGAGAGATTATCAGTGATATTCTGAATGTTAGACTATAAAAAATGTTCCTCTCGCCCCACGTGGGCGGTGTCTCCTTCAGACTCGGGTCCTCTACCAGAGGCTTGGGAGCCTGAGGGTTCTGCGCAGGATCTTAGCTGTTCCTAGCAATGCGCTCTTTTGTACAGAGATCTCTGATGTTGTTCCTGGTATCTGCTGGAGCCATTCTCCCAGCTTGGGGGTCACTGCCCCTAATGCTCCGATCACTACTGGTACCACCGTTGCCTTCACACTCCACATTTTCTCTAACTCCTCTTTCAGCCCTTGGTATTTCTCAAGCTTCTCATGTTCTTTCTTTCTGATGTTGCTATCACTGGGGACTGCTACATCTATCACCACCACTGTCTTCTCATCTTTATCCACCACCACTATGTCAGGCTGATTGGCCATCACCATCTTATCAGTCTGGATCTGGAAGTCCCACAGGATCTTGGCCTGTTTGTTCTCTTGACCCTGGGACCTCCAGTCCATACTCTTTACAGATGTTCCTGTACAGTATGCCCGCTACCTGGTTATGCCTCTCCATGTATGCCTTGCCTGCCAGCATCTTACACCCTGCTGTGATGTGCTGGACTGTTTCAGGGGCTTCTCTACACAGCCTACACCTGGGGTCCTGTCTGATGTGGTAGACCCCGGCCTCTATTGCTCTGGTATTCAGGGCTTGTTCTTGTGCAGCCATGAGTAGTGCTTCTGTGCTGTCCTTTAGTCCAGCCTTTTCCAGCCACTGGTATGTCTTTTCCAGACTATATATATATATATATATATATATATATATATATATATATGCACCTATTGTTCTGTCTTGTTTTGTTCTGCACCTGTGATTGTTAGTGTGACTATTTCTGAAAATAATGAATACACCTGTTGGAAAAAAAGGTATAATGACCCAGGGTCGCAGGTGATCCCACCCACTCATTCCACAACCTCTTCAGTCTGCTGCCGTCAGGGAGAAGACTGAAGAACCAACCGTCTCAAAGACAGTTTTATCCATCAGGCTGTGAGGACTCTGAACTCCCTCCCTACTCTACCCCTTCCCACCCGTCTGTCCTGCGCCATAGTCCGCAAGTCCTCTTCCATCACTTGACACCCCCCCCCCCACACACACACACACACACACTACATATTCATGTCATGCACTACATCACTTTAACAGCTGTATTTATACAGACTCAGTGCAATACTGTGTCTTGTTGTTTTTTGTTACTGTATTCTGTCTTGTCTGTAATTTCATGTTGTTTTGTTATACCTAAGTTTTTATTATTTTGCACTATTAGATTTGATCTTTTATTCTCTTTTTATATTTATACTTTTTTTACATTCACATATCTTGTACATATTACTTTGTTACCTAATGGGGTTTTTTAAAAGTCTGTTTTTAATTATTGCGTGTTTGCACGAGAGGTGAGAGGATGTCATTTCACCTGTGCTGCATGTTGTGTCACATTTGACAATAAAGTTGACTTTGACTTTGACTTGTCTGAACCTGGCTACTGTACAAGAGAATCTGAATCGCTTTGTTGTCTGTTACTTGTGCCAATATAAACATTTCCTGAAAATTTCAGCCAAATCCATCCATAACTTTTTCAGTTATCTTCTTAACAGACAGACAAACAGACGCCAACGTCAATGGAAAGTACCAAACATTTACTGGATGTGTTACTGTAGCTGATAACAGAATGAACCCCATCTGCTCTGGTTGATTTGACCTTGTCTGCCTTTTAGTTTGGTGTCCATTGTCACATTTCCTTTCTTGTAAGGCCATGATAACATTAGATTGAGCAGTACATTTTACATTTTGTTATGTCAAAGGTTCTGATAAAAGGAGTATAGAAAAGTACAAACCAGCTGACCATGACTAAGAACACTGTATGACAATGAAATGACAGATGACAGATAGTTTTATGTGTGTGTCATACCAGGAAGAACATTCTGGGTTGCATAACTTTCCTGGAAAGTTTCTTCAGGATGCCCTCTCTCAGAAAGATCTAATGAATGAAAGACCAGGAGAACATATTAGTAATAATAATAACAAGTCAGTCAGAGAGAACACACTTCTGCTATGATGGATGGAGTCATAGGTGTCGACCTATCTAATGTCTGAAGGTGAGACCATGTGAATGAAAAAAAAACAAAAACCCCACATTCTATCTTCTCTAAATCCTGAGATATTACTGCTGATGTGTTTCAGCTGTTAACCTTTAGTGTGACTTTGACCTTTGACCTTCATTGCTCAAAATCAAATGGGTTCTTCCTTGACCTATTTTCTATCATCCCTGAAAGTTTCATCAAAATCCATTCAGAATGTTTAGCGTAATCCTTCTGAGAGACAGACAGACAGACAGACACACAGACAGACAGACAAACGGACCTGAATTTAATACCTCCTTGTCGGAAGTAGTAATAATAATAATAATAATAATAATAATAATAATAATAATAATAATGGGTTTAAATAGTGCTTTTGTTTTTGGCAACTAGAAGCACTTTAAGTTAGTGACCCATTATTCAGTCACTCTCACATTCTCACTCTGGTGGTGGTAAACTACATATGTCGCCACAGTTGTCCTGGAACAGACTGACAGAAGTGTGGTAGCCATTTTGCACCATGGCCCCTCTGACCACCACCAAACATTCATACACCAGTGTGAGTGACACAGGAGGGAAGGAGGGTGAAGTGTTTTGCCCAAGGGCACAACAGACTGTTGAGGACAGAGCGGGATTCGAACCAACTGAGCCACAGCCGTGCAGTGTTTAATCCAGGATATTTTGGTGAAGGTAGTGATTGGTCTGGTCTGTTTAACCACCCCAAGACCCAAGGACCTCAGGGGAGGTGTGGCATCAGACACAATAAACCTGAATTTAAAATAAAGTGTAAAGTCCGACAGTATGAGACCATTTAAACTCTAGTGTCAAACTGAAACTAAACACCAAAGTCTGAAGACTGAGTCACTGCAGTTTTTCCACACTATGTTTAATGAATTATGAATGTTTTGAAATGCACAAAAGTGTTAAAATATGGGCAAAAAGTGGTTGAAAACATACACAGATGTAAAAACATGTTAAAAACACACAAAGTGTATGATGTGTTAAAAGAGACATTAAAAAAAACATACAAAGATGTTGAAACATATTTAAAAAAAAATGTTAACAACACACAAAACATAAATTAAAATCTGAAAAAACAAAGTTAAAAATATATACAGATTAGGGCTGAAACTTTTTTTTTAACCCTGCGATGTATTAGACATAGATCATATGTTTTAGTGTCATCCTTCTTGGAGCCAAAATAATTACATCAAATTAATATATCAATCAATAAAAAAAAATTATTAAATAAAAATTTATTAAATGAATAAATAAAAAGACAAATAAATAAAATAGATGAATAAATAAATATAGATGAATACAATAAATAAATACAATAAAAATTTAATTAAATACATTTAAAAATATATAATTTAATCTAATATCATAAATAAATAAATAAATCATGAATAAAAAATAATAAAAAATTAAAATAATTGCATGATGTGACTGTTGCGCACACGTACATTGTGATGTCGATGCTCAAACAATATATTGTGCAGCTCTAACACAGATGTTAAAATTAGTTAAAGTTTTTTTAGTTAGTTTAGTTTTTTAAGGCTGCATGGAACAATACTACTACTACTACTAATAATAATAATAATAATAATAATAATAATAACAATAATAATAATAATAATGGCTGCTTTTAGGTTCTTTTAGAGAACACTCACTATCCCAGTTTGAAATCCACTGTTCTAGATAATATTGGGTAGTGTTCTAGTGCCACCTGCTGGACACTTGAATAGATTAACACTGCAGACATATATAACTGTACTTATTCTGACAGGGTTTATCACTGCAGTCACTGGGTCCATTTACAGGCACACAAATCTGTTTTCAAATAGTGAAAAACCAACACTAGTGCAAATGTTGATTGATATAATTAGTGTAATAAGTAAAATATAAACTATTACTAGTGTAAAGTTGACTCTGGTAATGTAACTCTTGGTTCAGTGTAAATTTTACACTCTGTAGATAAGGAGGTAGTGTTAAAATTAACTCTTTGAGTGTTATATTAACACTGCTCATTTTACTGTGTATAAAAAAAGATCTGTATGAGTGATTTTGATGTAGGAATATTTGTGAATATTCTTTATGAGATTAATTATGTTTTGAAGATTAAGAAGATTAATAATTTTGTCTTCAATGTAATAAAAGCAAAGAATTTAATATAGTCAGTGTGCTTTTTTTCTGCTTGTTTCTTCATTTTTTCTGAAAACTGCACCTTCAGTGTTAAAAAAGATAAAAACGACATCTTTCCTGGTGACACTGTGGAACAGGGGTCTCAAACATGCAGTCTGGGGGCCAAATGTGGCCAGCCAAAGGTTCAAATGTGGTCCATGGGATGAAGAACATAATAACCTACAAAATAAAATTTCCATATTTTCTTCTCAGTTTTATTTTTCCTGTTAAATTGTGAAAATATTGACATTTACAAACTATCCTGCGTCAATAAAATATGAATAACCTGAACAAACATAAAGAAAAGAAAATTAGACACAATTTGAACCATTTTCCACTTTTGTTATTAAGTGTTTAGTGTCTTTGTAGATCAGATCCATAATGCACATGGACAAATAATACGTTCAGGCAGAATATTGTTAAGATTGCACGTATTTTTTAAAATGAAATTTCAGTTTTTGCACATTATTTACATCTTGTTTTTGTTTGGGTAGTTTATAAAAGTGAGCATTTTCATAATTTAATGGGTTTTTAAAGCACTAAAATAGACAAATATTTGGAGTTGTCATTATTTATAGGTTATTATTATATTATTAATTTTACTGGAGATCAAACTGGGCTGAATGTGACCCCTGAAAAAATGACTTTGAGACCTCTCCTGTGGAACATCATTAGTAAAAAATAAAATAAAAAGTTTAATAGTATGGCATTACCCGTCCTGGTTTGACTATCTCATGGTATCCAGAGAGTCTGCACTGCACCTGGAACACCTTCTGAAAGATATCCTGATGGATAAAAACAGTATTAACATCATTTTAGCAATATGTGACATATTCATTGCGGTGTCAACTTTTGATCCTCACCCCTTGTTTCATGATGTCGTTAGCATGATTTGCCACTTCTTTCACTATGACAAGAGCAGCTGCAAGAGAAAATGTGTTTCACTATTCAAGATGTGTGTTGAAATATGATCTATACGATATTACAAAAAACTGACTTTTTTTTAACCGATATATTGCGATATGAAAAACTACTCAGGAGTATATAACAGCTGTGTGGTGTCAAACAGATTAGACACAGAATATGTTTCTGTATCATTTTACTTGGAGCTGAAATAATTAAATAAAATGAATGATTAAAAAATAAAAGAATAAAAATAAAAAATAAAAAATAAAAAAAAATAAAAGACAAATAGTTTGAAAATAAATAAATAAAATCAGATGAATAAAAATAAATAACATTTTAAAAATTAAATAAGTAAAAAAAAAAGGAAAAATATATAATTTAATATAATAAATAAATTACATAACATGCTTTCTGACTATTGCACACCCGTACATTGCAATGTCGACGCCCATACAATATATCGTGCAGCTCTAATGATGTACATTTACAGTTAAAAGGGTGATTTAAAAAGGCTTTTGCTACCTTGTGTGTCCTTGTAATCATCACAGTCCTCAGGCAGGTTTTTCAGATAATCTAAACGAATACACAAACAACAAGCTGAGCTAAACACACCACGTAAAAACTGTTCGTACACTGGGTTACAAGGACTTAACATTCTGTAGTAAATTCCTGGAATCAAAATCCCAGATAAGAAATGTGCAGATGCTTACATAATATAATTATGAATGACCAGTGGAACATTCCTTAGAATTTTGGCCCCGTTTCATCAACCCTGATCCATTAGACGCCTGAAACACTGAGTTCACTCATATTAAAGCTGGTGTTATATCACCAAATCTGATTTAGGCTGTTTAAAAAAAAGATCTCATTAGATGAAGATTGAAGGAGCAAGAATTTACAAGCTACAGTATATTGTCTAAGTGGACAGCAGAAGGGGGCCATTTGTTCTGCTCAAGGAATATCATCTTCAGGGGGGGTGGGGGGGGGGGGGCATTCAACCAATTAAGATAACAGGCAAGTTGACACTAAGATTTACTACACCTATATCTTACTGTATATGACTGGCACCAACATCCATTTAAACCAGGGCTGTTCAAACCTGGTTCTTGAGACCTACTGTCCTACAGGTTTTAGATGTACCCCTCTTCCAACACACCTGATGGTCATTATCAGTGTTCTGCAGAGCATGATGACAGCTTTATCATTTGAATCTGACTATTTCTGTGGTCGATTGTGTTTCTTTTGGGGCTTTATAAATCAAATTTAATTGGAAATTGAATTGAATCAGGTGTATTGGAAGAGGGATACATCTAAACCATGCAGGACCAGGATTGAGCACACCTGACCTAAACCAAACTGTCATCAATCTCAGGCTGTGTCCGAAACCACTCACTCTCACTAACCCTAACCCTAACCCTAACCCTAACCCTAACCCTAACCCTAACCCTAACCCTACTCCCTACACAGGGCACTATGTAGTGCACTCAATTGAAAAGGTTTCGGACACTACTACAGCGCTGTTTAAATGCCATCACATTTAAATGCGTCATCACCGTCGAAGACTTAAAACGTAACAGTATCGTCTCAAAAAATTAAAATACTTTTTACTGGTTTCTGTATTACCGTCTGTGCAATAAAATAAAATATGAATAAACTTGGTTCAAGTCTGTTTTACTGTTATTAACTGTTTAACAACTCTTGTCTCACCTGTCATCCAACAGGCAGAGTTAACATTTTCCGTTACTGAACAGCTGTAGCTCTGCTGGTATGTTATTATTGTTATTGTTGTTGTTTTTATTATTATCATCATTTTTGTACTATGCACTATATTGCTATAAGATGAATTCAAGTTATTGGGGAAGTGAAGAAGGGGTAGGATTAAATAAGCTTATGCTTCATCCTACTCCTTTTCGGACATGTCATTGTTATTATTATTATTGTTGTATTGATTATTGTTGTATGGATTATTGTTGCACTTTGCACATGTTCAAAATAAATCATTCAAATCAAAAATCAAATCAAGTCCAATATCAATCTGTCCGTGTTTCTTTTAATCATACAACTCTCTGTAACATTTATCCTGTGGCAGAGTTTCTGAAGAAAATATTCATATTTGAGGTGGATCAATGCTCCTTCTGTAATACTGTTGATAAACCACCGGATAATTTATTTTTTTGGATGTACTGTATCTCAGTGTTTTTGGTCTAATATACATAATTGGATTTCACTAAAAATTAACGGTGTACCATCCTTTGAATTACATCATATCATTTTTACATAGATGTTTAGAATCTTCCTTATTAGGCATTATTAACATGATAATAATTCTGTAAATATCATATTCACTGTGTAAAATGCAGAAACTGTAAGCCCTCGTTACCTGGTTTCATTAATGACTTCAAGATTTTTTTTCATGTCTCAAAAAATAAGACATTGGACGACATTTATTATTTTAAAAGAAGAACTTCCTTTTGTATCTCTACTCTGTGTTGTTTAATTTGAGGTGCCTCATGTAAACCTTATTTATACATTGTTTAATATTGTATTTTACTGTAGTTTAGGGTTTGTTTGTTTTTTTTACAAAATCCTCAAGTTTATGTTCATATATTTTATTTCCTATTTAATTTTAAGTTGTATTCATTATCCCCATTGAGAGTCAGTATACTGTGATTTCAATAAAGTTTTTTTTTTTTTTTTTTTTTAAATCTCCATGCTTCAGTCATTTTTCGATTCGTGCAATGCATGATGGGATATAGTGCTTTGGTTAGTGACCATCGATGCACACGACATTTCGCGGTGGATTGTGGGATACATTGAGTGCACTATGTCGGGCTCATAAGTAGTTCGCTACTTATTTAGACACCCCTACAAAATGGCGTGGTCCCTATATAGGGCCCTGTGTAGGGAGTAGGGACTGGTTTTAGAGGCATAGTGTTCCAACACACCTGATTCAAAGCACTGGGTCGTTATCAGGTTTCAGCAGAGCTTGATAACGAGCTGATCATTTAAATCAGGTGTGATGGAGGATGCTTTACACCTCTGCCATAAAGTGTGTGTGTGTGTGTGTGTGTGTGGTGGGGGTGGGGGGGCATGAGATATCTGTGTGTCCAGCAGTGATAAGCGGGCTGACCCAAAATGAGTAGGTGCCCCCACTCATCTGCAGTTACGGGTCATTAAAAAACATTTTTAATGATATTCACTTTGTGGTCAAGTCGTTTGTCATTTGAGATAAACATTAAAATAACCTGGTAAATACGCTTCATTAACTGAATGTGGGGACATGCAACATCGTCAGTATGGAGGAAACAAGAGAGAAAGTCAAGTTAGGAGAGTGGAAGCTCTGAAAAAAGCACGGTTTGGGACAGATTTGCTGACATTTTTACAGATGATGAGTAGCTCTTAGTGTTTTCTTTTCTGTGGAAATCAGATTCAAATGTCTCTTTGGATGTTTACAGGTTGACGACCCCAATGACGTGGGATTTTAACACGAAAATAAATGCAGGTATGTGAGTTTGGTCATTTGATGTTCATGAAGACCATTGATTACTTTCATTTTTAAAATGCGGGTCGGGTCTGTTCTTTTCAAATACATTTATTGCGGTCCGAGCCGCGGGCGGGTTAGTTAAAAAAGTGGTCGGTTGTGGGTTGTTTATACATTGACCCATGCACCACTGGTGTCCAGTAGATACAGGCGAGAAGTTGTGAAAATTTTGTGTAAAATTTGCAGAACCTGAGAGTTGACGTTGAAGTTTTTTTTTCTATTAGTTTTGGTCTGTATCCCAATGGATGGTGTTGAGGGGGGTAGGCACAGGTGTAAAGTAACTAAGTAAAGGTACTTTGTTACTGTACTTAAGTAGATTTTTTAGGTATCCGTACTTTACTTGAGTATTTTTCTGGCAATGTTTTACTTTTATTCCCTATATTTTTGTATAAATATCTGTACTTTATACTCTTTACATTCTCAGTATAGACTCATTACTTTTACAAACTAAACAGATGTGACAGTACGAAAAATAAGTCACCAGAGGAAAAAAATCAGTGGAGGAGAGAAACTGTCACTTTATATATTATAGTTATATGACTTTTTATCTCACAATTTTGACTTTTTAAGCTCATATTTTTTACTTTTTATCTCATGATTTTGACTTTTTCTCTTAAAAATATGTATTTTTATCTCATTTATAACTTTTTTTTTTTTAAATCTCATGACTTTTCTTCTCAATTGTCACTTTTTTTGCTCCATTTTCCCAACATTTCCTACACATATCCACAAAACTGAGTAACTGTGACTCAATCAATCAATAACTCACTTTTAAAGGCTTTATATTAGATACTTTTGAAACTTGTCTGATTTTATTTTCTGAAGTATTATTACGTTCATGACAAAAAACAAAAGTTGTTTTACTTTTTTACTTTGGTACTTTATTTCAATTGAGAAGATGTACTTTTTCACTTTTGCTTAAGTAGAAGAGTTGAATCAGTACTTCTAGTATTTTTTCACACAAGTAGCTGTACTTCTACTTAAGTACAGAATGGGTGTACTTTGACCACCTCTGGGGGTAGGTAGGTACTGCAGGTAGGCAGAGGTGGGTAATTCCAGGTTCATCAAGTCAACGTGCTGCCATGTATAGTTTCCAACCTGTTCACTGTACACAGGTGAACATGATCCCATTCACCTGGATGAGCCAAAATGGTTTGGTTTAATGAACAGGTTTGAACAAATACATGGCAGGATTTTGACTTGATGGACCTGGAATTACCCACCTCTGTAGGTAGGTAGGTAACAGTCGTCCCACCACAGACACCAAACACGTTTCTATGAATGTAGAACAGGATGCAGCACATACAAAAACATACTCCTGGAAAACCCCTTACAAGACTTTTTAAAGTGATTCCAGGTTGAAACAGGCAGACACAGGTTGGACTTTGGGGGGATGGGCATATTTTTGTATGTAGTGCCAAGTCATTGAAAGCATGATTTTAGTTTGAAAAATCTTATTATCTTCATATTTTGGATCAAAACATTTTTCTACATTGTCTCAAAAAAATTAAATAAGGATTAATGGACCATTTATTGATGCAATAGAGCAGCGATGACCTCTAACATCCTGCAGGTTTTAGATGGTTCCTTCTTCCAACACACCTGAGTGTCATTAACAGCTTCTAGTGATGACAGGATGATCATTTGAATCAGGTGTGTTGGAAGAGGGATATATCGAAAACATTCAATACAGGGGCGTCACAGCCATTTAAAATGTAGGGGTGTTCGAGGTTGTGGAACATGAGCCAAATTTTCGTAATCTATCATGGGAAAATTAACGAACAATTATCCATTAATGGTTACATTTTGAGATTAAAAAAGTAATATATGGCTGAAAATAATAACATAAATGTGTTTTTCCTCAATTCCACATTTATTCAATTCATAAGTTAAAATTATGAGATAAAAAGTAAAAATTATGAGATAAAAAGTAAAAATTATGAGATAAAAAGTCAAAATTATAAGATAAAAAGTCAAAATTATTAGATAAAAAACTGATATACTGATTTTCCAGACACTGTTCCTCTTTTTTCTTACAAAAATGTTTTGTCCATGTCAGGGGAGACGACTAAAAATATGTTTCTCACTGAAAAAAGTTTGAGAACCACTGGCTTATGGTAAATGTCACAGAACAAGACATAGTTTAGTTAACTTAGTTTAACAACAGTAACATTTCTCATTATTTACTGGTTAATGACTGTTTGTTAACACCGCGAAGAAGAGCTGTTTACATTTTGCTCGACAAACTGAGGTGCGCTTCATTTACATATGCTGTTGTGTCGCCCGGGCGGGTAAACAGTTTAAACCATTGATATTGTAACAGCCCTGAAATGTTATTGATGTTTGTTTGGCGTGATTACCACTGACAGTAACTATTTATCCTGAAATAAAAAGCAGGTGAGACCAACTCTCCGTCCGTTTCCTGGATCCAGTAACAACACAATATATAAACTCAGGAAAAAGTGGAGGGTATGAAATCATCTGGTTGGAGAAGTGGGGGTGTCGCAACGCCCCCCATCCCCCACGGGTGCAACGCTCATGATTCAATTAAAGTAGAAAAGCACTCAGAGAGCACAGACTCCACCAAGGTAGATCAGCCCCCCCCCCCAAAAAAAAAATACATGTGTGCCCCACCTCCACCATCAAACATTTATCACTTGTTCCTTTCCCCCAGTATCAACATTTCCTGGAATTTTCAGCCAAATCCGTCCATAACATTTTGAGTTATGTTGCACACAGACAGACAAACGGATAAAAACATAACTCCACCATTCCTTGGCAGAGTAAAAAAACTAAAACCATACAGAACAGTCCCTCTGGAGGACCAGTGGTGACCCCTGCCATAGAGTCTGTTTATCCATTTCACAGTAAACACGTCTGTTGTTGGTATACAAATGTGAGAAAATAAAGAAGTTCAATGTAAAGCTGTGAAAATGACCTGTGAGCAGCAGCTGATACTGAGGAATCCTCTGAACAGGTTTGAGCAGGTAATGCTTCAGAGCCAGGTTAGCACAGCGTGGACTCGCCTGAAAATGACAAAATAAATAAATAAAAGAATTGACACATTTAAAACAATGAAGCCCCACAGATGTATAACCTCACACTGTTGACATTAACTGGTTAAGCCAGTTGTGCTTACCTCAAATGTACGAACTACGGCACCAAATGCAGGGTTCTTCTTAGTCTGTTCTTCCAGCAGAGCCACATTCTTGTCAAACTCTCGGATATACGTCGAGTACATCTTCAGGTACGGCCCTTTCTTCAGGAAAATGTCTGCAACCTGGGACTTTTCATCCCTGACCACAGAGGAAAGTAGAATTAAATTGAAAAGTTTACCATCTCTTTTAGTCTGTACATACAAAACAAAGGTGGAAAAAAAAAACATTCTTTACTTAAATAGAAGAATATTTACTGCTATAGAAAATACTGTGGTTTAAGTAGAAGAATGGACTTCAACTTCTTTAAGTAAAAGTACAAACTCTTAAATTTAGTGATAGTAAATCCCCAGTGTATTACCAAACATATAAAATACACAGACACTAATACAAATATGAAGGAGGTTTGGAAAGTGAATGTAATTTAGAGGATGAAAATAAATACAAGTGCTCACATTAAATACAATTCACATTTATCTGTTTAGGTTTGAAGAATAGGACAACACACAACTACACACAATTATAAAACTGGACATAAAGACTATCTTAAAGGAAACCTAAAAGTTAGAACTTATCTGAACTAAAATTGTAAAATGATATGGCAGTCAAAAAAATATTTATGTTCTTCATTTAATCTTCACTCAACCAGGCACCACAAACCCATTTTAATACATTTACTCTATCTCTTATCATTGCAAAAATACATTTTGCTGACAGTGACCTTTGACCTACATTCATCAAACCTTAATGGGATCTATTCTGGACCACCTTGCACCTTTCCTGAAAATTGTTCCAGTAGTTTTTGCATAAAGTTGCTTACAAACAAATAAAATAAGTGGCGCTTGGCATAACAAACCTCACCCCCCCTTGCACATATTTTACTCATTTACCCCCATCGTTGTGAAAACACATTTGATCTACTTTCACTATAACAGTGATGTAGTTTGCTGTTGCTTCTTTGGTTTTGATACAATATCCTTTGGACTTACTCTGAGCTTTTATGGAAATCTACATAATTATTAAACTAACAGGAAAATACTTGATTTTCACTAAAAAATACAAAATTGCAAAAGTTTATATTACAATAAATGGTGATAAATCACTTTGGATTTAAAAGGGTTCATTTCCAAATCAGCAATGATCCATAAGTCATACTATCAATTACTAACTGGGCTTAATTCTGATATTATATATTGAATGTATTTCAGTGGCATTTAGTCAATAAATCAATGCATGATCTGCACAATTTTTTCATAATTTTGGAGACAATATAATTGAGAAATTCATGAAATGAGATAAGTGATTATTGGCCAATAGTAAAGTATACAGAGTGTTCAGGAAGTATGATGTCAGTCACAGTCTGTAATCTTGCTGCTGTTGTAGGTTTATGTTTTAGGTCATTTGATGAATATTAAATGGGCCAGTGTGAGTCAAATCCTAAATTAAATGATTGTTGGTCTGTGAATCAGTTGTTCTTTTGCTGACGCCACTTCCCATTTGTAATAGAAAAAAAGGAAGTACAACAATATCTTTCCTTTTTTTTTTTTTTTTTAGAATAGGCTGAAGTAAAAATATTAAGTGTACATGGACACTATCTGTGCTTTACTGCAGTATGGGTTTTTCTAGATTTTTTGTTAATTTTTACTTCCTACATTTTAACATTAATAGCCTTCACTGTGTCCACTTTGTGCGCTGCATCGGCTGCATCGAATATCACTCAGGTTAGCTAACAGATGCTGCTCATGTCACTCAGGTTCAGAGATGTATAGTAACGAAGTACAACTACTTAAGTATTGTACTTAAGTAGTGAAATGCAGTATCTGTACTTTTTTGGAGTATAATTTTTTTCGTCTACTTCCACTTCTACTGCACTACATTTAAAAAATAATAATAATACTTTTACTCCGATACATTTTTTATGTGTCGAATCGTTACTCGTTCCTCTTATTAAAATAATTCAGAAGCATACCAAACATACCAAACCCATAGCATATCAATGCCAGAGCGATAAATGGCTCTGTCACCTGGTTTGATGATGGTGTCTCATCATTGGACGAGTCAGCGATCAAACACGACATAATAAAACTGCACGCTCTAATCAGCCTTTTGGCAATGTTACATGCGTAGCTGCTACACCGTGTTTACACAAGAAATATTTGGTTTGTCACTTGGCCATATTCTTGGAATACTCTGGCCTTTAAAAGTTGTAGTTTTTTCATGAACACTTGTAAGTGAACTGGTATGTCCTTGTACTACTGCTGCCTCAGCTGAAGTTGTACCTTTCATATTAAATATATAAATGTGTTCAAACTTGTGACTGCTTTCATTTAGTATAGGCCTACACAGTACTTTTAAATTTTACTTTTACTTTCAGTACTTAAGTAGTATTTTTTTCATTACTTGTACTTGTAATTTTACTTCTACTTTTACTTTCAGTACTTGAGTAGAAATTTTTTTACATACTTCTACTTGCAATGGATACTTTAGTACTTTCACTTGAGTATGATGCTTGAAGAACACTTCAACTTTTACTCAAGTCAGTTTTTTGATGTAGTACTTGTACTTCTACTCCACTCCTCTAGTCCAGTACTTTATACATCTCTGCTCAGGTTAGCTAGCGGTTGCTGCTCATATCACTCAGGTTAGCTAGCGGATGTCTATTCAGATGGCTGTGAAATGTTTTTTTCTTCTAAGGTGAAGTATTTCCACACATGCGATGTGTGTGTGTGTGTGTCACTCTCTTTTGTTTTGTCAAACCCACCACTCCTGTTTTTACCTGCAGCAGCCTTGTCTCCTCTGGTTTAAGTCTGACTGGTCTTGTGTTTATGCACCGAAGGAGAGAAAGAATAACCTGTGACTTGTCGACTCCTCCAAATGTAAGTCGACTTGTGCTATGGGAGTCGACTAGTTGATGCTTCTGTTAATGCCTTAGTGCACACATACATTAAGATGTCGAAGCTCAAACAATATATTGTTCAGCTCTTCATTCAATCCACACAAAGAGTAGTAAAAATAAGTCAGTATACCATGTGGCCACTCTCTGCTCCAGTTCTTTGAGCAGGTCTTGGTTGAGTTCATAGAGCTGTGGGAGGTAGTAAAGGATCTGGTTCAACAGTCGATCCTCAATCACAGGTTTCCCGCTCTTACAAGATGCTTTGGACACTGCGTCACGGAAGTCCTGATGTTCACACAGATAAAGAGTTAGTGTCTAAAACAAGAAAGAGTGAAAATAATCTTCATATCTAAAACAGAGTCAAAACAATGACTCCAAACAACAACAAAATAACTATGAACTACAAAAACCTTGAGTCATAGAAACACATTCGCTGAATATCATGAACTAACAGACAGGTGATGTTTCTGTATCTGTTTAGAATAATGTTAAAAGGATTTTAAGCAGATTACACTGGGCTACAAGTAAAAGTATTCTGGAATAAAACTAATGAAATGTTGCCACATGTGTATTAGTGATGAAAAAAAACGTCTTAAATGCTGGTTGGCTCAAGTTTCCAAAATAAGTCTGGGGTCAAAATTATAATAATGAACAAGAGAATAGGTTTTAATAGAAAGGAATATTGGTCTCAGATCTACTTTAAAACACTGTCTGCACATTATGATCCATTCACTTTACAGGTTCTTTCTAGTAGAATATTTACTAATCCATTGTATACATGTACATAAACCAGCATATATGTGGAATAACACACCATCATATATATTAAAAACATGAACTAACCAGCACTAAAGTCATTTGTTTTGTGATTCATCTTATTAAAGTATGTATGATTTAGCACATGTAATGTCTGAAGCAGATACTTTCTAAAATTAGATTACATTCAACTTTACTGTTATGTCTTCATACACTTTAGCAACTACTATGGAAAAAAGGAGGTGAGTCATGTGGAAAAAAAACAAAAAGATTTTGCAAGAAAGAAAAAAATTCAAAATTTCATATGATAGTACTGCTGACATGGGAGCTGACTTCATTTTGGTCATTTATTGTGTTTTTACTACATATTATTACTACTTATTAATCCATCATCATAATTAATCTGATTAAAAATGTTAACATAATCCAATGGAACAGTTTAGGGTTAGGGTTACTAAATTTTCATCACTTTTTTGTGTTTATTTTTCAGGTGAATTTTAGTTAATTTTAGCATGTTTTGTTTTACCCTCCTTCCTGTGTTTGCTCATGCAAAATGAATTAATATAGATTAATATTTAATAATTATTAATCAAAATGAATCCACAGCAACCATGTAATTAATCTGATTAAACATTTTAATCAGTTGACAGCCTTAATTACTGTATTACTTCACATGTCCATGAATACCTCTGAAAAGTAATAATAATAATAATAATAATAATAATAATAATAATAATAATAATAATAATAATAATAATAATAATAATAATAATAATAATAATAATAATAATACCTCAAACTTATATAGCACTTTTTTTGGACACTCAAAGATGCTTTACATAACAGTTAGACAAACTATGTATTAGAAATAATTAAGTAAGCATAAAAAACTAAAAAATAAATAAAAAGTCACAACAGATACACAACGTAACAAGATAAATCCACAGTTGTGTTGTTTTTCTGTGACGGGAGACTTTTTTCATCTGATATGCGACAAAAAGAGGCCACAACACAGCTTAAAAAAAAGTACCAACTCGAAAAAAAACTAAAGAAAAATGCACTGGTATGCAGTTTTATCATGCGACGTTGGTATTTGTAAAGATATAAGATAGTGAGTCACTCCATCATTTCTCTGAAGTCCATAGACTCTTCCAGGATCAGATTCTTTTCCTGTAAGACACCACAAACAGGAAGTACTGGCATCTATTAATGCCTCATGATTCATTGCTTATGACATATGAAAACATATTTTCTTTTCAGATGTGATATCTTGTGACCAATCAGCTCAGAGGAAGATGGACAAATAAGATTCATTTAGTAATGTCATGTAGGAGCAAAAAGGTTTTTCCAAATCTTTCCTTTGGACTTTCTCTATGACTGTTGTTACCAGCGCTCTGTTCTTTAGCGTGGTCTTTTCATTCGGCAGATAGAAACAGAGTGAACAAACTAGTTTAAAAAAGCGGGCTCTATCATCAGAGCACAGCAGGACAAAACTGAGCAGGTGGCTGAGGTGGGAATGCTCAATAAACTGACCTCAATTATCAGCACCTGTGGTCACACCCACTTCACTCTCAGGGTGTTTGAACAGAGCACCTTCAGCCACAGACTGATCCACCCAAAATATAAGACTGAACACAACCAGAAGTCTTCCTCGTCTCATCATCTGAACCCGCTTTATCCTCACTAGGGTCACTGGGGTCACAGGGGGCCTAATCCAGCTATAATGGGTGAAGGCGGGGTACACCCTGTATGAGTCTCCAGTTCATCTCAGGGCTGAACATATATAGACAAACAATCACTCTCACATTCACACCTATGGGTAATTTAGATTAACCAGTTAACCTATCAGTGCATGTGTTTGGATGGTGGGAGGAAACTAGAGTACCTGGAGAAAACCCACACAGACACGAGGAGAACATGCAAACTCCCCACAGAAAGGTCTGGTGTGGGAATCGAACCAGGGACCTTCTTGCTGTGAGGCACGAGTGTTAACCACTGCACCACTGTGTTTTCTGCCAGCAGCAAATATACTCTTCAATGTGCAATAATTCTCTTTTTTTTTCCCCACAGTGATCTTTTTTATGTGTAATAGTGATCCTTTTAATTTGTAAATGTGCAAGGTAAATAAAAGAAATAAATACATTAAAAGGGCGGCACGGTGGTGCAGTGGGTAGCACTCGTGCCTCACAGCAAGAAGGACCCTGGTTCAAATCCCACACCAGACTTTTCTGTGTGGAGTTTGCATGTCCTCCCCGTGTCCGCGTGGGTTTTCTCCAGGCACTCCGGTTTCCTCCCACCATCCAAAGACATGCACTGATAGGTTAATTGGTTAATCTAAAATTGTCCATAGGTGTGAATGTGAGAGTGATTGTTTGTCTATATATGTTCAGCCCTGAGATGAACTGGCGTCTCATACAGAGGGTGTACCCCGCCTTCACCCATTGTAGCTGGATTAGGCCCCCAGTGACCCTAGTGAGGATAAAGTGGGTTCAGATAATGAATCAGTCAGTATTCTACAATAAAATTAGTAAATTGGAAAAAAGTCAAACATTACAGAAAACAATAGAGCCTTGTGTCTTTTTTTTTACTGTGTAAATAGATTAAATAAATCACAATAATTATCATTGTATTGCTCGGTCATCCTTCTTTCCTTTTTCCATATTCATGATTTTTGCTTTTATTTATTTAAAATAATAATAATAATAATTATATATATATATATATATATATATATATATATATATATATATATATATATATATATATATATATATATATATATACTGTTTTTTTTTGTCAAATGACTTCCATCATATCCTGAACCTACATGTTAAACTATTTTCTTGAAACTTTCATGTGGGAGTAAAAGCAGATTTTGGAGTTAAAATAATATTAACATTCCCTATTGATGTTTTCCTTCAGTTCAGACACTTACACTATTGTCTTATTTCAGCAGCTTTAGCTTAAAGTTCTCAAACACAGAAAACAGAGAACGTGACTCCATTAAAGTCGAGCGCAATGTTTCTGTCAGATCATAGTAATAATGAAAGTCAGAGGAAAACAGTGAGGAATGTGAAACATGTGGGTGAGAGCGAGGGGAGCTGGGTCTATGGGCGTCTAATCCAGCCTGGGGTGTGTCGCAGTGGACCATGTAATGAAACACATATGGAGAATGTGGCTCTGGTGGCAGTTTATGTCTAGATAAAGCACATAAAGCAGAACGTATACAATGCATTTAGCTTGGTTTTGTGTGACATTAATATGGGATGGTATTATGGACGCTGTGGACGTGTCCATACAAACATTTGGGAAAAAAAAGGTGACTGTATTTTCTGGACTATAAGGTGACACTTAAAAGACTTTAATTTCCTTCAAAAGCCACAGTGCATCTTATATATGGATTAATTTTGATTGTGTTTAGTGACTAGAAATTTTGACTTTTTATGTCATTATTTTGACTTTTTTTTCCAGAGTTTTCCCTTTTTTTCTTAGAATTTTCACTTTTTATCTAATAATTTATAGTTTTTATCTCATGCTTTTTACATTTTATCTCATGATTTTGGCTTTTTTTCTCAGAATTTGCAGTTTTTATCTAATAATTTATCTTTTTATCTAATGATTTAGCCTTTTTATCTCATGATTTTGACTTTTTCCTCAGAATTTTCACTTTTTATATATGAAGAATCTAAAAAATAAACCATTCATTGACAGTGCGCCTTATAGTGACTAAATATTGTCATCAACAACCCTTTATCACATGACAAAAACGAGATGAGACGTAAATGTGGGTCTTGTGACGATAACTATAATTAAATATATAATGCAGTTATAGATGACCTTTAAAAAATAGACAAAATGTCTCTTAGTTTTTGTTGACAAAAACAAAATGAGATGTTATTTGAATTCTTTTAGCCATGTTCTTATTTATTTATTTATTGTTTATTGTTGTTTATTGTTCGTCAAATTATGTCCCCACCAATGTCATCATCATGATTACTCGTACAGATGGTGATACTTACAACATGAAGCAGCTTCAGGACATCAACAAACCTAAAAGAAAAACAGAATAGAAGGTAAAAGAATGAATGAATAAAGTCACAGACAGGGTGGAGGCGTTAACTAAACTGCAAAGTATTGTAATGTTAAGTCTAGACCAGCACGATATTAGAAAAAACTGACATTGTGATTTTATTAATTTTTTTTAACCTTGCGATATAGTATAATATAATAACAGCTGTGTGGTGTCGACGCAAACAGTCAAATAGATTAGTGGACGACACAGAACATATGTTTCAGTGTCATCCTTGTTGGAGCTGAATTAATCAAATAAAATTACTAATTACAAATAAATAAATAAATAAAATAAATGACATAAAATCAACAAACAAATGAATAAATTAAATAAATAAATAAATCCAAATAAATGAATGGAATACAAATTAAAAAATATGTTTAAAAAATTAAATAGAACAAACAAATGCATAAACAGGACCAATAAAATATACGTGAATAAAACAAATAAAAAATAAATGTAATCCAATTAATAAATGAATGAATGAATAAATAAATAAATAAATAAATAAATAAATAAATAAGGGAAATAAATAAATAAATAACATAAAATAAAAGTAGATGATTTAAATGAATAAAAATTTTAATTTTTAAAATAAATTTTATTTATATAATACAAATTGTAGGACTTGTGATGTGACTATTGCATACACGTACATTGCGATGTCGATGCTCAAACAATATATTGTGCAGCTCTATTTAAGTCACTATTTAAAATGTTGGTTGTTATTGACTGATATATATTTTTAAAAGTAAAATCCTGCAACTGTGAAGTACTGTGGTCCTTAGAGCAGTGTTATAACTTATCACAGACGTGTGAATCGCAGTCTCAGGGTGTGTCAGAAAGTCCAAAACATGACCTGTTATTTTTTTTTTTTTCTCCACCTTTGTAGAAAAACATCAAGGGGGTAAAAGAAAAGAGAACTCATAAGAACTTCATGGGTGTGTGTCTAAAAATATTTGTTCAGGAAGGTTCCCACTGAGTGAAATAACTCAATATTCTCCGTATCAGCAATGATAAGAGGTACTGGAATTCTCTAAACACAAAATAGTGCTTCCTTTAATGACTTATTAAGCAGAGGATTCCTTTACCAAAGAATGGGACATAGGGTGAGAGGTAAACATGACTAATTCATGAAGCCCATCGTCCCAGGGGCTCATACCGTAGTGTGGGCCAGTGCAATCACAGCCCCCCTAACCCCCCACCCCCTCCCCTCTGGCTCTGACAGACTGTTTCCAATAACTTTTCTTACATGATTATGTTTCAAGGGGCTCAATATTGATAGCAGGACCCCAGAATGAGACAGAATAATGACCCACAATTCAGTGCAGCAGCAGCAGCATTGGTCGAACAAACTGGTCATAAAAACAAACCATTAACATGACAGACAGGATGTGCAGTTTCTTCTAATGCCACAACAGTCTAATATGAGGATATATATGTTTTGTACGTTCAAATATATGTATATATATATATATATATATATATGGTCAAATGGGCTATACTTATAGAACACTTTTCCATCTTCAAGGTGCTGAAAGTGTTTTACATTAACCTCACCCATAGGTGCTGCTGCCATGTTATGGTGCTGCCACACCTACTGGGAGACATTTAGTTTCAGTGTCTTACCCAGGGACATACCACCAACCCATCAGTCATTAGGACAACCTGCTCTAGCCATAGCCACAAACAAATACATAAAATATATAGAGCTGCAAAATATATGGTTTGATCATCGACATCACAATATACGTGTGACAGTTGAAAAGCAGAAAGTGGTCTCATTGTCTGTGAAAAATTATGAATAACAAGGACATTTCCTGGACAACAATGCCCATAAAATCTACAGTTTTTTTTCTATGCTTTTACATGCATCTAGAATTCAACAAATGTCTGTCTGTAGTGTTTCCTGTTGGTCTGTGGAACACCTAACACCTGTACAACCACCAAATGATCCAACATTTGAAGGGTGAGTTTCCAGTACTATGGTGGATTACAGTGTAAAGTGTCACACCATTACAACATACAACAACTAATATATTAAACTCATTTCATCGCTCTTTCTAACTTTGCCCTCTGAGCATTGCCGTGCACATTACCTAAATCCCACCCCCTAATTTGGCTACAGCTGTGCCGTAGTGCATTACTAATGTCAACTAACTGCTGTTATGGACTTTCACAAGGTCTCAACATCACAACTATACCACACGCCGCCAACAAATTCATTCCCCGCAGGAATTCGACAGACATTTTTGTCATTGTTGTGGTCACAGCAACTCCGGTTGTAACCAGAGATGTATCGTAACGAAGTACAACTACTTAAGTATTGTACTTAAGTAGTGAAATGCAGTATCTGTACTTTTTTGGAGTATAATTTTTTTCATCTACTTCCACTTCTACTGCACTACATTTAAAAAAAAAAAAAAATACTTTTACTCCGATACATTTTTTATGTGCCGAATTGTTACTCGTTACTCTTATTAAAATAGTTCAGAAGCGTACCAAACATACCAAACCCATAGCATATCAATGCCACAGCGATAAATGGCTCTGTCACCTGGTTTGATGATGGTGTCTCATCATTGGACGAGTCAGCGATCAAACACTACATAATAAAACTGCACGCTCTAATCGGCCTTTTGGCAATGTTACATGCGTAGATGCTACACCGTGTTTACACAAGAAATATTTGGTTTGTCACTTGGCCATATTCTTGGAATACTCTGGCCTTTGAAAGTTGTAGTTTTTTCATGAACACTTGTAAGTGAACTGGTATGTCCTTGTACTACTGCTGCCTCAGCTGAAGTTGTACCTTTCATATTAAATATATAAATGTGTTCAAACTTGTGACTGCTTTCATTTAGTATAGGCCTACACAGTACTTTTAAATTTTACTTTTACTTTCAGTACTTAAGTACTATTTTTTCTTCATTACTTCTTCTTGTAATTTTACTTCTACTTTTACTTTCAGTACTTGAGTAGAAATTTTTTTACATACTTCTACTTGCAATGGATACTTTAGTACTTTCACTTGAGTATGATGCTTGAAGAACACTTCAACTTTTACTCAAGTCAGTTTTTTGATGTAGTACTTGTACTTCTACTCCACTCCTCTAGTCCAGTACTTTATACATCTCCGGTTGTAACTGAGACTATTATTACAGCACATTTACACGAGTTAAACAAGGTCCGTAATTTAATGAATTAACACCTGATTCACCTTCAACTTAACATTTCACTAATCTTAATGACTGTAGGCTACATTACTATCTCACTCATCTGCCGTTCAGCTTTATCACCTCACTTTTAGACCCTGTGTGTGTGTGTGTGTGTGTGTGTGTGTGTGTATGTGTGTGTGTGTGTGTGCGCGTGTGTGTGTGTGTGTGTGTTCGCAGAGACATACCATTCTATAACTCAATGAATACTCGAGATATCACCATGAAATTACATGGGCATATATATATATATATATATATATATATATATATATATATATATATATATATATATATATATATATATCTAATGCACATCAGATGCAATGATCCATTTGAGTAAAGGTCAAAGGTCACAATTAACTAAAAGGGCAAAATCACATTATCCATTATAACTCAAGAACAGAGGGTCACAGAACTTTCAGATTGCTACCAAACGATGTGGAATGAAGATTTCTACAATTCATATAAGTTGTGTCATCACCTATGACCAATACTTTTTTAGATCTCTGGAGGTCAAAGGTGACAAAATTAACTTTGTGAACACCATTTGTGTGTGTCAAGCATAGACATATCACGCTACTGACGCATATATATATATATATATATATATATATATATATATATGAAATTATGAAAAATTATGAAATTATCAAAATTGCAAAAGGTCAAAGGTCAAAATCACATTATTCGCTCAAGAACAGGTTGTCATAGAAACTTGAGGCATTCTCTGAATACTTGTTTTTGGTTTGTTTGTTGTTAGCTGTAGTTTAGTAAGCGGACACACATCGTCCCATTCCCTGCTTTTCATGCATTCAACTTTGAAAGTAGACAGTAACATGTGAGTGTCAGATGAGTGACTGGCGGCTCACCTCATGGCTGTAATAATATACCTTGCTAGGTGTTTATTGGTGTCTCCTCATGATCATACTCACACTTCCAAAAGAGCCCCAACTAATTATTATAGTCTTTTTTTCTGCTTCTTTCAACTCATTTCACCCACGTCCAACAGACATTAGTAGCAAATAAACTAGTTTAAATCAATTGCACCAAGATACCAAACACCACCTTTTCTCAGAAGACAATCTACCCAAATAAAACAGACTTATTTGCATAATCAAATAATGAACAGGGAACTTTTTTTCCCTCCATAACTTTAAATAAATGAGGCCACTTACACACTCTCAGAGCTCATTATTTCAGTGGCAATGTGGAGAATCTTGGTCTTCTTCTTTTCATTCTGCATAAAACAGAGAACACAGGTTTAGTCAGCATTACAATGTACTGCAATAACTCACAGTGGAAATAACACTTACAACAACAAGCATCCTGAAAAAGCAGCCAGAGCACATACAGAACAGGCTGTGCAATATTATATACAACACTTGTGGATTAGCCTTGGCTGCTCTTGAGGTCAATGAAAATGAGAAACTACAGTATGAAAAAGAAGAAGTAATTCCCCCACAGGCTGCACACAAACTGCTATCTCCCAGACAGTGAAAAAACAAACCCATGTGACTTGACTTCTGAAGATAGTTTTGTTCTTATCTCATGATAAAGTCATAAATCTATAAGACTACACTCCTCACCACACTCTCTTCTGTTGGCTCCATGTCTCCTTTACTTGAGACAGAGCTGCTATCCTCTTCCTCTTCCTCTTCCTCCTCTTCGTCTTCAGAGCTATGGTCCATAATGTCATAATGTCGTCCATCCAGTGGTACAACATCTTCATGGACAAAGTCCCTATTCAAATAGAATAAACAGGTTTATTATAGTTAACAAGTACTAAAACGAGCAGTAAAACAAATACCTAATGGTTGTAACGCTCTAAAGCAGGGGTGTTAAAAACATTTTAATTCAATTCCACATTCAGCCCAATATGATCTGAAAAGGGTCAGAGCAGTAAAATAAAAACTGTGAAAAGAGTAAAATTACATTATGATAATGTTTACATCTATAATGTTTCCCTCAAAATGTGAATAACATCAACAACTTATTATGTCTTAAGAAAAACAAGTGCAATTTTGACTATTTTCTGACTCAGTCTATCAGTTTGTCATTTGTACATGTGCAGAATTATATACATTTCAATTATAAATACACAAAACATTTAGTAAAAGCCAGAATATTTGTAAAATGACACGCATTTCTCTTCAGATATTTCAGGTGGTTCATATTTGTTCAGGTATTTATTTAGGTTTTTGTAAAAGGATGGTTTGTTAATATAAAGATTTTTATTTAATTTGCCTTTTTAACATTAAAATCTGCAGTTTTCATTATTTATAGATAATTATGATCATATTTTACTGGTCTGACCCAATTGAGATCAAGTTATTCTGTATGTAGAACCTGAATTAAAACCATTTTTACACTGTTAATATCTTCATTGTTATTCATCCTACAGACCAGATTAGACCATTTGGCAGGCCAGATTTGGCCCCTGAACCTTATGTTTGACACCTGTGCTCTAAATTATCATGGTTCTAAAACAAACAGGAACAAGACATGACAATACAGACACATGAGAAGTGCAAAAAAGGGAAGAATGTTATTAAGATAAATATAGTCAAGGTACTGTAACATAGGTAACTAATTTAAACCATATCATTCATGAATGATAAATGATAAATATAAATATAAATATGTTTTTTATTAGAAATTTTTGGAAAGTATCAAATTAACAGAAAAATCTATTTATTTTGTAATAAACATAAATGCCTGATATATTGGTGTTTGATCATATCCATTAATTCCTCTGATTTGATCTGTTTGTAGGAATCAAGTTTAATTCTTGGCTTTTTCCATTAAATGTTCTGTGCACATTTTCTAACATCAACATAGTAGGTGTGGGTAACTGTGAGTATAGATTTATTTGGTAGAGCTGCACAATATATTGTTTAAGCGTTGACATCGCAATGTACCTGTGCACAATAGCAGGTCCTGCAATTATTATTTTTTTTAATTTATTTATTATATTAGAGTAAATTATTTATTTTAATTGTATTTATTTTTATCCATTTATTTTATTTTCACTTTATTTATCGTGTCTTTTTTAATTATTCATTCATTTATTTTTCTTTAATTGTATTTCTTCCATCTTTTTCCCCATTTTTATTTATTTATTAATTCATAATCATTAATTTTATTTAATTATTTCAGCTACAAGAACAATGATACTGAAACGTATGTTCCATGTCGACCACTAATGTGTTTGACTGCAGCCCTAATTTTTGGTGCTGATACATATGTTATTATTTTTTAATTAAAAAAAAAAAAAAAAAAAAAAGGCAATATCAGAAATATCAGCCTATAGCCAATATATTGGCCAATAACTAATATATCAACCAATATATGAAATAAAAACATTGATATACACAGGATATAATAATCCGGTATTATATAATGATGGACGTGAATTAAAAGTTGTCTCAAAGTTAATTTACACAGCATTAAAACACTATAATAGTCTTATATTACACTAGTATATGACCCATGGGAAACTCCAGGCTGTAGATCAGGTAATTTTAATATAGACCTTCGGAAAGATGTGCGTCTATATTTTATAAGTAGTGACATAAAAATAGTTTAGTAGATCATTGTTTCAGATCTAAGTGCGTACAGTGCCAGAGGAACACAGTCGATGTCTATGCTCTTTGTTTTTCTGTTTCTATTAAAGAGGTAGCGCCTATGGGCTGCAACACTTGACCTTTGACCTGGGAGGCTTTGGCCAATGTCAGATCATTTGATGCGTCCTCAGATATGAGAAATGACCAATGAAGTGATTCAGTGATTCTGATTCACAGGAAGCACACATACAGGGGTGGGGGGGTAGGACTGCACGATATTATAAAAACCTGATATTGGGATTTTTCTTTAACCCTGCGATTTGAAAAAAATCCTCAGGAGTTTATAACGGCTGTGTGGTGTCGACGCAAACAGTCAAACAGATTAGTTGTTGACACTGAACATATGTTTCAGTGTCATCCTTCTTATAGTCGAAATAATGAAACTAAATGAATAAATAGATTAAATGAATTAATTACCTTTAAAAACTAAATTAAATGAATACAAAATCTTAAATATAATTTAACATGATACAATAAAAAAAGAAAAGAAATGAATAAAAATAAAGAAAAGAAAATAATAAAATAAATAACATTTTATCTAATAAATCATTACATAAAAAAAAAATACAATTGCAGAACCTGCGATGTGACTATTGCACACACGTACATGTTGATGCTCCAATAATATATGATGCAGCTCTAGTGTGTTCTGTTCTCCATAAGGATCCACAGATAAAAATATCTACAGGTTAATATCCCAGGATTCATAGACACACTTTTCCTAAACTACCTACCAATATCACCTACAGTTGTTTGTTTGTACAGTTGTTAGGTAGGTAGGTAGATAAAAATAGTTGTTAATGGATTTGTACTTTAAAATAGAAGAATTAAAATTGAAATTCAAGACGTTTTTCTTTTTCAGTATCAAAACAGACAAAAAATATTAAAAACCGGATTGATTTCAATTTTTCCCTTTCTCTCTGTATAGATAGACAGACAGACAGACAGACAGACAGACAGACAGACAGACAGACAGACAGACAGACAGACAGATAGATAGATAGATAGATAGATAGATAGACAGACAGATAGATAGATAGATAGATAGATAGATAGATAGATAGATAGATAGATAGATAGATAGATAGATAGATAGATAGATAGATAGATAGATAGATAGATAGATAGATTTTAAAGTATTTTAAACATTGTTAGTTTTCAGTGTTTTTCTATCGTTGATCACAGAAAAAATTCCCATCATTACCCACTGCACCACAGTGCCACCCACCTTTTCTTTTATAAAAAGAGAAAGCAATGATTAAAGTGTTCTATTATGTATAATTTGTACTATTAAATGTTTTAAAATGACCTAAAATGATCACTAGTGTGTTTAGAAAAAAAAAGAAGAGTTGTGAACTTTTGCCAAAACTAATACCAAGGGGCCTTAACCAAAGTGTCAGAGTGATTAGATGAGAACCACGAAGAAACAATCTCAAAGTCATTTCAGTTCAGTTCCACATTCAGCCCAATATGATGTGAAAAGGGCCCGAGCAGTAAAATAATAACAGTGAAAATAGTAAAATGACATTATTATAATGTTTATGTCTACTGTATAATGTTTCCTTCAAAATGTGAAGAACAGCAACAACTTCATGTCTAGTGAAGTGCAATTTTAACTATTTTCTGCCTCAGTTTGTCACTTCCACACGTGCAGAACAATTTATATTTCACTTACAAATAAACAAAACCTTTAGTAACAGACAAAATATTTGTAAAATTACACTTGATTCTCTTCACATTTTTCAGCTGGTTCATATTTATACCGGTTTTTGTAAAAGGATGATTTGTTAATATAAACATTTTCATGTAATTTGACTTTTTTCCATTAAAATCTGCAGTTTTCATTATTTCTAGGTAATTATGATCATATTTTACTGGTCTGACCCAATTGAGATCTAATTATTTTGTATATAGAAGCAGCAATAAAATCATTTTTACACCGTTAATATCTTTATTGTTAATCATCCTATGGGCCAGATTGGACCCTTTGGCGGATTGGATTTGGCCCCCGGACCTTATGTTTGACACCTGTGCTCTAGAGTAAAAGAAAGTGTCAAAGTGATAAACGCCAGAATCAGTTTTTCTGTTTTCTCCAGTGGACACAGCTCTAAATAAAACAAATAGTTTGATGCTGAGATGGCAGCATGTCTTCTATCAATGGGTTTGATTAAGAAATTCATTGAGGTATAAAGTTATTACCCCACCCCAAGCACCCCCAGGGGTATTATTTCTGAGTCACTTTGTGTGTTTGATGGTCTGTTTGTTTATTTGTTTGTGTTTTAAACAACTTTACACAAAAACTCAATTTCCCAATTTCCATGAAATTTCTAGGAAAGTTGTTCAGAATAGATTCCATGAATGTAGGTCAAAGGTCAAGGTCATTAAAATGTGTTTTGGCAATGATAAGAGATAAGGCGAATTAGGTCAAATGTGTGTGAGGAGGGCGGGGTTTGTTGTGCGCGGCACCACTTATGTTTTATTATTAGCTTTGTTAGCTTAGCTTTAGAGTTAAAAACTACACTATCATAGTTCTAACTTTGTTATGAGACCATGACAGAGATGTGTGCACACAACGAGAGTCACACATTATTCAGGTAGTGATAACAGTCAGTGTTTGATTAGTGGGTGGTTTTAGTAATGATAAATGTGTCCTGGTATTAGATTTACCCCTGTGAGACTTTGGACTTTCAAGACTATATACGTAGAACCATGACAGTTTAGTTTATAATAGTAACAGAATAAACCCAGTCTCATGTAATTCACTAAATTAACACTGGAATTTAATCACTTCTTGGTCCATTTTTGACACTCAAGGACATGAGGGTGAGGAAATGAAGCCCTGGACAGAACCGGAAAAACATTATTTGAAAATCATCAACACTTATGATCTGACAGAATTAGTACAATTCCAACACAGACACACAACACTACACACTACATTTGCTAGTGTAAAAAATGCAGAGTACTTAGACTCGTTTAAGGGTCAATTTGACCCATTTCAGTTTTTGTGTTGATTAAAGTACTGCTTATCCTTTGTCTTCATGAAATGTTGTGACTTTTCTTCATCTAGGGTCATGAACTGTTGAGTAAAATCTGAAAACTCTGCTGTGTAATGGAACGTCATTTTGACCCAGACACTTTAATGTGGGTAATTTGTTGCTCAGATCCAAAATAAACATGTCTTTATGATGTACTTAATTTTGTTTACCCAGTTATTAGTATTTTGATTATTTTTTTGAATAAGCATTTGTAAATTGGAACGCTACCTGGAGAAGGATCCAGGAAAAGAATGAAAAATTAAAATGTGTTTATGAAGAGGGGGAAAACTTGAACAAAATAGTTGTTAAATATAGTGTTGAAATAAATAATGAATTGTATATCTCTTTTCTAAATATTTATGTCATCTAAAATAAAGTTGTTATTGGTTTAACCTGTTATTTTTTCTTTTTCTTTATTATTTATTTATTTTTAATTTTTTTTACTGGATTGAGAGGATTTATACAGTACGGTTCAAAATGATCAATGTAATTAATTTTCAACATAATACAAGGCTTAAAGTTATTCTAACAATGGACAGGGTACATTTTTTACCAGATAACTTTTAGGTCATAGGTCATGTCATATATTCAGTGTTAAAGTAAAGTTAATTCAACAGTTATAACACTGGTCATTTTACTGTGTAACCTCCACTTGTGTTCATTTACCCTCAGCTGGACCTAAATGACTTCATATCTACTGTTATCAAAGGAAATCTGCACATATCTGCAATAATGAAACTCTCTGGAGAGTAACATGCAAAACAACTCCCTGTAAAAATAAATATATAAATTACTGCAAAGAAAAAGAAAGAGGCCAAGGTTGAACAGAAGGAGGATAAACTGGACTGGATGAGTGTTGATGGTGACTGGTGTGAGCTGGAGCTGATCTGCATGTTTTTAACATGTGATCATTGCACAGTTTGAAATAAAGAGCTCCGAGTAACACACTAAGCTGTGTACAGTTACACAAACTATAATCCTATTTCCTCAATACGCACTGACTTGGTCATTCACATCACATTAACTCTTACATAAAAACATCATTTACAAACATAACGCAAAAGAATGTGGTGGAATTATTATGATTAAACAACAAACTAGATGAAAAGGTCAGTTCTACCATAAAGTATGAAAATAAAAAATTACAACTGAACAATATACTGTTTGGGATTTGACAGTCACATGACATGTCCTGTTATGTACGAGACAAATGAGCTCAACATTTTCTAATTTCAATAGAACCTGACACACACTGAGCACATGACAATCTGAACCAGTCTGAACTACAGACTAAACTAGAACAGAACAGATTAGCTCTGGACTAGAACAGAAAACAGATTATTGGTCGACATAGAACATACGTTTCAGTATCATGCTTCTTGTACCTGAAATAATTAAATAAAATTAAGAATTATAAATGAATAAATAAATATATATTTAAAAATAAATAAATTGCAACATTAAAAAATGAATCAAATGAATCAAACAAATACAAATAAATCTAAATAAATCATCAACAAATATAATTAATTAATTAAAGAATACAAATAAACAAACAAACAACTAAAGAAACTCGAAAAGCACTCTAACAGCGCAGACCTCTGCCAAGGTAGACCCCCCCCACCCCCTAGTCACCACCAAAATCTAATCATTTGCAGATCTCCCCATTACCTACTTACCCTGAAAATTTAATCAAAATCCGTCCATAATTTATCTTGTACACAAACAAACAAATAATTCAATGAACGCCAGCTAAAACTTAACCTCCTTGGCAGAGGTAAGAATGAGCAAAGATCAAGAGAAAATCACCCAAAACTAAAGAAAAGCAACATAATTTATGTGAAATTATTTCTTTTTCTTTATTACCTCCACCAAGGACGTTATGTTTTTGTTTGTCTGTTAGTTAGCAAGATAACTCCCAAAATTATGGACAGATTTTGATGACATTTTCAGGTTAGGATACTAATGGGGAGATCTGCAAATAATTAGATTTTGGTGGTGACTAGGGGTTGGGGGAATGGGGGGGGGTCTACCTTGGCAGAGGTCTTCGCTCTTAGAGTGTTTTTTCTAGTTTCTTTACTTGCTTGTTTGTTTGTTTATTTGCATTTTTTTAATTAGTTAATTAATTAATTACATTTTTGGACTGTTTATTTATATTTATTTGTTTTATTTTATATATTTATTTCATTTTTAAATTGTTTTTAAAAAGATAGTTATTTATTTATTCATTTATAATACTTCATTTTATTTAATTATTTCAGCTACAAGAAGGATGATACTAAAACATATGTTCTGTGTCGACCACTAATCTGTTTGACCATTTGCGTTAGCACCACACAGCTGTTATATACTCCTGAGTAGTTTTTCATATCGCAATACACAGTATATCACAGGGTTAAAAAAAAAATATCGTGCAACCCTAGTGTAAAGCCTGTGTTAACTCTAATTATTTTCACCAACACTAGAAATTATGTAGTTAAATTGCACTCTGTCTGTTGTTGGAAAAACTCTGAAAGAAATAAAATACTGTGCATTTTTTACAGTGGGAAATGTACTGTGTTGGAAGCATGTATTATGAAGGTAGTTAATTAGTGGGTAAACCAGGACCCATCAACACCTGAAACTCTATGCAAACACACATGTCACTTTACCAGTCAAACTGCTCTGACAAGAACCTGAAACAAAAAAATACTGACACATTCCACTAGTGTTCCTCATCGAGAGACGCGACAGAATCACTTTGTTATTAAGTGGGTCATTAACCTTTTAAACTTCCACTCAATTTCACCTGAATTTCTTAATAAAATCAATTTAATGTTGTTCTTGAACCTTTTTAATAATATGCAGTTGGTGTGGTTATATTATAAATAAAAATATTAAGGTGAGAACTGGGATATTGGAGGCGGGTCCTGTTAAATGATGCTATAGATATTTAATGATGTTTTAATGTGTTTTGGACGATATATGGAATATTTTATTGTTTGTTTTGGATGTTTTTGTTGGATTATGACTGTGTTTATTGGAATATGGTTCCTCTGTGGATAATTATGAGACATAAAGGTTTAAATCAGCTGTTTGTCATTTATATTTTGAACAAATGAGTGATTGTATCTGCTGTGGATATTTTATCAGAAAGTGGTTTATATCTTCTGATGTGTGAGAATCTCCGCTGTTAAACTACATGAGGTCATGTGACATTTGGGACAGGTTTAGGTGGTTTGTTTAATATTTTTGAGTGAGCACTTATGGCCTATACAGATAAGAGATGATCAGTGAGTGGAATCAGTACCTGAGGAGGTTCAAATATTAACAAGGGTTTTACTAAAAAACTGAAAATGTACAGTATGGAGTGATTTTTGGGATAAAAGTAAGCGTACAGTATACACAGGAAAGTAATCTGTGCATATTTAAGATACGCATACGTCTTTGGTTGTAGTTGAGCATAAAATAAATATTTGGAAACTCTAAATTAAGTCCATTTGTACTTATAATGTGTTGTGTATTTGATATTTGTCAGAATCCGAATCGAAAAGTTACGACATCAAAAATTACATTTAAGAAATAAAAAGTTAAGGAAGGATGAAATATATGTTCTGTGTCGATCAGTAATCTGCAGCTGAAATCGCTAAATAAAATAAATAAATAAAACAAATTGTCATTTAAAAATGTTTAATAAATTAATAAAAAGTCAAAGAAATAAAGAATAAAAATAATAAACGAATGAACATAAAAATAAAATGTAATTAATTAAATAAAATTAACTAAACAAACTAAAAAGAAAAAAATATTATAATTTAATATGAATAAATAATAAATGAATAAAAATGAATAAATTAAATGAATTAAACAAATAAATACAAATAATTAAAAAAATATAATTATACTGTACAAAATGATCAATTAAATACAAAATCATTTAAAAAAATTAAATAAGTCTAATTCAATACAATAAATAAAGAAATTAAAAATAATTGCAGGACCTGCGATGCGACTATTGCACAAACAATATATTGTGCAGCTCTAGTTTTATGACTTTTAAATAAACTAAACATAAACTTGTAAAGACAGAGAGAGAGAGAGAGAGAGAGAGAGAGGCAGAAGGAGAGACAGAGAGAGAGACAGACAGACAGAGAGACAGAGACACAAAGAGAGACAGAAGGAGAGACAGAGAAAGACAGACAGAGAGACAGAGACACAAAGAGAGACAGAAGGAGAGACAGAGACAGACAGACAGACAGAGACAGAGACACAAAGAGAGACAGAAGAAGAGACAGAAGGAGAGACAGAGACAGAGAGACAGACAGACAGACAGAGACACAAAGAGAGACAGAAACAGAGAGACAGAGACACACAGAGAGACAGAGACACACAGAGAGACACACACACAGACAGAGAGACAGAGACACAAAGAGAGACAGAAGGAGAGACAGAGAGACAGACAGACAGAGACAGAGACACAAAGAGAGACAGAAGAAGAGACAGAAGGAGAGACAGAGAGACAGACAGACAGACAGAGACACAAAGAGAGACAGAAACAGAGAGACAGAGAGAGAGAGAGACACACAGACAGACAGAGAGACAGAGACACAAAGAGAGACAGAAGGAGAGACAGAGACAGAGACACAAAGAGAGACAGAAGGAGAGACAGAGAGACAGACAGACAGAGACACAAAGAGAGACAGAAGTAGAGACAGAAACAGAGACAGAGACACACAGAGAGACAGAGAGAGAGAGACACACAGACAGACAGAGAGACAGTGACACAAAGAGAGACAGAAGGAGAGACAGAGACAGAGAGACAGAGACACACAGAGAGACAGAGAGCAGCCGGAGTCTGTACCTGGGCTGTATGTATTGTTCCTGCTGGTGTACAGGGTTTCTTTGCAGGGGCATGTACGGCTCCTGCTCCTCATAAATGCCCTCATCATCATAAGCACAGCTCTGCCAGCCTGTCTGTTGGGCCCAGGGCGATACCACCTTCTTCTCCACATCCAGGTTGACATAGTCTGCTATCTCCTCGTACAGGGGGACGTTCTCATAGTCTAGAACCTGGTCCACATCAGTAGGAACCACATCTCCATCCACATTCTGCTCTACTCCAATCAGCGGGCAGGAGTATTTACGTTTAGTCCTGACGTCCTCATGGTTGTTCTGAAGTCCTTCGTCCACACTTTGTTCTCCGTCACATGTGTGGGTTCCTTTCATCATCAGTTTGGGAAGCATCTTCACGGTGAGTTTCAAGTCGAGTAATTTCCTGAAAGAGTTCCTCCTCTGGACTTCAGACCCAATAATGATGTCGGCACCGGAGAAGGACTTGGCTTTACTGAGGCTAGATCGAGAAGGTTTGGTGGGCGCGAAAAGACCCACCTTTGTTTTGTCATGTGGATTTAAAGGCAGATCTTTCATCAGTCTTGGGTCTTGTTCAGGTAACGTCTGCCTTGTTTCACTCCATTCTTCTTTCTCTTCACATCCTTCTTTCCTCTGCATCCAGGCCATGGATCGTCTCTCCGGCTTCTTCGGTGCTACCTTGACCGCCGCTTCCTCCTCGGTTACAGGCGGTCGGCCGACGGAAGAGGTCCTACGTGCGAGGTCGCTGTAGACCACTGCCTGATCGTCCTGTCTTTGCAGCTGCTTCTCCCATTCTTCATCCTCCTTATCGACCCATATCTCCATCTCGTAGACATTAGTGTCCCAGCCCAGGTCTTGCTCTTCCACATCCTGCCGGGAAGAGGTGGGTGCTTTCTCAGGTGTGGACAGAAAGGGCTTTTTCTTGGGCGGAGGTACTGGAGGTCCACTGGTTTGTTTGGCACAATTCAAATGACAAAGGGTGTCTTCTCTCTGAAAAACACTGACATATGAGAATGAGGATGAGGATGAGGATGGGCAGCTCTTCCCTTCTGATGACAGCTTCACCTCGCCTATGATCATTTCCCTCCCTTCCTGGTTTGTGGTCTCTCCCTCCTTTTCCTGATGGGCCAGTGCAGCTTTCCTAGGTTTCCGTGGTACAGGGACGGGGCAGGGCTTCCTAGGGACTGCTGGGACTGGTTTAGCTTTGGATTGGAGTACATTAGAAATTTGGTCTTCCTCTCGTCCATGCCCAGGTGTCCTCAGAGCCATCACAGTAGCATGAGCCTCATTCAGCCGTTCTTCAGTTGTGTGGACATTCCTATTTAAAGTTAACGTCTCTTGTAGCGATTTGTGGTCAGTGAGAGAGATGTTGGTTAAAGCATGGTGTGTTTTCTCTTCAATATTTTCTACAACACTCGGACTTGGAGTCACAGTTTTTCTGTTTTCTTCAGTTTTATTACCCTTGAGTGGTGTTTTCACGTCCATTCTGTCTGCAGCGTTCTTTAAGCACATACAGTTTTCCTGGCTGCACAGACAAATAGGAATAATATAGTCCCAGTTGGGCTTTTTGTTTTCGTGTTGTATCCCATTTTGACAGTTAAGGAGGCCTACAGTCGTAGTGGTCCGCGCAATAGATGTTGGGTCGAGGTTTTTAGAAGTGAGTGGTTTAGATGCAGCGTTAGTGGAGCACTTGGACAGGCAGGGTTTGGGGGCCAAAGCTGGTTTGACTCTCCTTGTTGTGCCAGGAGACGGTAGGGAGAGGCCATTTCTTCTGGGGGTTGCAGGAGACTGTCCTGGTTTCAGCAGCTGAACTGTCTTTGGTTTAGGGGCCAAGGGTGGTTTCTGTACACCTGAGGAGAGAAAAAACATAACCCCAGCTCAATATTTGGTATAATGTGATCTATCTGATGCAAGAAGAATTTCATTTTATTTATTTGAAATCAAGTATTCACTTGATGCATGACGATCGTACAATGGTACCAGACGGGGTTCAGAAAAACATCCAAAATACAATGGTACCTGTACTTACGAAATTAATTCATTCCAGAAGTGTTTTCATACCGTGAAATTTTCATAAATAGTCGCATTTTAAATGTAAAAGGCCTGATTCGTTCCAACGTCCCCCAATACTACCCCTCGAACCTTTTAAAAATGATTAAAGTACACACATTTTGTATGAAATATGTGTTAAAACTCAAAGAAAATGTAGATTTACATTTTAGATGTCATTTATTGGTGTCCGTGGGTAAACGTGTCTTCACTGACTGAACATTAAATATTAAACCATTAAAATGAACCAGACATGTGGGTCGTTTTCAGACCAATGTGTTTGTTTTAATTGTAATGTTCGCCTTCAGCAGCAAGATCTACATTTACGTCTAGTTTCATCTCGATTTTGTCACGTGAAAAAGGTTCGTTGATGACAATATTTAGTCACTATAAGGTGCACTGTCAATGAATGGGTTATTTTTTTAATTCTTCATATATAAGGTACACTGGATTATAAAGAACATTAAGTGAAGTAAAGATTATTAGATAAAAAGTCTAAATCTTTAGATAAAAAGTCTAAATCATTAGATAAAAAGTGAAAATTATGAGATAAAAAGTCAAAATTATTAGATAAAAAGTCAAAATCTTTAGATAAATAAAAAGTCTAAATCATTAGATAAAAAGTTAAAATTATGAGATAAAAAGTCAAAATCTTTAGATAAAAAGTCTAAATCATTAGATAAAAAGTCTAAATCATTAAATAAAAAGTCAAAATTATGAGCTAAAAAGTCTAAATCTTTAGATAAAAAGTCTAAATCATTAGATAAAAAGTGAAAATTATGAGATAAAAAGTCTAAATCTTTAGATAAAAAGTCTAAATCTTTAGATAAAAAGTCTAAATCTTTAGATAAAAAGTGAAAATTATGAGCTAAAAAGTCACAATTCTTAGATAAAACGTCTAAATTGTTAAATAAAAAGTCCAAATTATTAGATAAAAACTCAAATTTCCCAGTCACTAAGCACAACCAGAATGAATCCATATATAAGGTGCACTGTGATTTTTAAAGAAAATTAAAATCTGTCATGTAACTTCATATTCAAAAATTGGTATGGACATTTTAGAAACATTGAAATATGGACATGTCCATAGCATCCATATGCAATTTTACACCCATGCATCAAACCCATCCTGTTCAATCTTACAGGAGTCCAATAATACCTCATTTAGTTTTTAACATAACCATACGTTTTTAAAATGACAGATGTGGCCCAAATGGAAGTTGAATCTTTTAAATCTGCTCTGATCCACAAAACCAGTAAGGAGCTTAAAACACTAGTACTGCTGGGGGTTCATATATCACATGGCTTTTGTTTGTCAGTCCAACTCAACAAAGATGTAATCCAGTTGTTGTCATGCCAACAGAGATGGGACATGAAGAGTGGGCTGTAAAAGGTGGAGGGGGGGGGGCATCACAAGAGGTCAGTCACGGAAGTTATACTCAAAGGCAATGAAAATTTTGGCTTATTTTTGGCAGTGATTTGTCCACTTTGTCTCCAGTGACAGTTGGACTCACAGTGGACACCTGGTTCCACATGAATGATCATCATATAAATTAACATGTTGAGTTGTTCTGTTAATAATTCATATTGAATTAGGAGTTCTGTTAGTGCAGGTGTTGAAGTGAACAGAGATGGAAGTAACTAAGTAGAAGGACATGTTTTAAGTATATGTACTTTACTTGAGTATTTGTTTTTCTGACAAATTTTTACTTTTACTTCACTACATTTTTGTATAAATATCTGTACTTAATATTCTTTACATTCTCAGAATAGACTCATTACTTTTTCAATTTAGATAAACGTAAAAGCATGAAAAATAAATTGGAAATTGTGACTTAACATGTAATCATTTTGACTTTTTAATCTCATAATTATTCATTTCTTATCTCATAATTATTACTTTTTTAATCAGAATTTTTATATCTTATCTCCTAATTTAGATTTTTTTTTCTCAGAATTTGTACTTTTTATTTCATAATTTTGATGTTTTATCTCACAATTTCCATTTTTTTTTAAATCTCACAATTATGCTCTTTTTATTTAAATCTCATATTTATGACTTTTATATGTTTCCTAAATTTCCTGTCCATACGTATCTACAAAACTGTGTACCATGACCCAATAAAACACATCATCATCACTTTTAAAGGCTTTATTTTGGATATTCATGAAAATGTTCTGGTATTTCCTGCTTAAATAAGTATTATTTATTCAATACAAAATAAATCAGTTTCACTTTTTACTTTATTACAGTTGAGAAGTTGTACTTTTTTTTAAACTTTCACTTAAGTAAACAAGTTGAATCAGTACTTCTACTTTGACCAGAGTATTTCTTTACACAAGTAGCTGTACTTCTACTTAACTACAGAATGTGAGTACTTTGACCACCTCTGGTAATGAAGGAGTGGTTGTTTTCCCTATAAACACACAACAAACATAGTTATGTGTCAGTGGAACATGTGTGGAAGTACCCAGACATTAACACAGGCAGAAACTCCAGAATGTTCTGCAGACAGAGTGAAGACAACTCCCCCAACACAACTGCAGACACTTGACATGTCCATGAGGAGACGTTGTCCTGCCTGTGTAAATGTCTGTGTGTGTGTGTGTGTGTGTGTGTGTGTGTGTGTGGGTGAAAACTGACTGTTTCTGAAGTTGATTTTTGAATGTGTTCCATTCAGTGTTGTTGTGATTTTTTATTTTCAACTTGTGGTCATTATGTTTAATACATGTGTTTATTATTGTACAACTCAGACAAATTAGGCATTTAATTCATCAAAATCAACCCACTAAATATATTCAAATTGTTAAGATAATAATAAAAAACCTTTCAGTCCAAAAACTATTTGAATCCAAACTGGTGTTGTGTTTTTATTGCCTCTGACTGTATATGATCTGGTTGAGACAGACAGACACACACACACACACACACACACACACACACACACACACACACACACACACACACACACACACACACACATATATGTTTTTTAAAAGTTCATTTGCAAAAACAGATATCTCCAGTATTGTTTTTTTTTCACAAAATATTTTTTTTTTTTACTCTACATTCAGGGTAATACTCATTGATTTGATATGTTATTTATTTAATTTAGTGCACCTTACCAAATGAAATAAATAATATATCAATGAACCACTTGTCAAGTGAAACAATCACATTCCAAAAACATGTTAAATTGAGTTTGATCTCTCTAAAATCCAATCTAAATATTCTAAAATAACCACCTTTGGTTTAACTACGTATCGTAAATGGTTGAGTCATGACTGTTTTGTGAACACAATCAGTGCTTAAAGTTTCCTGGTACTTACCTGACTTCATCATTACTTCTGTTCTGCGTCACTTCTGTTGTTTTAACTTTTAAAATCCACGGTGGGGAAAAGGAAACAGGCCATCCTTTAACTCCACATACATGTCAAACGTCCAGTTAAAGTTATCCATCTGTCTGAATGAACATATTTCTTTGCTTTTGTTGGAGGAACACACCGCTGCTCCCTCAGGACGCACTCACACCCACAGTCTGTTAGGAGATAAAAAAACACTCAGCTTCCCTTTAGGTTCCGTGGACAATCCACTAGAGGTCCCCACAGCTACACACAGCTGCAGTACCTCCCAAATAAAACGAGGGTTTGCTGTAATTTTTAAGGAATATTAACAAAGTATGACATGTGAAAAAGAAGGTAAAAAATCTGCCACTGTGAAATAAAAACTCCTGTGACGTCAATGCTTCTGAGCATGCGCATGCGCATTCTAAACTGATTGCTCATCATCATACACCATACAACTTCCCAGTCTCTTTCTTTCTCTCTCTCTCTCTCTCTCTCTCTCTCTCTCTCTCACACACACACACACACACACACACACACACACACACACACACACACACACACACACACATCCTAAAACTTGTTCTTGCCACATACTTCATCATAACAAACAGTTCAACTCCTAAATGAAAAAGCAGAAATACAAGTACAAGTTACAAGTTTGATGGATGAATTGTTAAAGAAGTAAAACTCATAAATGCATTATTTATCAGGAGGAACATCATTTTGTTTCAACTTCATCGGTAACATCCCATAGTCTCATAACAGGAACAAATAGGACCAATTCAGAGGTGAGCAGTACTTCAGTAAAAGTACTTTGTTACTGTACTTAAGTAAATTTTTTAGGCATATGTACTTTACTTGAGCATTTATTTTTCTGGAAACTTTTTACTTTTTGTCCTTATATATTTTTTTGTAAATATCTGTACTTTATATTCTTTACATTCTCAGAATAGACTTTTTCAAACTAAACACATGTAACAGTATGAAAAATAAGTCACTTCAGAGGAAAAAATCAGTGGAGAAGAGAATACTGAATGTCTATATTATAATTAGGATTTTTTTTAATCTAATAATTATGACTTTTTATCTTAATTGTGCTATTGTATCTCATCATTTCGAGCCTTTTTCTCATAACTATACATTTTGCATCACATTATTTAGACTTTGTATCTCATAATTATGCATTTTTTAATCTCATATTTCTGAGTTTTTTCTTATAATGGTGACTTATTATAAGTATTATTTCATCTATGGCAAAAAATACAGTTTTACTTTTTTTTCTCTCTTTATTACAATTGAGAAGTTGTACTTTTTACTTTTATTTCAGTAAAGGAGTTAAATCAGTGTTTCTACTTTTATCAGAGTACTTTTCCCCAAGTACTTCTACTTAAGTACAGTACCTTGACCACCTCTCTCTCTCTCTCTCTCTCTCTCTCTCTCTCTCTCTCTCTCTCTCTCTCTCTCTCTCTCTCTCTCTCTATATATATATATATATATATATATATATATATATATATATATATATATATATATATATATATATATATATGTGTGTGTGTGTGTGTGTGTGTGTGTGTGTGTGTGTGCGTGTGTGTGTGTGTGTGTACCCACACATAAACCATCAAAGCATCAACATATGGCCAGTTAATTAAAGCCAAATTTACAATATTTCCAAAATTCAAAAAGCTAAATTTCTGTAAATAAACTTTGTACACAGTGTTGGAAGGAAGTGATCTATAAAATCATGAAATAATTTGACCAGGAGTTTTGTTAGTTAAGATGTTTGAAGAAATTGAAGAAAAGTCAAAGACAATAAATATGTCAACAAAGAAAACAATGGACACAATGTCTTCACAATATATCATGACCCATTAGCCTGTGAGATAAAAACTAAGACTTGGGAGATTTATAAAAAAGAAAGTAAACTTCTTTTTACTTCATTGTTGTTATTAGTTTTGAAGGGTGTGGCTCAATTATTCACAAACCTCCCTTTTGTTTCCTGGTCATTCTGCAAAAGAAAGAAAGAAAGAAAGAAAGAAAGAAAGAAAGAAAGAAAGAAAGAAAGAAAGAAAGAAAGAAAGAAAGAAAGAAAGAAAGAAAGGAAGAAAGAAAGAAAGAAAGGAAGAAAGAAAGAAAGAAAGAAAGAAAGAAAGAAAGAAAGAAAGAAAGAAAGAAAGAAAGAAAGAAAGAAAGAAAGAAAAAAGAAAGAAAGAAAGAAAGAAAGAAAGAAAAAAGAAAGAAAGAAAGAAAGAAAGAAAGAAAGAAAGAAAGAAAGAAAGAAAGAAAGAAAGAAAAAAGAAAGAAAGAAAGAAAGAAAGAAAGAAAGAAAGAAAGAAAGAAAGAAAAAAGAAAGAAAGAAAGAAAGAAAAAAGAAAGAAAAAAGAAAGAAAGAAAGAAAGAAAGAAAAAAGAAAGAAAGAAAGAAAGAAAGAAAGAAAAAAGAAAGAAAGAAAGAAAGAAAAAAGAAAGAAAGAAAGAAAGAAAGAAAGAAAGAAAGAAAGAAAGAAAGAAAGAAAGAAAGAAAGAAAGAAAGAAAGAAAGAAAGAAGTGCAGTTTTCCAACAAGGGTCATTCAAAAACATGAATGTATTAATCCAAAAGTCATTTTCCAAATCCACTATGAATCAATACTAATCTCTTTGACACTAAAGGTTGTTCCTCAGCATGATCCCATCTGGTCACTTCCTGGTTCTTTAGCTCAACGCCTCATGGCATTAGTTTCCTCACCCTGGTAGACTGACAGACTGGATCACTGCTCACATAAATCTCTTATCATGAATAAAGTCTCTTTGGTAAAACTTCAGAACTTTCTATTCCATTCACTTTGATTATTATTATTATTATTATTATTATTATTATTATTATTATTATTATTATTATTATTATTATTATTATAATTTTAGATCATTTTCCATCACTGTATGTTCTGTTGTATAGGGCGCACTGGATTATAAGACATATTAAGCAAAACAAAACAAATAAGTCAAACTTTATTAAACACATTTTACAATACCTCTCACCTTTGTTCAAACGTTAATGAGTGTATTCACAAAACACATTTTTATTCTGCTAAATCAAACATTAGCATATTCACAATACCTGTCAAAGTTGTTCAGTTATAACATAAAATACAATACACTGACTTTTTCAGTTCAGTCCTTATATACAGACTGTAATATTATGAAGTACATTATGTTTTACTCCATGTATGTGACAAAAATCACTTCAAAGTCACTGAGCACAACTGGAATTAATCCATATATATATATATATATATATATATATATATATATATATATATATATATATATATATATATATATATATATATAAACTGCTCTGGATTATAAAGCACACTTTGAGAAACTTAAAGGATTTAAGTGCACTTTTATAGCCCAGAAAATACATTACTTGAATGTGTGATAATACTATGGATGGACAGACACTTCACACACAATAATCTACATTTATAAAGTATCATTTGGAAACAAGATTTATTAAATTAGTGACACAAATTAAAGGTTTATTCACATTTTCATATTTCATTATTCCTGCAAATGAAAGATTCTGAATGTGTTGCAGCATCAACAGTAATATTGACCCATAAAGGGGGCAGTGGAGGCACTGGACTTATGTGATGAGAGGTTCAGAACTAAGCTGTGGTCCATTCTGAAGGTGGACATGTGCTGTTGATGGTCCTTCTGTGATCACTGGATACACAGCTTCCTTTTTTTAAAGTCATACTAGAACAGCAAAAAATATCTGTCAGGTCGGCTCAGATGTATAACGTACAATTAGTCAACTTTTTTCACAAGTTCCCCAAGAAAACACGAACAAGCAACACAAAATCACTCCAAAAAAGAGGAAATTTTGAGGGAAAAACTCTAAATGCGAAGAAATTAAATGAAAAAAAAACAAAAGAATCACTTTCAAAGAGGAAACCTACAGGTGTAAAATTTAACTATATCAATTGGGTAAAGTAACAAAGCAAAACACAAAATCACTCATTCGGAGGAAGCATTAAAAAGCTATACAATGTATTTAACTAATGCAGGGGTGTACAAATCTAGTCCTCGAGGGCCGGTGTCCTACATGTTTTAGATATTTCCCTCTTCCACATGATTCAGTTTAACCTTTTAACTCCCGAAACTTGAACAAAAATGAATAATAAATTGACAAAAATGAAGAATAAACTGACAAAAATGAATAATAAATTGACAAAAATGAATAATAAATTGATAAAAATGAATAATAAATTGACAAAAATGAAGAACAAACTGAAAAAAATTAAGAATAAACTGACAAAATAATTAATAACGTGAAGAGAGTAAGACACAACTGGAGCAAAATTGAAGAAAAAATAATCAAATAAAAAGTAGAATGTAGAAAAATAAACAATGAGCAACAAAATGAAGAAAAAAACTTGGTGTCTTACTTTATTCATGTTACTAATTATCTTGTCAGTTTATTATTCATTTTATCGATGACTTTGGCCATTTTTGTTCATTTTGTTGCTTATTTTAATATATTTTACTGTGGAACTGCTAACGTTTCAGGAGTTAAAGTGTTAAACTGAAATCATGTGGAAAAGGGAAATATCTAAAACATGTAGGACACCGGCCCTAGAGGACTGAATTTGGACACCTCCTGAACTAAGGAATATAAAAACTTACTAAATGAACATCAGTAAATGAACAAAATCATAACAACAAGGCTGTGGAAAATACTTGGAAAAGCTGTGAATAAGGTTGGAGATATACAACATGATGAAGACACTCTGGTAAAAGACAAAGGAAACAAAGACTATTTATAAAAGAGGTGATGGGGAACAGGTGGACACAATGAGGACAAAGGTGACAATCAGACATGGGGGGGGTGAGGAGGGGGTGGGTGAGTGATCTGAAATGAGAGGAGAGTTAGGGTTTCACAATAAAACAGGAAGTTATGAGACAAGACGGACAAGACATGACAATACCATCGTAGTAAAGTTTTAAAAAGTCCCAAAAGTTTATATTTAGATTAGACAAAACTGTCTTTTACAGTCACACTGATTGTATCTTGTTACAGTTCACATCTTATCTGTCATACAAGTATTTCACTTTAGCATTTCACAACAGAGGAACAAATGTACCTTTGTAAACTATGCTGGTACTGAACTACTAACCTTGTTTATTTTTATTTTAATGCTATTTTTTGCTGTTTCTCCAGGTTATTTTGTTTTATCTTATTTTAATTGTCTATGATTTGCTGTTGGAATTGTAATATGTATATAAAACCTTGTAACTCTAGTTTTGAAAGACACTGCAGAAATAAAATTTTGTACATTATTTGTAAAGTAAGTATAACATAAAATACAAAAAAAAAAAAAGATTCAATAAAGCAATGATACTCGCTTTACTTTTTCCTATTTACATTCCTATTTACTTGAGCTGAAGGTACCATATTTTTCTGTCTATAAGTGGCAGTTTTTTCCATAGTGCGACTTATACTCTGTAGTGACTTAAATTTGAATTTATTAACACATAAATATATAAGTCCACATCTTATTTTCACATTAACAACCACACGTTACCTTAACATACCAGGCACATTCTCAGTTATGTAACATTAGCTGAATGTATTATGTTAGCATACCATACACCTATTCAGCCTGTTCTCTATTCCATTTTTATTTTAAATTACCTTTCAAGATGAAATGTCTTAACCTGACTTTTGCCAGATGGTATTTCACGATACCATCTGATCCATTTTCAAAGGAGGGGCCTTATCTAAAATCCTTGTATGTGATTAGATGAAAACTCTGTCCGTCTCTTGACTGACAGGACGCTTCAGCCACTCACGTTAAAGTCAGGCAGTTTAATTGGTGAAAATAGTTTTCATCAGGTATATACACATCAACAGAAGGGGTTTAAACTTACCATTTATACATGATGTTTATTTATAACCTCATCTACTACGATGCCCACCCAGTTCTTCTGGTAAACATCAGAGGGAAGAATGGTTCTGCATTTATCCTTCAGCCATGATTCGGGGCTAACAATCACTTTTGCCAACATGTGGTTGTCATTTCTTCCTCCCAGTTCCATTACTGTCCGCCCTAGTTTACCAGCCTCTGTGACTTTATGGGGTACCACAATAACCATGGGCTTCTGCACTGGTACTATTTCTTTATCCACCAGTGGATCCATCTGAAAGATCAAACTGTTGCTAACGCCGGTCGGAAGAAGAGTGAAAACTTCATTTCCATTAACAAACACTTACAAAGTCGTCCTCTGTTCATCTTTTAAGGAATGAACATGTGGTAGAGTAGATAAAACACTGGAAATAGCCGAGTCTATTTGGACCTTTAGATATGTAATATTCTGATATATATATATATATATATATATATATATATATATATATATATATATATATATATATAATATTCTCTACAAATTACTATTACATGATTATTATTGTTTTATACATTGATTTATTATAATATTAATTACAAATATATCTCATACATGATTGGTTAATGTCACATAATTCTGCTTGGTAACGTGGTGTCTTAGCTCCACCCTCTGACCGTTATATGTACTGCGCATTGATCCCAACAGTTACTTTAGTAAATGCTTTGTTACGAACTGGATCCGTTGTCTCATGTCTTCTGTACATACACTAAACAAGAAACACAACAAGATACCTAACACACGCTGCCATTGTTGTGTGTGAAAAGACTACACTGCCGTCGCTTCTGCTTTACGTCACAGTAGCCATAACACCACCGGGTAGTCCCACCCTCTGACACTGATTGGCTCCTTCGTTTTGAAGTACATCTGATCCTCATGGTACTCAGATGGTTGTGTGAGCGTAGCGTGATACAACTAGATGACGTGAGTCAGGTTAGAAATGTCTGTCCCCAAAATGTGACTGATATATGTTTTTTCCTTCTTTATTATGAATTTCTTGGCTGGTGTGATTTATAGTCCAGAAAATACGGTAATATGAATTTGCCCTGAGGATTAATAAAGTTAATCTGAATTGTTTTTGTCAAATTAAACTAAGCAATTCAAAAAAGAGACATCAATCAAATCCCAAGACTGAACTGATGCATGAGCTTCTTTATTTAGAAATGTTTATGGTATAAAGTTTTTGCAGTTGAGTCATAAATTACGCAGTTATCATCATTACTCTTTCCAACTTTCTCTGTTGGTGATTTTCTGTAATTTAGTGCACATCGTGTCCCACAGGTTTAATTTAAAAGATTTTCATATAAAGTAAATGACAAAATACATTCTCAAACACAAAATGGAAAGATTCATGTGTCTTTACATGATAACACACAAATATATTTTAAATATTATATTTCCAAACATTTTATAGGTTTGTGACGCATAATTCAACCAAATGAACATGTCCTAACTGACCAAAGTTACTTTTTATTGAATATAAAACTAATAAAAATAGTATTTTCTGCTAATATTATAATGTATTTATCTACTTTAACCTTAGTATAAGGAATATAGGAAAAAATACTTTCATTATTTATAAAATAGCACTTGTTAAACTTCTCTCCTTGTTTCATTCAACCCCGTAACAAGATATCAATCACACCCTTTTTAAAAATAATGGTTCAGTCCAACTTCCTAAGCACTCAGGAAGTGACATCACTGAAGTCTTTTCTTACTCAAACTGTAAAGACAGGTCAGTCTTACCACACTTTCTGATGTATATTTAATTGTTTTTCTCATAATTTTTTTGATTGACATTGTTAAACTCAACCTTTCAACACTGTTACGAGCATCAATTATATTTAGTATTGTTTGAGAAAAAAAATAGTTTGGGAAAAGTTTATTAATTTCTTGTTTTCCTCATACTTTATAGTGCTCTATATCCTAGAGACCCACCCTCAGGCGTCCTTCAGAGCTACTATCCTGCATGTTTTACTGTAGATGTATTAGAATGATAACGACCATCAGGTGTGTTGGAAGAAACATGTAGGATAGTAACTGTCAAGGACCAGGATTGACCGCCTCTGCTCTAGCTAATGTGGATCTATGACTATTTATAGCTAAAATGTTCAGCTCCATAACATTCAACCCCATAAACAAAAAAACACTTTTATGGGGATGAATTATTGTTACGGGGTTGAAGGTTGGACTGTTCTTATACCAACCTCCACCATCTGCACCCACTTCATACTGTAGAATCACCCCTGTATGAATAAAGTACAGCCTCTTATCACTATGATTTTAACCATTTTATTTGATTTAAACAGCAACAATCTCTGCAGTAATATCATGACTTTGACTTGCACTAAAGATTATCCCACCCTTTTGTAATTAACAAACCTCAGTGCTGAGTGTCAGCCCCGAGTACTTTTTTTTTTTTTTTTTTTTTAATAATAAATTAGTTTCTTGGAGGGGATTATACATTACAGCTGTCTTCAGAGCCCTTCCCCCTCTCTGCTGTCACCTCCACTCCCTCAGACATGCACTGCTGCCATCCAGTGGGCTCCACCCTAACATGCACTGAGCTGTGAATGCAGCTGCAGTGGCTTCACTGACCAGGACCACGGTGTCACTGCGGCACAAAGACATTCTCAGCTTCATGCCTGGGCATCCCTGTTGAAATCTCATACTTCACCATGCGAAATGAATCTGTTTGGCACTCGATAGAAAAACAAAATGGTTACTGTGTTTCTAGAGGTACATACAATAGCGTGCTGACTGTGGTGCATTTTGCGGTGACCCTTTGTTTTGAAAGCTGTGCTGTTCTTGCAAAAGGTGCATTAGTATCAAGTGAAATTCCTAGATTTTTCAGACTACATGCTCATAAAAACCCAAAGTTATTAAGCTCAATCATGCAGAAAATAAGTTATGCTCAATGGTTGGGCAATAACATTTTTAATATTTAACTCTTTGGTGCATGGATTATGAGAGTCTTTGTCATGATTTATTTTCCTGAGTGTTTTTATTCTTCTTTAGGCATGAAAAACACAATGTGGTTGAAATATTTTTTTTTTATATATTAATGTATTTTTCCCGGAATTATAAATAAACATGTATTTAAAACCCAACATTAGAAAGTGAATTTAAAAAAAAACCAACATTCAGCTAATCTGATGTTTTCTCACATTTCAACAAACTCTAATACTTAGTTATTACTTTCATTATTACTTCATGGAGATAATATGCAAAAAGAAGAAATATACAAATTATTATTTTGTTTATCAAGAACAGCAAAGTTACAGTAATAGAAGAGAACAGCTGTGGAATAACTGTCCATTGTAGTGACCAATATGCATCAAAGGGTTAATATTTATAGATTAGTTGATATCAATAATTACAGCAACCACTTTCTAGAGGTTGATTTTTGGTCTTAAGTGAAGGCTGATTTTTTTATTTTTTTTATTTTTTTTGCAAATGACACTAAAAATTTTAATCATTTAAAAAAAATACAAAATGATGCATAAGATTCAAGACAAAGAGAAAAGGGACGAAAAAATGTAGCAAGCAAAATTATGTAAAACAAATTAACAAGATGAAAGCCACTTAAATGACATGATGAAAAATCTTTTCTCAACCTCCAAATATCTGAAATTAGTCGAACATTTTTAATATTTGACACCATAAACCACATATTGCATAGTATATATTGTGATAGTACTTCATAATGCAAAAAAAGATACTGAATTAACTTGTAAAATAATCATCAAAACTGATTTCCAAGAATTTCTATGAAATTATATCATAACTATTGTTGCTTGGCACAACAAACCCCACCCCCTTGCACACATTTTACCTGAATTGCCCTATCTGTTATCATTGTGAAAACCCATTTTTGGTCACAGTGACCTTTGACCTCCATTCACCAACATTTAATGGGATCTATTCTGGACCACCTCACACCTTTCCTGAAAATGTCATGGAAATTAGTCCAGTAGTTTTTGCTGACAGACAAACAGACAAACTGTCTAAAAAACAATACACCCCTCCTCTTCAGAGGGTGGGGTAGTTATGATCGCCTGATTTCCCAGCTCTACTATACAGTGCATTACTTGTAAAACACAGTTGACACCTGAATGCAGGACATTGTTCCTCATCTTGTAAGGTTCCTTCATGTGGTTTCTATCAGTGTCTGCAAATGTGTCAAGGTTTAACTGAGTCACGTACTCTGGGGTTTGGCCCATAACAAAAGTGTCATACTCCAGCATTAAGGAAGCACAGCAGCTTCAATAAACCCCCCCCCCTCTCTCTCTCTTCCACCCCTACCAACCAGGCCAGCTCTGGATACTCAGGATGCACCATAGGAAGTGGTAGACAGCAGAAGCAGACCGTGGGTGACAATATTGGTATCGATGACTCTTATAAATCATCTATCTATAATTCAACAAATCTCTGATCGTAGTGTGTCCTGTTTGTCTGTGGAACACCTAACACCTGCACAAGTACACCAAATGATCCAACATTTGGAGGGTGACTTTCCAATACTATGGCGGATTGCAGTGCAAAGTTTTGCACGATTGTGACATACAACAACAAAGATATTCAACTAATTTCATTTCTCTTTCTAATTTTGCTGCTCTGAGCATGGCCAAGTCATGGCTTCCTATTTTGGCTATTTGGTGGTGAATATCTTCATGGTTGTGGTCCATATATTCATGGTTGTGGTCCATATATTCATGGTTGTGGTCCAAATATTCATGGTTGTGGTCCATATCTTCATGGTTGTGGTCCATATCTTCATGGTTGTGGTCCATATCTTCATGGTTGTGGTCCATATCTTCATGGTTGTGGTCCATATCTTCATGGTTGTGGTCCATATCTTCATGGTTGTGGTCCATATATTCATGGTTGTGGTCCAAATATACATGGTTGTGGTCCATATCTTCATGGTTGTGGTCCAAATATACATGGTTGTGGTCCATATCTTCATGGTTGTGGTCCATATATTCATGGTTGTGGTCCAAATATACATGGTTGTGGTCCATATCTTCATGGTTGTGGTCCATATATTCATGGTTGTGGTCCATATATTCATGGTTGTGGTCCATATATTCATGGTTGTGGTCCATATATACATGGTTGTGGTCCATATCTTCATGGTTGTGGTCCATATCTTCTCTGGGCGGTGTTGTCCTTTTATTACGTCTGCTTCAAATCTGACATATTTGTTTACTGATTGTTCTTCTGTGGTGCTAACTAGGAGAATGCTAACATGAAAGTGTGTGTAGTGCCACCTAGTGTCTGGGGGTCAAACAATAATTGGATTTTCTCACTGTGCATATAGACCAGATATGGGCAAACTATTCCACAAAGGGCCGGTGTGACTGCAGGTTTTTGTTCCAACCAACCAAGGGTTCACACTTTGACCAATAAACTATCTGAAGGCTGAGATCAGTTGATTAATTGAATCCAGTCTGTTGTGCTGCTTGAACAAAAACTTGCAGCCACACCAGGCCTTTGTATAATGGTTTACCCATGCCTGATATGTACTGAGATCTCTCAGAAACTCCAGTTCAGTCCTGAGCTCCATTACTGTCAATAGCTGGACTTAGATGCAGGGGCATCACAGCCATTTAAAATGTGAAGGTGTTCTAGGTTGTGGCACATGAGCAAAATATTTTGAGTCTATCATTGGAAAATTAACAAACAATTATCCATTAGTGGTTACATTTTTATATTAAAAAAATAATATATGGCCGAAAAAAATAACAAAAATGTGTTTTTACCTCAATTACACATTTATTCATTTCATAAGTAAAAATTCTGAGATAAAAAACTGATATAAATTTGGATTTAAAAAATCAGACACTAATTTTACAGACACTGTTCTTCTTTTTTCTTACAAAAATGTTTTGTCCATGTCAGGGGAGACGACTAAAAATATGTTCCTCAGGGGGAACATCAGTGAAAAAAGTTTGAGAACCACTGGCTTCGGGTATATGTCACAGAACAAGACATAGTTTAGTTAACTTAGTTTAACAACGGCATCATTTGTCATTACTTACTGGTTAATGACTGTTTGCTAACATCTGTTTACATTTTGTCCGGCGAACTAGGGTGCGCTTCATTTACATATGCTGTTGTGCCGCCCGGGCAGGTAAACAGTTTAAACCACAGATATTGTAACAGCCCTGCAATGTTATTGATGTTTGTTTGGCGTGATTGTGACTGACAGTAACTGTTTATCCTGAAATAAAAAGTAGATAAGACCAACTCTCTGTCCGTTTCCTGGATCCAGTAACGATACAATATATAAACTCAGGAAAAAGTGGAGGGGATGAAATCATCTGGTTGGAGAAGTAGGGGTGTCGCAACACCACCATCCCCCACGGCTTTGACGCCCATGCTTAGATGTGCATGTAAACACACTGAATGATCTCAGTATCTCTTTTGACTGATATTGCCAGACATCAGGGGTGTGTTACTTTTTACTATTTCTGTTAACAGATCATCCTACAACCCCCTGAATCTAGACCTTTACTTTTCCTTTATTATTCAGTCCTAATTATTATTTTCTATGCAGTGACTTTTAAGTCAGATGCACTGATTAGTCGCTGTGTTATCATATTTATGTGGTTTATTTTGCTGTTGCACAAGGCTGGGGAATAAAAAGAATCTATTTGATAACCCAGTAAGTATATTACATCGACAAATAATGCCATCACACTACCACCTTTTAGCTAACATTGCTGTCATACATTAGGACAGTACATGTTGTCTTGCTCTTCCAAGTGACAAAGTGACACAAAACTTACATTCTTTTGTGCTGGATGTAATTTATTTGGAAATGTGTGATGGAGTGAACATGCTATGGCTAAAAGTTACTGATGCAGAATAAAAATAAATACATTTGAAAAAAAAAATGCTGCAAGCCTAATAAAATCCATTGTGTTTAGTTTACATGTGTTTTGGCATGTTACAGTAGAATCTATTTTATTTTCATTTCAGTGTCAGATCAGTATAATTAAATTGACAATTAATCAGCAATTTCTGAACAATTTGAACCTATGACATTAGCTTTAATTACAAAATGGTTACAATATAATATGAATAAAATGTGTATTACTTCTTTAAGAGTTGCTACAGGTGTAAGAGCCAATGCAGTTACACACACAAAGTAAAAAAATATATTTACTGGTAAAAAAAAAAAAAAGCATGTACCGTATTTACACTGATTTTACTTGAGTTTGATGTTGCTGTAAATTCGAAGGGGTCCAGTCTGTGTGAGATGATGCTCCTCATCTGTTTTCTTTTGATGTGAACTGTCAACAAAATCAGTGAGAAGGAATTAGTAATGCACTGTTTTATCTGTAGTAGAAAATGTGTCTTTACCTTACACACACACACACACACACACACACACACACACACACACACACACACACACACACACACACACACACACACACACACACACACACACACACACACACACACACATAGGGGTTTCCATGTCTCCTGAGGACCAAGTGTGTAATCATCACTTATAGATAAGGTCGCCATTGGGTAGAGAGTGTAAACATCTTTTATTTTCTTTTATTAAATAGTTTTCAAATAAATAAATAATGTCAAAAATAGCATTAATTACTTTTTTAAAATATTTTTTACGAGATATTTTTTTCTTTTTTTAGCACATCTTCAAAACTTTGAAAAATACATGTTTCACTTTGCACCTGTTCCCCCAATCTTCATGGGGACGTCAAGAAAAAAACAAAATAAAGTGTTTATAGGTGACAACATTTGCATAAATTCATGTAATTCATAAATATTTATATTTTACTAGTGGGGACCTACATTTATATTTAACTCTCTTGGGGACCTGAATTTTGGTCCCTATGGTGTCAGAGATCCCCATGGTGTGACTGTGTAAATATATAAATGTCCCCATAAAGGTAGGAATGCACACACATACACAGCGTGCCCTGCATTAGCATTAGCATTAGCATTAGCACATGTCAATCAATATTTAAAAAAAAAAAGCTTTTACTATTCTCTGTGTTTGATTCTTCTGAACTGTGCAGGATTTAATGATTTAATGACTGTGATTCCATTCTATTTTTTTTTTCATTTATGATTAAGTTATTCACTGGCGTCTTAGTTTCTTCACCTTTATTAACTACAGCACCATTATCATAAAACCAGCAATCACCAACTGAGTGTTTGTTTTGTAATTAAAACCACACCTTTTCATTTACAGCTTCAGTGCACAATACATTTGTAATATTACTAAGCAAATATTCCATAATTACCTTTCATCATATTGTAATACAAGTGGTCTGACATGGAATAATAATACTGTGTGTACTGATGGTGGCGTCGAACTGTAGAAAATCTAACCTGGTAGATATTTGAACAACTCACATGTGTTTTCAGACAGGGAGGGGTTAAATATGTGATTGACAACTATAACTGGTGATCACTGTCCATATACCAGCAGTTGTGCCTCTACTGCTTCAGTGGAATGAAATAACATCAGGTTAATTTATTCTTATTTAGTTATTGACTGCAAAGGTTGTATGTATGTGTAGTATATTTACATTCCAGTGTTTTTTATCTTCTGATGTTGGATTCGACAGCTTTGAAGGGACTATCTGTAATGTTTCTATGTTCAAACATCACAAAAATGACCTAAAATATTAATAAGTCTAATGAATAATTCTCATTGTATATGAACTGAATGTATTTATACTGACGGGACAAAATGATGGCAGCACTTGTAATGCAGCTAAACAGAACTTTTGGAGGACTGTCCATCAAAAGTTTGTTTGCCATGACATGCCACATGACAATGAATCTAATTTAATTTGACCTAATCTAATCCGACCTAAAATAATATAATATGATCTGATCTGATCTAATCTAATCTGACCTAATATAATATAATCAAATCTGATGTAAAATAATCTAATCTAATCTAATCTAATCTAATCTAATCTAATCTAATCTAATCTAATCTAATCTAATCTAATCTAAAAAGGAGTAGTGAGTCACTCTGTTGGTGAGGAAAACTAACACCATGGGGCCTTTGACCAAAGCGTGAGAACAGAATGATAAAAGATAGTGTGTCAAGTGATTGGTTTTAGTTTGTAAGAATTACAAAACAGTTAGTGTTTTATGGATTCTTTAAACCACTTCAAATGGTGAATGGATGATGAGTGTCTCTAAAGACATGACTTGTTGAATACTACAATAATATTTTACAACATTATTTTATGGGAAAACATAAAACCTGACTTCTGTTAATCTTAAAGTATACATACATACAGAACTTAAAGTAAAGATTTATTTAAAGAATGTTTTTCCCAAATCTTTTACATTTTAACTTTTTTATTTTCAAAATCCACCCGTTGCTTTGTTTTTAATGTACTTGAAGGAGATTACATCAAGAACTTCAAAACATGACAATAGAGGGAGATTCCACCACCGAGAAAATAAGGCATCTATTTATTGTGAGAAACAAGTGTTGGCAGGCACAACAAACCCCGCCCCCTCACACAACAAACCCCACCCCCTTGCAAATATTTACCTGATTTGCCCTATCTCTTATCGTGGAAACAACACATTTTTGGTGATTGTCACCTTGACCTTTGACCTACATTAACCAACATTTAATGGGATCTATTCTGGACCAACTCACACCTTTTCTGAAATTTTTTATGGAAATTGGTCAGGTAGTTTTTGTGTAAAGGTGCTGACAAACAAACAGACAAACTGACTCAAAAATAATACCCTTCTGTCCTTCAGGGGCCAAGGTGATAACAATAGTATAGATGATGTAAGGTTTGGTAGTTTTCAATAGAAACAAGATCCTTTTTTTACTTTTGCTTTTTGTGTATAAAGCTTGTACTTTGTAGTGGAATGAGTATTCTTACATCAACTACAGTGTTTATTACACAAACATCTGCACATGTGAATGAAAGCTGTCATTCCATGGTTATTTCATTAATATTACTGTGTTCCCGCTTGTTATTGAATACATTGTGTGTTGGTTCTATTAAAAAAAAAAAAATCTGGATTGTTTTGTTTCCAGCTGTTTTTTCACGGTAGAAAAATGACTTGAGGTCGACCAACAGACCAACCAGTAGTACCAACCGGTACTTCCTCATACATGTCCATTACGCAGTGACGAGGCGTCTCTGATTGGCTCAGAATACGTGAAGGAACACTCCCCCCTCCCCTCTCACTTTGTGTGTTTTACTTTTACCAAAGTAACATCCAGCTAGGTTTCGTGCCGTCGCTTGTTCTGAAAACGTGCAGGAAAAGAACGAGGCTCTATTTCCACATGAACCAGTTTGATCCAACATTGTTTTCCAGTTTGTGCAGCAGCTACTGTCTTCTCTTGTAGATGCTAATGCTAATGCTACTTCAGATTCGCTGCCGGAGACAGGTTTAACCCCACGTGGGTGATGCTAAAGTCCATCTGACATCAGATGGATCGGCTTTTTCCGGGTCCCTCGTTTCTCTCGTTGTTTTCTGTGAATGCAGTATGCAGCCAGTGGAGGTGACAAACCACTGACAAAGGCAACATGTGTTGGTAAGTTAGGGTGACCCACCAGATTCCAAAAGGAGTGTGGAAAAGTGGTTTTCAGTGGAATGACACCTTTAAGTCATTTAAACAATGCATTTGTTTTGTAATATAACAACACGGTCCTATAGAAATCTATGTCCGTCATATGTGATGTTGTGAACTGTTCACCTTGACTGTGTGACTGAAGACCTGGTTGCAGTTTGTGTTGGTGCAGACAGGTGTCTGTGCAGCTGCTGGAACTCATTCCTCCCATCCTCTGGCCAAACCAGTTTTGCAGCTGCCTGCTCAGGTGGGTTCAGAGAGGGCAGTGCAGCTGTGTGTACCTTTCTCCTCAGCCTGGACCTCAACGGGGCACCTGGCATCTGCTCCATGTCAGGACATTTGATACCTGAAGGAGAGGAAGAGGTCACTCAGAAATGCACACAGACACTGAACACAGCTTTCCATTAACTGTACAGACTGTGGTAGCCCACCGTCTGTGTTGGGGAGGAGAGATTATGCAAAGGTCTGGGGTTTCTGGGCACTGGTAATTGTTTATACGCCGATATGTGCTTTTTATGTAACTGTATAAGTTGGATATCTCTTTTGTGTCACATTTATGTAAAGGAAAATGCAAATGTAAAAGTAGATGTGTGCACTTAACCTTTATATCAATATATAAATGATATATTCATTTGAATTTTAGGAACCTTGCAGTTACTTATCTTCCCAAAACACATTATTTAGCAACTACTATGGGTTTCATCAAGGTTTCTGCTCAATTTTCAAAACTTTCTGCAAAATCAATATATATCACATATCTGTGTTTCGGGGGTTTTGAGGCAGATTAAAACAATGACCTCATCTGTTGTCCATATTAAAGTTTGAGATCAAGATTTTGTATCAATTTGGAAAAAAAGACAGTAAAAATGTCAAGATGTATGCTTAGTATACTCTAATGTAAATATAAATTAAACCTGTTGTCATTTCATACCACTGTAGAAAAGGGAAGCCACTCGTCCAAGCTTTCTACCTGCCTGAAAACACCTGTGATTAGCAAATGTTAGAGTATAAGGAGTAGATTTTCTACAGCCTGAAAACACAGACCAGGACCAGTCCTCTAAAACAACCTGAAGTCCTTTATACTCAAAGCACAAAAACCTATTAGCATCGCAGCTTTAATTCATAAAGGTTAAAATAAAGGTATTGATGATGGTCATTGATCTCTTCGTGATTAAAGACCTCACAATATAGATACAGTACGACTCTGTGGGAAACGCTGCTGAATGACACAAGTGACCGTGAACAAGATCCTCACAGAACTATTCGATAATGCTGAGATTGTGAAATGAGGTGATACTGTAACTTTTTGCTTCACTGAATAACTCTAAACCACCTTACCAGGTCAGCTTGGCCTTATGTTGCAATTATTTGTACTCTAAATCATAAGGTACACTGTACCTACTAGTTACAGATTGATGACGATGACACCACAGTCGCACCTTTGAAAAACACCAGAAAGGCCATATTAAAGGGGACATATGTCTACAGTTCCCTGGTGTCTCAGTGACCTGTTTGTCACATGCTTTGGTCAAAATATCACATTGATGCAGAGATAAACCTTTTTAAAACACTCTCTTTTAGTTCCTCATGCTTTCATGCAAATGAACCGCAGCTGACTCCGCCCCTTTCTTCTGCATTCTACTGAGAGGAAGACGAAAAAAAGTTAGAAGAGGAGAAAGAAATGGAACCTGAAAAAGTTGAGGCAGAGAAGATGTTGATTAAATAAAATCAGCTGGAGTGAATCAAAGTGGACCGGGTGCTGAGTTTTACAGCCCTGGTGCAGGTTCAGGTCCAGTTTGTCAACAAAGGTCAGACCAACCATGGACCTGGATGGGCGCACAGCGACCAGAACTCAGACCCCAATGCACCGAACGCACACGGGGACGAGGATAAAGAATAATGGAGGATCTGTGAGTCTGAGCAGAGGTGTCTGTGACCAGTAGGTGGGGGTTAGATGAGCTGGTGGGATGGGGTGGGGTATTTAAATGAATCTATGCATGTGACATACGAAGCATAGAGGGGCTATGCTGTGGCTCAGTTTATAGAGGGGGTTGTCCAATAACCAAATGGTTGGTGGTTTGAATCCCACTCTGTTATAGTCATGTTCTGTTGTGCCCTTGGACAAGACACTTCACCCTCCTTGCCTCCAGCGCTCACACTAGTGTATGAATGTTTGGTGGTGGTCAGAGAGGCCATATGCACGAAATGGTAGCTTCTGTCACCACAAGAGGGAGCATGTGAGAGTGAATGAATGATGGTGCCACTGTGCGCTTTGAGGATGTGTGAACATAGAAAAGCACTATATAAATATAATCTATTATTATTATTATTATTATTATTATTATTATTATTATTATTATTATAAAATCCAAAATGTAGTGTTTTCATCCCCCTCCAACAACAAATGGATCAGGAGAAAAGGAGAGTGGAGGTTTTTTGTTCATAAATTAAGGGTCTCCTCACATACAGACAACACATATTAGTGTTGTCAAAACCGTAACCCTTCTACCTTCCAATCATTTTTATCTACATCTTATCTAAATATCTTAATAAAAGTCAATTGAATGCTGTTCTTGAACCATTTGGAGTACATGCATGGGGCTGGTCTCTTTTTAAAACAGGCACCCTACATTTTTTTCCCAGTACAGGGTGACTGTGTGACTATGTTTTTTTTTTTTTTGCATAATTTGCAAAAAATATAATGCAACAGCCATTTTTGGATATTTCTGAATGTTTTGGACAATATTTGGACTATATATTTTTTGGTTTGGATGTTTTTGTTGGAATATTGTTCCTCTGTCGATAACTATGGGAGATAAAAGGTAAGTAAGTTTGATTTTCGTTTGAACATGTTTGAACAAATGAGTAATTTTTAGCTGCTGTGGTTAATTAATCTGAAAGTGGTTTATATCAGTTAATCCATGAGAACCTCTGTTTTCAAAATATACTGAGTTTATGAGATGTTGAACCCACAGGTTCTGGTGGTTCTGTTGACTATTATGAACAACTACTTGGGCCCACATGTGGGTCCTTGGAAGTTTAAAGGGTTAAAAAGTGCATTTTTGTATAATATGTCCCCTTGTACCCAGAGCCATGCGATAGTAGTCCAGCCATTCACTCAGGATGTTTTGTATTTTCTGCCGAAGTCCTCTTAACTCGGTGCCAATATGTCCTCCTCTTCTCCACTGCACTGATGACGGCTCCTCTAGCCCCTGCACCTCTCGGACCATCTGGAGAACCCCCTGGGAGCACACAGACACCTGCCATACATCATTACGTGCATGGTAGATTACATGATAAAACAGCATTAGGCATTTAACAAGGTGGACTCTACAAAGTGAAAGCATCTGAAAGGAAACCTATTGTTGCACTATCAATGTGTTTCCACAAGGTGCTATACACTAACACATGTTTTTGTGTCATAAACTACATGATAGAAGTCTGCTGTAAGAAAAACACATAAGCAATAGTGTTACTATTTGTAAAACTCAGCATTGTGTGACTTGAAAATTACTCAGTTTACCACTTCCTCAGTCTGTCAAGGCCAATGCTGACACAGAACAAACTGTCCGGAATCTTTCTATGTCATTAAATTTCTATTAAAAATTCATGTTCCCACCCTTTAATCAGAGGTGTGCTGCCCACCTGTCCTTGACTCACAATCTCTGAAACCTTTTAGACGGGCAGAGTTTCAGACAAAGCTAATATAATATCAATCTGTTCAAAGTTAGCACACTTTGAGGAGAGTGATACTATATTTCTCTTGGTTGTAGACTTTAATAATGGCACCTATTTCCTTAAGTATGTTCTGGACTTGGATGGATGTTGTAAAATACCTTTTTTTAAAAAGAAAAAACCCTTCATCTCTGATCATTCATTTTAGTTTTCTTCTGTCTATCTGCACTTTACCAAATTTTTGGGCATTTCTGAGCTGACCGGTGTATTCTTTCTTTTTACAAATGTACCAAATTGTTGGGGCAGCACAGTGGTGCAGTGGTTAACACTCGTGGCTCACAGCAAAGAAGGACTCCAATTCAATGGCTCAGTTGGTAGAGCGGGTTGTCCGATAACTGGAAGGTTAATTGTTCGAATCCCACTCTGTCCCAGTCAGTCTGTTGTGTCCTTGGGCAACAAACTTCACCCTCCTTGCCTCCAGTGTCACTCACACTGGTGTATGAATGTTCAGTGGTGGTCAGAGGGGCTGTAGGCACAAAGTGGCAGCTACGCTCTATCAGTTTGGCCCAGGTCAGCTGTGAATATATATGTAGTTTACCACCACCAGAGGGAGAATGTGAGAGTCGATGAATAATAGGTCAGTCATGTAAAGTGTTTGGAGTGGCCAAAAAAGTGTGATATACATTCAATCCATTATTATGTAAAAAAAAAAATGCAAATCAGGTAGTCGTGCAGATCTGGCAACCACAACCCGATCTGCACCGAGCACGGGCATTACGGTCGGCCAACATGACCGTTAAACTACAGCAACTCCATTTGAACAAAATTGTTGGACCTTATCCAATTTGTGTCTTTAAAAAACCTGAAACCTTATTAATAACATTTTCAAATATGAATACAGACCTTGTCATATCCCTACTCACTGTCTCTTTTTCCCTTCTGCATCCTGTCACCTTTCACCTTAATTATTTCACCTGATCCTCACACACCTATCCTCATCACCTCTCCCTATTTAAGTTCTTTCCTTTCCTGTCTACTTTGTCAGTTCACCCCATACACTTACCTCAATGGAACTCCAGCCTTGTGTTTTCCTGAACCAGCAGGTTTTAGCTCTGGTTATTAGTTTGTCCGTTCGTTTGAGTGAGTTTGTAGCAGCGTTGCTGTATTATTGTTTACTTGTGTTTTTTCCGCTGGAGCTCAGAATAAAAGAGACTATTTTGGAGCTGAAGTCTGTATTTTGGGTCCTTCTTACTACGATCGTAACAGATCTGTGATCAGTCAGTCCAACATCACACACTTATTCAGACAAAATGAAGGATTTCACCATCAACAAGTGACTGAAATACATATATATATATATGTACCCTTGTTTATATATCAGTGCATGTGTACATTTCTCCTCTGTAGGTTATATCAGTTCATTCTCTGTATATAGTTATACATCTTTCTCTGTAAATGTGTACATTAGTACATTGTCCAGACCGAACAGCACTCTATATTTTATACATACTCCTCTACATCCTATATTATATTACATACTCTTATTACCCTTTCAGTATTCCGAGCTCTATGTTAGACTTCTTTGTTTGTATATCATGCTATTACATAATAATTTCTGAAGTTTAGCATCAGGAAAGTACAGTATGTTTAAATAAATCAATTGGAATGTTGTTTGTAAAGTTTTGTGGATTTTTTAAAGATCAGGTGAGGTATGCCAAACCATTTTGTTTAAATGGATTTTGTCTTTCCTGAACCATCAGATTTGAATGTGTTTTTGCAGTTGAAATGACTCAGGATGGATATAAATGGTAGGTCTGAACAGGAACTTTGGGTGTTAGTTTGTATCCTATCTAACACCCAGAGGGAATCTGCTTCAGCACTTCAATAAAACAGAAAACATACTACTATTGTTGCCATAACATAGTGTAAACTTGTGTTTTTAAGTGTACATAAGATGTCTTACATCACAACCTTTTCCCTAGTTTCTCACCAGATTCACCTGCTGAACTGCAGCTGTTTTAGCAGTGAAGCTTGCAGTTGCCGGTGCGAGACCATTTCACTTTTGTCACCTCCATAACCCGGTCATGTGTGTTTCAGATCTCAGTTTGCCATAACCTGGACAGTTACTACACCACAGACTCTGGCTGAGCTTCGGCCAGGTTTTTGTCTATGTTTTTGTCTTGTCTCTGTCTTATTTTGGTTCTGTTGTAAATAAATCTGTTCTTCCTTCGACACCGTGCATCTGAGTCCTATTTCCACCTCACCCCTCATGACATGTTACAGCTCTGGTCAGAGTGTAAAATAAAATTAAAACTGCAAGCAGTCTCAAAGGCCTTTGCCGTCCCTTGCGACGTCTGAGTAGAATTTCAGCCAAATCCGTGTTGGTATGTCCGAACTACAGGCATTTTAATAAAAGTACATTTCTAGGGGGCGCTATAGTACAAAATCAGAATGTCTTTAGTCAAATGGATGTATGTCTGAGCTGAAGCAATTTATGTTGTGGTAATTTTTCCTGAAAAATTTGTGACGTCATTGCACAAAAACGATGTAACTTATCCAAAGAATTTGGATAACTTTTGATGTTACACTTGTCTAGATAGTGTTCACCGATTTTGAGCTCATTGGAACCAACGTTAAAAAACGAAGACAGAGAAATTCCATGACTCAACATTTTTGAAATTTGAATCCAAGATGGCAGACTTCCTGTTGGTTTATGGGCGTGGCCATCATAAGGTTTTCTGTTGGTCATGAACATGTGGACCTATTTTCATAGCTCTAACTTCACTAGGGTGTGATCTGGCCTCATGCAATGTTTTTTTTTACTTTTCTAGGGGGCGCTGTAGACACATTTCTTTACCAACTTTTACAAAACTATATATACTCACAATGTTTCATACTACTGAAGTGTGTGTAAAATTTGGTGAGTTTACATGCATGTATAGGGGGTAAAATTTGAGTTTAAAGGACAGACTCCCCTTGCGATCACAGCGGACTCATTAGTCCTTGCTCCAGACGTCGTCCACAGCGAAGGCCTAATTACTGATCTGAGAATATGACTATTTCCATTTCAGATATCCATCCTCCCTGCTTCATAAAGTCATTCCACTTTCAATCAGTGAGATGTTTTGATTTACCGGTTTCAGTCCTTTTAGAGGCGTCATGTTCCTCTTGTTCCCCACTTGTGACTTGTCCTTCCCAACCAGCAGGAGATCCTGAGCGTAATTAGAGGTGAACTTCTCCTCAGTCTGTAAACACGGCTGTCAACACAGAGTAGATATCACAGTTTATGCTCCAAATAATTCTACAATATAGCCTCAATGACACTGCCACCATCTTACTAATTCTGTAGATGAGTTGACGTTGGACAGGGCAGAAAGTCGAAGCTGAACATTTTCATTGTTGCATCTGAAGCTGAGAGTCGCACATTTACAGCTGAATAACTGCACTGAGATCAGATCTGACACCTGCAGGACAGAGCAAAGACAGCTTACTCTTAAAGGGGACATATCGTGGCCATTTTCCACCAGTGAACACAGTTCTGTGGTGTCTCAGTGACCTGTCCGTGACGTGCTTTGGTCAAAATATAACATTAATGAAGAGATAGAGCAGCCTCTTCAACCATAGTGCCTCATGTTTTCCTTCTGCATTCTACCGAGGAAGAAGAGAAAGAGTTAGAAGAGAAGACAGAAACGGAAACTAAAAAGTTGAGACAGAGAAAAAGAGACAAAGACACAGATGAAATAAAATCAAAGTGGACCAAGAGTTTTACAGCCCTGATGCCTTCAGGTCCTGGTCCGTTAACAGCCCTGATGTGCATTCGGTTCTGGTTCGTCTGGACCTGGGACAGCCAGATGAGCCATGACACCATGGTCACGGTGCCATCCATGGACCAGCCCAACTGATCAACCCAGGTCAGACCAACTGAGGACTACTGTTAGACAATAATGGCACATCTCCAAGTCGGAGCAAAAGTCACTGCGACCAGTAGGTGCAGTTAGCTGAGGTGGTGGGGTGGGGTATTCAAATTATTCTATGCATGTGATGTACAAAGCATGGAAAATCTGTTTTCATCCCCCTCCAACAAGAAATGGATCAGGAGAAAAGGAGAGCGGATGGTTTTTGTTCATAATTTAAGGGTATATTAAGGATACATTACATGTGTGTGTGTTGGAAAGACATTAACAGGTGCATTTTGCATATGTCCCCTTTACGACAATGACAATATGACATATTATGATATGATATAAAGTGTGTAGATAGTTGCAAGTCTTATCAAGGCGGCTGCATCTTCACCTTTATGACGACCGTCTCCTTCTGAGCTCCATAGGACTGCCACGCCCACTCTTTACATATGCTTCTGTCACAGTCCCACATGAAGCCGCCATCTTGGTCCCATGCTGCAGTAATGGTGGAGCTGCAATGTATGATGACAACTGCCTGAACACAAGACATGACTTTTCTACTGACCTTCTCTGGTGTCTGGTAACAGGACTCACCTAAGTGGGTGTGTCACAGTGCCACGTCCAGATGCTGTGATAGTGGCCAGGATAACGGGACACCCACTGTCACTGAACACGTTGGTGTAGAATCCTCTGCAGAACAGACCTGAGCGGCTCTGGCACACCGCCATACGCCCAGTGGGGTAGCTGAGAAGGCAGGGTCAAAGGGCAAATGGTTAGCTGTGGCAACACATTTTCCATATGCCTTACACTGCATTTCCCCCCTGAACAAACACTAAAGTGAAGATCGATATGAGCGAGCAAATGGACAGAAGGCTACTATAGGAAGGACGAGCCGTCACTGCTTCTGTGGTGAAGTTTCAGTTGTGCTGCTTCTGGCTGCTTCCCTTCTGGGACCCGGGGTATCCTGTTGACCAGAACAGAACCTGGGTGGACCTGCAGCGATGGCTGACAGTCACCATAGTGACGCAGTAAAAGTGGTTTCTTCAGGCCCTGTGGACTTCTGGGGAAAGAAAACATCATTTGATTTAATCCAAAGCAAGGCTGTTTGTGCAACAATAACACTGCTCTGTAGTGTTTTAGAAAGTATCTGCTTCAGACATTAAATGTGCTCAAATAATAAGATGAAACAGAAAACAAATGACAAAAGTGCTGGTTAGTTTATGTTTTTAATATATATGAGGGTGTATTTAGAAATTAATCTAAAGAAACACTGTGTCTAATCTGATGACATATATATTCAATATATACTGTGTATATATATATATATATATATATATATATATATATATATATATATATACACATACATACACACACACTGTATATCCTCCTGAGAACCAGAGGAAAAAGTTTTGCTTTTTATTTTATTTTTTATAATTTCAGTATGATGGTGGAAAGAATCAGGTTGCAACATTTAATTTTTCAAACACATTTATTTATTTTTTATAAAATGGCCCTTGTAGTGGACATTAGGACTTGTCTGATACTGAATTCATTTTCAAATGGATTAAAAAAACCAATACACAACAAACATAAATGCACGAAGAACATGCATTGGGATTATATTATAGATCTATGGATATTATCTTCAACAACGTCCACCACAAAGGATAGTGAATAAATGTTGTATTTTAAAAAGGTTAAAATTACACTACTCTACAATTTTTTAGAAAGTATCTGCTTCAGACATTACATGTACTAAATCTTCCATATTTTAATAAGATGAATCAGAAAACTAATGACAGAAGTGCTGGTTAGCTCATTAATATATATGATGGTGTGTTATTCCACATATATGGTGGTTTATGCACATGTATACAATGGATTTGTAAATATTCCACTAAATAGAACCTGTAAAGTGAATGGATCATCATGTGCAGACAGTGTTTGAAAGTTGAAGTGGGTTTTTTTTCAGTGTTTCTTTCTCTCGTGATCAAAAATGTTTGTTGAGAACTTATGACATTATGACATTACTGATCTTGAGTGCGTTTCCAAATTCTATGTAAATTCCTTATTTAACACACAGCAGCGCGTTAATAATAAATACACACCCGGAATTTTTGAGCATCTGCAGTCGCTCCAGAACCCACTGACACAACTGAATTTGTTCATTAAGGAAAGACTCTTCATGTTCATGAAGCTGATGAACAATCCAACCTGGAAACAAATCACATTAGGATGAGACGACAGCAGGACAACATGAAGAGTCAATATGTTTGTGCTCCTGCAGGTCTTTACCTCGCTCTTTATAGCTGTCAGATGGCACAAGCAGGGAGAATCTGAGAGTTTTGGACGCCTGAGCTGCTGGAAAATAAGAAACATTAAAGGAGACGTATGTTCATTTTCCACTAGTGAACACAGTTCTACATTAATAACACAAATACCACATTATTGCAGAGATACAGCAGCCTCTTCAACCTGGAGAAACAGACCTTTTTAAACATTCAGTTTTAGTGCTTTATGCTTTCATGCAAATGAGCCACAGCTGACTCCGCCCCTCTCTTCCACATTCTACAATACAGGAAGAAGAAAAAGAAATGGAACCTGAAATAGTTGACAAAGATACTGATGAAATAAACCAGCTGGAGAGAATCAAAGTGGACCGAGTGCTGAGTTTTACAGCCCCGGTGCACATTCAGGTCCGGTTCATCTGGACCCAGGCCGGCCAGATGAGCAATGACACACGTTCACACATTCACCCACAGACCAGTCCATCCCATCAACCCGGGTCAGACCTGGACACACAGCAACCAGGGCTCAGACTCCAATGCACCGGATACACAGCAGGCGTATGATAGAGAATAATGGAGGATCTGTGAGTCTGAGCAGAGGTGTCTGTGACCATATGTGGGGTTAGCTGAGCTGGTGGGATGGGGTAGAGTATTCATATTAATTCATGCATGTGATGTACGAAGCGTAGAAAATACAAAATGGAGCATTTTCACCCCCTTCAATGAGAAATGGTTCAGGAGAAAAGGAGAGAGGATGTGTTTTGTTCATAATTTAAGGGTCTCCTCACACACAGACACATGTTTGTGTTGGAAAAACATTAAAAAAGTACATTTTACATGATATGTCTCTTTAAGTCAGTAAATAACCAGAGGGTTTAAGTCATTTGACCGTCTGGTCAACTTGTGTTTATCTAAAGTCACAGGCAGTGACTTCAAGGAACATGATAATGTAACTGAATCTCCATGTGACTGATTTAACAGGCTGAAGTACATCTGTGCTCAGAAACCAGCTAACTCATCATGTTTGGTAATCTAATCTCACTTCCACCAGCTTGTAACCAAAGCTGTCCTCATGTCCAGTTTTGAGAGGTTACAAGAAATAAGTAATTATGTAATTATATTAATTTTTTACTTCAGGTTCAATGACCTCCTCTCCCTAGCAGAAACATCTACTGATCTAAACTGTTTAACAACTTTTCAACCACTACTCCTATCAGGACAGTGGAAGTAGTTAGACTAGTCTTGTTTTTTGGGTTTTTAGAAAGTATCTGCTTCAGACATTAAATGTGCTAAATCTTGCATATTTGAATAAAATGAATCAGAAAACAAATGATAAAAGTGCTGGTTAGCTCATGTTTTTAACAGTGGCGTGCATAGACATTTTTGGGGAAAGTGCTCAGGGAATTATTTATAGGGAATGTGCATGTGGAAGATGTTATTATAGTGTGAGATTAAAAGAAAAATGTTACACGCATCATGCTGGATGCAATTTGACTTTTAGTTGTAACATTCTATAAAGGTGAGTTTTCAACCTGTTTTCAATGGTTAAAAAGTCTGATAATGTTTATATTCTATATTATCTATATATAGTCTGATAAAGTTTATATTCTATATTATCTATATATAGTCTGATAAAGTTTATATTCTATATTATCTATATATAGTCTGATAAAGTTTATATTCTATATTATCTATATATAGTCTGATAAAGTTTATATCCTATATTATTTACATATAATTATCTATAGTCATTCTTAAATGCTTTGATAAACTCTGCACAGAGGTGTGTAAATAGTATGTTTTTGAAGTAGATAAATGTTTGTTTACCTTTCACTGCAGTCCTTGTTAATAACAGACTGTAGTAAAGTGGACTATATTCTAAAACAGTGTCCTCTTTGGTACCACGTCCTATATGGGTATATTTCATCAGGAAATGGGGGTTATTTGGAGAATAAATGTTTCTTATTCATGTGTTCATTCATGTTTCCTGCCTACACAAAACCTACACAAAAGAAAACGTTCATCTTAACAGATAGATTTGCAAAGTGCATTGCCCATTAATTTATTAGTCTATAAATGACTGTAGATTAGATTAATGTTGAAATTTCAAGATTAAAGTCAACATTTGATTTCAACTTTATTCTGTACATTTCGAGGTTAATGTTGTCCGACATGTTTTGGTTGGTAACCATCACTAAAAGGAGAGACCATGTTATTAAAGGCTAACATTACTGCTTCCTACACAGCCTATAGGTGCACTACGTCAAAACTTTACCTTCACATCATGTGTGTGTGTGTGTGTGTGTGTGTGTGTGTGTGTGTGTGTGTGTGTGTGTGTGAGGCTGCAGCTACAGAACAGTTGCTCTCTCTCCGAAATGACAACATTAAAGTCCACATTTGACTTCAACTTTATTCTAGACATTTTGAGTTTAATGTTAAAATTTCAACATTAATCTCATCATAGCAAAAAAAAAAAAAAAAAAAAAAGTTTTTCTTCACGCGTGACCCTAATACTGTGTCGTATAGTTCTCATCTGACCTTGAAGCAAATGTATTTAGCTGTGACACTCATTTGTATTCAACATCTTGTTTTGGAAAAGGCTAAAACATGACATTTCCATCTACACTTACATCTGCTGTAGTGTTTACACGCTGTTTTGTTATTGAAAACCTGGTCCGACACCATGTAGTTACTGTAGTTGAATTGGACAGAAGACATTTTTGGGAGGGGTTTCAGTGAAGGTGTGGGAAAATGATTTCCTTTCAGGAGCAACATTCAGCCAAATTGGATCGCAAATGGCCCGGACCAGTAAAGTAATATAATTATAATCTATAATTACATTTTGTCTGTTTTAGTGCAATAAAAACATGTGAACACGAAACATGAGAATAACTTGAAAAAACAATATTAATAACATCTTGCATTTGTACGAGTGCATTACACAGAATGTTATGCAAACATTTAGTAACAGGTATAATATTGTAAAAAAAAAAAATTGGAGTTTGGAACTAAAATAAGAGCATTTTTTTTTAATTCATTTTCTTGTTTGTCCAGCTCATTGTTCTTCTTGTTAGTTCTTCAGGATGTGTCGTCTAGTTTTAATTCAAAAGAGCAAAACTACTTGAAGCTAGAACCTAGAAAAATAGAGTTATCACTATTATGTTATTATTAGAAGTGTCAAAATTAATGAATTAACGTGGATTAATCCATCATCATAATTAATCTGATTAAATGGAGCAGTTGTTTTGTTTTAAGTTGTTTTGTTGAAACTGTTGAAGGTGTTCAATAAATGTATTAATTGCATATATATTCATGTTTACTCCACCAAGGAACTAACCTGTCACCATCTGGTATCATAATACCATCTGGGACCCTTCCACAACCAATTGTTTTTCAAAGGAGGGGCCTTATCTAAAATCCTTGCATGTGATTAGATGAAGAATCTGTCCGTCATCTTGACTGATATGCTGCTTCAGCCACTTATGTTGAACTCGAGTCATGACGAAGGTCAGAGCGACAGCAGGAAGAAGAGCCTCAACACAAAGGCCACAGTATGGCTGCACCTAAACGGACCAGTGCGTTGTCTGTAAATGACCATAGTTGTATGTGCAGGAGGAAATCTGAGGATAAAAGGCGTTCACTATGTAGCGCACTATGTTTATTATCATATGTAGGGAGTGAGTGGGTGATTTCAGACACTGGTGATTTTGTGTTTTTGCCATGTTGCATATCTTACATAATTTTCATCATATGCCTTTCAAATAGTTTCTGTAGATGATTTATTTATTTATTTTTCTTTACATTGATGCTTTTTTTTATGACTCAAAATTGATCCGAAATAATAAATTCTGGTGATAATATTTGTGACCTTATTGCTGTAGCTTGTGTTACCTTTAGAATTGAATTTCCTCCTTTTCATATGTGGATTTGAGATGACAACTGGGACTCCTGTGTGTCTCTTGTCATTGGCGGACAGCAGACGTGGGGCCTCATTCGGTTTCAGGGAGTCGTTTTTTGGCCGTTTGACTTTGTGTTCGGGACTTTTCAGATACACCGCCCCTGCAGTCAGATCCTGCCAGGAGTAATTCAGAATATTTATAATCCCAGGAGGAAGCCGGCCCTCTTCAGTCCATGTATGCTGTGAGAGTGTAAGCGCCAGGTGGTTTAACAGCTGAGGGGCAGCTCTTCTGTACGCATCACTTAGGTTGAAGGTATCAGGTTCATCCACGACACAAACTTCACCTGGTACCACCTCTTCACTCTTACCTCTTCTGCTGTCACTCTCATAAGCACGATCTCTGTTAGAAACATGAAAAACTATCATACAAGAGCAAAAATGGGAATAAATTCAGTCAGAAAAACAAGAAAAACAATACATTACCTTTCCTCTCTTCCTTCAAAGTGTGTCTTTTCTTTGATCATATTCAAAAAGCTGCTTTGTTTCCCATATGTTGGACTCCGTCTTTTTGGCTGGAGGAAATAAAGACGTTCAATCAGAGTTAAATCTCAAAGTTATTTTCTTCAGGGGCCATTTTTTTAATAGATTTATTTTGAATATGAATGTCAAAAAAAAGAAAAAAGAAAAAAGAAACAAACAAAATAAAGAAAAAATACAGCCGAAACAAATTTACAAAAAACAAAATACAAAAATACAACACATAATACAGTGAGAAGAAGCATAGTTTATGAACTCCCACCCTTTTTCCCTAGAAATTAATTACAATAACAATCTTCCAAGTCCATACATATGTAAACACACATTCATACATATGCATACATATATACATACACATATATACATACACATATATACTGAACATACATACCTGAACACAATATATACATACACTTACATTCAGCCTGATTTGATCTTCAATGGGCCAGACCAGTAAAATGAAAACATAATAACCTATAAATAATGACAACTCCAAATGTTTGATATTGTTTTAGTGCAAAAAACCCCATTAAATTATAAAAGTACTTTTATAAATCATCTAAATGCAAAAAGAGTCACGTTTTATAATGAAAATAAAGGCAACGTTAATAATACTCTGCCTCAATTCATCATTTGTCCACATGTTTTATTATGGATCAGTTCCACAAAAGACACTAAACTTTAAGTCAAATTGTGTCTAATATACTTTAGACATTCCAGGTCGTTCACATTTCTTCAGGTTATTCACATTTTATTGTTACAAGATCATTTGAAAATGTAAATGTTTTCTGAATTTAATATTATTTTTTTGCACTTAAACATTGACAAAAATTTGAAGTTGTCATTATTTATAGGAAAAAGAAAAAAACTGAGAATAAAATATGGAGTCATTTATAGGTTATTATGCTCTTCATTGGAACCATTGGCAATGCAGGACCCCCACATTAAATAGCTCTAATGGCTTGCAGGGTTTTATACACACACACACCACACACACACACACACACACACAATTATATATATGTATGTATATATATATATATATATATATATATATATATATATATATATATATATATATATATATATATATATAAAACCTAGAAAAATAGAGTCATCACTATTATGTTATTATTAGAACTGTCAAAATTAATGCATTAACTCAGATTAATCCATGATCATGATTAATCTTCTTATAAAATGTTTTAACACAATACAGATTATTTACATATGTTTTGGATATTTTATCTTTTTTTTGGTATTATTTTCTGTATTTTAGAAAGTGTTTTGGCTTTTTCAAAACTATTTTGTGGCTTTTTTTTGGTGAATTGTATTGGCTTTTAGCTCTTTTTTTTATATATTTTTTCTTTACACTGTAAATTACTGTATTCTGCAAGTAATTTGAGTTTTTAAAAAAATTAAATAGAAGAAAATTTGCGCAATTGGAATGTCCCAAATCAAAAGAATCACATTTGTATTGGGTTCATGAATGTAGATGTAAATTAATTGTGCTCAGCTTTAATCATGGTTAATCTAAATTAATTAAACATTTTAATCATTTGACAGCCTCAGTATATATTAGACTCATTAACCCTGTGATGCATGAGTTATGAGAACATTAGTATTTTTATTCCTCTTTAGTCATGAAAAAATATGATTGAAATTTTTTTTTTATTATGTAGTTATAAAAATGTCCACTCAGCTGGACAGTGGACAACATGCTTTAAAACTTTGGAGCAAAGAAATGTGTATTAAAACACATTATCAAAACACTATGAAATAGAACATTTTTAATGTAGGTTTTGTTTAAGAAGAGACTGATAATTACAGTTTAATAACAACAGGTAAACATGTTAGTGCAGATCAGACCAGTTACAGTAATGATATGAACTGACTAATATGGAACTAAAACAACAAAACCATGAATAAACAAGAGAACAACTGTAGAATAACTGACCACTATAGTGACCAGTATGAATTAAAGGGTTAAAATAAATGATAAACTCACCTGGTCGTAGAAGTACAGAGGACCTGCTGTGGCTTTTGTCAGTAAAGAACACGACGCCATTATTCTCCTTCCATTAGTTCCACGTGAAGTTGTTCCACACTCACAGAACGCATTGTTTGACCTTGCAGTAAATTAACAGGCACGCGACCCACTTGTAGTGTTCGTTGTCCTTTAGGATCCACATTAGAGCTGAGTGTGTCCATGGTGCTGCTCTGTTGTTGCTTAGATGCTTAGATACGTAGCTCCCATACTTACACTCACGTTACGCACCTTTAATGTGTGACACATACTGGGTTTTTTATTTTTATTATTTTTTATTTCGATAATTTCATCTCATTGCATCTTTTCCGGAATTGTCATGTAGTTATACTTTGATCTCGTTTTAGTTTTTTCAGGGTTTTTTTCAGAGAAAAGGGGTCACTGGGAAAAATTAATTGATTAATAATTGTGGTATAATTATTATTATTATTATTATTATTATTATTATTATTATTATTATTATTATTATTATTAGTAGTAGTAGTAGTAGTAGTAGTAGTAGTAGTAGTAGTAGTAGTATTATTATTATTATTATTATTATTATTATTATTATTATTATTATTATTATTATTATTATTATTATTATTATTAGTAGTAGTAGTAGTAGTAGTAGTAGTAGTAGTAGTAGTAGTAGTAGTAGTAGTAGTAGTAGTAGTAGTAGTATTAGTATTATTATTGGAAAAAGTCAGAATTCAGAGGGTATTTTTCTCAGAATAAAAATAAAACATATATTTTACAAATTTACCTAATCCTCTTCTCTAGTTTATCTTACTTTTTCAAACATCTATCTATCTATCTATCTATCTATCTATCTATCTATCTATCTATCTATCTATCTATCTATCTATCTATCTATCTATCTATCTATCTATCTATCTATCTATCTATCTATCTATCTATCTATCTATCTATCTATCTATCTATCTATCTATCTATCTATCTATCTATCTATCTATCTATCTATCTATCTATCTATCTATCTATCTATCTATCTATCTATCTATCTATCTATCTATCTATCTATCTATACAGAGAGAAAGAAAAAATGGAAATCAATCCGGTTTTTTAATGTTTTTTGTCCGTTTTGATACTGAAAAAGAAAAACGTCTTGAATTTCAATTTTAATTCTTCTATTTTAAAGTACAAATCCATTAACTTTTTTTTGTGTGTTGATTCTGAAAAGAAAATCCAATTACCACAAGATACACTGACCCCTTATCAACATAAAGGGTCAGTTGTGTATTTAAGGTATAATTTATAACATTTAAATCCACAAGCCAAAGTCTTTATTTCCTTCTCTTTCACCCAGTACTCTTCATACTTACAGAAATTGTGATTTAGCTTTTATATTGATTAGTATTAACAGATGAGAACCTTCTTCATAATAACATTCTCCAAAATCTAGTAGATAAATGTGATAATTAGGTGAAAGTTGCAGCTGTTTGGAGGCAGATTTTAGACTTCCTGTATCCCCTGACACCCAAGAAAGTGAAAGTTTTTTTTTTTTTTTTTTTTTACATTAAATATTTATCTTGATTGGAAACTGCATAATAAACGTTTTTTTAAAATATATTTTAAAAAGATTTGTATTTTTTCATAATAATTATTTAACCCTTTGATGCATGAATTATGAGAACATATTTTCCCAAGTGTTTTTATTCCTCTTTAGGTCTGAAAAAGACAATGTGATTGAAATATTTGTAATTTATCTATTTTTTATGGAGTTACAAAAATGTCCACTCAGCTGGACAACATGTGTTTAAGGTTTGAAGTAAAGAAACACCATATTACGTAGTAGACAAGTAGATTACAAACATGTAACTATATTTACAGTTCAAAATCCTTCTGTACATGCAGTAAATATATGATTTTTCAACATAGATATCTGCGGCTTATAACCCAGTGCAGCTTGTATAGTATTATTTTCATTATATTTTTAAAAAATTAAGTGGATGCGGCTTATATTCCAGAAATTATAGTAATGCTTGGGCGTCATCATGATGTTGACATTGGTGGGGACATAATTTGACGACTTCCTCGCAAGAGCCAGCAACAATAAATAAATAAATAAATAAGAACACTGCTTAATTAAATTATCTCATTTTGTTTTTGTCAACAAAAGCTAAGAGACATTTTGGAAATGTTTTTTATTTCTTCAGCCACATTTTGTTTGGGTTTTTTTTGGGTCATCTATAACTGCATTATATATTTAATTATAGTTATTGTCACAAGACTGACATTTACATCTGGTTTCGTCTCATTTTTGTCATGTGATAAAGGTTTGTTGATGACAATATTTAGTCACTACACTGTAGATTTTGCAGTGTTAATTTGGAGACAATGGGACCAAATACACTCTAGAAGAAGTTAAATAAACTCTCTAAGTGTTGATTTAACACTGCAAAATTTACTGTGTATAAGGTGAACTGTCAATGAATGGTTTATTTTGCACTGGATTATAAAGTGCATCAAGTGAAGTCAAAATCATTAGATAAAAAGTCAAAATTATTCAATAATAATTGAAAATTCTGAGATAAAACGTGAAAATTTTTGAAAACTATGAGAAAAAGTCAAAATCTTGAGAAAAAAGTTCAAATCATGAAATAAAAACTCAAAATAATTAGATAAAAAGTGAAAATTATGAAAAAAAAAATTTCAATTATGAGAAAAAAGTAAAAATCTTGAGAAAAAAGTAAAAATCATGAGATAAAAATTTTAAATGATTAGATAAAAAGTGAAAATTATGAAAAGATTTTGAAAGTTATAAGAAAAAAGTCAAAATCATGAGGAAAAAGTGAAAATCATGAGATAAAAATTAAAAATTAGGAAAAAGTTTTTGAAAATTATGAGAAAAAGTCAAAATCATGAGATAAAAATTCAAAATGATTAGATAAAAAGTGAAAATTATGAAAAAAATTTGAAAATTATGAGAAAAAAGTCAAAATCTTGAGAAAAAGTTAAAATCATGAGATAAAAAGTAAAAAATTATGAAAAAAATTTAAAATTATGAGAAAAAAGTCAAAATCTTGAGAAAAAGTTAAAATCACAAGATAAAAAAGTAAAAAATTATGAGAAAAAAAGATAAAAAGTCTAAATTCCCAGTCACTAAGCACAACCAGAAGTAATCCATATATAAGGCACACTGTGGTTTTTGGAGTAAATTAAAGCCCTTTAAGTGTCACCTTGTCCATAAAACACAGTAACCTTTTGTTTCCCAAATGTCATATCATTTCCTATTCAAAAATTGGTATGGATATTTTAGAAACATCCAATGTCCATTCACCATTTTACAACCATGCAGTCACTTCATGTCATTTAATGTCATTTAATGTCATTTAATGTCATTTAATGTCATTTACAATGGACATCATTGTAAAATAAAAGTGTCCATCTTCTGTCCCCTACAGAGGACAAACATATATTAGTGTGTGTCAGGAGGGTCTGGGTCCAGTTGTTGCGCACAGATAGTCTCAGGGCTGTGAGTGGCTCAGCAGCCTCCAGCAGCCTCCTCTGCGCTCCCACCACTGGAGGCTCCCAGCAGCCAATGCGTCACTTCATCTGTCAGCCGCTGATCATGGCGGAGCTACAGCTTCTGCAAGAAGTGGAACCTCAACTTCTCAACGGGGACGATGGCACCGAGGAAAAGGAGGACACGGACGCTCCGGAATGTGTGAAGAAAAGGAGAAGAAAGAAGAAAAGGAATAATAATAATAAAACCGCAACACTAGGTGAGAGACAGCTGTGTGCGTTTGGGTAGAAAATAGCGCAACATTACCTCCTGTTTTATACCGGTCGATCTGGAGCAGGAACATCATGCAGGACAGGGAGACTTTTCAACCTGTCAGAGGGATTTCAGCAGCTGTCCCAAGTCTGGAAGGGAGACACTGTCCAAAAAAAAAAAAAAAAAAAAAAAAAAAAAAAAAAAATCTAGAATAAAACGAGACGATTAGATCAAGATATAGGGTTGTATTTATTATCTAATACTTGTACTTCTGTCTAAGATGCATGAAATTATGCAATAGAAGTATCTAGAGTTTATGTGCAAGAAGATGGTAACCACACTTTTGCAAATAAAAAAATAAATAAATAAAAATAAAATAAAATAAATCGAATGATAATTGCAGCGTTTGTGTTGCATCTAAATTTCTTAGTAAAAAAAAAAAAAAAAAAATCGGTAAAAAATAATTAAAAGTCTCAGCAGTTGAAACTAACCCACGTATTAGTTAGTGTCTTTAGAGGGGGTAAATGTCATAATGCTGCTGGGTACATATGCCCTTGAGGATATTGACTCCCAATGTATAGAAAGAAATTATGCACAGACTCTGCCAAGTGCTGCTTGGAGTGGATGCACTTTCTTGGGATGACTGTGAACTGCAAATAATTTACTCACAGACTGTGTGTGTGTGTGTGTGTGTGTGTGTGTGTGCGTCTACACCTGCACATGCATGCACGAGGATGTGTGACTTTGCAGCAGGGACAAATGAGGCTGAGGGGGATGGAGAAGCCGGAGGTCTTGGTGATGTGACAAAACAGCTGGAGCAGCAAACACTGGACGACAAAGAGAGGGAGGAGGACGGAGAAGAAGGTAAGTCCTCACCATGACGACCATCATCTGCAGTGCTGTGATGAACTTTATACTCCCCCCAAAAATGCACTGAGAGAAATTTAGCATCTACACGATATGTGATTTTCACTGCCTGAGCCCCATGTCGATATCTCTCACTTTACACACTGTGATGAAACTAATGATGCTTTCAACAGATGGAGATGAGGGTGAGAGTTCAGCTGTGAAAAAGAAGAAGAAGAAGAAAAAGAAGAAAGGATGTAAGTGGTTCAACTACTTAATGCAGTAAAAAGTGCAGTTGTGTTTCCACACTACAGTAGATACTGGTCTGATACTGGAAGAGAGGGATGAACGCTTTTAAGAAAAAGAAAAATTGAATGGCAGTTTTTCTGGCAGGTATTGTGATTTTAATTTAATTCATGGTTTTCTTCAAATCAAATTTCAGTGGTCAGTAATATTTGGAAATATTACATGAATTATATACAATTCAAAGAGTAAATGCCAATACCCTGTCATGATTTATTGACTGGTGGAAGAGAAAAAAAAGGTGGAAAAATGAAACCAAAAATGAAAAAAGAAGAGAAAAAAAACAAGGAAAAATGGGTGGAAAAATGAAAAGGAAAAAGGTTGAAAGATGAAAGGGAAAAAAATGACAAAAATTAGGAAAAAGGAAGTAAAAAAGAAAAGAAAAGAAAAGAAAAGGCAGAAAGTAACAGAAAAGGGAAGAAAAATCAAAAGAAGAAAATGATAAAAATGGAAGGTCATCTTTATCACTTAAACTCTCACTATTTATTCTATTTTCTAACTGTAATTAAACATTTTCTGACATTTATTTTTATTTGACAGAGGGAAAAAAATATCAGTTTTGGCTCCAAATGTTAGCGGCTTGAATAGGTTGTTGGCTAAGGCTGATGTAAAAAAAATAAAATAAAAATAAAATAAAATAAAACACAAAAAATCTATTTTGGCCTTAAAATAGTTGACAAAACAAAGTTAGGAACAGTGCAAATAAAGGCAGCTTTGACAATCCTAGAATAGTGTCATCTGAAATCACCATAGATTGTTCAGCTCTAGTGGAGGTAAATCATTAAACCGCATTAAATGTACTTTATCATTAGCAGAAGACAACAAGCTTACATTCAGTTTGACACTAATTAGTGTCAGGAGACTTCTGCCGTTCAGGACTGAGTGGAGGTGTAGGACAAACTACTGCAGGACCTTATACGTCAAACAGACTGAATTAATGACAGCAGCTAAACAGGAACACAACTGGAAGTCAAGTTTCCTCACAAAAAGCAATAGATTTGAAAACAAAGCATTTATTTACAAAGTCATGTTTGCGGTGATATACTTTATTTTATTGTCATTACACAAAAAAACAAAACAAAACAGTGAAATTCTAACAATAAAATGTCGTTGTTTGGCTTCTGGATAAGAGTAAACAATAGAAATTGTGCAGCAGTTTCAAAAATTAACATATAATCTGTATAATTAAAGCAGATAATAGATGTACTATAGAGCAGTGGTCCCCAACAATGGTACCGGTCCATGGATCATATGGTACTGGACCGCTACCCACCAAAAAAGAATTAATTATTTCTGTTGGATTCATTATCTGAGTCTGAACAATCTTTTATTTTGAAAAATTCTCTCAGTTACATCGCTGTCACTTGAAAATGTAACTCACAACTTAGCATAATGAGTAAAACACAGACGTCTTTGGAAAGTTTCAAAAGGGAAAAAGCTCACTGAAGAAACAGAAGAAGATTTTAACAGACAATACTATCACAGTTACACTTGAAATATGGATTTATAGCCTCGATCCACTTAATGTTGGGAGGCCACTGCTATAGAGAATAAATAGTTACAATAGGCTAAAAAAAAGTGTAAACAACAGAAAAAAGAAGGAAAAAAAAGAAAAAAACAGGAAGAAGGAAAGAAAAAATAAGAGAAAAAAAAGGGAGAAAGTGACAAAAAAAGGGAAGAAAAATGGAAAGGAAAGGAAAAAAAACTCTGTAAAAATTCGCTAAAAATATTTTACAGAACCATAGATACTGTAGTTACACGAAAGAAAAAATGTAAACATTATTCAGAGCGATGAATCAGTCGGTACATTTATACAAACTTAGAAATTCAAATTATTGCTTTACTCTGATTCAGGACTTAACTGGAGGTTCCCAGAGGTTAGAGTTTACATGCCAGCAAGAGAAATTCGAATTATTGTTCCACTCCCAGTCACTAGGTGGCGCTACATACCCTTTCGCGTTAGCATGCTTCCTGTTGGGGCCATAGAAGAAGAACAATCAGTAAACAAACATGGCAGATTTGAAGCAGACGTAGTAGGAGGACAACAACATCCAGAGAAGATATGGACCACAACCATGCAGCAGCTCAGTGTATTTCGTACGTACTGTTCACTCTGATTTATTACATGTAACGTACATGTTGTCATGGTGACTCTGGTCACTTCCTGAAGGGGGCGTGTCCAGACCAGTCTCAATCGAGCTAAGGTTGGGTCGGTGCACGGAGAAATGCAAATTATTGCCTTATTCCGATTAAGGATTTACATGTCAACAAGAGAAATTACGATTGTTGTTCCACTCCCAGACACTAGGTGGTGCTACATGCCCTTTAGCGTTAGCATGATTCTGTTTGGTGTCATAGTATGGAGCGATTTTTGGGACAAAATTAAGCGTATCTACAGAAAAGTAACCCGTGCATATATATTTTCCTGTGAATTTTTTCCTACTTTCCTTTGAATACGATAAATTTTGTTGCAAAAATTGCTCCATAAACAACATCCAGAGAAAATATGGACCACAACCATGCAACAGCTCAGTATATTTGGTACAAATTGTTTCAAATTCTGATTTATTACAGTAACGTACATGTTGTCATGGTGACTTTGGTCACTTCCTGAAAGGGGCGTGTCCAGACCAGTCTTTATTAAGCTAAGGTTAGGTGGCGTCTACATGCATAAAGAAATTCCATTTTATTACCATTACATTACATATATTATCTGACTTGGTTAGTGCGACTTCTGAAACTCCAGTTTGATTCGATTATACTCTGATTAACATGAATTATTAGTATTAACGTGTAGTATTAAATGTGAGAAAAAGTTATTTTACAGTTACGTACATGTACTATTGTCTATTAACAAATAATACTGGTAAGTCAGTGGTCTTTACAAATATGACTAATACTTTACGTATTATTATTAGTATTACATGGCTTTGATAACTTTGAATGTAATTGTAATAAGGCAATACTTCCAGTTTCTTAAAGTGCACGTAACTGTTCTGAATATGACGCTGACTTTCTTTTCTCTCACTGCTTTCCTCTGCTTCTCTTTCCTTCTATCTGGGCCACAGTGAAGGGACAGACTGACCCGCCCTCAGTCCCTATTTGTGAGCTCTATCCCAGCGGAGACTTTCCAAAGGGAGAGGAGTGTGAATATCCACCATCAAAAGACGGGTGTGTGACCTCTACATATTCCCTCTCACTCAGCAGTATTCCTCTGATTATTTATTTAGTCTTCTCTGATTACACTCTTTCATATCTGACCACTTGTGTGTTTTCATCTTCTGATCAGGAGCGAATGGACTCATTTTGTTCTGGTAAAAATGATAAAAATGATACGAAGCAGTGATGATATGGACAGTTTTTATGATAAAAAAAGGATTCACTTATCGACCAAATATTAGCTTTGATCCCAAGAAAATAACTGAATGTACTGTATTTGTGATTTAAATATTTTATTTAAACAGCTACAAGAGGTAAATGTTATATTAATGGAACTAGATACAATGACATGACATATATCTGCACGATATTAGAAAAAACTGACATTGCGATTTTTTTAACTCTGCGATATACTGTATATTGTGAGACAAAAAAAATACTCAGTAGTATATGTATATATATGGCGGCAGTGTGGCATTGACGCAAATGGTGAAACAGATTAGCAATCGACAGTACATACGTTTCACTGTCATCCTTCTTGTAGCCAAAATAATTAAATAAAATAAATAATTAAAAATAAAAAAACACTAATTAAAAATAAAAAACACTAATTAAAAAATAAATTAAAAAATGAATGAAAAATAATATAAAATAAATGAATAAATAAATAATTAAAATTAATACAAATGAATAAATTAAAAAAATTAATTTCAATAAATAATAAAAAATAAATTTGAATAAATAATAAAAAATAATTGAAGGACCTGTGACGTGACTACTACGCACATGTACATTGTGATATTGATGCTCAAACAATATATTGTGCAACTCTAGTAGAAAACATAAGTTGAAAAAGCATGATAAAAACAATATAAATATATATATATATATATATATATATATATATATATATATATATATATATATATATATATATATATATATATATATATATATATATATAAACACAGGTATTGAAGAATCAGATGACAATAGCATAAAAATGTGCAAGCAGTTGTAAATATGATAAAAACACAAAATTTAAAAGTCAAGAAAAAACAGGTGACAAGTTTAGAACGACCCCAAATTATTCAAATAGAAAATATCATACCATGTAAAAGTTAGTCATGTAAAAAAAAATCAAGAAGAAAATGACATAAAAGATGAAACAAAATAAAAAATGAAGAAACACAATTAAAAAAATGTCATAAAATATACAACAGGTTGAACATGATCTAATTGACTTTCAAGATATAACATGAATATGAAAAAATACATGATGAAATGAGATGATAATACAGTTGTTTCCTGCTTGTTCTCTTCTTATTTAACAAGATTAAATATACTTTACACTATTTAACTCTTCTGAAACCTCTTCCTGTTTAGAACATGACACATAATATAAACTACAGGACACTCAAAACTATTGTAAACACAAACTACTTTTTCAAGATTAACATAAAATCAGGAAAAATAAGTAAAAAAAAAAAAAAAGTAAACCCTAAACAAACTAAATAATATTGCAGCAAAATATTGTATCACACTGATCATTGTTGCTGATAATCACAATGTAACTTAAAATATATATCTAATTGTGAACTTTTCATTATCCCTCTGTAATATTTATCTGTGCAGAGTTAGTATATGAGGTCGTAAAATTACTCACATAGAAGTACAGCTACTAGTGTGAAAAAATACTCTGGTAAAAGTAGAAGTACTGTTGTAACTCCTTTACTAATGTAAAAGTAAAAAAAAGTACAACTTCTCAATTGTAATAAAGTTAAACAGTAAAACTGCATTTATTTATTTTGCCATAGATTATATAATACTTATTTATCCAAGAAAAATCTGAAAAGTGTCAAAATGATCAAATATAAAGCCCTTAAAAGTGAGTTACTGTTTAGACAGTGCATTTATTGGGTCATTGTATTTAATATTGTGGGTATGAGTAGGAAATTATGGAAAAACTGGGGCGAAAAAAGTCACGATTCAGATAAAAAGTCATCATTATGAGAAAAAAGTCCTGAGATAAAAAGTCTAAATTATGAGATAAAGTCATAAATATGATAAGAAATGCATAATTATGAGGAACAAGAGTAAAAAAAAATATGAGATAAGGGTGAAATGCTGATTTAAAAAAAAAAAAGGTCCCAATTATGATATAAAAGTCATAATTATTATAATATATAAATTCCCAGTTTCTCTTCTCCACTGATTTTCCCTCTGAAGTGACTTATTTTTCGTACCATCACATCTATTTAGTTGGAAAAAGTAACAAGACTATTGTGAGAATGTAAGGAGTATAAAGTACAGATATTTATGAACAAATGTAAGGAGCAAAAGTCAAACAGAAAAATAAATACTCAAATAAAGTCCAGATACCTAAAAAAAAAGTACTTAAGTACAGTAACAGAGTACTTTTACTTGGTTACAGGCGTAGTGCAGCATGGCGGACCAGCAGTGAAGAAAAGCGTGCGCTGGACTGGGCCAATGAGGAGATGTGGAGTGATTTCAGGCAGGCGGCTGAAGCCCACCGCCAGGTCCGCTCCTACGTACGGAGCTGGATCAAACCAGGGATGACAATGATTGATATTTGGTGAGACAGTCAAATGTTGACATGATATTTATATTTTATTAGAAAAGAGAGGGGTAATGGGTTTGAGTTTGTCTGTTTATTTGTTAGTCAACAGCTTTATGCAAAAACTACTGGAACAATTTATATGAAATATTCAGAAAAGATGTGAGGTGGTCCAAAATAGATCCTATTAAATGTTGATGAATGTAGGTCAAAGGTCACAGCTACAGTCACAGTCATCATAAATGTGTTTTTGCATTGACAAGGGGTAAGGTAACTTTATTTGTAGCTTTGGTTGCAGGTAAAACAACAGAATGTTATCACAGTGAAACAAGACAATAACAGGTCAAAACAAAACAACAACTGACAGACAGGATATAAACATAATAAATTAACATATAGAGTTGCCCCTGAAGTTTGTTTGTGCCGGCACCACTTGTTTATTTGACCTTTATTTAACCAGAGGAAAAGATACTATTGAAATGAACAACCTCTTTTCCAAGGAAGTCCGGGCCATGAAAAAGCAGGAAATACCCCCCCCCCCCCCCCCCCCACACACACACACACACACACACACATAGTTTCAACACTTGTTATCTGATTTGCCCTATCTATTATCATTGTAAAAACACATTTTTGGTGACTGTGACCATGACCTTTGACCTACATTCACCAAAATTTAATTGGATCTATTCTGGACCACCTCACACCGTTCCTGAAAATTTCATGGAATTTTTTCCGTAAAGCTGCAGAATTTTTTTTTTTTGTGTGTTTTTGATATGAGAGTCTGATGAGTGTCAACTTAAAGATTCAATACAAATAACAACAACCTACATTCACCTTATGTTGGGATGCTGAAAGAAACGTGATAATGGGCTGGAGCATCGAAACCAGGGTTTTTGATGATCACGTTTCATAAGTGTTGGCGGCTGTGGCTCAGTTGGTAGAGCGGATCGTCCAATGACCGAAAGGTTGGTAGTTTGCGTCCCGGCTCTGTCTGTCTACATGTTGAAGTGTCCTTGGGCAAGACACTGAACCCTGACTTAGTCTCCCAGTAGGACTGACAGAACCTTACAAACCTACTGGTGTATGAGTGAAGAGAACTATAAAAGTGCAGAACATTTACCATTTAAGTGCATGTGAACGCATCACATCTGATTATTACACGTATCTGTTTTGTTGTTACGTCTTGTTATGTGTTGTGTGTCTGGCAGTGAGAGGCTGGAGGACTGCTCCAGGAGGCTGATTAAAGAGGACGGCCTAAAGGCGGGCCTGGCCTTCCCCACCGGCTGCTCCATCAACCATTGTGCCGCCCACTACACCCCGAACGCAGGAGACCCCACTGTGCTGCGCTACGATGACGTCTGTAAGATTGACTTCGGAACACACATCAATGGTGAGCGTTCACGACAACCTTCCTGCTACTTTAAGAGTGACTGCACCGTTTCACACAGCTGTAACTGAGGCGTGTGGTTTTCCAGGTCGAATAATAGACTGTGCCTTTACCGTCACGTTCAACCCAAAGTATGACAGGCTTCTGGAGGCGGTGAGGGATGCAACCAACACTGGCATCAAGGTAATAAACTCCCAACTTAACTGTCCTCAAGAGCAAGTAGAACACATGTAAAGGCGTCACAGCCATTTAAAATGTGGGGGTGTCCTAGGTTGTGGCACATGAGCAAACGAACAATTATCCATTAATGGTTAAATTTTTTATATTAAAAAAATTATATATGGCTGAAAATATTAACAAAAATGTGTTTTTCCTCAATTAAACATTTATTCAATTAAAAAAGGATAAAAAGGATTTTAAAAAATCTGACACTGATTTTACAGACACTGTTCCTCTTTTTTCTTACAAATATGTTTTGTCCATGTCAAAGGATTTGACTAAAAATATGTTCCTCAGGGAGAACATCACTGAAAAATGTTTGAGAACCACTGGCTTATGGTATATGTCACAGAACAAGACATAGTTTAGTTAACTTAGTTTAACAATGGTAACATTTCTCATTACTTACTGGTTAATGACTGTTTGTTAACACCTCGAAGAAGAGCTGTTTACATTACCAGCGAACTGAGGTGCGCTTCATTTACATATGCTGTTGTGCTGCCCGGGCGGGTAAACAGTTGAAACCATAGATATTGTAACAGCCCTGCAATGTTATTGACAGTGTTGGGAAAGTTCAGCTTGATTAGGAACTAGTTCAAAGTTCAGTTCAAGTTACTCATTCACTCACTCGTTCATTCTTCCAAATGATGAACTAGAAGTTCATGGATCCCAAAATGAACTTTTTCGTTCTTTTTTTGTGTTATTATTGTAAACTTATTATTAACCGTTTCCGACGTTATCCTGACCGTAGTCAGGAAATCAGGGGAAAATGCTGCCCCTCCAGGGTGGAAGTCAGTACCTTACCCCAGGGTTAACTTCCCTCTGCAGGTTCTTAGAACACAAGGAGTGGTTTCAGTGAGCTTCGTTTTTAATGTTTATTTCCAAGAATGGGACAACACCTGCTCCGGTCGCTGGTCACACTCTGTACATTTAACTCTTTTTCTCCACTCCCAAAAACTCTCTGTACCCCTCTCTCTCTCTCTCTCTCTCTCTCTCTCTCTCTGCCCCGCCCACAACACTTCTCATTGGCTATTCCACAACATTATGTTGCCAACATTTGTTCAGAATAATACAAAAATGACATCTATGATAATGCTGTGTTTTGATCCCATTTTATACCTTATAGGACTCAATAATTACAACGTGATAAGAACAAAATGTGAACTGCATAAGAGCGAAGTTCAATAAAGGACTGGTGACCGCGTTCACAACTTCCCGTTCATTTGGCAAAAGTGAACGAGTCGTTCACGTTCGTAAAAAATATGATATCGTTCGTGAACGATTGTTCAATGAACTCGTTCAGGTACAACACTGGTTATTGATGTTTGTTTGACGCGGTTGCTCCCGACAGTAACCGTTTATCCTGTAATAAAAAGTAGGTGAGACCAACTCTGTCCATTTCCTGGATCCAGTAACGATACAATATATAAACTCAGGGAAAAGTGGGGGGTATGAAATCATCTGGTTAGAGAAGTGGGGGTGTCACAACACCCCCATCCCCCACAGGTGCGACGCTCATGAACACATGTAAAAATTACACCATGTAACAAAGTCATCATGAACAGTAAAAAATAATTAAAATAGGCAACAAAATGAACAAAAATGTCCAAAGTCATCGATAAAATTAACAAAAATGAATAAGAATCTGACAAAATAATTAGTAACATGAAAGAAGTAAGACACAAATGGGGCAAAATTCAATAAAATTTATAAAAGAAAAAGTAAAATGTAGAAAAATAAACAATGAGCAACAAAATGAACAAAAACTTTGTGTCTTATTTTATGTAAGACGTTAAAGATGCATAAAAAATTAAATGTAAAAGAAGAGTGTATAGATATAAATAATAATAATAATAATAATAATAATAATAATAAACTTTATTGCAGACACATGTCCATATCACACACCATACAATATCCAATATATAATATACATAGTATAAAAATAGTTTATATAAGAAAGAAAAGACAAAAAGAAAGAAGAAAAAAGAAGGACATTAACATCACCCACCTCCACAAACGGCCAGATGACTGTGTCACCCGCCGCACTACAAAGCACTCAAACCATACACAATTCCTTGAACTTGGCAAAATTGAGGTGAAGTTCATAAGACCCTTAAACTTGATATTGAATGGTTTTGAGCCACTGTTTTTACTCCCAAAATTTAGGAATAATCTATTTTATATTTTAGAACAACAAACTCTTCATAGCACTGCCACTAGCTGCAATGAAATAGTAAAAGACATGGTAATTGTTGCTCAGATTTTTAGGTGACTATTTATTATATACATACACATTTATAAATTGTTTCCTAAATTTGTCTTTTGTATGAAAAATTGCAAAAAAAATATCTGAACTTGTATTTAAATAAACATGTTTTGTTTTTTTTTTGCCAGTTTGCAGGAATAGACGTGCGTTTGTGTGATGTTGGTGAGACTATTCAGGAGGTCATGGAGTCTTATGAAGTGGAGATAGATGGAAAGACATATCAAGGTAACACCAGGTCATTTATAGTAATTGTTACCAACAGATTCAGTGCTGTTTCCAATATCTATGTTTTTTGTCTGTTGTTTTATTCATTTATTTTACAGTTAAGCCAATCAGGAATCTTAATGGCCATTCTATTGGGCCGTACAGGATACACTCAGGGAAGACGGTCCCTATTGTCAAAGGAGGAGAAGCCACAAGGATGGAGGTTTGTGCATGAGATACTTCTTTTAAATGTTATTTCACACTGAATGGAGAGTTTGAGCTTAAAGAGCTTAGATTTTATTCTGTAATATTCACAACAAACACTCAGCTAGTTTACCTCTGCTTTTAGACACAAAACATTCAAACCATAAATCACCTCCATTTTCTCAATTATTATTTTGATTTGTCCAAGTGTGGTGGGGACTATCATAGTATAACCTGAACCATGTATAAAAATTAAACTTAGCAAAGTTGTTCACTTAACCCCAGAACACTACTGTATCACTAATGTTGAGTATATTTTACACAATATCCTGGATGTATACAATTTTCATTAATTGATGTAAAAGTACAACACTGTGTGCCAAATTGTAGTATTCTTCTTTAATTTCCCAATAGGCAATATCACATAAAAGCAGAAAATAACGTTGAAAAATAAGCCATCATAAAAGGATTTGTTGATTTTATTGATTTCATTTGTTGATTTTGGTGTCTACAATTTTATAACCAGCAGTGAAGAGTTTCTTTAAAGTTGCATAATCCTATTTATAGCCCCAAAACATGCATTAATATTTAGCATCCCTTTATAACATGTTTATGAATCAAATATTTTATTATATGCATTGATCAGGTAGCCTAGCCTCGCTATCCCTATTCACTACATGTATAGGTCTAGTGGTGCTTCATAGTCAGGGGAGGCGGGGCTAAAAGGTTGTCTTTCAAATCCTCTGTATGCAATAGGATGGTTCTACAACCAATCAGTGTAATCTTTAGGATGACGTAGTTAGTTCACGGAAGAGTCTGGTGAAAGTTAGGAATGACTAAATAAAATGGTGGATTATGGATCTTAACGACTGTTGTCGCTTCTGTAAAAACAATTTAAATATTGCTGATGTTTTCTCACATTCTTCACTCATCTTTGATAAAAGGAAATAACCACCTGTTGTTGTTCTTCTTCTATGGTTGCTTCCGGTTGTTTGGCTCCGAGTCCAAATCGTTGCACTGTCATTTTGTTACGCCCGCTCTCTGACTCTAAACTTCACCGTGATTCATCGGCCAGTTTCAGGGAAATCTAACCAAAAGTTATTGAGCGTAACTAGACTAATATACTACTGTAGCACATTACATGCGCTGCCGCTAGGAGACTAGCACAGTTAGGCTATTGATCAAGTACTCTGAGGCAGCCATGGCTCAAATGTTAGAGCGGGCCATCCAATAACTGAAGGGTTGGTGGTTCAACTCTAGCTCTGTTCTTATCAATGCATTGTGTCCTTTGGGAAAGACACTTCACCGTCCTTGCCTCCAGTACCACTCACTCTGGTGTATGAATGTTTGGTGGTGGTTAGATGCAAAATGGCAGCTGTGGATACATATATAGTTTACCAACACCAGAGTGAACGTGTGAGAGTGAATGAATCATGGGTCACTAATTGATAGGTTCACCTCTTTAAGCTAACTTTAAATAAAACAGGACAAGGAACAAAGAGAGAGAATGAGACAGTTTCAATTACTCATGTATGGGAGAACTAGGCCGTTCTGAATTAGACATGTCCTTTTATTAAAAAACTGGAGTCCCTGTACATACGTCAGATAAAAGAGTGGGTAAATCAGTAATCAAACAACAGTCAAACAATAAATGAATAGCACATTCAGGAGCTTCCTTCAAGGACATCTTTATCGACTGTCGGTTTCGACTTCTTCTCTCAATGTAACACTTCATGTAAAGTGCTTTGAGTGGCTAAAGCACTTCTATATAAATCCAATCCATTATTATTACAACGGAGGACCCTTTTAAACACTATGAAAATCACATGACAAGAATTCTGTGGGTGAAACTCATCCAACGTTAGTGTTCTAAGGTTAATAACTTTATACCTTCATAAGTCTCCTCATCAAACTCACGTGTATAGAACACATGCTGCTGGTTCATGTCAAGCTGTGTCTAGTGGTGATAACATTACTTCTACTTTTACCACGTCTTTTATCACTTTCTTTAACTCTGGACGTCATTTCCAAGTGCTTCTCCTCTTCATTTCAACCTTGGTGTTGGTTTGCATCACCATGGGAGACAACCACACTGACTCATTACTTCCTTCAGTGCTCACAAACATTCACAGTCAATATCCTGCTCAGTGGCTGTGAATAAATCCACTTCATATGTCTGTAGTACAGGACAAATATTATCACATAATGCCAGATCTATTCTAAACACTCATTTTAGTTCTTTTTTCATTCAGTCAAAAGTCTACGTATTGAATGAATGAATTTTATTAACTCCAATGACCTCTATCGGGGTAAGAGAGTACAATAATAACTTTTTTTCACATTATTACAAAAGTGATAGATGGCGCATAACATTGGGCAAAAAAAAAAAAAAGATAGCACCTCAGATAATTTGAGACATTTTGGTTATCATTAACCATATTAGTTCACAATTATTTAAACTTTAACAAGATTAACTTTATAAAGGCAATTAATTTGACAAGTTGAGTTTTTCCTGAGTTAAAGAGCTTATAAAAGTTAATACTGCTTGGTCGTACATAGAAAAATCTCTTCAGGAAATGTTCTCTATCATACTTAAAGTAGTTACATTCTAGTATATAATGGTATTAATCACCAAGTACATTACTGTTACATACTGTACAGTTCCGATTTACATTTAACTCGAACCTTTTATCTATAATTGGTAATTTATGATTTCGACAGCGGAATTTGATGAGAGGATCTAAAAGATAGTGTGGGAGTTTACTGAAATAGAGTTCACGGTTTAAACTTTGTTTAAACATACGATAATTACTACATAAGTAATTGTTGTTCCATTTCTGGAAATAGATATCACCTATTCTTTGTTCAAAAATAAGTTTAACAGTTTTAACATTAGCATCAGTGTTAAAATGCCAGTGATTTGAAAACCCACAACTATCAATTATATCCTTGATTCTAGAGATCCATTTCATTTGTACAATATTTCTATCAAACAAAGCTTTGGATATTCTATACATAATATTTGACAATTTACATTGTTTTCCAGCAATAAGATGTAACCAGAAATGTATCATTCTTTTTTCAATTTGAGCATCGAGAGGGAGTATTTCAAATTCACCGTAAAGCATACGATTCGCTGTATTCTTATTAACCTTTAGAATTTTCTCTAGGAATTTTCTATGAAAAACATTTATCTGTTGAAAATTTGAAAATCCCCAAATTTCAGACCCATATAATAATATTGTAGTAACTAAAATGTTAAATAAGTCACACTGAACATCAATGGATAAGTTTAAGCAATTTGCTTTGGAATAGAGACTATATAAAACACGACGAGCTTGTGAAACCTGTTTGGATATAGCTTTTGAGAAAAACCCATTATAATTGAAACAGGTACCTAAATACACATAGTCATCACATGTTTCAAGATAATTAGTTCCAAATTTAAATTGGGGCTTGTTCCTTAATTTTTCCTTTGTTTTAATGGTGTTGACGGAAAGGTGCCATAATTTACAATAATTATAAATATTATCTAATGCAGTTTGAAGTTCTTCAGAACTTTTAGCGAAGACAATGGTGTCATCCGCATACAACAAAGTATATAACCTTAGAAATACTTCAACATCATCGTCACTTAGGAAATTACTTACATCATTAGCTAAGTTATCAAGACCTTTATAATTTCTACTGATAAAAAGCTCGAAGTCATTTAGGTATTGCGCAAAAAGGAGGGGTGAAAGATTTTCACCCTGTCAAACTCCAGCGTTGGTAGGAAAGAAGTCAGTGTCATTATGGCTGACACAGGATTTGGCATTTAAATACAGATTATAGATTTATACCATATGAGATCTGCTTTTGCCAAAGAGAAACACGGTCAATAAGTTCAAAAGCCTTGCGGTAATCAATGAAGGCACAGTACAGACGTTTACGTTTAGTCAGGTATAACTCAATGATTGTGTTGAGCACAAAGATATGATCAAGTGTACTGTAGTTTTATTTTATTAATAATTAAATAAGTTCAAATCATTTGACATCAATTCCATTTAAAATGGATCAGACCATAATCATAATAAATAAATGATGAAAAATGCTAATTTTCATCCTTGTTTTAGTGTAAAAAAAAAAAAGCCTAACCTGTTACAAAAAATGTGAATAACCTGAAATATATGTTTTATCAATATTTTGAATGTTACAAAATGTTGTGTGTATTTGTAAATCCACTGATAAGTTGTGATGCACATGTATAAATGATAAACTAAAGCGCAATATTGTTAATATTGCACTTATTTTTCTTAAGAATTTTCAGGTTGTTCATGTTATGTTCAAGTACAGGTCATAGATGTGAACATTTTCATTATGGAATTGAACTATTTTTGCTCAAAAACAGAGAAAACCTTGGAGTTGACATCATTTATACATTATTATCCTATTATTTATATTATTTTACGTGTCCGTCCCATTTTATACTATATTAGGCTGAATGTGGTCCCAGTGTCGAGTTCTGCCAGATTCCTCCAATAGTCTTTTCCTCCAGTATCTGAAATAAAACCTGTTTTGGTCGTCGATAAATAAAACCTTTTTAATTGTTAAGTGTAACTGGAAGAACTGGTGACTGGTTAGGGTTACGATAGGGTGTGGAGAACTGTTCCAATTCACTGCTCTAACAGCTTCCTAGTCACCCTCATCAGCACTTTAAATACACCTTTAATGGAATTAGCAGCCGCATCGAGTTCAACTCCAGCGCCTAATTTCACTGAAATAGCAGTGAATGGTGAGCATTAGGGTTAATTAACAACTGACTGAGGCTCTGGCTTTCTTTTTTGTTTTTTTTCTCCTCACATCTGCAGCTGCATCACATGACTGTATTTGGACACAAGTGAGGCTTTTAATTGGCAAGATGCTGCGTCAAGCTTTTTACCTGATGGTAACAGGAGAGTAGGGGGTTGAAGGTGTGCGTTTGCTGATCTGGCAGATTTGTGTGTTGTATTTTTAGCCAAAGTGTGTTGGTGTAACAGAGCTATTACCCTCATTGTGATCTGGGGTGGAGTGGCGGCTGGGCGTGCCATGGGGCCGCAAGCACTTTGACTGATTATCAGTGCAGTGAGCGAGGGTGTCGCAGTGTTATCAGCTAATTCCACCAGGACTTCAACAACAGCCACGCTCTGATAGAGATACAAAATGCCAATGAACGCCAGCCAATCACACTGGCCTGAGGCGCCGCACTAGAAAGGACACCACTGTCCTTAATAACATGCAAATGAATATGTCTGAACTTCTTGAGGCTTTTTGTCAAATTTGCTGTATTTCCCCAGCGTCAATTTGTCCTTTCAGTATAATAATCATGTCCACACAGACCTTGATGCTGAGGTGTATATTACCCAGAAGCCTCTATTACCAAATAAAGAGAGTCAGGACTGTTTGCTTCTGTGTTTGTTCTCAGGAAGGTGAAGCATATGCTATTGAAACATTTGGCAGCACAGGAAGAGGTGCAGTCCACGATGACATGGAGTGCTCACATTACATGAAAAACTTTAACGTCGGACATGTACCAATAAGGTCAGCTCTGCTCTCTGTCTCTCACACACGCACACACACATGCACACACACACACACACACACACACACACACACACACACACACACACACAATATGCAAAGGCCAGTAAAAATGATCAGGAACAATGATTACTGCAATACAACTTAATATTGCTGTTTTTTTTAGTATCCGTCAGTCAAAACACAAAACATCCTAATTATTATTATTATTATTAGTAGTAGTAGTAGTAGTAGTATTATCATTACAAATTCTGTTTCTAGACTTCTGAAAGACAGTCATAAGGAAGAGTCTGAACCTTGTAAAAACTATGTTGTAAGTTGATTTTGTCTTTTTGTTAAATTGTCAAAACCAATTACACTTATTTTCTTAGAACTGATTCCATTAAGATAAAAAAGAAACATAAAGAACTGGATAAAAATGAAGAGAAAGCATTAAATATATGTATGTATGTATGTATGTATGCATATATATATATATATATATATATATATATATATATATATATATATATATATATATATATATATTCACATTTATGCATATGTTTTGAATATTTCCTAACATTCTTTGGCGTGTTTTTTCCTGTATTTTACAAGCATTTAGAATATGTTTATGATTTTTCATTTTAACTTTTTTGTGTGGATTTCAGAACTTTTTTTTCTCCATATTTTTGTGTGTCGCATTCTCCGCATTTTGGACAGATCTGATATAATCATGAATAATTGAACTGAATCCAAAGTAACCCTGTGATTAATCTGATTAAAACATGTAATTATTTAACAGACTTAATACATGTATATTTATTTTATCCCACCATCTCCAGCGTTTCCTTCCAGGTCCTACTTTCCTCAACTTTCAGGCTTTAAAATCTCATGAGTACATCTGTGGCCCAGTCCTTCTGTCTGTAATTACACATGCAGTTCCCCAGGGTTTCCTCACTTGACTCCTTTTGTCTCCGTGTCCTGCAGACTTCCAAGGGCTAAACATCTACTGAATGTGATCAATGAGAACTTTGGGACCTTGGCGTTCTGCCGCCGCTGGTTAGATCGTCTGGGTGAGAGCAAGTACCTGATGGCTCTGAAGAACCTGTGTGACCTGGGCATCATAGACCCCTACCCACCTCTCTGCGATATCAAGGGAAGCTACACCGCCCAGTATGAGCACACCATTCTACTCAGGCCCACCTACAAGGAGGTGGTGAGCCGGGGAGACGATTACTAAGCATGCAGCAAAACACAACCCTGGAGCATGGCAGCTCAGAGACAACAAACATCCTCAAACTGGGGCCATTATGCAATTTTCTCTGCTTGAGTTTTCAGTAATGGTTTGAGCAAGAGCAAAGACTGGTGTCATGGCAATAGCTTATCATGAGTATTTTCATTTTTTAATGAATTCTAGGATTGCAACAAAGAGTCTGATGACTATTTTCTCAATTATACAACTAACTAGTTTATAAAACATGTAGTGAAAAAGTGTCTCTGCTCACAGCAAATATGACAGTGTTAAATTAACACCGATGATGTTAAATTTAACACCCATAAAGTCTTTATATGTGTCCACACAAATTAACACTTTGAAAAATGTGACACTCAGTTTTTGTTGATTTAACATTATTTGTTAAAACTAGAAACCACTTAACACTCAATGGGTTGCCATGGTGATATAGTAATAGTAAGTAAAGTAAAGCTGTTCGACCCAGAGTAGAGAGTAGAGCTGGGAATATTTGAGTGGACCCAATAGGACCTGATGGGACCTGACAGGTTTGGGCGGGTTCAGGCATCATTTTTATCATTTGAATCGGGCCCAGGCTTTACGTTATTACTTGCAGGGTAAATAAGCGATCATGTGATGCCTTTCGATCTACACGAGATAGATGCAAAATGGATGTTGCAGAAGTGAAACGAAGATTAGCGATGAAAAACATCGGGGCGCAAAACTGTCAATTAAAACGGGCCAGGGTCAGGTCAAGTTCCATCAGACACAAGTCAGTTCGGGTCTGGCTCTTAAGGCCTGTTTCATGCTCTAGTAGAGAGTAAACAGAAGTGAAAGAGACTACAAACATGGCGGCTAAACAGAGTCATGACAGAACCATCCCAACAACTATTTTACAAAAGTTTGGCAAAATCTTGCAATACTTGAACACTTTTTTTTCCCACTCCCAGTGTCCCCTAAGGGGCTCTGTAAGAATAAACAACTTCACTGACTTTTGAAAAACAAGATGGCGATGGTTTGCTTTGGAAATTTTTCTTCAAGCCGTCAAACATTTTAGAACTTTGGGTAACACTTTACTGGACAGGTCAGTTCATAACACATTCATAACAGCTTTCATAAACTGCACATAAAGCATTCATGACTGTTTCATGAGACAGTCGTTCCAAACCTTTCATGAATGTGGAAGACAGAACGACGACAAATTTTCTAAATAAAAGTCCAACAATCACAAAACACTGCTTCTTTCAACAGTGCTGTCATCTTTCCAAAGTGTAAAATTTACAATGTTACAATCCTCTTTGAACTACCTCAGTGTTAAAATTATATCAAATATCCTGAGGAGAACATCCTGAGCACCGCCCCCATCCTGGCCGTTCCAATCTAGCATCTACCATTCCACATATCTTCCCCAGATTTAAAAAACAAATTTTTTTTTTTGCGGTACTCCAGAGAACATGTCAAATAATGGCTTATGCCGCAGTGGTTTGTGATTATTGGACTTTTATTTTGAAAATTTGTCATTGTTCTGTCTTCCACATTCATGAAAGGTTTGGTATGAATGTCTCATGAAACAGTCATGAATGCTTTATGTGCAGTTTATGAAACCTGTATCACTTTAATAATGTGTTATAAATTCACCTGTCAAGTAAAGTGTTACCGAACTTAAGGACATCATTTGATCGACACCAATCTGTATTTGTTTAACATCAATATTAACAACACCCTAATTTAACCACATTAATGTGATAAAAGCACCAGGCACAGTGTTGTTTTGAATCAACATGGTGTTAATACAACACCAACACTGAATATTTAACACTTCCATATTTGCTGTGTAGGCTTAAAATGTGTACTATGTTTCATTGTGATGTCACCAACAAGGAAAGAAACCAGAAATGAGTCACATTTTAAAATATGGAAACAAGACAGAAGCTCATTCCAATATTTGTCAGTTGATTAATTGATCAATTGTTGCAGCTCAGTGGAATCAGCCAATTGGTAAAGGGCATATCTTTAAGAAATGTAGCATTGTAATTTGAATCATATTTTGATGTGCTGCTTTTAGAAAAATATGCAAAAAGAATATATGCAAAAAGATGATGCAAAAAAGGCGACGGTGAACACCTTGCCTCAAACTGCTGCGCTTTATCACCTTGTTAAGGAAAAAAAAACTGCTATGAAATATTTCTATTTCTATATTTGTTTGCTCTATTTTAATTTGATGCAGTTTTCTAAGAAATAAATTGTTATAAATCTTGCACCGATTGCTGTGCAGATACTTAAGAGTTAAAAAATGTGGGTTTTTCCTTTTAGTATCTGGAGGTGTATTTCTCTCTTCCCGCCAATAGGAGGCATACCCAGACATTAAACAGCTGTTTTGATAAAGATGTTGCAGTGGGAAAAATATTCATACCTCTGTGACCATAGAATGAACATTGATGTTTTACTCCAGATTTACAAAGCATGCAAGACATAGAAATAGCATTAACAAAAAAAAAAAAAAAAATCACATTTATGGCAGAGTACATTCACACAACCTAAAATACTGCTGTGTCCTTTATGAAAAATTAAACTTCCAGGCCATTTTGTCTTATTTCGGTAAAGTCTTTGGGACAAGGACATTGGCAGTGATGTCATGGTTGAGGAATGCATCATGCCTTCTCACAGAGTTCGTCCTTTTCCCAGGAGACACCACGGCAGACCTATTCTTAACTCCAAAATGGCCTGTGGACTCCAGATCTGATACATGCTGATGTCAATTAATAGCCAGGCTTTTAATACATGTTTATTTTAGGGAGGTCACAGGAGTTGCAGTGCGACAACAGAAACATATGTTAGGAAAATGAGCCCTGACGTTCTGGCAGTGGATCCCACAGAGCAGGGTCCTTCTTAGGACAAAGTCAAAAGTCCTCAGCGTAAGGAATCTTCTAACAAGGATAATGTGTCATTCATGTGAGAGAGGTCAAATACAAATATAATGAGCACAGGGTCAGGAAGTGAGGGCGTAGAAATGTAAAAGTTGAGAAGTCAAAAAGAATCTTATGGTGAATAAAGTTGTAATATCGAGCATCTATGTTGGGACAGAATGCAGACGTAGAAGCTGTAGCGCTGCTAATTTTTCCAACCGGAAATACGTCATGACTGGAAGACTCAAGAAGACGATTACTGATCGAAATTTTAAAAAAAGATTGATTGAAATTTGCAAGCAGTGCATCACCCATGTCTCCAACATTTTTTATTTATTTATTAATTATTATTATTAGTTGCATTATTATTATTATTATTATTATTATTATTATTATTATTATTATTATTATTATTATTATTATTATTATTATTTTGTTATAAAAATTTTATTTGTCAAAAATCATCGCATACATTTTATATAACAAAATACATAACATTCTGGCAGGGGTGATGACATGTAAATAATAGTAGTAAAAAATAAAGAAACAGCAACAGAAACGAGAATAAAAATAGAACAAAAAGAGAGTATGACTTCACAGCTTTCTTATTAAGAGGACAGGATATGGACACCAGTCAATGTATAAATGACCCGCAACTGACCCTTTTTTAACTAACCCACCCACAACTCTGAAAGCAAGAAATATATTTGATAAGGACACACCTGACCCGCTTTTCGACCCGCATTTTTAATATGTTTTTAATATGTTGAGAAAATATTTTTGTCCTGCTTCATCATTCAGAAGTTATCAACGTGCAGCATCTAAATGACTGAAGCAGAGGCTGCGTTTTAGTCAACATCTTTGATCATCTCAGTGAATGTGTCCCAAACTTTACTTTTTTGTTTGGATGTTTCCCAACTTTATTTTCTCTCTTGCCCCCTCCCCCTACTGTAGGATACTTCTGACGTTGTATGTTACCTTCACAGAAATTCAGTCAATAAAGTGTATTAACAATAGAAAATTGTACCTATTATTTATTTTCCAGGTTATTTTAATAAAAACTACAAACGACCTGACAGACCGCAACCCGAATATCATTAAAAATATTTTTCAATGACCTGCGACTGCGGATACCCGCGGGTGACCGCAGGTGACCGTTCACCTATGGTCAGCCCGCGCATCACTGAAGGACACTATAAATATATATTTATGTAAATGGAGAATTCAATAAAGGTTGGCTTTACATTTACAAATTTTGATTTATGTATATACTCCTTCGATCAGCAATCATCTTGTTGATTGTTCCAGTCATGACGTATTTCCGGAGAGAAAGAGCAAGCAAGTTGGAAAAGAGAGAGAGAGAGAGTAGCTCCAGCTTCCACATCTGCACTCTGTCCTAACATACATGCTCAAAATTAAAACTTTATTCACCACAAGACTATTTTTGACTTCTCAGTGTTATGTTTCTATGCCCTTAATTCCTGATCCTGTGCTGGTTATATTTATGTTTGAGCTCTCGTGTTTTTGACACTTTTATGACGTCATAGACTCTGCGAAGTGGTATTTACCATCGTGTTGCGTTCACAAGCTTTTGTTATTGTGGACATATGACTAGTTAGCAATAGCATCTGCTCTGGACAGGTAAAAACAAACCATAACAACATATGTTTAAAGGACATATGTTTCTAATGTATTATATTACACCTCTTAATGATGCAACATCGCATTTACACCAAAAAAATGACCTACCGGTACTTGTACTGGGGAAAAAAAACACTGTGGCCACCCGATCTGCACCGCGCATGCGCATTTCATGACAGCAACTCCGTTTGAACAAAACCGTTTGGAGGACCTTATCTGATATGTCTTAAAAAACAAACCTTAAACTTTATTAACAAGCTTTAAATTTATTTAGACATACTTCCCTGATGCCAAAGTTACTAAGATGAAGCCTAACATAGAGCTATGAATACTAGAAGGATAGAAATAAGAGAACAAGAGGATAGAATATAATAAGGAATGTCCTGTTCAGTGTGGACACACTGTAAACCCGAATGTTTAGAACAATTAAATATATTCAGTTGTGAATACTCAAAGTTTCATAAATAGTACTAGTAACTCAAATGTATTAAGTTCCTGTAACATCTTCTTCTTTTTAAGAACATTTTCTTTATTAAGGGGAGCTATTGTGGATATAAGTGAACTTAACTTAACAGCATATGAAGTACAACTGAGTGGAATTAAGTCATTAAATGTTTGAAATGATATTGTTCAGTTATTTCTATTGTTTCAAATAAGGATGATTGAGAAGAAAACATAAACATAACTGATATAGTAGATGCTGAAATATAATTTCAGATCACTCCAAATAACCACCAATATCTATCACACCAAAAACATTACAATCACAAAACACAGTCATTTTATTCAAGAGCGGCTGTGGTTCAGTTGGTACAGGGGGTCGTCCAATGACTGAAGGGTCAGCGGTTCACCCTCTGATTCTGCCTGTCCACATGTCCATATCCAAAGACACTGAACCCTGACTTAGTCTCCCAGTAGGACTGACAGAACCTTAGAACACTAAGTAATGTCTTAATGGAAGTATACTTTAATAAGCATCTAAATGTTACGTCCTGGGAACTTGTATTTTTTAAGTTTCATCAACTTAAATTAATTGAGACAATCGATTGCCTTACATTTTTGTTAGTTCTGCTAATGTATTTGGGTTTACAGTGCACTGTGCAAATGTATGCATTTACAGAGAAAGTGTAATTATGAGAATGAACAGATATAACCTGCATAAATCACCTACAACAGACAAATGTACAGATACAAATCTAGTATTTCAGTTATTTGTAAGAGGTGAAATTAATTATTAAATGAATGTTGTTAATAAAGTTTTTTTTAAAGATATAAATCAGGTAAGGTCCACCTGTTTTGTACTTCAGCAGCCATAATGACTGAGGTTAAAGGTCATCTCATCTCAACTCGTGTCTCAAAATGTTCTACAAGTTGCCCAGTGGAAAATACCACAGAGGCGTTCATGTGTGCTTCCTATATCAGTGTTTGGTTTTTACTAGAATTCCCAGAGCATATGAATGACAAATGAAAATGAAAGGAGGCTGGGAAAATAAAAAGGATTATCAGGTCATGGTCATGTATTTGTATATCACTATGTGGCACATTTTTGTCCTTTAGGTTGATTTGTTTTACCTTTTGTTTTCATCTTGTGGGAGATCTTAAGATTGCAGTCATTTATTTATTTCATAAATTAACAAAATAAGCAATAAATCACATATTTTACATCATTTTCATCTTGTCGTGTCTTTTACAGCATTTTCAGTCATTTGAATCACCGTGGAACTGTGTCATTTACTCCTTTTTTGTGGCATTTTCATCTTATTGTGCCTTTTAGTGGTTATTTCATTTTTTTTTTATGTTAGTTTATGTTTATGTAATATCAGTTAAATGCTACAAACAATAGCGGTGTGTTTGTCCATCAGCTTAGCCAAATCTTGTGATCACTGTCATGTGTGATAATTAACAGACATGAGAAGGAACAAAGTAAAAGTACTTTGTTACTTTACTTAAGTAGTTTTTTTTTTTAGGTATCTCTACTTTACTTGAGTATTTTTCAGGCAGCTAGTTACTTTTTCAAAATAAGCAGATATGATTGGCTTATATTTTTATGATTGTGACTTTTTTATCTCAGAATTTCAGCTCTTTATCTCATAATTATGCATTTCTTAACTCATATTTATGACTTTATCTCACATTTGTGACTTTTTACCTCATAATTGTGACTTTGTAATGTCACAATTTTTACTTCTTTTTTGTATTTAAAAAAAATCTCATAATTATGCTTTTTTAAAATCTCATAATGATGATTTTTATCTCAATTGTGACTTTTTTTTTGTCCATACCAATAGAGTACTGTGACCTGATCAAACACAGGCTTTATTTTTGGATACTTTTGAAACCTTTTAGATTTTTCCTGGTTGAATAATTATTACTTCATCCATGGCAACAAAAAAATATTTTAACTTTTAAAAAATTGTTTAACTTTTTACTTTTACAATAGAGAAATTATACTTTTTTTTTTAACTTTTAATTCAGTACAAGAGTTGAATCAATACTTCTATTTTTACCAGAGTATTTTTACTTCTACTATAAAACAGGGGTGTCAAATTTATTTTAGTTTAGTTCCACATTCAGCCCAATATGATCTGAAAAGGGCCAGACCAGTAAAATAATAACAGTGATAAGAGTCAAATTATAATAATGTTTACATCTATAATACCTTTTTTTTGCTACAGGTATGTTTTTGTCTCTTTGCATCTTTTTCATTATTGCCATCTTATGTCTTCTCCATGATTTTTGACAATTTTAAACCATAAATAATCATGTGGTTTCCTCTTCTTTCACTCAACCTTAAAGAAATAATGTTTATTGTCACCATAATCTAATATGAAAATCTTCATTGCAATAACATATTTTGTCCCTAATACACACCCCTAACAAATATTTCCGTACATTTTGAGGTTGGAGAGTTGAGGGATTTGTCTAAGGGCAGAGCTCTTCAGAACAAGCTGCCTAATTTCTATTAATGTTTTTTCAATCCTCATCCTCCTGCAGGAGTTACTTATTCTGACCTGCAGAGTCCTGGACTCTTTGCCAAGGACGTCAAACACACACATTCAGAGTTGGACTCAGAAGGACATGACTGTTTTGTCTGATCAACTGTGCATTCTTTCCATTCTTTAAAAATAAATAAGGAGAAAATGCATTATAACACAGAAAAGCTTTGTTTTTGTTTTCAAAGCTCATCATGTTCTTTTTGATTGTTATGAAGTGACTGTACGTTAATCAGACTTAAAGGGGACATATCATGTCCATTTTCCACAAGTGAACACAGTTCCCTGGTGTCTCAGTCACCTGTTTGTCACATGCTTTGGTCAAAATATCACATTGATACAGAAATACAGCAGCTTCTTCAACCTGGAGAAACAGCCATTTTTAAAACACTCGCATTTAGTGCCTCATGTTTTCATGCAAATGAGCCACAGCTGAGTCCGCCCCCTCCCCCAGTGCTACCGAGAGGAAGAACAGAAAGTTGAGGCAGAGAAAAAGAGACAAAGACACAGGTGAAATAAAATCAGCTGGAGAGAATCAAAGTGGGCCGAGTGTTGAGTTTTACAGCTCTGGTGTCTTCAGGTCCTGGTCCGTTAACAGTGCCGGTGCGGCTTCAGGTCCGGTTTGTCTGGACCCGGGATAGCCAAACAAGTGGTGGTGCCACCCACGGACCAGCCTGTCCAATCAACCCAGGTCAGACCAACCGCGACCAGGACTCAGACCCCAATGCACTGGACACACACCAGGACTATGATAGACAATAATGGAGGATCTGTGAGTCTGAGCAGAGGTGTCTGTGACCAGTAGGTGGGCTGGGATGGGGTGGGGTATTCAAATCAATCTATGCCTGTGATGTAGGAAGCATAGAAAATCCAAAACGGAGCGTGTTCATCCCCCTCCAACAAGAAATGGATCAGGAGAAAAGGAGAGTAGATGGTTTTTGTTCTTAATTAAAGGGTCTCCTCACACACAGACACATATTCATTAAAAAGTGCATTTTACATGATATGTCCCCTTTAAGTGTAAAGTATGCACTTATGTCCATCACAAAATGCCAGCATTATTTTCTATCTAAGAAGTTCGATCCTGTGAATTGCATTCGTAGTGCATCTGTTCATCTTATTATTTTGACTCATCTGACCAAGTTTATGTACTGACAGAAAACAAAGGGTCTTATCGCTGGTCACACTCTTTTCTGAGAATGTGGAGGATTTTGCGTCCCAGGCTTGACCTCCAAGGTTTGACAAGGCTCTTTGCATTCACCATCAGCTGTCCAGCCCTCCAGTCTGCATGACCAGCAACTACATACTCAGATCCTAAAGAAGAAACAACAGATCATTACAGTGTCTGAGGTCAAAAGTTTTACTAAATATAAAGAAGAACAAAAACACACTTATAAAAAGTTGTTATATTAACATCACTATTATCCTTCATTAAGATACTGCACTGGCTTGAATGAATGTTGCTAAAAGAGATTATTCTCAAGTGTTCAATATGAAATAGTCTCCGAAGAAAAAAGTGGCTATAATGCAACCTGGAGACAGAATGTATACGGCCTAGAGCTTCAGTTATATAATGCATTATTTATGGCCAGATGATCCAATAAATCAACCATAAAAGTTTCAAAATGCAGTTCCTGATGGTGGCAGCACCACTCTAACTCTAACTGACTTTGCCGGGATCCCTTCTCGCTAATGGATCATTTTCACAAAAAGCAGACATACGTCAGAGGAGCGTTACCGAACTTCCTGTTAAACGTCAAGACAGTAGAAAGCCGGTAATATTGAAAGAGTCTTTTCAAGTTCCTGAAGAAATTTGCCACTTTTATCATTTGCAGATATTGGAATCGTGGAGGAAAATTCACTAATGAAAAAGTAACTTGATAAAGGCTACGATTTTTTTCAGTGAGGAAAAATACAAATGCAAGGAGAGAGAGCCCTGGGGCTAAGTGCTACTCAACTGATAACAACAAATCATTACTATATCCACTTATACCTAGGACTAGGGTTATAGGGTTAGAATCAGCAAACACTGGATGAGATGTTAGAAGCATCCATTGTGCCAGTAGATGGTATGCACTCACACGATGTATACCTTGGTGTAGAATAGGAAACTTGTATGACTGGAAAGACATAGCTTTCTGGACACATCATCAGCAGTGTGCCCTTTGACTCATCGGGTGTTTCGGCCTCTTAACACTGGACACCCTCCTCAAAGGTGGCCAGCTACAGGCTGAAAAAAAAAAAAAAGGCCTGAAACTTGTGTCCCTTGCACAGTCATACTTCATCCTGGTCATGCAGGAACAAAAAAAAAAAAAAAAAAGAACGGAGTGAAACTTGTCACCAGTTTCCGCCGTGGACAAAGCCCTAGCTAAAAGTCCATTGCCCGTGGCTTTGGGGCTCACTATAAGGCACTATCTATCCACCTAGTTAGAGTCCATTGCCCGTGGCTTCGGGGCTCACTGTAAGGCACTATCTATCCACCTAGTTAGAATCCATTGCCAGTGCCAAGACGAACACTGTGCACTAATCTATTAGTGTCCAAGCGTTGGAACCCATAGAGCAGAGGTGCAGAACCAAGAGTGATGGAAAATGATTGGCATGGGAAAGCCCAAGGGACTATGCATGGCAGGGACGTCCAGCTCCCTGAGCCAGCGCCTAAGCTGGCCGCATACCTGAGACAATCCAGGTTTACAACGATGTTGCATGAGCCCAGCAAGGGTCCTTCCGTTTGATCCAAATCCACTGGCTGCTCCTTTCAGCTGCTTCAGAGACTGATCTTATAGTCTGCCTCAGGACCTGCCCGCAGATGCCAAGATCCTTTAGCAGTTTGATACAGGAAGAAGCCACAAATCCTCTGCATCCAACCTCAACCGGATAGACTCTTGGGTTCCATCCTCGTTGTTGGGCTTCTGCGGCCAGCTCCGTATAGCACAATTTCTTGCGCTCATAGGCCTCCTCAACTGAACCCTCCCACGGAACTGTTAGTTCTATGATGTATACAGACTTCAGCGAAGGAGACCAAAGGACCAGGTCTGGCCTAAGGTTTGTAGCTGCAATCTCCAGTGGAAATGTTAATTGCGGTCCAATGTCAACCAGCATCTTCCAGTCCCGAGCCAAGGCCAACTGTCCATCTTCCAATCTGACTGGAGGAGAGCTTGGCTTTTTTTGGCCTGCTTGAACAAATGTTGGTCCCCTGCTGGACATGGATGCTCTGATGGGTAATGAATTGATGAACGTCCTCCTTTTTTCCAGGGCAGCAGCCAAGCATTTAAGAACTTGATTGTGCCTCCAGGTGTAGCGACCTTGAGTGAGACTAGCTTTACAACCAGTCAGAATGTGATTGAGAGTCGCTGGAGCTGGGCAGAGGCCACAGGTTGGGTCTTCGCCATACCACTGGTGTAAATTATTTGGGGATGGGAGCACATCGTAGGTAGCTTTAATGATAAAGCTGATGTTGTTTGCCTCCATTTCCCAGAGATCCTTCCAGCCCAGTTTTCTTCTCTCAAGGCCGTGCCAGTTCATCCATTGTCCCTGCTTAGCAAGTGAGACAGCCTTCGCACTTCTTTTGGTTTCCTCTTGACGACGCACCTCTGTAACCACCATTTTCCTTCTTTCTGATGTTGTCGCCTTGCGCCATCTAGGTTTGCTCTGTGCAAGACCAAAGCCTCCTCTTCCCTGCTGGACATGCCCCACGATGTCGCTGTGCTCTAGAGCTGATACAGCATCCCGCACTGCGTCAGCTGATGACCATTTCCGTCCAGTTACCTGTGGTGGCACAACATTGCTGATGATCTGGTCTCTGGAGTCCTTCAGTGTCATCTGGAGTCTTACCTTAGAGCACTTGTATTCTTCGGTGAGACTTGTGATGGGTAGCTGAAGAGCTCCTTTGCCATAGAGGCTGATGTTGGTAAGACAACGTGGGACCCCAAGCCACTTCTTCACATATGACGTCACAATTCGTTCCATCTTCTCCACGGTTGTCAACGGCACCTCATACATGGTGAGTGGCCACATCACCCGAGGAAGAAGTCCAAACTGCAGACACCACAGTTTGAGTTTCCCTGGCAGAGGGGTCTCGTTGATGACTTCCAGGTTATTAGTAATGTCCTGTTTTAGCTGCTGCACTTGATCTTTATCCTTGAGACTTGCGTTGTGCCATCTGCCCAGGCTTTTGACTGGTTGCTCAGACACCGTTGGTATTGGGTCATCACCAATGAGGAACTTCACATTTTTCAGTTCTCCTTTGACTATTGAGATGCTTCGGGATTTACTCGGTTTTATTTTCATCCGGGCCCACTTGATGTTCTCCTGCAGTTTCCCAAGTAGTCGCCTGGTACATGCTGCCGTAGTGGTCAAAGTGGTCATGTCATCCATGTATGCTCGAATAGGTGGCAGGCGAATTCCATCTGCAGTCCTCTCACCCCCCACCACCCACCTTGAAGCCCTGATGATGATCTCCATGGCCATTGTAAAGGCCAGGGGTGATATTGTACAGCCTGCCATTATGCCTACTTCTACGCGCTGCCATGATGTTATGAACTTACCTGTTGTAAAACATAGTTGCAGATCTGTAAAATAGGTCTTTACCAGAGAAGTGATAGATGACGGAACATGAAAGAAGTTGAATGATTCCCACAGGAGGTTATGGGGAACTGAACCAAAAGCATTGGCCAGATCGAGAAAGATGACATGGAGGTCTCTTTTATCCCTCTTCGCGGCTTGTATCTGGTGCCAAATCATACTGGTATGCTCTAAGCAACCAGAGAACCCGGGAATGCCAGCCTTCTGTACAGATGTGTCGATGTACTTATTCTTTTCCAGATAATTGGACAGCCTTCTCGCTATTACGCTGAAAAAGATTTTCCCCTCTACGTTGAGAAGACAGATGGGACGGAACTGACTAATGTCTGTCGCATCCTTCTCCTTAGGAATTAGCACACCTCCAGCCCTCCGCCATGCTTTAGGTATTATTCCCTTTTTCCAAACGATCCTCATTATCTTCCAAAGATGACGCAGGACATCTGGTGTGTTCTTGTAGAGCTTATATGGCACTCCATTCGGCCCAGGAGCCGATGCGGACCTTGCACGCCGTACCGTATCCTCTACTTCCTTCCATTTTGGAGGACAAGCTTCCATGCTGACCTCAGGAGGTTGAACAGGTGGGATATCACATGGAATAGCAAGTTGTTCCTGCCTTTTTGTGTCCTGATGGACCCGTACCATGTATTCTTCCAATTCCTGTCTTGAGGCTTTCAGGGTTCCACTTTTTTCCGAAGCGAAGAGATCTTTTACAAACTTGAAGGGATTTTTAAAGAACTGTGTTCTTGTTCGTTCCTTCTTATTCCGAAGTTTCCTCAAATTTTCCGCCTTCCGCAAGGTTGTCAAACGAGTTTTGATCTCTCCTTGGAGTAGTTGAAGACCTTCTCTCTCTGCATCCGATGCCTTTTTCCATTGTTTCCTCAGCTGCCTTCTCTCCTTGACAAGACTCTCGATCTCCTGCTGTCTCAAGCACCCTCTCTTTCCTTGGTGGATTTTTAAGCCCCTGGCTGTTGTTATCTTGCTCCAGCCACAGAGGCACACCTGAAGTGCTGGGCCTGCTGCTGTCGTGGTACTCTCATGTGCAGTGTTCTTGCTCGTAGTTTCCATTCCTTGGTCCGTAGCCGTGTTGTCAATCACTGAGCCATCTTGCGCCCCCGCTCTCGCAGGCTCTGGGGGTATATTCCTCCGTTGATTTTCTGTAGCACTTGGCGGGTGTCTCCAACAAGCTTATGCTTTATTGGGGACTGCCGGCATGGGTAGCTAGCCCATGACAGCCCCAATGAGGTCTATTCCCTCCGTCAGCTGTCTCTCCAAGCTGTCGCACAGACTTTCCTGTGTTGTCAGCTGCCCTTTCACAGCAGTCACTGGACAAGTCTGTATGGATAGTATAGAGGACATGGACTATTACACTATTTTCAATTTGTTCTGTCTATGGTTCAAGTCAACATATCGTTAGCATAATGTTAGCGTTAGCCGAATGCTATCATAATCCGTTCACATTTTCTCTGGCAGTGTGTGTTTATGTTGGTGTTTGTCATCGTATCTAATGTAGTAGACGGGCAGGTTTTTGTGAGGGCTAGATGCTACCCATCGCAAAGAAAAAAAGAGGAGCCTCACAAACTACAGGTTTGATCAGTGTGCATACATTTACTGTGACTTACTACTGTTCACTGGCTGCAGTTCTATGCCTATTTTAATTCTTTCCTTCCAATGCTACTGTTGTTTTACTGCTGACACTGATGTACTGGCATCTAAAGGCTAAAGATCCTAACTACAGTTTAAGTCAAACATTACTTATTTATGTTCACCATAACGTTCAAAACCATAGCGATTAGTTTTATATCAACTCATACTGACGTTAACAGCTGCCGTTTTTGACACCGTTCATATACTGGCTTCTTTTTCTTATAGGAATATAATGATTCCAAGAAAAAATGCTAGGGACAGACTCTGGTTTCAAACAGTCTTCCCCGGGTTGTAGTGTTCTGATGTGATGTGTCTGTTGCAGATGTAAGTGCTCCTTTTTTAAATTATAAAACTCGGCCTTCATAACGTTTTGGTCTAGCTTCGCCGTTAACAGAGAAGAAGTGGAACGAAATATAAGACTGTTTCTGGATATTACAAGAACATACTGGTATGTTACAATAACTTTTGGTCCGCGCTGTCATATTTGCCATTTAAGTTTTGCCGGTGCGGAAGTAGGGGTACGCGCCTCTGACGTATGTCCTGTGCGAAATGCGGAAGTTGTGAAAAAGGTCCATGGCGTCTGTAAATAAAAAGAGGAAAATTGACCGTGATGGCCGTCACTTCCAGGACAGAAGGTAATAATAATAGTTTTTTTTTTCTGAAAATCAAGGAATTGTATTTGTCTAATTTGTCAAGACAATGCTGCTCTGTTTAATGAATCCAATATAAAGAGATACTACCAGAAAAAAACATGCTAACATACTACAAGCTAGCCTAACAGGAAATGAGCTCTTTACGGTGGTCGACAGGTGCAAATTCACTGCATCCACAAAACGCTGCCGACGCAAGAAAGATACACAATGACAAACACATTAAACAAATGTAACACAAGTGAAGTTGCAAGAGGAAAATGCTGCAATAACAGAAACGAAGCAGAAGCAAAAATGTACAAAACCTCAAAAGAAATGCGAAAGAAAAATGCAGCAAATACCTAAACACACAAACTCCAAAAACAACTGCGAGAGAAAAACACTGCAAATTCATTCCACAATAAAACGGAAGTTCACCAAAATAAAACGGAAAAAGAAGAAGATGGTGGATGAAGATGAAGTTCATTAATTTTAGAGATTAGTATTAGCATTTCTCTTCATCTTTTTTAAACACTTGACCAGAATCTGCTACAACATAATAGAAGAGCAGCAGAGGTACGACACTAACATTAGTTCCATACCTCTGCTGCTCTACACCTTTTCATGCTCATCTCTTAAATTAATGAACTTCAACTTCGTCTTCATCAACTGTCTTTTTCTTCCTTTTTATTTTGGTGAACTTCCATTTTGTTGTGGAGTACATTTGCAGTCTTTCTCTCTTGCAGTTGTTTTGGGAGTTTGCGTATTTGAGTATTTGCTGCATTTTTCTTTCGCATTTCTTTTGGGAGTTTGTACATATTTGCTTCTGCTGGGTTTCTGTTGTTGGATGATTTTTCTCTTGCAGGACACGTCTGCTGAATTTATTTTATGTGTTTGTGGTTTTGGTTGTGCACCTTTCTTGCGTTTGCAGCGTTTCATAGATTTCGTTTGCCCCCGTCGGCCACTGTAGATCTTGGACTTTGCAGCCTGTGAGTTAAATTAATCCATCACCATGGCAAATTAAAATTTTTAGAAATTAAAATTTAATATGTTTTACTTAAAATAAAATAAAATTAAATAATAAAAAAGCACACCTGGGTTGAGTATGGGACAGGTACATCCCTGGACAGTCCAGGACTCTGGGTAAAGGGTGACACTTCCTCTAAGAAGCTTCATTTCAGGGTTCTGGAAGATGATCTTCTTGACCTTGACGTCCACCTCCACATGGGAACCTTTATCATAGGCAGACATCACCCTCACCACCACAACTACAAAGAAAACAAGAAAAATCTGTTGAGATTTTATTTTCACTCCCGGCCACTGGCTTTTTTTTTCATCGCGGCTGAAGCTCCTCAGGGCTGAATGATATAACACTCATTTATATATTACATCCAGTAGGGTAGTGGGTCCTGGAGAAGTAGCTATACTCTCAATTTTTGCTTTTTTTAAGTAGTCCATAAAACAGTGACATATAAGGTTCAAGCTTCTTTATTTTGTTACAAACAGAAGAAATTATTAAATAAATATTGTACCCCTAGGTTAAAAACAGTTTGCAATTACATTATAAATGCAAAAAATACCATAAAGTGGACTAAAATAGATACAAATAAATAGAAGAAATAAGACCTATAAAACTATTGATAAAATAAAAGTGAAATAGATAAGTTAAATAGGATAAATAATTAAAAACAGCAGTAACTTTAGCGACAAGACTACTCTATTTAGGTTATCCAAAAGTCCATCAGTAGTACTTGTCCACTATTATAAAATTGTTAAGATATGATTAAAACATATATATAGAAATAAATAAGAAAAAAAGGAAATGTAAATAGGAAAAAATGCACAGGAAAAAAATTAAAGAAGGAAAAGGAAGGAAAAATAAGGGCAAAATAAATAAATATTTTATGTTTCTATGTTTATTTTTTTAATATGGCAGAGTATGTATGGTAAAGATTTTAAGGTTCCAGTTTTTTCCACAGAGTTGGTGCTTACAAGCTGGACAGACAGAAAGACAGACAGACAGAAAGACAGACAGACAGAAAGACAGACAGACAGACAGACAGACATGCTGCCCTCCAGCAGGTCTAAAAACAGGAGATAAAGCAGATTAAATATTTTTACTTAATGTTTCCTCAAACCCAGATTAAAATGTGAAGATCTGCTCTTCAGTCTGGTAATGTGTTCCCTTCTTCTAAATGAAAAGGAAGATTGTGCAAAGACTGAGCTTATTTTAAAGACTCCGCAATCTCTCCCAACGGTCGACCTTGAAGCTGTTCTCATCTGTTCTGAGGAACGCTGTACAATTTGTTATCTGTGCTGAAGGTGCAGCGCTTATTTAATATAAAAACCAAACATCTGAGGATGTGAACTGCTATAGCCTTTTGTAGTTACTAAGACTATGATGATGATGATGATGATGATGATGATGATGATGATGATGCAACTGACCAAGAGTTTTAACATGTGATTATGATTTTATTTTTACAATACTGCAGAAAACTGAAAAAAAAGTACTTCAACTACTGTCTTCCTTTAAAAAGGTTTATTTCTTTGAGTTCTGGAAAAACATTTCACCCTATTGGATCAACAGCACGCAGTGAGCGGAGGATTCCTCAGCACAAAACACCATTTGCCAATTCAGCGTTTTCATGTGTGGCTATGACACAGTGGAACACATTACCACTGGAGCTACAGACAAGTGCAAACCATTATTCACTTTCCCACATGGTGAAAAACAACTACTCTATAAACAAACCTGTTGTCATAATGTAATGTAATGTAAATCTGCTTAGAGCAGAGGGGTCAAACATGCGGCCCGGGGGCCAAATCCGGCCCGCCTAAGGGTCCAATCAGGCCCTTTGGATGAATTTATGAAATGCAAAAATAACACTAAGATATAAATCATTTTAGTTCATGATCCACATTCAGACCAATTCAGTCTCATAATATAATAAACTAAAAATATTCACAAGTAAAAAAAAAAAGTCTTAAGAGAAGTATCGGTAAGTACTATTTTAATAATATTCCACCTATTACTAAATATTTTTGCGTATCTGTAGGTCCACTATGATCTGTACATTAGAATGTATATGTGTAAATGATTAAACTAAAGCCTAATATTGTTTGTTTTCATGATGTAATTTTACTTTTTTCACTCTAAAACAGAGAGAAAAGTTTGGAGTTGACGTTGTATTATTATGTTTTCTTTTACTGGTTCGACCCACTTCAGATCAAATTTAGCTGAATGTGGCCCCTGATCTAAAATGACTTTGACACCCCTGGCTGAGAGTGTGTGTGACAAACTGCACTGCAACAAATAAGAGTCAATAAATGGATATGATATGCTTTTTTAATATGGATGGAGTTTTGAAAATACATCTCATACTGCACTTTGTATCTTTTAGTGTTCATCAATGTCTGCTTTTTTTAATATCATCCCCCTGTCCAAGGACTACAGGGGGAAATTAGCACTAGCACTAGTGCATCTGTCATGTTCAAGGTTAAGGTACACTGTGCATTGTCCCTGCCTAAAGAAATAAATAAAACACAAATAATATAAATCTAAAATGTTTCAGTATTATCTGATATGACCCATAAGAACATTCAGAGGCTCTGTACTGAATGTGGAAACTTTGGTGATATTGAGTCACCTCTGTAGTCTGTAAATGAGAATGGTTGTAGATACTGGATTTTACATTCATTTAATGGTGCATTTGCAAAAAAAATCCCTTTAGTATTTATGGTACTGGTTTCCCAACCAGTGTGCTGTGAGAAATCATCAGGTGTGCAAATAAAAATGATGTAATTTCACCTTATTGGTACTGTAAGTGAGCATGATTGTAAATACATACAACAGCACACACCACTGATCCACTTGGAGTGTTGAGCTGCAATTGTCTTTCTTAAATTCCTGCAAGAGTATCAGCTTTGTGTTTAACTAAACATGCTCGGGTGTTGCACTGAATAAATAAATTAAGACTAGATTTGCAATATATTTCAATAAATATACTTTTTGTGCCATATTTCTTAGGTAGTGTGCCTTGTGATGTTTCTAATGTAAAAACATGTGCCATGGCTCAAAAAGGTTGGGAAACACTGGTTTAGATCATGTGCAATTTTTTAAAATGTAAGATTTGCTTAAGGTCAGCAAACAATTAAAAACACAGGCACTGTCTTGTCTGTAAGATACGGTGAAAAGCTTGTAGTGAGATGAGTTCTTGTATTTTTAAAGCCAGTTGAAGAGTGTTCCAAGCAGAGAGGATGGCATGAAGTTTGGTGGAACTTCACACAGCTTTATTCTATGGACAGATTTTAAATGTTGTTGTTTTTTTTATCTCATTTTGTTAATATTTGAAGGCAGATATGCTACAGACAGACAGACAAACAGGCAGGCAGATATAGATAGATAGATAGATAGATAGATAGATAGATAGATAGATAGATAGATAGATAGATAGATAGATAGATAGATAGATAGATAGATAGATAGATAGATAGATAGATAGATAGATAGATAGATAGATAGATAGATAGATAGATAGATAGATAGATAGATAGATAGATAGATAGATAGATAGATAGATAGATAGATAGATAGATAGATAGATAGATAGATCAATCTCCTTTCAGTGAGTACAACATAAAAACAATAGAGGACTAAAATAAGTAATAATAAAAAAGTAATAAAATGTTTTCATCTCTATACAGATTAAAGTCTTTAAATGTTTGTCACATTTGGTGATTTGTTTCATTAAGCGTCACTTACTGTAGTCGTATTCCGCAGCACAAAAGAGTTTAGGATTACCAATGGTTGCCTCGACACATTCACATTTCTCTGGTGAAATAAAACACAAGAGTCAGGATCAAATATGTACATTTGTAGATCTAAGTGGCAGCATTTTGTTGTCCACTGTTTGTGAAAGTGAGTGTTGTGTAAAGTGTGATCTGACCTGTGACTCACCAGAGTGGTGCAGTGCAGAGAAAAGCTCCTCTGCCCTAAAGAGCGCCGTCTCACTGTTATTGCTGCTGTGTCCCATGTGGCCGGTGGCTGTGTAGAAGACCTCCACATCTGAGCTGTAGCACAGAGGTGAAAACAGTCAGTGCTTTGCTCCTTTCATTGTTATTAACCAACAATGCACTGTGAGCAGTAGGGCTGGCTGATATTCTGACTTTCATATCAGGAAATATTAGACAAGTGCATCAGTGATGGGTTAGTCACTTTGTCAAAAGATAAGTCATATACTAGAACTACTAGCTTGGCTTCCTGAGTTAGCTCAGTTATATTTTAGGTAAGAAGAGATTTAGTAAACTAATGTAGTTAAAGGGATTATCCGGAGTAAAATTCACTTTAGCTCAATTTTTAGATGATCAGGAGTACATGTATATAGTTGACATATAGTTGAGTATATTAAAAGCATAAAATTAAAACTATATAAAAGATGCATGAAAAATGGAAATGATGAAAAAAGAGGAAAAAAATAAAAGCAACAAGCAAAGGCTGCATAACATACAAGGTACAATTATGTTAAAAGCATATATACCCTAATCACAATAAAAAAAATGAGAGAACACAAAAAAGAGTTCTTTGAAGAAAAAAATATAAATGATACAACAACACAAAAATGACAAAAAAGTAATGATGACATTACTGTTGAATATAACAAAAGCAGGGTTGTAAAATGATTACAATTTTTAGTCAGATTAATCACAGAGTTGCTATGGATTAATTTAGATTAATCATGATTAAATATACATTTTTAATATATATTCATTGTGTTTCATTTTGCATGAACATGCTCAATAAAGAAGGGAATATATCTGCACTTAACTCGTGTGTCCAAACTGGATGACGCGTGAGGCTAGTGCTAGCATTTGCCCACAGCTAGCATTAGCCTAGTGCTAGCAGAATCCCTGACAGATGTATGCTTCGTGTTAATGTGGTATGTTAAGCTGGAAGTGTTTTGGTGGAAAAAAAAAAACTGCATCAAAACAGGGTTCTGTCAGGGTTTTGTGTATGTGTGTGTGCGTGTGTGTGTGTGTGTGTGTGTGGGGGGGGGGGGGGGGTTGTATACAGTTGTTTGCAACTGTAAACAACTGTACAACTGTAAACAATTAGACTAGCTGTGCTGACACCCCTAGTGGCAGCAAATCGTATGTGCTGCAGTAGTCGTCTAGTTCTGCTCAATGTAACTTTTGGTTAAATTTCCCTGAAACTGGCCGACGAATCATGATGAAGTATAGAGTCAGAGGGCGGGCGGAACAAAGTGACGCTGTAACGATTCAGAGAGAAACAACTGGAAACAACCATAGAAGAAGAACAATGGGTGGCGATTTCCTTTTATCAAAGATGAGTGAAGAATGTGAGAAAACATCAGCAATCTTTAAATTGTTTTTACAGAAGCAACAACAGTCTTTAAAATCCATAATTCACAAGTTTGTTTAGTTATTCGTAACTTTCTCATGCCTCCTCCGTGAACTTTCCAGCATTTAACTACGTCAACCTAAAGATTACGCAGATTGGTTGTAGTACCGTCCTATTTCATACAAATGGATTTGAAACACAAGTTTTTAGCCCCGCCTCCCCTGACTATGAAGCACCATCAGACTTTTCAGTACATGTAATGAATAGTGATAGCACAGCTAGGCTAATAAACAACTGTTCCATTTAATTACATTAAAAACATTTTATCAGATTAATCATGTTAATGCTGAAGTCGCTTCAATAAAACAGACGTTAAGTCAGTTTCCCAGTTTATGATCTAAATCACAGATGGATGCTTTTCCTTCCCTCCTTTCTACTACAGCCAGAACTGCCCCAATGTCCCCAGACAGGACCTTTTAAAGTAAGGAGGGGTAAGAGAAGGGACATAGAATAGAAAGGTGAGACCAGCTCAGATATTACCAAAAAAGGTGTAGATCAGTAGAGCCAGTCAATCACATGCCCCCACAATGCAATAGTTTTGACAGCCCTAAACAAAGCATTAAAAATGTTGCGTGCGCACGGACACACACACACACACACACACACAAGTCTCTAACCAATCATATTGTACCATAAATGTTAAAGAATTTAGAATTTAACTAACTGCACTGCTTTTTATTTTTGTGGGGGTTGAACCACATTTTATTCGCACTCGTCCATTCAACCTTATGTTCATCAACTTTTCAGAATTCATAACTAACATGAATGTTTTTCATTATTTTTTAGAATCATTCTGAAATGAGTGTGTTTTTCAGTCAAATATGTTCATGGACAATGAAGCCATTGTTCCTTTTATCAATTTTTTTTCTACAATAAGAATGCATGAAAAAATATATACCCTAACACAAGGGTCTCAAACTCATTTTCTTTGAAGGGCCACATTCAGCCCAATTTTATCTCCAGTGGGCCGGACCAGTAAAATATTAGAATATCATGTAAGTAATAACTCCCAATAATATGTCTTGATTTAGTGCAAAATACCCTCATTAAATTATGAAAATGATTTTCTTTTACCAACTATACAAATAAAAAAGATGTGAACAACCAGGGAAAAAAAATAACATTTCTTAAGAAAAATAAATGCAATTTTAACAATGTTTTGCTTCATCATATCATTTTTACATGAAGAAGCAAAACATTGTTAAAATTTTAGTAAATTTTCTTCATAAAACATTTCATGTTGTTCATTGGAACCTTTGACAGGCGACATTTGGCCCCCAGGCCCCATGACGGTCTAATGACGGGGGATGCTTGGGGCTTTTATCTGTTTCTGTCGTTGATTGTGGGTTTTTTTGTAAAGCCCTGTGTGATGACATTGTTGTGATTTGGGGCTGACTTTAATGTTTGAGACCCCTGCCCTAACAAACAAACTACATTTCTACATCTCTAAAGTGAGCATAGGGAATTTATTTTAGGCCTTAATGCACTAAAAATGAAAGGTCATTCATTTTTTAAATACATTTTCTTAACTAGATCACTCTGAGAGCGCAGACCTCTGTGAAGCAGCGTAAGTCTGCCAAGGTTTGGATCTGGATGTTCATAGTTTATTTGTAAACTAGTGTTCTGTCTTCACTAACGATTCATTTATTGGTCATTAGCAATCCCTTAGTGGGTTTAAAAAAATCCAAAGAAATCCTTGGACCCGTTTTTGAGATATGGCCATTACAATATTTGACCATATATGATGTCACTGTGACGACCAAATTCCATGTTAGATCTAATGTTAATTATGAAGCAAAAGATATTATCAGATTTAACAAAATATGTCAATAACCTTGCTTTAAGGTAAAGGTCATACATTTTGCAAATATACCATTCGTTTGATAATAATGCTATAATGTCAAAATGTGACGTCATCGAGCCTACTGGTGTTATCTCATCTGATCCCCCCCTGGGGGGAGTGGTGGGAGCCATGGACAACAGGATATACAGTGACTTGCCTGTGCTGACCTGTGACCCCGGACCCCCTCCCTTGCCTGTCTGGTGTCTGGACCAGTCCCCCCCTCCTTCATTTATAAATGGACGTTCATCTATAGTCTGTCCGTCCATGGGAGTGGATCTGTCCTTCAGTGTGGTTCTCTTCAAGATTTCTTCTTTTCCAACTGGGTTTTGAAGTTTTTTCTTGCCGAGAAGGAGGGTCTAAGGACAGGGGATGCTTGGGACTTTTCATATATCTCTGTAGTTGGTTGTGTTTTTGTAAAGCCCTGTGAGACGACTTTGTTGTGATTTGGGGCTTTATGAATAAAATTGAATTGAAATTGAATGTCTGAAGATAAGATGAAGCGAAGTTGTAAAAAAAAAAAAACACCTGATACTTATGAGATATCACCACTTATGTGTTTTAGGAGTTGACCTTCACTGTGACCTCTATAGCTCAAAATGTAATGGTTTCTTCCTTGACACATTATCAATCATCTCTGAAAGTTTCGTCAAAATTCATCCATAACATTTTGAGTTATCTTGCTGACAAACAAATACAAGGTAAAAACATAACCTCCTTCACGAAGGTAAAAACTCCCATAGTGGGTTAAGTGTTATATTAACAATGGGGATTTTACTGTGTATAACTAATGCTATAGGTCTCACCCAGAAATACAGTCTCCACTGAAGGGATCACAGTCGCCGGTACAGTCACATGGACGGCAGCCGTATTCGTTCAACCCCCAGTATCCCAGCATGCATTTTTCACAGTGGGGGCCACCGACTCCAGGCTTACAATTGCACTGACCGCCACTGGGGTTACAGAGAGGAACGCCACCTGAGAGGACGGAGCCGAGAGCACTGCAGAGACAGGCTGTGGACCAAAGGACAACATGTTAGATGGTATGTAGGACAAACAACAAACAAACATAGAATGTAAACACTGAAATCCCACAGCAACAGACAAATTAAATCTATTTATCATCCTCCTGGAGCCAGTAACAAGCCAACAGTGTATACTCAACATATGTGAAGCAGCTGCAGTTAAAACAAATGGTAAATTACACTGTCCGTTGTCCATCACCACTCAGCCTAATGACCCTGTGGAACAGCAGCTTGGTTTTTTACGCTGACTCACGTCATTCGTTTCCAAAAACAGCATTTTTGTCCTTAAAATGCTTCAGCATGCCTTATAGGGGGAAAGGCCAAGAATGAGAAAAATGTGCTTACATGTAGCCTGGGGAAATTCCTTTACTGTTTTCAATTACAGGGGTGGAGTCCTACTAACTGTTCTATTGTCATGTTCACTTGTTAAGTTTTTGTCAGAGTGTCATAAGAAGGTATAATTAATTCAAAGTAAGAGAGAACATTGGTAAACTAAACACATATGTATGTTTGGGACAACACTGACTCTAAACATAGATTAAGAAGCACATGAGAGAGAGAGAGAGAGAGAGAGAGAGAGAGAGGGGTGGGTGGGTGGGTAGGTAGATAGATAGATAGATAGATAGATAGATAGATAGATAGATAGATAGATAGATAGATAGATAGATAGATAGATAGATAGATAGATAGATAGATAGATAGATAGATAGATAGATAGATAGATAGATAGATAGATAGATAGATAGATAGCAGCTATTAAGTGGAAATTGTCCATCATCCAAACAGAGTCGTCCTCTAAGAATAAAAGATAGATGACATATGTTAGAAGACACAGAGTGAAGGTCTTACGTTTGCAGGAATCTGTTGCAGTTTTTGGTCGGTTTAGGTCTCTGTAAAAGCCATCCTTGCAGTTCTGGCAGTGACGGCCTTCGGTATTGTGGCTGCAGTCGCTGCAGACACCCCCGCTCCGTCGGCCGGATGCAATCCACTTTGAACGGTCGAAGTGGCAGCTTTTGGCGTGACCGTTGCATTTACACTCTGAGTTTAGGTGAACATACATGATGGTCAGAAATGTCAGCTCAGGTGTAAGCTTTCCTTAGTTCTCTTCATTTCCTCTCCCATCCTTTCCTTGTATTCAGATTCCCTTTTCATTCTCACTCTGCCCATGTTTCTTACTTGTTCTGTTCTTTTTATATGTTCATTTTTTATGTTCATGCAAAGAAAATGAGTATCAAAGTCTGGCAGCTCTCTCTACCACTATTGTTAAGGGAGTCTCTTGAACCTGTATTTTGGTCTACTATAAGTATATGACGGTCTACTATAGGTATATGACGGTCTACTATAGGCATATAATGGTTTACTATAGGTATATGATGGTCTACTATAAGTATATAATGGTCTACTATAGGTATATAATGGTCTACTGTAGGTATATGATGGTCTACTATAGGTATATGATGGTCTACTATAGGTATATAATGGTCTACTATAGGTATATGATGGTCTACTATAAGTATATGATGGTCTACTATATTTATATAATGGTCTACTATAGGTATATGCTGGTCTACTATAGGTATATGATGGTCTACTATAGGTATATAATGGTCTACTATAGGTATATAATGGTCTACTATAGGTATATGATGGTCTACTATATTTATATAATGGTCTACTATAGGTATATGATGGTCTACTATAAGTATATGATGGTCTACTATATTTATATAATGGTCTACTATAGGTATATGCTGGTCTACTATAGGTATATGATGGTCTACTATAGGTATATAATGGTCTACTATAGGTATATGATGGTCTACTATAAGTATATGATGGTCTACTATATTTATATAATGGTCTACTATAGGTATATGATGGTCTACTATAGGTATATGATGGTCTACTATAGGTATATAATGGTCTACTATAGGTATATGATGGTCTACTATAAGTATATGATGGTCTACTATATTTATATAATGGTCTACTATAGGTATATTGATGGTCTACTATAGGTATATAATGGTCTACTATAGGTATACGATGGCCAACTATAGGTATACGATGGTCTACTATAGGTATATAATGATCTATTATAGGTATATAATAGTCTACTATAGGTATATAAAGGTCTACTATAGGTATATAAAAGTCTACTATAGGTATATAATGGTCTACTATAGGTATATAATGGTCTACTATAGGTATATAATGATCTACTATAGGTATATAATAGTCTACTATAGGTATATAAAGGTCTACTATAGGTATATAAAAGTCTACTATAGGTATATAATGGTCTACTATAGGTATATAAAGGTCTACTATAGGTATATAAAGGTCTACTATAGGTATATAATGGTCTACTATAGGTATATAATGGTCTACTATAGGTATATAAAGGTCTACTATAGGTATATAAAGGTCATTGCTTGGATCGACGTTGATAATTGATCCCACTTGAGCTGTTTGTTGTTTTTGTTTAGGTTTGGTCTTTATTGTTATTTGAATGTTGTGTATAATTGTTGACTTACTGAATCACTGATGTCACATGTATAAAGTAAGAAATCGAATGAACATATTGAGAGAAAAACATTATAGTCTATGTTAGAACTTCAGACATTACCACAAAAGTAATGAAATATGTGTGACATGGCACTTTTAATACGCCATTGGCCAATCATGATAAAGATGAGTGGGTTCGTGTTTTAAAGCCACAGTGATACAGATGCAGCAGTAAAAGCAGCTGCAGTAAAAAGAGGAGATGCTATGTTCTTCATCATGCATCATCTACTAAAAGGTTATATGTGATTTATGACTCTGGAGTCATTTCAGAGATGGGTGTACACGCTGTGTGTCCTACTCTACGTTTGACTCTTGTGCGCCATCACTCACTCTGACACTCGTGTGGCGTCCTGGTGATGCCGTTGGCGGCCTGCCACGGTCTGTCATTGTAGAGTGGAGCACAGCGCTCACAGTGATCACCAGCTGTGTTGTGTCTGCAGACACACTTACCATGAACCTGTAAGTCAAACACAACACACAGAAAACAATCATATGTGGATTCATCCTATTATTATTATTACACATCTTACTGCATCTTTCATACTGTTTTCTTCTGTGCTCTTATTTTCATTGTATGTTCTTTTCATTTATCATCAGGTATGAATAATTTTCAACCATCAGTTCCCTAACTTTCACCCAGGACCCAAACCCACTTTTAACTTTTAAAGTGATAATGTAACATTAGTGCATAGTATGTTAGTACATCTGAACAGTTATATTCATATTCATATTTTTAGTCCATTGGCCCAAAGACTCAGATGGACTATGGACTATTTGCATAAAATGGCATCCATCCCTGAACAGTTTATCCAAGAATCTTGTCCAAAACCATCAGTCAGGCAATACATTTACACGAACTTAGAAATGTAATTTATTGCCGATTAAGGACTTGATTGGAGTTTCCCAGAAATCCAAGTTTACATGCCAGCAAGAGAAATTCGAAATTACTGTTCCAGTCCCAGACACTAGTTAGCGATACACACCCCTTCGTGTTAGCATGCTCTGGGTTGTGCCATAGAAGAAGAACATTAACTAAACAAAAGAGTCTAATTTGAAGCAGATGTAGTTGAAGGACGACAACAACACCCAGAGAAGATAAAGACAACAACCATACAGCGGCTCAGTACATTTCATATGTACTGTTAAACTCTGATCTATTACAGTAACGTACATGTTGTCATGACCAGGCCAGTCTTAGTCTAGCTAAGGTCGGGTGGTGTTTACATGCACAGAGAAATTTGATTTGATTACATTGACTTGGTTACTCCGACTTCTAAAACTCTAGTTCAATGTCATTATACTGGGACCAATCCGTTTTCAAAGAAAGGGCCTTATTTAAAATCCTTGCATGTGATTAGATAAAGAATCTGTCTGTCATCTTGACTAACGCACCACATTGAACTCAGAGCGACAGCAGGAAGAAGAGCCATACTGCAGCAGATCATCAAAACAAACTTTTACTCATTACTTTTATTGAATTTTACAAGAACATACAAAACAAGATTCGGCTCACATATAGTTAAACATACATACATACACACAGGCAGACAGAGGCTCATTAGTTCTTGGATGGCATGGACAGTGTTTTTTTTTTAGCCATGTGTCTGTGTTATTTCTCCGCTGACAATGTGATGACGTCGACTCAACTTCAACTTTATTGACAGATAAGTCGACTTGAAAAATACTGAAGTCGTTAATGCCTTAATTACTACTATTACTACTGGACTTTAGTGTTGGGTGTCACTTGGTAGAAAATGTTTTTTTTATTAATTCATTTGTGAATGACAAGTCCCTCCTTCTACAGTATACTATACAACTATTTATTACAATATAATAAAAACACAAGTGTTTCTTCTTTTTTCAGCTGACTGTACAATAACAGAATTATACATATTGATCCATTTCCATTACTGTAAATAAATCCACCTCAGTCTTAGGAAATATTGGTCTTTAACTGATATAACAACAAGGAACTCAGTCAACTACACTTCTTTTGTCATGTTGAAACTAAACTAGTACCTCCCTTTACAGTAAAGAGAATAATATGATAGAGACTGTGGGTTGTTACAGCATTAGGTTGAATACCATAATTATGGTTTCCACATGTTTAAATCCCTGTAATGGTAGGTAAAGCTGTAGACTAATATCCAGTGTTCAGTGTTACTGTGTGCTCTGGCAGCACATACCAGCCTGATGCTGAGTAACAAGGGAGTGGTGAGAACACAATGTCAAAGCATATTCCCAAACAAACACAACTGCAGTCGAGTAAGCAGCCTCAGCAGACTTCAGCATGACATGATACCTTCTACAACAACCTTCTCAATAAAGGGCATCTTTATATTCACAAAATACAGCTGGTGGTTATAAAATATCTCAACATGATAAAAAAAGTTTTTATCAGACATGTCAGACAACTGTTACTTAGTGAAAGATGAACAAGCCACGTGTTTATTTGTGGTTTTAAATCATCTGTAAAAGATGCAACAACATGATACAGATGAAAATTAAATCAGATGATAATGACATGCGACTTATGAGGAGAACAATGACATCATACATAACAAGATAGAAAGTATGTAAAACATATATTTTACATTAGGAAAATCACAAGGCACACCACCAAATAAGAATGTCAGAAAAAGTATATTTATTGAAATATAATGCAGATCTAGTCATCATTTATTTACTCAGTATGAAACCTGGGTCTGTATAGTCGAACACAAAAACGTGATATTTTTGCAGGAATTGAAGAAGGACACACACAAATCTTCCTCTACAGCTCTGACTGCATTAGAGGTGTCACATTATTATGGTGCGTTTGAAACAAAGAAAGTGTTGAAGGGGACTAATCAATATTATAATCAAGTAGAGATTAATGTGAAATCCTAATGCTGGTCCAACACTGGGTTCACACTGGAAAAGCTCCAAGGCCTCAGTACTGCTATAGTGAGTGATTTATTATAGTGTGTCCCAGAGGAAGTCAACCTAGTGTCTCATGACAGAACCAGAGCTCTTCATGTCACTTCTATGTCACTTGTCTATGTAAAGACAACCCAGGTGCCCAAAGCCACTGACAAGATATATGGCCCAACCCTGGCATCTAGTGGTTGGCGATGTGCCAATGTTCACCTCATTACTGTAAACAAGGGAAGAAACATGGATGCCGCCATGATTAAAGTGTAAACATGCAACTGGTTATGAAAAAAATAAACGTTTAAGACAGTGGAAAATGACTGGATTCCATTATTTTGAGTGAAATGGAAAAAATACCAGTCTGCCCACCACCCAGAGGGTATGAAGGATGGGGCACTTTGGGTTGCAGGTCTAGCCTCCAAGTTGTATCTCATGTGTTTGTTGTATCATCTTTTGGATTTGAAAACCAGCTGACTCTACTCACCTTTGACTCTAAACATCAGTCATCTGTGGTTCTTACCACTTAAAAGTTAGGTATCCTCAAAAAGTTTAGATCAGAGTTTGTATTTAAACTTATAAAGTAAAAGTTAATTATTTTAGTATTCAAAAAAGAACCACGACAAAAGCAAGTTGAGAGGGGTGTGTCAGAGCCCCCTTAGAGATTGAGGTCTGTCATATAGTAGTATGGGAAGAATATCTCCCCTGCTCGAACCCAATACCCGGGTTCTGCAGGTAACCCACTGATCTGTTGGTCACTAGTGAGGGGAGCTTTATTAACAGAACACCACATGGGGGCCGGTTCACTTTTACTTTGTAAAGATAAACAGGAGACTGTTGTTGTAGGATGGATCATATCACACTTCTCGCTTACAGTATCAATCAAGTGAAATTGGATAACGTTCCCTGGCACACCTGATGATTTACCCAGGGACACTAATGTGCCACAGTGCACGGGTTGGAAAACACTGTTCTGTGGTCTTGATGTAGGAGATCAATCTCCCAATAGAAGTGGTTGGTACTCTCAACAATTTACATTATTCTTGTCAGTGCTAAATACACACACACACACACACACACACACACACACACACACACACACACACAGTGGTACCTCTACTTACGAAATTCATTTGTTCCAGAAGTGTTTTCGTACCGTGAATTTTTCGTAAATAGAATTGCATTTTACATGTAAAAGGCCTAATTCCTTCCAAGGCCTCCAATACTACCCTCTAAACCCTTTAAAAATTATAAAAATTTACCAATTTTGGATGAAATATGTGTTAAAAAAATGTAGATTTACATTTTAGCCCGTCCAGGCTAACATCAGCTATTGTGTTGATACAAACAATATAAGAACAACAATGTAATAATAGAAAGATGGGTGAGAATCACAGTGAAAGTTATAACATAAAAAAAAATGTTACAGACTAAATGAGATGATAACAGACAAAAGAGACATACAATGCAATAAAAGACAGAAAAATAATAATTTTACAGGCCAAAAATGTTATAAAATCAAAACACCCAAAATGATGTAAATCATGTAAAAAAATATAGGATGAAAGTTATTCCAAAATGTAACAGTTAACAATAATAATGTAAAAATATAATGTTGTAATGTAATGTAATAATTTTGACGATAATATGGAAAAAAAAAACACAGACAAATTTGCTTCTAGGTCAACTCACCATGTTACTGGTCCTGGTCTGAACACCTGTGGCGGGTCCACAGTGGTCAGCATGTCCGTTACAAAGGCAGCTTCCTTTAACGATAAAGTCATAGATGGCGTAATGGTTGGTGGGCGTGGCCAGAGAGCGTTTACCCTGGCAGGGGCACGGCTGGTGCTGCAGTAGGTGGACTCGCAGGTTGGTGGTCATGAGTTGATCCTGGGCATCTGGACCATAGGGGTCCACTGAAAGCCAGGGGGATAAGGCTCGATAGATCACCTGGGACATTCAAGGACAGGAAAAATAAAAGACAATCAGTCACAAACGACGACACTATTATGTTCTGCTGTTGCAAAGGAGAGACAAAACTGATCTGTGGTCCCTGTTGAGTGATATAATATAAGAAACATCCTCATATCAGGATGCTCATGCCACCATGTTTCATTATACACTTCACACTGCCCAAAGTGTACAGTGTTTGGGGGTCATCTGACAAACTGTCCTAGACCCAAAAAGAACGATTTTGATTTCATCAGTCCAGAAATTATTGCACCCTTTTTCTTTAGGCCAGTCTGTGTGTTCTTTGCCAAACAGTAACCTGTTCAGCATAAATTGGGTTTTTGGTTTTGTTTTGTTTTTTTCAAATGTAAGTACTCGTATCCCACTTCATCTGGGTCTGGGTCGTGGGGGCAGCAAAGAAGCCCAGACTTCCCTCACTCACAGCTACCTCACCCAGCTCTTTCATGGGGATCCCGAGGTGTTCCCAGTCAAGCCAAGAGATGTAATCCCTCCAGTGTGTTTTGGGTTGGCCCCCAGGTCTCCTCCCGGTTGGACATGCCTGGAACACCTCCCCCATTTCACCCAGATGGTATCGTGAGATCTCGTGAGATGTCATCTGGCAACAGGTAACAGAGCCGTGACCTGAACAAGTTTGCTCTGCCATTTTTTTGGTGCAGCAGCTACTGTGGTGCCATCTTCTCCTGTAGATGCTAATGCTAATGCTAGTGCTACTTCAGATTCACTGCAATGGGGGACGGGCTGGGGGGAGTGTTACCTGCATTCCGTGGGTGGGCTCATCCCCAAGTGGGTGACCCCCATGTCCACATGACATAATGTGGACAGGCTTTTTCTGAGTCACTCGTTTCTCTGTTGTTTTCTATGAATGGGAAATACAGCCAGTGGAGGTGACACACCACTTTCAAACGTAGCATGTGTTGGTAACTCAGGGTGACCCATCAGATTCCAAAAGGAGTGTGTAAAAGTTGATTTCAGTGGAATGACATCTTTAAAAGGACATTTTTCCTCACTACTGTCACTCATCATCAGTGTTTGCTCCTGCAGAATTCTGTCAGGTTCCTGTAAATTGGCTTTGAGAGTCTGGTTACAACCAGTTCTATTTGTAAAATGTCATGATACAACTTTTTTTAATAATATGATGATATATAATTACATTTGTTTGGTTGGTTGAGTGAAAATCATCTCCAAGTAGGAAAATTGAATCAAAATAGCACCAATTAAACCACCAAATACAGCTTAAAGTCCACTGTGGTGATGGTGTATATTACAAAATGTGTGTAACTGTCCAAATGGCCAGGAACCATTTTATATTTGATGAGTTTTGAAGCCCTCCACATGAACAGTGTAACATTTTTTTTTCTCATTGCTGCATGATAGTTGCACTTTTTATGTTTGAAATTAGTAATTTGTTGGATTTTTTTGTGATTTAATATGTTTTTTTGTTCAAGAAAAATGAATCTTTGAGCATTGTTACCTGATGTATCAAAGATGATATAATTTAAACTCATATACATAAATTGATATTTAACAAAAAATGTGTTTGTTCAAAGAATTAGAAATTTCTGGCAATTATTTAATAGTATGTGCTTTCCATGGTTAACTGTATGTAATAGTGGGTGTGTTGTTCTATATTATTTTTCCATATAATGCAGAATTAGCACATTGCACATTTGTTTTTAACCAATATAATACTTTGTACTTTTTTTTAAATTAATTTTTATTCTGAATTTTATTCTTATTGTATGAGTGGTACAGTATGTGTTGTTTATGCAGTGGGGATCTTCTGTCCAAGACAAATTTCTCCCGAGGGAGCCTAATAAAGACACCTTGACCTTTAAATCTGATTTAATTCAAGTCATGTGATTAAGATTCTCCTCTGGTGATGTGGATTAACTCATCTACTGAAGTGAAGGAAACACTAAAAAGAAGCATAAATAAGTAAACACACTGGTTGTATTTGAGCATAACATATGCAACCAGCATTGTATTTGTCATGAACTCAAAAATAAACTTAAGGATCACCAGGAAAAGCGGGTTGGGGTAATATGTGACTATATTCTGAGTTGTTTTAAATTGTGTGACGCCATCTGTTAATGATGCCTTCTTCTTCTTCCACTCAAAACCTGCGGAAACATGGGCTGGTTCAGCAGAGGCACCAAGGTTCTAATCTGGTGCAAAAAGGCCACGAGTCCCTACACATGAATGAAAAGCCTGCTCATGAATAAAACATGCTTGGCTATAGCTCAAACCACTCAGCAATGACACAGCACAGGTCCCAAACTGCCCTGGGAGAACATCAGAGGTAAAAGCGGACATTGATATCCTACTCATGCATATCAAAGCAGTTTGCAGCTTAAGGAGCCCATCACAGGAGATTGGTTTACAAAGCTTGGACAAGCGTTTGTTTGGTGGTTTGTGTGATATCAGCTTAGTGCATCCTGGTGTCAATAAATGGACAAAAGCAGAGCAGAGCAGAGGCTTTGCCACTGTGAAGCACTTACAGGAATATCTGAGCAGGCGGTTTGATGTGGCCATTCAGATATTAGAAAGAAAAAATTACAATCCTTTGACCTTCAAACCTCATTGTTAAAACCAGTCACTGCTGATTTATTGTAATCTTCACCTGAATACTTTTCAACAAACCAGACCTGGGTTCAGTATTACTGTCTATAAACTGTGAATCATTTTCATTATAAACTGTCCATTTATCTTTTATTTCATGACCGTGCTAGACGCCCCTAGCTGCAGCAAATCTAATTTGCTACTGAAGACAGTCTACTTATGCTCAATGTAACTTTTAACTAGATTTCCCTTATACTGGCCGACGAATCACAATGAAGTATAGAGTCAGAGGACGGGCGTAACAAAGTAACAACAGAGCTGTGATGATTCTGACAGAAACAACCGTAGAAGAAGAACAACGGCGATAGATGGTCGCGATTTCCTTTTAGCAAAGATGAGTGAAGAATGTGAGAATACGTCAGCAATCTTGAAATTCTTTTTACAGAAGTGACAACAGTCATTCAATTCCATAATCTCTAATATTGTTTAGTCATTCGTAACTTTCTACAGACTCTTCCGTGAATTTTCCGGCACTCTCATCCTAAAGCCATCCTAAAGATTACGTTAATTGGTTGAAAGACAGCCTTTTAGTCCGCCTCCCCTGCCGATGAATCACGACTAGACCCATACATGAAATGAATGGGGTTAATGGGGTTAGGCTAATGAGCAACTGCTTTGATGACAAATGATCTGAATCTAGGTCTGAACATGTTATAACTGTATATCATATGAAGATATCATTTTTATAACACAAAAGGGATGCCCAGATCTGATCATGTAATTGGAAATCAGGACCGATCATGTTGATTTCAGTATTGATTGGAATTGGTTATTACGTCCTGATCAGTGATCGGTTGCCATTGGCACCTGTAGACGTCAATCGTGCTTTTTTTAATGGGAGCTCGACAGTGGAGATCAACCATACAATTTCATGTACTGATGAAAAATATACAAATAAATAGCAGAAGTCATAGAGAGAGATAAGATGGAGAAATTAAAAAAACAGAAACTGAGCCACAGGCGGCTGTGGTAGAGCGGGTTGTCCAATGATCGGAAGGTTCGCGTCCCGGCTCTGGCTGTCCACATGTCGAAGTGTCCTTGGGCAAGACACTGAACCCTAAGTTGCTCCCAGTAGGGTCAGGCAGCGCTGGTGTATTGGCAGCAGCCGTCTACTGGTGTATAAGTGTGTGTGAATGGGTTGTTCTTTCTGTGAAGCACTTTGTGACCCATGTCTGCGAAAAGAACTATACTAATAAATAAATTGAAATTGAAATTAAAAGTTGAGGCAGTTCACGCTGGAAAAGAGTATGTGTCAGAAAAGTGCAGAAAAAGCGTGTTGATTCAGTGAAAGAGAGACAAAGACACGAACCAAAGAAGGAGCTTCATAAAATCAAAGTGGGCCAAACGGTGAGCGTTATGGTGGGTCACATTAGGATATCGATTTCTATGGTTGATTCGGTCAAGCTGCTGCTTCATAATTATCACAAAAATAAATGCAAACATTGCACATAGTATCTGTTCTTCCATGTTGCTAGTTGAAACAGAATGCAGAACAGGAAGTGGATGCAGTTGTTTTCTTCAAGTAGACATCCAGACCTTAACTGATCAGAACACCTCCAGTTTTTAAAGCCCAATTAACTAGAGCAGAATACACCCATTTCCATTGAAACCTTTATTCGGAATTAACATGTCCATATAAACACAAAAGAAATTGCTTTGATTCTGAATTATTTTATTCAGAATAATTAATTCAGAATTTAAATCATCATGTAAACGTAGCAAATGCATTTACTTATTGACTGAATGCATTTTTTATTTTTAAAGGACAACACCAATTTTTTTGCAATTGGTGCCTTAATTATGATGTAATTGTTCTACTCATATATGTTACTTTTTAAAATTTTGATTCCTCTGGACGAAATATCCACAAAAAGGCATACAACAAGAGTCAGCAGGGCACAGACTCGTAGATGCTAAATCAGTTATTTTGTTGAAATCAATTAATATGTCTCATTAAAACTTTGAAAGACCCTGGCTGATGGTTTGAGATAAAATAAATAAATAATGTAAGCCAAGACACACAAGTGACATCATCTCTGTACGTGCTGAATCAAGAGGTTTTAGCCCTTTGCTTTAGCTAGCTACTTGACACTCAGCAGTTAATAGTGAAAACTCACATCGGAGTTCTCATCTGGGTCTTTCAAAGTTGAAATAATAAAACCAAGAAAAGGATTTGTAGTTGTAGTCATAGGTTATTATGGTATTATTTCACTTTAGATCAAATTGTTCTGGATGTTGAACCTGAACTAAAATGATTTTGACTAACAATATCTTCAGTGTAATTTTTGCATTTCACACATTTATTCTGGATTGGAACATTTGGTGGACTGGTTTTGGGTCACGGGCCACATGTTTGGTCATTTTAATTATCTGATAACTCCAGAAATCAAATAATAATCTAAGTCAGGGGTGACAAACTCATTTTAGTTCAGTTCAAACATTCAGTCCAATATGATCTGAAAAGGGCCAGACCAGTAAAATAATAACAGTGAAAATATTACAATTACATTCTGATCATGTTTATATCTATAATGTTTTCCTCCAAATGTGAATAACATCAACAACTTGACATATTTTAAGACAAAAAAGTGCAACTTTAACAGTTTTCTGCCTCAGTCTATCAGTTTGTCATTTGGACATGTGCAGAACAACTGACATTTCAATTACAAATACACAAAACATTTAGTAACAGGCAGAATATTTGTAAAATTACACGCATTTCTCTTCAGCTATTTCATGTGGTTCATATTTGTTCAGGTATTTATTTTTTGTAAAAGGATGGTTTGTTAATATAAAGATTGTCATGTAATGTACCTTTTTTTTACATTAAAATCTGCAATTTTCATTATTTATAGGTAATTATGATCATATTTTACTGGTCTGACCCAAATGAGATCTAGTTATTCTGTGTGTAGAAGCTGAATTAAAATCATTTTTACACCATTAATATGTTGTTATTCATCCTTTTGATACCTGTAATCTAAGTATTAGCTCCTCCTTGTTTTCTGCATTAAACTCACCTCTCCTCTGGTGCATGGAAAGGCTCCTGAATACTTTGAGGTGCAAGTCACTCCACTCTCCCCAGTGGGCCACCCCTCTGCCACGCCAAATGCCTCCTTGCAGTCCTTGGCAAAATACCTGAGGGTCTTCCATGTTCGCCCATGGTCCTGGGAACGTTCCAGGACCATGACAGCAGGGCGTGGAGAGCGGAACACCACAATGAGGTGGGTGAAGAGGAACTCTGTCTCCAGGTCCAGCTGCAGCACCTCCTCCTTCATCCCCTCTGCAGACTGCCACCACGTGTCAGGAAAGCGGAAAGAGGAGTCACTCATGGCAGACGGAGGGTGAGCCTGGCTGGAAACAGCAGCATTGCACTTGCTGCACTTTGCTGGTGAGCAAGACTCCCTGCTGTAAGGGGCAGCCATCTGTTTGTAGAAGCAGTAGGGTTCAGATGAGTTAGAACCACAGACAGACCGGGTGGTCAGAACTCTGCCCTGGGCCAAGTTCCCCATGCGGGGGTTACAGGCTCGGCCAGAACATCGGCTCAGCATGCCTACAACAGAAGATTCAGAAAACAGAGATGGTGAGACAGGACAGGATAGTGCAACAATGAGTGAATTTATATATAAAGTAGTGCTTTGAATCAATTAAAATGTTTAATTGTGATTAATCGCATGAATGCAATTGTTAACTCATGATTAATCACAGTTTAATCACATATCTTTGTCATTGAAATTCATTGTGATACTCTTATTAATGTAGAAAAACAAATAGGCTTGGTTCGTACAAATGTTTTTTTGTTTTTTTTTTTTAATTAAAAACAAACCATGATAAGATATGTCAAACAGGGGAAAACAGAAAAAATATAACAATGAAGGCTCAAAAACAGCCCCTGAAAATAGGCTGATACAAAAGATTGTTTTGCCTTATCAATCTTCTTAACCCTTGTGCGGTCCTTCGTAAAAGGCACACTGGCTGTGTCCTATAATCGGGTCTTAAAAACCCAGATTCCAAAGTTCAGTTCCATAGACTCATCACCCCACCCCCCAAGGATATATTACTGTTTTCAGTAGTAAGCAATAGCATCCTACAGTACGTATAAAAAGGTACATTTGTGAGCCACCGGGTCTCTTTGACCCGAAGGACCGCACAAGGGTTAAACAACAACTGCATTAAAAAAATTTTATTTCATAGTGTTCTGATATTGCGTTTTGAATACATTTTAATTGATTTATTTAACCTTTATTTAACCAGGAAAGCCCCATTGAGATTAAAAACCTCTATTTCAAGGGAGACCTGGCCAAGAGGCAGCAAAAAGATAGTTAAAGATAAAAGATATAAAATTACATACAATTATAATATATATATATATATATTTAAATGAGTTGACCTCAATTGCTCTCAGTCTTTGATTTAAATGCACTTAAAGAGATTTGTTCAGGCATCTTCCAGTGTTTTTGCAGCATGTTCCATGTAATGGGAGCAGTGTAAGATAAAGCTCTTTGTCCTATTTCTGTGCAGGAAAATGGAACACAGAGAAAATTGACCATTTGAAGGCAATGACTAGCAATCAATACTTCTTGTGATTAAGTCACAGATATCGGAGGGCAGCAGACCAAGCATGGCCTTAGAAATAAAAGTGACCAATGTCCCTGCCTCCTTGTGGACAGATGGCCATCCAACTCAAGAATACAATTCACAATGGTGTGTTAATGCTCTAACCTGCTCATGAATGAGAAGCATGATAAAAAAATAATAATAAAAAAAAAAAAAAACACTACGAGTGGGAGGAAAAAATCGATTCACATATGTATCAGGATTTTTTGTTTTCCGGTTTTTAAATCGTTGTTGTTGTTTTTTTTAATCAAAATTTCCCTCCATATTCAAATGATTCATTTTAAACCAGGTGGAGGGAAAATACAGCTGGTAAAGACAGTAGACAACTGTATGAGTCACTCAGATACAAGAGGACAGCTAGCTTAATATCGTATTAGCATTAACTTATGCGTAGATAAACAATACACTATGCTAATATCTATTCCAATTGTATTGTGTTATTAATCTCACCTTGTGTCATTTACTCACAGTAATAAACCAGGAGTATATGAATTATAGTTCGGGGGAAAAGAGCGTGATTCTAAACACGGAGTTGGTGCGTTCAGGGCCGCTGTAACATCTCTGGTGCGTTCAGTAGCACGGGATATCTGATAACTTTGACAAAATGAGTTGTTCCTGAATAAACAATCAACAACAATTAAAGTGTGTGGGCTTTCTAACAGAATGGAAGAGCAGAGCTGGACATGTACACTTTTAAGTTCACTGTATTATGAAGTATGTTAATTTAAAGGCTCCTACTTGTGTTGTGTGTAGATAAATGTAGCAGTTTACTTCCCAAAGTCTGGTTCAAATATAATCCTGCTGAATAAATCTGAATTGACTCACATATGTTGTGATTTTTTTGGGGGGAAATATGGCTCCTGATATGATCTGTAGGCATCATTATTCAGCTTTTTCACATGGTCTGATACTAAAAAGGCAAGTGAAAAATCTGCAATATCGAAGAATTGCCTTTTAAATTGAATCAGCACCCACAAAATCATTAAAAAAATCGAATCGGCATAAAAACATATCGTCCCAGTCCTAATAAACACTGTCAATTCCTCTAAGACTTTGAGCAGAAGCATTCATGTACAACAGGTCTCCATAGTCTAGCACAGATAAAAAATGTTGCACTCACAAGTTCACCTCAAAATAGAAACAAAACTTCTTTCAAAAAGGAAAACTCAATTTAAGTTTCAGTTTTGTCACAAGATATATTTAATTTTTTCATGTTTTTTTCTGTGCTTCAAATTTAAACACATTTTCCAGCTCAGTGGACATTTTTGTAACTCCATAAAAAAATTGGTTTAAAAATACTTCAATCACATTGGTTTTTTCATGTCTAAAGAGGAATAAAAACACTTTGGGAAAAAAAAACTTAACTAAGGTTCTCACAATTCATGCATCAAAGGGTTAATGGATTGTTTTAAAAGTGTTAACAATAATGAATTCTCTCAGTGAACTAGTGTTACTTATGGAGTTCATCAAGGATCAGTTCTTGGACCAACAATTTGAGTTATAACCTAGAATGTGATTGTGACATTTTAGTTAATTGTGACCTTGACTTTTGACCTTTACTCAAATGGATCATTGCATCTGATGCATATTAACTATATGTATATGCCCATGTAATGTCATAGTGATATCTCAAGTATTCATTGAGTTATAGCACGATATTTCTCTGCGGACACACACACACACACACACACACACACACACACACACACACACAGACAGACAGTGATTACAATAATCTCTCCGAACCAATGTTGGGTGAGATTCATTATAAACTCTTAGAAATTATAATTTCCAAAGACATTTGTTATCACTAGATCACTGTAGTGTATCTGAAAACTACAAAGATGGCTGAAATGGCAGAGCAGCTCATTTACATTTAAAGGTCCAGGACTCAAAATGACCTTTATTATGTCATAGGATTGAAAATGTGTCGGTAGAGTTTAATGAATGAATGAATGATTGAATGAATGAATGAATGGACCACAGGGAAATGTTTTAAAGTCCATAATTTCATTTAAAAAAGCAAAATACGGCCCCTTTAAAGCTGATGAAGCCACTCAGGTAATTAAACTACAGGATACATTAAAGATAATAAAGATTGAATGACCAACGATTTTCAGCTTTTAAATTCAAAACAAATCTGAAGTTATTGTGCTTGACCCCAAAAAATGGTTAGGGATGGAATGTTTAGAAAAGTCAATGTCAAATACTAAGTAAAAATGTTTGCTTATCTATACTTTACTCCAGTAATTATTTTTCAGATTACTTTTTACTTGAACTCCTTACATATTCACACAACTATCTGTACTTACTACTCTGTGCATTTTAAAAATAGCCTCCTTGCTTCCATTTCATTTTGGCTCATTTTTATTCCTACTTTTCATCTTTCAAAAAAAAAATGTAATTTTTTTTTTATAAAATTGCAATCTAGAAAAATCATACAATTTGATTGTAGTTGGACGAGAAGCATGAACATTTACCGTTCTAACACCCTATTGGTTCAATCATGGCACATGGCACAAATCAGGTCACTCTCCAGCACAGACATAGCAGATGTATCATATGTAGCCTGGTTTGAAGACGTCCAGGGCAGTGACTCAAAATAAGTACAGAACTCACACAACATGTCCCAACACTAAGCACCAGCAGGGAGGCCAGGAAGACCACCCAGGCCTTGAACATCCTTGGCTGTTTTTGGGAATGGATGGATGTAAAAACAACTCCTTTTTGAATGTGTTTCAAGCTCTGCACACCCAGCGAGTGGCTTTCAAAAACTCAACATCTATTTTGAAAAAGCATATTGAGGTATATATAGACTCTTTGCACAGTGATTTTTACCACTTCCACTTTTGAATTCCCAGTAGGCATACTAATTTCCAGTGCGCTATTTTTGGGACTACAGTAGGTTAGTAGGTAGATCTGTAGGTAGTGTGGATAAATAATCGTATCTATCTCTATGTCTAATAACCTATCTATTAGTGCGCATGTCGATGTATAAACGACCCGCAACTGAACGCTTTTTTAACTAGCCCACCCGCCACTTGGACTGCAAGAAACATATTTGTGAAGAACGGACCCGACCCGCTTCTGGACCCACATTTTTAAACAGTAGTCAGTGGTCTTTATGAACATCAAATGACATATCTGCATTTATTTCCATGTTAAAATCTGATGCCATTGCTTGCGCGCAGCATCTAAACGAGGGGTTGACAACCTGTAACACCCAAAGAGACATTTGAACCCAGTTTCCACGGAAAAGAAAACACTGGAAGCCACTCATCATCTTTAAAAATCTCAGCGAATGTGTCCAAAACCTTCCTTTTGTTAGTTGTATGTTTCCGGAGCTTCCACTCTCCCAACTTGACTTTCTCTCTTGCTCCCTTCATAAGGTTGGATACTTCTGACGTTGTACATCACCTTCACCGAAATTCAGTGAATAAAGCGCATTTTCCAGGTTATTTTAATGTCTGTTAGAAAGCCCAAACAGTTTAATTGCTTGTTTGATTGTTTAATCATATTTATTCAGGAACTCATTTTCTGTAAGTTTTCAAATATCCCATGCTGTTGAACGCACCAGTGATGTTATGACGGTTATTAATGTACGTCCATGCTGCAAAGTAACCATGCTAAGTGTTAATTGAACGATCGTTCACGAATGATATCATATTTTTGACATGAACGACTCGTTCACTTTTGCCAAATGAACGGGAAGTTGTGAACGCGGTTATTCTGGCATTTATTGAACTGCGCTCTTATGTAGTTCACAATTCGCTCTTATCACATTGTAATTATTGAGTCCTATAAGGTATAAAATGGGATCAAAACACAGCATTATCATAGATGTCATTTTTGTATTATTCTGAACACATTTTGGCAACATAATGTTGTGGAATAGCCAATGAGAAGCGTTTTGGGCGGAGTAGAGAGAGAGAGAGAGAGAGAGAGAGAGAGAGAGGGGTACAGAGAGTTTTTGGGAGTGGAGAAAAAGAGTTAAATGTACAGAATGTGACCGGCGACCGGAGCAGGTGTTGTCCCGTTGGAAATAAACATTGAAAACGAAGCTCACTGAAACCACTCCTTGTGTTCACCTGCAGAGGGAAGTTAACCCTGGGGTAAGGGACTTATGTCCGGGAGGAGGACGGCATTTTCCCCTGATTTCTGACTACGTTCAGGATAACGTCAGGAACGGTTAATAATAAGTTTGCAATAATAACACAAAAAAAGAACGAAAAAAGGAACGAAAAAGTTCATTTTGGGATCCATGAACTTCTCATAATTTGGAAGAATGAACGATGAACTGAACTAATTCATATTGAGTAACTTGAACTGAACTTTGAACTAGTTCCTAATCAAGGTCAACTTTCCCAACACTGTCATCTCGCCTTCTTTTTCTCTTTATTCATATACTCCTAGTTTATTACTGTGTGTAAAAGCCAAATGGTGAGATGAATAACACAGTAGAGTAGATATTAGCATGGTGTGTTGTTTATCTGTACATAAGTTAATGCGGTTTAGCACCGGTGTGTTGTAGTAATGAGCTAGCTCTCATCTGTGTGCTTTCCGTGAGGTGATTTGTGTATTCCATGAGCCATATGATATATCTGAGTGACTCATACAGTCATCTACAGTCCTAGTTAATTTATTGTTGTATGTATTATACAAAACGCGCACTGGAAATGAGTACACCCACCAGAAATTCAAAAGCGGAAGTGGTAAAAATCACTGCACAAAGAACCTGCATATACTGTATCATGGATTACTCCATTGAATATATTCACTGGAGTAATCCATGAGATCAGAATGTGTGTTTGTTATATTTGTTTTAAATTTCCTTTAACATAATTTTTGTCTTATTGAAACGTTTGTGGCTATTTTCATGTATTTTATTTGACTATGTAAAATGCAGTGAAGGATGAATGTTACTGGTTTTCTTGAGGCCATTATAGTTGAATAACTTATTCTGTTTTAGTGTCATGGTGTATCCTGTATGTGTTTTTATATGGTTTTGACTTTGTATGGTTCCTACCTTGGCCAGTTCTCCATTGCAAAAGACATTTGTAAACTCAGTGGGACTTCTTGGTTTAATAAAGTACTTTTGAAGTTACGCATATTTATTGGGTTTCTTCATCTTTAAGTCAAACACTTTTTGATGAATGTTTGATATATTCTCACCATAAGTAAGAGATTAAAACTCACATATAACCATATTTTACACTATTTGGTCTTTCTAAAGATCAGATTTTGATTTAATTAAACAACTCAAATAAAATCAAACTGAAAAAAACAAAATAAAAACCATGGAATCAGACATTAGAAGTGCGTTTCTTATTATTTTCATCTGTTGTATGTTTTTTTTATTAATTTTTTCTATCTTAAGTGTTTTTTGTCTCTATATTTTCTATCATTTTATTCCCTTATCATCCATGTTATTTTTTCTCTTCTTGAAATCCTTCAAATATTCTGTTGGATGAATGTCTGTCATGTTTTACCCATATATAACAATTTCAATCCACAAATACCTATTTTATAAAGTTTTCACTCAGATTTTTACTTAAATATGACCCTGTTCTTGGTAAATACTAGATTAGATACTGATTAATTTTTCAACCTGTTATCATGATACTGTAGATTAGGTGCAATTGTTTACAGTGTATAATTTTATGCTGTCATATTATCATCATCACAATGTGTTTGTCTTCATGGTTTATTTGTTATTATTCTGGCCAATAAAACACAATGTTTCAGTTTCAATTAAGCATAATTTTGTCCCAAAGATAGCTGCATACATTTTGCTGATTGTTATGTATTTGTTAATTTCTGATCATAAATAAAGACTTTGAAACCACAAAAATCATCTCTTTTATCTAAAGTTTGCATAAAACTTAGTTTGGACTTTTTTTGTCTTTCATTAAATGTATTGAAGAAACATCAGAAATGTCAAGTACATTTGAGCTTGTTATTTACTTTATTATTATTGTTTTATTATTATTTTACAATCTTTTAATCTTCTATCTGTTACATACTTTCATAGTGTTGCTTCCTTTACGATATTTGGAACAAAATAAGTGACATGTTTTGTCTTTTACAACATTTCTATCTTATGTGTTTAATGTTATTTTTTGTTCTGAATCGTCTTTTCACAGTTTCACAATAATCTCTATGTAATACGATATAATAATCTCTATGTATGACTGATATGTGACGTGAAAATGCTTATCATGACATTTATGATTTAGTCATATCTTCCATACCTTCAATAAAAACACAGTATCACGAGAGAGACAAACACTTCTGAAATGTTGGGTCATTTATTGTGAGTTTGCATTTATTATTATTATTATTATTATTATTATTATTATTATTATTATTATTATTATTATTATTATTATTATTATTATTATTATTATTATTATCATTATCATTGTCATTATTATTATTATTATTATTATTATTATTATTATTATTATTATTATTATTATTATTATTATTATTATTATTATTATTATTATTATTAAAGCTGTTATAACTTACCGGCTGCAGTACAGAAGGATACACACACCAGAGTAATGAAAACTAAATCCCAGAGTCTCATCCTGAAGTTGTCAGAGTGTCCATCCAGTCACCTGTTGCACTGTCAGATGAAGCTCATTTAAACATTAATAATCCACCATGATCCGGCTCGAAAATGGCTCATAAATTGTACCAGCAGATGAAGTTTGCGCGTCTGTCTGTACATGTGCCTCTGCGCAAACTTTCAGTGGTATTATGTTTCAGCTGCACAGGGTTTTTTCTTAAACTTAAACATCCCACGGTCCTTGTCCAGGGTTCAGCTCCGCTATGGAAGTTTCACTGACACTTGGGAATATGAAGAGATTGGCCCCGCCCTCTTCTCTTCTGGGTTGGACCAGGCCCCTCCCCCTGTGGATTTACCTCTAAGGATGAAATGAAATCCCAAAATATGGAGGACTAAACATGCCAAAATTAAGTAAACAAATAAATAATTAGTTAAATATGTCATTAATTAACGTTATTAATTATATTCTCATTGAATTATCTTCATATCTTAATTTTTGCGATATCAAGCGGAAAAAAATTAAAATCTATAAATTATGAAATTAAAGACTAGTGGTGTATATTTTCACTTTCATCTCATTTTATTGCATCTTTTACATACATCAACATACATCATCCCTATCTATTGTGTGTGTGTGTGTATGTATATATATATATATATATATATATATATATATATACACACACACACACACACACACAGACATATTCCATGTTTCATCTTCTACATTGATGTTCTCTCTTGCTCTGTTAATTATTTTTTCATCCACCCCCAGCTTCTGTTATTTTTGTCTGGTTTGTCTTTTACCAAAATTTTAAAACCACCATATAGTTTTTTCACCCTCAAATTTTCTGTTTGGTGAGTATTTATCATGTTCTTGATGACAAACAACAGCAGCACTGATGATATAAGGATTTTATTTCACAGTAAATTAATGAAACATTCATGTGTGACTGCTGTGGAATTCATCTAACATTTCTACCACATGTCAGCCCTCTTATTAATAATATTTAACCTGCTGTCAGGCAGATTAAGTATTATTAAGTATTAGTAGTAGTAATATTATTAAGTATTATCTCCCCACCTCTCCTCACTGGTATTATTCCTTTACATTGTTTTACCTGCTTGAAACATTCAAATATTTTTTTCCTCCTTTTTTTGTCATGTTGCATCTTTTATGTTATTTTCACAAGGTCATCTCATAGGGCTTTACAGAGTTAATTTGGGGGGGGGGGGTCTGAATTATTTATTGAGAGTAAAGTAATTTGGAATTAAATATATTGCCTCCATGTTTACATGGACATGTTAATTCCAAATAAAGGTTTCCATGGGAAATGTGTGTATTCCGCTCTTGTTAATTCAGTTTTAAAAGCTGAAGGTACAGAGGGTTCTGATTGGACAGAATAGTCATTTAACATCTGGATGTCTACTGGAAGAAAATGATGGCGTCCACTTCCTGTTTTGCATTGGTTTCAACTATCAACATGTTAGACCAGATACTACATGTGATGATTGCATTTATTTTTGTGATAATTATGAAGCAGCAGCAGCTCGACTGAATCAACCATAGGAATCAACAAACTAATGCCGGCTGCACAGAACATGTGCATCCTCACAATGAGACCAGGACTATGTGCAGAGTGTACTGTTGTACTGTACTCTTAGGAACTCTTTTGTTCCTGGTGTTTTGCATTTTTAGAACTTTATTTGAAATTGCTACTGCAATGTTAGCATTAGCATGCTATCATATCAGGGCTAACATTTACTGTATGAGAGACATATATAATATAACATGATCGAACATCATAGCTAAGTATTATGTCAGTTGGTAGTCAGATGATTAGCAACTGGCTAAGACATGGGTCATATAATGAACTACAACCATCTGACAAAAAATATAGAGTCAACTGATAAAACTCTTTGTCTAGTAATAAAAGTACACTCCTGAGGTGGATAAAGGGCCAGCTAGTAAACAAAACAAACATACATGCAACTGGGATTACTAGCGAGCATGCTAACATCTGCACTAGCCACCAAACATTCCAACATCATACATAACAACCACTGTACTGTAACAATCAATAGCACCATCAAAAGCACAAACCCACTCATAGAATATAGAGAATTTATCTGTGTCAGTTGTCGCCATTGGAAACACCTGTGAAATGAAGGTATGGGTGGCTTGTGTTTACAGTTAGCCAGCTATACCTGACTAGAGGTGGGGTTGTGTTGTAGTGCCACAAACTGTGACATTTCTCATGAGACTGAGATCTTGGCTGAAGTCTAGGGCCTGGGTCGGTACTGTGAAGTTACAAATAGCAGATTCAGCTCTAGAGACGCTAGTGGGTGAACAGAGGGCTTCCATTTTACCCAAAACAAACCATTTAACCATCACAATTATCCTGAAACTGTTTAATTAAGGTAAACATATTGTCTAGTTCTCTTTTAAGAGCTTTAAAATGTCCACAGACAACTACTCAAAGTCATATCATATAAAAACATGACGCCAGGAGTAATCTGTTCTGACTGTGAACGTGGTCATGTGACTCATCCTTACCACTTGTGTCTGTTTATGATAAGGAGAAGAGAAAGGGTTTTGGTGAACAGTCTCAGTCTCTTCCCTAAGGCATTTAAGCCCTGACAGATCAGGACATTCCTGAAATACTGTAACTCGTCACAGTGACGATCTCCGCTATCTCCTAGGGGGACAAGGTTCATGTTTGTGTGTTTTTAGATTGGCATGGGTTATTTCGGTTGTCTCCAAATGGTCTGACAGGGAAGGGGTGATGCACCTTGAGCTGTTCTCTTTGTGCAACACTTGCATGTTTATCAATCGTCAAATCCCAGGAGTCACTGTGAAAAAAAGCTGCAGGAAGGATGTCTTTGTCAGTCTGTAGCGTATTTCCCTGGCAGGATGAGAGCAATGCACAGAACAAACAAATGACTCTTTTTGTTGCATTTTTCTGCTCCACAGTATAAGACTATTATCTTCTAACCAGAATCTAAAAAGATTTTACTTTTTGTAAATTTGACCTGTATTCCATTCTACTAAAGGTGCAATCAGGAAAATAACTTTTTCATTTTAATTTATCAATAAACTCATGTTTATGTGTAGTGTTTGTTATTATTATTATTATTATTGGCAGCATACATGATACTTACGTATTATGTAATGTATCTATCCACATGAAATAACCCTAAATAGTGAATAAATGATCATTTAAACCTACCAGAAGGAATTATTAACACCTCTTGACAACCTTTCATTGCATTCCTGTGAATTTGTTCAGCACTGGCCTCCTTTTCAGTGTTGTATAGTCAATTTAGAAAATCAATCAAATCTTATCTATATATGGAATGGAATGCACTTATATAACACTTTTCCACCTTCATGGTGCTCAGAGTCCTTTAAATTATCCTCACATTCACCCATTCACACACACACTCATACACCAGTAGGTTTCTAAGGTTCTGTCAGTCCTACTGGGAGACTAAGTAAAGGTTCAGTGTCTTACCCATAGACACTTCAACATGTGGACAGCCAGACCAAGAACGCAAACTGCGACCCGCTCTACCAACTGAGCCACAGCCGCCCTCTAGTATAATAAAGTTATCTCATTACACTTTACATATGAAGGGGGTCAAAACCAGACTCTTAGATATAATGTATTATATTATGGAAAGAACATTGAAAGAAAACAGAACCTTAAATTCAGCGACCATGTTTGTGCATCTTGACGTTGCATGTACCCACCATATTTTGTATATGTAGGATGAAATCTCATATAAACATATTTTTCATTTCTAGGGTCTGCTATTGAGTCATAAATTATTCAAGAGCCTTTCTGAATGAGGTCATGATTGTTATTAATCATGAAGAATTTAGGGTAAAAGAGACAGACATCATAATCTTTTCTATCTAGTGGCTGTAAGTGTTGAACTCGAATGAAGTGAAAACCAAAAAAAAAGTCATAAAACAAGAAATGGCTGCTCAAAGTTATCATATCATGTTCCAGAGGTGTGAAAAAAAATCCCTACCTTTGGATAATGTTTATCCAAGATACAACTTCTTCAAGCTAAAGACTGATTGTAAGATTTTACTGCTTTTATATCACCATGTTCTTTAGATGACACTGACCAAATTTAAAAACCAAACTTCCTGTTGGTATCAGGCTATGTTACTTTTCATGTGGGTCTGGGTGTGATGCATGTGTATCATCCTTATGAATGAAGCTTGTGAACTTGTTGGTGATGTGATGTTTTAATGTTTTAAAGTATGGTTAGTCTAAAAAAAAACTCAGCAAACAAGTGGTGCCCAGCACAACAAACCCCACCCCCTTGCACACATTTTACCTGATTTTCCCGATCTCTTATCATTGTGACTGTGACCTTTGACCTACGTTCACCAAAACCTAATGGGATCTATTCTGGACTAGCTCACACCTTTCCTGAAAATTTCATCCAGTAGAAAAACCTGCTGACAAACAGACATAGATCCAATACTAATATTGATTTGATTTGATTTGAATGATTTATTTTGAATATGTGCAGAATGCAACAATAATCAATACAACAACAACAACAACAATAATAATAATACACAATGACATGTCTGAAAAGGAGTAGGATGAAACATAAACTTATTTAATCCTACCCCTTCTTCACTTCCTCAATAACCTGAATTCATAAAGTGCATAGTACAAAAATGATGATAATGGTAAAAATAACAACAACAACAACAATAATAATAATAACAACAATAATAATAATAATAATAATAATAATAATAATAATAATAATAATAATAATAATAATAATAATAATAATAATAATAATAATAATAATAATAATAATAATAACAATAATAATAATAATAATAATAATAATAATAATAATAATAATAATAATAATAATATACAAAAAAATATCGAGATTATTGATATAAAGAGTGGTGTAACCCTAAATTAACTATGAACATATTCCTATTAACAATTTAGAATTAATATTACTAATGTTTTATGTGTAAGGTGTTGTGCAATGTAAGGCAGAGTCCTGCACGGTTCTGATTTTGACATACCGCAACCGCCCGTACCCGTCATGTTCAAACCCGTATCCGACCCGTTTTCCGACGAAAAAAAATAAATAAAATCCGCACCCGAACCGACCCGCTATAAATGAACCCGATATCCGACCCGAACCCGGAAGAAAATGTAAGATAGCCAAACTTGAATACAAACATTTATTGCCACGAATATACTGAACAGTGACATATCCAAGGCAGAGCCAAATAAATATGTTGTTAAACAGTGGCAGACAAATAATAAACTCAAAAAATATTTTTATCCGTGAGCACACACACACACACACACACACGCGCGCGCGCTTGTAAGACGCATCAAGAAGGAAGCCGACAGGAGGCAGCTATACAAGTCCAAACTAAAGAACAGTTTTTAGCCTATGAACCGCAAATTAGACCCGCGATCACCCACGTCCGAACCGAACCCGTATCCGACACAGCACAACATTTTTCACCCGTTTCGTGAAATTTTGCGGTTCACCCACGGGTACCCGAACCGAAGGGCATATGTTAGCTGAATTTTACCTCATTTCTTTTAGTGCTACAGCTGTTAAAATGAGTTCCATTTGAGTCAAAATATGGGGTAAAATCTACTCAACCAAAATGAGTAACAATTGCTACCTTGTTTTTATTATGTAAATTCTATAGTGGTACCCAGCATAACAAACCCTGCCCCCTTACACACATTTTCCCTCATTATAAAATCAGATTTTTGGTGACTGTGACCTTTAACCTACATTTACCAAAATTTAATGGGATCTATTCTGGATCACCTCATACATTTCTCGAAAATTTCATGGAAATTGATCCCGTAGTTTTTGCGTAAAGCTGTTTACAAACAAACAGACTAAAAAAACACACAAACAAACACACAAACCGACTCAAAAAACCATCTCCCCTTCGTGTGTGTGTGTGTAAAAAAGCCTCACAGTTTCAATAGAGCCTTTTCGCACAACCCAAATTATAATCCTTTACTGCATGATTAAACAGCCTCTTGTAGGTCTAATCCATACCCTTGTGTGTGAATCTGGGAACAAGCGTAATGAATGTAAAGACGGTTAGAAGAGTTAGTTCACTGACACGTTAAATATCAGGCTGACATCCTCTTCCGCGTGTTAAATGACCTCAGTGCCCATCAGTAGTTTGATCCTGGACCTCCACAGCCACTGGTGCTGCTGTGGCCTCACTATCTAATGGTCCAATAAGATGAGAAACGCAAAGCCATTCCATCTTTGCTGACCTGCTTTATTTCCAGACTGTAAAAGGATATGATTCCCTCCCCCTCATGGTGCCATGTCATCTAGTACCTTCTGCTCACTGAACTGTCTCAACCCTTGCAAGTAATCTGTCTACTCTCCTGTAAAAGCCAGACAAAAGCCAGACATGCTTCAGGTGAGGACGACCCACAGGCGAGGCTCGGTACAACTTCTGTCACTGCTCTGCACTTGCAGCTTTGTGACGTTTATCAGTTCTATCTGTCTGCACCAGGCTAGACATAACACTGGCTTCACTAGCTTGTCATCAGATAGTCCAATCTGCAACAGCAAAAAAAAAAAACAACAAAAAATAAAACATCTCTGTGTTATGCAAATACTGGGACAAATATGGATCTGTTCCCATGATGAAACTTTTTTGGCGCCGCTGCTTCGTAGTACGTTAAAGCCTCTAGACACTTCAGGAAGTTTATACTCCATATTTTACATCACCTTTTGACACACTGTCTCAGTGCGCAGGAAAGATTCAACACATGACTGAGCACAAGCCTTAATTAACACCACAGTAGACACTGAGTCAGGCGAGCTGTTAAAGATTCACTTTCATAGAAGTCAGGTGGACAGATGTGGCCCATTTTTATTCCTTAAAGCAGGGGGGTCAAACATGGGGACAAGGGTCCAGTCTGTCTCCCAGAATAAATTTCTGAAATACGAAAATAGGAGTTAGAGCCTTTAGTTACCAGACTCCTGTCTTATGGAATCAACTTCCATTCAATATTAAAGAGGCCGACAGAGTCTCTACATTTAAAATTACTAGATTCAAAACATTCCTGTTTGAGAAAGACTATGGTCAGGCTAGTTCAAAACAGACTGAAGTCACAGTTCAGTCTAAGCTGCACTAGGAGATACTGTAGAATGCTGTGGGACGTACAGACACGGAGTTCTTTCTCTCTCTCTCTCGCATCTGCATTTGTCTTTTTTTTTTTTAACTTATCTTGCATACCAAGTCTGTTCATAGCGAGTCACCTGGTGTCCCCTGGCAGTTCTCTCAGCAGTGTCTGTGTGGGGAGCCATGGACAACAGGATCTGTGGTGACTCGCTTTGTGCCCCGTGCTGACCTGTGACCCCGGACCTCCTCTCTCGCCCGTCTGGTGGATGGACAAAACATGACATGATCGAGCCATAGGTGTTGACCCATGAGATGATGTGAATACTATCTTGTCTGAATCCTGAGATATTACCACTGATATGTTTTAGCTATTGACCTTTAGTGTGACCTTGACCTTTGACCTCCATTGCTCTAAATGATTATCTATCATTCCTAAAAAAATAACAAGTCTATTCTGAGAATATAAGGAGTATAAAGTACAGATATTTATGAACAAATGTAAGGAGGAAAAGTAAAAAGTTTTCAGAAAAATAAATACTCAAGTAAATTACAGATACTATATAAATCTACTTAAGTACAGTAACAAAGTACTCCTACTTAAGTACTTCCCACCTCTGTAATTAACCTTGTGTACACTTTGAAGTCTTCTACAGATTATGATGCTGTTGTAATAATCTAATCCAGATGTAATAAATGCATGAATTCATTTTTCTACATCATTTTTTGGCAGAATATTCCTCATTTTGGTTATGTTGCACAAGTGAAATGAGGCTGTTCTGCATGTTTGGTTAATGTACCCTTTGAATGAAACATCTGGATCAAATCAAACTCCTAAATCTTTAACTGTGACACTGGATGTTACACTAAGGCAGTGGTCCCCAACCCCCGGGCGGCGGATCGGTACCGGTCTGTGGATCAATTGGTACCGGGCCGCCAGCCGCCTAATAATTAATTAATTATTTATTTATTATCCGAGTCTGAACAATCTTTTATTTCGAAAAATGACCAGATTCTCTCGGTTACATCTCTGTCACCTCAATGGCAAAAATGTAACCCACATGTTAGCAAAATAAGTAAAACACAGATGTCTTTGGAAAGTTTCTTTTCGAAGAGGAAAAGGAACATTGAAGAGACAGAAGAAGAGCCTCCAACTTCCAAGAAAAGGAAAGTTTTTAACAGATAATACCAGGAGTTGGACTTGAAATATGGATTTATCGTGACAGGTGATTCCCACAGATGAGACCTGCTCTGTATAATTTGTAATGTATTCTACGTAACCCCCCCCCAGTCAAACATTGACCGGTCCGTGGTAATAAAAAGGTTGGGGACTACTAGTTTGGTCAGTTAGGGAGTCTCTCTGCATTTTTAGGGCCCATTATAATGACTTCAGTTTTTTCAGGGTCCAGTAGGAGATAATTGACACTCAGCCAAGTCTTTATGTCTCGGACACATGTACATTTATTTGCTTATTATTTAAATTGATTGCTAATTTCTTAATAACTATTTTTACATTCCACAAATTCATCCCAAGGGCCACACTGGACCCCTGGACGGGCCACATTTGGCCTCCAGGCCTCATGTTTGACAACCTTTTATTTAGATTTTTTCCAGTGTAGACAGGTGAGGAACTGGAAGGGGTTGGGGGGTGGGGGGTGGGGGGTGGGGGGTGGAAGGGGTTAAGGAGGTTGTTTGCTGGATGCTCAGTTGAGAGCAGACAGAATGATAATCTGAGTAAAGGATGGAGGAGAGCTGTGGATTTGACTCTGTGCTATGAGTGGAATGTCTCCTGCCTCACCACCACCACCTGCTTTAAGCTCCATGTCTGTCCCCACGTTGTTGTTATACTCCATGTTAGAGCAACTGCCTACAGTAGTATGTTACACCAACGACTCACGTTACACCATGTGTGCCACCTGACAGGTCAGAACAAGATGAAGGCATTTGTACTTTGAACTCTACAGATGTACAGATAACTGCCTGGCAGTACGGCCCCTTCACTGACACTTTACACTATAGATTTTAATAAGGTGGTAATTTTGTCTTATAATTATACATGTCTTATCTCATATTTATGACTTTTTATCTCACAATTTTGACTTTTCGTTTGATAAGTATGACTTTTTATCTCAGAATTATGTATTACTTATTGCATATTTATGACTTTTTATCGAACTATTTTCACTTATTTCACAATTTAGACTTTTTATCTCATAATACTGGCATTTTAACCCACCATTTTGACTTTTCATTTCATAATTCTGACTTTGTCTCAGAATTATGGATTTCTTATCTCATATTGATGACATTTTATCTCACAATTTTGACTTGTATCATAATTTTTTACTTTTTTTAATCTCACAATACTGACTTTTTATCCCAATATTTTTACTTTTCATTTCATAATTTTGACTTTATCTCACAATTATGACGTTTTATCTCAAAATATTTTTGTTTTATCTCATAATTCTGGCTTTCTATCTCACAATTATGCATTTCTGATCTCATATTTATGACTTTTTTTTAATCTCACAATACTGACTTTTTATCCCACCATTTTGACTTTTCATTTCATAATTTTGATTTTTTAATCTCACAATTATTTCATTTCAAAATACTGAGTGTTTTTAAATCTTATAATTATGCATTTCTTACTTTTTCAATCTCATAATTATGTTATTTTTAATCTTAATTATGATTCCCCCCCTCAATTTTTCCATATTTTCCTGTCCATACTCAGTAAATTTTGCAGTGTTAAATCAACACTTAGAGAGTTTATTTAACTTCTTCTAGAGTGTATTTGGTCCCATTGTCTCCAAATTAACACTGCAAAATCTACAGTGTACCAACAAAACTGAGTACTGTGACCTGATCAAACAGATTACCTATGCAGGAACTCACTTTTAAAGGCTTTATTTTTGGATACTTTTAAAACTTTGATGGTTTTTCCTGGTTAAATAAGTATAATTTCATCCATAGCAAAAAATGCTATTTTAGTTTTTTGTGTTTTTTTACTTTATTAAAATTGAGAAGTCATACTTTTTTAAAGAAAATTTTACTTCAGTAAACGAGTTGAATGATAATTAATTTTTTTTTTATTTTTTCCACACAAGTAGCTGTACTTCTACTTAAGTACAGAATGTGAGTACTTTTACCACCACTGCAGTGGCAAGATGGTGGAGGGCACATAGTGGTGGTGGATAAACATCAGAAGACAGTGGTGATGGTGGATGTAGAAAACCAAGAGTGATAGCAACATCAGAAAGAAAGAACATGAGAAATACCAAGAGCTGAAAGAGGAGATAGAGAAAATGTGGAGTGTGAAGGCAACAGTGGTACCAGTAGAAATGGGGGGTACTAGGGGCAGGAGAGGGAGACAAGAGTCACTGTTCAGGTGGGTGAAGAATAGATGTGTATATAATATATCACATAACAAAATTCAAATTTGAAGTTATAATAGATCCTTTGAATAGAAAGAAAGAAGATGCATGGAAGCAAGGAAGCTTGTTTTAATACACTGCAAGGTTATGTATGTATATATATATATATATATATATATATATATATATATATATATATATATATATATATATATATATATATATATATATATATATATATATATATATATATATATATATATATATATATATATATATACATATATAGTCTTCTTAACCTGCTTTGTCCTCACTGCATGCAAGTACTGTTCACACAGTTGGCTACCACATTATACTGAACACATAGCTTTATATCATGCTAATTATATGTTTTCTATCTAAATTATAAATTAGGGCAGTTACATGTGATTTAAATGTATATAGATGATACATTCTGTGCTTTGTAATGAGACTAACCAAACTATCATATATCTGTTGGGCAGCATATCTGACTGGTACAAAGGATGATAATTCTTAGTCATCCCCATTTCGTCCAATCAGCAATGAATTGTGAAAATGTCCTGATTGCTGAAACCCAAATCGAGTTACACAATTGTAGAAGGGCCTAAAACACTGCACACTGCACTGAAGTGAAAGAATAAACGTATTTTTAACAAATAAGAGAATGTCTCCATCTAGTGGTAGCAGTTGGAAACATGTCAATATCCTCAAAAAAGAGGGATTTAATATATGCAATTATATATAAATGAAAAAAGTCAACTAAACGATTAGATTAATCTTCTCATGTCCAGACATCCAAGATTGACTTTTTTTTCTTTTAGTCCTTCAGAAACTGTGATCATTGTAATTTTGTGTATGGTATAAAAGAAAAGCCACCAAATAGTACAGCCAAGGTCACAGGGGTCAAACTTGCACCCCGGGGGCCAAATCCAGCCCATCAAAGGGTCCAATCTGGCCCCAGGGATGGATTTATCAAATGTAAAAATTTGACTGAAAATATAAATAAACAAATGTTTTCACTATGTTCGGTCAATTTAAAGTGGATCATATCAGTAAAATAATATCACAAGAACTTAAAAATTATATAAAAAGCTTTTTTTTTCTTTCTCCATGTCATAGTGTAAAAAGAAAAGTTAAATTACACACAAATGTTTACATTTATGACAGAGGCTGTGAAAAGTCTGAACAAATATAAACAACGTAAACTGTCTAAAGAGAAATATGTGGAATTTGATCAATATTCTGCTTGTCATTTAATGTGTGTATTTGTAGATCCACTGTGATCTGGAAGTTGTGATGGATACGTCTCTCTCTCGTCTCATCATATGAACCCACTTTATCCTCACTAGGGTCACAGGGGTCACTGGGGGCCTAATCCAGCTCCAATGGGTGAAGGTGGGGTATACCCTGTATGAGTCTCCAGTTCATCTCAGGGCTGAACATATATAGACAAACAATCACTCTCACATTCACACCTATGGGTAATTTAGATTAACCAATGAACCTATCAGTGCATGTGTTTGGATGGTGGGAGGAAACTGGAGTACCTGGAGAAAACCCACACAGATACGAGGAGAACATGCAAACTCCACACAGAAAGGTCTGGTGTGGGATTCAAATGAGGGTCCTTCTAGCTGTGAGGCATGAGTTCTAACCACTGCACCACTGCGCTGCCCATGATGGACATGTATCAGTGATAAAATGAAGTGTAATATTGTTAAAATTTCACTTATTTTTATTAAGAATTTTCAGGTTGTTCATATTTATTCATGTCATGTTGGAGTGCAGTCATTGATGACAACATTTTTACTATGGAATTTGACTTTTTTTTTAAAACTCAAAAACAGAGAAAACTTTGGAGTTGACATCATTTATAAGTTCTCATTCTATTATTTATATTATTGCACTGGTCTGGTCCACTTTAGATCATGTTGGACTGAATGTGACCCCTGAACTAAAATGAGTTTGACACCTCATCACAGAGGTTATGTGTTCCATATTAATACTACCTTAATACTGCCATAAATCACCGACCAATGTATTTCTGCTCTGTGAGATAAGCCTTCATCACAGACTGTTTCCTGGTGTTCAGGATGAGATAACACTTCTGGCAAAATATATAAACTGCTTGTGCATTTCATCTTCACTAATATTCAAAGAGATGGTGTTTACAGTTACTGAACAGTAAGTCATGGAATCAGCTCTTTTAATATAAAGTGATTCATCAAAACTTCATGTAGTCAAACTACTCATTGCTGTGTATGTTATGTCATGACATGTTGTGATGTGTTATTGTCATTATGATTATTATGGTGATGATTATTAATAATAATCCTAATGTTTTTTGCCCCAAAAAAGAAAGGTTAACGGTCAGTGCTCACCTTGAGTTCATGTCATTGAACTCTACAAACCAAGCCAGGAATGTCAGGGTCATTATTGATTCAGACCTGAAATTTAACAACCATTTAAAAGCTATTACCAAGTCTATTACCACCTGAAAAACACCACTACACTGTAAACCCAAAAGTTCAGATATATATATATGTTTTATATATATATATATATATATATATATATATATATATATATATATATATATATATATATATATATATATATATATATATATATATATATATATATATATATATATATATATATATATATATATATATATATATATATATATATATATATATATTATTCTGGCATATATATGGCAACTTAGTGTGTGTGTGTGTGTGTTTATGTTTTTCCACATCCAATCAGAGAGGAGCTGGCTCAATTTTTCCTCATCCAACCACATGGCGAGCCCTATGTTTTGGCGGGAAAAGAGGTCGGGGGAGGGCCAATCAGGTCACTCACTGAATCCATCCAATCAAATTGCCAGTTCAATGTTTTAAGCTCCAATCGACATATGCTGTCAATGTTCTGAGTTTCGTGTCATCTTCAGTGGAGTTATCACTTCTGTCATCTTCCGTAGAGTTAACCTGCTTCAGGTAAGATGTTTGCTAAGATGTCTAATAACTTCATTGTTGTCTAATACGTTTGTGAACTAAGTTAGCATCGCTGCGAACCCACGTTCCATCTAGCTTGACTCAAAATGAACAGACTGCCCACTATTCCTTACCTCGCAGTGTCGCATATGTGATGTGATGATATGTGATTATTTGTAAAACAATCACAAACTGATTGGATGTGGAAAGATTGAGCCAGCCCTCTGATTGGATGTGGAAAGATTGAGCCAGCCCTCTGATTGGATGTGGAAAGATTGAGCCAGCCCTCTGATTGGATGTGGAAAGATTGAGCCAGCCCTCTGATTGGATGTGGAAAGATTGAGCCAGCCCTCTGATTGGATGTGGAAAGATTGAGCCAGCCCTCTGATTGGATGTGGAAAGATTGAGCCAGCCCTCTGATTGGATGTGGAAAGATTGAGCCAGCCCTCTGATTGGATGTGGAAAAATAGAGCGCTTCCTTCTGTTTGCAGAGTCGACACATGACCACCAAACCTTTTCACGGGAAAAGCTCGTCATTTCAGGCATGTCCTGCCAGATGTATAATTGACTTGGACACTGGACGCAAGTCATACTTTGAAAGTATATTTACTTTATCGTGCCTTTGACCAGTAAGCATATAAGCAATCACATGCATACCATAGATTGGATATTGACATTATTAATTTTAAATTAGTTTTGTATGCACATGAGTTGCCTGGGTGTTATTGTTCACGTCAGTTCAATGGACGCAAACAATACCCTACCTTTTATGCAACTAAATGTAAATACAATATTAGAAACATAAAATAGTAAAAAAAAAAAAAAAAAAAAAAAAAGTCTAGTCTACTTATAATGGGAGCATTAGCATATATGATGGCTAAGTAGACTTGTCAAATGGTCATCCTATAATGGGAACACTATGGTGTTAATTGTAACGTTTCCAAATGCAAAGTAACATATTTTGACGGAATAATGTGGATTTTTAGAGATTATTGTGAATGTTGGCTTGCCGGGGATGTCCATTTTGACAGAACACCGTCAGGTTATATTAGTTCTACTAACTCAGTCAAAGTGACCCTAGTTTATGGAGTGAAGGGTTGGTAGTTCGCGTCCCGGCTCTGGCAGTCAACATGTCGTAGCGCTTTGAGCAGCATAAAGGTAGAAAAAAGCTATGGAAGTGCAGCCCATTTACATGTGAACAAGAGAGGCGAATGTTTTGACATGGAATTATCACATTGCAACTTAGTGCCTCTTTCTCTTACCAAACAACAGTTGAATTTATTTATTGAACGAAACACGTGCGCGCACCGGAATGTCTGTTAGAGACATGGATAAACCGAGTCATTCCGTTAATTTATAACTTTTCTTGGACAGGCTACAAATAAGGACAATCCGGGTACATTCGGGGCAGATGCTAACACTTTACTGCTCTGACATCTAACTAGTATATTAGGGAGTTACATTTCACCTGTTGAATGAGGGTGAAGGAAGTTTAGCTTATGGTTATATAATTATTAACAGTACTTAGTTGAAGTTATACTAACTGGCGAGTGTTTTATTTTCTACAAATGGCCAACCTTAGGTGATTCCCCCCCTTGTTTTTTGTTGCGATATGTGCTGCTACGTTGACAAGCGCTAGCATACAGACAGCGTTTGCGTAGTATAGTGTTGTATACATTGCAAGTAGCATTTAGCTTAACTAGCATTTAGCTTTGCATCGTGAAAGTCAATGACGTACATAAGCAAGAATAATAGTCCGTAGATCATACATTTTAGTGTTCTATTAAACCAGTTGCCTTTCCATGTCCTTCAGTGTCCCTTCGATAGCTCAGTTGGTAGAGCGGAGGACTGTAGCGGTCTATTCAAAGCCAGGCATCCTTAGGTCGCTGGTTCGAATCCGGCTCGAAGGAGACGATATTTTTTTTTTCCTCCATATTTTTTTTTAATTGGTGAGAGTGAACTGTTTTTCTTGCGCTTTTTCGTTGATTCAATTCTTTCTTGACCATTTGTTTACAATCTGAAGCATTTGTAAAAGCTTCATAAAACGTGTTTGAATGTTTTTTATAATCTTTTAGAAGATGTGTTTTGTGCTTGTGTTAGTGTTCATCAGTGGTGGACGAAGTGCTCACATTCTTCAACATCCTAATATTTCTATGGAAATACTCGTATCTAAATATTCTAGTTAAATTGTTTTCCACCCCTAGCTAATTTTTGTAGTAATTATGTTTTAGACTGTTTTATTTTGTTGAATATATTTTGCTTTACTAAACCCACATAGAACAGTTCATTCTTCAATTCACCCTAAAATCTTAGAGCCAATACATTTGAAGACAGTTAGTTTTGACTGGATGGGAAATGACTGCAAAACTGTAATCTGTAAAATAAATGACACTGTCACACACAAGTTGTAAAAAGTACAATATTGCTAGTGATATGTATTAGATGTAGTGCAAATGTGAAGTTGCACAAAATTGAATAATTTAATCAAGGCAAGGCACATTTATTTGTATAGCACAATTCATACACATAGTGTTTTACAAAAATAAAAAAGCAACAACTTAAAAACACAATTAAAATTAAAAGATAATGAAACATAAATAATAATCAATTAAAATAAAGTAAAAGAGAAGAGTACAAAGAGTACAGATAGAAGACTTTCAGTTGTTATATGCACAGCTGAACAGAGCTGTTTTCAGTCTGGGCTTAAAGCAGTGTAGAGCCCCACATCACAACAAGGTTATCACCTTACAGAGTTGGTTTGAAAAGACAAACAATCAATGAAAGACATAGTAGATCAAAGAAACATATAATGTCCCAGACATCCCCTATCATTAGATCCTCTTTCTCATCACTACTTTTTCATCAAATATGTAAAACTTGGTGAGAGACAAAGTACTACAAATCTTTCTGTGATCACACACCTGGGGTCTGTTTCGATAAGCAGATTTAATGACAACTCTGAGTCTGTCAACCCTGAAATGAAGGAAAACCCTGAGTGTTTGGTCTCAAAAAGAGAGGTAACTCAACCCACAGACAGAGGGGTAACTCTGGCCTGTTTCAATATTAGAGGTAACTTAAACACTTGGCCAGTTACCATAGTAACAGCCTCTGTAAATCTAACCTGGTCGGAGCAGGTTTAATCCATGTGTCTCCACCCACTTTCAGACACATACTGGCTTTCATTTCCTCATTCATCCCTTCAGCAGGAGAGTTTTAGCGTACCATACTCCTGTAGTTCTGTTATTTAAAACTAAAATCAGTCCATAGGTCTGCTTTATTAGTGCACTAGACGTACAGTAGGAAGTGGAGGCTGTTTTCACTAACATGTCCTTTTGACTTGTGGATAAAGATGCACCATTGTGGCACATCCATCAGTAGATGGTTCTCAGATCATAGATGTTCTAACATTTACAAACAATTATCCTTTTACACTAATATCTGATTTTACCAATCACATTTTTTTCCATTTCTAGTCCAAATATCACACTTAAAAGAAAATCAATAACAATCACATTACTAAAAAGTTACTCATTAGGTAATTATGTCTTATATTCAGTGTAATGTGATATTTGGACTAGAAGTGATAAAAAATACACATGAATGGTTTACATTTTTACCAGTGTGAGCGGTTTTACAGTTTTACATAATCAACCTAATCTTTCCTTAGATTTACAACATTAACTGTACTCATGCTCTCATCCCAACAGATACTGTGTGTGTTGTGCAATGTTTCTTTGCATTTTCTCATCTAATTTCAATAGAACGTGACACAAACGAGCACATCACAATCATTCTGAACCAGTTTGGAGTGAGTCACTGGTAACAAGACTGAAAAATGAGCAACAAACAAGAGAAAAATCATCCAGTACCAGAAAGAAACATCAGTTATGTGGAAATATTTCTTTCTTTCTTTCTTTCTTTCTTTCTTTCTTTCTTTCTTTCTTTCTTTCTTTCTTTCTTTCTTTCTTTCTTTCTTTCTTTCTTTCTTTCTTTCTTTCTTTCTTTCTTTCTTTCTTTCTTTCTTTCTTTCTTTCTTTCTATTTTGTATATTTAGTATTTTTTTGTGTTTGTATTTATTTGTATATATATTTTTATTTATTATCCACTGTCACCCTAGCGGTGGACCGATAAATGCTGTTCGTCCGTGCGTCTGGGAACACTGTACTCTCTAACTTTTGACACCTTTGTTGGAGGATCATCAAATTCACATCACATTCATCTCTCATGAAGATCTTGCTCAAGTTTGATGATGACTCGTACTTTTTAACACATATTTTTGTCATTTGTGTGACGTGAACACAAGGCCTTCAGTTCAACAGCAGGCAATTTTTTTTTAAATTAATTCAATTGTTTAAATTAATTTACTTATTCATTTTTAATTAATAATTTTTATTGATTTTAATTTATTTGTCTTTTTAATTTTTTTCTTATTTTATTTTTCTTCTTATTTATTTTTAATTATTAATTGTATGTAATTATTTCCGCTCCAAGAAGGATGATAAAACGTATGTTCTATGTGGAACACTAATATGTTTGACCGGCACCACACAGCTGTTATATACTGCTGTGGATTTTTTCATATCACAAGGGTTAAAAAACATCACAATGTCAGGTTTTTGTAATGTCTTACAGTCATATATGTCAATCGCTTTACTACTCTAAAAACACACACACACACACACACACACAGAGGTCAAATTTAATGGCATGTAAACTGGAGCTGTTGACCATCAGCCAAAAATCTTGGGACAAGGCAGGTCATTTGAATGCCAAAATAAACCTGCTGACATAGAGTGAATAACCTTCATGATCCAATTTGTGAAATTACACACAGTGCTGTCATCTCTTGTGAGTGTGTTGAAAGATTAAAACTTTTTTGACTTACGTAGAGATGTCTATATTCAATCAATGCCTCATATGTCACTTTGATTTAGGATGAGCAGGTTCCAACAAAGAGTGTGACTGGGTGTGTTATTGTTCCAAGGCATTCAGAGATTTAATGTAGATGTAATGTCTTAACTTATAAAACCAACAAATAAACACAATATAATTAGTCAGTTTGGTCTTCACAGATGTACGTCACACAATTTGATATATTCAATTCCTGTTGTTAATAAATGAAAATAAAAAACAATATAAACAGAGAAAAAAAAAACTTCAATTAGAATAAAGATTGAATTGAAAAGAAAAAATTACAAGTGAAAATTAAAAAGCCTTAATTTAAATTGGCTTGGTTACAAAAACCTATAAAGTCATATAAAAACCCTAACGCGTTTCGGTATCATAGCCTTCATCAGGGAGTCAAAAATGGAATTGATTTTGAGTGATTAAAATAATTAATTTAAGGAGCAAAAATAATAATAATAAAAAAAGGAGAAAAAATGATTTAAATAATTAACAAAATGTGCGGGATCAACAAACATGACCAAAACATTGATAAATAATCACCTGATTAACAAAGTCAATCAAAAGAACATAAGCTATCACAATAATCACACCCCATGTAAACCATCATATCCTTCTCATTAGTAAAACCCATGTAGTTATAGATGGCACCATTTGTGGACAATGTTTTATATTCACTCTACAATATATTTTTCTGGTCAAATTTTTTTTCTGAAGAGTCGGTTAAATATAACAATCCTCAGACAATCCAAATGTAAAACTGAGTCTTGAGTTTAAATGATATTTGACTCCTGATGCTGCCTGACACAACAGGTTAAAAATGACAAACATTCAGGTGAATCAGACAAATATGTTCTAGGTCTGTGATGGTTAAGTGATATGAGATGAAGTCATTTTTCTGACTCTAACTACTGTACAAATAAGTGGTACCCGACACAACTAACTACAGACACACAGACAGACTCATTATTATTTATGAGTACTCTTTATTATTATTTACAATTATGCCTCTCTTTTGCGAATAACAACAGTGCCAATGCTTGAAGAAGAAAAATAGTATTCTTAATTGACCATAAATAAACCCATAAAGACTCAGTGCTATTTTTCTGTCAGTTCCCACATTCATTTTTTATCCGTATTTAACATTTTTAAGCATTTCATCACGATTAATTATTACATTATTCTCTGTATTTTATGTTTTTAAGTGAAAATCATGTGTGTTCCTGTGTTTTCTACACATTTTACCTGATTTGCTCTATCTCTTATCATTGCGGGAAAAAAAGGTGACTGTGACCTTGACCTAAATGGGATCTACTCTGGACCACTTCACACCTTCCTATAAAATTTCATGGAAATTGGTCCAGTAGTAAACCTGTAAACCTGTTTACAAACAGACAGACAGACAGACTAAAACACAACACCCCTCTCCCCTTTGGATGGTAGTAATGGTAGTTATTTTTGTATTAAAAGCTACGTATATGCTAGCCCCCTAATGGCAGCAAATCTAATTTTCTACCAGAGACCCTATAAGTTTTGCCTAGATTTCCCTGAAACTGCAGATGAATCACAATGAAGTATAAAGTCAGAGGGTGGGTGTAACAAAGTGATGACAGACCTGCGACGATTCGGTGAGAAACAACTGAAACAACCATAGAAGAAGAACAATGATGATAGATGGCTGCTGATTTCCTTTTATCAAAGATGAGTGAAGAATGTGAGAAAACGCTAACAATCTTTAAATTCTTTTTACAGAAGCAACATCAGTTGTTAAGATCCAAACTCCAGACAGATCCTAAAAATTACGCTGATTGGTTGCAGTACCGTCTCTTTGCACAGCTCCACTACTTCCTGAAGTTAATGTTGCTCCTTTGTTTCCTGTCTTACATTATTGGACAAATTGATTTGACCATTGACCGAGGTCAGACACACCTGGATTAATCAGTTTGTCCAATAATGTAAGACAGGAAACAAAGGAGCAACATTAACTTCAGGAAGTAGTGGAGTTATGTAAAGAACGCATTGCATACAGAGGGATTTGATAGACAACCTTTTAGCCCCGCCTCCCCTGCCTATGAAGCATAACTAGACCCGCACATGAAATGAATGGGGATAGCGCGGCTGGGCTATGTTTATACTAAATCATTATAGATCCATTTGTAATGGAAGTTGTACAGTGGTTGAGGTGTGTAACATGGCACTAAAAAATAAATCTATTCTTTTAAAAGGGATAATAAAAGATATATATAAAAGTCAATACACAGTAATGTAGTGTCGGTTATACAGTATGTAAGACCACTACCTAGTAATTACTAGAAAATACTGCCTGTATTTTATAGTGGCTTTTCAATTGCCATTAATAGCATATATTTTCAAAAATGAAAAAATACATGCAATACAAATCACATTAGTTACATCACCCTTTTTTGTTCAGTCATTGGTCATGAATGAGATCCTCAAACATCTTTAAAAATCATCCTTTAATTTCAGTTATTACAAAACATTTTGTGAATAATTCTTCACAATTTAATGCAATTTAAATTGTCTTCTACTCATGACGAACTCGCTTCCTTGGTGATGCTGGCGGATCCAAAGAGAACGCCGTGGGAGAGACGGGGCGAGACTCAGGGATGTACTCTGTTTGATACTTGTCAATGTAAGGCTTAGCAACCTGCCACACCTGCAATAGAAACATGATATTTAAAAACACGGGAGCACACGATGCAACACTTTCAGCACTTCAAACACTTACCTTTTGGTCGAGGAGTAGCCTGTGAGCAGCTTCGATATCTGGAGACATGAATCTGTCCTTAATCCATGGCCTGTTAGTGTCAGAAAAGGACAGGAAGGGACAAATGGAGCAGTGGATAAACATTAACTCCCCTGTACATCATTTCAAAAGACTAAAAGTTGTGTACCTTGGCCACATCTGTTTGACTTACTTGACTACACTGCGCACAAGTTCATAGACCTTCTCCAGTGGAGTAGTGGTCCGAAGTGGACGGAGGAACTCGATGCCCTGACAGGCTGCCAACAGCTCTATAGCAAGAACTAACACAGACAATGATGATTAGATTTGACAAAACACACACCGCTGATGAAATGATGCTCTTATTGGAACAGATATTTTATGTTATCGTTCAAATTATTTGGTTGTACAACATCTTATGTGCAGAGGTGGAAGGAACTAAGTAGAAGTACTTCCTTTACTGTACTTAAGTAGTTTTTTTTAGGTGTCTGTACTTTACTTGAGTATTTATTTTTCTGGCAACTTTTTATTTTTACTCTACATTTTGGTGTAAATATCTGTACTTTATACTCTTTACATTTATATAAATATCTGTACTTTATACTCTTTACATTTATATAAATATCTGTACTTTATACTCTTTACATTTATATAAATATCTGTACTTTATACTCTTTACATTCTTAGAATAGACTCATTACTTTTTTAAACTACACACATGTGACTGTTTTAAAATTGTGACTTACTATATCATAATTGTAACTTTTTATCCATTTCTTATCTCATAATTCAGCCTTTTTTCCACATAATTTTGACTTTTTATCATAATTTAGATTTTCTTTATCTCATAGTTTTTACTTTTTATCTCACGATTTACATTTTTTAAAATCTCATAATTCTGCTTTTTTTTAATGTACTATTTATGACTTTGGAATTTTTCCTAAATTCCCTGTCTATACCCCCATAACTGAGTACCAATAAAAAACTTTTAATTATTTTTGTATATTTGTTTTGAAAATGTCCTGCTTAAATATCACATCATCCATCACAAAAATTAAAATGCAGTTTTACTTTTTACTATATTACAATTGAGAAGTTGTACTTTTTTATTTTTACTTCAGTAAAAGAGTTGAATCAGTACTTCTACTTTTACCAGATTATTTTTTCACTGAAGTAGCTGTACTTCTACTTCAGTACTTTGATCACCTCTGCTTATGTGTAAGGATTAAAGTCAGTCTTTTTAACAAAGCTTTAGAATGTTTATTTAAGGTGACACATGACAAAGTAGCCTTTATATAACCATAGAGTAACCACTGGAGTGCATTCACATACTATTACAGATTCATTACCACTTTTAACAGACAGCATCAGTGTAGGTGAAACTCTAACATGACTTTTCCTCTGTTTCTTACAGTAGCTGTTCACACTACCTCCATTCTGCCATTGAGCTTTGATTTGGAAAACAGCGACTGTTTGCTGATATTGTTTCATAGTTAGTGGACACTGGCAGGATTTACAACCTTTGTACCTAATGTTGCAGAAACTGAACATGAAGTTAATTTCAACAAGTTTTCTTTAAGCTAATGTAAAATTAAACATAAATCAAATGCAAACTTTGTAATTAAATGTTTCATTTGTGGTTATGGTTGTGGTAACATTGTGATTATTATAAAAATACATCAATATTTCTGCATTTATCAATGCATGATCATTGTGTATCTGTATCTACAATTTGTTATTAAAGCTTCTTGATAGTTGTTGTTTTTTTTGTTTGTTTGTTTGTTTTTTAGCTTCGCTGGGGTCACTCCCACAGATACCCTTCAGTACATTCAAATTTAAATTGTCTTAAAGAAAAAGATAATTCTACATGTACTTCTTGTCCATGTTTTCAGTTTGTAGAAAATCTACTTAATGATGTCCAGATTTTCTATAATCACTGGCAGAGTTGAAGTTGAATGTGTGATTGACAGTTGGAAATATAAATCACTGATAAGATTCCTATCTTCAATTGTGCCCACAACGCATGAAACAATAACACTACACACACACACATATATATATATATATGTATATATACATATATATATATATATATATATATATATATATATATATATATATATATATATATATATATATATATATATATATATATATATATATATATATATATATATATATATATATATATATATATATATATATATATATATATATATATATATATATATGAGATGGTGTGTTATTCCACATATATGGTGGTTTATGTACATGGATACAATGGATTTGTAAATATTCCACTAGAAAGAACCTGTAAAGTGAATGGATCATAATGTGCAGACAGTGTTTTGAAGTAGATCTAGTAGATCTGAGACCAATATTCCTTTGGACTAAAACCTATTCTCTTGTTAATTCTAACAATATCACATTTTGACCACAGACTTATCTTAGAGACTTGAGCCAACCAGCATTTAAGACTAGAGTTTTAGACTAGAGGAACATTTCATTAGTTTTATTCCGGAAGCATTTTACTTGTAGATAAGTGTATATTGAGAATTGAGAAGACAAGATTTTTGAAACATATATATATATATATATATATATATATATATATATATATATATATATATATATATATATATATATATATATATATATACTGCTGTTTTTTTACTTGGTTTTTCTGCTTTGCATGCAGCTATACTAACAATGTGGGAGTCAACATATTTAAAGTTACCTTGTTCCACATGTTCCACCACCCGCAGGGCTTTCCTTGCAGCCCATCCTCCCATAGATACATGGTCTTCTGTCGCAGCACTTGTAGATAAGGAGTCCACAGAAGATGGATGACACAAAACTTTATTTTCTGACACTAGACATAATAAAAAACAAAACAGTATATATGTAATTATAGTAGAGTTCATTTTACAAAACAAGTATAAGTTGATTTCATGTGACGTCACATTGCTATATAGTCAGTGTACGATTTTCAGATGGAGAGCAGGAAGTGAAGTAGCTTAACGAAGCTGAGTGACTGTTCCGTTGGGAAAATGCCTATGTTTTGTGTAGTTTACTGCTGTGCCAATTGTTCTGAGAGAAGTAAAAGGTTTTTTTTATAGTACCAAAGATTGACATTTACAAAAGTGAGAAATGGAAAAAGTTCACACATAAAAAATGGAATTTAAATCTGCGTTTGCGGTTAGGAGGAGCAGAGTCTGCTAATGCTAATGCTAATGCCTGTGTCTGCAGGGACCACTTCTTCATCCTCCTTCACAATAATCCAGGTCTTCAAAGGTGTTTCTCTTGATCTCTGACAGTGGTTTACCAAACCACATGAAGATACGTTGCATGTTTGTTGACATTAGTCGCTACTGCTAGCAGCTAGCAGCGACTAATGAAAAACAAACACACAATACATCTTCACAAAATAAAACGCTCACTCACAAAGACCAAACGATAATTATCACTCAGCCTTTTGGTACGAAGTTGTGGATCCACCCCCTGACAAAAAACTTCTATGCCTCCAAACTTTCATACGCTTTCATCTGCTGCTGGTGTAGTAGGATGTTAGTAATATCCACAGCAGGAATTGTTGGTAAATGTTTGGGTTCTGTCAAAAACTCATTCATTTTCATGAGATAAGGGTCATGTCCAATCATTTTTAACTGACTGTATGTACCTCTGTTTTCACACTGGATCTAAATCCGTACAATAAACACTCTCTTCAATGGTTTCCTCCATAGCAGCATTTTCCATGGTTACTTCCTGTCCATCATTATAGTCAGGTGACTGCGACCTCTACCTATTCTACATGAAATTGAGTGTTTATTAAACTGTATATTAATGAAACATTAACTGTTTTGGCTTATTATTCTGTGTTGCATCAAGGTTTCAAGAGTTATCATTGTTTGTAGAATTCTATGAATAATACACTATGTGGACAAACATATTGGGCAAATCAAACCTATGGCTCCCACTGCCCAGCCCCCCACAGGGGAGAGGGGTATTGTTTTTGGTTCTTTTTGTTTCTTTGTCCATCCAGCAACTTTACGCAAAAACTACTCAACCAATTTCAATTAAACTTTCAGGAAAGGTTTGCCATAGATCCCATTAAATGTTGGTGAATGTAGGTCAAAGGTCAAGGTCACAAAACATATCTTTTTACAATGATCAGAGATAGGAAAAAATCAGGAATTTACTTTTAATTACTGTAAATTCAGTTTTGCGTATACTTTCATTGTTGATTTGCATTGGCATCAGAACTTTGAAGGACAAATTTGAAGACTCGAGGTCACAATAAAGGTCCAAATTGAATTTTGGATATAACCTTTGAACTCTTCATCTTACAGACTTTCGATGAACACCAGAATATATCAGAAAATCCAGTGGAAATAAAGACTTGGTTACCATTATTGACTGACAGGAAGTCTAGCTTCAAATCTGTGTCATGACATTTGACCTTGAGTGACTGTGAAAGGTCAAAATCAAGGTCACATGATTTTAAATAGTTGTAACTCCAAAAAGAGTGGTGTTATGTACTCAGTTACTATTGTTGACAATAGGAAAGTACATATACGCTTCAAAATGACATCATGACCTTTGACCTTGAGCACCTAGAAAGCTCAAACACACACATTTGAGAAGGAGATGTCCATTAAGAGCTCAAATGTGTGTGAAGGGGGCAGGGTTTGTTGTGCCTGGTACCACTTGTTTATTTTTTACACACGTTCTTATTTTCCATTTTTATCTGCTTTATCTTTTTGTACAGTGTTGAGTTGTTAACATTCTTCTAAAAATCCACTATCTGTCCTTCTACAAACTGTACTATACTTATTAACATGTCATTATTCATTTTTTCATAACTAACCTAAGGCAGCAGCCGTGCAATGAGCGATCATAAATCCTGAGTTAAGTCCTCCCTCATTGACCAGGAAGGCAGGTAGCTCACTCAGAGATGGGTTACACAACCTCTCAATCCTCCTCTCACTGATAGAGGCCAGCTCATGGACAGCAATGGCTAAGAAGTCCAGAGCCTAAAAGAGAGAGCAATAGATGCAGAAAATAATTATTAAAAAAAAAACAAAAAAGACCATAGTCAATATAATAAAGTTGTTTTAAGAATTACAAACCTTCGCTGGGTATTCTCCGTGAAAATTCCCCCCAGAAATGGTCTCACCTCGCTCTGCAAATACCATCTAGTGCAGAAGTTAAGAACGTGTATTTTCCCCCAGAAAAATATATGGAATGTATGAAGTTTTGATTTTACAATGAACAAGTGCGACAAAAAAGTGACACACATTGACAATTCAAATAAATGTATAGCCTGGAGGATACAGGATTGTCAGTGGCACTGTTGATCTCTGTGTTGATGATGTTTTGGACAAATTTTATTGTGTCATTGGTAACGCCATGAACCTGAAGACAAAGAGAAAATGTTAGTCAGAAAAACACTGTCTACTAAGGCCAACTGAGGTATTAAAGAAAAATGAAGCATGGCATTAATATTTAGGGATAATCTGAAACATGTATATTATCTTAAAGAGTCCAACCTTGAATAATTATATAAAGAAAACTCAAGCTATGCTAGGTATAAATACAGATAAATTATTGCAAGACTGTAATTCAGTTCAGTGTGATGTGGGTTGGGCTGCAACATGGAGGCTTAGTGGGGTTTCTATTCTCTACAGCAATTCATGATTTAACCTGCCACTGTAAATAGGTGCATTATTTATGTTGTGAGGAATTATATGGAGTTTGCTGTTTAGATTTTTTTTAAAAAAGGTAGCTGGTTTATGTCAGTCAGTTGATCAGCTGATGTACATTAGTATTCCTGTTGCCAAAATAAAACTGAAAAATATAGAATACTGTATATTTTAAATATATGAAAAGATTAATGGGACACAAACATCAGTCTCCTGTGTTACTAAGCATGAATTTGTATTTCTATCAAATATAACTTCCTTTTTTTTTTTGCAAATTTATGACTATTTTTTTTTTCAGAAATGTATCATGTTTATATGTATAATGGAATTTTCTCTTGAGAATTTACAACTTCACTATCAGAGAATATACTTTTTTATTTAAATTCATGGAAAATACTTCCTCTTTTTTTCCCCTAATGAGTAAATAAATAAACAGTAAAGTAAACATGGTTAAAATGGTTGATAATGGATGCATCATGAGTTTTACTACATTATTTACAACACTAGCTTATGTTTTTGCTCATGTCAGTAAACTGAGGTCACCTGAGGACAGCACCGCATGGTGTAAGCATCCTGGACTCTGTCACAGAACCGGTGACTCTCTGTAAAAACAGCAAATACATATTGAGTCTTACAAAATTAAATGTGGCCTTCAGGCATAAATACTTCCAACAGCTATAACACAAGTAACACACATGGACAAGCATGTCCTTTGCATTTGACTAATTATAACTATTTGGGCTCTAGTTTCGTAGATCAACGGGATGTGTCCAGACAATTTTTGCAAGTTTAGGACGCCATGCAGACTGGCGTAAACTCACCTCCCACTGGTGCATCCCTCCTCCGTTCAATCTCCTTTCCTCTCACTGGCGTAAGTGGAAGAGAGGGAGAAGAAAGGGTGGGGATGCATGCAACAGCTGATTCAGATCTGCACCATTAGCGCCTGTATTCGCTCTTAAATGTTCATCCAGACGCACGCTGCGACACTGGCTGACTGGGTCCATTTGGGTTTTGTTTATTTTGTTTAAACTTGGTTTTGATTTCACTTTGGAGTCTTTATGGTTCTTACGTTTTGTTGTTTTAGTTTTAGGTTTGTAGATGATTGCTGGTTCTATTTTCAGGTTTAATTTCATAAACCCATAACATGCACAAGTTTCCGCCCACACCCACAGATATAATATAATATATAATATTTGGTCCTGCTCCCACCGGTACCCCAAGGGTGGAGGCAGATGACTTACCCACTCCACACTGTAAACCCCAACGTTCATAATAATTAAATATATGAAGTTGTGAATACTCAGTTTCAGAAATAGTACTACTAACTCAAATGTATTCACTTGCTGTAACAGGTTCTTCTTTTTAAGCAGCGACTTCCAAGTAATATTTTTTTTATTAAGGGGAACTATTGTGGATATAAGTGAACTTAACTTAAAAACATATGAAGTACAACTTAGTGGAATTAAGTCATTAAATGCTGACAATGATATTGTAGCTGCTGTTATTTCTATTGTTTCAAATTAGGATGATTAAAAAAATAACCTTAAATCTATACCTAATGAAATTAAACCTAAAAATAGAACCGATATTTCATTGAAATGCTTGTGACACTTTGGAAACCTGTCTGTGAGGTTGTGGTAACGTCTGCGCCGGTCTGAAACTACCACTACACCAGCTGCGCTACGCTTAGACGTGCCTTCAGTTGGCGAGCTTGGTGCATTGTCTAAAGTCAGTGAAACTGTCACTGCGACGAAATTAATCAGTGGTCACCTCCCACAAGTGCGTCGCCACGCCTATCTTGGGGCACTGGGTTGCACCTAGAGGTAAGATCTTTAGCCCGAGCCCGACCCAGTCCGAAATTCAGGTCGGGTCGGGCCTAAAATATCAATCATTACGTTCTGGTCCGGTCAGGCTCAGGCTTCTCTTTCGCTGCCTTTTTTTTTTCTCTCCGCGTAATTAAGTGAGTGTGCATCAAGATCTCTCTTTCACTCTCATTGTCTGTTCCAGCGTTATTTTATTGTGCAAATGCATTTATCATGATAATAAAAATATGTAGATTATTTTAATCTTAAAAAAATCTTGCATTTTTTTTCTGCCAAAAATACTATGGGATAAATTGAAATGTCGGGTTTGCTTCGGGCTCGGGCCTGTAAATCAAGTTAATTGGTCGGGCTCGGGCTGGGTCGGGCTTTAATGCCTGCGGGCCTGGGTCGGGTCAGGCTGGATTTTTTAGGCCCGATCTTACCTCTAGTTGCACCACACTCCTAAACTGCTCTGCGCCGGCCCGAAACTAGAGCCCTTCATGTCTAAAGGGCAGTTGTGAATAAAATCCAGTTGTAAAGAGAAGAAATGTTGAATAAAAGTTATATAAATATTATACCAATGACACATTCGTATAGGAAAAAGCCTTCACAAACATAAAAAATAACATGCAAAAACAAAAGTGTTACCTCTCTTCACCCTAAAATCTGCACTGAATCTGTGTTGCCAAAGCATGAGGCATTTAGGAAAACAACCCATGATTAAATAGCATTGTGACTTTTTCTGTTGCAGAATCTATGTTGATTCCCTGACCTGCAATCTGGGACGGGTGGTGATCAGAGTCCAGGAGTGAACGGAAGCGTAGAGCTACTTCTATCTGTCCCGGGTGGGGCCGTAGTGAATGGATGTCTATGGGAAGAGGAACCAAAACATGAAGGACACAACGGTGTGAACAACCTGCAGGTAAATAACCCGATGTAGCTTCAAACTTTCATTCACTGCTGATACTTCTCACCACTATCGAAGGCCTTTGTGGTTCCCTTCAGGACCTCCAGGGTCAGAGCAGCGATGATGTCTGCCTGCCGGGCGATTGCCTGAGCTCGTTCCACAGCTTCTGCTCCCAGAGAGGTGATCATTTGGGTCCCATTGATCAGAGCAAGGCCCTGTAAGAAACAGAGTTGGGGGAGAGACTTTTGTTTCTGGAACCACTTAAAATAGAGTAAATATGATGAATCTTTGACTGGATAATATGAACAAAGGAATGAAAAGCTCAGAACTCTGGAGTTTTTTGACAGACTTGGGAAATTTTAAACGTGTCTTTCAATAAGTGCATGTAGAGAGATGTAATTTACATGTTTGATATGAATTACTGGGATTAATATGGTTTAAAAACAGTGATTCTAGATGAAAAATAGTCATTTAAATGAAAATGACTTGAACACCTCAGAAAAACAAAGACATTTTGCACAATATGGGACCTTTGTAAAAATCTGTACTTTTGTAAATCATTTGATGTCACACATTAATTCATTCTTTCTTTTAAGTCAGCAAATAATTAAACTGCCACTAATTCACAGTTAAAAGAAAACTAAAAGAATAAAAAAAAAAAAATCATCCTACACACCTATAAAACTAACTAAACAGGAACTAAACTAAAACTAACAACGAAAATGCAATAAGTATAAGAACTATATTCTGCAAATATTTACACAGAAAATTTGTTTTTACTTGAGGCAACAGATGGTGAACATGAGAGATCCTAGCTGCTTTGAACATTACCTCTTTAGGTTTCAGCGTTACTGGCTTCAGTCCATGGGCCTCTAAGACCTGACCAGAGATGAAAAGATTATAAACATGTTAAAGGTCAAGGGTCATCAAAAAGTAAACATGCTTTGCTACTGGACCTTGTAGCCTTTCACTTTTGCAGGTAAAAGGCACCCTGTAGCCCAAAGTTGAAATAGTAACTCATAATCTCATAATCAGAAAAGGTTATGAGAGCTCACATATTTGGCATCTGCCCAGCCGCTCTTGGGTGACCACATTTTTCCTTCTCCCATTAGCCCCAGGGCCAGGTGAGAGAGAGGAGCCAGATCTCCACTCGCACCTACTGTCCCCTTCTCTGGGACAAAGGACAGACAGGATGCTGAAAAGAAAAACATTAGAAACCAACAGTCATTTAATAGATTAAATCCCTGTTGACTGATTTCCTGCAGGAATCATGTCCAGTGTGTTAGTGACTGTGTCAGATGAAGTAAATGAAGGCTTCTGTTTCAGATGGAACTCACCATTAAAGGCCTGGATCATGGCATGGAGGGTTTCCAGAGAAATTCCGCTATGCCCTTTGGCCAGGATATTGATTCTCAGAGCCAGTAGCATGCGGGTTCTCTCTGGACTCAGTGGGTTTCCTAAACCTACAGACCAGACAGCAGTATTAAGAGACACACTGAATTTATTTTTGTGTTTGAAATACAGCTGTGGAAATAACTGTGACGTGGTGTTGAAGCGTCTGCCTCTTCCTTTGCAGGACCTCCACTGAATATTAAAAAGCTGAGGTATAAGCTGTAAAATCTCTTTAAAAGTATAGAACTGTAGCAGGGGAGGTATTGAATTTGATGTGGACCAAGATAAGACAAGACAAGATACGATACGATACGGTACGATACGATACGATACGATGCGATACGATGCGATACGATGCGATACGATGCGATACGATGCGATACGATGCGATACGATGCGATACGATACGATGCGATATGAGTCAGGGCTTATGAGTTTCCCAAGTCACTTATGAATAATTAGTTAATATATATATGGAAACATTCAGATAGGACTAGATACATGTAAAAGCATTGTTTCATCCTATTGCATTTGGACAGAAGTTACTTTATAAATGGGTTTCTTTCTTACTCATTAGGATTATTTATGGACGGTCAAAACAGTGATAACTATACTTGTTTTGTGGAATAGTTATGTTTATTTTCTATTATGTTTTGATTTTGACACAATTGCCAAATAATGTTCTGCTTTATTGTTTATTTTATTCTAAATGTTTGAAATAAAGATACAAAAATTACAAAATAAATAAGAAAATAAGATAAGAAATACTTTGTTGATCTCTCAACAGAGGAATTCAGGTGTGTACAACAGCACAAGACTGAATGCATCAATACATTAAAAAAATAAAGAGATAAAAATATACACAATAAAGTAGTGTGTTGAAGTGAGGTGAAGTGATGAAAAATATCAATAATAATACTGATAAATGAGCAAGTGTGCAGTAGATGACTATTTATAAGTGTGCAAATGACATAGAAGTGAAGATAACTGTTATATTTTGTGTTCCTCTACTTATTCTGGTATTACTGTCATTATTAACCATTTAAATGAATGTAATACTACATTTCCATTACTGAAATATATTGACTTTCAAGAGAATTTTTTATAGAATTATTTCCAAAGGCGTATATACATACGTATCTATATTTTATTATTGAAGTGTATGAGTTCATATTTTTCATAGTTTTTCGAGCTATGATGCATTGTTATGTTTTTGTTTTGTTTATAAGGTAATTTCTTTATATCGTATGTACATATAGTTTTTTGTTAATGTATATAGGATGGAACTGAACTGAAGTGATTGTGTAAATCAGATTGTGTGAGGTGACAACGTGTTGATAAATGGTTATGGATGCTTGTGTTGATCGGGGGTGGATATGAGGAAGCACAATCTAGTGGATTATTGATTTGTAATAGAAGGGTGGGAGTTTATAAGTTTTACTTCTTCCCACTCCTTTTTGAGTAGAAAAAATAAATAAGAAATTGTTGACCATGTTAACTGATGTTTAGTTGATTTCATGTGCTGGAAATAAAATGTAATTGAATATTGGATAGTTTTATTACCTGCTGAGTGAGACCTGACCAGGTTTTCCTGCAGCTCCCTGTAGAAAGAAAAGTCATGAGCACTTACATGAGGCCTTATTTTCTAAATAGAAAATTTTAATGAAGTTACATGTGGAAAAAACTGAAATAACTTTACTTGAGTTTGCTGACAGGAATAACAGTACGGGCAAATTTGCCAAACCCTGTTGTGATTCCATAGACGACTATAGACAAGACAGACACAAAGACAGCTGAGTACAGGGGTCATAATCAGCTGATCAAACAGTAAATTAATCAGTGCATTCAAAACCTTTCAACACAAACAGGCTCATTCAAGATTAATTTAAGGCCTGAAATAATGCTAACCTTTGTTTTCTTTGACAATGGTGTCCAAAAGTTCTCTGGATTGCACAACTTTTGTTTCTGCCTCTGCAGTCAGCTGAAATGTTAATGAAAAGACTGATATGTTGAGTCAAAGATTAACACCTAAAGACACAAAATGGTTTGATAATTACCTTTATCTTGTACAGTCCCCTGCCCAGGTTGACCAGATCTGTTGATGTTAAGCTGTTACCATCCAAAGAAATATACTGCATAAACAGATAGTTATTAGTCAGTACCTGTGCTTAAGGATATTTCTGTATTTCCAATGTGTGCACTGGAATAGATACTCACTTCTCCAGGTTCTTTGTAGGCTGCTGTTCTATTTCACAGTTTAGTTAAGGAGCACATCAAACTGCTGTCCTATCCCAGAATTTCAAACCAGTGTAATAATTGTACTTAATATGTTGTATTACAAGTATTCAAACTTATAAGGATACAGATGAGAAACTCCGGGCTGACACGGGATGAAGTCAGGAGACATGGTGTCTCCTTCAATAGCTGAAATTAGAAGACAGTACTAGTCAACACCTTACATATCAGATTATTTGTTTTTGTTTTTTTTAACTCCTCAGGTACAATTAGTACAAACTAGGCACAGCTACAGGTAACATCATTTCCAAGTATTTGCTTGGTTTTTCATCCATACGGTCATTACCAAGTTCGACAAAGTCATTATCCTGTAGAACATCTTCGATGGTGTCCTCCGTGTCCAACAAACCCAAACCCTGGCACCTGCGCACAACAAAGCGCGTGTCCTTCACAGCAGTGATGCCGCCGTTGTCAGGTTTATTCTTCGCATATCTTTTAAGGGCTTCCAGTCCAAGCCACTGGATGGTGTTTGAAGTGTCCCGGCAGGGCACTGCCAGCCACTCATCTCGGATGTGGACGGTGAAACGAGGCATTACGTGTTAGTGGAACTCCAGCAATGAACCGCACGCGCTTCTCTCCAGGTACCACCTTCAGTTGATGGTGGTGATTCCACCAATCAGATGCACCGCACCAAGGGCCACGCCCCCTAACTCGCCCTCACTTCTGCGAACGACTGTGTGGAGTATATTGACCCAAAGGCATTCACGTGATGTGGATATGGACTTGTGGAACACAACAGGGACAAACAGTGTTTGAAGAACCCAGTAATCCAATCGAAGAATACAGATAACACTGGTCTACAAATAAAATGCTTCCGGAATAAAACTACTGAAATGTTCCCATGTGTGTTACTGATAAAGAAAACTCAAGTCTTAAATGCTGGTTGGCTCAAGTTTCCAAGATAAGTCTGAAGTAAAAACATTAAATTCTTACAATGAACAAGAAAATAGGTTTTAGTCTAAAGGAATATTGGTCTCAGATCTAATAGATCTACTTCAAAACACTGTCTGCACATTATGATCCATTCACTTTACAGGTTCTTTGTCGTAGAATGTTTACTAATCCATTGTATACATGTACATAAACCACCATATATGTGGAATAACACGCCATCATTTATATTAAAAACATGAGCTAACCAACACTAAAGTAATTTGTTTTCTGATTCATCTTATTAAAGTATGTAAGATTTATTATTATTATTATTATTATTATTATTATTATTATTATTATTATTATTATTATTATTATTATTATTACTACTACTACTACTACTACTACTACTACTACTACTACTACTACTACTACTAATAATAATAATAATAATAATAATAATAATAATAATAATAATAATAATAATAATAATAATAATAATAATAATACATTTTATTTAACACCCAAGGACACTTTACAAATATAAAAACACAATACAAATAAATAAAAACAGCAATAACAAAAAGCACAGCAAAGTAAAATGGAGCAGTGGATTACAGGGACATTTAATGTCTGAAACAAATACCTTCTAAAAATTGTAGACCAGTGTAATGTGAGCCAATCTCTGCACATGTTTCTGTTTCCTATTAGATATGTAACAACCAAGATGAAAGAAACAGGGTTTCACACCAGCAACACATTAAAGGAGGTACATAACAGTTTACATAATGATTAATGACAGTTGTACCATTTATGAAAAAACACATTTGTCCAAGATTTGCCAAATTTGCAAAGAAAATAAAGTATGTCTGTGTGAGGCCTTTATTTACCCTCAAACATTTAATCATCTAATTAATTTAACCTCATACTAAATCAAATCCAATTCCATATTATCACGTATTATCACCCTATGATCAAGTTTATATATTTACTAATATGATATGATAGTACTGATGTTTATACAGTATTCTAATTCAATATTTACACATACAAATTTATATTTGCTGTGCAGTCACATTACTTGTATCCAGTTTCTATACAGGTCCAGTGAAACCAGCAAATACTTGACGACATGATGTGAATCCATCAGGCTGGGCTTTGAGGGATTTGATCTCATCTGCTAATGCATCTGATGTATCTGCTGATACCTTAATAATAATAATAATAATAATAATAATAATAATAATAATAATAATAATAATCATCATCATCATCATCATCATCATCATCATAATAACATTATTATTATTTAAATAATAACAATCATGATCTGATGATACAATTTAAAACTAAATATAAAGAATATGTTTTCACGGGATACAGGGATGAAATGTAGAGGAACCGACACGAGGTGTAAGGATGTGTTTATTTCATATTCACTTTTCTTTTTTATTTATGTGCATCCTTTTCTGACCAGTATGTTCATTTTCATTTTTTTTATATACATATGTATTATTATTATATTATCGTATATGTTTAGTACTCCAATTATTATTATTATTATTATTATTATTATTATTATTATTATTATTATTATTATTATTATTATTATTATTATTATTATTATTATTATTATTATTATTATTATTATTATTATTATTATTACCGTGTTTTTTTAGAAGCAGTACTAGTAGCAACTTGGGAAAGTGAATATTTAAAAACTAATACAGGAGAAGGGGTGGGATTAGATACATTTTGACTTCTCACTCCTTTTTGAACATGTTGTTGCATTTATTTGCTGTTTTTATTTTGTCTCATTGTGTATTTGTTTTTTGTTTAAGATAAACTTCTATCAATCAATTGTTTCTTTTTTTGTCTATAGCGTTTCTTTTGATTTTTCCAACACAAATAAACTGTGTCATATGATAATTTTACCAAAAGGTCTGTGTCATAAAAATAGCAAATCAAGTGAGACATGACTTTTAGCTGCCATTCATATGAAACTGACCAAACATGGTACAAATGAAGTTTCTAATTGAACTCAGAAACCTGTGGACATTCAGATTATCTGTTTGACATCATGAGATCATAAATACCAAATAAATAAATACATCTGGTATTTAATACAATGTTTACATTTAATTTAAACATCCTGTATCACCATGTATTTGTACCAACTTTGTTTCATTCTGGAGAAGTTATGTGCAGCTTTTTCTTGTTTGACAGTCTTTACACCAAACATTTTAGACCGATCATGTATATCTGGTCAGTCATTTAGTTTAGTTTTAGGGTAAACAATGAATATTGCACCGTTTTTGAGCCGAGGCTACAAATTATTTCAAAATAAGTTTAGCTGACTCTTTGTAGTTGACACAGGAAAACAAGACCAGAGGTGTCAAAAGTACTCACAGGTACTTATGCGAAAAAATAGTCTTGTAAAAGTTACTAAAACTAAAAAACAAGTACAACTTCTCCATTGTAATAAATTAAAAAAGTAAAACTTCATTTATTTGTTTGTTTGTGTATTTATTTATTTATTTGCACTGGATGAAACAATACTTATTTAACCAGGGAAAATCTGAAAAGATTCAAAAGCATACAAAAAAAAAATTAAAGCCTTTAAAGGTGAGTTAAATTATTTGTACTCAGATTTGTGGGTATGGAAAGAAAATTATGGGAAAATGAAACACACACACACACACACTTGTTTCCATGCCTCATGAGGACCAAGTTTGTCCATTGCGTAGTGAGTGTAAACATAACTCCTTTTAATAAAATAAATAATAAAAATAATAATTTGAAAATGTCATTAAAAATTAATGAATACATTAATAAATAATAATTAAAAAAACTCAATAATAGCATTTTTAAATAATAAATACAAAATGAAAAAATATAAAAAGTAAATAAATGAATTACATTTTTTTTTTTTTTCCAAAAAGTAAACACATCTTCAAACTAAAAATACAAAAAATAAATCTTTTGATTTGCACCTGTTTACCTCATACATTATGGGGACTTCTGAAAAAACAAACAAATTCATGTAGCCTATTTACTATTTTACTAATAAGGACTGGTGGGTTAATTTATATTGACACTTGTGGGGACCTGTATTTTGGTCCTCATAGTGTCAGAGGTCACCATGGTGTGACTGTGTAAATATATCAATGTCCCCATAAAGATAGGAATACAAGCACACACAAACACATGATTGAGATTTTAAAAAACAACATAATTATAAGATAAAAAGTCAAATAATGAAATAGAAAGTAAAAATCCTTAGATAAAATTAATAATGCCCCTTCAGGGAGGCTCATGGGGCCTGAGGTCGGTAAATGGTATCTGGTTTGTCCTGAATTACACACATGTTGTACCTCATGTGAATAATTATTGATGTATGTTTCAACTGCTTCTGTTAATTAACGGCTGATTCATTTGTGAATAAAACCCGTTAATAATTCGGACTACACACCTGGTGCACATGTGACGTCACCACAGACTCCACACCACAGCTGAGCAGAGTGTGACGTCACATACATTACATACATATAGTCTCTAACTAAGCCCACATAAAACTTAACGTCATGTTTCCTTCTCATCAAAAACAGGTGGTCTGTCTATGCCACATCAAACATTTATTATTAACCGCTATCATATGTGAATTTCAGAGCGCTTGTCAAACGGAATCAGAATTTAGTTCCACTCGCTTCATTAAAATTTTTAGCGAGCTAAGCACCCATGGACCTGAAGTAGAAGGGTGTGACTTAGCCTCCCCATCATGTTTATAAAAAGTCAGTTTCTCTCCTTCACTTATTTTCTCTCTAAAGCAGTGGTCCCCAAACTGTGGCCCGCTGGCCGGATGCAGCCCGCCTCCACATTTAGTCCGGCCCCCTGAACAATACCAGAGAGCATTTTGATTACTTTTTTTGTCATATATATATATTTGTATTTGATAATAAAGTTGGACTTTTGCAATAAAATGTCCCTTAGTTTTGAACTATTTTCATTATTTACTATTAGTTAGTGACTAGTTTAACACAACAACTTTGACAGACGCTCATATGAGTCATTTTAGTCAGATTCTGCTCTGACAACTAAGATGAACTTGGACCTGTTAAGATGAAGAAGTTTATGTTCAATGGACTTTTATTCTGTGAAGAACACAGAGAGGGTTATTTGATTGTGGCTCTCTGGCAAACAATACATTTTTACATTTAAGCAGTCCTGCAATCGACACACTTTTTCTGTTACAAACCCTCATCAGAGAAGGGAAAAGTTACGTGGCCCTCACAGGAAAAAGTTTGGGGACCCCTGCTTTAAAGTTACTTATTTTTCGTCCTGTCACACGTGTTTAGTTTGAAATAAATACATAAATAATAAAATAAAAACATTTAAAAAATTATATTTGTTACCTACTTTCCTATCTGCTCATTTGTTGTTGTTGTTGTTTTTGTTCTGTTTTGTTTTTTTGTATATATGTATATGTTTAGTACTTCAATTATTATTATTATTATTATTATTATTATTATTATTATTATTATTATTATTATTATTATTATTATTATTATTATTATTATTATTATCATTTTTGTACTATGCACTCTATTGCTATAAGATGAATTCAGGTTATTGGGGAAGTGAAGAAGGGGTAGGATTAAATAAGATTATGCTTCATCCTACTCCTTTTCGGACATGTCATTGTGTATTATTATTATTATTATTATTATTATTATTATTATTATTATTATTATTGTTGTATTGATTATTGTGGTATTGATTATTGTTGCATTCAAATCAAATCAAAACAAAAAGTAACGTGTCTATTTTGAGAATATAAGGAGTATAAAAGTACAAATATTTATAAACAAATGTCGGGAGTAAAAGTAAAAAGTTGGCAGAAAAAGTAATACACCAGTAAAGTACAGATACCTTAAAAATCCAGTAGCGAAGTATTTCTACTTTAGCCCAACCCCCCAAACTGAAAATATACACAACTGAAAATGGGAGTGGTGGGATTACCGAAGCGCTCCTGAAGGCATCACGGTAGCTCGCGGCCTGATGATGTCAGTGGCAGAGCTGTAGGAGTTTGTGGGTGACCATGTGTGCCGACACAGAGTAGGCCTACTGCTGGCCGTCAGCGGGCAGAGCAGAGCAGAGGAGGGGAGGAAAAGTGTGTTTACACAGACGGCAAACTGCCTGGGGAATCATAGGGGAGAGGAAGTCAGCCGGCTCTGTGTCTGCCTGCTCCAACTTCCTGCTCAGAAAAAGAAAAAGCCCAGGATCCTATTTCAGTCCAACACAACTGTGGAGACTAGAAGCCCAGAAGGAAGCATGGAAAAACAAGGAATCACACACGCTTCACCGTAAAGTTTCACGCAGGGACAAGACCAACGAGTAAAGAGATCGCAGGTAAGATCAAAAAAAGTGACATGTTTGAATGAGTGTCTGATCTGAAAAAGTCTAAAGAAATGTCCGATCGGATCGTGTTATCGAGTGGATTCTTTTTCTGGAGAATCTACCAAGTTTTTTTTTTTTTTTTTGTTCCAGGTTAAAGTCGTTCCGGCCTTTTTCTTATTAAATGTTTAGTTTTTCGTACACTATTTTTTTTTTTTTTTTAGAAAACTCTGCTCTCTTCCGGTCCGAGCAACATCTTGAAAATGAGTCAGTGGTGCAGACTAGTCATCCAGACACTTAATGCAACTTTCAAGTCCGGGTTCGTTTTCCAAACAAACAAACAAACGCACAAAAGAAAAGATCTGCACCAAAAAAAAAAACGGCCTTAGCGTCTGCTGGACTGTTTACAGATGCTTTTCTTTTGGGCCCCTGTTGAATTTTCCACCGTCTGCGAACAGGAAGAGAGCAGATTTAGTCATGGCTAAGTAATGTCTGCACACACCATCTAATCTCATTAGGAGTTTCCGTTCAGCCAACACACTGGATGGCTTTGTGCGCTCTGCAGACTGCTCAGTTCCAGCATCAGCAGCGGCTCCTCATCCCCAAACAAAACCACTACAATGTTCCTGGAGCTTCTTACAAGGACTTCACACCAGATCAGACATTTTAATTATTATTTAGACCAGTGTTTGTCTGGATTACAGGACAGTAAACTGTGGTCACTGTGTCTGCTGTCTCTATTACAAGGTTATATGAGGAGTCTGATATGACTTATAAACAGAGGTGGTAAAAGTACTTACATTCTGTACTCAAAGAAGAAGTACTGCTACTTGTCTAGAAAAAAAAAATACTCTGGTAAAAGTAGTACATTTATTGAACTAAAAGTAAACAAGTACTAGTTCTGAATTATAATAAAGTATAACAACATGTTTTTGCCATGGGTTAAATTCTACTTATTTAACCAGGAAAAATCAGAAATGTTTCAAAAGTATCCAAAAATAAAGCCTTTAAAAGTGAGTTAGTGTGTAGAAAATGTGTTTGTTTGGGTCACAGTACTCAGTTTCGTGGGTATGGGCAGGAAATTATGAAAAAATGGGGGGGGGGGGTCACAATTGAAGAAGAAGAAAAAAAAAACATAATTATGAGATAAAAGTACAAAAGTAAAACTGATTTTTTTTTGCCCTGGATAAAATCATATTTATTTAACCAGGAAAAATATGAAAAGTTTACATTTTCTAATTCTACAGTGAATGATACTGACCACAATTCTGCAGCAGGTCTGGTACGTGACAGGTAACACACACACACACACACACACACACACACACACACACACACACACACACACATATATATATATATATATATATATATATATATATATATATATATATATATATATATATATATATATATATGCACTTCTCATTGTCCCTTTGAAGTGACTTATTTTTTATACTGTCACATGTGTTTAGTTTGAAAAAGTAATGAGAGTCTATTCTGAGAATGTAAGGAGTATAAAGTACAGATATTTATGTAAATGTTAGGAGTATAAAGTACAGATATTTATGTAAATATAAGGAGTATAAAGTACAGATATTTATGTAAATATAAGGAGTATAAAGTACAGATATTTATGTAAATATAAGGAGTATAAAGTACAGATATTTATGTAAATGTTAGGAGGAAAAGCCAAAAATTGGTAGAAAAATAAATACTCAATTAAAGTACAGATATATAAAAAAAAATCTACTTAAGTACAGTAATGAAGTACTTGTACTTAGTTACTTCCACTTCTGGTTATAAACTCATCACACACACTTTCATGTCTCATGTCAGTTTGTACTTTTCTGTTATTTCATGTCTAGAACTTCAGACCAGACAGTAAATATTTACTCAAAAAAGTGGAAGTAACTAAGTATAAGTACTTCATTACTTTACTTAAGTAGATTTTTTTAGGTATCTGTACTTCAGTTGAGTATTTATTTTTCTGGAATTTTTTTTACTTTTACTCCCTACATTTGTTCATAAATATCTGTTCTTTATGCTCCTTATATATATATAAATATCTGTTCTTTATGCTCCTTATATATATATAAATATCTGTACATAATACTCCTTATATTTATATAAATATATGTACTTTATACTCCTCATATTTATATAAATATCTGTACATTATACTCCTTATATTTATATAAATATCTGTACATAATACTCCTTATATTTATATAAATATCTGTACATAATACTCCTTATATTTATATAAATATCTGTACATAATACTCCTTATATTTATATAAATATCTGTACATAATACTCCTTATATTTATATAAATATCTGTACATAATACTCCTTATATTTATATAAATATCTGTACATAATACTCCTTATATTTATATAAATATCTGTTCTTTATACTCCTTATATTTACATAAATATCTGTACTTTATACTCCTTATATTTACATAAATATTTGTACCTTATACTCCTTATATTTACATAAATATCTGTACTTTATACTCCTTATATTTACATAAATATTTGTACCTTATACTCCTTATATTTACATAAATATCTGTACTTTATACTCCTTATATTTACATAAATATCTGTACTTTATACTCCTTATATTTACATAAATATCTGTACTTTATACTCCTTATATTTACATAAATATCTGTACTTTATACTCCTTATATTTACATAAATATCTGTACTTTATACTCCTTATATTTACATAAATATTTGTACCTTATACTCCTTATATTTATATAAATATCTGTACTTTATACTCCTTATATTTACATAAATATTTGTACCTTATACTCCTTATATTTATATAAATATCTGTACTTTATACTCCTTATATTTACATAAATATTTGTACCTTATACTCCTTATATTTACATAAATATATGTACTTTATACTCCTCATATTTATATAAATATCTGTACATTATACTCCTTATATTTATATAAATATCTGTATATAATACTCCTTATATTTTCAGAATAGACTTGTTACTTTTTCAAACTAAACACATGTGACAGTATGAAAAATAAGTCACTTCTGAGGGAAAATCAGTGAAGGAGAGAAACTGACTTTATATATTATAATTATGAAATGTAATTGTTTTGACTTTTTATCTCATAATAAAAAAACTGAGTACTATGATCCAAACACATTTTCTACACAGTAACTCACATTTAAAGGCTTTATTTTTGGATAATTTTTAAACTTTCCACATTTTTCCTGGTTAAATAAGTATTATTTCATCCACGGTAAAAAAAAAAGTTTAAGTTTCACTTTTTTATATCACCACAGAAGTTGTATTTTGTTTTTTTTTTTAGTTTTACTTCAGTAAAGGAGTTGGATCAGTACTTCTACTTTTACCAGAGTATTTCTGTACTTCTGCTTCAGTACATTATTGCTACGTTTACATGTTTTTTAAATTCTGAATTATTTATTCTGAATAAAATAATTCTGAAAAAAATCTATTTCATTCATGTTTACATGGACATGTTAATTCTGAATAAAGGTTTCCATGGAAACCAGTGTATTCTGCTCTAGTTAATTGGGCTTTAAGAGGTGGAGGTACTGAGGGTTCTGATTGGACAGAACGGCCACTTAACATCTGAATATCTACTGGAAGAATCCACTTCCTGTTTTGCATTTGTTTCAACTAGCAGCATGTTAGACCAGATACTACAGGTGATGTTTACATTTATTTTTGTAGTAATTACAAAACACCAGCTCAACTGAATCAACAAACTAATGGCGCCAGCACAGAATATGTGCGTCATCATCGTCAAATATGTCGCGACGAGACCAGGAGCAAGTGTAGAACGACAGGAATAATGTTAAAGCAGAATGAACTGTTTACATGTCAGAGGAATTATCGCATTCAGAAATAGTATCGGAATAAACCAGTGATTTTATTTGGAATTAAGTTTAATTCAGAATGATTATTTTCAAGTGGAATTAGGCGTTTACATGGTCATCTTAAAGTGGAATTAACTTTTATTTAGAATTAAACAGAAATAAAAACCCCTCATGTAATCAGGGCTAGTGTTGGCGTCTTTAATCAGTCCCTGTTCAGAGGACGTTAAAGACGAGAGCTGAGGTAAAGGGGACAATGATCTGATCTTTTGACCCCCTCCCTCTGGGATTTTTATGGAAGTGTAGCTGGACTGGGGAAACGCTCCCCTGTTGTGGGATCCCCTCTCCTCAACATTTGTCCTTGGAAGTAGAATAGGAGGAAGTCCTGACTCTGACAGGTTTGTAGTTTCACATGGCTGACAGAAAACTCAAGGGATAGCTGGTGGCGGAAACAGGTTCAGGCTTCCCTCTCCGCCTCTCATTGGATGGTGGGGGGGTGGGGGGTAGGTGTTGAGTCTGACCCCCCTATTATCATTTTAATCATCACTCACTGCTCCTTCCTCACTTCACCAGATAAAACAGGCCAGAATAACATCATCACAATCCCATCACTACCTCAGTCTGGGCTAAGAGTGATTTAACTCTGATGATATATTTAACAAAATTAACACATTAACTCAGATGAATTCATCATTAATCGGATTAAAACATTTTAACACAATTAAATGGAACTGTTGTTTTGTCGAAACTGTCGAAGAGGTTGAATAAATATGTTAATGACATAAATATTCATATTCTTTGCATATGTTTTGGATATTTTATCACATTTTTTGGTGTTTTTTTTTCTGTATTTTAGAATTTTTTGGAATATATTTGGTCTTTTTTGTGCTTGTTTGTTTTTGTGTGAATTTTAGCATGTTTTATTTATTTATTTTTCCTCCGCAATTTTTGTGTTTCTTCGTGTATTTAGACTTTTTTGAGTACAAAAAAAAGAAAACGTGACAGTCGACAGACGACATGTTTTGGTCATGATTAATCCAAGTTAATCCAAAACAAGCTTGTGATTAATTTGATTAAAAAGTAAAATCATTTGACAGCCCTAATTTCGAAATAAAACACATGTAGCTGCTGGTGAGTAATTGAATCACCTTTAAATTATCACGTTGTAACGCAAGGTCAGGCTTCAACATGATCATGTGATGTCTTTTTTATATTTTGTCTCCATAATTCTCCTCATTATCACAATATAATTTTAAATAATCATCATTATTGTGGTATTTTTCATCCTATATAGGTTGATTTTGTTTATACCACCAAGTAATACACAACTTTTTCTTTGGTAAATGGACTTCACTTATATAGGGACGTGAACCCTTCAGTCATTGGACATTGGACACATCCGTCCTATAACTAGTGCTATATAAGTGCCGTCCATTTACCATTGAACTTTTTCTTTGTTAGTTTATTCATTGCTTTTAACTTTTATTTATTTTGATATGTGTCGATATCAACCAATGACACTTTTGACCATAATGCTTTAAAAGGTGTTTTTACGTCCATGTTTAATGTCCACAAACAAGCATCCAGTAACAGTAAAGGAAGAAAAAAGGCATTTAAAAGTGTCAATAAAAACAGGTTGGTGTATAGTACACCAGTAACATCAGCAATGAAAGTGTCTTGTTTGAAGTTTAAACTGACCTAAATATCACTTCCTCTGCTTTCACTCTAGTTTCGTACTTATATTAACAGCTCGTCACGTGTTACAATCACTTGTTTTCATGTAGTGAAAAACATCCAAAGCACATTTTCAGTCAAATTAAACACAAACATAAAGCATCTCTATAGTTAATCAACTGGAACCAAGAGTTTTTTTTGTTTTTTCTCTTTCAAATCTATAATGACTCTGTGTTCCAGTAGGCAACAGTTGGAAATAAATCTATACAATAAAATAATTGATGACTTGGCTGACCCTTTCAGCGCTGCCTTGCTGTTACTGTCTGCGGTGACAGAACCAGTCGGCCAGTAAATAAATGAGCTGTGAGCTGCAGACAGGAGCTGCGAGGCTGCACATTCCTCTATTAAAGGAATAACCCACCCTGGGCCCGTCATACTTCCTGTGGAGAGAGGGCCAGGTTGAACCGCAGCATATTTCTTGGTTGAGCTGTTGTTCCTCCTCACACACACACACACACACACATGCACACGCGCTTGAGATATATGTATGTGTGTATATATATATATATATATATATATATATATATATATATATATATATATATATATATATATATACACACACACACATATATATATATATATATATATATATGTGTGTGTGTGTGTATTAGGGGTGTCAAAATTAACGCAGATTAATCCATCATCATAACTAGAGCTGCACAATATATTGTTTGAGCATCAACATCAGAACGTACATTTGCACAATAGTTACATCGCAGGCCTTGCAATTATTTTAAATTTATTTCTAAGAATTTTTATATTTAAATATATATATATATATATATATATATATATATATATATATATATATATATATATATATATATATGATGAATATCTTTTCATAATTTTTTTTATTTTACTTACTTTTATTCATTTATTTGTATTATTTAATTAAAAATATTTATTTATCATATTTATTTAGTTATTTTTTGTATTTAGTTAATGAAATGAATACAAAAATTATTAGCATTTTATTTCCGTAAACTGTTTAAAATGTTGAGTATAGTGAGCAGAGGAAGTTGTAAATGTGCTGCCTCTGGTTCTTATTGGTCAGTTTTTCAGTGTCACTTAAGTGTCACTGTTTCATTTAAGTTCCATCAAAAATAAGTCACAGACATCATCATACAAGGCTGTTAAATAGTATTTGACCAATATAGATTTTTTTGGAGCAGATATAAGTTTTTATCCATCAGCCTTAACCGATGAGGACCGATATTTGCAGGTCATCGATATTTCTAAACCACCGTACTTGTCGTCTCCCGCTTATCTGGGTCCAGGTTGTGGGGCAGCAGCCTCAGTAGAGAAGCCCAGACTTCCTTCACCACAGCTACCTCAGCCAGCTCCTCCAGGGGAATCCCGAGGCGTTCCCAGGCCAGCCGAGAGATATAATCCCTCCAGCGTGTCCTGGGTCGACCCCGAGGTCTCCGCCTGGAAGGATATGTCTTGAACACGTCCCCAGGAGGCGTCCTCATGAGGTGTCCGTGCCTCCTCACTGGCTCCTCTGGACATGGAGGAGCAGCGGTCCCTCCCAAATGTCTGACCTTCTCACCCTATCTCTAAGGCTGAGCCCGCCCACCCTGCGAAGGAAACTCATCCTGGCCGCTTGTACCCGTGACCTCATTTTTTCGGTCATGACCCAAAGGTCATGACCTTAGGTGAGGGTCGGGACGTAGATCGACCGATAAATTGAGAGCTTCACCTTCTGGCTTAGCTCCTTCTGCACCACAATGGATCGGTTTAACACCCACATTACTGTGGACGCCGCCCCAACCCGCCTGTCGACCTCCCGCTCCATCCTTTCATCACTCGTGAATAAGATCGCCGAACCTTCTCCCCGATATTTCTGAGCCGATACTGATTTTTTTTTCTCTGTCAAATGAAAGTGCATGTCAGTAAATCTTCATTAATAACAATTACAAAATATAAATTGTAATAGTTAAAATAATAAATATTAGCAAACGTCCACCTTTGCTTCATTACTTTGTTTTCTTTTCTTCTTTTATTTTTTCCCCTTTTTTTTGTCTTTTTTCTTTTGCCTTTCTTTTTTCCTTTTTCTGTTTACTTCCCCCCTTTTTTGCCTGAAATGTTCCTCTCTTTTTTTCTTTTCTTCCTCTTTTCTCTTCTTTTTCCTGGCAGTAAATCATTGCAGGGGAAGAAAAGGAACATATCGGCCAATGCAACTGGCCGATACTGATACAAGGAAAAAAAAAAGTAAATATCGGCTTGATATATCGACCGGATGATATATAGGTCTATGGTGGAGCTGCACCATATATTGTCTGAACATCGACATCGCAATGTGCGTGTGCGCAATAGTCACATGACAGGTTCTGTAATGTATGAGAAAAATGAACTCAACATTTTCTCATCATATTTCAATACAACCTGACACACACTGAACACATCACAATCATTTTGAACCAGTTTGGAGTGAGTCACTGGTAACAAGACTGAAAAATAAGCAACGAACAAGAGAAAAAAACCACCCAAAACCAAAGAAAAGCAACATTGGTTATGTGCAATTATTTCTGTTTGTTTTTTATTTTCTTATTTATTATTAGCCTTTTTTATTAGTATGTATTTTTCTTAATTTATTTTATGTTGATGAATTTATATATATATATATATATATATATATATATATATATATATATATATATATATATATATATATATTTGCATTTACTTGTATTCATTTTTGTAGGTTTTTTTGTTTTTATTTTTATTAATTTACTTTTTATTTATCTATTTATTATGTTTTTAATGTGTGTATATATATATATATATATATATATATATATATATATATATATATATATATATATATATATTGTACTGTATCTTTTATTTATTTTAAATCATTCATTTTATTTTATTATTTCGACTACAAAGAGTGAAATGTATGTTCTGTGTCGGCCACTAGTCTCTTTGCGTCGACACCAAACAGCTGTTATATATTCCTGAGGATGTTTTTCATATCACAATATATATCTCAGGGTTTAAAAAAAATCCCAGTGTCAGTTTTTTTCTCATATGGTGCAGCCCTCGTCTATGGTTGGTTTTAAAGTGTCATGTGTGTGTGTGTGTTTTGCTTTGCGGCAGGTATGGACAGTGCCATCACTTTGTGGCAGTTCCTGCTGCAGCTGCTACTTGACCAGACTCACAAACACCTGATCTGCTGGACGTCCACAGATGGGGAGTTCAAGCTCCTCAAGTCAGAGGAAGTAGCCAAGCTGTGGGGGCTGCGCAAGAACAAAACCAACATGAACTATGACAAGCTGAGCAGAGCGCTGCGCTACTACTATGATAAGGTGACAGCCCGTCCTCTGAAAACACTAAAACTACTGCAACACTGATCGACAATGTTTTAGGAAGTATCTGCTTCACACATTAAAAGACTTCAATCTTACATACTTTAATAAGATGAATCAGAAAACAAATGACAAAAGTGTTTTTAATACATATGATGGTGTGTTATTCCACATATATGGTGGTTTATGTACATGTATGTACAAAAATACTCTGGTAAAAGTAGAAGTCTTAATTGAACTCCTTTGCTGAAGTAAAAGTAAAAAAGAACAACTTCTCAATTTTGCCATGGATGAAATAATAATAAAAAAAATAATACAAATCTGAACAGTTTTAAAAGTATCCAAAAATAAAGCCTTTAAACGTGAGTCATTGTACAGACAGACAGAATAGATAGATAGATAGATAGATAGATAGATAGATAGATAGATAGATAGATAGATAGATAGATAGATAGATAGATAGATAGATAGATAGATAGATAGATAGAGAAAAAAGTCATGAGATAAAAAAAAAAAGTCACGAATATGAGATAAAAAGTCGAAACTATGACTAAAGTCCAAATTCTGGGATAAAAGTTATACTGACCTATAATGTTTACATGTTGTATTTTTTTTTTTTAGAAAGTATCTTCTTCAGACATTAAATGTGTTAAATCTTACATACTTTAATAAGATGAATCAGAAAACAAATGACTTTAGTGTTGGTTAGTTCATGTTTTTAATATATATTATGGTGTGTTATTCTACATATATGCTGGTTTATATACATGTATACAATAGATTAGTAAATATTCCAGTGAAGTGAGTGGATCATTAATGTGCAGACAATATTTTAAAGTAGATCTGAGACCAATATTCCTTTGGACTAAAACATATTCTCTTGTTCATTTTAAGAATTTCACATTTTCACCCCAGACTTATCTTAGAAACTTGAGCCAAGCAGTATTTAAGACTTGAGTTTTCTTTATCAGGAACAAACATGTGGTAATAATGTCATTCATTTTATTCCGGAAGCATTTTACTTGTAGACCAGTGTTATCAATATTTAGAGGCATGTGAGGTAGTACACCAGCATGACACGCTCTTTGTTCTTCTGTCCCAAACCACACTCTCATGACAGACACTTCCAGTTCCTCTTTAACATGAATTACACACTAAAACTAGAGGTAGGAAGTAACTAAGTATAAGTACTACATTATAAGTACTATATTACTGTACTTAAGAAAAGTAAAAAAAAAGTGAAAATTAAATTTTTATTTTTTTTTTTACCCTGGATGAAATAATACTTATTTAACCAGGAAAAATCTGTAAAGTTTAAAAATTATCCAAAAATAAAGCCTTTAAAGGTGAGTTACTGTGTAGAAAATGTGTTTCTTTGGGTCACATTTTAAAAACCATAATTATGAGATAAAAAGTCAAGATAATGACATTTCATAATTATAATATATAAAGTCACAGTTTCTCTCCTTCACTGATTTTCTCTCTGAAGTGACTTATTTTTCATACTGTCACATGTGTTTAATTTGAAAAAGTACCAAGTATATTCTAAAAATATAAGGAGTATAAAGAACAGATATTTATGTAAATATAAGGAGTATAAAGAACAGATATTTATGTAAATATAAGGAGTATAATGTACAGATATTTATGAACAAATGTAGGGAGAGAAAGTAAAAAGTTTCCAGAAAAATAAATACTCAACTAAAGTACAGATACCTAAAAAAAATCTACTTAAGTACAGTAATGAAGTACTTATACTTAGTTACTTCCACTTTTTTGAGTAAATATTTACTGTCTGGTCTGAAGTTCTAGACATGAAATAACAGAAAAGTACAAACTGACATGAGACATGAAAGTGTGTGTGATGAGTTTATAACCAGAAGTGGAAGTAACTAAGTATAAGTACTTCATTACTGTACTTAAGTAGATTTTTTTTATATATCTGTACTTTACTTGAGTATTTATTTTTCTGGAAAATTTTGACTTTTGTTCCCTGCATTTGTTCATAAATATCTGTACTTTATACTCCTAACATTCACAGAATAGACTCATATTTTTTTTAAACTAAACAGTGGCTTTCTCCACTTTCTCCTCCTTTAATTATAACTTTAATCTCATGATGAATTTAGGATTTTTTTTAAAATCTCATAATTATGCATTTTTTGTAAACGTCATAAAGACTTTTTTCCTGTCCATGTACTAAACTGAATACTGTGACCTGATCCAACAAATAATTTACACAGTAACTCACTTTTAAAGGTTTTATTTTTTCAATATTTTGAAACTTTTCAGATTTTTCCTTGTTAAATAACTATTATTTTATCCAGCACAAAAAAATGTGTTTTATATTTTACTTTTGTACTTTATTACAAATTAATAAATTGCCTTTTTTTTTTTTTTTTTTTTTTACTTTTACCTCAGTAAAGCAGTTGAATCAGTACTTCTACTTTTATCAGAGTATTTTTTCACACAAGAAGCTGTACTTCTACTAAAGTACAGAAGGAGAGTACTTTTGACTAAAACATACGATTCCTTTCATGGAATGATTTGGTAGAAATGCTTTATAATATCATTTATTGTTTGTAGGTTGAATTGGTTCAACACTTCTGTGTGAAATACATTTCCTTGCACGGGTCGACGTATAAATGACCCACAACTGACCCTTTTATTTAACTAACCTGCCCACAAGAAATATATTTGAAAAGGACACACCTGACCCGCTTATCGACCCACATTATTAAACAGTAGTCAATGGTCTTTTTGAACCTTACTCACATACCTGCATTTATTTCTGATCATCTTTAAAAGTCTCAGTGAATGTTTCCCAAACCTTCCTTTATTTGTTTGTATGTTTACAGATCGTCCACTCGACCAACTTTATTTGCTCTCTCACTCCCTCCATACCGTAGGATACTGACGAAATTATACGTCACCTTCACAGACATTCAATCAATGAAGTGTATTAATAGTAGAAAATTGTACCTAATATTTAAATTACGGTGATTTACCAGGTTATTTTAATGTTTATCTCAAATGACCCAACCCACCATATGACATGACCTTCAACTGCAGATGACCGTCGGTGCCCGCGCGTTAGCTTTACATTAGCTTCACATTAGCTTCACACACTCATACACCAGCAGGTTTCTAAGGTTCTGTCAGTCCTACTGGGAGACTAAGTCAGGGTCTTTGCCCAAGGACACTTTGACATGTGGACAGCCAGAGCCGGGACTCGAACTGCCAACCTTTCAGTCATAGGCCGAGCCGCTCAACCACAGCCGCCCCAAGTTCTACAAAGACACTAAAGTCTTAGTAACAAAAGCAGAAAATGGTTCAAATTTTGTGTCATTTTCTTTAGACATTTGTTGTTGTTGCTATTTCTTCATCTTATTCATGTTTTATTGTTACAAGATAATTTGTAAATGTAAACTTTTCATAATTTAATATTATTTCTTACTTTCAAACCATGACAAAAAGTTGTTATTGTTTATAGCTAGGTCATTAACAGGTTATTATGCTCTTCGTCCCATGGGCCACATTGGAACCATTGGTGGGTCGCATTTGGCCCCCGGGCCACATGTTTGAAACCCCTGCTGTAAACCTTTACTTCTTGGTTGATTGTACATTTACTTTTCTAACCGTGTTGGTGCTTCCTGTCTGGTTTTCAGAACATTATCAAGAAAGTGATCGGCCAGAAATTTGTCTACAAGTTTGTGTCTTTTCCTGAGATCTTGAAGATGGACCCCCAGGCGGTGGAGATGGGCCTGGCCACCGGGCGCTTTCCCCTCCAGGAAGGAGAGGCCCCCGAGCTGGAGGTAGAGGAAGAGGAAGAGGAGGAGGGGGAGGAGGAGGCCCAGAGGAGGACCCTGGCAGCTCTGGGGGCTCAGCAGTGTCGAAACGACTACCTCCGCTCAGGCCTGTACTCCTCCTTCAGCATCAGCTCCCTCCAGAACCAGCCCGAGCTGCTCCGCGCCCTGCGGGAGCGCCAAGACGAGCCGCGCTCCGTCATTCGCTTCGGCACGAACGCCAGCGACCGAAGCTCCCCTCCCTCCTCCAAACACGAGCCTTACGTCTCCCCCAGGCCATCCAAACTCCCGTCTCTGTCCCAGTCGCCGACCTCCCCCCGTCCCGGCCGAAGCTGGAGCCCCGCAGTTAAGGAGGAGGAGGAGGACTCTGACCCCAACGCCCAGCCCCTCAACCTGTCGTCTGGACACCGGGAGCGAGCCCTGCAGTCTCCAGAGAAGAGGAGCAGCAGCAGCAGGAGTAGTGCGTCCACCACCACCACCACCAGCAGCAGCAGCAGTAGTTGTAACCAAGGAGATGGACTCCCACCAAAACACAAAAAGCCCAAAGCTCTGGAGATCTCTGCTCCGTCCCTGCTGCTCGCCGGCAGTGACATCGGCTCCATCGCTCTGAACAGTCCGGCGCTGCCCTCTGGCTCCCTCACTCCAGCCTTCTTCACCGCACAGGTCAGCTGTTCAAACTCATGCACCTCACTTTAGCTCATCGTCTCACTTGTTTGTCTTCCAGTCATGTTATACTGAACAGAACCAGAAACACAAATGATATATGATCAGATTAGAGCTGAACGATATAATGTCTGAGCATCGACATCACAATGTACGAGTGAGAAATAGACACATCACAGGTCCTGCAATTATTTTATTTTTATTTATTTGTAAGTGTATGTGTGTGTGTGTGTATATATATATATATATATGTATATATGTATATATATATATATATATATATATATATATATATATATATATATATATATATATATATATATATATATATATATATATATACATATATATATAGATATATTTATATATATTTATGTATGTTTTTATTTGTCTTTTTTCATTTATTTTTATTTAAAATTATGGGATAAATTAATTGTATTCATTAATTCTTTGTATTTATTTTATTTGTATTTTTTATTTATTTAAAAAATATTTACTTATTTATATATATTTAAATATTTACTTATTTACTTTATTTATTAATTTATTTTTAGAAATTAAAAAAAAAGTTGAATTAATTAATTTATTTTGGATTATTAATTTTATTTAATTATTTCAGCTACAAGAAGGATGATACTGAAACGTATGTTCTGTGTCGACCACTAATCTGTTTGACCGTTTGGGTCGGCACCACACATTTTTTCATATCACAATATATATCACTGGGTTAAAAAAAATATCGCAATGTCATTTTTTTCTAATATCGTCCAGCCCTAGATCATATAATAGCTCATTAATTATCATAGAAACATCAAATCATTATCTGTTTAAAGGCTGACTTCGGGTTCTGTGTGACTGTTGAGGAAACTGGGTCAAATTATTTGTAAAACAAAAAGAAAAAAATGGAAAAATGAACCAAAAAACAGCACAAGACAAAAACACACCTGTATGTGTGTTTTTGTACAAAAACATGTTTTTAATCACACTGAACAATAACTATCACATTAGCCCTATTTACATGGGAGTTTTTATTCCTATTTAATTTCAAATAAAAGTTACTCTTTGACCATGTAAACACTCCAGTTGAAAACAAGTATTCAGAGAAAGCTTAGTCTCGCTCCTATTTTGTGCCAATCTCAACTTTCTTTGACAACCTGTTCTTGAATTAGAGCCAATAATGTAATTTTGACCTTTCTGCTAAATGCAACCTTGACCTTTGACCTTTTGCAATATTGATAATTTCATTATATGTATATATACATCAGTGCGTGTAATATTATGATAATATATTCAATATTTATTAAGTTATAGCTTGATATGTCTATGCTTGACACTCTTGACACACTTTTAAGTTTTATTTTTACGACATGTCACCTTTGACCTCCAGAGATCTCAAAAAGTATTGGTCGTAGATGATAACACCAATGATGAGAATTGTAGAAATCTTCATTCTGCATTGAAAACCGATAATGTGATTTTGACCTTTTACTTAATTGTGATCTTGACCTTTGACCTTTACTCAAATGAATCATTGCATCTGATGCGCATTAGCTACATGTATATGCCCATGTAATTTCATGGTGATATCTCAAGTATCCATTCTGCGGACACACACACACACGCACACACACAATAAAGTCACTGATTTATTCTGATCTTAATTCCAAAGTCCATAATTCCACAAACAGTTAAACAGTTAATTCCATTTTAACATTATTCCTGTTGTTCTGCAGCATTAGTTTGATTCTTATGGTTGATTCAGTCAAGCTGCTGCTTCGTAATTAACACAAAAATAAATGCAAACATCACCTGGAGTATCTGGTCTAACATGTTGATAGTTGAAACAAATGCAAAACAGGAAGTGGGGGAGGGGGTCAAAAGATCAGATCATTGTCCCCTTTACCTCAGCTCTCGTCTTTAACGTCCTCTGAACAGGGACTGATTAAAGACACCAACACTAGCCCTGATTACATGAGGGGTTTTTATTTCTGTTTAATTCTAAATAAAAGTTAATTCCACTTTAAGATAGGGTTGTCACGATACTAAATTTCCAACTCGATACCGATACTAAGGATAATACTCGATACTCGATACTAATTTCGATACTGGAGATGTGAGGGATTCCTTTTAAAATTTCCTCCATGGACTGCTAAAAAAAGGTAGTGAGTGCGGGTGCAGAATAAATGCATGCCTATCTCTTGGCAAGTTAAGGTAGGCCCAGTGGCAGACTGGCACCAAAAAGAGGCCCTGGCAATTTTGATAGAGTCCACATTTGTGGGCACATTGTCAGGCACAGGCTTTTTAGAGAATAACTCCACAAGATTTGCGCTTTTCCCAGATTCAGCCAATAAATTCAGGCTATTTGTCCTTTATAGGAAAAAAAATGTCATTATTATTATTTAGTTTAGTAGGCCTATTATTTGTCAGGGTTAACTGGCTGTTTTGTTTGTTTGCTTTTCCCCCCTCTTTTTTGTGGCCGCCTTTATTAATTTTTTATTATTTTTATTTATTCATTTATTGATTTGCGGCCGCCTATCGACGCAGCCGGTCCGCTTTATTTATTTATTTATTTATTCATTCATTCATTCAGCCTAATCATTTGCGGCCGCCTCTTGACGCGGCCGCTCCGCCCCGCTTTATATTTTCATGTATTTATTTGTTTGTGGTGCCGCCTGTTGTGGCCGCTTGGTGATGCGGCCGAAAGCCGCGAGCGGCCGCATCACCAAACGGCCACAGTGGCATTTGCCCACATTGCCCAATGGCCAGTCCGTCCCTGGGTAAGCCTATCTTTTTGCTCAAGCCCTTCTGCAGTGCTAACTGTAAGCCTCTTTATGGTCAAGCGGGTGGCAGCGTATTGCATCATGTGACCACCGCGGACCCCTTGCGGGACTATGGCAGCCAAAGTGTTCACAGCCACGCGTTGTCTTTATTATATCACGCGTACGCGTTCTAGAACGCGTGCCATTGTGCGCGCCAGTGCGCGTACCAGAGCGCGTCCTGTAACGCGTGATAGCGCGCCAGTGCGCGTGCTAGAACGCGTTCTGTAACGCGTGATATAATAAAGACAACGCGTGTCTATGTGAACACTTTGGCTTGCCATACGGGACTAGCAGCGCGCACGTCAAAAATGATAGGCTGACATGCTCACGGTGGCCTCCGTGGTGGTAACGTGATACTATGCGCTACCGCCTGGCTGCCGCACGCGCGCATAGACGTTCGATTATATCGAGGCCTTTAAAATCAAAGTTGCATCGGATGGTCCAATCACAGACTTATAGAAATAGTGTATAGGTCTGTGGTCGCACTGGCGTCATCCCGTGTGCTGTCAGAGGCAGCCGGAGAAAAAAAAGAGACTTTAACTTACACGCCGGCATTACGGCTGTGCCAGAGCTGACCGCGTTGATGCCTGTTTAGAATTCTTAACGTTACCTGCTACAAAAAAGCGGCGACGCGCCATAAAAACAAAAATCGATTCTCCAGCAACTTAGTATCTAATTAGATACCAAGGTAAATATCGATTTAGTATCTAAAATCGATTTTTTTGACAACCCTACTTTAAGATGACCATGTAAACACCTAATTCCACTTGAAAATAATCATTTTGAATTAAACTTAATTCCAAATAAAATCACTGGTTTATTCCGATATTATTTCTGAATGCGATAATTCCTCTGACATGTAAACAGTTCATTCTGCTTTAACATTATTCCTGTCGTTCTACACTTGCTCCTGGTCTCGTCGCAACATATTTGACGATGATGACGCACATATTCTGTGCTGGAGCCATTAGTTTGTTGATTCCTGTGGTTGATTCGGTCGAGCTGCTGTTTTGTAATTATTACAAAAATAAATGTAAACATCACCTGTAGTATCTGGTCTAACATGCTGCTAGTTGAAACAAATGCAAAACAGGAAGTGGATTCTTCCAGTAGACATTCAGATGTTAAGTGGCCGTTCTGTCCAATCAGAACCCTCTGTAGCTCCAGCTGTTAAAGCCCAATTAACTAAAGTGGAATACACCTCTTTACCATGTGAACCTTTATTCAGAATGAACATGTCCATGTAAACACGAAAGAAATAGCTTTAATTCTGAATGATTTTATACCGAATAAATAATTCAGAATGAAAAAAACATCATGTAACTGTAACAAATATAAAAGTTGTGTTACAGTCATTATTACTGTTGATGTTTAAATAAAAATACAATATAGTAGCCTAGCTGCACTATCCCTATTCATTACATGTATGGGTCTAGTCGTGCTTCATAGTCAGGGGAGGCGGGGCTAAAAGGTTGTCTATCAAATCCTCTGAATGCAATAGGAGGATTCTACAACCAATCAGTGTAATCTTTAGGATGACGTAGTTAGAGCGCAAGAAAGTTCACGGAGGGGTCGAGAGAAAGTTATGAATGATTATGGAACTTAACAACTGTTGTCGCTTCTGTAAAAAGAATTTAAAGATCGCTGACGTTTTCTCACATTCTTCACTCATCTTTGATTAAAGGAAATCACCACCTGTTGTTGTCCTTCTTCTATGGTTGTTTCCGGTTGTTTCTCTCTGAATCGTTGAAGCCTCACTTTGTTAGGCCCGCCCTCTGACTCTATACTTCACTGTGATTCGTCGACCATTTTCAGGGAAATCTAACCAAAAGTTACATTGAGCAAAACTAGACGACTATGGAAATACATTAGATTTTCTGCTGCTATTTTCTGCGGCTATGCTAGTAACATATAAAAACTAATTATATCACGATAACTGTCACAGAGCTGTAGTTGTAGACGGTAACAAACATCTGAATCTGTCCTTTACTTCAGCTTCCTCTCAGTGAACATGTTCAGGTTGATTTACAGACACTGACCCGAGCAGCCGTTCATTTCATTTACACACCGCGTCGGCCTCAATCTGTGTAATTTAAAGTGAAGTGCAGATAATGTCAGTATGGTGCCAGACGGGGCTGAAATATGATGGTCCAGCTATAATTTAATCTGAGAAAGGGCCAAGATGACTGATGCTATCTGTTAGCGTCCCTCTGACAGTGGGTGGTTGTCCTGAAGCGCTCAGTCTAAGACCACCACTGCAAGTCACATGACCTGCATGTCCTGAAGCAGGGAAAGAGTGAACTCATAACACACACCATCCTGGGTTCACATTTACTCAGGCAATTTCAAGGCTTTTAGACTTTTTACATTGTTTACATTTGCATGTGTTCAAAACTGATTAAATAAGTTATTGCCTGTTTTTGATTTGAGATTAGGAACCAAAAGGTCAGAGTTAGGCCATGAGAACGTTCTAATGTCTGTGGTTAAAACTACAGCTGCATCGACATCACAATGTACATGTGCACGAAAGTCACATGACAGGTCCTGCAATTATTATTACCTCTGCCAAAGAGGTTATGTTTGTGCCGGAGTTTGTCTGTCTGTCTGTGTGTCTGTCTGTCTGTCTGTCTGTCTGTCTGTTAGCAAGATATGTCAAAAAGGTTATGGACGGATCTTCATGGGGGTGTCACCAGGAACCTTTTGGTGATAATCGTGTATGTATTCTCCATTTACCGCAATGTAACATTTCAAAGTGATCCAGAATCCAGGATCTCTTCCAGATCACCACCAAAATGTAATCATTTGTTCCTTGTGACACCCCCAACACGTCAGGAAATTTTTATCAAGATCCGTCCATAACTTTTTCAGTTATCTTGCTAACAAACAAACAAACAAACAGACAAACTCTGGCCAAAACATCACCTCCTTGGTGGACCTCACTTCATTCAGGGGGAGGGAGGGGGTGCCTTGGCTGAGGTTGGTGAGAGTGTTTTTCTACTTATTTTTTATCTATTTATTTCTGTATATATTTACAATTCTTAAATTCTCATTTATTTTTCATTTCTTTTCTTTTATTTATTTTTTAATTAATAATTGTATTTAATTATTTCAGCTACAAGAAGGATGACACTGAAACCTATGTTCTGTGTCGACCACTGACCTGTTTGACCGTTTGCGTCGCCACCACACATCTGTTATAATATTATATTATTATATTTTTACATATTGCAGTATATGTACTGTAGAGTACTGTAGAGTACTGTGTACTGTATACTGTATATCACAGGGTTAAAAAAATTGCAATGTCAGTTTTTTCTAACATCGTAGAACTCCACTTTACAGCTACGGGACAAATATTTTCTGCCACAAATTAGAAACTAAATTCATGTGACCACGACAGTTTGATTTGTTTTGATCTTTACCAAAACCCCAAAAGACTCAAGTGATGTTTAATAATCTGTGTAATCCCCAGTTAATCCTGTGTTTACACTGGGACTAAACGTGGGTCGTTCTGAGTGAGAGGTTTGTCTACGCAGTGAGAGAAGTGTTAAGAAGCACATTCACGCTGTTTATAACGGAGTGAAAACTCAGATCAGAGGAAAACAAGAGATTTACAGAAATCTTGTGCAAGTCCAACCTATGAAAGGGGAAGAGGCCCTAAGTGATGCCATATGGTCCAATAATTCCATTAATAATGGGAGCAGGGCCGGTCCCGCTGCAACACTCGCTCGCTTCTCTGAGGTGACACGGGGGGGAAAGTCAGGGAGGGAGGGGGGGAGGGGGGAGGGGGGAGGGGAGGGAGGACCAAGGGAAAGGGGGAGAAATTGATTTCATATGTTTTCTCTCTACTCTGTGCTCCAAGTGCTCAAGCCCCCCCACCCCCACAATCAACAACCCACCACCGCCTCCCCACCTCACCCCCGTATTCAAGGGGAGAAACCACACACTTCCTTCCTGCCCCAACAGTTTGTTTTTCCAAACGCCAATACACGTCTACGTCCAATGTGAGCATGTTTCACATTAAGACCCCCCCCCCCCCCAGACCAGCACTGACCAGCCTGTGGGTCCCATGTTCAGCTACACATTTTTTTTTTGTCTTCTTCTCTCGTCGATCGTATTTACACGATGTTGTCTTCTCTCTCTCTCTCTGTCTCTCTCGCTCGCCCCTCCCTGCTGTGTAGACTCCCTCTGGTTTGCTGCTGGCTCACAGTCCACTGTTGTCAGGGATCCACTTCTGGAGCAGCCTGAGCCCCGTCGCCCCCCTCAGTCCAGCCCGTCTGCAAGGTCATGGGTCACTCTTCCAGGTAACGACGCAGCGCAGGTGTAGTTAGAGCTGCACGATATACTGTCTGAGCACCAGCATCACAATGTATGATGTATGTTTAGTCACATGGCAGGTCTTGCAATTATTATTTATTTATTTATTACCTCCACCAAGGTTAGGGTTTTGTTAGAGTTTGTCTGTCTGTTAGTTAGCAAGATAACTGAAAAAGTTATGGTTATTATTATTATTATGGTTATTTTTATGAAATTTTGGTAATGGTTGGTAATGAGGAGATTATTTGTCTATACTTTAATTAATTAATTTTTTTTTTCATTTGTTTGTCTTTTTTATTTATTTATTTATTCATTTATTTATTTATTACCTCCGCCAAGGAGGTTATGTTTTTGCAAGAGTTTGTGTGTTCAAGATAACAGCAAGATTCTGTGATTAAAACTACAGCTGCACCAACATCACAGTATACAATAGTCACATGACAGGTCCTGCAATTATTATCACCTCCACCAAAGAGGAGTTTGTCTGTCTGTCTGTCTGATAGTTAGCGAGGTAATTCAAAAAGTTATGGAAGACTCTTGATGAAATTTTCAGGATGTGTTGGGAGTGTCACAAACAACCAATGATTAGATTTTGTTGATGATCCGGAAGAGATCCTGGATTCTGGATCACTTTGAAATTTTACATTTGCGGTAAATGGAGAATCCATTTCTAAGTGATCCAGAATCCAGGATCTCTTCCGGATCATCAACAAAATCTAATCATTGGTTCCGTGTAACACCCCCAACACGTCGTAAAATGTTCATCAAGATCCGTCCATAACTTTTTGAGTTATCTTGCTAACAAACAGACAGAACATAAAACATATAAACATAACCTCCTTGGTGAACCTCTCTTCATTCGGAGGGGGGTTGGTCTGCCTTGGCAGAGGTTTGAGGTTTGCTTTTCTAGTTTTATATATTTTTTATTTTTAATTATTAATTGTATTGAATTATTTCGACAACAACAAGGATGACACAGTGTCGACCTCTAATCTGTTTGACCGTTTGTGTCGGCACCACACAGCTGTTATAAACTGCTGAGTAGTTTTTCATATCGCAATATATATCGTAGGGTTAAAAAAAATCACAATATCAGTTTTTTTTATATCGTGCAGCCGTAGGTGTAGAGATGAAGAGGGAGGGGCCAACCACCGCAGCAGGAAACCACAAGAAAAGGTCCAGTTAAAACAGGGGTGGGCTATTAGTTTAGCTTTGGCGCTACATGCTAAATGTTGACAGTTATTATGGGCTGGATCAATTTACCTGCACCTCTGCTCAACATGTACCGCCTATAAAAACCCCTCACACACATTTGACCTATCTCTTATCATTGTGAAAACACATTTTTTGGTGACTGTGACCTTGACCTTTGACCTACATTTATCAAAATGTAATGGGATCTATTCTGGACCACCTCACACCCATCCTGAAAATTTAATGGAAATCAGTAGTTTTTGTGTGAAGCTGCTTAAATTTAAACAAACTGAACCAAAAACAGGAACCCCCTCCTCTAACAATGAAGATGTGGAGCACACGATACAGATATTTAACCCTTTAAATCCTGAGACTTTAGCAGTTACACAGTAAAAATTAACAAAAACAGCCAAAGTGATCGATAAAAATTAACAAAAAAAACGAATAAACCAACAAAAATAATAAGTAACATGAGACAAAAATTTGAAGAAAAACCCTAAAATAAAAAACAAAATGTCAAAAAATAAACAAAATAAGAAACAAAATGAACAAATAAAACTAAGAAATATTTACAATATAACAAATAGTATGAAACAATTTACAGAACAATTAAGTAAAAATAAAAATAAAAATAAATAAAGTGTAATTTGGTTCCATTAGTTTTGGCTTTTTCTTTCTTTTTTCTTTTTTCTTTTTTTTAACTCAGTTACTTTTTGACATCTGTTTATTTCCGTAGCTCAGTTCCATGAACAAAAGTCAGTACAAACACAGATTTAATTGTTTAATGTTTCGGAATATTTAAACATCCATTCAGAATGTGTCAGCGCTGATGCATCAGGGGTAAAGGGTTAATGAATATTTACAAAAAATACTTTTGAATATGTGCAACATCAGCTCCACTTTCCCTTTTTTTTGGTGAACTTTACATAAAAAAAAAACATTGTTTGTTTGCATATCTATGTCCTTTTCTGACTTCAGTGAAGACATATTTAGTCTCCTGTAATCAAAACCAAAGGTGATGCAGTGAAATATTGCATGTGTGACTTTTCTTTGGTCAGACAGTTTATATTTGCGTTGACTTTTAGTTTGTCAGTGACCTCATGCAGGCCAGTCAGGGCCAACTATGGGGTCACATGCGACTCCTGGGCCTTACTGTACCCTGGTCTGTGAGGTAAAAGATTAAAGATAGAGTCTGAAAAGGAAGGAGGAAGTTGAACTGACATGAAAAAATAGTAATTATAGTAATATAATATACTGTAATATACTTTAATATAATATACTGTAATATAATATACTGTAATATACTTTAATATAATATACTGTAATATAATATAATATAATATACTGTAATATAATATAATATACTGTAATATAATATAATATACTGTAATATAATATAATATAATATAATATAATATAATATAATATAATATAATATAATATACTGTAAGGGCGGCACGGTGGTGCAGTGGTTAGCACTCGTGCCTCACAGCAAGAAGGACCCTGGTTCGAATCCCACACCAGACCTTTCTGTGTGGAGTTTGCATGTCCTCCCCGTGTCCGCGTGGGTTTTCGCCGGGCATTCTGGTTTCCTCCCACCATCCAAACACATGCACTGATAGGTTAATTGGTTAATCTAAAATTGTCCATAGGTGTGAATGTGAGAGTGATTGTTTGTCTATATATGTTCAGCCCTGAGATGAACTGGAGACTCATACAGGGTGTACCCTGCCTTCACCCATTGTAGCTGGATTAGGCCCCCAGTGACCCCCCGCGACCCTAGTGAGGATAAAGCAGGTTCAGATAATGAATGAATATACTGTAATATACTATAATATAATATACTGTAATATAATAATAGTAAATAATGACTTATCATTTAACATTTTTTTTATTATGGTTCATTGTTGGATTCATCAGCGCAGGCAGAGGGTGTTTGGTTTAGTGGATTATGTTTTGGTGGCGTTTAAGTCTTTGTGTTTTTAATGTTATTTTAAACTAATGTTATCTCAGTTCATTTATTGATGATTGATCTTAAGTTAATAATTTATTAAATGTTTGTAGTTTTTTTCTTTGTCTTCAATCATTTCTTTTTCTTTAGTTCACGTAAATGATTTCATCTCAAACATTATGATTAATTCTAACAGGTTGGTTTCTAATAAGCCTTGGTTTCAAACCCGTCCTTTTCTTTTGTATTCACTTCAGTTCAGTTCAATTTACTTCGAGCACACAAAATCATCAATACATCAACCAACATAGTAAAAAAAAAATATATAAAAAAAGAGTAGGAAGAAGTAAAACTTGTAAACTCCCACCCCTCTTTTACAAACCAATACCCGCAGTAGATTGTGCTTCCTACTGTATGAACCAACACCTCTTATCCTCCATCAACACAAACATCCATCATCATTTATCAACTCTTTGTCTCCTCACACAATCTGATTTACACCATATGTATCAAACAAAACAATCCTGATCCGTCCCTAATAAAGAAAAATAAATACATAAACAAAGGACATGTACATGAAACACTCAAATATATGTGTCATTCATATGAAATAAAGCAAAATGTTTTTGAATGAGCTGCAAAACGAACTGATTATGAGAAAATAAGTAAAAAAAAAGAAAAGAAAAGGAATCATTGTTTTTCTTTAAATGCTTCTTTAAAACACTTTTTTTTTTTTTTACTTAGTTCATGTTGCTCTTTCTAAAAACGACTCTTCTATTTGTGATTTAAGATAAAAACTAAACCTTTCATTCCAGCTTCTTAAATGTAAACTATAAATGTGAGTACTCATCTGTGGACTTTTACAAACCTACTTCCACCATTTTAGACCAAACCATTCAACAGTTAATTAAAAAACCAACCAATAATGTACATGTACACATGTTAAAAATAAATAAAAACATCCATTAGTTTAACTGCCTGCTTTATTCATCCTAACAGAATTACAGATACTTGTTATTTTTCTATTTAACTGGGAGACAAAATGCGTCTTAATTAGATTTTCCAAGCGTCCATCGATGTCATTTAAAAAGTAAAAGCAGCCGAAGCTGTTGTTGTGTGATTGGAGACTGGGTGAGCAGGTCCAGCAGAGGTGTCCTGTTTCAGCGCTTGTGAGAGGGAAAGGAAATCCTGTGAATACTTCCTGTTTGAGCCCAGGGGAACCAGTCTGAACAGGGCGGACTGGTTTGAGAGCTGCTCCTCATTTGTGAAACACACACACACACACACACACACACTGGTTTCCATGTTTCATGAGGACCAAGTTTGTAATAATAAGGATATTTTTTTTTGTAAAGCATTTTGCATTTTTAGATCAAATCCTGGAAGTGCTACAGTGGAGGTGAAAACAGTTAAAAGATCAAATAAAATAATATAATATGAAAGAGTCAGTGCAAAAGCAGATGGGACAAATGTAAAGTAGAAATTAGGTAGTGAGTGTAAACCACTTTTCTTCTTTCTTTCTTTTTTTTTTTATTAAAATAAAAATGCACAACATAACTAAATAAATAACATTTTAAAAGATTAAAAAAAAATGAATCAAATGACATAAATCAAATTAATACATTTTTAAATAATAATAATAATAATAATAATAATTTTAAAAAAATACGTCTTCAAAACTTTGAAAAATCCATGTTTCACTTTGCACTACCTTTATGGGGACTTCAAATCAAGTTTATTTCTATGGCATGTTTCAGCAGCAAAGTAATTAAAGGTGCTTCACAAAGAACAATAAAATACAATGGTAGAGAAAGAGGAAACATTTAAAACATTATAAAACAAACATGTCAATGATTAAAACGTAGAAATATAAAAACACACATATATTAAAATAAAGGTTTTGAAGAAAACTATATGTTTCAGAAGTAAGAAGACTTTTAGTCAAAGGCAGCAGTGAACAGATGAGTCTTTAACCCTGACTTAAAAGTTTCTGGTATTTTATTCCACATATATAGAGCGTGGAAACTGAATATACTGATGTTTAGGTTTTACTTTTGGAACACAGAAAGAACAAGTGAATGTATTTATAAAGCCACATCATTTGCATACATGTTTTACTATAGGCGGGACCTTTATTTATATTTAACCTTCGTGGGGACCAGAATTTTGGTCCCCATTGTGTCAGAGGTCCCCAGAAAGATAGAAATACAAGTGCACACACCCGTTTAATCATCTGCACACACATTCAGACCTGGATTGAGTGTGTGTGTGTTTGTTTGTATTTCTGTCTTTATGAGGACATCGATATGTTTACACAGTAACAACATGGGTACCTCTGACACTATGGGGACCAAAATTCAGGTCTCCATGAGGATTATATAAAAAATATTGTTGAAATCTGTGTGAAATATGCAAATGATGTTCACTATAATACATGAACTTGTTTTTTCTGGAAGTCCCCATAAAGCATGTGGGAAATGTGTATTTTACAAAGGCTTCAAGTTGTTTACTTTTTTCTCTCCAATTTTTTATTTTATTTAAAAAAAAAACATTATTACCATCATTATTAATTTTTTTTAATTAATTAAAATTACTTCATTCATTTTTTTATGTTTGTACATTTTCTAAAAAGATTTCTATTTTAAAAATATATCGATTTTTGTCATTTATTTTTTTTATTTTATTTTTGATTTCATTTCATTATTTTAACATAATTTTTTAAAAAATATTTTAGAAATCTATTTTTTAAACTGTAAGGCTTTTTTTTTAATTTACTCATTAAAAACAGATGTTTACACTCACTACTCAAAACCTACTTTACCTACAATTGATTACAAATGTAGTCCTCATAAGGCGTGTAAACGAGTGTGTGTGTGTGTGTGTGTAAATAGTGTTGACTTCTCCTTCTGTTGTGCAGAGGTTCAGCGGACAGAGACAAGAAGGAAGAGGTACAATGAATTTAAAAAAAAACTAAACAAAAAAAACAGGAAACTGCAGCAGTGACAATGCTGCAGTTCCGTAGCGGAAAGCAGCTTTCACACCGCCTCCGTCCCCTGCTCGCTAACGCTCAGCCCTTTTCTCTTCCTCCACAGTTCCCCAGCCTAATCAACGGACACATGCCTGTCCCCCTGCCAAACCTGGAAGGAACACCCGCCTCCATGCTCATGTCCCCCACCATCCACAAGTCCTGATCCAGGGTCTGCGGAAGAAGATAACGCCCATTCACTTTCATCCATCTCACGTTGGTCGCAGTCACCCTCCTCCTCATCATCATCATCATCATCATCATCATCATCATCATCATCATCAGCCGTCGACTTTAATTTACTCCCATGAAACATAACGTGACCTCACACACTTTTGCACTTGAGTTGCTTCAGATTGGTGATGAAAGCACTTGGTAAAAGCCATATGTCATGAAGTCTATGAGACGTCTGGCTCTTTTTGTGATGAATTACAGCACAATTCCACACGACCCTGTCCACTGTGGACAATAGAGTGACATGTAAAAACTCACCAGCTGCTCATAGAGCCGAAGCCCCGCCCCTTCCGTCGTGCCTCACAGAATCCAACATTTTCCATTCAATGACGAGACAATTTTTTTTACAATTATTTTTTTTTTATCCTGTTTGAATTGTTTGTTAATGTAACAGATCATTTCAAGTCAAAGGTTCCAGTGAATATATATAAGAACGTTTTGTGTTAAACAGATAAAACAGACATAGGTGTCACCAATACCAACACTGGCACTGTTTTTTTTTTTTTTTTTTGTACATTTTCCTCATCTTCTTCAAGGTAGAGGTAAAAAAATTATTAAAGAGGTGGAAAAAAGAAAAAAGAAGAAAAAAAAATCTGTGCAGTCTGGTCATGTTGAAGCTGCAGAGATGTCCTCAGACTGTCCACTACCATGACGTCACCTCCATGACTTTTAGGTGTATAGTCTTTATATTTATATATTTACAGTTTGATACAACAGTTTTACAACAAACTGCTTTATAGACTTATCTTTTAAACTGAAAAACATCATATATGTCAGGGGTCAGCAACCTTTAACACCCAAAGAGCCATTTCAACCTGGTTGAAACACTGGGAGCCGCAAAAAAATTTTGACGTCTAAGATGGGGGGGGGGGGGGATGCATTTATAAAAAGAAAAAAAATATATTAAAAAAAAAAATTCCCATTTATGTTTCATGCTTTAACTACCCTTTGGAAGATGGGCTATTGTATCTAAAATTAACATAACACTGTATATATATATATATATATATATATATATATATATATATATATATATATATATATATATAATTTCTTTTTCCACAGGCTGGTCCCGTGCATTTGGGTCCAGGTTCTTCGCCAGTGCTATGTTCCAATAGGGAGCCTAAGTGACACGAGTCTATTTCCGGGCAATGGGACCTAAGTGCCATAAAAAAATTAATGCGAGTCAATGGAGGGATAAAAGTAATTTTCTGGTCCCGTTTGAAATGTGCTACGGTTTTCACATATGATGTCTGTGAATTTTAAAGATACATTTTCACATTGAGAAAGAACTCACTTTGGACAGACATCAAAAGTTACGTTAGGTTTTATGTGAGAGTAAGTAATGGACTACAACGTTCGTCTCACAAATATGACGTCACCACCAAGTTTCACCATCAAACTCTTTGAAAATGACTGTGACTTTGGCGAGCTTCACCTCCTTCTTTCAGGACGAAGGCAAGAGCATCAAACGTGGAGAAAACTACTTTAAATCGGGGCATGTGGAAAGTGGCAGCTACTCTGGGGGAGAGATAGTTGGTCGAGTGAGAGCCAGCATGCGGGACAAACTCTCGTCAGCCGGGAAGCGGTAGAGGGAACATGTGGAAATGGTGTTGTGATTACACTGGTAAACAAAGCACACAGGTATTTTCAAATTAAAAATAGAAAAGGCAGTATACGGTTTTGAAAAGTTTGCAGTGAAAGATTCTGCTGTGACATCATCTTTGTGACGTCTGATATGTAGTCCAAACAGAGTCCAAATAATTACATATTTTTACACGCTAATAAATCATAAAATATGTATCAAAGAAACTCCAGACGCACATCATTGGTTATGATTTTAATTGAAGTACAGCAAATGTGTGATTCGGGGCATAAAGTAAAGTGGACCAGAAAATAATTATTTTCTCTTCATCCACTCTCATGTTACATTTTTCCGAATTGAGGCCCAGTGGACCGACCGGAAAGGGCGGAGACTTAAGCTCCCTATATCCAGAATCTCCGTACTTGTACATAGTTTGGGTTCGCAGGGCGTTCACATTATGATTCTGGTGATATAGAAGTGTACTGAAAATACCCGTATGTGTACTCATAACAGTTAAAATATGTTCACTTTTCGCACTCAACAGTCGCCATCTTTGCTACGTAAATGGAAGAGGTAGAGGTTAGCAGGAATCAACTCGGCTCACAAATAGTAAAGATGGCGACAGAAATCTCAGCAGTACGACGAAGTATTAGGGCCACGTGAAGAAAAAATATATTTTTGATATGACGAGATTAGTTGAAATCAAATGTGGACTTTAAAGTCATCATTTCGGAGAGAGAGAATAACCGTACCGTAGCTGCAGGGTCTGTGTAACTTTGGACAGTTTAATATTTCTAGACTTAAGTCGAGGTTCTTTTACGTTTTATTTGAACCAGCATCAATCAACCGCACCATATAAAGATGGCAGGGTCAAATTAATGAGTTCATAGTTACTGTCGGTGGTGGCTGTCCGTCTGTGAAATACTTCCAGGCTGTATATTTTTTTAAATACACATTTACTGTTGCGCATTACAATTTACTTTGCTTAAAGCCTGAGTACTAGCAGCTAAAATACACAACTCATCACGACTAGTTTGCCTCAAGTTGTTATGGCAACCAACAACGCCCGGTGCACTTTTAATTTCGACTTTAATCTCATTTTTTTCTTCATACAAATCAGCAGACCAGAAACGTTTAACTTTTGAGTGTTTTTGTGTTTTCGAACGTCTTTTGGCCGTAGTCGTGACCGTCATTTCCGGTAAATGCACCATACAATACTGGGATTGGAGCAGCACTTACCTGCTAGAATATGTGCACTTAGTAAGTATGGAAAGTACACTATGTGTAAGTGTACTCATGTCAGCACAGATATTGGAACAAAGCACTGTCTTCAGATATTTTTTTTCTTACATTTCTCCATACTCAACCTTGCTGAGGTTGAAAGTCAGACAAATGGACGGTGTTTTTGTGGGTATATCGAATACCGCTAGTGTGACGTTTATTTTGAGCAACAAAACAATAAAATATATTTATTTTATTAATATTTCAAGATCACAATCTTAAATAATGATTAAAAAAAGATCTAACACAAAAAAAATACACAAATTTATTTTTTTTTTTGGTAATTTATTTTTCCCAAGCCAATTGGAGCCACAGGTTGCCTACCCCTGATATATGTAACTGATAGATAATGCAAATAGGATCAAAAATAATCAGCCGTCTTACACTGTTGACTGTAATATTGTCTGATGGGGCAGCACCAGGGGAGGGAGGAGGGACTTCAGCTTTCTATTCTGCGCAGACAGCTTGGTTGTTTAATCCTGTTTAAAAAACTTCTTTTTCTTAACGTGGTCATCATAGTGTGAAACTGGTGGTTTCATGTTTGATGTTGTATGTATTGTATGCACTATGCTTTTCAGATAGTACCGGCTGTGCCTTGTTGTCCTGTTTTTTTTTTCAAAATCTTTAAATGAAGACGAGATTTCAAATCAAAGAAAAAGCCTTTGTAACACTTGTTTTTTATACTGGACTTGGTATACAGTATGTATTCTGTATGGTTTTATATGTGAAGAATGTCTTGTTATTTTCAATAAACAAAGCATTGAATGCTTCAACACTGTCTTTATAATTAGAGAAAAACAAGTGGTGCCAGGCACAACAAACCCCGCCCCTTGCACACATTTTACCTGATTTGCCCTCTCTCGGTATACATAGTTTTGTGTGACATCACCACATCACCTAGTAACGTGCGCCGCCATTTTAAAATGGGAAAACAATAGCATAGCAACACTAGACAGATAGCTCTGTTACGATGTCCTACGACTATTTTGATAAACTTCTGCCCTCCGCAAAAGACTGGTATGAATAGAAATTAGTAGGGATCAACTGGAGAGCTGTCTGTATAAATTACCGGTGGGTTCTTGGTGAAATGACCCCAGAACATGGCCTAATATTGAGTGGCCAGCCATCTACAACTATCTTGTCCAAAGCCCCAGCATATATATCCCCGAAAAAATGCAAACTTAAAAGAGCCTGAAAGCATAGGTTTTGTTTGAGGTAGGTTACATAAATATATTTGAAATACTTCTCTGCCCCTCACTCACCCAGCCTCCAGAGCACTCCACTACTTAAGTTTCACTTCCACTTTGATTTTGGACTTCAGGGCTTACCATCATCAGATATTCTTCTCAGCGCCTGAAGCCATGCTGCACATTTTTCAGATATAGACAGCTTCTCTTCCATCCAAGTATGGTTATTGCACCTGAAGGATGCACAAGATTTGGGCATTTCACATGAAGTTTTAAGTGTGCAGGACGGTGCAGTGCAGTTCACCCAGTGGTTGCTACGCTGTTGCTTTCCTCTTTTTCTAGGGGAAGTGATGTCACAGCAAAGCTACGTATTGCAAAAACACATTTTTGGTGACTGTGACCTTTGACCTACACTCACCAAAATGTAATGGGATCTATTCTGAACCACCTTGCACCTTTTTTTTGGGAACATTTCTTGAAAATCGGTGTAGTAGTTTTTGCACAAAGCTGCCGACAAACAAACCAACAAACAGAACAACACACAAACTAACTTAAAAACAATAATGTCCCTGTGCTCATCTGGACCTCACAGCTGTGATGACTTACCATCAACAAAAGGGAGTCATTCAATAGATCATAAAATCAATCCCACTGTGTGTCTGTTTTGATCAACAAATACCAAAAACAGTGTGAATGGTATAGGAAGCCCCCAAAGCTCTTCCGGGGGTAACATCTGATATCAAAAGTAGGTAACAGGGTAATGACATGTTACTGTGGTTAAAGCTGTTAAATGCTACACAGGAGGTTGTTGGTGGAAACGAATATTGGGGCAATAACTTTATTTGATCTTGAATGAAAGTGAACTCAGTGAATCAATCACAAATGCAATCTGTTGAGAAGTGAGGGAAGAGCAGTGATTTTAGTGACAGACTGGAAAAATAAACAAAGTTGTAAACAAATATTTTACAAAGGCAAATTTTGATGAAGTGATAAGTTTTGTGCCGAGTGTTTAAATATATGTAAGGAATCAGAATTGAAATCTGTTAAGAAATGAGGGAGGAGAAGCGATTTTACTGAATTGTAGACGACGATGACAACAGACGGTGATGGACGGATGAGCTCATCATAACAACACTCCTCTCTCCTCTTTGGGGGGGTGGGGTAATAAGACCGTCAGACAAATGTAGTAAGGAAAAATATATCAGTGTGAGATGCAGTAGAAGCATAAAGCTGTTGTGACTGTATGTGTACTATATGGGTGTGGACAGACACGTGAAATAATGACCCCCCCCCCCCCCACACACACACACCCACACATACACTTTACCTTATTTGCCCTATCTCTTATTGTGAAAACATAGTGATTGTAACCTTTGACCTACATTCACCAAAATTTAATGGGATCTATTCTGGGGCACTTTGTACCATTCCATGAAACTCAGTGTAGTAGTTTTTGCATAAAGCTGCTGACAAACACAAACCAACTCCAAAACAAGTGGTGCCCAGCACAACAAACCCCGCCCCCTTCACACACATTTGACCTGATTTGACCTATCTGTTATTTTACACACTCATACACCAGTAAATGGTGTATGAGTGTGTGTGTGTGTGTGTGTGTGTGTGTGTGTGTGAATGGGTGAATGTGAGGAATTGTAAAGTGTTTCGAGGCACCAACTGGTTTATAAAATGTACTATATAAACTCACTCCATTTACCATTTTTGGTAACTGTGACCTTTAACCTACATTCACCAAAATTTAATGGGATCTATTCTAGACCATCTTGCACCTTTTCTGAAAATGTCATGAAAATTGATTTAGCAGTTTGTACATAAAGCTGCTGACAAACAAACAAACAAACCAACAGACAGACAAACCCCTGTTCCTTTCAGGAGTGTGGGGTAAAAAATGAAAAGAGCATTTTATTATTTTTTTTTAAACTTTAAGATTTAATTTTCTTTACTCTGGAAAAAAGTCAAATATGGGAGGGCTATCCGCAATGAAATCCCACACCAATAACAATGATTCACAAATAAAGTTAAAGAATATCATACAAAACATTTCTTGTAACACTGTTAAATAGACTGACTCAGTATTGTGTTCACTAAGGGCAGGACTAGAGCTCCAGCTCCCTGAAAAAGAGGAGTTCAGCGACGGTGTGCTTCCTCATACGATAGCGCAGGCAAGGAACATGATGGCAGAGGCAACCCAGGGGAAAAAAAAGAAAAGGGTCCATTTTATAGTTGAACTTGGGAATGGGAGAGGTGAACAGACATTCGATAATGCACTTCAGAATCCAACAGGTGGGAAGGAACAAGGGTGTGGAGCTGCAGTTAACCAGGAGAAACATCTAATGTTCTAATGCCCACGCTAGGAAATCTACGTTGCCTTTTGCTTTCCCTGCATTTGTTTATTGGTCACAACTACAGATCACAGCATCCTGGAATGATCCCACAAGAGTGTGATCTGCTTTCACCGACAGAAAAGAATAAAAAAAAAAAAAAAGAATAAAAAAATCAGTTGTATCCGTAATCAGAGCTGCCCTAAAAACCTTCAGAGGAACTAGTCACAAGTGACGGGAACAGTGGAGAAGAAAAAAAAAAACAAAAACAACTTGTCAATGTGCTACAGAAACATCCCTCTGTTTGCCTTATGCACACATACTCCAGAGCAGTGAAGTGGAGTTTTATGTATGAAAATGGAGATAATGACAAAAAAGTACTAAAAATACCACCACTTCAAAAAAAAAAAAAAAAAAAAAAATTAAATTAAAAATCTATACAAATTGCATGTACTCATTAAAGTGACTGAGCCCGTTAGAATTCTAGACAGTAGTTGGATTTAGCAGCAAATTCTCTTAATAAATATAGCTGTACAGTATATAAATGTCTCTTTTGGGCCAGGCCAAACCTGGAAGGAGGAGGAGAAGAAGAAGAAGGTCGCACTATGGACACGTTCCCCGAGTCACATGTGGGGGGGATTGGGGGGGGGGGGGGGGGGGGGGCGTGATGAAGGAAACGATGGGGAGGTTTGTTCCATTCCATGCCGGCATCCATTGGTGAAAGTGTACAGCCAGGACATCCTTCTCAAATACAGAAAATACAGTCCAGAAATTCTAAAACAGCATGCTTTGTCTTCTGCTCTTTCCATTGCCTGAAGGTGGAAGAGAAAGACAAACACAGAGAGGAGGAGAAGTGGGTAAAACATGTCAGCAATCCACACATTCTCTGAAAGTCACTCAGTAAAACAGGTATTTTGACATTTTTAGTGACAGTTTGTGTCCAACGTGTCTGAATCTCACATCTTCCAAAAGTATGATCCAGAGGTGGGAAGGAATTAAGAACAAGTATTTTGTATTTGTATTTTACTTGACTATTTATTTTTCTGACAAGTTTTTATTTTCCCCCACTACGTTTGTTCATAAATATCTGTACTTTATATTCCTAACATTCTCAGAATAGACTCGTTACTTTTTCAAACTAAACATATGTGACAGGACGAAAAAATAAGTTACTTCACAGGAAAAGAATCAGAGGAGGAGAGGAACTGTGACTTTCTATATACATGTTTTTTTTACTTTTTAATCTTGCAATCTTGTCTTATTAAATCTCATAATTATGCATTTTTATCTCATATTTCTAACTTCTTTTTTTTTTTATCTCATAATGACATTTTCATCTCAGTTGAGACTTTTCCCCATTTTTCTGTACTGTGACGCCATCAAACACAGAAATTGACTTTCAATATTAGAATTTTGACTTTTAATCTAATAATTATGCATTTTTTCATCTCATAATGATGACTTTTGATCTCTTTTTTTTATCTCATTTTTCTATAATTACCGTGATTCAAACAGAAACCAACAAACTGAGTCTTATTTTTTCTACATTTGTTCATAAATATCTGTACTTTGTACTCCTTACCTTCACAGAATAGACTTGTTACTATTTCAAACTAAACAGATGTGACAGGATGAAAAGTAAGTCACTTCAGACAGAACATTAGTGGAGGATAGAAGGAGCACAGGGTCAGAACCAGAGCATTTGTCCACTTTTTTTTTTAAAACAAATTTTCCAATCTTATTTTATTTTTTTCATGTTCTTGCCCACTACCAGCTCACATTTCATGTAAATTTTACCTGTAAAAATTCATTTTTTATTTTTTTTTACCTGTACCCACATGTTTTTGTGGGTTACCAGTCAGGTACCAGACCTGCTGCAGGACTCTGGTCAATACTTTTCGCTGTAGAATTAACCAACACAAACTTTTCAGATTTTTCCTGGTTAATTAAACTTTAGAATCAGTACTTGTACTTTAAATACTAGAGTATTTAAATACTACAGTATTTTCTTCACATAAGTAGCTGTACTTCTACTTCAGTACAGAATGTCAGTACTTTTACCACCTCTGTTATGATCTCTCCTGGTTAATATTCATAAAACAGATGAAATCTTTTCTGCATCTATCATCTGTTTTGTCTTTTACAGCCACAGGTGTTTACTCTGTTCATCAATGCAAACACACTTGTGATGTTAAGAAGTTGCAGTGTGATGAATAAAGGAGTAGAAAGTAGATATGTGTGTTAAAATGTAGAGAGTAAAAGTAAAAGGTACCTAGAAAAAAGAAAATAAACACACACACACACACACATACATACATACATACATACATACATATATATATATATATATATATATATATATATATATATATATATATACATATATATACATACATACATACATACATATATATATATATATATATATATATATATATATATATATATATATATATACATACATACATACATATATATACATACATATACATATATATATACATATATATATATATATATATATACATATATATATACATATATATATATATATATATACATATATATATACATATATATATATATATATATATATATATATATATATATATATATATATATACATACATACATATACATACATATATATATATATATATATATATATATATATATATATATATATATATATATATATACATACATACATATATATATACATATATATATATATATATATATACACACACACACATATATATATATATATGTATGTATGTATGTATATGTGTATATGTGTGTGTGTGTGTTTATTTTCTTTTTTCTAGGTACCTTTTACAGTCAGAGCCAGGATTCAAACATATATATATATATATATATATATATATATATATATATATGTTTGAATCCTGGCTCTGACTGTCCACATGTGGAAGTGTCCTTGGGCAAAGACACTGAACCGTATGTGTCTCCCAGTAGGTGTAGCAGCACCCTGCATGGCAGTAGACGCCTACTGTTGTGTGTGTGTGTCTCATACTTGTAAACTTGATAAAGATAAATTACTGTATTTTTTGGGTAATTCAGTCAAACCCAGACACATTATTCTGTCCAAATCATAACTTTTAATCTGAGAGTCACTTTAACAAATTGGGTGAATAGTGTTTAAGAAATAAAACAAAAGAAAAGGTGAAAATTAAAAGAAATGAAAGATATGAAAATCAATATATAGTGTCTGTAAAACTTTGCCATTTAAGTCATTTAACTGTATGTATGAAGATTTATTTTGAACAAATAAACATACAAATGAACAAACTTTATAGAGTAAACCTCATGTCATTGGACACATACTCAATTAGCAGCTTTACTTACATTATTTCAGCTCTATTTAAAGTGCTATCTGGACATTTCGACATGCTTCCTGGAAAACTGGCCAAAGGTGTTCTCGTTGGAAATTTCCTTCTGACCTTGTGATCCAGTTAATCCCAGAAAAGTTAAGTTGGATTTAAGGTCATGTGACTCAGCGGGCTTTTTCACTTTCTAACTGAGCTTAGACATATGTTTGAGGTCACTGTTGTGTCACAGGTGAGGTTCAAGTGTAGAACAGTAGTTTTCATTGTTTTTCTAAATGGTCTTAGATAATGAGTTTCCATGTTCTCTAAACCTGTATTAAATCGAAAATTGACTGTTATTTTCTGATTTTCGTACCAATATCTGTCCATTTAAACTGTTTGGTCGTCAAATACATCTGTTAAATAAGTTTCTTTGTTGGACTAAAAAAATAGGAACAGTTCTTATACAGTTCATTAACAATTAAAGACTTTTTCCAGACATCTGACAGCCACTGTATGACATACAAATGACATCTTGATGATTATCATTCTGACAGCATGGAGTCCTGTTGTGTTCCTCCCACCATCCAAAAACATGCACTAATAAGCTAAGTGGTCAGTCTAAATCAGCCATAGATATGAATATGAGAGTAAATGGTTGTTTGTTTGTATGACAGCCCTGTGATGAACTGAAGACATCTCCACAGGTTACAAATGATCATCACTTATCTGACAGAACTAGCATGTTTTACGCAAAATGATGCAACAAATGCGTGTGAAAAATCCACTCAATATCTAAGAACTATAAAATCATTTGAAAACATTTGATGCCAAGTTCATTGGTCTGGACGACAGAACAAACAGGACTAATGTCTTTGTGAAACTGTATCAGTCAGATGTGAGTGTGGTTTATATCATCATATATCATCCTATTCGGTACATTTAGGAACATAAATGATTACAGATCATTGGCTACTAAAAAAAGGTGTTGTAAATCTAGCACCCCCCTGTGGTTCACTGGTGAATAAACAGGAAAAGGATCCACTAATAAATAAGTAGGTTTTTTTGTGGGACACAGACCATGAAGTGCAACTTTAAGAAGGTGATGTGAAACTGACTGACACTGATTAAAACCTTAAAAAGCCATTTGTGAATCTTCCTCACCTGACTCTGGGTAGGAGGAGTTCCGGTAGCCGGGGTCCCTCTGCAGCTGGACCTCCTTCAGTGTAAATATGGATATGTCTGCCAGAGAAAAAGGCCGTCAGTGCGACAGAAATCATGTTGCCAAGAGAACTGTGTCTTTGTTATACGGCTGTAAATGATCCTCACTGTACACTGCAATATCCCTCTAGTTGTACCTAGAGGAGCCTGCCAAGTCTGCATTACTGCGTTGCCATTTCATTACTCACTCTCTGGCAGTGTGTGCACACGTGGCCCCAGGCTCCTGAAGTACGGCTGCCTCATTGCTTCATCAGCAGCAATCCTCTTCTTTGACTCATACTGAAATTCAGGACAGAGAAACACACTTAGAGTGATTGAACAACAGCAAAAGAAACGGGGTTAGTTGGATGTGGTTACATGAGACTGTGCCATTTCCAAAGATACAATCTTAACATAGCTGTCGAACGTCTTGTGCTACTTTTAACGCCCCGTTGATGCCCGGCAGCTACACTGCGACTCACTTTTAGGAATGACATCAGGAGGTCGATGCCGTCGGTGTCCAGCCTGTAGGGGGGAGAGGGGAGAGGTCGGTAAAGGCCTGAGTCGAACACTGGCGAGCGTAAGGAAGGAAACATAGTCAACTATTCCACAGGATTTCCTTACAGGAAGTGACAAAGAGCACACACTCGTAACTAAACAGACCAATAACACCAGTGTCTAACTTCACAAACTTCTACACAGCGCTGCCTCTTGTACCTGGGTTGCATTAGAAACATTTGCTCATTTCCATCTCCAATGATTAGAGGGCTAACAAAAGAGGTGAGGATAATGAGTGACAGGACACGCATCACTTTATTGAAGAGAAAATAAAAGCCTGAAAGAACCAGACACAGCAGAACATGGCGAGTACTGCGCCGTTACCTGGGTGCATGGTTGATGAGGGGCTGAGGCTTGTACTTGGAAAACTTATAGGACTTGAATTCATCGATAGAGGATATTCCTGGCCAGCTTTCCTCAGTGGGAGTACCTGCAGAGGGAGATTCAAGTTAGTCATGTTTAGAGTGTCCAGCAGCTGCATGGGGGAGGGGAGGGGAGGGTTGGGGGGGGGGGTCACAGAATTAATGTGATTATGGGCTCATATTCAAAGTAAATCAATCAATCAACTTTATTTAAAAGATCCACATGGGAAGCCAAAGTGCTGTACGTAAAAATAGGAAAATAAGTTAAAAAGACATGGGAACTAAAACATACAAAGACACTGAACCCTAAATTGTGAGTGTTGAGTGAATTCCCTGAGTGGTTCCCTGTCAGCAGGGGGCAGCACTGACCGAGCAGTCTGAAGATGAGGTGCAGTTCATCCTCCACAGTGGAACCAGGGAACAGGGGTCTGCCAGCAGCCATCTCATAGAAGATACAGCCCACGCCCCTGACAGGGACACACATGCATATGCCACAAGTTCAAAGGTCACGGATTAATCAGCCACCCTGAGGCCATTACGCAACCTCAAATCAACAGGTCTGACGTGTTCAAACATGTCCGACGTCACTTTCAATTTGGCTGAAGAATCAAATGTCATCTGAAAAAGCACATGCGTCGCTTCGGATCAGAGGAATCCTTCAGCGTTAAGGTTCATATGAGCTTGAGTGGGTTCATTGGACAAACTAAGCGCTTCATGTACTGTGGTGTAAGGAGACGATTGATCAGCGGTGACGTTCATACATATAAATGACAAACAGTATCGGATAACGTTTGGCTTCTAAACTGGAAGAACTGACGAAAGGAAAATAACGGCTCCAGAAGTCTGAGCTTCAGATCAGTATGTAGGGATTAGTTACTGAATGTTCACTCATTCACATTTGTTGAATTACTTTGATGTCGATGTTCAGTTCAGTTCATGGTAGAAGTGAGACATAGTTTGGGTAACGTTCTATTCTATTCTATTTGTAGTCATGTGTTTTTAGTAGAAGTATGAAGGTGAAATCAGAAGGCTGGTCATCATCTTCTTTCTCTTTCACTCTATCATTTTTATATCCGTCTTTAAAATCTACAGTTCATTTCTGGCAAAAACTGAACATTATCAAAAAATATGAGGAATTGGGGAAAAAGGAAGTGGACCAGATTTGCAACAATAAATCAGTTGTCAACCCCTGAATTAAGAAACCATTATTTTGATTGATTAAAAAGGTTACTTTTTTTTTCTTAAAAAAAAAAAAAAAATCTGAATCTGTATATTTTATAGTTTCTTTCTTTTTTTCTGTAACAGTCAACTGAATACATTTGTGTCATGTTTTTATCCTAAAGATTTGACCTACTTTCCTCAAAATGTAACTACGTCTATTCTGGGTCACTGTTAATCAATAAACCTAATCTGGTATGAATTGAACCAATAGTTTTGCTGCTACAATATTAAAGAAATAAAAACAATACTCATTGCCACCCTATTACCATGGTTGGGGGGAGATATTCTTGTGCTTCTCTTATTTAAATTTTTTTTTATTTAACCTTTATTTAACCAGGCAAGTCATTAAGAACAGATTCTTTCCGATGACGGTCTGCCAAGAGACCGGAGTTACTTGAGGGGAAAGGGTAGAGGGCTGCAAACTAAAAACAGATAAAATATTTCACATAAAATTATGGATAAAAAAACATGCAACAGGCAAGAAAAACACAGCAGCAACATATAGCACTCATACTGAAGGGTGGGGTCTGGGGTCATATATCCTGGGGGACAGGAACCAGGAGGTCACACATACTGTTTGAGGGGTGGGTTAAATAACTTGTGCAGTGGTCAGTCTAGTTTCCATATTGAAGGGTTAGGGTTATTAGGCAGATGTTTTCTGAGACCTCTACAGAAACACATATAGATTAGTGATCTCAGAAACCCACCTACCCACAGTGTTACCATTCACCTAAAAAGGTATTTAGAAAACAAAGCAGTGACTATTTACAAAGACCAGGAAGGGACATGGAAACAAAGCTAATATAATGATAGACGTATTACATTATAATGCAAAAGTTTTGTGTTAGCCCAGCTCTACTTCCTAGTGGACTTTCTGCATGATTGAAGTGCTCCCTGCTTTTTTCGATTTAGTTTTTACTTGTTTTGCTTCATCGTGTCTACATTAATACTTTTGCTGCATGGTGTTTTTCTAGAATAAATTACAAACCATGTAGAATATGTGTAAGTTTGCAGTATATTGTACTTTCTGTGTGTAAAAGTGTGCACGATGCTCAACAAAATAAGAGCGTGTACACTGATGATTCCCCTCAATAGTAGGATTTTATTTCATCTTGTCTGTGTATATTCATTATTCTGTGCGTTATTATTTTCATGTGTGAACCAGAAGTCACATTCAAGGATGAAGAGGCAGAAGCCACAGTGATGCGCCAGGCTGCAGTGATCTGAGCACAGACTGAAGCTTGTCCACATCACACATGCAGGACAGAGGCAGATCCACAGACACAGACACTCAACATCCCCTGGATGACTGTTTTTTGGTGTCCACAGACTTTTTTCCATGTGCAAACTCTGCACATGGTAGCACTGTCTGATGTGTGAGACCTGTGAACTGACACAACTAAGACTCAAAAAACAAATCCCGTTTTTTGTGTTTTTGTCTTTTAAAACCCTTATTACAAGATTAAAACAAGCAGTAAACTGCTAAATATTGAATGTTTTAAGTGTTCTGCAAAAATGGTAAAAAGTCTAACTTTTCTGACTTTTTTATTGACAAAATGAGAATACAAGTCCAGGTGGATCATGTAGGCTCATGAGTCTAAAGGGTTTTAATACAGTCTGCACATCTTTTCTTACACACAGACCATTCACACTTAGCATACATCCACCTGTGTTCATGAAGCTGCGTGCTTATGACTTTCATTTCAAACTAATTTTTCCGATTGGACCAATAATCAAAGAGTTACGCTCATACTACACAGGACAGGGGGCGTGTTACACCTGACAAGTGTATGTATGGACAGGACTGAACAGGAGAGAGCAAATATGATCACGTTATAACAACGCAATAGCCTTTTTGTCCCTCATGTCCCTTCGTGGTCTTTGTAAATATTTGTATCATGTGTCAAAGACATGCTTTTAAAGACGCGCAGTCATAGCAAATGTAACAAACGATATAAAATCTACAAAATGCAGCAGAACTGTAATGGTGTACAGCTTTATTCTAGTTTTAGTCCTGTTCTGCTGCTAATTCTGGCACCAACAATATTCAAACACTAAGACAATGTTCATGTCTTAGTGTTTTAGTCCTAGATTAATCAAAGACCAAATAACTGATAAATTACTTGTCATTGAAGTCAGTTTACAGTGAGTTCGTTACGGCCCTGAAGTGGATGCAGAATACCTGCCCTCTGTATCCAGTGTTGTAATGGTTTTCAAAAGGAAGTAAATGGTTTCTTTACTCAAATTTGAATCTCGTAAAAAAAGGAGGTGTACATAATATGTACAATACGCACTCCATAGTGGTGACCCATTTATTTTTTGACGTGTACTAGAGTGCTTCGATCATAATGAGGTGACTGTTCAATCAGATACTAGTGAAAATATTAATATGCCATACATGTGCATATGTAAATGAACCTCTACAACCTCTGTAAACACCTGTTATGTATGTATGACCTTCGGCATACTGTATGTGGGCGCATAGATGTAACAGGAAGCCAGTCTGATGAGCAGTGTTCCAGACACTCACCACATGTCAATCTGTGTGGAGTACTCAGAGGAGCCCAGCAGCACATCAGGAGGCCGATACCAAAGCGTGACCACCTCATTGGAGTAGGTTTTAGTGGGCACTGACTTGGCCCTTGCGAGGCCTGTGGATACAGATGAAGACAAAGAAAACACAACCACTTAGATAAAATAATTCAATCTAAATTATGAAAACACTGCTGCTGGAGCTGGTGATCAAAAAAATGGTGTCCGAGTATAAATTATGAAGAAATAATGTTTCATAGACAAAGAAATATAGAAATGTTTAACTCACAATATATTCAGTGTGATAGTGTATTCGGGGTAGTTTATTTATTTATTTACAACCAGTGGTGCCAGGCACAACAAACCCCGCCCCCTCCCTCACACACATTTTTTATCTGATTATCATTGTAAAACACATTTTTGGTGACTGTGACCTTTGATCTACATTCACCAAAATTTAATGGGATCTATTCCGGAGGACCTTGCACCTTTCCTGAAAATTTCATGGAAATTGGTCCAGTAGTTTTTGGGTAAAGCTGCTGACAGTCAAACAAACAGACAGACCGAACAAAAAACAATAGCCCTGTCCCCATCGAGGGTAATAATAAAACTAAAGTTGTAAATTTATCGGACAGAATCTTTTTAAAACAAAAAGCCATGTAAGGTATAATGGATATCTGAAAGACAAGTTCAATGCTCCCATTTTTCCAAATAAGAAAACCCCAAGGCAGGAAATGAAGCAACATGCATGATTTAGATGGTTTACATCCTAGGTATCTTCTTTATAAAAAACTAAATCAGATCTATCGTCTCTATTCAGTGGAGAGATAAAACATGTGAACACCCCCTCCTATGTAGGAAGTGTGTTTGAGCAGTGCTACACCAACTTCTGTTTTTAGCATCAGTTATTTGACTTCTATTATTGTTGCCATATTCCAGTGAACATCCACGCATAGTAGAAGCTGAAAGAAACTAAATGAAAAGTCCATATACAACTTCCTATCTGTGCTCAGTAGTAACGTTAGTGATATCTCTAAGCATTTCCATGTTATAAGCCATCATAATATTTCCCTCTATAGGTTAGAAGCAAATTTCAAAAGTATTTCAAAAGTATCACAAATGTCAAAATCAAAATTGAGCAAAACTGTTCACAAATTTTGTACACATTGTTCCAAAGAAGCTACATAAAAAATTATGTGATTTTGACATTTTTTGCTAAATGCGACCTTTGACCTTTTGCAATATTGATAACTTCATTATATGTATATATGCATCAGTGTGTATAATATTATGATAATATATCCAGTATTGATTAAGTTACAACATGATATGTCTATGCTTGACACACACAAACAGAAGTAAATTTTGCGACATGTCACCTTTGACCTCTAGAGATCTCAAAAACTATTGGTTGTACGTGATAACACCAAATATGAGAATTGTAGAAATCTTCATTCCGCATCGTTTGGTACCAATATGAAAGTACTGTGACCCTCCTTTCCTGAGTTATAACCGATATTGTGATTTTAAGCTGTTAGTTCATTGGGACCTTGACCTTTGACCTTTACTCAGATGGATCATTGCATTTGATGCGCATTAGCTATATGTATATGCCCATGTAATTTCATGTTGATACCTCAAGTATTCATTGAGTTATAGTATGATAGGACACTGCGAACACACATACAGATACTGTACGTGTGTGTGTACAGTATCTGTGTGTGTGTGTGTGTGTGTGTTCGCGCGCGCGCGCGCGCGCACACACACACACACACACACACACACACACACACACACACACACACACACACACACACACACACACACACACACACACACACACACACACACACACACACACAGTGATTACAATAATCTCTCCCAACCAATGTGGAACAAGATGAATGAAAATATAATGACAAAGATGACGATGAACCTGGCAATAACGACAGGCAGTGTGTCTTAACAGTAGCTTGTGATTGGCTGGTAAGCTGATGTTATGGTCCAATGAGGTAAAATGGACTTTTGAAGAACAAAAAAAAAAAAAAAAAAAAAAACAGGTTGAAAATGGGACTGAACCAGATTGGATGAATCTAGTAAACTGGGAATGTTCTTGTTAAATGGGTTTCTTTTTCTGAGAAATCACTATCTGTTGCAACGTCTTGGGAAATGACAAATACTGGCATCAAAAACATATTTAAGAGAAACTTAAAATAGTCATTTTGCATCTGTGCACATCCAGCCATGTACAGTTGTGGAATAGTGGAGCAACAAGTGGAAGTCATATCTAACTGCCATATACATATATATATATATATACACATATACACACAGTAATGAAGTGCCTATCTTAGCCAGGACTCCCTTGTAAAAGAGGTTGTTAATCTCAATGGGATATTTCTTAGTTAAATAAAAATAAATAAATAAATAAATAAATAACAGATAAGATTTTATAAAGGAAACATCTGAGTTGCAGACCTTCTTTAACATGCATGTTTCTATAGCCCTATTTCTGCAATCCAAACACACAAACAATCACAGATAAATGCTGATAGAGCCCTGCAAAGCCTATCCATGTCGTCTGAGTGGGGTGTGTATCAGCCTGCAAAACAGAACCAGGTTGACAGTGGAGTCACTACCTGATCCAGCAGGGTTTCCCAAATGTTATCAGTGAAATTCTACATCTTCCTGCGACCCAAATGTATTAGACATATTACCAGTTGCCATCATTTCTACATTTTCACTGCCTCCTGGCACGAGAACAGCAATCATCTTTAGTTTTACTCAGGACATTAATCCATTTATAGACATTAAGCTCTGGAAACGCAGATTTGTGCATTTGTCATACATTTTCAGTCTAAAAATAAATTAACTCAGTTGTTTTGGTGGCTGAAGATCCGAGTTCATTACAGCTACTAAAATGTCATTCATTATAGCCCCGCCCTTATTTTGATTAAAGAGTTACTCAGAATAAATTGAGCATTCATCCATTTAGTGTTCGATATATGTGCAGTTTGTCTTGTTGCTTGAACTCCCTCTTACTGTTGCATTGGTTACAAGGCTGGTGATGAAGCTGCACTTTGGGCTTTAGTTTATTTTTCCTACCGTTTGTGCAGACTGTGGTTTTGTGGTGCATTTAGGTGAAGATGGAGAAAATGTAGGTTAATTGTGTGGTACATTTGACTTTTATTCCTACCACACATGGTTTCCTTGTTTTCCTGCATGAGCTTGTAAATCTCTGGCTTTATAATTTCACATGTGACATTTTCCTCTTGTAAATGTCTTGAAATACATTTACAACTACAATATATACATTTTATGAGTTTATTCCTGAAAACTCAAACCCCTCTGGCTCAAAATGTAAAATATCATTTAGTGATATTTTCATGTTACATAATACACTGCCTGTCCAAAAAAAAAAAAAATCAAAGTAGAACATGCAATATTTGACTGCACCACCTTTGGTTTTGATTACAGGAGACATTTACTTTGACTTTTTTTTGCCTCATAATGGTTATGTAGTGTCACAATAATGTTTATTGTATTTTTTTCCCCCAATCATAGATGCATTCATCTATGACTCAGACCGCTGCATCAACTCGTCATGGTCCCAAATAAGAGTTTGGAGTTTTTGGAGCCTCATTTTTGTGTGAAAATTATGTCTCACGGTCCCTGAAGTACTCTCTTACAAACCTGATGACCCTGGTCAATCCTGGTGGTGTCCAGTCTGTTAAACATTACAGACATGAGAGGACATTTACTGCATCACTTAAGATTAAATAACTTGTTCCAGCTCAAACTTTATTAACCACTGAAGTATTTACCCATGGAAGGATCTGAACTATTAGTTTAAATTAGTTAGATTGAGTTTCAGTCTCCTGTAATCAAAACCAAAGTTGGTGCAGTGAAATATTGCATGTGGAACTATTTTTTGGATGGGCAGTGTATCGTTGTAATGAAGTAGCCACAACATTCATTTTTGGGCTGAAACATTAATAAAATATTTGGAAGTGCTGGAGGCATCTGATATGGTACATACTATATAAAATAGCCTTCATTATGTTCTTATATTAATAGGGGAAACATTAACCTGAAATGTGAGTAAAAATGTCCATAAAACAGGAATGTCTTAATCTGCTTTAAAACACTGAACAGTCTTAGATTTAGTCAAAGACTTGATTTTTTTTTTTTTTTTTTTTTTACCGAAGTCTGCCAGTTTAAGTTCTCCTCTGTCATTGATGAGTAGATTCTGGGGTTTTAGGTCTCTGTGGAGAACTTTCCGTCTGTGACAGTATGCCAAACCCCGCAGGATCTGGAACAGAAAGATCTGGGGAAAAAGACATTAAATCAGTAAAGACTGTATAACATAAAACATTATCTGCTGGGTTACAGAATATTTATATTTATTCTAAAACCCTCAGTAGAATTAAATAATCTGGATATGAGTAAAGTCTGAGTAAACAGCAACGACATTATTGAAGAACTCCGATAAACACAAATTTGTCTTTGTGGTTACTGTGTGACCTGCGCCACCAGGGGGCAGAATAACAGTGTTTCTGCTCATTACAGCAGTCCATAGAGTCTTTCCAGTAGCTGGAGCCAAGCAGACCGCCTGCAGAGGCTCACCTTGACATTCTGCATGCTCAGGATGTTCCCACAGTCATCCATGTACTGCTTCAGGTCTTTGTCCTGAATGAGACACAAAGGGAGAGGATGTTAGAGGAGCAATGAGGCCACAGGCACAAACTGCAACAGCTGGAACATTATGGCCGTGCATATGGGAGCGAAGTTCCACTCTGTGCAGAATAATAATGTAGAGTTCATCCATTCATTTAAGCATCTGCAAAGGAAACAAGTGCTGCTGGATGAGAGGGAAGAGTCCCCCATCAGACTCACCAGGTACTCGAAGACCAGTGTGAGCGACTTGTCTGTGTGGACGATGTCATGAAGAGTCACAATGTTGGCGTGTTTCAAATCTTTTAATAACGACACTGCAGAGAGCAGGAACAGACAGGGTGGTTAATAGTGAGGCTGTGTTTACACTCATCAACAGCCACTTCATGTACCTTTAAGGCAAGTGTTTCATGACTTCTTCCTTTTTCTTTATTTCCTTTTTTAACTCTTTGATGCATGAATTATGAGAACCTTGTTTTTTTTAAATTCCTCTTTAAGTATGAAAAAAAAACACTGTGGTTGAAAGCTTTTTAATGAACCTATTTTTTTATGGAGTTGCAAAAATATCCACTCAGCTGAAGAACATGTGTTTAAGATTTGAAGCAAAGAAACATGTATTTAAAACACAATATGAGAACACTATGAAATAAATATTTTTTAATGCAGTTTTTGTTTAAGAAGACTTTTAATTACAGTCTAATAACAACAAGCAATTGATTTACAGGTAAACATGTTAGCGCAAATCAGGTATTAACCCTTTGTTGGTCTGCTCAACCGTTTGGTAGAGGTAACTTTGTACCCTGATATCTAATCTAAATTTAAGTCCTTTGACACCAAACTTCTTGGGCAGTCAGTGATATATTCAGGTCATGCTAGTATATATATATATATATATATATATATATATATATACCAACAAGGGAGAAGATCATAAATGTGACAACACCTTTGCTATCATCTTTTCTCTTGGACACAAAAATTTATTTATTTTTTTCATTTTATTAACTTTTACAGAGTCTATTTTACATAAATAATTCTCATCATGTTTCAGAAATACTTTGGTATTCATGTAATCAATTTTTTTGAAAACCTGCTCAATCAAATGGTAGAGATTAAATGGTCATGAAATGCTAATGCTAATCGCTAATGATACAAACAGAAAGAGTTAATACATATAATTTGAACCAAGTCACAAATTATGTCGGTAAGATTGGTGAAGGAATAATGTTTGAGTTTTAATATCTAAAAATTGTTTATGATATAATAGTTCCTGTGAGGTGGAAAAAGCAAAAAAAATTAAAAAAAAAATAAAAAATTGTATTGTGATTTTTGAAGTGTGACCAACAAAGGGTTAAGAACAGACCAGTCACAGTAATGATATGAACTGACTGATATGGAACTAAAACAACAAAATCCATGAATATACAAGAGAACAACTGTAGAAGAACTGTCCACTGGAGTGACCAGTGGACATCAAAGGGTTAATGAGAACAAAAGGGCTGATATAAATCAAATAAAAACAGAGCAAAGATTTTCCAGGACCATAATGGTTACATCATATGGAGGATGGAGTTTCAGCTATAATGATTTTCCAGTATTTTCTAGTATTTCAGAGTGTGGTATCGTTAAAACTTCCAATAAGACAACACCACAGAGTAAAAGCAGTTCTATTGTGTCACTTCCTTATGATCAGTGATGCAACATGTTGCAGTGAAAATAAGGAAGGATGCATGCTGCAGTGCGCAATAGTTTCTCTTGTCATTTTGGAAAAACATTCTGTGATTGCCCTCAGCGTGTTGTTCCTCAGAGTGGTCTAAGGGGAAACCTTTGCTTATGTTTTCAGATTGTCAGATGTTTTAACTTGTCAGAAGTGTTTTCATGGACAGCTTTAATTACTGTGGTTCAGACTGTGTCACACTGCTCCATTCCCCATCATGGAAAAGTGCTTTTACCTAATCAAACAGATTTAAGTGTCCACTGTGTGTGAAGCGTTTAACACAGTGTTGCAATTAACTTATTTTCTATCCAGCAAAAATGAATGCATCCAGGTTTTTAAACAAACACATGAATACAGACTTTTGTTTTGCTGTGTATTGTTACTGTGTGAAGTCTTTTCTAAAATAATAATTTCAACCTGCTCTCAGAAGGTTCTTTCAGGGGCCACATTCAGCCCTATTTGATCTGGAGTGTACTGGAACAGTAAAATAATAGCATAATAACAAGTACTTACACAATTATAATGAGTATATTCTTCCTTAACTTATCATTTCTACATGACCTACAAACACTCTAAATACTTAGTAACAGAAGCAGAAAATGGTTCAGATTGTGCTTCCTTTTATTTAAACATTTCAAATTCTTCACATTTTATTGTTACAGGATCGTTTCAAAATGTAAATACTTTCATAATTTAATGTTATTTTTTTGGACTAAAACTAAGAAAACATCTGAAAAGGTTATTTATCGGTATACATTTTTTTTTTTAAAATCACACCAAACCAAGAAGAAAATCTGAAGTAATTATTATTATTATTTATGTATTTATTTATTTTTAATAGGTTATTGTGTTTTTATTTTACTATAGATCATAATGGTCTGTAGGTGGAACCTGAACCAAAAAAAGTTTCCCAGCCTTGACTGTGGAATTTTTGCACTTTGCAAATTCATCCCTGGGGCCACATTGGAAGTTTTGGTGGGCCACATTTGGCCCTCGGGCCTCATGTTTGAGACCCCTGGTTTAAATACTTATAATACTCCATACTTTGTTCTTGTCCATGTCATTAACCTGATCACATTATTGCCCTTAACACTGCGGTTTCATTTTGTATCACTATGTTCTGAAAAAATATGATTTAGGCAATGATGCTAGGAGGCTAACGATATTATATTTTCTATTCTTTTTTCTTATTGTTCTTTATACTGAGTGCTACTTTATAGTTATTGTTTTTTTAGAATTTTGTGTTCATTTTAATACTTTTCTAATTTTAATATTACCATTCCACTGCATCTATGAAATCCCCCACTGAATAATCAATCATTATTTTTATTATAAATAAGATAGCATGATGTCATAGTTACATATGTCCTTCAAATGGTGCTTAATGTCATAGAAACAACACAAACACATATGCAACATAAAAGCTAAAAAAAACATATATTTCTATCAGACTGTGATGAAATGACAGAAGTGGAAAGTCCATTAGTAGAAAAAGTGTGATAAAAAAATGTACTCATTGTTTTATGCAGGCTGTAGAAGTGCCAGACCAAAATGTAAAACGGAAAAGCACTCAGAGCGCAGACCTCTGCCAAGGTAGATACCTCCACAAAAATAACAAGCGGTGCAATTAGTTCAATTCTAAATTCTTTAAAATTCATGATACAATATGATTGGTTAGAGCAGGGGTGTCAAACTCATGTTAGTTCAGGGGCCACATTCAGACTGATATTATATGAAGTGGGCCAGACCAGCAAAATAATACTAATAATGGGATAAAAATGCATAATTAATGTCAACTCCAATGTTTTCTCTGTGTTTTTGAGCAAAAATAGTAAAATTCCATCATAAAAACATTTACATCTTTGAACTGTTCTTAAGCAGAACACGAACAAATATTAACAAGCTGAAAATCCTTAAGAAAAATAAGTGTGATATGAACAATATTGGATTTTAGTTGATCATTTATACATGTGCATCACGACAAAAAGTTAAGAGTGGATTTACAAATAGACACAACATTTAGTAACAATCAGAATGTTGGTAAAATTCTACATACATTTCAACAATAAAACAAAGAAGAAAATTAACATTTTTTCATAATTTATTGTTTCTTATGATTATGGTCTGATCCATTTTAGATTGAATTGATGTCAAATGATTTTAACTTTCCTTAATTATTAATATCTTGTGTAATTTTTGCATTTCATCCCAGGGGCCAGACTGGACCCATTGGCGGGCCGATTTTGGCCCCCAGGCTGCATGTTTGACACCTCTGGGTTAGAGGCTTGTATTATTTTGTAAGCGTCATTTATAAATGACATAGTCCCAATAGAGGGTCAAACACATGTCCAACTGAGTGGATATTTTTCTAACTCCATAAAAAGATAAGTTTATTAAAGTTTTTTCATGCCTGAAGAACATAAATAAAAACAGTAAAAAAAAAAAAAAAAAATCTTGACTACAGTTCTCATAATTCATGCATCAAAGGGTTAATTATTTGTTCTGAGATGTGCAGTCGTCTGTTGTTAAAGACTCTGGATCCTCATTGAGTCTGACTGTCGACAGTTTTAGGATCCATCAGACCCTCTTACCTTCTCGTATAGCTGTGCACGGCGCCCCCTCTTCATGCTCCAGTCTGATCTCCTTCAGCGCCACGAGGTTGTCCGTCAGTTTACTCCTCCCCTTAAACACTGTAGCGTATGTGCCCTGGAGATCAGAGGGTTTTTAATAAGGGTTAAAAAGTAAGCATCTGTCTGTGTTTAATCAGTATGAGAATATTAACACCTGGGAAACAACTGGGATGATAAAGTCAAGGTTAACACAAACACACTGGTATGTACCTCCCCCAGCTTGTCCAGTTTGATGTAAGTTTCCAGCTTCCCGAATCCAATCTCGGACTGGGGGAAGGAGAGGGACAAATGGTGTTAATGAACATAGCATCTTTATTAGTGTTGACATGCCTACACACACCACAACCAATTCTTCTGACGGCCTCATAGAAGTATGGAGGTCACAAACCCCCAACCAGCATCAACCATAATCAGGTGTGACAAAGACTGCTGGCTTTTGGCTGTTAACAACATTTTGTTTACAGGCAAAAGACGGCAATTCTGACACCGAGAAAATCTGCATGAAAAGCCAGTCCAGTCAATTAACATTACATATATTTTCATTTCCTTTACGCTTTAAGAACACAAGGTCATCATTTCAACCAGAGCATTTCATAATTTAGTGGAGAAAAGAATAAATTTCAATAATATGTATTATTTTATTGAAATCAAGGTTCCTGACAAAGTGAAAAAGCTTCGATGCAATTAGCAAATGTTATGTTTTTGCCAGCGTTTGTTTGTTTGTTGGATTGTTTACAACATAACTCCAAAACTAATGGATGAATTTTGATTACATTTTCAGGGTATGGTGGTAATGAGGAGATCAACAAATGATTAGACTGTGGTGCTGATTGGTGGTGGAGTGTGTGTGTGTGTGTGTGTGTGTGTGTGGGGGGGGGGGGGGGTCTTTAATATCCTGAACATTTCATCAAATCCATCCATTAGTTTTCGAGTTATGTTGTACACAAACCAACACTGGCCAAAATAGAACCTCCCTTCATTCGGTATGTTGGGACACGTGTCTTTCAGAAGTCCCCTGTCTCTCAAAGTGTTTTTTTAGTTTATTTATGCATTAAAAACCTAAAATCTGCCAAATCTAACACACAGGAAGGCGAAGTCACAATGTAACCTTTGACCTAAACCTGAATTCCCAGCACACGCCTGCACATGCTGCAGCAGCAGCAGCCAATTTGCATGGAAATGTATGTTTTCAGTTCAGGACTTCAGGGAAATTTACACAGAAATATTTCAGATGTTTTCTGATAACCCAACAATCACTTCTGAGACTTCTTCTTTTATTTTTTATTTTTTAGTAATTTTAGCAAATTAACTAGAATTCACTGGATAACACTGCTCTTCAATTTTTTTTTTTTAAAGAATGTACCTTCTTCACACATTAAATGTGTTAAATATTACATACTTTAATAAGATGAATCAGAAAACAAATTACTTTAGTGCTGGTTAGTTCATGTTTTTAATATATATGATGGTGTGTTATTCCACATATGTGCTGGTTTATTATTATTCCACTAGAAAGAACCTGTAAAGTGAATGGATCATAATGTGCAGACAGTGTTTTGAAGTAGATCTAAGATCTTGCTCATTCTAAGAATTTCACATTTTGATGCCAGACTTCTCTTGGAAACTTGAGCTAATCAGCATTTAAAGACTTGAGTTTTCTTAATGAATAACACATACGTGGTAAAAATGTCATTAGTTTTATTCTGGAAGGGTTTGACTTGTAGTCCAGACAAAACCAGATGGTTATATGAAAGACAACACAACAAAAATTATGCAAAAGAACATGTTTCAAACAGTATTAACTAGATGAAAAAGACGCAACAAGGCACAAACAATGCAACAGAATGAAAATGGTATAAAAGATGCAAAAAAGATTATTATTATTATTATTATTATTATTAATGAGGTGAAAATGATGCAAGTTATGAATGATGAAGCACATGTACAAACACTTAATGATCCTTGACAATACTAATGCTGCATCAACACAGCCATGTCATGAAACAATAATAAAAGGGTACAAACATCTGAAAGTGACAAAAGGTTCACCAAGAAGGAAAAGAAGGTTAATAAATGCAAACAATGTAACAAGATTCAAAAGACTGAACAAACACAAAGACAATATAGATAAGATGCAAACAGTGATGATTGTATGAAAAGACAAATACAGAGGAAGGAACTAAGTACAACTGGTTTGATATTTTTTAGGTGTTTGTACTTTACTGGGGTATTTTATTTTTCTGCCAACTTTTTACTTTACTCCCTACATTTGTTCATAAATATCTGTACTTTATATTCTCAGAATAGACTTGTTATTTTTCAAATTAAACACATGTGACAGTATGAGGGAAAATCAGCGGAGGAAATTGTATCTTATCTCATGATTGTGACTTTTTATCTCACAATTTTTTCCATTTTATATCATAATTTTGACTTTATAATTACCTCATATTGATAGATATATCAATATCTATATCATATTGATAGATATATATATATATATATATATATATATATATATATATATACATATATATATATATATATATATATATACATATATATATATATATATATATATATATATATATATATATATACATATATATATATATATATATATACATATATATATATATATATATATATATACATATATATATATATATATATATATATATATATATATATATATATATATATATATATATATATATATATATATATATATATATACATATATATACATACATATATATACATATATATACATATATATATATATATATATATATATACATACATATATATACATATATATATATATATATATATATATATATATATATATATATATATATGTATATTTTTTTATTATTATTATTTATTTTTTTTTTACTTCAGTAAATGAGTTGAATCAATACTTTTAATTTGCCCAATTTTTATTTGTCCACACAGAGCTGTACTTCTACGTTGGTACATGCTGCAAGTACTTTTACCACCTCTGATCAAATATAACACAAAAGACAATAATGTAACTTTCATTCGGTCACTTGTTCTTGTCAGAGCATTTCACAGCATCTTCAATAATCCTGTGAGGGAACATGTGTGTAAATGCATCAGACTGCATCAACAATATGGCTCATCTTCTGTTGTGCTTTTCACAGGTACACATTTAAAGTATAACCACAAGCTGTTTATTTTGCAGCAGATGACACAGCGGATGCCGTGGTGTGGTGTCAACACATGACAAGAGGCTGAGAGAACACCACGAGATGCTGGAAGGGCGAGGCGTGATCTCTCACTTCCTCACTTCTGTTGCCTTTAAATAAAATAAAGAGTCTTCCTCACTCTGGAGCCCCTTCCCTCAAACATCCTCCTCTGAAATTCAAGGAATGTTTGAAGGGAGCTTCTTCTGACACCTTCTAGATAGGTGATAGGCTGCAGGATATTAGGAAAAAAAACTGCCTTTTTTTTTTTTTTTTTAACCCTGAGATATGTACAGTATTACAATATGAAAAAATCCTCAGGGGTATTTAACAGCTGTGTGGTGCCGACACAAACGGATTAGTGGTCGACACAGAACATACGTTTCAGTGTCCTTCTTCTTGTAGCTGAAATAATTCAATAAAATGAATGATTAAAAATAAATGGATTTTAAAAAGTAATAATTAAACATGAAGTCAAAAAATTTATTAATAAAGAAAAATAAATTAAAATAACTAAATAAAGAAAAAAATATTTAAAAAATTATAAAAATAAATAAATAAACTAATTGATTAATAATAATTAAAAAAAAATACTCAGGGTTCATACACACTTTAATACTTTTCCATGACTTTTTGGCAAATTTCTACAACTACGTTGACTTCAAACAATAAGAATAAAAAGTCAAAGTGTTAAAGTTTACCCTCAGAGGTTTAACAATAGAGTGAATAACAATGTGTGGTTCAAGATTAAATTAACATTTATGTACATGTCCCAGTGAAGCCAGACATTGTTGAATCCAAACATTCCTGGCATTTCAATTTAATTTGGGCTACGTAGATTTTAATCCTTACCGGCTTCACCACATGAAGTGAGTGTTCAGTGTGAGGATTCAGTTCACTGAATAGAACGTTAAGGTTAAGACGACATGAAATAAAGTTTTTATTCACTCATTCAAACTATTTTTTTTTTCATTATTATTATTAATCACACATGATTATACAAAAAAAATATATTAAAAAATCCATGACTTTTTCAAAACCTTTCCAGGTCTGGAATTAGCATTTTTCAAATTCCCAAACTTTTCCAAGTGTGTCATAATGTATGAACCCTGAATAATAAATACAAAAATAACTGATGTTGCTTTTCTTTCTGGCACTGCGCCTTGGGATTTGGGTTGATTTTTCTCTTGTTCGTTGCTCATTTTTCAGTCTTGTTACCAGTGACTCAGTCCAAACTGGTTCAGAATGATTGTGATGTGCTCAGTGTGTGTCAGGTTCTATTGAAATTAGATGAAGAAATGCTGAGTTCATTTGTCTCTTATATTGCAGGACCTGTCATGTTGATGCTCAAACAATATATTGTGCAGCTCTACTTCTACAAATGATTAAGACTTCCCTAATGTAGACAAGAAATTACAATTACTGCAAGTATTTTAAATGGTAGTTGAGGCCAAATGGGTTGTGTAATACCAACATGTGGGTCATGGATGTAACTGGTGTTACTGTGCCACTATATACAAGTGTGTTACAGATACTTTCTAGATCTAGATTGTATCTGCAAAATGCTAAGGATAAAAGTGGCAGGAAAGATAGTTAAATAAATTCACACAAGTCAATCTGAAAAATCTTTACCATAAAACACAAAAAAAAAAACTAAAACCAAAAACAACAAACAAGCAACATTAAATACCCTCAAGGTTAAATGTAAAAAAAAAAAAAAAGAATTTAAGAAATAAAACAAATGTTGTTGTATGCAGGTCTAATTAACAGTAAAATTATAATTCTTGCAGTCATGTGTACATGCAACTTCATATTTTGGGTTTGTTTTCTCTCACTTTCAGCTACGTTTCATCATGTTGGAAGAATACAGAAAACAATCATCCTCAAAATAGTTTTCATCTAGTTGAATAAGAACTCAAATTGCAGAAGTCACTGTGTCTCTAATGTATTTTTTTGGATTCAAGAAAGGGGAAAAAAAACAATACAAAATACATTTTAGATACAGTGTCTTGAATAGTTTTTTTTTTAGTTGAACTGACCAAATCCCTCCCCTCCTACTCTTCTCATGTACAAACATCAACAAAACAAAAAAGGGACAGAGACACACACACACACACACACACACACACACCATGTTGTAGGTAAACTAAATAAGGGACACTTTTTAAACCTTATTTTTACCTTACAGGGTGTATGATACTATGGGACGGTGTTGAGCCTGTTAAAATACTAAATTAAGGGCTGTCATATCTTATGGAACTTTCCAATTGATCCCCTGGGGAAATATTTTATTCTATCTAATTTTAGGAAAAACAGATGCTTTTGGTGGGGCAGGAGATTTCCCCTCTGGAGCTATTGTCCTATGGGCAAAGCCAAAGGGATTTTTCCTGCTCGAGCTCAACAAGCTGATAAAGAGAGTCGGCTCTGGACTCTACTGAGGAGGAGGTGGACGGATGAACAGAACTGAGGTCAGCATCATGGACAACCCCTCCCACCCCATGCACCACACTGTGGAGGCCAGACTGTTACGGCAAACACAAACTACGCTCCTCTCTGCTCTATCTGAGTGGAATATATATCAGCTTTATATTCGCCCACAGATTTCCAAAATACAGGACGACTTCAGTGCTAACCACTGCTGGGTAAGTTACTTTGAAAGAGTAATTAATTACAATTACTAGTTACTTCCCCAAAAAACTAATTGTGTTACTAACTGCGTTACTCCACTAGCAAAGTAATTAGTTCCCAGGAAAAGTATTTTTGTGTTCTATTTTTTGCTTAAAAATGTCAAATAAATGAAAAGAAAAACCTTAAACAGGATATTCATCATTGTTCTGTGATGTTACTTTGGATGTGATTCAAGATGTTTCCTTAAAAAACAATATCAAAAATCTTTATGACCTATTATCGATGGTAAAAGTTAATCAACCTGCAATAGATTAGAAACAGGAAATACATTTTAAATACTGAAAATGTACTATTTGTTGAAAGTTACTTGAATTTGTTCAAAATGTTAATGTTCTTTAACTTTGCATTTAAGTATACAGGTGAACACGTAGTAATGAAATAATGATGTCTGTAATAATTATTATATTATTATTAGTGAGAAAAAAATACAATGATGCCTGTATATTCTTCTATTATACATTTATCTACTGAATTCTCATGAACGACTTATGTTACAATCATTTGAAGTGCATACACCCTTTCTATTAAGGCACAGAGACGTGATTAGAAAAGAAATTAGCAAAGAGAAAAGCAAATATTATTAGTACAATTGCTATTTTTAACAAACGGAGCTCAAATGCGACCTTGTGACTTGGTGCTGCCATCACCTGTATTTGACACTGAACCCTACCACCGCCCTACCACCCGGTGTGTGTGTGTGTGTGTGTGTGTGTGTGTGTGTGTGTGTGTGTGTGTGTGTGTGTGTGTGTGCGTGTGTGTGTGTGTCGGAACAGGACAGTTGAGAGCCTGTCTATCCAACTTCTGAGCCAATCATGATCGATTATGTTGTTATGAGTGCAGTGACCCTGAGCTGAATGCCAGCTTGGTGCAGACGTATGCAGCACCGAGGTGTTGCAGAAACTCCCAGTTGTTGTCTGTACCCGGGGCACACTTGCGCCCCAATTCATCAAAATGTAACGCGTCACATTATTTCCCGAGTAACAGTAACAGCGATATAGTTATGGATAAAGTAATGAAGTAATTACTCCGTTATTTGAAATGTGGCTGCGTTAGTAACGCCATTATACTCTTATGCACTGGCGCTAACACGTAAGATGATACTCTACCTGTAACTCTGATATGGTGTGGGTTTAAAGGTGTCATTCCGCTGAAAACCACTTTTCCACGCTCCTTTTGGAATCTGATGGGTCACTACGACTTACCAACACATGCTGCCTTTGACAGTGGTTTGTCACCTCCACTGGCTGCATACTGCATTCACAGAAAAGAACAAGAGGAACGAGGGACCCAGGAAAAGCCGGTCCATCTGATGTCAGATGGACTTTAGCGTCACCCACATGGGGTTAAACCTGTCCCCCATTGGAGCGAATCTGAAGTAGCATTAGCATTAGCATCTACAAGAGAAGATGGCGCCACAGTAGCTGCTGCACAAACTTGAAAAAAACTGGAGGATCAAACTGGTTCATGTGCTCTCTGTGGAAATAAAGCCGCATTTTTTTTTTTTAATAATTCATTCTCCCATTTAGCTTTAAGCCCATTTAATGGATTAATATGAAGAGAAGTAATTATGTTTCAGATCACTGAAATTTTCCACTATGCTGCAGCGAAACCTTTAAGATCTTCTTTAGTCCTGAGTCTTTTGGCAGGACTAGAACATTTGGAAGGTCTGAGTGAAGTGACAAAATTGAACGTTTTGAAATATGTCAGTATTTTGTATATTCGTCTGACAAAATGTAACAGAATTACTGTCTGTATAAAAAATTTAACATATAGCAAGACCATGCCAATGCACTGTGTAAAAACTGAGATCTAACTTTTGGAAGAAGGTGATTATTACAAATACAGCTATAGAAGGAAAGGTCCTTAAGTTGGAACTGTTGTCTAAATTGTTCCAATTTTTATTTCATTTTTGTCTTGTTTGGTCTTTCATCCCTTTGTCACCTCTTTTGTCTCATTGCATCTTTTACATCATTTTCGTTTTGTCTCTCTTTTTTTTTTTTTCCTTGGATTATTTTAATACTACAAATCACTAACCGCTTCGTCAAATTTTAACCTCAGGCTTTGAGCTTTGATGTTCATTGCAATAACTGTTGACATTTAATCACTTCTGTGTGGGACTGTTCACTTTCTGCTCCCCCTTAAACCATTGTTCTTTCTTGTGTTCTCACCAGTGATGCTCGGCGGGAGCGTCTGCTCAGCGGCTGATCGAACGGCGGGCTGCTCAGCTGCAGCTTCTCCAGGTATCCGTCGGGTATCCGGATGTCGGCCGGGAGAGACAGACGCTTGTTCAGATCCTGCCCAGACACACAAATAACAGCAGCTCAGTTTACCACCATGTACTCAAACTATATAAAAACAAGAGGAAAGCTTTAGCAAACCGCATACGCTTCCGGTAAATACTCATGACTGACAATAAATTGGCAGAAACCCAGAATAAACAGGCAAAATGTGTAAAGAAACAGCATTAAACAGCCTGCTTTGGGCCTCAGTGAGAACAAAGAGGTCAGTGTGTTCATAGCTACACGTGTGCAGAGATGAACTTCCATGGAGGCTAGTGTCTGGCCTGTGGCGCCCTTTAAGAGGTTGGTATAAGTCTTTCCTGCAGAAACAAAGCACTAAAGCATGATCCTAATGACTTGTTACATAAAATCCAACACACTCCGCAGTACGTCTGGGCTCTTCCCATCATGCATTTCCTCTGTTAGATTACTGTTAATCTGTGCGCTTTCTGCATGCTTTAAATCCACTTCCACACCCTCTGTGGCAACACTGGACACTGTGGACTGTGAACATTCCACATTTCAACATCAGGTTATTGATAAACCTGAAACCGAAAGCAAAACACAACAGTAGTTTTGCGTGTTGCTTAAATGTATGAACAGTTTCACAGAAAGCTAAGAAGCTACGTTATTACAATTTGACAAAAATTAAAACAAAAACTGAAGAAGGAGTCATACAGGGTCAGTTAAAGACACCAAGTCTGAGCTCCGAAGCAAAGAAATATCTATCTATATGTTTGTACAAGCCTTTCTAGTAACAGTAAAAAAGGAAAATAATGCGTACAACCAGTGTTGACTCTTGTAAGTGGTAAAGCTTAGAGTAAATATCAGGTAAAGCGTTCAGCTGTTTTCAAAGTGATATCAGAGCAGATGTTTTACTGAGTGGCACTGAGTAAATGAAGCCGCTCTGGTGGATCTGCTGAAACTTATTTGTGATTAGGTAGTTTTCAATCACCGTTTTTGACATTTTATACTCCAAATGACCCCGACAACTAATTTATAATGAAAGTAAAAGTTTGGTGAGATTCATTTTTCGTCCAATGTCTTGTAGTATTTTTTTTTTTTTTATCTTTTTAGCGTCTTTGAGGTATTGTTATTATTCATTGTTATTATCATTTGTGTGGATCATTATCCTATTCGGTTGTTATGGGATTGGTAATTTATCCCTCAAGCAGCGATGCCATCAGTCACATGACCTTTGTCCTCTCCACCCTCCTCCAGCTGTCCAATCAAGCCGCCCTAATCTGATACAACGGGGGCCCATCTGGACCGTATTACATTAATCCATGTGATGTAAGCCCAAAACAGCATTGCTTCCTCTGCAGTGAGATGCTACCTGACCACAGACCACTTCCTCCTTCTCTTCTTCGTCTTCTGCTGTGTGGCAGAAAAGCAGCAGCAGCACAAAAACAAAGACTGGGGCCACACACTGATTACACTGTCGGATCACTTCATCAACAATAAGCCTGAGGTCAATCGCACTGCTCATACCAGCACAAACAATGCACAGTAAGAGCGTTTGTTGGGTAAGAGCAAGGACTCACAGCATCTGTTTAAATAAACCTTTTTTCTGGCTGTGAAACAGTCATTGAAAGTGTGTAGAGGACAGCTGCATGCTTAAAACACAGTGAGAGGTGATGTGTCATGACTCCATGTACAGGTAGCCTCAAATGGAGTAAGCTGCTTAACTACACATTTAAGCTTTTCCTTTTTTGTGGTTCATCTGTGCAGCTATTGGGTGTATTTACTTGTAAATCTCTACAGCTTTTCGCAATCAAAATGACCAATTAACATTGTGTGTGTGTGTGTGTGTGTATACGTACTTGTATTCCTATCTTTATGGGGACATCAACATGTTTACACAGTCACATCATGGGGACCGCTGACACAGTGGGGACCAAAATTCAGGTTCCCACAAAGGTTAAATATAAATCTAGGTGAAATCTGTGTGAAGTATGCAAATGTATGCAAATTATGTCACCTATAAAAAATTTTTGTCTGGAAGTCCCCATAAAGGATAGAGGAAACTGGTGCAAAGTGAAACATATTTTTCAAAGGTTTCAAGATGTTTCCTTTTTGTTTCAATTTATTTATGTTTTTTTTTATTATTTAATTTAGTTTTTATATTTTCTTTATTAAAAAGATTAATTGATTTATAAAAAAAAGAGAGAGAGAGAGAGATGTGTTTACAGTTACCAACCTGGCTCCCATAAAACATGGAAACCAGTAATTGGGTTATGAGTGTGTGTGTGTGTGTGTGTGTGTGTGTGGGGGGGGGGGGGGGGGCTCTCACCCAGCAGGAACATGTGGCTCTGACAGGATGGAGTGTAGTAAAACAAATGACTTGTCACCCTTAAGTTCACTCATATGCTGCAGGTGTTTTCAACACTATCAGATAAATCTTTAATGCAGTAACAGCTTTGACTGTGAGGATGTGATGTTTTCATAGTATTGTTGACTTTGCTGTCATAATTAAAATGCCTGTGAAAGTCAAGGTTCCTTCACTGGTCATCACTTCCTTCAGTCCTTCATAAGCTACACAAGGATTGTTGCAACTAAATTAATGTGAGAGCTGGTTGTGACGATAAAATGTCCTGTCCTCACCCTCATATGTTTTAGAGCAGTTCTATATGTCATGAACCCTATCAAAAAATACAAATAGGCCTAATACACGGTGAAACAGAGTATTTAATTTTTTCAGAACAAAGTTGTTTTTTTTTTGCTTTGATTTTTTTTTATTGATAATTATAACAACCAATTGTATTGTTCATTATAGACCCTGCATGACAAGAACCATCATGGACCTGTTGACTTCTAGCAACAAAGAACAACATGTGGAACAATATCACCAAATGACAATAAATATGTGGAGCAGTATTCAAATGGTAAATGGACTGCACTTGTATAGAGCATTTTCCACCTTCATTGTGCTTAAACCACTTTAGCATCACATTCACACACACACACACACACACACACACACACACACACACACACACACACCGGGTGGTACGGTGGTGGTAGGGTTCAGTGTCTTGCCCAAGGACACTGACTTGTGGACATTTGGAGCCAGGATTCGAACCACCAACCCTTCAGTCAATGGATGACCCCTTCTACCAAATGAATCAGACCTGTTAACTGACCTGCTGTAATATGAAGCAAATTTAACTTTGCTTAGCCTCACATATACAGATGATTTAATCCAGTATAATATACTAAATGCTCAATTTGAGCCTACTTCTACTTTTTTTTTTATTCCAACATGCAAATCTAAACTTGTAATAAATACCTTTATTTTCATGTCTTACATAAGACCTCATCACTGCATCTAAAATATAACAAGACTGTAATTATTTTCTTCACCTATTTGTGATTAGATCACCCTGAACCCTCATTCATTGATGAATCATATTATGAAAACTATTACAGAAGACTTATGGTGCAATTTGATACGTATTTGATTATTTTATTCTTTTATTTTGAATCAATTGGTCCGTGGGTGGCACCAGGACCATGGTGTCATGATTCTTCTGGACCCAGGCCAGCCAGATGAACTGGACCCTAACACACACCAGGGCTGTTAATGGAGGCACCGAGGCTGTAAAACTCAACACACTGTCCACTTTGATTCTCTCCAGATGATTTTATTTCATCTGTGACTTTGTCTCTTTTTCTCTGCCTTAACTTTGTCAGGTTCCATTTCCTTCTCCTCTTCCTCCACCAGCAGAGGTGGGTGATTCCAGGTTCATCAAGCCAAAGTTCAACCATGTATTTATTCAAGCCTGCTCACTGAACACAGACGATTCCACTAATTATTCCATTCACCTGGATGAAGCATTGTGCTCATCAAAATGGGCTGGTTCAATGAACAGGTTTGAACCAATACATGGTTGGATTTTGACTTGATGGACCCGGAATTACCCACTTCTGTCTATCGGTGTCACAGGGAAGAGCGTGGCAGAGTCAGCTGTGGCTCATTTGCATGAAAGCATGAGGCACTAAAACAGAGTGTTCTAAAAAGGGCTGATTCTCCAGGTTGAAGAGGCTGCTGTATCTCTGCATCAATGTGATATTTGGACCAAAGCATGTGACAGACAGGTCGCTGAGACACCAGGGAACTGTGTTCAGTTGTGGAAAATGGGCATGATAACTGTCCCCTTTAAAGTCACCATCAAAGGACACTTGAATCAAAAAATGTGTGTGGAGGTGAAGGTGGCGCTTTGAAGCAGATTTCAGAGGTATGCTCAGGAATGTGTGGAGGCATTGCGTCCTGGTAGGATGCTATTGGCAGGTAAGGAGACACGATGACAGTACACCTACACTGAGTAACAGTGCAGAATTGTAATGCACACATCATTAAATATCACTCAGAAAGAAATAAAACAGTCTATTATAAAAAAGCTCTGGTTCTTTCTCTCTTCTGTCGTGAGTGACTATATGACAATGTTGATTAATTGTCACTCCAATATTCTAAAAATGTCAAACCCTATATAAAATAACCAGTGAGTCACCTGAACTCAGACGCACAGAAGACGTTCAAGGACACCTATGGCCCCTGCCTTCAATCACACCCACCATGTTATATAATATGTGATGAAGAAGCTCAAAGAGACACAGAAGTTATAAAGGGATTCATTGACACAAGTTTCTCCAATGACGCAGATGAATGTTTCTGTCATCAATTGTTTTGTACTTGTGTCAGTGCAATCAGATCTGTAGTCAGATTCATTATGACCGATCCATTTAAAAAAAAATTAATAAAAAATAAAAAATGCCAGTGTGAATTTAAATATCTGAAATGTGGTAACTACATTTTTTGTAAAGAATAATTCCAAGTGAAAATGTGCTTTACATTTTGAGTTAGAGGTGTTAATAGACACACAGATTAGATTGCAATATCCCACCAGTAAAACAATCTAGATGCAAATAAGAAGCATCTGACCTCTGCAGAGATGCGTCTGTTCCCTCTGTTCCTCAGACAAACCCCTGTGGGCGACTGCACCTCATCGGAGGACGTCCCCGATGCCTGATCACTCTCCCCGTCTGATCCCATCTTCAGATTCTCATGGACGATATCTAGAATGAAGAAACAAAAGGAGAGGAGGGACAAACGGTAGGATGAAGGTTTGTTTTGACAGATGGAGCCAGGTCTGTGGAAGGAAAGAAAAATATCTTGCTGGATGCTTTTATGAGCTTATGCGTCATTATGGAGTTCCTGGCTGTGCATATACTCACTGACTCACTGATATTACACGTAACAGATTGACTAATGGATGTAATTTATTTCAGAGCCTCGGGGCTTAACAAGACAAATCCATACATCACAGTGCAATTTACTCCTGTCTGAACACACTCAGGTTTGATTCATGTAAAAACATACCGTCATATTGTGTGTAACTGAGTTGGTCTGAAGTGTTATTTCTGAGTCACTCCAATGAATTTACTGACATTTTTGTGTTTGCGCCTCCAGCATGGTGTGCTTTCTTATATAATGCATCCGTGTGCATGCTCAACAGACAAATCTGAGAGAAAAGGATTCTATAGTGGAGTTCCTAACATAATAACTGTGAAAAACAACACTGACATTTGTTGCATTTGCCGTTACTGACAAACGAACATCCTATTTATCCTGACCGATACAACGTGGAACTATGGACGTGAACAGTGTGTCTTACCGAGGCGGCTGCCATTACGAGGCATCACCATGAGCGAGCCCAGGCCTCCGCCAATGACACTCTGAGGCCGTCGCAGAGGAGGCTTTTTAAAGGAGCCTGTGTACTGGTGTAGGAAGGAGTGGACACTGTGGGCTGATGGTGGCCGACCGTTCCTCACAATGGGCTCTGTGAAACAACAAATAATCAATCAAACTTTATTTATATAGCACTTTTCATACATGCTGCATGTAGCACAAAGCCCTTTACATCCAACCCCGATCACCCACCCACATTATCCCACAGTTACTGGTACAGTTAATAAATAAATAACATAAAATAACTAAATAGATTACAATGAAATAAAAATAAATACGTAAAGCCAGCAGAATAAATTGATGTTAAAAGTAAGTGTTTCAGAAAAAAGCTAAATTAAAAGCATAGGTTTTCATTTTACCCTGAAAAATATGAACACTGGCACTGAACCTTGGATCCTCAGGTCGACCGTTCCATAATTTGGAGAAATGTGTTTTGGTGTGAACTCTAGGAACAATTTAAAGCTTTTACTACTTGAGAACCTGAGGGTCTGAGAGGGCTTATACGTTAAGAGCAGATCTGATAAATAAACAGGGCTAAAACCATTAAGACTTTTAAAAAACAAACCAATAAAAACACTTGAAAATAAACCCTGAAGCTCACAGATAATAAGATATAATAATATAATATAATAAGGTATAATAACACTTTAATTGATTTTGATACAGTTTGTTGCCCCCCCCCCCACACCATCAAAAAAAAAACAAAAAAAAGGGAAAGGGGTATTTATTTTTGGTTAGATTTTTTTGGTCTGACTACTACTACTACTACTGGACCACATTCCATGAAATTTTCAGGAAAGGTGCAAGGTGGTCCACAATAGATTCCACTTTCAATGTGAATGTAGGTCAAAAGTCAAAGTCATAATCATCAAAAATGTGTTTTCACGCTGATAGGAGATAGGGCAAATCAGGTAAAATGTTTGCGAGGGGGTGGATTGTTGCACCTGGCACCACGTGTTTCTTTGTTTAACACTTTGGCAGCAAAACTATTGGTTGAATTCATACCAAATTGGTTTAATAGATTTGGGGAAAAGCAGGCCAAAATTAAAATGCCCCCCCCCCCCCCCCCCACACACACACACACACACACACACACACACACACTGTGAGTGTCAACCATTCAGGCCATAGCATAAAAACAGTCTGTAGAAAATAATCGTGCATGTTACATAAGAGGTTTATAAACTTAATCTACTAATGCATACACTTGCATGTAACACATATGACATAGCAAAATAGTGGACAGGTTGTTAAATAGTGTTCCAGAGAGAGCAAATGGAATTAACATGAGAAAAACTCTCTGAATAATCTTTATTATAAATTCACACGGAAAAAGATCAAAAAGAAAAAGGTGTCAAAATGCACAAAACAAAGAAGACAAAAAAAATTAAGAAAATGTATGAAACATTGAAGTACATATTCACACAGAAATAATAGTCTGAAGTAATGAAAGAACCATACAATGTTGCATTCACATTTAAGTGTCATTAAATACATAAAAACAAAAAAAAAATTGTAGAATCCAGGAGATTAAAAAATGTCCTGTGTGGGTTGTGTAGTTTTGGTTTTAGTGCGTCTTTAAAAGAGTCTACAACTAGTCTGAAAGGACAACATTTTATTCAAGGGCTAAAAGAAAACTAAGAAGTGGCAGCTTTATGAGCCATAAAGTATCTCCTACTGTTAGAAAGAAAAACAGGGCTAAAGAAAAAACTGTCCACACTCAGAACCAATACTCTGGTGGAGCTGGATGATAAAACCAGCCTCATTCTCATCATACTTTGCACATTTTTAGCAACAAAAAAAACAGATTTGTTGTTTTACTTAATTTTACCTGTGTGGATTTTAATAGTGAAATAACATTTATAATAATTACACTGCTTTACAACTTGTTTGACAGTATCTGCTTCACACATTTAATGTTTTTAATCTTACATAATTTAATAAGATGAATGACTTTGGTGCTGGTTAACTCATGTATACACACACACACACACACACACACTTATACTGTCTGTCCTCATATGCATAACGATCATGAACAACTGGGTGTCTTTGTTTCATTGCATCTTTTGTGAATGATTCGAAAGCACAAATAAAAAAAATAACGATTTGATCTCTGCAACTTTCCCAGGGACCAATATTCAGCCTTTAAACCTTTGATGCATGAATCATGAGAACCTTAGTCAAGATTTTTTGTAGTGTTTTTATTCCTCTTTGGGCATGAACAAAGCAATGTGATTGAAATCTTTTTAATTAACATATGTTTATGTAGTTACAATAATGTCCACTGAGCTGGACAACATGTGTTTAATGCTTATTTAAAATGCAATAACAGAACACTATGAAATAAAAAAAATAATAAAAATCAGTTTTTGTTTAAGAAAACTTAATTACAGACCAATAAGTAAATAATTTACACATAAACATGTTAGTGCAGATCAGGTATTAAGAACAGACCAGTTACAGTAATGATATGAACTGACTGATATGGAACTGAAACAACAAAACCATGAATATACGAGAGAACAACTGTAGAACAACTGTCCACTGGAGTGACCAGTATGCATCCAAATGTTAAAGTGAAAAAAAAATTATGTTTCATCATTCATTAAGCTTTGTTGTGAAAATGTTGGCTGCATCATCCAGCCATAAACAACAACATAATAATAATCACCACTGTTTTATCTCTGTACAGCTGCTACCACTGGCCTGACTTACATGTGTTACATAATCAGATCAGGACCAGAACGTTTTCCCCAATCACACAGAATTCAGATCACATCTCCTCTGGCTACTCCATTCTGTCTCCTCTCTACCCTACTTACTGCTACACAAGCCGCTAAAATCCCCTCACGCAAGCAGACACACACACACACACACACACACACACACACACACACACACACAACATGATTCTGTGTCCCTACTCAACAAGCAGGGAATACTCTGGCCAAACCTGGTGTTAATCACTATACAAAAAGCTCTTTACAAAGCTCAGTTAGTTCTCAGAGGGAGGTGAGGAGGGGGAGCAGACTTGGCTGATCTGATTGATTGAAGATGGGGAGGGGGGGGTTCTCATTTGGACAAAAAACAGGAGAGAAAAACTGGGGACAGGCCTGAAAAGAGGTTTAGAGAGGAAAGAACAGTGGGTTTGGGAGGTCGGGGTGCGCAAAAAAGAAGAGGAAGAGCTAAAAAAAAGGGGGGGGGGTGTATCAAGATGCCTGACTGGTTTTACTAAGTCATCCAAGTCACTGTGGCAATGTCATGGAAACTCTAGAATGCTTCCAGACACACTGCACCATGGCAACAGTGTGGTAGCACATCGAGGCAGGCTCCCGCCCTTGCTCGCTCCCTGCAGATTTTGTGAATATCAGCAGAGATAAGCTGCTGTTCCACTCTGTATTTATTTTGACGCCCCAAAGGCTACAGCCTTCACTAAGATCCAAGAGAGTGATGTAACCAGCGGTGGTATCTGCAAGTATGGAACAGAGTGTGTCTGCAGTAAAATAAATACAGACGCAGATCAGACACAATGACCATATTCCGTATAAGGCAGTGAGGTGAGCACAGGAAAGAAAAAAAAAAAAAAAAGCAGCAGAAGAAAGTCTGTCAGTTGCAGCATTCAGACACTCATCAGTTCAAATGATCAGCAGCAGTTTGGGAAAATATCTGAGAAAAATCTAAAAGACCCAAGAATATAGAGGGAAAAAAAGGAGGCAAAAAGAGCCTATAATGTCAGAGACATGTATTCAGTCATTTTTGGCACAGTATATCTACATTTTTCTAGTAACAAAAAATAGCACTTAGGAGCTGTTGAACTACATGATTTAAGAGAACAGATGCAGAAAGTGGGAAAGTATATAAAACATGAATATATTGTATTTAAAACACAAAAAGAGGTTACATTTGATTTTTTTTTTCTGTTTAAGAAAGCAATAATCTAAATTTTGAAAAATTAGGCATGTTCACTTAATTTTTAAAAAGCAAAGACTCCATTAACTGAACAAGGCTTACGCTGCTGGGGGTCGACAGCAAGGGTACATCCCCAAAAGTCCCCCCCAATCCCCTGCTATATAATAAAGCAAATAAATGATAATATACAAAAGGTACCAACATCATTTTGGAAGATCAATATGAATCAAATTTGAGCTGGCTTGGCCTGCTATATCCAGTAAAAAAAGGTAATAAATAAATAAAAACTAAGTTTTGACATAACATTAGGGAAAGTGATAATAATCATCAAACAACCCCAAATCAATATGGTTCTTCATCTATGTTGGTGCTGAAGATGAATAGTTATTCCATTCACATGAAGGATAACCAGCCTGAATAATGTCAAAAAAAAATATTTAGTCTACTGAATAATGTCAGAAAAGATATTAGCCATTTGTTGAATGATCACTATGAGCCAAGTTTGAGCTTCATTGGCTTATTATTTCCTTAAAAATATCTAAAAAAATAAAAATAAAAATAAAAATAAAAAAATTAACAGAAGCTCCACCAACTCTTTGGACAAAACACAACACCTGACATCAAAATATGACATCATGTAAACTCATGGTAGTAGTGTGATGAAAGATAATAGTTTGACAATCGATATTAACTTAATTTGAGCTACATCAACCTAATAGTGGCAGAATAATAGTCAGAAAACCCACAAAACACCTTGTGAATGAAAATGACACCATATGAACTCTAGAAGGTAGAAAATAGACATCTAGAAGACATACAAGCCAAATTTGATCTCAGTCAAATCCAGCGTCCCCATCTGGATGATTTAAATTCTCATGGTAGGGATTTGAACAATTAATCACTTCTTGATTAACTGGAAAAGAACTTACTCGATTTACTTGAATTTACTCGATTAATTTACATTAATTGCTAGTTAGTACTTAACGATAACAAATTCCCTATTTATAAAAATTAAATGCTCTAAAACTATGCGAGATTGTTGATATTAATACTCTCATTATAATGTCTACAGCTCATGACCACATGCTCCCCGACAGTTGACAGGAGATATTTGAGTCCAGGTAAAATGACTAGAACTTATGGGGAAATTAAATTTGTTAGGGAAATGAAGTGTACAACATAAAAAGCCAGTGTATCTTTGTTAGAGAGAGAGAGAGGGATGGGTGGGGTGGGTGGGGTGGGGGGGTGTACATATGTGGAATAATCTGGATCAAAATTTTTTTTTTTAAATCTTCCTCAATTTGTGCATTTAAAAGGATGTATAAATATGATATAACAAAATACAGAACTTTATCTGAAGAAGTGAAATTTTAGTTAGAATGTAGAAGAATGTATAAAATAAGATTATTGCAATAAATGAATATAAATCATCATGATTAGGAGATATCATCACATCTATTAAATACTGTTTAAAATTAATATAAATATACTTTATAGTTGATTATGCAAATTCGTTTGTGTGAGGTGAAGTGTGTAAATAGTTTGTATGGGTCCTTTGTGTTAATGGTAAATAGACAGAAAAACATGTGTTAAAGCATAGAAAGCAGAATTGATTGGATTATTTGTTTGTTTATAAGTTTTAATTCTTCCCAAGAGCCAAATAACTTTGTCGAACATGTTGGTTGATGATTTTGTGTGTTGGAAAGACAATTGAACTGAAGTGAATTTCCCTTTTCCATGGTGGTGTTTGTGATGTCAACAGTAGAAGCCACCAGTGGTTGAATATTGGGGGGGGGGGGTTATCCACCTGTCAGAAGGCTGCCGGAATGTCTACGCTGCGACACCACAACTGGGATAGTCATGGAACCAGATCGTAGCATTGATGAGTTAGAATGGCTTCAGGCACATAGTGGAGCGCAACCACACCCTGGCCCAAATGTGCACACATACGCAGGGTTAGAGCCTTTTCCCTGGAGGTCGGTTTAGTCCACGGTCCTTTGGATTATCTGGTCAGTCAGTTACCAAAAAATATCCTCCAGGCTCCTGATCTGGGCCACAGTATATAAAGTATGTCAGTCACCCTGGGGGCCACGGGGAAATAACACGGGGCTGAAATGTCACTCTATCGTGTGAGAGAAAAAGTCAGAAGTGCCCATTTCTGCTAAACTGACCCTCTTCACATCGGTTTATTTTTGCTGAATTTCTCTCCCCAATTTATTTAGATCTACTACATTAATGCCATTGCCTGTACTGTATCTAACAGTATAATAAAAATCAATAATTAAGGAGTATGGTGTGCCATTTTTCATGTAATAGGGCATTAACAGAAACGTCGCCGGTAAAAACAGGGATGGTGGGTCTGACAAAACAAAAGAGAGTGACACACACATCACATGTGTCGAAATGCTTCACCTTGAATGGAAAAAAAAAAAGGCATGGCCACCTGAAGAGGCATCAATTAGCTATCCTGAGTAATATGAGCAGCATCCGCTAGCTAACCTGAGTAATATGAGCAGCAGCGCAGACAACGCGTATTAAGACAACACGTTCTTTTTTTCCCCAAACATTATGTGGACAGTGTGGTGTGTGTCTTGGAGGCCGCTGCCTTAACAATACAATACAATACACTGACTTTTTCAGTTCAGTCCTTATATACACACTGTAATATTATGGTGAAGTACAGTATGTTTTACTCCACGCCGTGAGCGCCATGTACAACATAAAATCACTCCCAAGTCACAAAGTACAAACCAGAAGTAATTCATATATAAGAGGCTATGGATTATAAGGTGTGCTGTTGTTTTTTTGAGTAAACTAAGACTTAAGTGCACCTTATAGTCCATAAAATACAGTAATTAAAACAGCACCACAACATTGTGGGTTTTTTTTTCCAATGTTACATTTTGACGAAAATTCCACCTAAATACATACGTTTCAAGTGCTAGAAATAAGCAATATCACACAATTAAAATGCGCCAGAGCAATAAATGTTCTAAATTTTCTTGATGGGGAGGCATGCCCCCAAACCGCCCTGGATGTAGCACGCGGCAACAGATTGCACGTCGCACTGTTCTACACGTACAGTGGTGCAGGCGACTTTCTTTTCATTGCAGACTCGTTAAATAAACTGGGAACACTCTGTATAGACATTCACATTCACATCAAAAAACCTACCACTGTCCTTCAGCCCATTTTCCTCGATGGTCATCTGTTCAGCCAGCTCTGACAGCGACTCATCAATAGTGTGGCTGCCTCGTAGTGTCTGAGACAGGCGTCGCTTGAAACGCTTCATCTTCTCCATGGAGCTCTCGGGAAGGGGAGGCCTGCACACAATACATTAGAGAAAGTCTAAGGTTAGATAATAACACAATCAGACACAGCTTGTTTCTGTTATTTAGGGCAATGAAAACACACCAAAGAAATACTTTGCTATCTGTTAGCTAACACAGGCCTTGACATTTCTCTAGACAATCTGCCGACGGTCGAGTTTCTCAATCACATATTCAGACTCACACAGAATTGAAAATCACTGCGGTGTCTTTCTAGTTGGGGTGTACTGGAGCACGCGTTTGTGCTGAACTGTTGCGTGGCCTTTGATACAATACCAAACAAATACATGTAGCCTGTGTGAAGAACACAAGCACTCTGTTTCCCATATATACATTATGCAATAGCACTGCTACTGAATTCTCAATGCAAAAAAAAAAAACAACAAAAAAAAGACAATGACACTTCATTCTGAGGCTGAGGAACCTGTAAATGGGGTAAACATGACAAAAGAGAGAATAACAGAGGCACAGAAACCAGGGTCAGACATTTGATGCGTGTGAAGTTTTTATCCCAACTGGTCAAGTCGGACAGCATTCCTCCAGAAGTCCGGGTCTGCTCCAGGTTTCTGCTTGTGAAAAGGAAGTTTTTGAAGTGTTTGCTCCTGGAGGATTCGGTTGGGTTTCTGTAAATTAACTTTAGAGTCGGGTTACGACCAGCTCAAAATGTAAAGAGACATTAGATAACTTTTTTTTTAATGATTTGACGCTACATAAATAACATTTCATTTGATTGTTTGACTTTCAGTCTTCTGTAGGTAGGGAGTAGGTACCGTTTCCCCTTCAATGTACTGAAAACATAATGAAAAAAATTTATTGAAACCAAGACCCCTGTACCAAAAGTGTATTTAACTCAAGTTTTTCCTGTACCGTTACACCCCAACTTTCTAGTGAATGACACAAAGCAGTCCACACTCGGATGCTAATTATGACTCAGCTCATTCAGAGGCACATTACTTTACAGTTCACCCCCCTGGGAAAACATGACAGGTTGGTGAGAGATTCTTATGGATGAGTTTAGAGTGCACTGCCTGGCACACCGAGCTATAAAAGCAAACCCTAAACCAGGGGGATTTGCTGCTGAATAGAGCAGGACGAGCCCAGGCCACATCGAGTCCACATCACACATTCCAGCTGCATTTACTGTGTGCAAGAGAGTAAACGTGAGAAAGACAGACACTGTGCATTTGTATGTTTGACTAAAAAATATGAAAATTGCTAAGACACTACTGGGAATGTTTTTTGGACAAATTCGGAAAACGAGACAAAAAGCAGCCTCACCCTGAGCCCTCGGTGTGGAGCTGATGAGTGTACTACTACTACTGCAGATCTGGACATGCGTTTGTGATGCTGATGAGTAAAACCAGACATGAAAACACATGAGTAGTGCAACCCCTCAGGGCCTGATGCCTGTCAACTATTCCCAACCAACTGTCTTTTGTCTAACTAATATCAGTCAGAGTCTGAAATCTGCACAGAGACTCAACATCTTACTCACTCAGTCAGAGCCAAATCGTCAAAGAGCATTCACTTAATTTAGATTTTATCAGGGCAGACTGAGAAGGGCTGAAACTGGGGCGGACTGTAAACACAGATGCCGCTTCCAATCAGTCTATGAAAGAGTCAAACACTTTCTGACTTCTTCCTGCTTGATCATATACATATTCATTCTATTAACAGTGTCCTGCAAAGCCTAAGGCTGCAACTACAATGTCCTACTTTCAACATTTTTTTGGGTCATTTAACACCAAGAACATTAACTGACCAAAACTTTTATCATCAAAAAATAGACGACTGATACAAAATGTTATATTAAAGAATATTTCAAGTTGTTACTAAAATGTAAAAGGTGTCATACATGACATGACTGGTAGTCTTGGGTCTTATGTTGTTTCACTTAAAGAATACCTCTTGTGAATTTTTGTTCCTAGCCATTTCCAAAGATCATGTATAATACTGGCCGTTCCGTCAGCTAACTTTTGTTATAGCCTCTTGTCACTCATGCACGAGTACCAGGTTATTGCTTTGTCAGTCAGACATGCTCAGTGACAGGTTACCTCCTTCATGGGCTGCTCCAGCACCGTGAGTGTCATTGATTTTTCCAAATAGCTGGGCTGTGATGGACTCATCACTGATCCTGTGCAGCAGACACCAGTCTAAGATGACACACGGCGTACTCGAGTCCGTAACCATAGATGTTGCATCCATGGGGGACAGTATTTAGGCACGAAATGGTTGTGTTCACATGGGTAAAATTATTAACATGTACTTGGGTACATGGCTTACATGGGTACGGACTACAGTAGGTTGTGAGAAAATGCATTCAATCTTGCTGTTGAAATCAATAATGGTACATCACTTCCAGCCTGTACATGGTGTGCTCCTCACAGCTTCTGCCTCTGTGCGTAACGCAAACAACAAAAACGTCTTGTGTAGTGCATTAATGGCAATATTTTGAATGGATTCTTGCCTCTCTCACTTAATAGCAATATATTAAGCACAATTAATATTGCAAGTATAACCAATACACTAACTAGGTAAAGGTTAAAGCACAGAAACTACATTGTGTTGTAGATTAGCTTGAAGACAAATCACTTTTACAGTGTACATTGATCATACATATGTACAGTATGTTGGTACATAAGGCAGATGGGGCTTGTTTCTCTCAGTCATATTATTTCTGCCTGCTTCTGCTGAACTCTCAGCTTATGAATCAAAGGAAACATTTCACATCAGCTTTTGACAATGACTTTCATTTACCTTTTTTTTATACTGGCAGAATGGAACTACTTTATTGTTGTGCAAATCTTTTGGTCTTTTATTGACCTTTAGTCTATGACAAAAGAGAAAACTTCTCTTAAGTACCAACACTGAAATATGAACATGATAAACACATCATAAAAGACCATCTGAAACACAAATAATGTCATAATGAGACAAGACATCAAAAACTGTGAAATAAGTGAAACCAGAAAGTCATATTTTGACTAATGGCAGAAGGATCATTTGTATTTAATCATTTTAGTTGTAGACCTTCGAAGCAACATGAGAAACTATATTTGAATTACTTATAGTGTGTTTTTGTTCAGGGGACCAATGTGTTACTTACTTGATAATTTCAAACAAAATCCCAAAATCGTACGCACATTTAGCAAAAAGACAGTAGATTAAACAAGAGTAAAGACCTAAAGGAATGGAACAAGGAGCAGGATGATGTTAACTGATGACATTATACAGCTGAAGAAAATGCATTGTTAAAATCTAGTGATAAAATCTATTGATTGAGCACCAAAGAAGAGTTACAATTACTTTTTTAAATTAATGTTCTGTCTAATTGACTGGGTTCTTGACATGTTTATTTCGCAATAAAAGGATGACTGAAAACATTTGGCTACTATTTGGAAAACTAAAACATTATCACACGTTGCAGATGTTCTTCATATCATGCAAATCTTCAATAGGTTCTCACACTTAGTACAGAAAAAATACCAAACCACCTTCAGTCTCAAGTAAACGCTCATTTGAATCTAGTCAGAATGATTCTATAAATGTGAAAACAGTAAGCTTGTGGAAGGACCACACAGCTGCTTCAGTCGGTTCAGGGCTACAGTGGCTTTTGGGAATGTTTGTATGGAGAGTTTTAGGAGCCAAAGATGTAGTCGTCAGTCACTCTACAGAGCAGACAGCAGCAACTGTCTGCACTGGGCATGAGGCCAAAGCAAACTGGTAAGACAAAATATAAACTCTCCATCATTGGCATTTAATCTTCCCATGGAAACCTTCCATATTTATGACTCCAATCAGACGTGACAAAGCTGACTCACACATATGATCGTGATATGACTCACATCAAATTCATTCATTTCTAGCATTAATATTCTGTCTTGTTCGCCACAGTTTGGTCTTAAATCAGAATCAACGTTGGAGTTGTATAGCAGCCTTTATCATCATGCCATCATAAACGCTTATTTTCTATGTTTATTTGGCCCAGCAACAATCAATGTAATTAGTCCAGGAACGAAGATGAGGCATGCTGTTAACTTGGCTGTCAAGACGGCTGCACGTCACACAGTTCCGCCTCATGACACATCAGCTCCAGCCTGTCATCTACAGACCTACTACATTTTTCCCACCATTTAAGAAACATGCGTGCTCAAAGGTCTGGGTAAATCAAGTGAATTTGAATTAAAGTAAGGAGTTTCTAAGATCCCCCCCCCCCCCCCCCCCCCCCCCCCCCCCCCCCCCCCCAGAAGATACACATTGACTCCTATATTGATATTCATACAGGAATACATTCATTCATTCATTCATCATATACATTTGTTCTTCAGGTTGGACTAAACTCACAGCCATTCGGAACGTTATTGGATATGGCAGAAGATTGATACGATGACTGACAGCAACAACATTCATGTAGTTTGATAAAATCCAAGATGACTAGTGCTGGTGTTGAACAGTGTTTTGAAAGGAGAGTTTGGAGGAAGTATTTAGTCAGGAGTTGTGTTGTAAGTTTAATGTATGCGGGTCCACAAACAAATGAACAAACTGATAAACAAGAGAATTTACCAAAAACGGTACCCTCTCCCCTTTGAGGAGGCAGGGTTAAAAAATAAATAAATAAATAAATAAAAAAAAAGAGCTTGAAGCTTAAAATGGGCCTAAAATTTCAGACAAATTCTCATTTCAGATGTGCTCTAGTGTCAGGAAAATAAAACTCTGTCCTTTGTTTACAGTCACTATATACACTTTCCAAATTTGATTAGTATATTTCCTGTTTCATTAAAGACACCGCTTGTACTGATTGGAATTTTCATGACAGTTAAGATCTTTAGTCCTTTCTGTACAAAGTGTTTTTTTTGCAGCCTGTAAACCAAATGAAAATGGTAAAAAGCTTAAATCCCTTCAGTGTTTAACCAGTATGTTTATGTTACTACTATCATCCCTAAAATGTGGAAGACTATTTTAGGATGTCACACTTCCCTCATCAATGAACATGTGTTTCACATTTCCGTGTTATATTGCAAAAAGTCCACACGTTTCTTTCATTGAAACGCTGAAACAATATTTCAACCTTTTCCATCATATAGCCTAACATCAAACTCCATAACCACAGCAAAAAAAAAAAAATTTGAATTATAGGGCTGTAAAGCCTTGGCGGAGGTATGTGCTCTCTGGGTGACATTCCAGTTTATGAAAGTCTGTACTGGGGGATATGGGGGTGCACATTAACATCTCATAAATAACTGGGTATGACCTGCTATGCAGCAGACAAATCCCTTTTCAGTGAGCTCCACGGAAAGTTAAAGAGCGCAGTGAAAATGGAGAAGGGAGAGGTCTGTGCAGTGCTCTGCTCTCCGTTGGCCAGTGTTCCTGCTCTGGGATCGAGTGTGAAGCTTTGGACATGATCCCTGCTCCTAGCCTCATCCCTGCTCCCTTAAGTAGGCCGGTCTGAGGTCTGAGCTCCGAGATCTGCTGGGAGGTGGCCAGGGAGCGGGTAGAGGGGTGTGTGTATGTGGAAAGGTCCAAGCAGAGTGCTGATTCTGGATTTGTTGCTACGGCAACCCTGCTGCTTTTTGCATGCTGGAAATGCAGAGCACAGTGGGAGGCTGCATGCATGCTGATTTTCCATCTCATACCCTACAGCAAACCCCACCCCCACCAGTGTCTGCTCTCATTGTCCCCCCCTCCTTGAACTTAGCATGTCTTTTTATCCCCCTAAACCCAGCATCGGAGCTCTTGCATATACAGCAGTACGTTGAATAGCATTTCTTTCCATCTGTTTTCAGTCTGCAGGAGATAGTGAGTTGGTGAAGGCAAAACAGGAGGAGGGGGAGGAATCGACAATGGATACTACAGTGATGACAACAGACATATGCTTCTTATAGACGCTGTCCTTTTCCTGTTGTTACTGTAAGCAAACAGGAGCTGTGCTGATTATGATGACCAGGGGGCAGCTAAAAGGGTACAGCCAGACTCCTGCTGTATAAAGCCACATCCCCTAAAGCAGCCCTGCAGTACCAGGGTAATGCTCCAGTGCTCACCCTCACTGCACACATACAGTGAGTACAGCTGTCCTACTCCGACTGCATCGACCAATCACACCATTGTGACCATCCTGGCCACAGAGGTCCTGCCGAGTCTGGGCATGATGGCCAAAAGGTTCATTATAGTAAGAACATTCATGTCATGAGTCATACAGCTACATCAAATATTATCATTGCTTCATTATCACTTAAGGTGTAAAAGATGGTGATTGGAAGAAGAAACTAGACTGTTATTTGTCATTTTAAAGTACTAATAATAATAATAATAATAATAATAATAATAATAAAGTACTTATCATATGGAATAAGACACAAACATCAAAACATAAAGCTAAAAATGACATGAAAGACATAAGATGAATATAGCATAGGACAGGAAGGTAAAAGAGATGGAAATGATTATGTTCATTCGTGATTATGTTCTGCTCGTTTATTTTTGTTTCAATGCTTTACTGAAGGCCAGCTGATGCAGTGTTCATAAAAATAAAAAGCAGAAAATAGATAATGAGTCTCAGTTCTTTCTCAGTAAAATGAAGACTACTTAAAGCTGTAGGAATTCAAGTCAGTGGGAAAAAGAAGCACACACAATAAACAAACTCACTTTTTTCTGTAGTTCTTTCCTGTCAGAATTTAAACATAAATAGAAATTTACCTGACGTTTCATTTTGCTGTGCAGAAGTGAAATCTATCCTAACATCTGTTTCTACGGCTTTTGATCACATATTTAACCTGTCTGTTGGATGATGCCTAAGGGAAAGCATATAGTAATATTAGAGGGTGGGCTTTCTGCACAGTCCAGAAAAAGAACAAGAAGTCTTGATTCCTGATGGAGTTATTGAATTATATATCTGTTGAAAAGGTAATTATGGAACACCAAAAAAATAAATAAATATGTGTATTTTCCAATTCTTCTCCATGGTGATATGATAAATACTTAGAAAAACAAGAGTAAGAACATTAAAAATCTTTATAATGATGACGTAAATTTAATTTCAGCAGGTATCTTTGTCCCATTTCTGTTACATGAACCGCTACAGCCAGAGGGTCCTGCTGTCTAGGCCACCCACAAAAACAGGAAACGCAAGGTCATAACCTTTTTTGTAATATCTACATTGTTCAGTAAACCCCTTAACGTCACCGCCTTTAGGAGAGCGGGGGTCCTGGAAAACCACAGCCCCCCGCCCCCGGCTGCTTTGCTCACAGAAGAAGACAGAGAACAAGCGTGACTGTTGGCATGATTCATGAGTGAGCTCAGCCCTGCTTTTCTAAAGAGCAGCCTTTTCTCATCCTGGCCAAGACAATGAGGACATGAGCGAAGGAGCTGGCTCCATCATGGACGCCTCTTATAAAGCACGCTTTGTGCTCCGTCTCTACAGACATGGAAGGTGGTGGAGTGCTGCGTAGTGCAGTGCAGAGCATGACGACCACGCAGGCATGTTTCCACACACAGCAGGTGAGCTTTAATTCAACAGTATCAAAGACATTACGTATTGCTTCATGGTGATGCAATATCTTAGCTTTCACACATGACTATGTCGGGCTGAGAAAAGCTGGTTAGGGATAGGCAATAAAACAATGACAATTATAAAATTACAATGTCTTAGATCGAATCACATTTAATTGATATAGCACCAATTTATAACAAAAGTTATCTCAAGCTACTTTACATTTAGACACAAGAGTCTGACTAGACTTAATGTTCTGACGAAAAAATTTTTATCATTATGTCCTATTGTGACTCTAAAGAAGTGGGCTAAATTCAGACAACTATCATCTCATTTTCATCTTGTTAAATGAGAGAAAAAAATACTAGACCACAAAATTAGACGACCAAAGTATCATCCCTCTCTATCATTTTCACCATTTTGTCACTTAGTCTTTTTTTTACATACACAAATTAATTGTCTAGTCTATGGCGTCATATGGCTGTCATAAACATGAGAGCTAAAATACAAATTAAGCGAGCACAGGATCTGGATTTGAAGTCATAAAAACATAAAACTGAGAGGTCAAAAATAATCAGATCATATAAGAAGATAAACAACTGATCATTCTCACATTCACACCTATGGGCAATTTTAGGTTGACCAATTAGCCTAAGATGACTTTGGATGGTGGGAGGAAGCCGGAGTACCCACAGAGAACCCATGTAAACACAGGGAGAACAAGCAAACTCCACACAGAAAGGTCCCTGAATGGAGACCAAAAATCAATCACCAAAAATCAAGTGCATCCTATTCACACAGGACTGGTACTACCCATGAACCTCTGGTAACACTGGTCTACAAGTATAAAAGTAGTTCAGATTTGATTTTACCACATGACAGTCACTGATAAAGAAATGTGTCAAAATGTGAAATTCGAGAATTAACAAGAGAATGGGTTTTACTCAAAAGGAAGATGTGTCTCAGAGCTACCAGATCTTCAAAACATTGTCTGCACATGTATACTGTAAATGTACATAAACCAATATAACACTTATCATATACCTTGAAAATATCAGCTAACCTGCACTATAATCATTTGTTTTCCAATTAATCACATAAAAATACATAACATTTAGGCCATTTCATCTCTGAAGCAGTCTTTTTTTTTTTATTGGAGACCAGTGTAATTTGTAATAATTGTAGAAACTGCCTGTGATCTTAATCCTGAACGGTCCGGCCATGTCTATATTTTGGAAAGTATCAATTCCACTGCAAGAGAACAGATGACCTACGATAATATCAGTTATGAACAAAACAACATCACTATAATTTGGTGACTATAATTTTTTTTTCCATCAATCCATAATTTCAATGTTTTTCTTGGCTGAGGACAACTGACGCTGCACTGGTGATGATAATTATGGGATGATAATTTAGGAGATAGGGTGTGGAGCTCAGTCACCAGAGAGGAGCTCAGAATAGAGCTGTTGCTCCTCCACATCGAGAGGAACCAGCTGGGGTGGCTGAGGCATCTGTTTCCGATGCCTCCCTGGGGATGAGGTCTCGAGGAAGACCCCCCCCCACACACACACAAAGAACTAGAGGATGTGTCTAGGGAGAGTGAAGTGCGGGCATCACTGCTTTGACTGTGGTGTCAGTAATCCTGCCGTAAAGGAAGGGTGGATGGGTGGATGGGTGGATGGGTGAGTGAGTGAGTGAGTGAGTGAGTGAGTGAGTGAGTGAGTGAGTGAGTGAGTGAGTGAGTGAAGGAGTGAGTGAGTGAGCGAGTGAGTGAGCGAATGAGCAAGTGAGCGAATGAGCGAGTGAGTGAGCAGGTGAGCGAGTGAATGGGTGGCTGCATGGATGAGTGGATGGACAGATGGATGGATGGATGGACGGATGGATGGATGAATGGGTGGATGGATGGGTGGGTATTTGGAAATTTCACATCACAATCTAGCAGAATGTTCACTGTAAACTCAACAGTTCTGAGGAGAAAAAAAGAGATGGCTGACCCAACAGCTATAGCATGGTAAGTTTTCAACAGTTTTCTGTACATAGACAACCTATTAACATAATAGTAGCAAATGTGCCATAAGGAAACACAAATGTGGGTGGCTCATTTCCAAATTACAAATGTTCCAGAGGTTATACAAGTCCCATATGAATATGGCTATAAAGTGTAGATAAATAATGATATGCTATGTATCGTGATAATGATCTCTTATTACCACAGATGAAAATGTTGATCATGACATCATTTCTGGCACTGTCGCCAGCCCAAGTGTCAACTGACTGGTCAATTGTGACGGTTGATGTGTGCCAGAGACACAGTGGAAACAACAGCCAACACCTCAGCCTGAGCTTGTAGGTGGAGAAGAAGCAAGGCCAGTGACGCAGAGCTGCAGACTTAACAAGCTGTAAGATTCACAACCAGCTGATTAACACTGCTGCTATGGTAACAAAGGCTTGAGTGGCGGGTCTGCTGGTCCTCTGCCAGTAGACGTACAAGTACACAACCAAGTTCAAGAGGTATGCCAAAGGGAATCAATCAAGATTAAAACTAAAACTATTTTAAAGCCATAATATGTAACAGGAAGGTTCTGCAGCATCTGATGCAGAAACACCACGTTCTGTAATAGTCCCCCCCCCCCCCAGGTCATGACTGGCACTTTTAAGTCATATTTTAATCACATTCTGCACTGCACATTGCCCTGTGTTAGGCCTATATTCCACTCTGTATGAGTTATATTTATATTTAAATTTTTTACACTACATTTGAGTGTGCTTATTCTGTGTTTATCTTGTCATTTTACACTGAAGTGAGCTGAATACAATGACATTTCATTCTGTATGTACTTGTATATCTGAACTAGGCTTTATGTCATAGGAATACACTATATCCCTAAACACCTTAATCCTTAATGATACCATGACATGGGCATCCCCAGGTCATGACATTTCATTTGCACTTCATTTAAAATCAATTAGTTCTAAAGATACGAACAAAAGAGAGGTTTAGTCATTTTAAACTTGTGAGTGGTTTCTTGTGGGCAATCTAGAAATGGTAAATCATCCAAAATCGAATCACTTCTTCCTCTCTATGAATTCCATTGATATGAAAAACATGGAATTTCACAATCACCTATCTTTCAAGTTATTCATGATAACACGAAGGATATCTGGCAGCAGCCGTCAGAACAAACCATAATATCCCCGAAACGCAAATCGGGGATATAATTATATGTCTTTAAGCTGTAAGGAGTTTGTCTTGTGATGCACTACTAAATATTTGATTGATACAGATATTTTAAATAAACTTTGGCTATAGCCAATAGTTACTAGCAATTTGTTGGTTTTGTTATTTATCCCCATTAACAAAAAAACCCTTCATTATAAATAGTAAAACAGGTGCTATTTTTAAGTCTTCATCATGTTATCCTTAAATGAACAGATTCATACATATAAATTCACAACAAAATATATATATATAACATGGCAACAAGTAACCCTCACTCTCAATTGTGAAAAATCCTCTATTATCCTAATATGTATATTGACTGATATCAGCAATTATCTGCAAATATGCCATAATGATATACTTGTGCATCCATATTTTTATGTATATTGTAAAAAAAAAAACAACAACACATTAATAAATAAAATGCTTCATTTTTTTTTTATCATTTTAACTCTTTATCATATTTTATTTCTAGATTAATGAAATTTAAAAATGCAAAAACTTTCCCCAAAATCAGCCTTAACTACACAAACACATGGTTGTCTGCAAACAAACAATTGAAAACTCAAAGATTCAAAGACTGAGGGTAAAACACACCATTTTTATGACAATCTAAACATCTAAAGTAGCACTTTGCTTCCACATGATAATCCAGTTTACAAAAAGGGATGAAAGACTGGCACAAAGTGAGCGAGATAAGCCTTGTGAGTCCAGCTGGGATCCCAGCAGAACATCCAGATCGACTGATAGGCGCTGACTTTATCAGACGGGCAACAAGCTAACGTTATTCCAGCATAGAAATAAATCTGATGAGTCAAATTGAAAGACTGGAGCCAGGAAATTTGACAATTGACGTTTTATACCGGTTCCATTTTTTTTCTGGTACCCGTCGTTTACTTAAGATAATGACATTCTCTGACTCATTATGTAGATAATCACCCTGGGTTGGACCGATCTGATCTGCGCCTGAGTCAAGTCACCTGGTTGTCATTTATGAGCAAATCATTACCATCAGAGAGAGCGACAATGAGCGGCCCCCTCCTCACTCATCCTCATCCTCCCTGATCCCGATAGCCTTTCAGTGTTGCTAAAAGTGAAAAACAGGCCAAGTGGCTCCCTGAACAAAAGGCACATGGCAGGATGGTGTTATCAGAGTATCGGTTTTCATAATGCACTGCAAACACAAGCAGCTTTCTGAAGCCTTTAAAGGCTCTTCAGAGATTCACCACAACTGAAACACCAAGGAAGTCTTCTTAATAACTGCAATGGTTAAAAGCAAAGTACTGTATGTGAAGCTTATATTTCCTCTACATTCAGGAAACATGGAAGTGAGTAGGGGTGTAACGGTGTTTTATCAAATCATTTCAGTTCGGGGTCTTCGGTACAATATATGGTGGTGTACTGAATGAATATATGTAGCCTATGTGAAGAATACAAACACCCAGGAAGCAGGGTGGCCACAAGTCTATATACATTCAGCAGCAGTGTTGAGAAAATCAAAAAACTACACACACAACGAACCAAAAAAAAAAACAACCTATACACAAGGGGTGTAAAGATAACCCAAAAAGAATAACCGATTCAAATGGGTTATCGGTCTGTGTCGTACGAGATCCGAGTAAATCAGTCCACGGGGCCCTGAATCAGTAAAACTGATTTACGGCCGTGGATCAGTTTCTTGAGGTACAGCCACCGATCTGTAATTCTGTTCTTTATATCTGTGCCCAAGTGGCTTAACAATGACATAGCATTTATTTTCAGAAATGTATTCACGTTAAAACTTCCAACTGGAGGTTTATCTACCGATTTATTTATTTTTTTAGGTAAGGATAGAGTTAAAGTTAAAGGAAATGTGAGTGGGTAGTGGACAAGGAAATGACAAAATAAAAGTTTATTCATGGAAGAAACTGCAGATCCGTGGCTGATCCACACAGCCTAATTATTTTATTTTGAAGGGAGCTTTATATCCACCCACAGATTTCCAAAATGCAGGACGACACTTAACCACTTCGTTCAGTGCTAACATGTACTAGCAAGATGTTACTGAGCAAAACTGATGTGGTTTGTGTTTAAACTGAAAATAAAGATGTACGTGGGTACAGGTTTGTACAGTGAACCCATGTAGGACTCCGTCAGTCCACCTGTACTGGATCCCCGGTGAGTCTCCCACTGCTGTCATGTCTTTTAAAACACCTCTGTAAACCAGACACCAGCATCAGAAAGAGTTTGGATCAAATCAGTGGATATAGTTTCAGTGACATTAGTGTTCGTAGACAAGATTATGTTTATAGTTGATTTTCCTCCAAAAGAGAAAAAAACTGTATTTGTTTGGTGTATTCTCACATTTGCAGGAATAATTAAAGTTTATGACATTTTTCATTTTGTCTTTCTTGAGGGACAGTAAGTTTGGTATTTTAAATATGAGCAGAGATTTGCAAACCTGTTAAATTAGTCACACCAGATTATCAGTTTTGCATTTCACTAATATCAGTTAACTATAGGTATATTATCATTAATATCAGTTATCTACAGGTATATTATCATTAATATCAGTTATATACAGGTATATTATCATTAATATCAGTTATATACAGGTATATTATCATTAATATCAGTTAACTATAGGTATATTATCATTAATATCAGTTATCTACAGGTATATTATCATTAATATCAGTTATCTACAGGTATATTATCATTAATATCAGTTATCTACAGGTATATTATCATTAATATCAGTTATCTACAGGTATATTATCATTAATATCAGTTATCTACAGGTATACTGTCACTAATATCAGTTATCTACAGGTATATTATCATTAATATCAGTTATCTACAGGTATATTATCATTAATATCAGTTATCTACAGGTATATTATCATTAATATCAGTTATCTACAGGTATATTATCATTAATATCAGTTATCTACAGGTATATTATCATTAATATCAGTTATCTACAGGTATATTATCATTAATATCAGTTATCTACAGGTATAGTATCATTAATATCAGTTATCTATTTGTACAAGAAACACCTCAGGGATGCGCTGGGACGCATCCTCAGTGATGTGTCCTGGGGTCACTGGGTGTTTCGGGTCTCGCAACATCATACACCCTCGCCCAGGCGACCCAGCCGGGGTTGATCAAGCCCCGACTTGCGTCCCAGCAGCAGTCCACGGGTCAGCCCTCTTTATCCACAGCCACCGAGTGGCCTGTTCTGCGGCCTCACTTGCGGCTCTAATGGCCCTCTTCTTTGCCACTCCTGCCACTCCCAAGCGGCTCAGGACTTTGCAGAGTGAGCGTCCTGCAAAGCCCCTACATCCAACCTCTATGGGCTCATAGAAGGTTCTCCAGCCTCTCACCCTACACTCCTCCACCAATTCCTGGTACTTGGCCCGCTTTCTCTCGTTAGCTTCCTCCATACGCTCTTCCCAGGGCACTGTTAACTCCAGTATGATCAGGTGTTTTGAGGCCTTAGAGGTGATGACCATATCTGGACGGAGGGACGTTGTTATTATGTGCTGAGGGAATCTCAGCTGCTTTCCCAGGTCGACCTGCAGCTCCCAGTCAGGTATACTGTCACTAATATTAGTTATCTACAGATAGGGCCTATATCAGTTAATGTTGTGTGAATTTATATTCAGTAGTTCCTGCTCCATTGTCTCTGTGACACTAAAACAAAATTAATGGTTTTGAAATTATATTTGTGTTTCTTTTTCTTCTCAGTAACATAAAATAAAAATGTCCTTGTGGTTAAATTGTCAATTTGTATTGAATCAAACTGAACTGAATCAGTTTTAATCGTGTGGAATCGAGTCCTTTACTAATTTTTATGAATCGCCCTGAATCAGAACGTACTCTGTGAATTGAGATTCAAATTGGATCGTTGTGTGAGTGAAACATTCACACCCCTACTACACACACATTACAGAGTCCCTCCAGGTTGGATCTTTGATGATCAACATTAAGTTTCACTTTAAGTTGTCGGGATGTTGCAGTTTTGTTGCACAAAGGTTTCCACAAGTTTCTTTGTAACAAAGATTATGTTTTAACTCAAGTGAACCTGTTCCCCTTTTCCTTCACCATGCCTCTGTTGCGTTGTTACTGTGTGAGGTCATGTTCACAGCACCTCAGGGAACACTGTCAGTTATGGGATTTTTGGGGCTGATGTCGATAAGATTGGGAGCTAAAAAAAAAAAAAGAGGTCCATCAGCTGATATATTGGACAATATATTAGCCAATATATGAAATAAGAACATTGATCTACACAGGATATAATAATCGTACATTTGATAATTGTAGATATGTAGATTAACAGTAAATAAATCTTTGTTTATGACAGAAAGATAAATGACAAAACTTTAATCAACTTTAATGAGAAAAGCCATCTGAAAAAACAGAGGTAAAACACTGGCTTGAGGACAAAAATGGACATCTGATAGTAAATATTTAGCACAGCATACCTCACAGAAAATGGTTACTAAACATGAGGTGCCTTAAAAGCTTAATATACAGTCCTACTAGCCAAATGTAGTGATTTTTTATCCCCCCAGAGGAATATTCAATTAAGTGTCGCATGTGAAAAACCGCAATCAGTCAAAATTTGGTGTTATTCCTTAAAACGTACAGAAAAATATAAGCTGCTCAATATATAGTGAAGAAAATCAGTATATGGGAAAATAAAACAAACTAAAATTTTGGGATTTTTGTTAATAAATCACACCATTTTTTGTGTAAAACTGTAAAAAAAGAAAAAAGAAAAAAAAAGGATTTTTGTCATGGAAAAACTTGCTGTGACTTAGGACTTCCAATTTATCAGCTTTGAAAAACTCACTAAGCTCAAAATGATAGCTGATAATGTCATTAAGACATTATTTTTAGCTGCTGAACACTGGTGTACTAAGACAGGTGGAGGGGCCCTGGGGGTTCTAAATTCAGTTAATTAAATTTTTAAATACTTGGATTTAACATGTTTTTATTAAACTAGTGAGAACTTAATTATGAGCACACCAGTGCATCTCAAATATGCAAAGCTTTAATAACGTTGGTTCGGTGTGTGCGTCTACTTCCAAATAAAGCTCAGACAAGTGTTTCAACGGCTCACGCAGATGCTGCCAAGAGGGGACGGGGGAAAAAGGCAATATTTGTCCCTCACCTGTTTCAGACATGACCACTGCAGATGACAATCCAGATATGTGGTGTCATTTATTACTGAAAATTTCAATCAAACAGGTTCACAGGCAGCTGTATCAGGACAGAAGGATGAGTGGTGAGCCTTTCCTCCCACCAGACCCAGACCCAAATAGAGAATCGGGGAGGGGACGCAGCCAAACTTGCAAGCATTTGTCTCGTACGGCAACTGCATATGCAAGGCCTGGCCGCATGCCGCTGCCGAGCTGTTGTGTGAAGGTGGCAAAGAAAAGAGGAAGAGTTTGTATTCATGGCTATCTATAGACAGGAGTGGTGCCTGTGACATAGCAGCTGCTCCCTGGAGAGCAGTGACACATTAACCTTCAGCCAGCTGTCTTGGCCCAACACTAAAACATGAGCTCACATACTCTGACAGGAGGAATATGAGCTTATATTTAGGGCTCAGAGATACAGTCAAAAAATGTTCATCAGTGGATGCTGATAGTTACCGTGGCGAACGTAAACCGTTATGTTGGTCACAATTAAAGGCTTTTTATTTCTTTTGTCTTGATTAAAAGATGGTTTCCCCCGTCATTCTACGTCAAAATTCGCTCTACGTCTGATTTTGATAGTCAGAGAGTGACTACGAGGTGAGGATTTGAGACTGATTGATTTGATCTAGCTGATACCTGGGTGCAGGTGATGGTTTTTCTTTGCTCAGATAGTCGCCGATGAAAGAAAGATGTCTGAAAAAATACAAAATTGTCCTGACTTTCTTTATCGTTAGTTTGATTGTTATCATTGTTTCTAACAAAATGCAACCATTTCTAGTTATTTAACAGAGGAAATTAGAACCACACACCTGGCTCTAAAGTACAGATTTCAGTTAAAGATCTGGTACTTTCTTTGTTTTGCTTTTAAATACATAGAGGCTTTTTATATGGTCGGACTGATAAAGGCTGATTGATTAGCTATTGGCTTTTCAGTCGACCTGTAGCAAGGCAGGACTAAATGACCATGTGTAGATGTGAGATTACTGTAGCTCAGGGATTGGGGGTATTTTACATCTTAGGATATTCACACTATTGTCATTGTGTTACTTTTACCATGTACAATCACCCCTAACCCTTTCAGTGGTTTAATATGTTCACATTTTAAGTGGGCAAATTAACCAACTCAAGCAGTGATTTTTCATTCTCACTGAACAGTTGCAGACTGCATGTAGCCTATATTCCCAAACTGTTGATTTAACTTCAGAACCATGGTAAAAAAAAAAGTAGATTTTAAACCTGTAAGTCCTATGTTGAGTTGTTTTAACCAATTCAATTCAGATTTATATAAATTTGCCAATTTTTGATAAGTACTATCGACATGACTGATGACGGATTTCATTTCACAAAAGTCATATAATTCAGTTTATAGTTCATACAAGTGTGTTTTATAAGGATCTAAAAGGCATTCAGAACAATTACCATGATCAAGCTTTTTTTTTTACATCAAAATATGCAGGAGTAAACAAAACTATTTTTAGCCGATTATGTAATCAAAACAATCCTCAAAAGGATAAAAGAAACATTGAGTATGTTTACATGCACTTACAAATTTGAATTATTGCCTTACTCCGATTCAGGAGTTAACTGGAGTTTCCCAGAAGTCTGCATTTGCGAGTCAGGAGCCAGGAAGAGAAATTTGAATTATTGTTCCACTCCCAGACACTATGTGGCACTCCAGGCCCTTTCACGTTAGCATGCTTCTGGTTGGCACCATAGAAGAAGAACAACAACTAAACAAAAATGGCAGATTTTAAACAGACGTAGTAGAAGGACAACATCACCCAGAGAAGAAATGGACGACGATAATGCAGCAGCTCAGTATATTTTATACGTACTGTTCACTCTGATTTATTTCATGTAATGATATGCATGTTGTCATGGTGACTGGTCACTTCCTGAAGGGGGCGTGTCCAGGTCAGTCTAAGGTTGGGTGTTGTTTACATGCACAGAGAAATTTGATTACAATCGCATTATCCAACTTTTCAAACTCCAGTTGAAGTTGATTCCACTGAGATTAAGGTGTTTTCATGGCTTTGATTTCAATCGGAGTAAGGCAATAATTCAAATTTCTCTAAGTGCATGTAAATGTACTCATTGATAAATATTTAAATTGTGTATTTATTATGATATATCAGAGTTTTAACGCCATGGCTGACTGGTACAGACAGAATTTTAATTAAAAGTCTGTGAGCTTTGCTGTACCTTCATTCTGTTTGACTCTGCACGTTTAAAAGTGGAGAAAAATGTCTAGCCAAAACACACATATTAACGTGTACAGTCACACACACACACACACACACACACACACCAGTCCACATACTGGACCATCATCTGATCTGCTCTGGGACTCGAGGGATCAGCACCGCGTGGCTACAGCTGTTTCACAGCGGGTCAGGTTACCCTGCCACCACCATCCCCAAGGCCTTCACCAAGGGAACGACCCCACGTCAAACCAACACTGTCCCCCCTACAGCTCCCCGTCCTCCTGCATGAACCCAGACCCACACTGGCCACCCTCAGTCCAAAACCACCCCTAAAGACCTGGACAAGTTCAGCAAACTGAAACCTACTGAGGAAATGGGAGAAAGTGCATCAAGTAGCAAGATAACAATAACTGTAAACACTGAAGTACACATGTTCAGTGTTGATAAAAAGTACCCAGAGAATTGTCAAAGACGGTGAATCTTCAGATTTGGTCTGTAACTAATAATGTATAAATGTAAATTTATCTATCTGTTCTTTTCTTGATCAACTGACCTATTTGTGATCTAGAAAATGCCTGGGGAAAAAAAAAAAGAAAAACACCCTCACTTGTATTGTGTGGTTCACAACCAAAAGACACAGTATTGTACATATTGTGATAGATGAATAAAAAAAAAAACTGGAAGATATTCACAATTCAACTGATTTTTTTATCTCAGAAACTGACAAACCCTGTATTAAAGTCGTTGACAAATGACCGATAACTTACATTTTATGTATTTTCATGGATTTTAGACCATTTCTATCATTCTTTTCTAGTTCCTCAAGAAATTAAAGTATGCTCACAACAGCTGAATATGTCTATAACTTGATTTTTTTGCAAACTATAGTCATGTAAATGCTGTTTGAGCAATTTCTCCATTTATCCTTGGGATGTTTCAGTTTGACACCTGCTGCACGCCCTTACTGAATTTGTCTGGTTCTTTAGGACTTGCCTGAAAAAGACCGTTGACAATTTGTTTGTGTTTTTTTTTTGTTAAGAACTACCCAAATATTTTAAAGACGTCAGCAGGCCTCCACATTTCATGAAATGTGTAAAAATGGATCACAGTTCTTTTTAGGTTCATAGTGTTATATTTGTAAATATATAGTGATATTTATTTCTACAAAACCACCATGGGTGTTAAAAGTGATGTGAAAGTCAATTAATAAGACATTAACAACATGAAAACGACAGTGCTATGTAATAAATGGGCTCCAGACTGAACTATGTCATGACAAAACCTTGCTGCATTTTCAGGTTTCAGTCTGGTCCAACCACCTCTTATGATCAATGTCTTACTTTCTAAGGCACACACACACACACATATATATATATATATATATATATATATATATACAATAAATGTTTATTGTTTTGTTGGTTTCACTTATGTCATTTTTATGTTATTTGGATTTTTGTTAGTTCTGACTTGTTTGTTGCACTTTTTATGTAATTTTATCTTGTGAAATATTTTCCATTATTTTTTTTATATTGTTTTTGTCTTATTGCAGCTATTATGTTATTTTTATTCCATTCCATTCATCACATCATATTTATCTTTTTCTGCTTTCCACCCATTTCTTCTTACATAGTTTCGTCCACTTACATGTTTTTACACGCATCTTTTACATTAGTGCTTTCTTGTCATTTTCTTTACATTTGTTTTGTTCCATTATTCATAGCATCTTCATCTTGTGGTTTTTCTATCACTTTTTTCAACTTTTTTTTTGTCTTATTACAGTTATGGCTGGCTCATGAAACAAACATTGATGGACACAGGACCACAATTTTGACGCAACATTACTTTTTCTTTTGTTTCTTTTATGGCACGTTTGTCATGTTATGTCTCCTGTTATGTTCCTGCCATTTTCATCTTACTACATCTTTTATATAACTTTCTTATGACTCTTTCATCAAATTATCTGGTTTGTTCAACACTCCTTTGAATTTTTAATGATTTGATCTTTACCCTGACAGTTCCTATAGGAGCTAGATCATGTACCTGCAAGCTGGAGGAAGACACATATGTCAGTCATATAGCATGTGGGCCAAAACTGACCCGCCAAAGGGTGCAATCCAGCCTGTTGGATGAAACTATGAAATGCAGAAATCCCATGTAAATATTGACAATTAAGGATGTAAAAATCATTTATAGTGCAGGGTGGATTGGTAAAATACTACCATAATAACCTAATCAGCCATTCATGATAATATTGACATTTGCAAACAATCCTTTTATAGAAAATGTGAATAACCTGAACAAGTATGAGCATCCTGAAATGTCTTAAGAGATGTTTAATTGTAATACAATATTTATTAAATGTTTTGTAGGTCCTCTATGATCTGTCAGTTAACCTCCTGAGACCCAGTAAGTAAACATTTTTGCCATTTTTCATTAAATAGTTGCCTTAATTGGAAACAGAATGATGCAACATTTTTTTCCAAATATATTTTCTATATTTTTTAAACATAATGTTATTTTCAGTGGACATTTTTGCTTCTTTTTTTTTTTTTTTTTTTTAAAGTAAAGCTGTGAAACTACGAACAGAGTCCACTACAGGAGGTTAAAATATGTTTAAATGCTAAACTCAGAATACAACTGAAATTATTATTTTTCTAAAGACAATTCAGGTTGTTGGTGTTATTCAGATCTTTAAGATGTCAACATTTACTTTTCCTCACTGTTATTTAACCTGAGATCATATTGGGCTGAATGTGAAAAACATGAGTGTGACACATCTGAAGTAAAGATGTGTAGGGTTTCAGTGAAAGATGCCTGTTATGGTGAGATTCGTGGAAGCCGAGTTTTCTCCACAGTGATCCCCACGCAGGCTCCTGTAGCTCCTGTCCTGACCTTCCCTTCCAGCTGAAACGGCTTAAAGCTGTTAATACTGGCCTTCTGCTCACACTCACACACACACACACACACACACACACACACACACACACTGCTACCTTTTAAAAACCTGCTCTAAACCCACAACCAGAAAGAGGGACATCTCTAATATGTGGGTCAAGGAATGTTTTGGTAGCAACTGAGCAAGATGATACACGCAGAGGAACCAGCAGCTCTACCTTTCCAACTCAAACCCCTCATTTAACAACTGAAATTCAGTTTGTGACACGAGGGAAACCGTCACGCACAAACCCACTGGAGTTACTTTATCATTTACTTGCCCACCTCAGTTTGTTTGACTTGACCAGTAAATTGAGACAAACCGGGTTAAATAGCTCACATAACAAACGGGGCTCGTGAAGTAAACATTGCTGCACTGTTGAGCCCGTTTTGTGTCAACGCAGGCTGGAAATGTTTCTGGTGTCAGCGCAGCTCTAACCGTGGGTTCAACCGCCCTTTCACTTCACACAAAATACACACGGAAATGTACGAACTTGGAGGCTAACTCACCAGAAACGATGAGCGTTGCTCCGTCCGGAGTCCCCGACCTCGGAGCTTCTTCTCAGGCCGGATGCCGTCTTTCCCTCCGAGCGTTAAAAAAGAAAACGCACCGACTGCTTCTGTGTGGGTTTCGGCGGTTGGACCTACTTTCTTCTCTCAGTGTCGTTTATATCCGCGGTGCTGTGGCCTCTTCCATGACTCTGCTTCTTCTTCAGTCTTTAAAGTTTCTCTCCTGGTGGAAAATAGGAAGTGCTGTTGTGGGGTTTTCAAGCGGAGACCACGGCAGAGTGGGAGCCGATGGCGATTACTGGTGGATCTGAGTGTCCTCCGCCGCCGTGTCAGCAACACTCCGTCCGCGGGGAACAGCGACACCCAACGTCGAGAATGAGAATTACAAGATGGAGTCAGAGCTCCCCCTAGCGGAAGGCGGGCCGCATATCACAGAAAGCCTGCGTCACCAATTCAATTCAATTCAATTCAACTCAACTCAACTCAACTCAACTCAACTCAACTCAACTCAACTCAACTCAACTCAACTCAACTCAACTCAACTCAACTCAATTCAATTCAATTCTGTTTTTTTCTTTCTTTTCTTTTTTTGTCTGCATTTGTTGTCATTGTTTAACACCACAGAGAGGGTGTCAACATTGTTTGAGATCAATGCATTTTTTAGTCTTGCAGCCAAATATTTTAATATTTAGTGCCTGTGTGTGACCAATTCAACTCAACTCAATTCAACTCAATTCAACTCAATTCAACTCAAGTCAAGTCAATTTTATTTATAGGGCCCCAAATCACAACAAGGTGATTTGGGGCCCTATAAATAACCTCACAGGGCTTTACAGAGTTTATTAGAGGAAAATAAGCAATCACAGAAATAGATGCCGTCCCAAGCATCCCCTGTTCTTATACACTCCTTCTCGACAGGAAAAACACTAGAACCCAATGGGAAAGGAGGAACCTGAGGAGAACCACAGTGAAGGAGAGACCCACTTCCATGGACAGACAGGCTATAGATGAATGTCCATTTGTAGATGAAAGGGTGGGGGAGGAGGTCCAGCCATCAGATGGGTGAGATTGGGGTAGGAGGTCTGGGGTCACAGGTCAGCACAGCACACAGGTGAGTCACTGCACATCCTGTTGTCTATGGTTCCTTATGCGGATACAGAGCTGGGGGAAATGGGACACCGGGTCATGGACAGATTTGATATGTAAAGTAGATTTAAGAAATGATAAATACAGATGAGAGAGAGAGTGACGGGGCATACAGAGAGAGGTGGGAAAAACTGTGCCTAAGGATCACAGAGAAACACTTATACACTTATTTTGGTCATGCTGTCAATCAAAAATATGTTGGCCTAAACTATCAAGATATATTATAGACACTGTCGACCCTAATTTTGCTTGAAATGTGAAAGTATACACTTTGGTTTTGTTATCTATGACAGGAATGCTACTTCTGACTTTTACTTAATTTTTTTCAAAATATATGCAGCAGAGTCTGCTGTGAACTCATCACATGGACACACATTAGTCCAACAGGTTTGTTAAATGTTCTATTAAATGTTTGTAACCTGTAAAAAAATCTATCATAATGATGGGTTTCTTTTTTATCTGAATTGTGACTTTTTTTTTGGCTAAATTTCCTGTTCATACCCACTAAACTGAGTACCATGATCCTGGTAAACATATTTTCTACATCACTTGTAAGGGATTTATTTTGGATAATTTTGAAACTTTTCTGACTTTTCCTGGTTAAATAAGTATTATTTCATCCATGGCAAAAAGTTTTGTACTTTTTTCATTTAATTAAAGAAAGTAGTTGAATCAGTACTTCTATTTTTAGTATCTGTACTTCTACTTAAGAACAGAATGGGAGTATTTTTATCACTTCTGCATATAAGATACACTAAATACCTAAAAGCAACATATTAGTATTTAAATTCTTTTTTGTTGTTATTTATTTATTTATTCAGTCACTTATTCATTAATTTATTCATTTGTTTGTTAGTTAGTTAGTTTATTTATTATTTATATATATATATATATATATATATATATATACAGTGTGTTTTTTCTCATTTACAACTTTAAATAATTAACCAACCACAACACATTAAACAATAAAACATACCGAAACTGAAAATGTCCAAGTTGAAGCTCAGGTTTATTGAATTTCCATCCACCCATAAATCCAGGTGGAGGTTTGCCTCAGCTTGTCCTTTTCCTTCAGTGACATGTTGAATTCCTTAGTTTCAATTGGTTGAAGAGAAAAGCATTGACCTGACTTTAATTTTTAAAGTAATAATTGATTCTTTGGTGAAACTGCTTCACTTTTCATTGATTTTTGAACAGCTTGTTTGAAATATACTGTGGCACGCCTGTTGCATTGCATTGTGGGAATTGGACATTTTACTATATTATGTTCATTTTTATTTTCCTTAACACCATAAGATAAAAGTGTAGTCTGTCTTACCTGTTTGTCTACTCTTATCATGGCACTTGTACCTCCCAGCTAAATCTTTTGGTAACATTTTACCTACACACAATTCACTATGTATTAACCATTTGTTTCCTGTTTGTAAATTGTTTGTTCATTATGTATTAACCATGTGTTACCTTTTTGTGAATGTTTTGTAAAGGTTCATACTGTCGTCCACAGATAAATGTAAAATTAGATTATTTTTAACAGACAGGTGCAGTGTTTGATCAACTACACCTGTCTGTTAAAAATAATCTAATTTTACTGCTAGTTGTTAATCATTTGCAGAGGTGTAAAGTAACTCAGTAAAAGTACTTCATTACTATACTTAAGTAGATTTTTTTTAGGTATCTGTACTTTACTTGAGTATTTATTTTTCTGGCAACTTTTTACTTTTACTCCCTACATTTTTGTATAAATATTTGTACTTTATTCTCCTTACATTTTCAGACTAGACTTATTACTTTTTCAAAGTAAACAGATGTGACAGTATGAAAAATAAGTCACCAGAGGAAAAATCAGTGGAGGAAAGAAACTGTGAATTTATATATTATAGTTAGAAGACTATTATTTCACAATTTTGACTTATTCTCTTAAAATTATGCATTATTTTTTAAATCTCATTTGTAATTAAAAAAAAAACAAAAAATGTCATGGTGACTTTTTATCTCAATTGCCCCCCCCCCACACACACACAATATTTCCTAAATTTTCTGTCCATACCCACAAAACTAAGTACAGTGACCCTATAAAACACATTATCTACACACTAACTCACTTTTAAAGGCTTTATTTTAGATCCTTTTGAAACTTATCTGATTTTTTTTATTACATTAGTATTAATGTGTGTTATTTTTTACTTTTGTTCTTTATTACAATTGTGAAATTGTGGGGTTTTTTTATTTTTACTTAAGTAAAAGAGTTGAATCAGTACTTCTACTTTTACCAGAGTATTTTTTTTCACACCAGTAGCTGTACTTCTACTTCAGTACAGAATGTGAGTACTTTGAACACCACTGCTGTTTATTTATTTTCACAATATTGGGTGAAAATTTATTTCAATTTCAATATTCAGTGGATATAAATTTCAGTGATTTTCCTCCTCATGCTTTCTTCATCTACTCAGTCAAAACACCCCCCCCCCCACCCCCTCCTCACACACAAAAAAAAAAAAACATCTTCTCACTTCCTCGAGCAAGAATGTGTCTGCCTCGAATTGCCTCAAACAATTTAAACATTCACTCTTTTCTGGGACATGTCCAGAATTCAGGTGGGGAAAAAAGTCAAAGCAAACAGAAGGCTACATATTTTCCAACAGGAGTTTCTGCAGAGAAGAGAGAGCAGCCTTGTTGTGCGCTCAGCTCCGTCTGCAAAGACCACTTACAGGATTTGGAATAACTCTCCTCACTTATGTTGTCCTACAGTTTTTCACACATGTCAGAGGATTTTTTTTTTCCCATTGGAAATCCTTTTTTTTTTTTTATTAGTCCAAATTCAGTAGTTTATTGACCTGTTCAATCATTTCTACAGTTCCTTATTTTGCAGACAACTTGTCTTAAATGTATGTATGTAAATTGGGGTCATGGGTCAGTTGGTAGAGCAGGTCGTCCATTAACCAAAGGGTTGGCGGTTCGATTCCCGGCGCTCTGTCCTAGTCAGTCTGTTGTGTCCTTGGGCAAGACACTTCACCCTCCTTGCCTCCAGTGTCACTCACACTGGTGTATGAATGAGTATGAATGTTGGGTGGTGGTCAGAGGGGCCGTAGGTGCGAAATGGCAGCCATGCTTCTGTCAGTCTTCCCCAGGACAAATGTGACTACATATGTAGTTTACCACCACCAGAGGGAGCATGTGAGAGTGAATGAACAATGAAACACTAATGTGAAGCGCTTTGGGTGCCTTGAAAAGTGTTATATAAATGTAATCCATTATTATAATAGAATAGAACAAAGTAAGTAAGGTGCAATGACATATTAATGTGTAACTGAGTAATACAAAGTAAAGTAGTAAAGATTGTAATTACAGTATTATTTATTATTTACAGAAAGTACATAATGACAAACAGAAATAAAATGTGATTATGATTAACTTTGTTATAATAAGTAGACATGTTTGTGCATTACCTTTTGATAATAACACATGGTGTGTAATACAAATGTATTTGTTTTTGTTTTAGACATGATAGATGGACACTAAAACATTCCACAGTGGACGACCGTGTACTTTTCTGTTCCTTGTGCCTGAAAATCATCAAAATTCAGACGCAGATCTGTGTATTGATGACCCTATGATCCAGACTATGTGCATACACCAGCAGATGAGGAGGTCGTCGTCTCAATGAGCTCATCCTCTAAACCAGTGTCTCCTAACCCTCTGTCCTTGAGTCACACTGTCCTGTATGTTGTAGACGTTTCTTTCTTTGAACACACCTGATGGTCATTATCATTCTTTTGCAGATGATAGGCTGATCATTTAAATAACATCTAAAACATGCAGGATAGTGTTCTTTGACGTCCAGACACTGCTCTGAACTACCATCTAAAAAAAGGAGAAAGGGGAAAAACTCCCTCAAAACTCTTTCTTTGTCAGAGCTAGGGGACAATCCTAATCCTGAATCACCCTCCAGGTCCAAAGCAAGGCACAAGAAGACTCTGAGGCATTGAGACATTCCAGGTTCCAGGCTCAAGGGTGCTATGAAGACACCCTTTCAGTCTTCACTGATGAGATGGTTGGACATGGGGGATCTAATCTGTACCAGCCCTGACGAGATTGAAAGGTTCCTGTTTATGCTAGTTTTCATGGGCGTTTTCAACTTCCCAGTAGGGTGACCAGGTGTCTCAAAAAATTTGGGACAGTCCCGAATTCTAAGCTGTTGTCCCGAATCCCGAATCTGGCTGTACTTGTCCCGAAAATGTAACTTATACCAAGTAATGACTTGTTATCCCCAGGTAAAACATTTGAAATGATTTCCCTACTGCCTGACTGATGCTGGGTACACAGCCCTGAATGGTTCAAATGTCTATGTGCAGCCCTGGCTATAATGGATCTATTTTGTTATCTTTAATAATAATAATAATAATAATAATAATAATAATAATAATAATCTTTATTTGTATAGCACCTTTCATACAAACATTGTAGCCCAAAGTGCTTCACATTGATTAAAAATTAAAGTACCATTTTAAGACAGGGTGAAAAATACGTTATACAAAATAACCTGATTATAAAATTTCAATAAATAAGAAATAAGATTACAGATAAAATTACAAAAGTACAAGATGAACTGATTATACATGTATTATGAAATTTCAATAATTAAGAATAAAATTATAAGAGTAAACTGATTGTACATACATTATACAATTTCATTAGAGTTCTATTCCAGTAAGCGCAAACAGTGACCAGTACGAATATTAATTAACAATAGCGATAGATTAATGAAGATTTGAAGACATTTGAAGTGCAGTTTCATTATTATCCTATTGTGTTATTATTCAACTTCCCACGTCTCCACATTCAACAATGTCTATTTCAAGGTAACATTTGTATGTGTATTTCACACTTGTAATAATGCTATTTGATTAATATTGATTAATTCATTCATTATTAAATACTTGAATAACATTCATTTGACAAGTTTGGAAGTTAATATGTTTTTTATTGACTATGTACGTCAGCTCAGCACCAACCCCCTGTCCCAAATTTCAGCCAACCTCATCTGGTCACCCTACTTCCCAGCCATTGATGACAATTGTCACCATGAGTCACGGTTCAGTGTGATAGCTGATATGATGCCAAGGAGGAGATTCAAAGTGTTACGCTGGTTCTGTCACTCCAGTGTTAATCAGGAGTGTAATAGCAGTCCAGACCAGTTCTACAAAATTCACCCCCTTTTTGAGCTGCTTCATCAGCAGTGTCTTCTGATCCCATCCACTTACCAGCACAGTGTGAATGAGGTCATGGAGGCATTTAAAGGCACTAGGCTGGGCTCTTTTTGTCAGTATATTACCAATAAGCCAGACAAGTGGGGCTTTAAATTGTTCTCCTGTTTTGGATGGTAGTATTGGAATTTCCCCCCAGTGGGACTAATAAAGGAATGTCTTGTCTTGTCTTGTCTTGTCTTGTCTTGTCTTGTCTTGTCTTGTCTTATCTTATCTTATCTTATCTTATCTTATCTTATCTTATCTTATCTTATCTTATCTTATCTTATCTTATCTTATCTTATCTTATCTTATCTTATCTTATCTTATCTTATCTTATCATTCATGACCTGCTACTGTATAAGGGGTCGTCCACATTCATTAAGGACATTAGAAAATTCTATTTATTTGTTCTATTTCTATTCATTTTGTAGGTATAAAGGCATATGAATTCAACTGTTTGATACAGGCCTATATCTGAAAAACTGGGGGGGTCTGATTTAGAAAAAAAATACATTTCATTGGTGTTATTGTTATCCTAAGAAAGTAAAGAATACAAAGAAAATATTTTCCATTGCTTTTATCTTGCTGAGGATCCTATAGGGTTAAAGGTCAGGGTTAGGGTTAGGCTGTCTGTCCAGTGTGTGGTACAGAGGGTTAAAGGTTAAAGGTCAGGGTCTGTCCAGTGTGTGGTGCAGAGGGTTAAAGGTTAAAGGTCAGGGTCTGTCCAGTGTGTGGTACAGAGGGTTAAAGGTTAAAGGTCAGGGTCTGTCCAGTGTGTGGTGCAGAGGGTTAAAGGTTAAAGGTCAGGGTCTGTCCAGTGTGTGGTGCAGAGGGTTAAAGGTTAAAGGTCAGGGTCTGTCCAGTGTGTGGTGCAGAGGGTTAAAGGTTAAAGGTCAGGGTCTGTCCAGTGTGTGGTGCAGAGGGTTAAAGGTTAAAGGTCAGGGTCTGTCCAGTGTGTGGTACAGAGGGTTAAAGGTTAAAGGTCAGGGTCTGTCCAGGGTGTGGTGCAGAGGGTTAAAGGTTAAAGGTCAGGGTCTGTCCAGTGTGTGGTGCAGAGGGTTAAAGGTTAAAGGTCAGGGTCTGTCCAGTGTGTGGTGCAGAGGGTTAAAGGTTAAAGGTCAGGGTCTGTCCAGTGTGTGGTGCAGAGGGTTAAAGGTTAAAGGTCAGGGTCTGTCCAGTGTGTGGTACAGAGGGTTAAAGGTTAAAGGTCAGGGTCTGTCCAGGGTGTGGTGCAGAGGGTTAAAGGTTAAAGGTCAGGGTCTGTCCAGTGTGTGGTGCAGAGGGTCCATGTCCATGATCATCTTTAGTTTCTGGTTCATCCTCTTCTCCACCATCATCTGGAAGTTATTCTTACCTATATTTTCAGTTATATGATGTACAAAATAAATAACTAGATGTTACAAATTTTTTTTTTCGAGTGTTTGAAGTTGATTCATGTACTGTTTTCTGACATTTGAGAGCACAACCCCCCCCCCCCCCGCTGGAGTCTGTCTATCTGTCAGTAACATTACTCAAAAAGTTATGGACGGAAACGTAACATTATCAGTATGTGTCACAATTCAGGATTCAGGAGTGTCACAAGGAACAAATGATTACATTTTAGTGGTGATCCAGATGAGATCCTGGATTCTGGATCATTTTGAAATTTTACATTGTGGTAAATGGAGAATACATTTCAAAGTGATCCAGAATCCAGGATCTCTTCTGGATCACCACCAAAATGTAATCATTTGTTCCTTGTGACACTCCCAGTACAACCTGAAAAATCCATCCATAGCTTTTTGAGTAATGTTACTGACAGACAGACAGACAGACAGACAGACAGACAAACTCCCGTGTTTAATAAGAGGTAATAAGATGAATCACAAAACAAATGACTTTATTGTTGGTTAGTTCATGTTTTTAATATATATGATGGTGTGTTATTCCACATATATACTGGTTTATGTACATGTGACTTAGTAAATATTCCACTAGAAAGAACCCGTAAAGTGAATGGATCATAATGTGCAGACAGTGTTTTGAAGTAGATCTAGTAGATCTGAGACCAATATTCCTTTAGACTAAAACCTATTCTCTTGTTCATTCTAAGAATTTCACATTTTTACCCCAGACTTATTTTGGAAACTTAAGCCAACCAGCATTTAAGACTTGAATTTTCTTCATCAGTAATTCATTTTATTCTGGAAGCATTCTACTTGTAGACCAGCGTAACCACAAGTATTCATTAGACGATGTTGGGTCTTTCAAAATCATTCATGTATCATGATGATGCAAAAGCCAGTCTGAAAAACCTGATGTGTGGCAGAAAAACAGGAAAATCTAGTGTGCAAGGTGTGACATGTACAGTAAGGCTTAAGCTGCAGTTCAATCAGAGCTAATGTTATGATAAACTAGAATAGATACTCCAGGTTGGAGTATGGAACACAGAAAACCTCCACAAAATGTGAATTTTTTTTTGGGGGGGGGTGTCCATCACAAGAAATAAAGGCTATATAGTAAATGGTTGTATGTTTTATAAGACACACTGATGTTTTATAGTCAAATAAATCTCATGTCCTGGTATGAAGGCTTCATTTCTTTCACCTCATGTTCAAACAGAATGTTTAGTTTTTATATTTATCAATGTAAAAACTTACTTGTGAAATTCTACTTATCATTTGCCAGGAGAAATAATAAAAAAAAATGCATACAAATGTAAAACTCAGGTCTGATGATGATATGGTATTTACTACAAATAAACAGTTTTGGGGTGAATTATACAAAGGGGGGGGGGTTATTGAAGGCTCGTAAAGACAGGTTTCTTTTCAGTGCGGAAATGTAATGAATGCAACCAATGGATTTGATAATTAACTAACAAAGAAACAAGTGAAGCCATGCACAATAAACTCTGATCTGCTCTATCTCTGATCAGTGAAAAAACATATTTTTTGTAACTGTGACCTTTGACCTACTGTACATTCACCAAAATTTGATGGGATCTATTCTGAATGCATTTGAATATTTCATGGAAATTAGTACAGTAGGGGGTACATTGGTATTTATTTTACCAGATTTGTACCTCTATTGTACCTTCTTTAGTGAGAGTATACTGTGTGAAAATGAATGAATGAATGAGAAAATAATTAATTCAGCTAATTTCTACCATTTGAACAAAGTTTAATACTAGTTATTACTTTAGTTATGACTTAATGGTGATAATAAAAATATTATTTTGAACAGGGGTCTCAAACTCATTTTCTTCAGGGACGACATTCAGCTTGATTTAATTTCAAATGGGCCGGACCAGTAAAATGATAGAATAATAAACTATAAATACTGACAATGCAAAATTTTGCCTTTTGTTTTACTGCAAAAACAAACAAAAACAAAAACAAACAATTAAATTATGAAAATACTTACTTTTATAAACCATTCAAGCAAAAAAAAAAAAAAAAAGATTTGAGTAATCTAAAAACAAAAAAACCCTGACATTTCTTCAGAAAAATAAATGCGATTTTAACAATAATCTGCCTCAACTCATCATTTTTAAATGTGCATTATGGATCATATGTACAAAGGCAGTAAAAACAACAACATGGCTTAAATTGTGCTTAATTTTCTTTAGACATTTCAGGTTATTCATATTGGTTTTGGTTTGTCATATTTTATAGTTACAGGATAGGATGTAAATGTCAATATTTTCACAGTTGTTATTTTTTTTTGCACTCAAACAAAGACGAAAATGTGAACTTTTCATTATTTATTGGCATAATGAAATAGTATTATTTTCACATCAAACAAGAATAAAATATGTCATCATTATTGTGTTTGTATTATTTATATGTAGGTTATTCTGTTATAATTTGACTCTAGATAATATTGGTCTGTATGTGGAACCTGAACTAAAATCCATTCCACACCAGGGGCCGCATTGGAACCTTTGTTGGGCCGCATTTGGCCCCCGGGTCGTATGTTTGAGACCCCTGATCTAGAACAACAAACTTACAGTAATAGTATGAATGTCAGTGTTTTGAATAATACATAACTTACAAAATCCATGAATATAAAAGACAACAGCTGTGGAATAACTGAGCAGTATATGCATCAAAGGGTTATAATTACGTCCAAATGTCTCCAAATAAAATGAATCCTTTTGTTTGTGCAAAAGATTGTTAGTGCTGCTCAGTAAAAGTGACTTTGTGCTGAATATCTCATGTGGTTTAATGATTATTTGTGGATCTTAGATAAGTGTTGTGCAGTGGCTTCTGTTTGTTATCACATCTGCAGGTCACTCCTCCTCTGACCAGCCTCCAGTATTCCTCACATTCCAGCTGATGCCCTCCCCCTCCAGGCTCCCAGCTCTCACATACTCACCCTTTCTTCTGTTCTGTCTCGCTCCTTGTGTCTGTGTAACGAAGACACAGTTTAAGATGATGTCCTGGACCCGTGCATCCCTCCTGGCTCTACTGGCTGTGTTGTTTGCACTTTCTTGTGAGTCTAATGCAGCAGAAACAGAAGTGGAAGGCCTTGTGTTATTTTACATGGATGTTTCTGTTAGGAGGATTGTGTTGTGCAAATGTTGCTCAGTTTTGTGTTTCACAAAGAGGTGAGTCTGGCATCTGTATGTTTTAACTCAGTGTTCATGTTGTGTCCGCTGACCCAGTGCCTCCTGAGGGCGACTCTGCAGCTGTGCCCAGCAGCGCAGGTGACATCAAGGATCCACAAGGTGAGCAGCAGCAGCAGCAGCAGCAGCAGCAGCAGCAGCAGCAGCAGCAGCAGCAGCAGCAGCAGACATCCTCTCTTTATCCCCTCTGTCCTCTGAGCTGACCCCCCCCCCCTCCTCCTTTTTGCTCCACAGGTCCTTTGAAAAGGATCTTCATGAACGAAGATGATGCCATGAATTTCTTCAAACGTCGAACCCGAAGAGGTGCGAAGTCTCAGGATGAGATTAATGGTGAGTTCACTTCAGGTGTGTGTGGTTTGGCTTGAAGTCTGGCCAGTTCAGGAAGAGTGTGTGTTTGTTTGTGGTAAATGTTGGCATCTGTTGGTCAGGAGAGAAGCTTCTACCTGATTCATCTTAAAACCATCAACTCAAACTAATCATTTTATGTTTTTTTTTTTTTTTTTCCTATATGTGATGTTTAGACAGACTTTTTGATGCTGAAATATGAGTAGAAGTGATTAACAATGGGTGGAAATGTGGTTTATTATGTGAGTTTTTAGAAGTCAGGTTCAGATAGTTTTCAGAATTAGATTTTATTGGCTAAGTGTACCTACACAGACAAGGAATTTGTCTTCTGTAGCTCTGTTTAAAGAAATGTGCAAAAATAATGACTGCAAAAATTTCATAAATGATGCCTGGAAGTTTATAATAGTGATAAATTATCTATTGTTCACAAAGCAAATGACAGTAGGATAAAAAAAGCAGTTTTTATAGCTGTTTGTTTTGGTGCAGAGGGTTCTGTAAGTTCTACCAGAGGGTTGAAAAGTGTGTTTTAATAGATTTATAGATATACTTCAGTAGAGCTGCTTTTTTACACTTTTGATTTATGTGGTTGCTTTCTGTTTTTATTTTTGCTGATAGAGTTTAGACTGAAATTAAGGATAATGTGAATGTTTTAATATTATCTAACATCTATGGACTATGTTGGAGATGAGGCTTTATCCATGAATTATAAGAACCTAAGTTAAGATATTTTTCCTATGTGTTTTTATTCCTCTTTAGGCATGAAAAATGCAATGTAATTGAAATATCTTTAATTAATCTATTTTTTATGGAGTTACAAAAATGTCCACTCAGCTGGACAACATGTGTTTAAAGCAGAGGTTTTCAAAGTACTCACATTCTGTACTTAAGTAGAAGTACAACTACTGGTGAGAAAAAAATAGAAGTACTGATTTAACTCCTTTACTTAAGTAAAAGTTTAAAAAAAAGAGTTCAATTTCACAATTGTAATAAAGTACAAAACTGCTTATTTTTGTGGCCATGAATGCAATAATACTTATTTAACCAGAAAAATATCTGATAAGTTTCAAAAGTATCTGAAATAAAGCATTTAAAAGTGAGTTACTGTGTAGATAATGTGTTTGATAGGGTCATTGTACAGGGTATGGAAAGGAAATTTAGGAAAAACTGAAAAAAAAAAAAAAAGTGACAATTGAGATAAAATTTCATCAGAAGATTTTTTTTAAATTACAAATAAAATTTAAAAAATGCATCATTTTAAGAGAAAAAAATCTAAATTGTGAGATAAAATGTTAAAATAGTGAAATAAAAAGTCAAAATTATGAGATAATAGTCATATAACTATAATTATATAAAGTCACAGTTTCTTTCCTCCACTGATTTTTTTCCTCTGGTGATTTATTTTGTTTAGTTTGAAAAACTAACAAGTCTATTCTGAGAACGTAATGAGTATAAAGTACAAATATTTACACACAAATGTAGGGAGTAAAAGTAAAAAGTTGCCAGAAAAATAAATACCCAAGTAAAATACAGATACTTAATTTTTTTTTCTTAAATACAGTAATGAAGTATTTTACTGAGTTACTTTCCACCTCTGGTTTAAACTTTGAACCAATAAAAGTGTATTTAAAACACAATATCAGAACACTATGAAATAACAAAAAAAAATGTAATGCAGTTTTTGTTTAAGCAGGTTGTTAATTACAGCCTTCTTAAACATACATAATGCAACCATTTTTCAGGTACATTTTTATACATTTTGCAAAAATATAACCCTTTGATTCAGGGACTTTAGTGAAGATTTTATTCCTCTTTAGGCCTGAAAAAAGCAATGTGATTGAAATAGTTTTAATGAACCTATTTTTATGGAGTTAAAAAAAAAAGTCCACTCAACTGGACAACATGTGTCTAAACTATGAAGCAAAGAAATGTGTATTTAAAACACAGTATCAGAACACTATGAAAAAAAATACTGCAGTTTTTCTTTAAGAAGACTGTTAATTACAGTCTGATAATAACAAGTAATTAATTTCCAGGTAAACATGTTAGTGCAGATCAGGTATTAAGAACAGACCAGTTACAGTAATGATATGAACTGACTGATATGGAAGTAAAACAACAAAACCATGAATAAACAAGAGAAGAACTGTCCACTGTAGTGACCAGTATGAATTAAAGGGTTAACATGTTAACCTTGGAAAAGTAATAATTTAGAAATAAATTCAGTCAGTCACAAATTAGACCCCCCCCCAAAAAAAAATAAAAAATAAAATTAAAATAAAATAAAAAAGAATTCCTTACTTACAATACTGTATGACTAGTCAACAAATACTCATAGTTATATCTAGAGTAACTCAGTAAAAGTACTTCATTACTGTACTTAAGTACAGTTTTTAGGTATCTGTACTTTACTTGAGTATTTATTTTTCTGGCAAGTGTTTACATTTTTGCATAAATATCTGTACTTTATACTCTTTACATTCTCAGAATAGACTTTTTACTTTTACAAACTAACCAGATGTGACAGTACGAAAAACCAGTCGCTTCAGAGAGAAAGTAAGTGGTGGAAAGAAACTGTGACTTTATATATTATAGTTATATGACTATTATCTCAGAATTTAGATTTTTTTATCTTAACATTATGTGTTTTATCTCACATTTATATATATATATATATATATATATATATATATATATATAAAATCTCATTACTTTTTATCTCAATTGTGACTTTTCTTCCCCCATTTTCCTAAATTTCCCGCCCATATCCCAAAAAAATGAGTAACTGTGACTGGATCAAACATATTATCTACACAGGAACTCACTTTCAAAGGCTTTATTTTAGATACTTTTGAAACTTTTCTGATTTCTGAAGTATTATTGCGTTCATGACAAAAAAAAAGTCTGTTTTACTTTTGTACTTTATTACAACTGAGAAATTGAACTTTTCAACTTTTACTTAAGTAGAGGAATTGAATGAGTACTTCTACATTTCATCCATGGCAAAAACAAAAACAAAAATGCAGTTTTACTTTTTTAACTTAATGACAATTGATAAGTTGTACTTTTCGACTTTTACTTCAGTGAAGGAGTTGAACCAGTATTTCTACTTTTACCAGAGTATTTTTTCACACAAGTAGCTGTACTTCTACTTAAGTACAGAATGTGAATACTTTGAACACCTCTGGTTAGATCTAGTTTGATCATCTAAATGTCACATAAAAAAAAAAAACCTGATTACGATGTGTTTAGGTCTGAAATGTAAAACTAAAAAGATTTGTCATGTTCATGTTGTGAAAAAGAGGCACCGACAGCTGACGTACCATAGTTCAACTGGATGATTTTCTGTTTTAAAGGAAAGTTTGTCCTCAGTAACAGTCATTATTTGTTGAAGTGGGGACTTTTTCAGCTTGAACACACACAGAGTGAACATGTTTATGGCAGGCTGGATGTGTTTATGACCGAAACAGCCGGCAGCTGTTAACTGAACCTTCAACCTGGCCTAGTCAGAGTCCGACTCAGCCTTATCCAGTGCGTCCTCAGCAGGAGCCACAGGGCAGCATGGAGCTCCCATGATCCACATACACACCTCCAAGTGCAGACAAGTCAATCCCTTGCTTACAAATGTTGTGAAACTTCACATTCTGTACCATGTTTGACATTCTCCAGTGCATTTATGTCCAGCTCTGCCAACAGGAAGGTGAGAGAACACATGGAGACTGCTGTTTGTTGTGTAACACGCTGTGGGTCGTGTGTAACAACAACACTATGTGGAGCTCAGGGAGGAATAAAATGAAGAAAAAAAGAAAAAAAAAGCAGCTAGAACACAGTGAAATGACTGAAACGGGTGAGTGGGTGGGTGAGCATTCGAGAGTTGAATGTGGAATGTGTCGGCACACAGGCAGAAAAGGGTCAGAGAGGAATGAAGTAAAAAGTGAGACAAATAAATTGTGTTCACTTTGAAGAGGTCTGCCTACTGGAAATTAAAATGTTTAAAGGATGGATAAAGTCTTTTAAGGGTAGTTAAATAATGGCCAGTTTTAGAAATAAAGTTTACACCAAAATCACCATCACACTCCAACAGAGGTGTTAAAAGTACTCACATTATGTACTTAAGTAGAAGTAAAATACTCTGGTAAAAGTAGAAGTACTGATTAAATTCTTCTACTTTAGTAAAAGTAACAAAAAGTTGCAATAATATAAAACGTAAAAACTGCATTTCTTTGCCATGGCAGAAAAAAATAGTAAAGTTTTAAAAGTATCAAATAAAAATAAAGACTTTAAAAGTGAGTTACTGTGTAGATAATGTGTTTGATCAGGTCACAGTTACTCAGTTTTCAGAGTATAGGTAGGAAATTTAGGAAAAATGAGGAAAAATGTCACATTGTAGATGAAACATCATCATTATAAGATTAAAAAAAAGTTCATATGTGAGATTAAAAAATGCAAAATTATGAGATAAAAAGTCAAAATCAATGTTGTTTTTGTGCAGGTATGATGGATAAAAAGGCAACATGAGAATCCCCCAAAAGCTCAGATGATTGGTAGAGGTTGGTCATTAGTGTGTTGTCTGGTGCACTCACCATTCTATTGTTTTATAATTGTTTTTAAACTGGGAAAAGACTGACCTTAAAAACACAATAATTTTTAATAATTCTTAATTCATAATTTCAACTAGAGAATTTCATAATTTAGTGGGGGGAAAAATCTGAATCATTTGTATTATGTCATCGAAATAGAGGTTCCTGACAAAAATCAAAAAGCCTTGATGCAATAGACAAAATGCATGTGGTTTATTTATGCATTTAAAACCTAAAATGTGCCAAATCACATTGTGATCTAGCTTTCCTCTATGTTAACAGAGGAAGGCTAGGTCACAATGTAACCTTTGACCTAAACCTGGATTCCCAGCACACGCCTGCACATGCAGCAGCAGCAGCAGCAGCAGCAGCAGCAGCAGCAGCAGCAGCAGCAGCAGCAGCAGCAGCAGCAGCAGCAGCAGCAGCAGCAGCAGCAGCAGCAGCAGCAAATTTACATGAAAATGTATGTTTTCAATCCAGGACTTCAGGGGAAATTACAGTTAGAAATATTTCAGATGTTTTGTAATAACTTACTGATCAATACTGAGACTTATTTCTTTGAGTAAATTAACTTAACTTTTTCACTTTTATCAATTATTGCACAGTGATGTTAACCTGACTGTTGCCAGATGGTATTTCACAATACCATCTGGGTTCTGCAAAGGATCTGTTTTCAAAGGAGGAGCTTTATCTAAAATCCTTGCACGTGATTAGATGAAAAAAGTCCGTCATCTCAACTGATGCGCCACTTCAGCCACTTAGGTTGAAGTCAAGCAGTTTAATCGTGAAAATAATTTTCATCAGGTATATAGACGTCAACAGAAGGGGTTTAAACTTATCATTTATACGTGACGTTTATTTATAACCTCGTCTACTATGACGCCCACCAAGTTCTTCTGGTAAACGTCGTAGTAAAGCATGGTTCTCCATTTATCCTTCAGTCATGATTCAGGGCTACAGAACCCTTACTAACAACATCTGTTGCAGATGTGTAGGAACCATCTTGCACCAGTATTTGTACATTTGTACACTTTGTATAGAGTTCCTGTTTATCTGTTTATTTATTTTTCTCCAAAGCTGTTTCTTTTTTTGTACATAAGACACAGTATTTCTACATATTTTTTATTTCTAGTACATATTTTTATTTAAATTTATTTATTTTATTTCATTTTATTTATTTTTTTATTTCTAGCTTAATTTTATTATTTACCTCTATGATTATTTGCACTATTATTTGCACTGCTTTACTTCCTTTTTGCACCATTTTTGTCCTGTAACAGTGAATTTCTCCTGTGTGAGATCAATAAAGTCTTATCTTATCTTATCTCATCTCATCTCATCTCATCTCATCTCATCTCATCTCATCTCATCTCATCTCATCTCATCTCATCTCATCTCATCTCATCTCATCTCATCTCATCTCATCTCATCTCATCTTATCTCATCTCATCTCATGTCATCTTATCACTTAACACAACCACAATAACCATCAGAGGTGGTCAAAGTACTGATTCAACACCTTTACTTAAGTAAAAGTTTTTTAAAAAGTACAATTTCTCAATTGTAATAAAGTACGAAAGTAAAAAGTAAATCTGCATTTTATTTTTTTTTTTGCCACGAACACAATAATATTATTTAACCAGGAAAAATCTGAAAAGTTTCAAAAGTATCTAAAATAAAGCATTTAAAAGTGAGTTACAGTGTAGATAATATGTTTGATAGGGTCATTGTACTCAGTTTTGTGGGTATGGACAGGAAATTTAAAAAAAAAAAACAGGGGGAAAGGTCACAATTGTGATAAAAAGTCAACATGAGATTTAAAAAAGAATTATAAATATGACATTAAAAAATGCATAATTTTAAGAGAAAATGTCAAAATTGTGAGATAAAATGTTAAAACTGTGAAATAAAAAGTCAAAATTGTGATATAATAGTCATATATTTATAACATATATACAATCACAGTTCCTCTCCTCCACTGATTTTTCCTCTGGTGACTTATTTTTCATCTTATCTGTTTAGTTTGAAAAAGTAACAAGTTTATTCTGAGAATGTAAAGAATGCACTGGTACTATTTCTTTACTACTGTTGACAAACCTGATGGAAAGAAGAGTGAAAATATCATTTCCATTAACAAACACTTCCAAAAGCGTCCTCTGTTCATCTTTTAAGGAATGAACATGTGGTAGAGTAGATAAAACACTGGTCGAACAGTCGATTTGGACACTCGAACACTGAACGTACATGACTGTTGTTGTGTATCGACACTGACGTCGCTTCTGCTTCTGCTGTAACAGAATGTGAGTCTTTTACCACCTCTGACTGTTCCACAGTCTCACCCCACAGAATGAAATGCTAAATATTTACCTGTTTGTACAGATTTTAATGATTTTGAAGTTGTGTTTCCCTCTTACTGTAAATAATAACCCTCCTGGTGTTTACTAAACAGGTTTTGTATGTTTTGTGGTAGACAGTTATTTTTAACTTTGTACATCATTAGTGCAGTTTGGAATTTTTCAGTGTCTGTAAATTTGAGGAATTTTGAGTGTACGTACTGGAAGTAGAGTGTGTTGTCATGATGGGTGAGGTGGAAGAAGGACTAAGCAGAGGTGTTCAAAGTATTCACATTCTGTACTTAAGTAGAAGTACAGCTACTTGTGTGAAATAATACTCTGGTAAAAGTAGAAGTACTGATTCAACTTCTTTACTTAAGTAAAAGTAAAAAAGTACAACTTCTCAATTTTAATAAAGTACAAAAAGTAAAAAGTAAAACAATTTTTTTTTGTCATGAACACAATACTACTTAAGAAAATAAAATCAGAAAATGTTTAAAAGTATCTAAAATAAAGCCTTTAAAAGTGAGTTAGTGTGTAGATAATGTGTTTGATCGAGTCACAGTTACTCAGTTTTGTGGATATGGGCAGAAAATGTAGGAAAAATGGGAGAAGAAAAGTCACAATTGAGATAAAAAGTCATTAATTTTTTTTAAAAGTTATAAATATGAGATAAAAATGCATAATTTTAAGATTAATGCTCAAAACTGTGAGATAATAATTTTGACTTTTTCTCACAATTTGGACTTTTTATCTCATTAAAGTAAAAATTGTGAGATAAAAAGTCTAAATTATGAAATAAAAAGTCAAAATTAGGAGATAATAGTCATTTAACTATAAATATATAAAGTCACAGTTTCTTTCCTCCACTGATTTTCTCTCTGAAGTGAATTATTTTTCGTACTGTCGCTTCTGTTTAGTTTGTAAAAGTAATGAGTTTATTCTGAGAATGTAATGAGTATAAAGTACAGATATTTATACAAAAATTGCAGGGAGTAAAAGTAAAAAGTTGCCAGAAAAATAAACACTCAAGTAAAGAACAGATAGCTAAAAAAATCTACTTAAGTACAGTAATGAAGTATTTTTACTTAGTTACTTTACACCTGCCTGGTGCTGAAGGGAGAACAGATTTAATGACAAAAACTGGGGAATGATTAGCCAGAGTCCGTGGTGGTGAATGAAATGTCCGGGTTATGGTGACAAAGGAAATGGCACAAACTGTGCACATCAGATACAATGATCCATTTGAGTAAAGGTCAAAGGTCAAGGTCACAATTAACTAAAAGGTCAAAATCACATTATCAGTTATAACTCAAGAACAGAGGGTCACAGAACTTTCAGATTGGTACCAAACGATGTGGAATGAAGATTTCTACAATTCTCATAATTGGTGTTATCACCTACGACCAATAGTTTTTGAGATCTGGAGGTCAAAGGTGACATGTTGCCAAATTAACTTCTGTAACATTGTTTGTGTCAAGCATAGACATATCACGCTATAACTTAATCAATACTGGATATATTATCATAATATTACACACACTGATGCATATATACATATAATAAAATAATCAATATTACAAAAGGTCAAAGGTCAAGGTTGCATTTAGCAGAAAGGTCAAAATCACATTATTGGCTCTAATTCAAGGTTGTCATAGAAACGTGAGATTGGCACAAAATAGGGGCAAGATTAGGCATTTTCTGAATACTTGTTTAAAATATGTTTGACAAGCTTGAACTGTTCATGTGAAGTCAGTTATAATACAGATTTAGGATACATTAAGTACATTTGGTTCATGTTTCAATAATAATAATGATAATAATAATAATAATAAATGGAAGAAAAATAATTAATGTATACTATATTTTTGAAATGTCTAAACTGTCAGAAATGTTTGTTATTCCTTTTTTAATTAATCTTTATCCTTGAATTTTGATTATTGTTATAATCACATTACTAAAGCTGTGACTCAGACTGGCCCACGTCATGTGTCAGTCTAATGAATCACAGCTCCACAAATACGAGCGACATGAAGTTCAGAAAAAAGCTGTTGCTGTTATTTTGTTGTATTTCTGCATCTGTGGACAAATCCCAAAAATAATGCAAATTTTCTTTCCTCTCTGTACAATCAAAAATAATCCAGCATGTGTTTTGTGTTGATCTGTGTATCTAGGAACCACATATGTAAAAGTGTGTGTTACTGATAAAGAAAACTCCAGTTTTAAATTCTGGTTGGCTCAAGTTTCCAAGATAAGTCTGAAATTTTAAACTTTTGGTCATTTTTGTTTCTGTTCACTTCACTCCATATTTTGGTCATTTCTTGATTATTTTGGCCATTTTTTGAAAGTATTTTCTTATTCTACACATTCACTGTTTGTTTTGGTCCATTTTGTGGATTATTTTGGTCATTTTTGTTTATTTCACTGCATATTTTGGTTATTTTAGTTAATTTTATTGATAATTATGGTCATTTATGTTAATTTCATTGCATATTTTGGTCATTTCTGTTCAATGCACTGCATATTTTGTTCATTTCTGTTCATTTCACTACATATTCTGGTCATTTCTGTTCAATGCACTGCATATTTTGGTCATTTTTGTTCATTTCACTACATATTTTGGTCATTTCTGTTCATTTCACTGCATCTTTTGATAATTTTTTGATTATTTTGGCCAGTATTTTGTTATTGTACACATTCGCTGTTTGTTCTAGTCCATTCTGTGGATTATTTTGCTCATTTTCTTGATTCTCTTGATTTCTTGGTCATCTTTAACACCATCCAATAACACTGGTCTACAATTAAAGTTCTTCCAGAATAAAACTAATGAAATGTTCCCACGTACTGTATGTGTTACTGATAAAGAAAACTCCAGTCTTAAATGCTGGTTGGTTCACGTTTCCTAGATACGTAAGTCAAAATGTAAAATTCTTAAAATGAACAAGAGAATAGGTTTTAGTCCAAAGGAATATTGGTTTCAGATCTACTTCAAAACACTGTCTGCACATTATGATCCATTCACTTTACAGGTTCTTTCTAGTGGAATATTTACTAATCAATTGTATACATGTACATAAACCACCATATATGTGGAATAACACACCATCATATATATTAAAAACATAAACTAACTAACTAACTAACTAACTAACTAACTAACTAACTAACTAACTAACTAACTAACTAACTAACTAACTAACTAACTAACTAACTAACTAACTAACTAACTAACACTAAAGTAATTTGTTTTGTGATTAATCTTATTCAATCATGTCAGATTTAGCACATGTCTGAAGTGAATAGTTTCTAAAAAGTCTTTTAGAGCAGTGATATCTTTAAAAATATTTTAGTATTGATGAGGACTTTTCTTCACTTGACAAAGCTTTTAAAAACATCTTAAATCAGTTACTCTGCTGCCTGTTCATTGTCAAACCGTTGAACAGACAACATAGAACATACATGTGTCAGTGTCATCCTTCTTGTTGCTGAAATTATTAAAGAAAATTAATAATTTAAAAATAAATTAATTGATTAAAATTTAAAAAAAACTCATACAGGGTGTACCCCACCTTCACCCATTGTAGCTTGATTACGCCTCCATGACCCTAGTGAGAATAAAGCGGGTTCAGACGATGAGACAAGACGAGATGAGATGAAAATGTTTTAAATAAAATAAAAATGAATAAATTAATGAATAAATAAAAGTACAAATGAATAAAATAAATACATAAATTTTAAAAAATAAATAAAAATAAATAAAATCAATCAATCAATCAAATATATACAAATAAATAAAAAATGAAATAAAAATAATTGCAGGACATGTGATTTGACTATTGCACGCACATACATTGTGATGTCGATGCTCAAATAATATATTGTGCAGCTCTACATGAGTCCAATAAAGTCTGAAACACTGTGAAAATGTTAAAAAAAAACCCAATCTGTCATATTTTTCTATTAAAACATACTCTGATGAAGGGTAAGATTTCCTCAGTTTCACCTTTCTTCCCACTGGAAATTGATGGTAAAGGGAGACTGTTATTAAGTTAGTAGGATTCACAATAATTGCAATGATTCATCTTCACACTGTTGTGTTTTCAGCTGAGCAGAGGCAGGTTCTGGCTGCAGACGAGAGGAAGAGAGAGTTTCATGAGGAGAAGAGGAATGAGTTTGAGAGCTATGCCGAAGAGGAGAATGATGGTAAGTCAGGTCTTATATCAAAAGATGACAGCGAAGATGATGAGCCCCTTCATCTGTTCACAACTTATCATAACTATCATCTTCCAGAGCAAAATGAGAGGAGCAGAGAGAGCGGCGAGCAGTGGAGAGAGTTTCACTACGATGGGATGCATCCTCCCCAAGAGTACAACCGTCAGACCATCTGAGACGCCACCGCTATAAATATGGAGATATTTTTGGCACAAAATTCAACATATTCACAGGAACATATTATTTGGGATACGCATGTGTCTTTGGTTGTAGTTGAGCATAAAATAAATATTTGCAAACTCTAAAAGTGTGCACTTTGAGATTTGAATACAAATATGTTAGAAATACAAATTATGAAGATGATTATTATTATTATTATTAGTAGTAGTAGTATTAGTATTAGTATTATGATTAATATTAGTATTAGTTTTAGTATTAGAAATAGTAATAGTATTCGTATTAGTATCAGTATTAGTACTATGATTATTATTATTATTATTATTATTATTAGTATCAGTAGTAGTAGTAGTAGTAGTAGTATTAGTATTAGTATTATGATTAATATTAGTATTAGTTTTAGTATTAGAAATAGTAATAGTATTCGTATTAGTATCAGTATTAGTACTATGATTATTATTATTATTATTATTATTATTAGTATCAGTAGTAGTAGTAGTAGTAGTAGTAGTAGTATTAGTATTATGATTAATATTAGTATTAGTTTTAGTATTAGAAATAGTAATAGTATTCGTATTAGTATCAGTATTAGTACTATGATTATTATTAGTATTAGTATTAGTATTATTACTATTATTATTATAAAATAAGTCTATTTGTACTTATGTGTTTGACAGGGACGGACCTGGCCCTGATTTTCACCCTGGGCGAGACATGACTTTGCTTTTCCTTTTGGCTTTTCCCTTAGGGTTCACCGCAACAAACAGAAGTAAAAGTGCAGCAGCAGCAGCTGTAAAGATACCAACTAAAACTGGACCTTTCTTGACTTCTTTGATGCAAAATCCTCAATTACATCCCTGTAATAAATATGTCAGTAGTTATATATGAAGGAATATGGAGATTTAAAAAAGTAAACACATTTTACAGCACACGTCCCATTTATTTATTTACTTTTTAGTTAATCACTTTATAAACTTTCTTAAACCATGGACTCACTGTCTCATTTCCTTAGCCTATTTGTAGACTCACCAACTGACCAAAGATAGCGCCAAATACCCATATGATCAATTCATTTGGGTTTATTAGCAATCCTGCGAAACACAGAAGTATCCCTACAGCCCACTAACCAGCAATGGAAAAATGCATAAAAGATGGGGGGGGGGGGGAATCCTTAAATGGTAATAATGGTTTTATTTATATTATTAATCTGGCACAGCTCCCCTGTGCCATTGCGCACAATGGTGCACGCAATAGCACGCGCAATGGCACGCGTTCTAGCACGCGTTATGGAACGCACTGGCGCACTTTCACGCGTTACAGGGCGCGTTACAGGGCGCGTGCCATTGGGCGTGCCTGTAACGCGCGTGTAACGCGTGAAAGCGCGCCAGTGCGCGTGCTAGAATGCGTTCTGTAACGCGTGATATAATAAACACAACGCGTGGCTATGTGAACACTTTGGCTTGCCATAGGGGCGCTGCCTGGGCCGAAGCAAGCAAGACAAAAAAAAAAAAAAAGACGGTCATATGCTGGTGCCCCATAGAGGATTGCGCTCTGGTCCGTCGCCCAGCCTGCCCATAGCTAAAACCGGGTCTGGTGTTTGATATTTGTCAGAATATGAATCGAAAATTCACTCACTAAATGTATTCACTTGCTCACTCGTCATCTGAACCCACTTTATCCTCACTAGGGTCACAGGGGTCACTGGGCCTGATCCAGAGTGGGTGAAAGCGGGGTACACCCTGTATGAGTCTCCAGTTCATCTCAGGGCTGAACACATATAGACAAACAGTCACTCTTATATTCACACCTATTGGCAATTTATATTAACCAATTAATCAGTGCATGTGTTTGGATGGTGGGAGGCAACCAGAGTACCCGGCGAAAACCCACGTGGACACGGGGAGAACATGCAAAATCCACACAGAAAGGTCTGGTGTGGGAAACGAACCAGGGTCCTTCTTGCTGTCAGGCACGAGTGCTAACCACTGCACCACTGTGTATTAATGAAATGAAAAGTAATGAGTACACTGGCTGTGTCCAAAATAACCCCCTAACCATAGTGACTATATAGGGACCACACCATTGTGTAGGAGTGTCTGAATGTTATTTATAATCACTATATAATGCACTCAATGTATCCCACAATCCACCACGAAATGTAGTGGACATTCGATGGTCACTAAACAAAGCATGATATCCCATCATGCATTGAACAAATTGAAAAATTGCCAAAGGACGGTGAGATTTATGGTTAAAAGACACGTTAAGTTAAGTCTGTATGTTGGATGACAGGCATCAGACAAGAGTTGTTTAACAGTTTAATAAAAGTAAAACAGCTGTGAGTCAAGTTTATTCCATTTTTTAAATTTATTTTATTGCACAGACAGTAGAACAATTAAAAAGTCTTTTAATTTTGTGACAGATGACACTGGCACACTGTAATTGTTCGACAGTGATGACACGATTAAACCATAGTAGTGTCCGAAAGGTTTTCAATTGAGTTCATCATGTCGTCTACTACATTTATTTCTGTATGTACAGTAGGGAGTAGGAGGAGTGATTTCAGACACAGCCAGTGTCTTCAGTGTGAATAGGAATTTCTCAGATGGAAGAAAGTGGTCAAAAATACATCATCACTTATGTCATCAGGTCACAGGCATTATCCACTGAACACAGAACAGAGACAGAATTTTTTTTTTTTACCACTTTCTTCCATCTGAGAAATTCATATTCATCCTGAAGATAGTGTACTCATAACTTTTGATTTCATAAATTAAATTTTTTATGTTATAACTTTTCAATTCGTGTTCTGATAAATATCAAACACATTATAAAAACAAAAGGCAAATATTTATTTTATTTATGCTCAACTACAACCAAAGACACATGCATATGCCAAACATGCATTACTTTCCTGTGAATATGTTTCATTTTGACCCAAAAATCGCTCTTTAAATAAACAGGACACCTAAAGCTAACAAGCATACTTCTTTAACCGCATGAAGATCTTTTCTCTGTAGATCACAGTAAAAGAGTCTGGAGTTGCTTTTGTTTTTTATTTTAGTTTGACTTTTGTATTGTTGAGAGATTAAAAACAATGAGAGGGAATATGCAAGTCATAATTAATCTAACATTTAAATATTTCTTTTCTGCAAAAAAAAACTGGACTGGGACTTTTGATAAAATAGATAATCCAGTCTATAATAAAAGTAATATTTCATGTGATATGCAGTAACTAGTATTCATTTTGTATGCACAAAGGAGTACTTTATTTTATTTCTATACATATATATATATATATATATATATATATATATATATATGTGTGTGTGTGTGTGTGTGTATGTATTTACCCTCACTACCTAATGGCTACTTTGCCTACAAGTGATGATTACAAATTTGGTCCTCATGACACGTGGAAAGCAGTGTGAGTGTGTGTGTGTGTGTGTGTGTGTGTGTGTGTGTGTGTTTTAGGGTGACCACCTGCTCATGAGCATGTGGCAGGTTTTTGAAGGACAATGTGGGATGCCATCCATGTCGCACCACCCTCTGCCGCTGGCATATTCACAGATAGTGGATGACAGCAGTATATAGCACATACACCTGACATCAGGGGCCACATTCAACCTGTTATGATCTGCAATGGGCTGCACCAGTAAAATGAAAACATACTAACCTATAAATAATGACTATGCCCAATTTTTGTCATTGCTTTAGTGCAAAAAAACACCCATAAAATTACTTTTATAATATTATTTAAGTATAATTTATTCTAAAATTACACTTTTATAAATTATCCAAATGCAAAAAAGTGACATTTCATAAGGAAAATAAGGCCAATGTGTCATGTCCTGTACCTTGTAGTTTCTGTTTCCTTCTCTGTCTGTGTGTCTTTTCTGCTCTGTGTGTCTGCTCTATGTTCTCCCTGTGTTTCACCTCTCACCTCATTCTGTTTTCCCCTCTTGATTAGATTATGCGACTCACCTGATGGACCCAGGTGTGTCCATCAGGTGAGGAGCATATAAGACCGCATTCTGGTCTGAGACCTCTGCCAGATTATCATGACCAGTCCTCTGATTTTCCAGCAATTCTGTATTTCCTGTATTCCGTGTACCAGTCCCGTTTCTGTCCGACCTCCGTTTTCTGCCTGTTATCCCTGTCTGTTTTTGAACATGGTCCGGAACCTGTTAAGTCTTTCGCCGCCTGCCCCGACCCCGGAAGGAACCCCGACTACGAGACCCGCCGCCAGCCCCGAACTTGGACCGGATCCGACCTGAAACCAGTCTCACTCTCAGAACAGAGGAGAACATCCGTGCCCGGCTTGGATAAGTACAGCCCAGCGCTGAGAGACTTCAAAGGGGACCTGTCCTCGCTTATCTGTATTGTGATATTATTCTGTGTGAGAATAAATAGTTGTTTGGACTTTTACGCACGCCTCCTGTTTTGCGCTTGGGTTCTCCGTGGTCTGTTACACAATGTTATAATTTTTCCATGTTTTTTGTTTTGGATCAGTTCACACTTAGTAACAAAAGCATAAAATGGTTCAAAATTTGTGTAATGTTCTTTAGACATGTCAGGTTATTCACATTTTATTGTTTCAAGATAGTTTGTAAATGTAAATTTCATAATTTAAGGTTATTTTTGTTGTCATTTATAGGCAAAGAAAAAACTGAGAAGAAAATATGGAGTAATTTATAGGTCATTGTGCTCTTCATCACACGGGCCACATTGGAATTATTGGTGGGCCACATTTGGTCCTCAGGCCACATGTTTGAGGCCCCTGCCTTATAAGGTATATTAATAATATCCTATTCCACTGTTATTGGTAATGTAACGTTATGAACAGGCCACCAAATGTGTAGTTTTTAAAAAAATAAACATTCACAATATTTTGACCATTAAATGACTTGACACATGCACTTAGGGTTTACTGAAGATACTACATTATATTTATTAATTATATTGTATCATTTATTTATTTATTTTTCATTAAAATGTGTTGACTTTAAATGACTCATAAGTGTTTCACCACCATATGTTGCACCTGCGTTCTTCACCACTGTCACCACTGTGTGTGAGTGCGCTGTTGTCATGACAACGTAAAAGTTTACAGTGAGGGGTGGGTGGTGAATGGGTGACTGTAGTGTGGAGAAATGTCACGTCATGTTTGACTGCTTGGGGTTTCCTGTGGACGCATGAATTCAGCTTCAAACGCTGTACCCGCATGCACCATGTGGGACGGTTGGTCACCCTCGTGTGTGTTTGTGTGTGTGTGTGTGTGTGTGCTGAAGTCCGCTAAAAAATATCACTGCCAGTCTGGGGAGTTTTATCTCCAACCTCTAGAGCAGGGGTAGGGGTCCTGGAGGGCTGGTATCCTGCATGTTTTAGATGTTTTCCTCTTCCAACACACCTGGTTCAATTAATGTGATCAGCTCATCACCAGCCTCTGCAGAAACCTCATAATGGTGTAATGGCTTCCAGGTGTGATGGAAGAGGGACATTTGAAACATGCAGGATACTGGTAGCCTGGAAAGACCGACTACGATATGAATTCATAGTCTGGAGACGATCTATAGACTGAGCCAATGTGTACGGGTGCCATCAAACTGCTCTGCACGTAATAGGCCAGAGCTATGACCAATCGGAGCAAGAAACAATGTGACGTATCCAGGGCGACGAAAACTAGTCTAAACTAGCGTCTATCTGGTTGTTTTAACAACCTATATGCTAGGCTAATTAACACACTGGTAACAGTGGAGGAAAAATATCCAACTGGATACATTTACAGTGCCTTGCGAAAGTATTTGGCCCCCTTGAACTTTGTGACCTTTTGCCACATTTCAGGCTTCAAACATAAAGATATAAAACTGTAATTTTTTGTGAAGAATCAACAACAAGTGGGACACAATCATGAAGTGGAATAAAATTTATTGGATTTTTCAAACTGTTTTAACAAATAAAAAACTGAAAAATTGGGCGTGCAAAATTATTCGGCCCCTTTACTTTCAGTGCAGCAAACTCTCTCCAGAAGTTCAGTGAGGATCTCTGAATGATCCAATGTTGGCCTAAATGACTAATGATGATAAATGGAATCCACCAGTGTGTAATCAAGTCTCCGTATAAATGCACCTGCACTGTGATAGTCTCAGAGGTCCGTTTAAAGCGCAGAGAGCATCATGAAGAACAAGGAACACACCAGGCAGGTCCGAGATACTGTTGTGGAGAAGCTTAAAGCTGGATTTGGATACAAAAAGATTTCCCGAGCTTTAAACATCCCAAGGAGTACTGTACAAGCGATAATATTGAAATGGAAGGAGTATCAGACCACTGCAAATCTACCAAGACCTGGCCGTCCCTCTAAACTTTCAGCTCATACAAGGAGAAGACTGATCAGAGATGCAGCCAAGAGGCCCATGATCACTCTGGATGAACTGCAGAGGTCTACAGCTGAGGTGGGAGATTCTGTCCATAGGACAACAATCAGTCGTATACTGCACAAATCTGGCCTTTATGGAAGAGTGGCAAGAAGAAAGCCATTTCTTAAAGATATCCATAAAAAGTGTCGTTTAAAGTTTGCCACAAGCCACCTGGGAGACACACCAAACATGTGGAAGAAGGTGCTCTGGTCAGATGAGACCAAAATCGAACTTTTTGGCAACAATGCACGACGTTATGTTTGGCGTAAAAGCAACACAGCTCATCACCCTCAACACACCATCCCCACTGTCAAACATGGTGGTGGCAGCATCATGGTTTGGGCCTGCTTTTCTTCAGCAGGGACAGGGAAGATGGTTAAAATTGATGGGAAGATGGATGGAGCCAAATACAGGACTATTCTGGAAGAAAACCTGATGGAGTCTGCAAAAGACCTGAGACTGGGACGGAGATTTGTCTTCCAACAAGACAATGATCCAAAACATAAAGCAAAATCTACAATGGAATGGTTCACAAAAAAACATATCCAGGTGTTAGAATGGCCAAGTCAAAGTCCAGACCTGAATCCAATCGAGAATCTGTGGAAAGAACTGAAAACTGCTGTTCACAAACGCTCTCCATCCAACCTCACTGAGCTCGAGCTGTTTTGCAAGGAGGAATGGGCAAAAATTTCAGTCTCTCGATGTGCAAAACTGATAGACATACCCCAAGCGACTTACAGCTGTATTTGCAGCAAAAGGTGGCTCTACAAAGTATTAACTTAAGGGGGCCGAATAATTTTGCACACCCAATTTTTCAGTTTTTTATTTGTTGAAAACGTTTGAAATATCCAATAAATTTCGTTCCACTTCATGATTGTGTCCCACTTGTTGTTGATTCTTCACAAAAAATTACAGTTTTATATCTTTATGTTTGAAGCCTGAAATGTGGCAAAAGGTCACAAAGTTCAAGGGGGCCAAATACTTTCGCAAGGCACTGTACATGTTTATCCGACCATCGACTGAATATAAGTTCAACCCTGTCGTCATTGTGCTAAACCCGCCCTACAGTCTGGCTACACAGATGGAGTGTTGTGGCAGCCAGGGCCGTTAAAACTTTACTGGTCCTGGCTGAGGCTCTATGGTGCGATGCTAGACCAATGATTCAGGAAAAATTATTATTTTCCACTAGAGGTGCACTAGTTTACTAGACTAGGATACAGGCCCTTAAGGACCAGAATTGCCTACACCTGTACTAGAGATTTAACTGAATGTTGATTGTCCAATTAGAAGCTATGACTATGGCTGCCCCCCCCCACTCCCAACTGTTACAATATGGACTTTTATCGTCATGTCTTGTGAGTTTTCTGTTCATCTTCCTTTTTTTATGTCATTGTTAGTGTCGGCTTTTATTTTGCCCTGTTGTTTCATGTTCACTTTGTCTCGTTTTACTTCCTGTCACTGGTGTTGTCACATCCCCTTTTCATTATGCGTCATGTGTCACACCTGTTTTGTGTCCTATTTAAGTCCTTCATGTGTCTGGATCAAATTGCGAGTTTGTTTTTGTCCTGGTTGCAGCAGATGAGCGTTTTGGTCCACGTCTTGGTTTGTCTGTCTCTTGACTTTGCTTTGTCCTGTGGTTTTTGTCTGTTTTCTGTCCCGTGTCTGTTGTAAATGCTAAATGTTCTGCACTTATGTAGTTCTTTTCCACCTTCATGGTGCTTAAAGTGCTTTACATTAGCCTCACATTCACCCATTCACACACACTCCAGAAGGTTTCTAAGGTTCTGCCAGACCTACTGGGAGCCTACGTCAGGGTACAGTGTCTTTACCCAAGGACACTTCAACATGTGGACAGCCAACCGACCCTTCAGTTATTGGATGGTCCGCTCTACCAACTGAGCCACAGCCGCCCTTGTTGTGTTGCATGAGTTTTCCTTGCCCCTGTTGGACCCCTGTTTGGATTCTGGATACCTGGTTTGACCCCCATCTGTACACCGGTAATGATTTATGGACTCTCCCTGAACTAAATAATTCACTGTTTGATTCTGTTTTGTGTTCTGACCACGGTTCTGCCTTGCCCCCTAGTTGCCGTATCGATCTCACTCCACCAGACGATCTCCATTACAGCACCTCGTCAAACTATCTTTACACATTTATTTAATAAACCTGTTAAAAACTTACTCTTGTGTCAGATCTGTGCATGTGGCTTCACTTTGTTCTTGAGAGCGTATCATCAACATCCTGTTTGCAAAGAGAAAATGGACTTGGTTTGATCCGTCTTAGTCGTTAGTAATTTGCAAAATCTTGTAACAAAAATGTACAGGATGTAAAAACATAAAACAAGTGACATTTCTGGTGACAGTAGTGTTGTCAGATTTGCTGTAAAACGTGTATTCATACTATATTTACTTATTCACTCACATTCATCACACAATGTTCGCAACTCTTCTGACCACGCCCACATAGAAGACAGGAAGTGAAGTGTTTCGTAGCTTTAAGTCCATGCTCTATTTTATATGAATATTTTTTTGTGTAGATTTTTTTTTTCTCCATCAAGTCCATGTTATGTGCCGTGACTATTATGTTTCTCTGAACTGTTGTTTACAATAAAAGGCATTTAATTAGGTTTTCTCAAGTAAAAAGATAGTTAGATACATGCTTTACATCTGAGGTCAAGGGGGTATATGTTCTAAAATCATATGATTCGGGCTGCACCATATTAGAAACAAGTGGCATTGTGATTTTTTTTAACCTTGCGATATGTATGTAATATTCAGGAGTATATAACAGCTGTGTGGTGTTGATACAAACGGTCGAACAGATTAGCGATCGACACAGAACATACGTCTCAGTGTCATTCTTCTTGTAGCCAAAATTATTTAATAAAATTAATAATTAAAAAGTAATAAATACAAGAAAAATAAATAAATGAATAGTACACAAAGTGAAAGAAATAAATACAAATAAATGAATAAAAATAAATTTAAAAAATAACAAATTTAATTAAATAAATAAATAAATACATTTTAACAAAAACAAATGAATAAATAATAAAAAAAATAAAAAAAAATAAGTACACAAAGTGAAATAAATACATATAAATGAATAAAAATTATTAACAAAATAAAATGTAAATTAAATAAATACGTTAAAAAAATGTAATATATTCAAATAAATACATAATAAAAAATAAAATAAAAATAATTGCAGGACCTGCGATGTGACTATTATGCACACATACATTCTAATGACGATGCTCAAACAATATATTGTGCAGCTCGACATATGATCTTTATGAAAACTTTTAAAATCCCAAGCTGATATAGACCAGTGTTTGGAACTCAACCTGCAGTTTGAAGATGCAATATACACTTAGTCATGTTTACTGTTGTATATTTTTTACCAAATTATGATTGTAGTTACATCTTTTAACTAAACCATTTGAGAGTATAGAATATTTTACTGTTTAACCCTTTGATGCATTAGTTATAAGAACCTCACTTTGTTTTTATTTTTCTTTAGGCTGAAAAAACAAATGTGATTGAAATCTTTTAATTAAGCTATTTTTTTATGGAGTTACACAAATGTCCATGTGTTTTAAGCTTTGAACCAAATAAAAGTGTAATTTAAAATGCAATATCAGAACATTTTTAATGCAATTTTTGTTTAAGAATCTGTTAATTACAGTCTAATAACAACAGGTAATTGATTTCTAGGTAAACATGTTAGTTCAGTTCATGTATTAAGAACAGACCAGTTACAGTAATGATATGAACTGACTGATATGGAAGTAAAACAACAAAACCTATGAATATACAAGAGAACAACTGTAGAACAACTGTCCACTGGAGTGACCAGTGTGCATCAAAGGGTTAATATGTACAAATCTTAACCAATTTGATATTTATGTCTTGGCAAAGAATTAAGGACACTTGCAAACAAGCCTGGTTTTAATACATGTCTACAACTACAACGTACATTTCTGCAAAAATATGTAATACATGCAAATTGCAGGACTTTCAAAGCTTCATATTTTGCTTTTTTTTTCATGTTTTAAAGGGTGAGAGAGTATCAGGAAAAACAAAAATAAATACTCAAGACCAAAACAAACTGAGTGGTTGAGATTTGTATTTACAGTTAAAAATAAAATAAAAAAAAAGAGGCTTGCCGCAATATTTTGGAAAATTGCAGATAGCACTCAGTGTCTGAAGCATTCTTATAGAGTGTTTCAAAATGAAAAATTAAACAGAGCTACCACAGAAAGAAAAAAAAGAAGAAGAAGAAGAAAAAAAAGAAATCTCTGTCCCTGTGTGAGAGAGAGAGAGGGAGACAGAGAAGGTCTTTCTGCTAAATTCAACAGGCCAGTATGAAAGCACAGTGATTAAACACAGAGTGAGTTTGCAGTTTTTAAGACCAGCCACTTCATGAGCAGAAGCAGAGCATAAGATTTCAACCACTAAACTGTACACTAGTGATTTTTCATCAGCCTGAAAACGCGAGTCATTGTAATCAAGATATATTTGCATTCATTTATCTGTCATTTAAGTATTTTGGTAACACTTTACATTACGGATCATTAATAAGGTGGTAATTCTATGGTAAGTTTGATGTAATGTCATGGTAATAATGCCTTTATAACCGCTTATTACAAGTAACAGCCATGCAGTTTCTAGTGCAACCACTTTGCGGTTTCTAGATAATAGTGATGCAAACAGCTTTCATTAATGTGGAAATTTCTATGTTCATTTTAATGTTAATTATTTTTGCTTTGTATGTATGTGGATATATGTGTGTCCATATGTACATATGTATATGGGTGTATATGAAGGTATAGGCAGATGTAAAGATATCGAGTATAATTTATAAAATGACAGTATGTGTGTATATGAGTGTATAAGTGTAAAGACATAGTAATATATATTATAGGATATTTTGTATATGAGATATTTTTGTATCTTTTTCATTAACCAACCGGAATAGATTTCTATATGTTTTTTGGCATTTGTATTATTGTTTGGTACAATAGGGGTGGGAGATAATCCTTTTTTTTTTTTTTTTTTTTAACTTCTTCCCACTCTCTTTTGAATATGTTACTCGCCTTCTTATTCTTTATTTAGGCTATATTGTCTTTGTTGGCTTTTAAAAGATCAAATGTTTTTGTGCTTGACATATTCAAAATAAAATAATTTTTTTTTATAGTAATAATTAACAAAGCTAGGTAATTAAGTATGAAGAGGTAATAGTGCATTTTACAACTCTGATACCATGTAATTTCCATTAAATGACTTAACTTGTTCCAGTGTAGCTACAGGCACATACCATCTTATAACTGCATTGACTTGATTTTCTTTCTTTCTCAGTAATAACTAAGTAATTGGGTGGAAACGAGTGATAATGCATTTTACGGCCTTGATGCAGTGGATTTTCCTGTAAATTACCTCCTTGTTTTTCAGGTAATTAAAGAAAAACAAGTTAATCCTGGACTCATTTCTGTAACTATAGATTACCATTTTATTATACTTCAAATGAAAGCTGTTTACATTGCTATAACCGAGAACCTGCAAAGTAACTGCAGTGGAAATTCCTTGATATAAGTGGTTAAAAGGCATTATTACTGTGAAATGACATCAAAATTACCATAATAACAGTGCATTTTGTAATAAATTTTGCCGCATTTCTATTTCCAAAATGTTCTTATATATTTCAAATTGTCCAAATGTCTAATATGTCTAATTACCAGCCAAACCATAAACCACTTGGAATGTTTCCCAAACGGGTCCTTGAGTTTTAATATCACACTACCAAAGCACCTGCTGCTGCAAAATGTAAAAACGTATTATGTAATGCGGCGACATTTATTACAAAATGCGGCTTTATATACAAAATAAAATTAAAAAGTTATTACATTTTGGATGTTTATTACAAAATGTGGCTCTTTGCATCACTATTACCTAAAAACTGCAGAGTAATTACACTGGAAACTGCATGGAAATCAGTTATAATAAGTGGTTACAAAGGCATCGTTACCATGAAATGACCATAGAATTACCACCTTATTAGTCATCCATAATGTAAAGTGTTACCAGTATTTTTTTTTTTTTATCTTTTTATCTTTGTTTTCTCTTTAATTGGTTTTTGCACAGACAAGTCACTCATTAACATTTTCTTTATATCCATAATCCATAAAATCCACAATTTAAAAAGGAAAACAACCCATTCAATATGATTTCCATCAATGGCACAGAACAGAATGTGCTGTATTTTGGAAGGAATTCCTTTTCTTTGTCACAATCATCATTACCAGCATCTGTCTGATCACTCTGAAAAGGGTTTGGTTACTTAGGTTTTTTTCACATTAAAGCACATCCCTGAGAAAAAGGTCATAAAGTGACAACACGTGGTTGCCCTCCTGTGGTCAAGGAGGACTTCACAGTCACGTCAAAAAAGAATGAATAATAATAATTAATCAAATAAAGCAGAAATTACAGACTACTAGATACGGTGGATTTTTTTTTTTTTTTTTTTTTTTATCATTCAGTGTCCACTCTAACACACATTTACATATTTTTTTTTTCCAAGGAATACTCTTAGAAAAGTTTAAATATATTGTAAGAAAATAAATAATCCAATACATTAGTGCAATGCACCGGCCCTTTCGGTAAATCGCGCCCACATATCCTGCTCATATTACATGTCCGCACGCCTTAAAGCAAAGAATAACACATATTGTCATACTGTTGGGAGTCTTGACCCTGTGTAGCAAATATCACAACAAGTTTACAAGAGCTGTCAAAACGATGTGAGGTTCAGAGTGCAGATGATGTCACGATTATTTACCACTGCTTGAAGCTTTATGTTTCACTTGCATAACATTACTCCACTTGACAGTTCCAGGCAGAATATTTACACAAGGCATACAGTGGAGCGCCTCACGTCAAGACGCTTGTAGTCAAAACACAGCAGCTTCAGTTCACAGTTGTTTTAGTGTGGCACTTCCCAGACCAGCTGCTTTTCTTTTTTTTTCTTCCTCTCCCCTCAGTTCTAAGTTTTTTTGGTGCGAGACTTTGAGCCTCCCCGCTTCTGTACTTCCACGTCTGGATGACAGTGAAAAGGGGGGAAGCACTGGTGCACTGAGACAGGCTGAATGGAGCTAAACCGACGCTCCTCAAATTCCTCCCAAAGTTGCAGAGAAGACAGAGACGGGAGGTGGCGGGATGGTCAAACTGGGTGATGATGTCGAACCGTGAGATCTAGGACGGTGGTGGTCCCAGTTCAGAGCTCTGTGGTCTCCCAGCTTACCTCCCGCGGAACCTGGCGTCATTTAGTCCCAGTGTGGATGACGGTGACAGTGGAGGGTTGTGGTCGTGAAGGTTCTGCCACCACAGACGGTTCCTCTCCAGCTGAGGACGGAGACTCCGAATCCTGATTGTACGCTTTAGTAACAGCAGGAGGTAAAGGAGCAATGGGAGCACCTATAGGAGAAAATACAGAGACAGGAAGATGTGGAGTGACATAAATGAATACACTGCTCTACACGTTTTTATAAAGTATCTGCTTCACACCACTACATGTGTTAAATATTACACATTTTAATAAGATGAATCAGAAAACAAATGACAAAAGTGCTGCTTATCTCATGTTTTATATATATTTCATATATATGATGGTTTTGTTATTCCACATACATGGAGGTTTATGTACATGTACACAATAAATGTATAAATATTCCACTAGAACGAACCTGTAAAGTGAAAGTGGATCAGAATGTGCAGAGGGGTGTTTCTTATGAATCAAAAACAAAAAAAAAAGCACTGAGGTTTTAGTGGTTTAATATGAAATAAATCCTATTATTTTACTATAGAGGAAAATGTGTTTTTTCTTCCACAGTAAATTATTTTAAAACATTCTATTTTTGTTTTACAATTTTCTGGGCAAATTATATATATATATATATATATATATATATATATATATATATATATATATATATATATATATATATATATATATATATATATATATATACTGTATATATGTATATACACACACACACATGTATATGACCCCTTCTGAATACTTATTGCATTAATAGGTTTATCATGTAAATACCTCTTTCTGAATTCTAAAGACATAAGTCATTTGTTCCATCTCATAGATTTCTCTCACTTTCTTAATCCAGATATTATATGTGGGAGGTTCAGTTTTTAACCACTTGATAGTGATGCATTCAGTTGTATTTTTGGTTATTTCCCTTGAAACTTTCTGGGATTGTGCCCAAAATATTATTATTATTTTTTTTTTTTTTTTACCTCAAATGATTTGATATTTTAATTAATTAATGACACATCTAATAACACATTTATCTATTTAATTTCAACTTTAATTAATGAATGACATATTTGATTAATTCATTGGGCGGCTGTGGCTCAGTTGGTAGAGTGGGTCGCCCAATGACCGAGAGGTTGGCGGTTCGCGTCCCAGTTCTGGCTGTCCACATGTCGAAGTGTCCTTGGGCAAGACACTGAACCCTGACTTAGGCCCCCAGTAGGACTTACTGTAAAACCTTAGAAACCTACTGGTGTATGAGTGTGTGTGTGAATGGGTGAATGAGAGGCTAATGTAAAGCGCTTTGAGCACCATGAAGGTGGAAAAGCGCTATATAAATGCAGTCCATTTACCATTCATTTTCAACATGTTAAATCAGGGGTGTCAAACTCATTTGGGTTCAGCATTCAGCTAAATTTGATCTGAAATGGGCCGAGCCTTTGGAAAAATAACATAATAACGAATAAATAATGTCAACTCCAAACTTTTCTCTATATTTTCAAGTGAAAAATGTAAAATTGAACAATGAAAATGTTTATATCAACAAACGATCTTTTCAAACAACATGAATAACATGAACAAAGTGAAAGAATAAGGAGATTTTTTTTAACAATTTCTGCTTTTGTTTATAAATTCTACATGTCCATTATAACTTACAGTGGGTCTGAAAATACACAAAACATTTAATATCAGGCAGAATATTGTCTCTTAAAATATTTTAGGTTTAGGAAGGTTTATTGTCATTCAGGTGTTAAATTAACTACCGCCACAAACATCACAACAAACTCCATTTAGTTCATTTAACTGAAACTTTAACATCAGGACAAACCACGGCCAATTATTTCAGCAGATTATACAGAACTGTACTGAGAACAGCACAAAGACCTGGACCCATTCTGGTCTACAAAGGATCTAAGTGTCACTCACAGTCCTTCAGGGAGAGTGGGGCACAGTCCACAGACTGGCTCTTGGCCGGAGCTCGGGTCTGGGGGCCGGACAGGGACTTGGAGTTGTGGAGGCTGCCAGCGAAACTAGTGCCAAGCTGCAGACGCCTCATGTGGCGAATCACAGCCGTGGCGTTAAAAGCTTGCTGTGGTGGAAGAGAGGAGGTGGAAAAGCATGAATGCAGACTTCTGCTATATGAAAATAAACAAATAAAATGGTATTTTTGGTTCACATTAGAGCTGTGTATCCAACAGTATTATTTTATGGAACATTACATTTCAATACATTTCAGTGATGACAACTCACACATGGATTTTTATACATTTTTACAAATGATACTGTATGTAAAATTGTAATTTACAAACTGTGACACATAGATTCATTCTGAAGTTTTAAAACTGCTATAACTGGAAAAATGCATGTGTTCAAATACAAAAGAGCTGATAATTATCATGTGCAGGAATAAACATCTTTATATTTCACTGTGAAGGCAAATGTCAGCATTGTTATTAATAATATTCATGTATTTCTCTTCTACAATCTAAGTGTATTATGTCTTATTTTATCATATATTTTTATTCTTACATTGCACAAGATAAATAACCTACTACATTGCCATTTTGCTTTATATTCCATTGTATTTCTATTCTTTTGTTAAGAAACTTCATTGAATGAGAATAGAGAGAATAGAGAAGTTTTATTTATTCACGAAGGGCATTGTGTTCCTTCATGGTATACACCGTCAAGAAAAGAAGAAAAAAATAAATAAATACATGTCATTCGTACAACATACACATGATGGGTGTGTCATAATAATAAATAAATACATAAAACAGAAACAGAAACAGATCTGTGCATTTAGCAGCTGAACAACAGAAGGAATAAATGATCTTAAATACTGTTTGCTTTTCCCAAGAGTATAATGGTATTAATACAAATTCTTTATTAAGAATATGTTCCTGATTGATAATGTGATAATGCCTTTTGCTTTTTTCTCCCAGAGAGTGTTTAGGTCTGTCATTTTGGAGCAGATATTAACAGTTTTATTTAGACAGTTCCTATCCTTCACTATAATGTTATTTTACAAACATAAATACATACAAAAATTGACGTTAAAAAGCAGTGCAGAGGAAGCGTCATCGATGCTACGGCAGTGTTTGTGATCAACACCCAGCTCTGGGTTTAATAAAACTCATCCTCACCCTCCATTTGCTTTTGGCAAAGTTTTTCCTCATCTGTCGGCTGACGGATTCATGAATGTTCTTGCACAGAGCTGTGTCTCCAGCAATCCTGAAAATGAAAGTCAAGCCCTTTTAGAAGATGTGAATTCACACATACTGACACAGCATCGCTATCCTATTCAGTAATATCCTGGGGTGGCTGTTGTGTTGCTTTCCCTTTTGGGTTGGGACTCATTTATTTTCATTCACACTGGTGTGCAGCTTCCTCACTGCTTCACTTTGTGTCACATTCATCATAATAACTCTGGATGACATCATATCAGCGGAGGCCATTTCTCTGTTATGAAACCTGTTACCATTGTCAATAGTAGGACTGTGCGATATTACAAAAAAACTTACATTGCAGTTTTTTTTTTGTTTTTTTTTTACCCCTGCGATATATATTGCGATATGAAAAAATTTTCAGAAGTATAAAACAACTGTGTGGTGGCGACGCAAACGGTCAAACAGATTAGTGGTCAACACAGAATATACGTATCAGTGTCATCCTTCTTGAAACTGAAATAGTTAAATAAAATTAATACTTTAAAATAGATGAATTAAAAAAAAAATTTAAAAAAATTAAAAATAAAATGAAATTAATAATTTTAAATAAATAACTAAATAAATAAATTAAATAATAACAATAAAAATGACTTACAAAAATTAAAAATACATAAAAAATACTAATAATTAAAAAAATTAAACATTTAAAATTTTGAAATAAAATAAAAATTATTAAACAAATACAAAAATCAAAAACAAATACATAAAAAAATTAAATACAATTATATATATATATAAATCCATAATGAAATAAATAAAGAAAAATAAATAATTACACATAGCTGATGTTTTGGGTGATTTTTCTCTTGTTCATTTTTCAGTGTTGTTACCAGTGACTCACTCCAAACTGGTTCAGAATGATTGTCATGTGCTCAGTGTGTGTCAGGTTCTATTTAAATTAGAAAATGTTGACTTCATTCGTCTCCTACATTTCAGGACCTGTCATGTGACTACTGTGAACACGTACATTGTGATGTTGATGCTCAAATATGGAGCGATTTTTGGGACAAAATTAAGCGTATTCACAGGAATGTCATCTGTGCATATTTGGGTAAGTATGGGTCTTTGGTTGTAGTTGAGCATGAAATAAATATTTGTAAACTCTAAAATGAGTCCATTTGTCACAATACAAATCAAAAAGTTACGACATCAACAATTATATTTACAAAATAAAAAGTTATGAGTACACTGTTGTCAGTACGAATACAAATTTCTCAGATGGAAGAAAGTGGTAAAAAAATACATAATTCTCTGTCTTTGTTTTGTGTTCAGTGGATAATGACTGTGACGTGATGAAGTACTAACCCCAGATAGCGTCTGCATTTATTGTATATTGTATATTTCCTGTCAACCTTGTAACTGCTAGTGCTACAGGCTATATATTATGTCCTCTATTGTAAGTCTGCCAAATGTAATGTAATGTAAAAGTAAAAATGGACTCATTTTATAATAATAATCTGAAAATGCACAATTTTAGAGATTGCAAATATTTATTTTATGCTCAACAGCAACCAAAGATGCACCTTATTTTTCTTAATGCTTTTTAATGTTGTACATGCATGGGTGAAGGTTGAATGTTTCTGTTTTTATTTCAATGAAGCCATGACAGAACATTTCTGTTTTGAACTGAAACAGACAATATCTATCTATCTATCTATCTATCTATCTATCTATCTATCTATCTATCTATCTATCTATCTATCTATCTATCTATCTATCTATCTATCTATCTATCTATCTATCTATCTATCTATCTATCTATCTATCTATCTATCTATCTATCTATCTATCTATCTATCTATCTATCTATCTATCTATCTATCTATCTATCTATCTATCTATCTATCTATCTATCTATCTATCTATCTATCTATCTATCTATCTATCTATCTATCTATCTATCTATCTATCTATCTATCTATCTATCTATCTATCTATCTATCTATCTATCCCAAATGTGCATAGATCACTTTCCTGTGAATACGCTTAATTTTGTCCCAAAAATCGCTCCATACTCAGACAACACATTGTGCAGCTCTAGTTAAAAGCACATATTTGTATCAGCAGAACCACCTGCCTTGAACCTAAAAGCTCCATTAGCGTCTAAAACAGACTTTTTTCACGTGGGCTGCTATGGTCTTGTTAACTCGACTCAAGCCTGGGACGACGGGCTAATTGTTGAATAAAGCTTCAATATTTTTCAAGGGTCCTTTAGGATGGCTGCTACTAATTGGCAGCCATTTATTCAGCAGATTTCTTGGTGCCATGGTGACAGATGACAGTGGGAGGACACGCTTTCCATAACAAATGCGTAAGGCTGGCGATCTGCGTCATCCTGCTGTTTAACCATGCTGAGACGTGTGCTTCCCTGTGATTGTCTGGTTGTGGCGATGGTGCGTTTCTCACCAGGGGTGCTCAAGAGCCTGGTCACATGTGAACCTCTTCTCTGGGTCCTTCTCCATTAAACAGCTGATGAAGTCTTTGGCTGTGGAGTGACATGAAAAGGTCAAGAATGTACCCAGCTCAGAACTTCTGCCTCACTCAGTTGGATTTGAATTAGAGCTGCATGATATTAGAAAAAAACCTGATATTGTCATTGTTTTTTTTGTAGTTTTTTTTTTTTAACCCTGCGATATATGCTATATGAAAAAAATACTCTGAAGTATAAAACAACTGTGTGGTGTCAACGCAAATGGTCAAACAGATTAGTGGTCGACACAAGAATATATGTTTCGGTATCATCCTTATTGTAGCTGAAATAATTGAATAAAATTAATAATAAAATAAATAACTAAAAAGAAGTAAAAAGAAATAAAAAAGAAATTAATAAAATACAATAAATAGAAAAAATATATACAAATAATAAAAAATAAAAAGTAAAAAAAAATACATAAATTTGCGAACTGAGCTGTATACATTGCTGTTATCTAGCACTGGAAATTGCATATATATATATATATATATATATATATATATATATATATATATATATATATATATATATATATATATATATTACTTGTAATAAGCCATTAAAAAGACATAATTACCACAAAATGACATCAAAATTACCATAGATTTACAACCTTATTAGTGATCCGTAATTTAAAGTGTTACCAAATAATCAATATCAGATCACTAAAATGAAGATTGATTTGGTATTTTTTTCCCCAAACCTTTCTGTTTGATTATACTTCATTATGTGAATTATGGCAAAATAAACACCCCCCTCCATTTTTTTTTTTAATTATTAAATTGTGACGGGAATATTCTTTATTCATAATCATATTCGTGTTAAATGACTTGTGTCTGTGTGCTTGAGTCCTTTCTTTTCTGTCCCATTTTTAAAATGTAACGATAAACAATAATCAGTTTTTGGGTCATGACAGTATAAACTCACCGGAGTCTGATATGTCATCCCAGTATGGAGCGTCAAACTCGTAGTCTGCCTTGAGAATCTGCTCAAAAAGCTTGGAGTCATTCTCATCGTAGAACGGAGGGTAACCGCAGAGCCTGGCAAGATGGACGATTACACAACAGTCTGTGAGATCGCCAACATCCAACTGATGTTAGAAACTTTAACCTAAATCTAAAAGGATTTGTGTGGCCTAATCCTATTCACTAGCAGTTAGATTTTTTTTTTTTTTTTACACGGCGTGCCAGAGGAGATGGTCCAGAGGGATTATAAACACTACATGGTACTAAGAGGGGACACAGGGGACAAAACACTTCATTTTCACATACTGGGGGGGGTAGGCATGCCAACATCACATGTGTAACATAACCAGACCATAGCATCTTTATTTATAAAAGCACTTTAAGACAGACACAGAGGACACACTACAAGACATAAAACACACAACAGAGAAGGAGAACAAGGCAATAAAATACATCTAATAATACAGTAAAAAGTCCTAAAAGTACACAGATAAAAAAAGAAATTAAATCATCATGCAATAAAATAATTAAAATCAATGAACCGCTGAGACAAAGGCCACAAAATAAAAATGTGTTTTAAGATGAGATTTAAAATTGGACAGTGTAGGTGACTGAGCACAGGGACATTAGACCAAAAGGTAAGTTAAGTTAAGTTAAGTTAAGTTAAGTTAAGTTAAGTTAAGGTAAGGTAAGGTAAGGTAAGGTAAGGTAAGGTAAGGTAAGGTAAGGTAAGGTAAGGTAAGGTAAGGTAAGTTAAGTTAAGTTAAGTTAAGTTAAGGTAAGGTAAGGTAAGGTAAGGTAAGGTAAGGTAAGGTAAGGTAAGGTAAGGTAAGGTAAGGTTAGGTAAGGTAAGGTAAGGTAAGGTAAGGTAAGGTAAGGTAAGGTAAGGTAAGGTAAGGTAAGGTAAGATAAGATAAGATAAGATAAGATAAGATAAGATAAGATAAGATAAGATAAGGTAAGGTAAGGTAAGGTAAGGTAAGGTAAGGTAAGGTAAGGTAAGGTAAGGGTGGCTGTGGTTCAGTTGGTAGACTGGGTCGTCCAATGACTGAAGGGTTGGTGGTTCGCGTCCCGGTTCTGTCTGTCCAAGTGCCCTTGGGCAAAGACACTGAACCCTGACTCAGGGTCCCAGTAGGACGGACAGAGGCTTAAAAACCTACTGTGTATGAGTGAATGAATGTGAGGCTAATGTAAAGTGATTTGTTCACCATGAAGGTGGAAAAACATTATAGAAGTTCAGTCCATTGACCATAATATGTTCCTTTATTAATCCCACTAGAGGAAAGTCCAGGTCTACAGCACATGAGTAATCACTTCTATAAATAAATAATTCTATATACAATCCATACACATTCAATATATGTTATGTATTCTTTCAGCTGCAGGAAGACGGACCACACTTGGAATGTTTCATTGTTTGTTGGAACTTATTTTGGTTTAATTTTTTTTTTCATTTATTGGGTTTTATGTCCATTACACTTTATCTATCAATCACATTGTCACAATAATTTCATGAGACAAGTTTCAAGGTATTTAATTTCACTTTCAGAGGCAACAGTGCATAGAAAATGTCACCCCTCATCCTGGTTATTATTCTCATTCACAGGTGGTTTGTCATTTTATCAAATTCTTTTTGCTGTGACAAGATGATACACATCTGAACATATACATTTATGTAGGTTTAATGGAAAATAGTAAATTATATTATTATTATTATTATTATTATTATGTATTAATTTCCCTCCCTTTGGTTAACACATATCTGGTTATACAATGTAAATTCTGTTGAATGAGTTCATATAATCTCTGTAGGTCTATTTATGCATCGTTCAGTTTTGAAGTGTATAGGCAGGGGAAAGTTCATTAGAGGAAACTTGACATTTCATTATGTCAAGTTGCTGGTGAGAAGTCGGGGTGAGATTAAATAAGCTTTTCTTCTTCCCACTGCTTTTCGAACATGGACAAATTAATTAGATTTATTGGACTTGCATGTATTCTGTTCAGAGTTTTTGTATCACACACTGTTGTATGTAAGTGTATGTGCGTTGTTTGCTCATTTGCTCGAAATAAATGAAAATGAAATGAACGGAAATGAAATTGTTGGGTTCTATAAATAGATTTCTATCACTTTGAGGATCGTGGTACAATTTCTATATATTACTGAGTTTTGGGAGGCTGGTTTTATATTAAAAAAAAAGTCTGCAGCAGTTTAAAAAGAAAAGTTTTGGAAAATTTATAAGAGCCTCTCAACACATAAACGTCATAATAGATGCTGAGACACCAATTGAGCCCAATAAAATCTTATGAATCATACTGTGTGAAAGCATGAAAAAGTGACATGGCTCTGAATTATTCTGATTATTTTCACAATGAGCATAATACATTTTCTGCAGTTTTATGGAACCAATGACACAACAACTAAAATAGTTTATTAGGGTTTATTTCCTGCAGTCTATTAAAGATAAGATAAGATAAGATAAGATAAGATGAGATGAGATGAGATGAGAAGAGATGGGATAAGATAAGATGAGATGAGATAAGATGAGATAAGATAAGAAAAGATGATTTAAGATGAGATGAGATAAAATAAGATGAGATGAGATAAGATAAGAAAAGAAAAGATAAGATGAGATGAGATAAGATGAGATGAGATAAGATGAGATGAGATGAGATAAGATAAGATAAGATAAGATAAGATAAGATAAGATAAGATAAGATAAGATAAGATAAGATAAGATAAGATAAGATAAGATAAGATAAGATAAGATAAGATAAGATAAGATAAGATAAGATAAGATGAGATAAGAAAAGATAAGATAAGATGAGATAAGATGAGATAAAATAAGATGAGATGAGATAAAATAAGATAAGATGAGATGAGATAAGATGAGATGAAATGAGATAAGATAAGATGAGATAAGATGAGATAAAATAAGATGAGATGAGATAAGATAAGAAAAGATAAAATAAGATAAGATAAGATGAGATGAGATAAGATGAGATGAAATGAGATAAGATAAGATAAGATAAGATGAGATAAGATGAGATGAGATAAAATAAGATGAGATGAGATAAGATAAGAAAAGATGAGATAAGATGAGATGAGATAAGATAAAATAAGATGAGATGAGATAAGATAAGATAAGATGAGATGAGATAAAATAAGATAAGATGAGATAAAATGAGATGAGATAAGATGAGATGAAATGAGATAAGATAAGATGAGATAAGATGAGATAAAATAAGATGAGATGAGATGAGATAAGATAAGAAAAGATGAGATAAGATGAGATAAGATAAGAAAAGATTAGATGAGATAAGATAAGATGAGATAAAATAAGATGAGATGAGATAAGATAAGATGAGATGAGATAAAATAAGATAAGATGAGATGAGATAAGATAAGATAAGATGAGATAAGATGAGATAAAATAAGATGAGATGAGATAAGATGAGATGAGATAAGATGAGATGAGATAAGATGAGATGAGATGAGATAAGATAAGATAAGATAAGATAAGATAAGATAAGATAAGATAAGATAAGATAAGATAAGATAAGATAAGATAAGATAAGATAAGATAAGATAAGATAAGATAAGATAAGAAAAGAAAAGAAAAGAAAAGATAAGATAAGATAAGATAAGATAAGATAAGATGAGATAAGATGAGATAAAATAAGATGAGATAAGATGAGATAAAATAAGATGAGATGAGATGAGATAAGATGAGATAAAATAAGATGAGATGAGATGAGATGAAATAAGATAAGATGAGATTAGATAAGATGAGATGAGATGAGATGAGATGAGATGAGATAAAATAAGATAAGATAAGATAAGATAAGATAAGACTTTATTGATCCCACAACAGGGACATTCACATGTTACAGTAGCCAATGACGTAGAGCAATAAAATAAAACATAGTTTAATATATATTTTCCTATGGAAGCAAATCCTTTTTAATCAGATTTTTTATTCTAAAAGCTGAATATTTTTGCACTGAAATCGAGTATCCCATTAAGGGGAAAAAATATTAAAAAACAAAACAAACCAATCATCAGTGAACTCACAGTATATAAGCGATGACTCCAATGGACCAGCAGTCCACAGCTTTACTGTAGGGCTTCTGAGCTAAAACCTCAGGGGCTGTAGAAAATGACATTATTTCATATGAATAATCAGACTGGATAATATTTAACCAATGCAAACTGTTCTGTGTCACACAAACCAGACAGTATGTGGTCGTGTGCCTGCAGCAGATGGCGTTGGTTAACCCATGGCTACGAGCAGATTAGGCTGGCGCAGGTTTGGCCAACCACTGCATCTCATTATCCCAAAGTAAATCAGAGGTCATGCTCACCCACGTAACCCGGTGTCCCACAGGCGGTGGCCATCACATCACCCGTTCCCTCCATCTTCGACAGCCCGAAGTCACTGATCATGATCTTTGACTCATCATGTGAACTGAAGTAGAGCAGATTCTCTGGCTACAAACAAGAGGAAGCAACGAGTTCTGCATCAAAGAGTGGACTTTTTTATCTGTGGATGTCACTGGTCTCCAAGGAAAATACTTCTGGAATAAAACTAATGACATTTGACCACATGTGTGTTAATGATAAAGAAAAGTCAAGTCTTAAATGATGGTCGGCTCAAGTTTACAAGATAAGTCTGGGGTCAAAAGGTCAAATTTTACTTGTCATTTTACTGAATATTTTGTTAATTTTTTGAATATTTTGACCATTTTCTTTCAAGTATTTTTTTTATTCTACATATTCAATGTTGGTTTTAGTCCATTTTACTGAATATTTTGGTACTTTTTGTTCATTTTCTTGATTATTTTGTTAATTTATAGTCATCTTTAACACCGTCCAATAACACTGGTCTCCAAGGAAAATACTTCTGGAATAAAACTAATGACATTTGACCACATGTGTGTTAATGATAAAGAAAAGTCAAGTCTTAAATGATGGTTGGCTCAAGGTTCCAAGATAAGTCTGGGGTCAAAAGGTGAAATTTTACTTTTCACTTTCAATTTTGTTAATTTTTGTAATTTTTTTTGGATTAATTTGACCATTTTTGTTCAAGTATTTTGTCATTCTATACATTCAGTGTTTGTTTTAGTCCATTTTACTGAATATTTTTGGTAATTTTTGTTCATTTATGGTCATCTTTAACACCGTCCAATAACACTGGTCTACAAGTAAAATGTGAATAAAACAAATGAAATGTTCCCACATGTGTGTTACTGATAAAGAAAACTCAAGTTTTAAATGCTGGTTGGCTCAAGTTTCCAAGATAAGTCTGAGGTCAAAATGTAATATTGTTAGAATTAACAAGAGAATAGGTTTTAGTCCAAAGGAATATTGGTCTCAGATCTACTTTAAAATATTGTCTGCACATGATTATCCATTTACTTTAGACTTAAAAAAACAACAACAAAAATCACAAAATAATCAAGAAAATTCACAACAATAAACAAATTAGTGAAGAAAATATGGAGGAAAATTTAAAAATAGGCAAGACAATAAATAAATGAACCAAAATAATTTACAAATTTTGAAAGAAAATGAACAAAATCATTTGTAAAAACTCACAAAATCAAGACAATTCACAGAAATAAACAAATTAATGAAGAAAATTAACAAAATATAGAGGAAAAGTTAGAAAATAAGCAATGAAATCAACAAAAAAAGAACAAATTGTGAAAGAAAATGCACAGAAGTTATAAAAATTCACAAAGTAATCAGGAAAATTAACAAAAATAAACAAATTAGTGAACAAAATGAACATAATGTAGAGGAAAATTAAAAACAGAACTAACACTGGTCTACAAATAAAATGCTTCCGGAATAAAACTTATGAAATTAAAAAAAGAAACGAGATAAAGCAATTGACCGATAAAGTTTTTTAATCACGATTAATCAAAATGAATCCAAACCAACTTCGCAATTAATCTGATTAAACATTGTAATCATCTGACAGCCCTTAAAAAGTAAATGTTAAATTCAGTGGAGATCATTTATTTCTCTATGGCACATACAATAAACAGGTTTTTATAGTATGTTGCATATTTGCAACAGTAGGTGTTAAGGGGTAACAGACGTACCTTCAGGTCTCGGTGTACTATACCCATGGAGTGGAGATAGTTGACTGCATCCAGGACTTGCTGGATGAGTCGGCTGGCGTCCATCTCTGTGTAGAAGCCCTTCTCTACGATGCGGTCGAATAGTTCACCTCCAGACACACTGTGAGAAAATACAAAAATAACTGAGCAAGAATTTCAACACTTTATTTTCACTGCTTTGCTTTGATTATCCACATGTGAAAATAACACTTAACAGCCCAATCATATTAAATGATCTGGTATGAACCTTACATCACTTATAATCAGAGGTGGAAGTAATTAAGTAAAAGTACTTCATTACTGTACTTAATTAGATTAATTTAGGTATCTGTACTTTTCTTGAGTATTTATTTTATTGTACTTTTCCTCCTTACATTTGGTCAAAAATATCTGTACTTTATACTCTTTACATTTATATAAATATCTGTACTTTATACACTTTACATTTATATAAATATCTGTACTTTATACTCTTTACATTTATATAAATATCTGTACTTTATACTCTTTACATTTATATAAATATCTGTACTTTATACTCTTTACATTTATATAAATATCTGTACTTTATACTCTTTACATTTATATAAATATTTGTACTTTATACTCTTTACATTTATATAAATATCTGTACTTTATACTCTTTACATTTATATAAATATCTGTACTTTATACTCTTTACATTTACATAAATATCTGTACTTTATACACTTTACATTTATATAAATATCTGTACTTTATACTCCTTACATTTATATAAATATCTGTACTTTATACTCCTTACATTTACATAAATATCTGTACTTTATACTCTTTACATTTACATAAATATCTGTACTTTATACTCTTTACATTTATATAAATATCTGTACTTTATACTCTTTACATTTATATAAATATCTGTACTTTATACTCTTTAATTGTACTATTGCATCTCAAAATGTAGACTCTCTCTGATAATGATGCATGATCATATTTATGACTTTTTAATCTCACAATTATGTATTTTTTAATCTCACTTTTATGACTTTTTTAATCTCTTAATAATGATTTTGTAATCTCAATTGTGCTATTTTATGTCATTTTTGACTTTTTCTCATAATTCTGCTTTTTTATCTCATATTTATGACTTTTTAAATCTTTTAATGATGACTTTTTAATCTCAATTGTGTAATTTTATCTCAATTCTGGCTCTTTTACTCATAATTATGACTTGTTTTAATCTTATAATGAGGACTTTTTTATCTCATTATGGGTTGTTTTTTTTTTCATTTTTCCTAAATTTTCCGCCCATATGCACTAAACTAACTGTGACCTGATCAAACACATTTCCTACACAGTGACTCATTTATTTTTTTATACTTTTGAAACTTCTTCTGAGTTAAATAAGTATTATTTCATCCATGGCAAAAACAAAAACAAAAATGCAGTTTTACTTTTTTAACTTCATGACAATTGAGAAGTTGGACTTTTCGACTTTTACTTCAGTAAAGGAGTTGAATCAGTACTTCTACTTTTACCAGAGTATTTTTTTACACACAAGTAGCTGTACTTCTACTCCAGTACAGAATGTGACTACTTTTACCACCTCTGTTAGTGAATTTCATTCATCTAAAAAAAAAAAAAAGCTAAAGATAACTGTGCCTTCACTCCTCCTACTTTTTCGTCACTTACTTTGCTTAAACCTGAACGTGATTTATTTATTTTTTTCGGCTAAAGCATACAATCACAGAAGAAACACTCAACGGGCTTATACAAGGCCTCCACATGAGGATGATTTAAATTTCCATTATCACATTACCATACCATTTTTACATACAAAGATATAAGTGTTTAATGTTTAATCCCAAGTGTCTCAGTATTACAGATTAAATAGATTGTTGTGCGTAAATTGAAACAGAGGATTGCATTATTTTACATACATACCTTCATTCAAAGTGACAGAGAAAAGAAAATGAAGCACTTTTTGTCATACCAATGTCAAAAAAAAATTAAATCTGCATAATGTGTAATTTATCGTTTTGTTTTTTACTCCATTATGAAATTCTTTCCATTTATCTGTTGGATTCAGTCATTCTGAATCAGTCATTTCTTATTTTTATTCAACTTTTTTCTGTATTTGGCACATGTCTGGATTATTAAAACTTTACATTACATGACTCTACGACCTTTATGTCTTACGAACAGCTCTTTTTACTTGAAATTGCGATTACAAAAGGTTGTAGACAAGCGACTCACTTGAGGTTGAACACCAATTACAGAGTACAAGTCTGCTTTCATGGATGGCTGACAGTTTTCTAAGTGAGACTTCAAGACAACATTATGAACCTTGCAGAGGTACAAAGAGGTAATCGCTGCCTAAATTGCTGGTGCATTAGTCCATAACTGCAGAAATTATGTTGTGAGGGCAAAGGAAATCACACTGACATACCCAACACACAGGAAAGTGGTAATAGTGAAGTGGAACAGATGTCACATTACACCTTCAACCACCAACAACTGAAATGCATTTCCAATGACATTTGCCATTTTGAAACAATTTCAACTTTACATCCAAAGGTTACAGCGACGATGGGTCAAAGCTTCAACTTTAAGAGCTTCACTTAGTGTAATGTAGATATTAAAACCACTGCACTTTGATTTTATTCATTCATTTCACTTTGAATTGACGCCTCATGAAAAGGACTAGTACACAACTTTTTTGGGTGACACTTTACATTATGACAAGGGCGTCACAGCCATTTAAAATGTGGGGGTGTTCTAGGTTGTGGCACATCTGAAAATTAACAATTATCCATTAATAATTACATTTTTTTCTATTAAAAAAGTAATATATGGCTGAAAATATTAACAAAAATGTGTTTTTCCTCAATTAAACATTTATTCAATTCATAAGTCAAAATTATGAGATAAAAAGGATTTAAAAAATCAGACACTGATTTTATAGACACTGTTCCTCTTTTTTCTTACAAAAATGTTTTGTCCATGTCAGGGGAGACGACTAAAAATATGTTCCTCAGGGGGAACATCAGTGAAAAAAGTTTGAGAACCACTGGCTTATGGTAAATGTCACAGAACAAGACATAGTTTAGTTAACTTAGTTTAACAACGGTAACATTTCTCATGACTTAGTGGTTGACTGTTTGTTAACACCCGTTTACATTAACGGGCGAACTAAGGTGCGCTTCATTTACATATGCTGTTGTGCCACCCGGGCGGGTAAACAGTTTAAACCATAGATATTGTAACAGCCCTGAAATGTTATTGATGTTTGTTTGGTGTGATTGTGACGACAATAACTGTTTATCCTGAAATAAAAAGTAGGTGACACCAACTCTCTGTCCGTTTCCTGGATCCAGTAACGATACAATATATAAACTCAGGAAAAAGTGGGGGGTATGAAATCATCTGGTTGGAGAAGTGGGGGTGTCACAACACCCCCATCCCCCACGGCTGCAACACCCATGCATTATGATAAGATGGTCATTTCTGTGGTCATTCTCATGTAATTTCATGCTAATAATCCTTAGTGACCACTTATATTAAGTCATTTTCATGCAGTTTCCAGTGCAATTACTCTGCAGTTTCTAGTTAATAGTGAAGCAAACAGTGTTCATTAAAGAGATCATCTGAAGTATAATTAATTTTAGCTCAATTTTTAGATGATTAGGAGTACATACTGTTAAAGTAATATGTAATAATGTTATTGTTCTAATGTATATTGTGTGAAGTGTTGTTTGCTTTTGTTCTCCTGTTCTTTGGGAATGTTCTCAGTTAATCACTGATAGAGCTGCAGTTGGACAAGTGATGAAAAGACAGCAGCTGGATGTCCATTTGCAAATAAAGATGACCCGACAATCAGGGACCTAAAGATTGGACCAGGGCGAGATAACAGCTGAACCCTTTGACGAACCATTGTCTTTTGCGAAACTCTTTGATGAACCTTTTTTTTTTTGCTAAACTCTTTGATGAACCTTTTTTTTTTTTGCGAAACTCTTTGATTAACCTTTTTTTTGCGAAACTCTTTGACGAGCCATTGTCTTTTGCGAAACTCTTTGATGAACCTTTTTTTTTTTGCGAAACTCTTTGACGAACCTTTTTTTTTGTGAAACTCTTTGATGAACCATTCTCTTTGTCAAACCTAAGGCTACATCCAGGAGAGTTTGATACAGTTTAGTTTTGAAACCGTGTCAAAAAAACTTAACAATGGAACCGCTTTAGTAAAAATCCGCGTCAGTATGGTGGCGAAACTCTTGCTGAAAATGATCCAATTCATATACCACACCACTATACGCACGGTAAATTAGTTGCACCGGATACAAGAGAACAATAGACGAAGTAGTTCGCATTCGCCCACATCCCTTTTTCTACCAGTTGCGACACCCACACCAGACACAAACAACAATAATAACACTGGTAACACCCGAACATTAACCCATTCACCACTGCTACTCTGATGTTCACCATTGTCGCTGTCTTGAATGAATGCTACGGGTGCAAGGCTTCGTTTTTTTCTGGTCCAATGGTCATGACGTTGGTGAGAACACATGCAGATACTCGTCAGTTAGGATGAGGAAACAACACCGTATCCAGATCTTCCCACTCTGGGACCTGTTTTCCAAAGAGATCATTTTGGGGTTGATTTTTCTTTCCTTTTTTGTTTTCTATTCCTCTTTTTTTAAATTTTTTTCCCTGTTTTTCTGTCTTTTCTTTTTTCCGGTTTTTGTTTTTCTTTCCCCATTTTTTCCTGAAAATGTCTCTCCCTTTTTGTTTTCTCTTCTTTTTTTCTCCTCTTTTTCCTTCCAGTAAATCGTGGCAGGGGGAAAAAATGAACATACCAGCCAACGTAACAGGCCAATACCAATACAAGAAAAAAATATCGGCTATCGGTCTATCATAAATATTGATGCATAAAGTTCTGTTCAGCTCTGTTAATACATAGTTCCATCAAATATTCAGGTCAGGGGTCTCAAACGTATTTTCTTTCAAGGGCCACATTCAGCCTGATTTGATTTCCAGTAAAATAATAGAATATCATGTAAATATTAACTCCAAACTTCTGTTACAAACTATACAAACAAAAAAGATGGGAAATACCAGAAGAAAACTCAAATTTCCTAGGAAAAATAAATGCAATTTTAACAAAGTTTAGCTTCAACATATCATTTTTACATGAAGAAGCAAAGAAATTGTCAAAATGATACTGAATTTTCTTTAAATATTTCATGTTATTCATACTTATTCAGATTTTTCACATTTTATTGCTACATTATAGTTTGTAAATGTAAATATTTCAATATTTTCATGTTATTTTAAAACTAAAACAAAGATAATTATCACCATAATGTAAAATATTTTTCACATCAAACCAAGAAGAAAATATAGATGTATTATTTTTTGTAGGTTTTTATGTTATTTGACTAGATAATATTGGTCTATATGTGGAACTTGAACTAAAATGAGTTCCACAGCCTTGACTGAAACACTTTGCAAATTCATCTCAAAGACCACATTGGAACCTTTGGCGGGCTGCATTTGGCCCCCTGGGCCGCATGTTTGAGACCCCTGCTTTGGGGGTCATTTACACGAGGACGATTGCAACTAAATATGACAGCATATTTTATCAGAAGTGCTTTTCATTTACACGAAGCCGATGCTATTGTTCAATTCAATTCAATTCAATTTTATTTATAAAGCCCTAAATCACAACAAAGTCGTCTCAGAGGGCTTTACAAAAACATAATCAACAACAGAAATACATGAAAAGTCCCAGGCATCCCCTGTCCTTAGACCCTCCTTTTCGGCAAGAAGGAGGGTATTGTGGTGTGAATACGCACAAATCTGAAGACTCCTTCCAGAGTGGGGCGTTTTGAAGACGCGCTAGTTCGCATCTCCGTCTAAATGGCAAGAAACGCACATCTTCACGTTGCGTGCGTCTTTACGTCACATATGTTCACGTCACATACATTTTCACGTTACATTCATACGCTGAGCAGGTAAAGCAATTCAATGCCAACTTCAATCCCACAGATCTTCCAGCTGCACTGGCACTAGCACTAGCATTAGCATTAGCACTAGCAGCTCTAGTAAATGTACAAGAGTTGTTTTAGTTATTGTACAGAAATGACACACATACTGTACCTGAACAGAGACAGGTGGACAATTACATACGTCAAAAACAGAAAAGGACATGCGGCGGTCTGTCACAGTACTACATAGGCGGCATGCATAGCCAATCGTATTTCGCCTACTGTTGTGTCTTCATATAAACAAGGATTTCCTCCTGAATACGCTCGTCTAAACACGGATGAAAAACTGAAGACGAGACAACACTTTTGCGTCTTCTGTTTTAATCGTCTTCGTATAAATGTCGTCTTAGATGCACAAGTAATGATCTTCTTATTCCAAGTAAAATGATAAATTGTAATATACTACTGCAAATACCCAGACAAGGGCTAATTTAACATGTTTCTGATTCATAAACATTTATTATAAAAGCATAAATGCTCAGGGACATTACATTCATCTTTCAGTTTAATATAATTATGAATCAAATCAATATGAGGTGAAATGTGAAGCACTGTGCTAACCTGAAGACAAACCTGTGTTAACTTTATGTACTTACAGCTGCATTATGAGGTACAGGTGGTTGGAGCTCTCATAGATGTCCTCTAGTGCCACAATATTTTCATGCTTTATCCTGAGAAGAGAAGAAAAAGAAAAAGAAATGATTAAAACAGGAGCTTCTTTGGGGTCAGGTCATGTTGTTCTGGTAAAAGATCAGCATTTCCATCAACTAACTCTATCTCAAAGAAACGTCCTGGGTAAATAAAAATAATTAAAGTAAAGCAAGGTGATAATTGTTTAATATCACTGCTCTCCAATTGTGTAGAAACTGTCTGCTTCAGGCATTAAATGTGTTAAATCTTACATATTTTAATAAGATGAAGCCGAATACAAATGACTTAAGTGCTGGTTAGTTCATGTTTTTAATATATATGATGGTGTGTTATTCTACATATATAATGATTTATGTACATGTATACAATGGATTAGTAAATATTCTATTGGAAAGAACCTGTAAAGTGAATGAATCATAATGTGCAGACAGTGTTTTGAAGTAGATCTGAGAGCAATATTCCTTTGGACTAAAACCTATTCTCTTGTTCATACTAAGAATTTCACATTTGACCCCAGACTTATCATTGAAACTTGAGCCAACCAGTATTTAAGACTTGAGTTTTCTTTATCAGCCACATACATGTCGTAAAATTTAATTTAGTATTCCGAAAGCATTTTACTTGTAAGACCAGTATTATTGGATAGCGTTAAAGATGACCAGAAATTAACTAAATAATCTATGAAATGAAATGAACAAAAACAAACAAATGTATGAATAAGAAAAAATGAACAAATAATTCAGTAAAATTAACAAAAATGAACAAAATACATCAATAAAATGAACAAAAATTATTTTGATCCCAGACTTATCTTGGAAACTTGAGCCAATCAGTATTTATTAAGACTTTTATTAAGATTTTTCTTTATCAGTAACTCACATGTGGGAATATTTCATTAGTTTTATTCTAGAAGCATTTTACTTGTAGTCCAGTCCAGTGTTATTGGACAGTGTTAAAGGTGACCAGAAATTAACAAAACAATCAAGAAAATGAACAAACATGACCAAAATATTCAGTAAAATGAACAAAAATTAACAAAATAATCCATGAAATGAACCAAAATAATCCGTGTATCATTCCTTCATTCTTTCTTCAAAATAAAACCCAAAATAAGACAATGAAAAAACAACTCGTTTCATCATTATTTGTTTCCAAAACCGATATTAAAAAATGGATAGTGATGCTTTTTTTTCCCCCAGTTTTCCTTTTTGTTTTTAAATGAATAATAGAAAAAAGGGACAACGGCCGTTTTTAATCCAATTTTGACCTGAAACCAATTGAGCAAACCGGAAATGAATCTTAACAACCTAAAGAAACATAGCCACCGGATTTGAAGATTTTTTTTCGTTTTTCTCATTTACCGAAATAGGACGTAGGTTTACGTCTTTGTCACTGTGGGTCAAAGGTCATTTCCAGTTTACTCAACTTGCTTCAGGTCAAAATTGGACAAAACAGAAAATGGACGTTATCTGTTTTTTCCATTATTCATTTAAACACAATAAGGAAAACTGAAAAAAATGCATCATTATTCATTATTTCATTTTGGTTTTGGAAACAAATAATGAAGAAATGATTTGGTTTTTTCCTTGTCTTATTTTTGGTTTTATTTTGAAAATCGAATGAACGAATGATACACTGATTCAAAATGAACAAAATATTCAGCAAAATGAAATGTAAAATTTCACATTTTGACCACAGACTTATCTTGGAAACTTGAGCCAACTAACATTTAAGACTTGAGTTTTCTTTAACAGTAACACACACGTGGTAACATTTCATTACTTTTATTCCAGAACCATTTCACTTGTAGACCAGTGTAATTCTTTCTCAAACTGATCAGTATTGTGCTCTGATTATTCCTACCAGACATTTAATTGAATTTCTGGGTTTCCGTCACAAAAAGCCCTTTTATTTATTCTCTAAGTGCGTTTCAGTTTTCATGTATAAAACCAGAAAAATTATATCAGTGATGTCAATCATACAAAATGAGAAAACCTTGGGTATGGAGAGTGGGAGGATGTTAGAAGATATTAATCAATGAGTCACAAAGAGGCAACCCCCCCCCCCCCCCCCCTTACCCTAAAGAGAAGGAACACCTGAAAAAAAAAAATATAATACAAATGGAAGAGCTCTGTGTCCAAGCAACAGACTGACAAGGTTTCAGTGGTACAGTATGCAAATGACAGTGTGTTCAGAAGGGCAGGTGGCTGCAAAAGAAAACTGTGGGGGTGGAAGAAGAAGAGGCGGGAAGAGTCTCAAAGGACCAAACAACCTTCAGAACTTCCTTTTCTCGGTACAGAACAAAATTGAGGTTGTTGTTTTGGGGGTTGTTAGAGACATGTAAGAAAGTGTGAGTGTTCCAGGAGAATGAAAAGATGATGGGAAGTCAAAGCATAGCAACTGTAACCAGGCAACTACACCCCACAACTGGCACTTCAAAACTGACTGATAAACCAAGTTCCTCGAGGGAATTACCCATCAGGCCCTGGAGGAGGACTGGCTGTCACCTGGTGTCAGTTTAGTTCTGTAATGAAGACCTGAAATGGGCCAGAAATAAGAAGCGACAGGGAAGGAAGTCACTTAAAGCTGACATTCTAGAACTGCACAATATGTTTGAGCGTCGATATCATGTGGAATAGTCACATGACAGGTCCTGCAATGTAGGAGATGAATGAGCTCAACATTTTCTCATTTAATTTCAATAGAACCTGACACACACTGAGCACATCACAATCATTCTGAACCAGTTTGGACTGAGTCACTGGTAACAAGAACAACGAACAAGAGAAGATCACCCAAAACTAGGACTCAGTGCCAGAAAGAAATTTGTATTTATTAAAAAATATATTATAATTTTTTTAAACCTATAATTTATTTCTTTTTATTTATTTAATTATTTTATAATTTATTGATATTTTTCATTTTATTTTCTTATTTTTTTGTATTTATTTATTTTAATATATTTTAAATTATTACAACATTTTTAATATGAATAATAGTCATTAATTAAGGTTGTTGTTCTGTAACTTGACTCATATCATCTGGCTGTTTCACTACGTTCACTCAACCATGTGAGTACCATGTGGATCAGGCTTACTTCAAAACGAAGGAGCCAATCAGTGTCAGAGGGTGGGACTATGGCTGGTGTGACAAAAAGCAGAAGCGATGGCAGTGTAGTCTTTTCAGATACACAACAATGGCAGCGTGTGTTAGGTATCTGAGGGTCCATATAGACTGGACTATTTATCTACTCTACCACATGTTCATTCCTTAAAAAGATGAACAGAGGACGACTTTGGAAGTGTTTGTTAATGGAAATGATGTTTTCACTCTTCTTCCGACCAGGTTTGTCACCAGTTTGATCTTTCAGATGGATCCACTGGTGGATAAAGAAATAGTACCAGTGCAGAAGCCCATGGTTATTGTGGTACCCCCCCTGGTTGTGTTGGTGGAGGACCAACTCACAGAGGCTGGTAAACTAGGGCTGACGATAATGGAACTGGGAGGAAGAAATGACAAACACATCTGCAACACATGTTATCAGCTAGGGTTCTGTAGCCCTGAATCATGACTGAAGGATAAATGCAGAACCATGCTTTACTACGACGTTTACCAGAAGAACTTGGTGGGGGTTGTAGTAGATGAGGTTATAAATAAATGGCACATATAAATGGTAAGTTTAAACCCCTTCTGTTGATGTGTATATACCTAATGAAAACTATTTTCTCCAATTAAACGGCTTGACTTTAACGTAAGTTGCTGAAGTGTCGCATCAGTCGATATGACGGACAGATTTTTCCTCTAATCACATGCAAGGATTTTAGATAAGGCTCCTCCTTTGAAAACGGTTCAGTTGTGGAAGAGTCCCAGATGGTAATGTGAAATAACATCTGGCAACAGTCAGGTTAGTTGTTTTGGAGCTGCAATAAATAAATGTTTCATATTAATAATATTATAATATTTTAATTTGTAATTTTATTTAATCATTTCAGCTAAAAGAAGAATGATACTGAAACATGTTCTGTGTCAACCACTAATTTGTTTGAGCATTTGTGTCAACACCATATCACATTTCATATCAATTATATATATATATATCGTAGGGTGTAAAAAATTTATCATTATCATATTTTTTCTAATATGGTGCGGCCCAAGCTGACATTGACTGTTAAATAAAGAAAACTGCATCTACAACATTTTTAAGAATCATGTTTCAGCAAAGACCTGAGTTTGCCAGAGGACATTGTACTGTAAGACACTATCTGCTCCAGAAAACCTTGTGCAGTGATGAGATGAAACGTCCGCTGATGATTAATGGGATTGACTTCGTGCCACCACTGTCAGTGTCCTTCAGTGTCGCTCCACTTGCTTCAGTTTTTGGCACCAGTGTTGCATTTACACTGCAGGTACAGTATCCTTTAATGTCACTGGTCACCAACACAACATAAGCTTCTAACATAATCTTCAGCTCAACATCAACATGAAACATAAAACTCAGTTATAAACCCTATTGTGTTGTTTGTGTAATGAAGCTGCACCTGAGGCTACGTTTATACAGAGACGATCAGAAGAGGATCTGCAGTGACTCACCTGTGTCCTGTGCTTGACCTGTGAACCCAGACCTCCTCCCCCACCCTCACCTGTCTGATGGATGGACTTGACACCCCCCCCCCCCCCCCTTCATCTGTAAATGGACGTTCTGTAGTCCATGGGAGTGGATCTGTCCTTCACTGTGGTTCTACTCAAGATTTATTCTTTTCCCACTGGGTTTTGGAGTTGTTTCTTGTCGAGAAGGAGGGTCTAAGGACAGGGGATGTTTGGGACTTTATCTATTTCCGTGGTTGATTGAGTTATTTTTTTGTAAAGCCCCGTGTGGCTCTATAAATAAAATTTAATTGAATTGAAAAGATAAGACGCAAAACTGGTGTTTCGTCTTAACCTTTTTATTCACATTTGTCATTAAGAAATCTCCTTAGTTTCTTCTTCATGTTTAAATTATTATTACTAATTTCTTTCTTTCTTTCTTTCTTTCTTTATCTTATCTTATTTTATTTTTGCCCAGTTCTTGTTTTGGTTGTTGTTCTTGCTATCACGGTTGTTATTGTTTGTAAAGCCTCTCTTTCACCCCTGCATCGAAATGTAGTTTAATCAAAACTAATACTAATGTCAGCATTAAACCAACATGAACCTCATACACTGTATGAAGTCTCCCTTGGTAAAGCTAATTAGCTTTAGCACCAAAAGGAGCCTAACTAACATTGTACTGTTAAGGACAAAGGACAATGGAAGTTTAAAATGGAGGGGGAAAAAATTATATATATATATATATATATATATATATATATATATATATATATATATATATATATTGATATGAAATGCAATGTGGTGTTGACACAAATGCTCAAACAGATTAGTGGTCGACACAGAACATACGTTTCAGTATCATTCTTGTTTTAGGTAAAATGATTAAATAAAATTACAAATTAAAATATTATAATATTATTAATATTAAACATGTATTTATTGCAGCACCAAAACAACTAACCTGACTGTTGCCAGATGGTGCAATACCATCTGGGGCTATATATATAATGAGCAAATACATACATGGAAAATAAAAATATTTCATGCGTCAATGATAAAATACAATAAATTCTTTTATAGTGAGACAATTCTGACAGGCAAAAAAATTAAATCTCTGTGCATACAAAGATGCAACAGTGTGTGGAATTGGATTAGATATTCATACCAGACTGTAGATGGTGCCGTGATAGAATGCTGCCTTGTCAACACACATGTGTAACAGCAATATGTTTGCTATTTCGACTGTGAGATGGAAACTAACACCAGACGGTTTTCAAGAATTCCACTCTGGAATGCATCTTCAGATTTTCACATTTTTAACCAATAAAAACTCAATTCTCGTGTAAATGAAAGGCACTTCTGATTAAATATTGTCATTTTTAGCTGCAATCGTCCTTGTGTAAACAGTCCCTAAAACATGAAATCTCAGTGTATTACCTGCAGTAGATGGAGGTCAGTACAGATACATTCAGGAACAGCTCCAGTGTTATAGACAGTAAAGAATAAACTTCCACAACCACAGATAACACTTAAGGAAACTGAAGGTTAGAACTGTTGCTGCTGCTTCACCTTAACGATAGATTAAAGTCTGCTATAGTTTATCACTGACTTATCTTTCAAACTTGAGCATTTAAGACTTGAGTTTTCTTTATCAATAAAAAACATGTGGGAACATTTCATTAGTTTTATTCCAGGAGCATTTACTTATAGACCAGTGTAGTCACAACTGTCCAGTCTATCTGTTATTTAGTCAGATCCTGACAGAACTCACTCATTTCCTAATGGATCAAACTAAAGCATCTGTTCAGAAACATAGAACGGCAGGGATTTTACCTTGTAAAACATCTTATTTGATTGGTTAATTTGTCAGAATCTAAAATAACATTAAAACACAACAGTTACACAACAACAAGGGTTGTAGAAATGTTGTTTTTAATTGGTGGGTTGGTTTAAGTGCACTTCAGGTTCTTTTAAGTACACTTATATCTGGAAACAGATTGTATGATGGCAGGAAATAGCAGTAAAAATATCCCAAATATACTGAAGCATACATGTAAATGGATACATATTTTTTATGGTAGGAGTGAATTAAATTTAATTACTGGAAAAAAATACTTCAAAATGAATCCTTCCAGAGCCTCACATGTTGTGAGGTTTGTCTTATGGATGAAACAGAACCACTCCTGGACACACTAACACTTCCACATTCAGACTAGCGCTGCACGATATTAGCAAAACCTGCAATATGTAATAATGTAAAGTAATATTAATAGGATAATATTGCAATATTTGTCGTTTATGTACAGAAATGCCAATTTCATCTTCTAAGAAAAATTTTCCTTAACCCATAAAGACCCAGGGCTACATTTGGGGCAGTTCCATATGGGTTTTTAACCTTTATTAGATGATTCATCACCTCTTATTATGCTCTATTTTGTATGTTTAAGTGAAAATCTGGTATTTTCCCCATTTGATTTGATTGTGTAGATGTCCATAAAACTTCGTATTTAAGTTGAGGGTTATTTAAAAAAAATAGAAAACTGAATAAAAAGTGACTGTTTTGTGTTTTTCAATATATCAAATATATGTCAAACTCATTTTAGTCCTGGGGCCGTATTCAGCCTAATATGGTATAAAGAGGGCTGGACTGTACATGAACATAACATGAACAACCTGGAAATTCTTAAGACAAATAAGTATAAATAAATAAGTATAAATAAGTATTAAGTATTAACAATATTGCGCTTTAGTTTATCATTCATGATAAACTAAAGTGCATCACAACTTAAAGATAACAGTGGATTTACAAATACAACATTGACTAACATTTACCATGTTGGGAAAATTCCACATACATCTCAGGTTATTCACATTTTTTGTAACAGGCTAGTCTGTTTTATTTCATTATTTATTTATTCCCTTGTATTACACTAAAACAAAGAAGAACATTTGCGTACATTTTCACAATTTACTGTTTATTATGATTATGGTTTGATCCAATTGGATTGAATTGATGTCAAATAATTTTAACTTCCTTGATTATTAATATAGGCGGCACGGTGGTGCAGTGGTTAGCACTCGTGCCTCACAGCAAGAAGGACCCTGATTCAATTCCCACACCAGACCTTTCTGTGTGGAGTTTGCATGTCCTCCCCGTGTCCGCGTGGGTTTTCGCCGGGCACTCCGGTTTCCTCCCACCATCCAAAGACATGCACTGATAGGTTAATTGGTTAATCTAAACTTGGCCATAGGTGTGAATGTGAGAGTGATTGTTGGTCTATGTATGTCAGCCCTGCGATGAACTGGCGTCTCATACAGGGTGTACCCCGCCTTCGCCCATTGTAGCTGGATTAGGCCCCCAGTGACCCCCGCGACCCTAGTGAGGATAAAGCGGGTTCAGATAATGAATGAATGAATGATTATTAATATCTTCTGTGCAATTTTTGTTTCACAAATTTATCCCAGGGCCCAGATTGGAGCCATTGGTGGGCCGATTTTGTCCCCTGGGCCCCATGTTTGACACCTCTGATATATCATGAAAAGAACATCAAATAAGTGTGTCCATCCACTGTCCATTAGTCCAGTAGTTTTTGGGTAAAGCTGCTGACAAACAAACAAACAAACAAACAAATACACAAACACACAAAGCAACTCAAAAACAGTACCCCTCTACCCTTCGAGGGGAGGGAGCAGGTTAAAATAAATAAATAAATAAATAAAAATAAAACATCTTTGCGATATGAATATTGCAATAGCGATAATATTTTTGCGATATATCGTGCAGCCTTAATTCAGACCCTCATCACCTCCTCCTCAGCCCCTTTTTGACTTTGCAGCTGATTTCATCATCATGCAGTGGATGGAGTTTGACTCACAATGGAGAAGCGGCCGTCACGCTTTGGTTAACACAGTGGAATAGTGGTTATCTGCTCAGGTCATTAAAGATAATCCACCATGCTGCTTACATTGAGCACACCAATCCCCTTTTTATAAACTCTAAAGCACAGGTGTCAAACTCATGTTAGTTCAGGGGCCACGTTCAGCTAAATTTGACCTGAAGTGAAAACAATGAAGTGAAATAATCACATAATAATACATAAATAATGTCAACTCCAAACTTTTATCTATATTCTAGAGTGAAAAAACTAAAATTTAACAAGAAAAATGTTTTAGAATCGACAATGATTTCAATATTTTTCATTTTAAGCTTGTTTTTACTCCTTGTTCACTGACTGGTTTACATTTTAATTTCACTGTACAATGACAAATAAAGTCTATTCTATTCAGTCCAATGATGCGAACATAGTTTCTCCAACTATTCTGATGTGGTGGAGTGGAGACGGTGATGTTGATTGTTCGTATTCTGACGTTACTTACTTTCTAAGCACGGCAATTTCATTTTCAATGCTGGTTTCCTTCCCCTTCAGCGCCTTCTTGGGGATGCACTTGATGGCGACCATCTTGCCCGTGGCCTTCTCTCGAGCCATCACCACTTCAGAAAATGCACCACTGCCAAACAGAAAAATGGAGAAACACCTGAGTCTGCGCCTTTCTATGTACTTGGGTAATATTGACACAGAAAATATATCCTCAGTGAGCAGATAGAGGCAGATAGAGGCCACTCAGAGGCAGACAGGCAAGAGTACACAAACAGCATATTGTGAATATTTACTGAGAAGTGCCTTGCTAAGACCGGTGGCCTTCTGTGACGGTGCTCGTGTGCAGCCGAAAGCATGGCAAACACTTTTAAAATCTTCTAAAAAACATCCATTTAGGATGGCAGATAGAGCACCTTCCTCAGCCATCTGTCTCCATACATGAGGCTCAAAAACAAATACGGAATTAAGGGAATATTTGCTCAAGCATTCTGTATCTGTTGCTATGATACGCCATTCAGTCCAGTTTAATAATCTGACCGGGCAGGTGCTGTGATCACTTTTTCCCTTCACCTTCAGAGGTACCTTCTTCCTCCACATGCCCTCAGCCAGGTTTCAAACACATGGATGATCTCACTCTGGGGGTGTTTATCTGGACTGAACAAATAAAAACCATGCAGGCGACTAAACTCTGTATCAGCTAATGAACCACTGAGGCTGATGGGAGCTGATTTGGCAAAAGAAATCACCCAGCCCCTTTTTTTTTATTTCAAATTCAACAATTTATACATTAATATTCAGAATTCTTCAAATTTTATTTTTTTATTATAGCTGCATCTATATATGTACAACAGTGATGCACGGGCTAACCCGAAATGAGTGGGTGCCCGCAGTCACCCGCAGTTACGGGTCACTGAAAAATATTTTTAATGATATTTAGGTTGCGGTCAGTTGGGTCGTTTGTCGTTTGAGATAGACATTAAAACAGAGAGTGTGGGGTTGTCTCCAGGATTTATCTGGTTTATAGTGGCAAGGTGTGGGGTTGTTGTTCCGATTAAAGAACAGGAAAACAGATGTCCTCATTGAAGATTTATTCACTGCGGTCTGTAATAACACAGAGTAACACTCAGTATAACGAATATCATACATACAATAATAAATTAACTAGGACCATAGAATGTATGAGTCACTCAGATGTATCATATGGGTCATGGAATACACAAATCACCTCACAGAAAGCACAAAGCACTAAACAGTATTAACTCATGCACAGATAAACAACACACCATGCTAATATCTACCAGAACTGTACTGTGTTATTCATGTCACCATGTGGCATTTACACACAGTAATGAACCAGGAGTATATGAATAAAGAGAAAAAGAAGGCGAGATGGTGATTTTGGCATGGTTACTTAGCAACAACATGGAGGTACGTTTTTAACCGTCATAAAATCACTGGTGTGTTCAACAGCGTAGGATATTTGAAAACTTACAATAAATGAGTTGTTCCTTAATAAATATAATTAAACAATCAAACAATTAAACTGTGTGGGCTTTCTAACAGACATTAAAATAACCTGGTAAATGTGTTTTATTAACTGTATTTCACTATAAACCAGATAAATCCTGGAGACAACCCCACGCTCTCCATTTTAATGTTTATCTCAAACGACAATCAACCTGACCGACCGCAATTTTTTATTTATTTTTATTTATCATCAAAAATATTTTTCAATGACCCGTAACTGCGGGTGACCACGGTTGACCTCGGGCACCCGCTCATTTCAGCTCAGCCTGCGTATCACATACACATACACACACACATATATATATACATATATATATATATATATATATATATATATATATATATATATATATATACATACACTACAGCATGTCCCATAAGTCTCCATAAATAAGAAAAATGAAAATTTCTTGACAAAAAAACACTTTTATTTATATAATATGCTCTATATGACTGACATTTCAATTTGTTGCTCTTTACACAAATGTATTCTTTGGATTATCTGAAATATAAAGAAATACATGTTATATATTTATGGAATGTATTATGTCTGGAGGCTTATGGGACACCCTGTAGATTTAATACAAGTATTGCCTGGCACAACAAACTCCGCCCTCATGCACACATATTGCTCTATCTCTTATAATTGCCTAAACACTTTTTTTAGTGACTGTGACCTTTGACCTTTAATGACATCTTTGCACCCTTTACATGAGGATGATTGCAAGTGTTTACTTATGTTTACACGGCAACTGTCTGAAAATACAAAAATCTGAAGACCTCATCCAGAGTTTGGAGTTTGTCTTCATCTAAGCAGCAAGAAGCACATAACATCGCCTTTATGTCACATTCAATGCAACGATCCGATAAAACAACAGGATGCACATGCTCGCAGACATGCCGGTGTTCTACCACAGTACCACCTAGCGGCCTAGCATGCACAGCTAATACAATTTCGCTTCCAGTACTATTGCGTCTTCAAATGAAGAAAGATGTCATGAGGGGTGAGATGGAAATAGGACTCAGATGAACAGTGTTGAAGAGAACAGAACCAACAAACAGAACCAAAATCAGAAAGAGACAAAGACTGTAACAGAGACAAAACCTGGGGGTAGTAGCTGAGCCACAGTCCACAGTGAAGAGACAACGTCCAGGTTATGGAGGTGACAATAAGGAAATGGTCCCGCACTGGCAACTGCAAGCTTTACTGCTTAAATAGCGGCAGATCAGCAACGACTTGCAGCTGCACGGTGCGGGTCAGGTGAAACTGGTGAGGATCTGGGGGAAAGGTCGGGACAAAAGCTTTCCTCCTGAAAATGCTCTTCTAAACGTAGATGAAAAATTGAAGACGAGATGCCACTTTAGTTGTTTCTGTTTTTATCATCACCATATAAACACAACCCCTTTCCCCTCTTTTTTTTTTGGGGGGGAGGGTAATAAAACAACAGATAAACATCAGTTACTTCCATCAGTGTCAATGATATTTGTGTTATTTTTCAATAACTGATATCAGCGTGTACACATATAAAAAAATATATCTGTGCATAAATATGAAGTGAGATGTTATCTCCTGTCTTTGGAAAACTTTCAGCTGCAATTATAAATTCATTTAACACAAACTGTCTTTACTTTTAAATACATTCAAGCACCAAGAATGAAGCAAATGGATGTTTCAAATGTTTAAATAAAGCACTTTCTGTCCCATAAGTCTCCATACATATATGATTCTAACATGTATTTTTTTTATATTTCAAATAACCCAAAGAATTATATTTGAATTAAGAGCAACAGATTGAAATGTCAGTCATATTGACCATATTTTATAAATGAAAGTGGTTTATGTCCAAAAAAAAAATATTTTTCAGATGTATGGAAACTTATGGGAATTAGTTTATTAGAAATTATTATTCGAATTATTAGAAAAAAAATGAGATTAGGATTTTTTTTAACCCTGTGATATATATATTGCAAAATGAAAAAAATCCTCAGGAGTATATAACAGCTGTGTTGTGTCAACACTGAACATATGGGTAACACTTTATAATACCTACACACAATTCACTATGTATTAACCATTTATTAAGTAGTTGTTAATGTTTGTTCATTAAGTATTAACATTTGTTACCTATTTGTTAATGGTTTATTCATACACAATTTATCATAAACAAAGTGTTTGTTCTTCTTTTCTACAAACAAACAAACCATGTGTAGCCGTGTGAACAAATGCTTTATGATTAATTGTACATAGGAAATACATTAATAAACATTAACAAATCGGTAACAAATGGTTAATACTTCATGAACGAATCACATGGGTAACAAATGGTTAATACATAGTAGAATATGTGTAGGTATTATCATGGGTTACCAACATATGTTTCAGTGTCATCTTTATTGTAGTCAAAATAATTAAATATAATTAATAATTTTTAAAAAATGAAATAAAAAAGAGGATTTCAAAAATAATTTCCAAAAATACAAATATAAAATGCACTACAATACAATATTAATTAAAAAAATAAATAGGAATAAAATAAATAATTCTACATAACTGTTGCTTTTTCTTTCTGGCACTGAGCCTTGGTTTTGGTTGATTGTCTGTTGTTCATGTTTCAGTCTTGTTACCAGTGACTCAGTCCAAACTGATTCAGAATGATTGTGATGTGCTCAGTGTGTGTCAGGTTCTATTGAAATTAGATGAGAAAATGTTGAGCTCATTTGTCTCCTACATAACAGGACCTGTCATGTGACCATTACACACACTGTGATGTCAATGCTCATACAGTCTAGTGTCCAGCTCTACCCTGTACACTTTAATAACAGCTTTACACTTCACCATGAATGTGTTCTCTACTCCCCTCCCTTCCATCTACCGCTCACTATAGAAAACTTATGAAAAACACCTCAAGTGATTCACTATACAGTGTGGGGGGAGGGGCAGAAAATAGTGAGACAGTGAACGGCAGAGTGTCCATTATGTTCTCAAAGTGTAATCAGTTCCTCCCAACAGGCTCTAAACTCAGCTCTGCTCACTGCACTAAGTCCTACCGTAGCCATCAAATCCACGCTAATCCCTCACTCCACCATCCAACCGGGGGGAGGGAGGGTCAGGGCTGAGCCTCTGCACGTAAACACACTCTCCGAACAAACACTTTACCTGGTTACAAAACCCAGCTGCAGGTGTGATCAGGTGGATGCAAAGTGAAACAAACAGCACCCCCACCCTTCCCTGATTTTGACCTCGCACCGACACCTGATGTGGGACAATATGATAATTCAAGGTCTTGTGTAAGTCAGGGAGTTGGTGCATGCTGGTCTGTTACAACACTATCTTCCTGCCGCAGATGTTGCCGTGAGGACAATGGGCATCATTTCTATTCAGCGCATGCAACCGCCTCCCACAGCTGTGTGGACATTAGGACGGAGAGGCGAAAAAGAAGAACGGAATTCTTCCAGCAGCAGCAGCAGCAGCAGCAGCAGCAGCAGCAGCAGCAGCAGCAGCAGCAGTAGTAGTACCACAGTGGGGCTGTCATGCGACTGTGCTCATTGCAGGCTTTTTTGGAGCACGCTTCTGCAGCATGACACACAAAAAGAACAAAACCACAGGAAGCAGAGCCTGTGAATTCACACAGATGACGGTTACAGCACATTGCATGTCTCTATCCCCCATTGACATGCAGCAACATCACTTCCTGTAAATGACAACAGAGCACAAACTCAACCTGTGACTTTCCTTGTGCTGTACACAGTAATAGTATTCAATCTATTACACCATGTTTCACAGCAAAGGAAGGTGCGATGTCTGCCAGAGATGTGCATATGGACAGCTACCACCCACATGCTATATCTGTATATCTGTACATATATATATATATATATATATATATATATATATATATATATATATATATATATATATATATATATATATGTACATACAATATGGACATTCATTAAAGAATACTCACTTCTCTTCAGAGGTGGAAGTAACTAAGTAGAAATACTTCCTTTACTGTACTTAAGTAGATTTTTTCAGTATCTGTACTTTAGAATAGAATGATATTTATTGTCATCATACACAACAACTTTTAAAACACAACTTCCAGCAGTGCAAAAACACACAGATATGAAAGACAAGATAATAATTCCAAAGTACTAACGAGGTAACCAACTTCACTAGAGTATTTATTTTTTCTACTTTTACTTCACTACATTTTTGTATAAATATCTATACTTTATACGCTTTATATTCTCAAAATAGACTCATTACTTTTTCAAACTGGACAAATGTGACAGTATGAAAAATAAGTCGGAAATGAGAAATTGTAACGGACTATAACATCATTTTGACATAATTATCAATTTCATATTTCATAATTAGGACTTTTTTTTTCCTCATAATTTAGATTTTTTTATCTCACAATTTAGATCTTTTTAATCTCATAATTATGCTTTCTTTTTTTTAAATCTCCTATTTATGACTTTCAAATTTCTCCTAAATGTCCTGTCCATACTTAACCTCACATCATCTGTTTGTGTTTTGTTACGCTCACACAACCATCTGAGGACCATGAGGTTCAGATACAGATTTCAGATCCACAACAATGGCAGCGTGTGTTAGGTATCCAAGGGTCCATATGGACTCCACTATTTCCACTGTTTTGTCTACTCTACCACATGTTCATTCATTAAAGTGTCTGTACTGACACTAACACTACACCTTATCATGTTTTGCACCTCGCCTGTTTTGTCCATTTTACTGATATGTTTAATGCTGCTGTTGTCATGAAGAAATTTTCTAATTGTGGGATCACAATTCTATTCTATTCTATTCTATTCTTGTACTCATCATCTGAACCCGCTTTATCCTCACTAGGGTCGCGGGGGTCTCTATTCTATTCTCTTCTATTTTATTTAATTCTCTTCTCTTCTATTTTATTTTATTCTATTCTATTCTATTCTATTCTATTCTCGTACTCATCATCTGAACCCGCTTTATCCTCACTATTCTATTTTATTTTATTCAATTACATTACATTTTATTTTGTTCTATTCTATTTTATTGTAATCTATTTTATTTTATTTTATTCAATTCAATTTTATTCTATTCTATTTTATTCTATGTTAGGAAGTCATGCAGTGATATTTAAAAAAAACTGCCACATATTTTTTTGTAACTCTGCCGTTCATGTTGATGTAAAACATAACAGTCATGTGATGCCAATGTAAATGGTCAAATAAATAGTGTTTTCTTTCGCTATAGCAACAGGTAGAAGCTACTGTCAACACAGAACACCTGATTCAATATTATTTTTCTTGGAGATGAAATATTTGCAGACATTGTTTTTCTTTTTTGTCACCTGGTCTTTGTTTTTGATTTCCTCTTGTTCGTTGCTCATGTGTCAGTGTTGTTAACAGGGGTGTGGTCTGCTTTGGAAAAGTGAAGAAGAAGGACGGTGACTGGTGGAAGGTTGTACTCAGTGTGTGTCAGGTACTGACAATAAAGGAGAACATGTTGACTCCTATCACATGTGCACAATAGTCACATGATAGACTCTGTCATGTGACTATTGCACACACACACACACACACACAAGCGATATATTGTGCAGCTCTACTGTGATGCAAAATGATTAATGAACTCCTTTAATTTAATTTTTAGTTTAGTTTATTTTATTTAGTCACTTCAAAGGTTATCCAAATTAGTTAAGTTGTTCTCTTACCATTGTTGGTATTTGTATATTACCATTGTTGGTATTTGTATATTACCATTGTTGGTATTTGTATATTACCATTGTTGGTATTTGTATATTACCATTGTTGGTATTTGTATATTACCATTGTTGGTATTTGTATATTACCATTGTTGGTATTTGTATATTACCATTGTTGGTATTTGTATATTACCATTGCTGGTATTTGTATATTACCATTGTTGGTATTTGTATATTACCATTGTTGGTATTTGTATATTACCATTGTTGGTATTTGTATATTACCATTGTTTCAATTAAGAAATACTATCACTCATAACAATATATATAAATCTATGGGTTCCACTGAAACTGCACTACACTGTTTTCTATGTAACCTATGGTTACACTGGTGTATACGTTCATATGTATTTAGTTTATTTGTCTTGTTTACGAGCTGACTACTGAGTTGTGTAATTTTTTTGTCTTAAGCTCATAAGAACAAAGGTATCAAGAAATGTGGTATTCTTATTGTGAATAAGTCTTGGGGTGGGATTTAATCAATTTTCTTCATCCCACTCCTTTTCAGGCACCTTTCTTTTTTTTCTATTTGTTTTGGTATTCTGACCGCATATATATATATATATATATATATATATATATATATATATATATATATATATATATATATATATATATATATATATATATATATATATATATATATATATATATATATATATATATATATATATATATATATATATATATATATATATATATATATATATATATATATATATATATATATATATATATTTATACATGTTTATTTGTTTGTTTTTCATATTGAATTGATGGTGAATTGACCATTGAATGGAACTGCCTGAAATGAATAAATAATTTAAGATTTAAAGCAGCAAAAAAAAGTCTTTTGAGCAGAAGGTTTCGATACCTGGAGCATGAATGTTGAGACTAAGATGCATCATGGTCTGTTCCTTCAGTTCCTTCAGTTACTAACAGCTGTGGCTAATGATGTACTTTGTAACCTAGACTTTTGTCAATAGCTGCTTTCACACTGTCAGGCCAAAGCAAGGCCAACACCTTTTATAAAATATATTTTATAAAAGATTTATGCAAAATGCTTTCCAATTTCTTAGGGAAAAAAAGTAATTTCTTAGAAAAAGAAATAAATTATTGGCTATTTAACCCTAGTTTAAAAATTCTGAATAATTAATGAGGGTTTTTTTTGTTATTTTACTGATAATTTTGTTGATGGAACTCATGTACAGGTGTTAAAAAGCAACTGATTTAGAAAAAGAAGAAGTCCAAACTAATACTACTGGAACCAATTTACAACAATAGTCATTTATTCCTTTTTTTAACTTCATTTTATTTGTTTATTTTTCATTTTTTTCATGTTATTTGTTATTTTGTGAATATTTATTAGTTTCTGTTGATGTTGTTGCTTATTTTTCTTTATTTTTTCTACGTTTTGTTTATTTTATTTTACTATTTTTCTTCAATTGTGTTCTGTTAGTGTCTTACTTTGTTCATGTTACATATTATTTTGTTAGTTTAATGTGAATTTTTGTTCATTTCACTGAACATTTTGGCAGTTTTTGTTCATTTTGTTACTATTTTTTTTTTGTGGAATTGCTTAAGTCTCAGGAATTCAAAAAGTTTTTTTGATTGATTGATTTGTTTATTTCGATCATTCACATAGTAAATACATAAGACATATCGGTGTCCATGTGACATGTCTGGTCACAGGACATACTTTGCTCACTGTGCACACGTCTTCACACTTGTCCCGACCACAACAGAAAGTCAGGAATATCTTTTGTAAGTTTTCGGTGAACGTCTACTCGTGTGCATTTGTGTTTCAGTTTGTCTGAACACACTGAAGCCACTCAGGGATTATGTCACAATGGGCAGTGCTCTAGTGTCTATTATTTTAATGGTCCAAAGAAAGCTCATAAAAACCAGGACATTTCATTCACCTCATAAAAAAATAAAAAATAAAAAACATGGACGGCCAGGTCAGGACATGAAAAACGAACATGTCCAGGGAAAACTGGACATTTAGTCACCCTATATTAGAGCCAAAATTAACACATTAATGCAGATTAATACATCATCATAATTAACCTGATAAAAAATGTTAACATATTTAACTCATTATCTACAGCAGAATGACTGAGTGTCTGTGCCGACACATTCCCAGCAGTTTTTCCCAGTAGTTCATGTCGTCCAAACAAATGTACAGATGGAAAGATGGAAGATGATAAACACAAAACATTTTGAGATGGAACAGTCAACTGGCAAAAATATATTATTATACACTCACTGCAGAATGAAGTAACTTAAATTTCTACATTAATAACAGGTGTACATTCGTAAGGGATTCTGCTAGCACTGTGGCTAAAACATTGGCTACTTTGCAACAAAAACCATTAAGTGAATATATATACATAATAGGCAGAATTTATTTTTTCTATTTGATCAAAAGGAAGTGATATTTAATTGTGGTTAATCAAAATTAAACTCCAGGAACCCTTTGACTAATGTGATTAAACATTTTAATCATTTGAAAGGACTAATATACAAAAATATACAGAAATATATATATATATATATATATATACACACACACACACACGCGCGTACTTAAATATTAAAGATGATGCACTGATACATATGCTGATACTAATGTCTGAATATTTTAGTTTTTCTTGTTATTCATCAACCGTTTTCTACAAAGCAGTAATTATTATATATGTAAAAATAGGTTAACATTAACTATTTTTCAGTCTGACAGCCTGTCATTACATTAACAGAAATGACATTTTTGACATCATGTCATATAAAAACATTACTCTCCGCTGTAATATGAAATTCTGATCATTTTATTGTACAGGCCAGTACAGCGTTATAACACTCAGCCTCCTACATGACGAGCAGATGTCAGATAGATCAGTAGAAAAATCTGAAGCCAAATGATCCAATACGAACTGGACCTTTGACAGAGTTTATTTGACTCTATAACGGTGGATAAATTTAAGTGTACGACTGCGTAATATTCCTGCCCTGCTATCACAGCCTTGCACTCGGCGTCTGTCTTACTGGGGTGAATAATAGCAGCTGAATTTTAAGTTTCTCCCAGAGCAGCAGTGCTCCCTCTTCACGGCTCAGGGATGAAAGTATGAGCTGTGTCTGCAGTCACACAACACCACCGCGCTGCGTTCAGGCAAAGCTAAAGGCTGACTAATGTGAAATGTGACTGTGGGCTGCTCTCTCTGAATGGACCAGGTGGCTGGAGCTGCAGATGCACGACCAGGCGTGTGTTCAATAAAATGTACAGGACGTGACCTCGCTGTCTGTCAGAGGTGATTAAGAATTAAAATAAATGGCCGCTTGTGACGGGGGACGCCTGTCGATGGAGGCGGTAAGGGTCTGGACATGGGAAACTGCTCACAGGCGGTGCATGTATGGTGATGCTGCTGAGTAATCACACTGAATCATCTTGTGTAAGATGCAGTACAGCAGACAGTTATGCAACATATGTGATGGGGAACGTTAGAATGTGATCATCTAAATGGACAACGGCTGTTTTCAAAGTCCTGTTCCCACCAGTGCAGAGACAGGTCCTGCCTGGTGAGCGATAACAGCGGCGGCAGTTGTTCTTCCAACATCACATCACCCCAGTCCTGGCCTCCCTTCACTGGCTTCCTGTGCCTTTTAGAATTGATTTTAAGTGACATTGTGATATTTTCACCCTGCGATATAAAGCATTTTACAATATGTAAAAGATCCTCAGGAGTATATAACAGCTGTGTGGTGCTGACGCTAATGGTCAAACAGATTAGTTGTTGATACAGAACATACATTTCAGTGTCATCCTTCTTGTAGCCCAAACAATGAAATAAAATGAATAATTAAAAATAATAAATGTAAAATAACTAAATAATACAAAAATTGAGAAAAAAATGAAATAAAGAAACAAGTAAGTTAAAATGAATAAATAAACAAAACTAAATATTTTTTTATTTAAACATATATAAAAATTTTAATGAATTAAATAAATAATAAATTACAAAAATACTAATAAATATATAAATAATTCCACATAACTTATCTTTGGTTTTGGGTGATTTTTCTCTTGTTCGTTGCTCATTTTTCAGTCTTGTTACCAGTGACTCAGTCCAAACTGATTCAGAATGATTGTGATGTGTTCAGTGTGTGTCAGGTTCTATTGAAATTAGATGAAAAAATGTTGAGCTCATTTGTCTCATACATTACAGGACCTGTCATGTGACTATTGCGCACACATACATTGTGATGTTGATGCTCAAACAACATATTATGCAACTCTACTTCTGCAAATTATTAAGACTTCCCAAATGTAAACAAGAAATTAGAATTAGTGCAAGTATTTTAAATGGTACTTGAGGCCAAATGGGTTGTGTAATATCTCTGGAGTATCATGGTCAATGGTTACGGAATATTTGAGGTAAAGTAACATGTGGGCCATGGATGTGACTGGTGTTACTGTACCACTATATACTAGTTTGTTACAGATCTAGATCGTACCTGCGAAATGCTAAGAATAAACGTGGCAGGTAAGATAGTTAAACCTGTCATGTGACTATTGTGCACATGTACATTGTTATTTAGATGCTCAAACAACATATTGTGCAGCTCTAGGGTGAAAATAAACTAGGACAGTGTGGGATTTGAACCTCCAACCCTTGAGTTACTGGACAACCCCCTCTACCAACTGAGCTATACAACCACCCTGAGAATTACTGAACTATTCTAAATCTGGATTTCCTTCTGAATGGGAAAAGGGGTGAGGGTATGAAGGGTCTCTAATTATTAACATTTAAACTTACTAGTTTCACAAATATATTGACAATTATTGACATGATATGAACATTTTTGCTCCTCTTGTCATCAATTTTAAAGCAAAACAAAAAAAGAAGCTTCTAAAATGCAACAACCTGATGCTTTTCACTTGGCTAAAATATATAAATTATTTCATTTTCATTTAATTTATTTGTTTATTCAAACAGGTAAAACAAAATAAGTAAAACATACAAAGAATTTATTAAAACGACACCTCTTTAGCATCTTAGATAACTATAACTTGTTCGAAAGAGTGTAGGATGAAGTTAACAAAACTTATCCCTTTGTATTACTCAGTCAGAGCATGTTTATATACAACCAACAAGAAAAAGTGCATCAGAAAAGGGGAAACCTGTTTTTCCATTTGTGTCCCGTATCCACTTAGAATAGAATAATTAGATTTTGTACATTTATGTAAAAAGAGAATAATTATTAGAATAATAATTATAATTAAAACTGCAAGCAGTCTCAAAGGCCTTCGCCATCCCTCGCGACCGCCTCCTCTGGCGACGTCCGAGCCAAATCGGTGTTTGTATGCCCGATCTACAGCCATTTTAGTAAAGGCGGTTTTGTAGGGGGCGCTATCGAGCAAAGTCGCAATTTCTATTGATAACCAGGTGTTGGACCGAGAGATAGGCGTCTGAGTCAAATTTTAGCCAAATCTGTGTTTGTATGCGCGAACTACAGCCATTTTACTAACAGTGTATTTGGCAAATCTGTAGGGGGCGCTATAGTGCGAAATAACAATTTCCTATGACAAACAGGTCTAGACCCTGGAGTCAGACATCGGAGTCAAATTTCAGCCAAATCGGTGTTTGTATGTCCGAACTACAGCCATTTTAATAAAAGTACAGTTCTAGGGGGCGCTATAGTACAAAATCTGAATGTCTTTAGCTAAATGGATGTAGACCTGGGAGATAAGCCAACGGCCAAGGAGGAGATGACAGTGAAAATGATGACTCAAAATTTAAAACATTTCAATCCAAGATGGCGGACTTCCTGTTGGTTTATGGGCGTGGTCATCTGTAGGTTTTTTGTTCATTATCATATGCTGAACATGTGTACTGATTTTCATAGCTCTAACTTCACTAGGGTGTGATCTGCCCTAATACAAACTATTTTACCTCTTCTAGGGGGCGCTGTAGACACATTTCTTTACTGACTTTTATGAAACCTATAAATATATAAATTTTCACACTTCTGATGTGTGTGCAAAATTTGGTGAGTTTTCGTGCATGTTCAGGGGGTCAAATTAGAGCTCAAAGGGCTGAATCAGAACAAACTGCAAGCAGTGTCAATAGGCCTTGCGCCCGACGTGTTACGCGGCGAAGGCCTAATAATTTCTCTTTGAAAAGAGCAATTAAAAAAAATACATCAACATGTCCCCTCAACTTACTTTGTTCATCTGTAGACCATCCTCCTAACAAATAATGACTCAAACATGCCCTAAAAAGAGATATTTGAATCCAGATCAGATCAGCAGGTAAGAAGCATATCTCCTACAGATTTAATCAACTCCAATGATAACAGAACCACAAAGAATGACAAATAATATCAGTCATAGGTGACCAATTTGCATGTTAACCAGACAAAGTCATTTATAATCATCTGAGAAAACAGACTCTGTAACCCTCCAGAAAAATGTAGTCTGTAACTGCAGCTGAAAATGATTTTAATGAGGGTGATTTGCGCCTCCTGTGCAGCAATACGAGGCAGCCTGGTTCACCTCAGCCTGCAGAGAGCTCTAGACGGTACAGTGTGACTCTGCAGGCATGCAATCCACCATCAGGAATATGAATACAGATTGAAAATCAGGGAAATTAGGGCACACAGAACCAGCATTTTATCAGTGAATGATATGTGACTGTACCATTACAGTCAGCAGTTTCTATAACAAATTATTTCCTCTCATGGGAAAACTGGAGGTCAGTGGGGATGGTTGGTAGCTGCTTCTTCAACAAATAACTTCCATCATCCTAGTTGCCTAGCTGCCATTTTCCCAGCGCTCAGGCTGCTTTCAAGGCCTCAGCTCTTCTCTGCACAAGCTGCATTTCAGTCCCATTAACACATTGTGGTCAGTTCAGCACCAGTCTGTTTATTTGTTATTTATCAGATGTTTTCTTTTTTTTTTTGGGAAGACAGGCATAAAGAGAGACCCGAAGACCTCCCTGACTCCAGAGGTGACGTTAAACTAAGCGAAGTTTCATTTCAGAGAAAACACCATTAGTTAGATTCTGAGAAGACATGACAAAGCAACACCAGGAAGGGCATGACTTTCAACCACAACATTAAATAAATAAAATGTGCTTCCTCTGGTTTCCTCACTCGAGTTGAGTGTTTTGTATTGAGACATGACTATAGTCAACTGTAAAGATTCACAAATCTTCTGAATGACTTTGACCTGTTGTGACCTTTAATACCTTTAAGACCTTTTGCAGCTGCGTTTTGTGGCCTTATTCTATTAATAGCTAAAACAACTGTATTGCTGGATTTTATAGAATAGCTTTAGTGGTTTGAAAACTTACTTTTAACTGGTATGAACAGAAATCGACTATGTTAAAGGCAAATATCATTGCCTCCTTCCAAAAAATACATTTGACACAGTTGGAAAAACATATATGTGACCCACCACCACGAAACCAGGCATAAGTGTCTGGAAATCAAAACTGAGTTATCTGTGTAGCTTTGTAGAGTGGAAACTAAGGTGAAAAAATTATGTTTTTAATATATATAATATTTTAATATCCACATTTGGATATATTTTACAATTTGCATTTTTGAGAAATTTGAGAAACAAACAAACCCTGTATTGTATATAGAATTATTTGTGTATTTATAGAAGTGATACCTCTTGTGTACCATGCTTTAATCTTGCTGCTGGAAACCTGGCATTTCCCCAAGTGGAACTAATAAAGGAATATCTTACCTTACCTTACCTTACCTTACCTTACCTCACCTTACTTTATCTTACCTTACCTTACCTTACCTTACCTTACCTTACCTTACCTTACCTTACCTTACCTTATCCAAACATAGAAAAATGTCCCTAACCTTTGCTGCAATGCACCTTGTAGAGAAGTATAAGCACTCTATTTCTATGAATGGGTTCCATGCTCTGTGGCAACACGAATTTTCACTCAAATAATTCTCCACCAGGGAAAGGGCAGAAGAAACACACAGAAGAAACTAAAATATCACCTAAGACTAATATTATCTTAGGACATCTGTGAAAATAAAGGTCATTTAGAGCAGAACTGTTACTTAAAATTATAGATTGACATAAGATTAACATCTGGATTCATCACAAGATACCAGAAGTTACCAGGTAATACCAGCCCCTTCTGAAAATTAGAAATTCGTAGATACGTAAATTAACCAAGAAATACAGCACTGACAATGTTTACATGCACAAAATATTTGTTAAAAGTGTCAGACCATTTTTACATGGTGAAGTTTATTTTAATGTACATCTCATAATACATTTTTGGTGTTCATAAAGTTATTTAAAACTGTTAAAAACTGTTAAATAGCTTGATGAAAACTGTTAAATTAGTGAAAGAGCAGTTAAAATGCTTTGCATATGAAGCTTGTTTTGTGTTGGTCACATGACTGGAGCAGGAATGGGCGCCTCTGAGAGATGATGGGTTGAAGTCAAAATACAACAGCCCCAAGACAACCAATCAGGAGAAGAAACATTTGTTCCTGAGGTGCTCTTTGAAAAAAGGATTCATAAAGTAGATGACAAACAGGAAGCAAAGTCGAAGACACTCTTTTTAATAGGGCTGTGACCAGATAGATCTCGCAAGATGTAATTTGGCGAGATTGCACGTAGCGTTAAAATTCTGTCTTGCGAGATTTGTTATCCAGCTGTAGCCAGAATGACGTTAGAAAACACATGTTTTACTATTGAAGATGCGAACGGCACATTCAAATCGTTTGTTTGGGAGTATTTTAGGTTCCTGGCAGAAATGATAAATGGCAAGAGAGTGAGTGATAAGACACGGACAATATGCAGACACTGTATGAAAACAATGGCGTAATACGAGAATACAGAGACATTTCCAGCAGCACCACAGCTCAGTACTCTAATCAACAACTGCACCTGCCAAGAAAACACCAACAAACCAGACAACACTGACAAACACATTCACACCTCAACTTCCACAGTCAAGCGCCAAATTTGATTTTGAAAAAAGTAGAAACATATAATTTTATTTATTTTATTTTAACTTTTATAACATTTTATTTAAATTTCAATTTGTAGAGGAAGAAGTTCATTGAAAGAGTTATAAAATCCATATAAGAGTTATAAAATCCATGCGAAACTCAGTTAAATAAGTCTGTTGTTCATTCATATAATTTGTAATTTAGTTTTCTTAAAATCTCGTCTCGTCTCGATCTTGTGAACCCAATATCGTGTCTCATCTCGTGAGCTGAGCTGAGTGTCTCGTCACACCCCTACTTTTCAAACATTAAAATGTCTTTATCAGTCCCCAGGCAATGTTAGTTCTGCAGATGGTCTAGGAAATGCCAAATGGTAAATAATGTTCATTGTATTGTGGTGTTATCAAGTTTGCTTCTTCAAACTAAAACACACAATTTGCCATTGCCATTTTTATTTTTAGTTTTTTTTATTGAACCTTTATTTAACCAGGCAAGTCATTAAGAACAGATTCGTATTTACAATGACGGCCGGCCAAGAGACCAGAGTCACTTGAGGGAAAAGGGTAGAGGGCTGTGACATTTAGCCAAAATAACACTATAGACTGAAAGTATTCACATGCTGATAATTTACATTATTAAACACCCAATCTATCTATTATTCATTCACTCTCACATTCTCCCTGTGATGGTGGTAAACTACACATGTAGCCACAGTTGCCCTGGGGCAGACTGATAGAAGTATAGCTGACAATTTGCACCTACAGCCCCTATGATCATCACCAAACATTCATACGCATTCATACACCAGTGCGAGTAGCAGCATTGGATGCAAGGAGGGTGAAGTGTCTTGTCCAAGGACACAACAGCACATGACTAGGACAGAGTGGGATTCTAACCACCAACCCTTTGGTTATTGGACCAAATGAGCCATGGGATGTGTCTGTTGTAGACATAAAACAGGTAGAGTAAAACCTCCGATTTCTGTACAGTTTGTGTTGTAAATAGCGGCACTAAAGACATGTTTGGAATCCTCAAAATAAGGAGCCGAGGACCAACAAATGACTAAAGGGTTGGCAGTTCACATCCCGGCTCTGGCTGTCCACATGTCGAAGTGTCCTTGGGTAAGACACAGAACCCTAAATGTCTCCCAGTAGGTCTGGCAGAACCTTATAGCAACACCTACTGGTGTATGAGTGTGTGTGTGAATGGGTGAATGTGTGGCTAATGTAAAGCCCTTTAGAGCATCATGAATTTAGTGCTATAAGTGCAGACCATTGACCATTCTTTTCATTTAGAGCTGTGTCCAATGGTCAACACAAAAACAGAGCTTCTAGCTTTTAACACCACTTTACATTAGCCTCACATTCATTCACTCAAACACCAGTAGATTTCTAAGCTTCTGTTAGACCTACTGGGAGTGTAAGTCAGGGATCAGTGTCTTGCCCAAGGACACTTCCACATGTGAATAGCCAGAGCCAGGACATGAACCACCGACCCTTCAGTCATTGGATGACCCACTTTACCAACTGAGCCACAGCCACCCACTTTAATGTTGCGAGATTGTACTTAAGCTGCATAGTGACACCATTTACCCACTGGGATTTTCTAAGGTGCTCTGATTAATAATATAAACCATCCAATCACTTGATTTTTTTTTTCCTTTTCTTGCTTCTTTGTCACTGCATCGCTTTATCTGACTCAAATAAATGTTTCATTGGTTCCCATCTGATCACTTTCTGTCATATTTGTCAAAGACCCCATGGTGTTTTCCTCACAATGGGAAACCACCAGAGTGACTCACTATTTCCTCTAGTGACCACATAAGTTGGTTTAACTTAATATTTATGTCACTGGGACATAAATCGTAACCCATTTTGTTTAATCCTCAAAATATTAACTAACAATGAAAGTAGTGGTGAGTTGCAGCTGTAATATGACACTGATGTATGACTAACATGATGCATCGTCAGGATTGTCTGTTAAAGTATTACACAAGACGTGCAAAGCAAGTCTTATGCTGCACATTTGCACCATATGCTGACTGGAATCTGAAGGTGTCTGTGGTTGTGTTACTTAACTTACTTCCAGCAGCTTAAGGACATGGAATTAGCCACAAGTAAAGTGGTGGCGAGATGACCAGCATCAGTGGCCAAGATCTCATTAGCTGAAACAGTAGAAACAACACAGTGAAGAGGTGCCGCTGAAATTTTAACTGTCAGCTTTCTTGCCTTCGAGCCCCTGTCCATAGTTCTCCTGTCAGAACATCCACATGCAAACAACAAAAGCTGCTGTCAAGGAAAATCCTTTTCTCTATGTGGGCTATTTGTGTCAATGTGTGCTTTACTTTTACATTTAAATGGCCTGGTGTTTCAGAAAGACAAATAAAACTGAGTAAACAGCAGCCTGGACAGCTGGGCTCCTCCCAGTCGCCTTGTCTCTGAGGTCCACAAGGAAAATATGCTCAGAATGTAGAAACAAAGCTACAATGGCTACGTTTAAATGGTTTTAAATACATAATTATTTTTTCTGAATAAAATCAGTCAGAATTAAATCTATTTCCTTCGTGTTTACATGGAAAAGGTAATTCCGAATAAAGATTTCCATGGGTGTATTTTGCTCTTGTTAATTCGGATTGGAATGAACATCCAATTAATGTCTGGATATCTACCAGAAGGAAACAATTGCATCCAGTTCCATCCAATATATAAAATTACATTTTGGCTGATGCCGATGTTTTTTGTTTAGCCTCCTTAACAAATACAAATCTTTATAAATATTAAAACGGCTACTATTTTGAAGCCTTTAGTCACATTTAGGAAAAAAAATTTAATATAACATGGTAGGCATACTAGTTAGTTGTAGTCATGTAGAAGAAGACTGCAGTACCTCACTGAAAATAAAAACCTTATGTCATGATGACTTGACAACTGGGTCACCTAGATTTGTCCAAACATTAGAATTTGTCAAGAAAGACATGAGATGCATTTCAATAAATGTATATAATGTATATTGAGAAACTTAACACTGGAAAAATATTCAGCCAATCAATAGTTGCGTTTCCATTACCCTTGAAAATTCGCAAAAATGTAAATAGCACTGGTAATGGAAACACCTGAATTTTGAAAAAACACTCAAAATATCGAATAAAAAGTTTTTACACTTTCATGAGATGGTTTTTGATATTCTAATATATCGCAAAAGTGCAATGGAAACAGTTTTTTCGCAATTATACGTCACAGGACATGATGTGCATAGTGACATGATTACGTCTCTCTGAGTGAAAATAGGAAGAGGAGGTGGAGACAATTCTTGAAATAATTCACAGGAAAACATAACTGCCATTTTAGAGACAGTAAACAGAAGAGAAATGCAGTGTACTATCAAGACATGGAAAGGTCCATCTTCCAGCAGTGAAATCTCGTGGGATAATATTTCACGAGAGTTACGATGCTCCTGCAAGAAGAACCCTGGTTCTATTCCAACACCAGACCTTTCTGTGTGGAGTTTCCATGTTCTCCTCATGTCTGCATGGGTTTTCTCCAGTTTCCTCTCACCATCCAAACACATGCACTGATGGGTTAATTAGTTAATCTAAATTGTCCATAGGTGTGAATGTGAGAGTGATTGTTTGTCTATATATGTTCAGCCCTGAGATGAACTGGAGACTCATACAGGGTGTACCCCGCCTTCACCCATTGTAGCTGTATTACGCCCCCAGTGACCCCCATGACCCTAGTGAGGATAAAGCGGGTTCAGATGATGAGACGAGACTTTGGAATGGAAACACTTGTAGTTTATTTATTTTGAGTTTCCCCAAACAGAACTGAAGTAGAGATGTTCAGCTTTTGCATTGGAACATGTTCTGTGGTGGATGATTCATATTTAGGTTTTTGGGGACTGTCTCCCAGATGTTGTTCTTATCTGCCATTAGTCCTGGCTCTTCTTGCTTTTGATTATTGGATGAAAGAAAATTTAAATTGATGGGAGGAAAAAGGGTCAGTGTGTTTCTTCTGGGAAATGCTCAACTATAAACACTGACCTGAGTAAATGGATCCTCAAACCTTTACACTTGACAACAAAGTCTGAACATTTTTGGTTGAAGAATGAAATATTCTGCTGTTCAGTAATGTTTACACAAATGGTTTTTTTTTATAGTTTTGTCCTGTTGAATAAGAATTTATTACATTATTAAGGCTGTTAAGAAGCACCTATATTCTTTAAGCAGGGGGATTGGACAGTTCATTACTAAACACATATTATGTTTATTGCTAAACTTTAACTGTTACTAAAGATATAAACTAAAATAATTCACTGTATTTGTTTTATATCAGTGAATATGTGACTTGACCTGGGGAACAGAGAGGTGAATGAGTTTTTGTCGGAAGAGCAGGTGCTGATCCCGGAACTAGGAAATGTAACATGGAGACCACAGTTGAAGGAGGAGGAGGAGGAGATAATCTGGGTCTCCCTAAATCCTTCCATGTCTATTCTTAATCCTCAACTAAAGCTGCAGGTTCCGGACACTAACCTGGGCCTAAAGCTACAGCAACTCATCAATTAATCAATTAATGGTTGACTATTCAATCATCATCACCAGCTATAGAAAAGGTTTTTAATATTATGGAATTTCTGAAAATAACATTTGAAACAAACTGTTTAATAGAACAACAACATAGAAGATAACGGCATCAAGAAAATTAAAGCTACCTCTGTTTTGTATTGCGCCTCTCTGCATGAAGAAAATGACTTCCTTTTTCCAGCCATGATTTGCTAGCTTAGTTGCTGCCTGGTGTCAAGTCGTTACGTTAGCTAGCTAGCTAGGCAGAAGCAAACATCCCGAAAAGAGTCATGGGAGTAAAAAATACAATAGCTACATGTAATTTTAAAATTATTTTTGCACGTGTACATTCATAAAATCACCAAAAATTAACATTATAAGTGGATTCCTTGATTACTAATTATTTAAACAGCATTTGTATAGAAACTGTTCTGTCCCAAGCCTTTTGATCTATATAGGCGGTTGAGTACTATATCCGTGACCACTATAAGCAGTTTCCACTGTATTACAACCTTACCCCCCCCCCCCATCTACACACAATATCCCATGGCTAAGTGAAAACGGTTTTTTTATTATTATTATTTATAAATGTTTATATATGTACTAAAAAACCCTTTATGCAGTTCTTTGTTGAGGTCTTCTTAAAACGATGCTACAAACTTCAGTACACCAGTATTTGTTTTTTTTGTTGTTGTTTTTTTTTTCATTTTTCTCTGCAGATCCTTTCAAGGTCTGTGAGGTTGGATGTGGAGTGTTACTGTACAGCTATTCTCAGGTCTGTCCAGAGATGTTCAGCCTGGTTCTGCTTCAGGTTATTATCCTGTTGGAAGGTGAACCTCAGTCTGAGTCTTAGATTGTCTTTATGTGAAACGTATTACAAATATATATGTGTGTGTGTGTGTGTGTGTGTGTGTGTGTGTGTGTGTGTGTGTGTGTGTGTAAAAGTACTCAGATATTATGACTACAGGGCCATTTGACCTTGAAAAAGTAGGTCAACATTACATCATTTCAATACACTTTCTGCTCCATGAAAAGATGCATGCACTATATAAATTTGCTGCAGATATCTCAATGCACTCTTCAGATAATGAGATTATGTCGTCAAATGGACAGACAACTAAAATGATTACAGTACCACTTCAGCTGGAAGATGGCTGAGGGGTAAAAATGATTTAAAACTACAAATCACCGTCTGGTTTCTTCATCAAAGCTGGAGAGCACAGTAATGGTTTGACATCCATCATGATAACTGCCATCATCTGACAGGCATATATCTATGGTGACAGTGTTTTCATCTGGACCTCCCAGTTCTAAGCTAATGTTGACAGGGCCGTTTCTAGCTTTGTGGGGGCCCTAAGCAAGATGTTGTTTGGGGCCCCTCATTTGTCAAACTGCAATAAAGAGATTCCTTAAACCCTTTAGATCAGGCATGGACAAACTACAGCCCGGGGGGCATATGTGGGGGGGCCTGTTAAGCTTTTCAATCCAGCCCACCAAACTTGAAGATGATTATATTTTTTAGATTTTATATAATAATAAACCCTGTTGTTTTATTTTTCCTGCAATTCTGGCATTTTCCCACTAGATAGAGTATTCTAGAAACATTAACCTTTGTTGAGGTGTGGCATATTCCTCCACATTTGCATTTTACCACTTGACCCCTCAGCTCTTCTGTAAATATGAGTGACGCTAAGAAAAGAAAAGTGGACAGAGAATGTCCAGTCTTTACTAAGGAGTGGGCAACTAATTGCTGTATGCCTGCTATGCCAGAGATGGTGGCGTTTTTTAAAGACTACAATATCAGCCATCACTTTGCCACATATCATGCTAACTATGCTAGCAAGCAGTTAATGATAGAACGGGAGGCTAACTGATCAGAGGTTGGCAGGTAATTTACAAACTCACCACCATTCAAGAGTCAAGTTTTATGTTGTCATTCAAATTAGCAAAAGTCCAGTAAGCCTCTGTCTGAAGGACAGTTTTAAAAGAATCTCCGGTGGAGACAAAGACGCAGGGCAGTGGCTTGTCGTGTAGAACTGATATATGAAGATATAACTAATGACTTAAATAAAAAGGCTTCGTCTTTTCACATTATATTCAATAACATAGGATGAAAGCAACAACATATCCCATGTTATTTTTGTTCCTCTTATGAGGTGGATTACCAAAACACTCCCTCCATCTGCTTGTGGTCCGGCCCTTCTGTCAAATTTTAGAATCCTTTGTGACAAATGAGTCAAATAGTTTACCCACCCCTGCTTTAGATGTTCGATTAATATGTTGCAATCTATTAGATTTCATGAGCAAAACAGGCTACAGTTCAAATTAAATGTCTTAAACTTGATTTTAAAAAGACAAACTACAATACAAGGCCAATGACAATTCTCTATATGTTAATAAATAAAACAGATTGTGAGTGTTTAAAGAAAAAGGCAAATTGACTGCATTTCTATAACCCATTTTCTACACCTTCATAAATGTTTAATTTAAAATGTTTACTTTAAATAAGAAAATACATTAACTGCTGAGATAACTTATTTTTGATGCCATTATAGTGTTTGTTTTGTTTAATATTCTCAAGTCCCCTGTTTACATGAGTTTTCATTCCTGTTTAATTCCAAAATAAAGGTTAATTACCTTTGCCAAGGAGGTTATATTTTTGCCAACGTTTAACTGTCTGTCTGTCTGTCTGTGTACAACATAACTCAAAAAATTATGGACAGATTTCGATGAAACTTCCAGTATAGGTTGGGAATGACACGAGAACCAATCAATTTGACTTTGGTGAAGATCCGAAAGAGATCCTAGATTCTGGATCATGTTGAAATGTATTCTACATTTACCACAATATTAAATGGACATGGTGCTTTATATTAGCCTCACATTATATTAGCCTAAGTCAACCAAGGACACTTCCACATGTGGACAGCCAGAGCCGGGACGCGAACTACCAACCCTTTGGTTATTGAACGACCTGCTCTACCAAGTGAGCCACACCCGCCCTGTTATATTAAGAACAAAAATTAAAATTTAAAAAACAGCTAATTATCGCAGTTTATTTCATCTATATTGTACGTTAAATTTTTTTCAAAGCATATAAGGGATGTAATAAACACATGTAATAGCTACAGATAAAGACAGGACATTTGAATTTTCCTCAGATGAGGCTGAACATGCAATTTTGCCCCCCCCACCCACCCACCCCCCAGTGGCTTGGAGCCCCTATGCATTTGCGTAGAAACGGCCCTGAATGTCGATAAACGTGGGCAGAAGCTGCAGATGGTGTAACATCAGTCTGATCAGTGACAACCTAACCCTGGGGATGTTCAGTGGGCTGTGGGTGAGGATGTGTGCCCTCTTTCACCCCGGCTATTGTGTGGACAGTAGACGAGGATGATGATTCACTGGTGTTATTCAAAGATTCTTCACACATAAATGAAAACCTGAGGGAATCAGAGCTGCCTCCAGGTACGAGCGTCTGACTGGTTTGTACAACAGCTGAAGTGTCGAGTGTGAATCACTCATCTGCACAAGAATTTCATGAAGCTGCTCCTCAAGAAAACACACCTCTAAAGAACATGATTAAAAGAGTGCAAAATCAACGACAGATCTCAAACCTCTCTTTCTGTTTGTCTGAATGAGCGGTGCGATGAAATGACCGTTTCTCAGCAGCTTCATATAGTTTCAGATGTCAAATGTAAAAAAACAAAACAAAAAAAAAAAACAGAACAAAATAAGAAAACAAACATATTTCCCTAGAGACACTCCGCACTGGAAGCCTTAACAGAATCCCAAACAATATAAACAGCCTTCAATCCCATTCGGTCAGAAGGAAGAAAATGATTCACCAGTAAAATGAAAACTACTCAGTATCTCAGAAGACTGATAACACTCACCCCAAACTGAGAATGTCATCACAACCAAACATCACATCACTAGCCTTGTTTACATGGGGGGGTTTATTCCTCTTTAATTCAGAATAAAGGTTAATTCCTCTTTAAGATGACCATGTAAACACCTAATTCCAGTTGAAAATGACAATTCCTAATCAAACTTAATTCCAAATAAAGTCACTGGTTTATGCCGATTTTAATTCTGAATGTGATAAATCCTCTGACAATGTAAACAGTTCATTCTAATTTAACATTTGCATGATGTTTTTAAATTCCAAATTATTTATTCTGAATAAAACAATTTGAAATTAAAGCAATTTCCTTCATGTTTACATAGAAATGATAATTCCTATTAAAGGTTTCCATTGGAAATAGGTTTATTCTGCTCTAGTTAATTGGTCTTTCAAATCTGGAGGTACAGAGGGTTCTGATTGGACAGAACGGCCACTTAATATCTGGATGTCTACTGGTCGGGTCCACTTCCTGTTTTGCGTTCGTTTCAACTACAGCAGCTCGACCGAAGAAACAAAGACATGATTACACAAATACAGGATAATGTAAAAAAAAAATAGATATTAAAATAAGACAAAAATATACATATAAAAATAGGGGTAAATAAGAGTCAACATGGATTATGATGTAAGGTGATTAAAAAAAGGGTGTAAAATAAAAAAATGAAGAGGAAAAGTAGCTAAAACAGAGATGCAGTGTGTTAGTGAAATTCAAATTATGATTCAACAAGATTAAAACATCTGTTTAAAATACAAGGATTTGTAATTTTAATCTTTTACACAAACAGCAGAACATTTCACAAACCAACAGACAACCAGAACTATTAATCAGACATTTCTTCCACATTCATATGTGGGTGGAAAATCCAGTGAAAGTGCAAAACATCCCTGTTCTATTCGTCACTGTGAACAAAATACCATCAAGTGTAACTATACTACAGCAACAACAATAACCATCAGAATAATCAGAACATGTGATCAGATAGAATATAAAACGGTGTGGTGGGTTTATTTCCAACACCTGCAGCAAAAGAAAACTGAAGAAGCATTAACACGCAGGGGTGGAGCTAGAGGACAGGTGGACCAGGCAGGTGGTTGGAGCCAGGGGGCTTTGTAGGTTTTTGTGTAATTGTGTGTGTTTGTGTGTAGTTATCCATTTATGTAGGTGTGTGTGTGTGTTTGTATGACAGTAACCACTCGTGCGTACAGTGTTCGAAGCTCAATTAAACTGAGACCGTGTCCCACATAATCAATTAATAATCAATTGTATAGTGTCTTTTGTTGTTATTTTTGTAGTGTAGTTGTGTGTTTGTGTAAGTATGTCTCATTTTTTGCAGTGTGTTGTGTGTGATTGTGTAGATTTTTTTGTGTAGTGTAGTCATGTGTTTGTGTAGTTGTGTAATTAATGTGTAGTTGTATGAGTAGTTGTGTCTCATTTTTTGTGGCGTGTGTATATGTATGTGTGTGTGTGTGTGTGTGTGTGGTAGTGTAGTTTTTGGTGTAGTTGTGTCCATGTCTTTCTGTAGTTATGCATTTGTGTAGTTGTGTGTGTGTTTGTATAATGTTTTTTAATGTGTAGTTCCACCTCATTTTTTTCCATTTGTGTGTGTGTGAGTGTGTGTAGTATTGTGTGTGGTTGTATAGTTTTTCTGTAGTTCTGCGAGTGTGTGTTTGACCTGTACTTGTTGTGCCTCATTTTTTGCAGTGTGTATATGTGTGTGTAGTTGTATAGTTTTTTTGTGTAGTTATGCGTTTGTGTAGTTGTGTGTGTGTTTGTATCGTTTTTTATGTGTAGTTGTGCTATTTTGTGTGTAGTTTTGGGTTTGTGTAGCTCCATGTCATTTTTTGCGTGTGTGTGTGTGTGTGTAGTATTGTGTGTGGTTGTATAGTTTTTCAGTAGTTATGCGACATGTAGTTGTATTTTTTGTGTAGTTGTGCCTCATTTTTTGTCGTGTGTATATGTGTGTGTAGTTTTTTGTGTAGTTGTGTTTGTGTAGTTGCATTGTGTTTTTAGTTACTTGTGTGTTGTGTCATATTTATTTTCTGTGTGTGTCTATGTGTGTGTTTTATTGGGGGGGGGGTTCTTACTTGTAGCCCCCACAGACCCTAGCAACGCCCCTGTTAACACTAACCAAAATAAGCCCAGTCTTCTGGTCCACATGCAGACAATGAAGTTAGACCCATGGAACCAATGTAAACAGACTAGTAGACTAGTGTTGGACTAAAACCAAACCAAGCCAAACCGAGCCAAGCCAATGGCTGCCTAAGCGTCTATCTGTGGAAAACGAAGCCCGGCTGCAGTAGTTTCTGAATGAACTGTGACATAACGAGGGGCATCACGCGTGTCAGACTTCACACATCCACTGTGTCTTCACTGTTTTATTCTTATTTTCATCCTTAAACACATTTCAGACTAAAGTGTGTTTAACAGGCCGAGCTGCTGTTTGTCACAGTGGGTGAATCTGCGTGAATTCAACACATATTCAACAGCTGTTTCCGTCTTTAAACCACACGATGTGACCCACGGCTGATCACAAACACGCCACTGGATGCAAACTTTGTGTCGCCTGTAAATGCAGTGTGTTGCGTGGGTACTCACGTCCCAAGGACTTCCTTAAAGTCAAAGATTTTCTTGATATCATCGACATGCTTTTTCCACGATCCGTCGCCGGACTCGCCGTTTTCTTTCGCCATGTCTCGCCGGGGTGGGGGAGATGAGAAGAAGACGCGCCCCACGGAGCTCAGCAGCAGCAGCCGTCTGAACCCACAGCCCCCCCCACGGTGATTCAACACAGAAAAAAAGGAAAGAGTGAAAAGTATTGCACTAGTGTTTTTGTCCCAGGTCTGCTTCCTGTGTCAGATCAGACTGTGCGCCTCCTCAAGCCCATGCGTCCATCCGACAAGAGGAGGAGGAAGAGGAGGAGGAGGAGGAGGAAGAGGAGAAAGAGGAGGAGGTCTGTCCTACTCCCAGAGGTGATTTGACTAATCTGTTTGACGTAGCGGATCCCGAGCCTGAGCTTCCCCACTGTTCAGTTCTGTGTGCCGGGGAAACACAGGCTCTCCCTCCTCCTCCTCCTCCTCTTCTTCCTCCTCCTCCTCCTCCTCCCTGACCGGGCGGGATCCACGCAGCGTCAGGCGGTGTCGTGGTGCGCCCAGGTCGGCCAGTGCGCAGGGGGATGATGACACTTGGCGGTCTCCTCTGAGCCTCCAGTCCATCCATCCATATTCCCAGCCGGATCTCGGGTCTCCTCCTGGTTGTTATGGTGACGGCAGTGAGAGGCTGCGGCTCCTCCTCTGTCACACCCGCACATCCACGCACGGGTCGCATTGCACCAACTGTATAGCCCCGGTTCCACTGCAGGGTATGTCCCACAAATAAGCTGTTGGTAGACCCTCTGGTTTTGGGTCAATCTGACTCATAACTGTATTCATGGTTGTAAAACATGACAGGGGTGTATCTACGTATTACAGGGCCCATGACCCCCCCACACTCCCCAAGAGTTAAAAAAAAAGGCCCTATACATGTGATCTGGGAAGTACATATTTTCCAGTTGAGGAAGTGAAATTTACCAGTGTATTGTCTTCACAAGCATTTGTTGTTGTGGACAAATGACTAGTTAGCAATAAACAAACTATAACTATCAACGTGTTTTTAAAGGACATAGCAAACATCCCAAGTTTCAAAAACAAATTTTCAGGCAGATGCTTATCCAGGGCTGTCACAGCCATTTAAAATGTGGGGGTGTTCTAGGTTGTGGAACATGAGCAAAATTTTCTGAATCTAGAATCAGAATCAGAAAGAGTTTTATTGCCATTGTTCGTATAGTACACATGTAGTATACAACTAGGAATTTGTCTCGGTGTAACGCTGCAACATTCAACATATAGTATATCAATAAAAAGAGAAAAAAAAGAATTATATATATATAGTATAAAAAATAATAAGCATGCACCAAGATAGAATAAGATAAAAATAAATATAGTAAAATCATCGGAAAATTAATGAACAATTATCCATTAATGGTTACATTTTTATATTAAAAAAGTAATAAATGTGTTTTTCCTCAATTACACAGTTATTCAATTCACAAGTCAAAATTGTGATAAAAGTAGGATAAAAGTAAAAATTATGAGATAAAAGTAAAAATCATGAGATAAAAAGTCAAAATTATTTGATAAAAAACTGATATACTGATTTTACAGACACCGTACCTCTTTTTGTCCATGTCAGGGGAGATGACAAAAAAATTTTCTCAGGGGGAACATCACTGACAAAAGTTTGAGAACCACTGGCTTATGGTAAATGTCACAGAACAAGACATAGTTTAGTTAACTTAGTTTAACAACGGCAACATTTCTCATTATTTACTGGTTAATGACTGTTTGTTAACACCGCGAAGAAGAGCTGTTTACATTTTGCTCGGCGAACTGAGGTGCGCTTCATTTACATATGCTGTTGTGCCGCCCGGGCGGGTATATATCTATATATACAATATCTATGGTTTAAACCATAGATATTGTAACAGCCCCGCAATGTTATTGATGTTTGTTTGGCGTGATTGCAACTGATAGTAACTGTTTATCCTGAAATAAAAAGTAGGTGAGACCAACTCTGCGTCCGTTTCCTGGATCCAGTAACAACACAATATATAAACTCAGGAAAAAGTGGAGGGTATGAAATCATCTGGTTGGAGAAGTGGGGATGTCGCAACACCCCAACCCCCCATGGGTACGACGCCCATGTGCTTATCGACCCTTCCAACCCTTCCCCACCCCCTTTTCGAACAATCCCCCCTTTCCGAACTATTGAAGGAAAACGTGTAATTCATGAGTAAAAAATTGCTAGAAAATCAATGAAGTGATATACATTAAATATACGAGGTGTGTTTTGTGTGCCCAGACCAGGGCTATAAATTAAAGTCCTATTGGAGTCCAGAGGTCACATGACCCACACACTATTGAAAATGTGTAATTTGAGTAAGCATTTGCCAGAAAATTAATACTTATTAATTATTCATTTATTTATGTATTGATTCATTCATGTATTTATATAAACATGAATATACAATTCATTTAATGGAGAAAAGTGTTTGTTTGTTTTTATAAGTCTTGCCGGTCAATTTATTTTGTGACGGTCCCTAAAGTCCCCGACAACAAGGAAGTCTGTGTCCACTCCTGACGCCGCTGATGTTTGTGGAGAATGTGCACATCTGTCAAATATCAGACTGAAGCAGCTCACTGGGCGTACGTTTGATCAGAGAGTCGGTGAGGGGGGAGCCTTTACCAAAAAGTCTGTAAAAAAAAAAAAAAACTCTCTCGCATAATCCAAAATCCAGAATATTTGATCTGACTTGCAGGCATCAGTGAGCCACTATCGATGTCAGGGAGACTTAGGATGTCTGACATATGTTTCTAATATTATATTACACCTCTTAATTGCATAGACGCCAAAAAAACTACCTACTTGTACTAGTAAAAAACACTTTAGTAGCATACGCCGCTTACCATTCAAGTGTCCTGTATCACTTGCCGCCATGTTGAAAAGGTTGAAGGTCATCACTTTACTTGACAGGTTCGTTCATAACACATTCATAACAACTGTCATAAACTCCACATAAAACATTAAGTATTTGATGAGACACGACTAAACATTCATACCAAAGCTTTCATGCATGTGGAAGACAGAACGAAAACAACTTTTCAAAATAAAAGTCAGAAAATCGCAAAGCAGCACACCCCCCCCCCCCCCCCAAACCTCTTACCATCCAATGACAGTTTGTTTAATTGCATGTTCTGCACTACTTTTTGTGATTGTTGGAGTTTTATTTTGAAAAATTGTCATCTTTCTGTCTTCCACATTTATGAAATGTTTGTTATGAATGTTTAGCCGTGTCTCATGAAACAGTCATGAATGTTTTATGTACAGTTTATGACAGTTGTTATCAATGTGTATGAACTCACCTGTCAGATAAAGTGTTACCAAATGTTCTATGAGTTAGTGGTCGACACTGAACATATGTTTCAGTATCATCTTTATTGTACCTGAAATAATTATAATAAAAAAAACAATAACAATATTAATAAAGAAATCAATAAATAATAAAAAACAACTCAAATGACTAAACAAACATGCATATAATCAAATAAATAAACATGAATAAAAAAAGTAATGTGTCTGTGATGTGACTATTGTGCACATGTACAATGTGATGTCGATGCACAAACAGTTTTATATTATATATATATATATATATATATATATATATATATATATATATATATATATATATATGGATATATTATAATATTACATGCACTGGCGCATATATACATATAACAAAATTATCAACATTGTAAAAGGTCAAAGGTCAAGGTTGCATTTAGTAGAAAGGTCAAAATCACATTATTGGCTCTAATTCAAAAATGGGTTGTAATAAAAATTTGAGATTGGTAGAAAATAGGGGCGACATTAGTCATTCTCTGAATATTTGTTTAATGCATGTGTTTGGGTGGTGAGAGGAAGTTGGAGTAACCAGAAAGAAACTCCACACAGAAAGGATCCACAATGTACCACCTTGCCCCCCCCCCCCCATAATAAAGAAGGAAACAGTAGTCTGATGTAAACAGCTGAATAAACTGCATGTTTTATGTCACATGCTCCACATCAACTAACAGTAAAACTCACACTGACTGTTCACACTTTTTTAAATGTTACAGAGTAAAATAAAAATGTACTAAAGGAGTAAATCTGCCCAGTGTGTTGAAGCTGCAGAAACATTTGCACATTCTAAACACATCATTCACTGGTTGTAGAAATGAAAGTGAAACCAATGGTTCATGGGGGGGGGGGCTGTCTTAGCAGAGTCTGTGCTGTCTGGGTGATTTCATTTATGTGTATTTTTGATTTGATTTGATTTAAATTAAAAAATGGAAAAGAAAAAGAAAGCATCCTGTAAAAAACAAAAACAATACAAGTTAACCCTTCTTACTGTATTAACTTTTATAATGAAAATCCCCTTCCTCCAAAAGAAAAAGAACACTACATTTTTAAGTAGCCTATATGTTATACATACATACTTATAAAATGAAAACCATAAACATGAATAAATACAGAAGTAATAACAATACTCAATAATAATAATAATAATAATAATAATAATAATAATAATAATAATAATAATAATAATAATAATAATAATAATAATAATAATAATAATGTTAATATGTATTTGTGGAAAAAGAAATGGGAAACAAAAACAAAAATAAACCAAACAGCTTTTCTTTTCTTTGACACTTGTGTATAGTTTTAACACCCTTCCTATTTGACTTTTTCTTTTGTATTTATATTATTCAGGTTTCTTTTTTCTCACGTGGCTCCTCCCCTGCAGTCCTGTGGCGCCCCCCAGTGGAGACCCACCTGATTATTTAAAAACCACTGAGCTGTAGTGATGGACGTGTCCATGAAAACATCCATACAGAGCAGGTAACACTTCATCACACTGGACAAACTATTATTTATGTGTGATTTGTCATTACGGTGATGAACTTTTGTGTAAGGACGACACACACACACCTGGGGATGAAGTCAACATTTTTATTACATTTACTGAAGAATGAATACCAATACATCTTTCACTTTTTTTTCTTTTTGAGGAAAGAACTTCATTACTCATTGTTGTATTTTAATAGCTGCTATTTTTTCCTCTGTCAGTTTCACTTTGACTAAATGACTTCATTGGTTTTATTTATTCTACAGTTGGTTAAGTTTTTCAGGATATTATTAACGTTTGTCTCTATAACAAAAGACAGAGAAGCAGCTGCTTCAATTATTAACAATCTGTTCCACGCAAAGGTGGTAAAAGTACACACGTTCTGCACTTAAGTAGAAGTACAGCTACCTTTGTAATAAATAAATAAATAAATAAAAATACTCTGGTAAAAGCAGAAAAAAAGGGGAAAAAAGTATGACTTCTCAATTGTAAAAAAGTAAAAGTCCTTTCTTTTTTTTTTTTGCCATGAATGAAATAATACTTATTTAACTACAATCAATCTGAACAGTTTCAAAAGTATCCAAAAAATAAAGCCTTTAAATCTTAGTGTGTAGAAAATGTGTTTGATCAGGTCACAGTTGCTGAATTTAATGGATATGGACAGAAAATTCAGGAAAAATTGGGAATAAAAAGCATAATTATGAGATTAAAAAGTTAAAATTGTGAGATAAAAGTCCAAATTACAAGATAAAAAAGCTAAATATGAAATATGAAATGGTTAATTATAAAATAAAGAGTCAAAATTATGACATAGTGTCAATTCTGAGGTTAAAAAGTCAGTTTTTCTCCACTGATTTTCTCTCTGAAGTGACTAATTTTTCATACGATTACTTGTGTTTAGTTTGAAAAATAACAAGTCTATTCTGAGAATATAAGGAGTATAAAGTACAAATATTTATATAAATGTAACAAGTATAAAGTACATATATTTATATAAATGTAAAGAGTATAAAGTACAAATATTTATATAAATGTAAAGAGTATAAAGTACAAATATTTATATAAATGTAAAGAGTATAAAGTTCAAATATTTATATAAATTTAAAGAGTATAAAGTACATACATTTATATAAATTTAAAGAGTATAAAGGACATATATTTATATAAATGTAAAGAGTATAAAGTACAAATATTTATATAAATGTAAAGAGTATAAAGTACAAATATTTATATAAATGTAAAGAGTATAAAGTTCAAATATTTATATAAATTTAAAGAGTATAAAGTACATATATTTATGAACAAATGTGAGGAGGAAAATTAAAAAGTTGGCAGGAAAATAAATACTGTAGTAAAGTTCATATACCTAAAACAGCCTAGTTAAGTACAGGAACACAGTACTTTTACTTAAGTACTTCTACCTCTGGTAACATGTCACACACATGCAGCAGAAAATGGAAATGAAACATTCACATGAGTTTAGGGTTTCATCAAACACTGGAAGGATTTAATGACCTGCATTAGGGTGAGTATTTATACATTACTTTGTTTTTATTTCAATCCTTTACTAAAAGAAGGAAATTATATTTAAATATCTAGTTGCTTTTTCAATATTGCATTGATTAAATCTATAAAAAGAAAGAAAACTGTCAGAAAAAAAGCTTAAGAAATATAAAATAAAATGATAAAAAGGGGAAAATAATCCTGATAAAATAGAACATAAGGTACGTCCTACTGAGCTGATTTCAATAAGGTTTTGTTGTGCAGTGTTTTTACTTCAAAGGTATAAAATAAAACCTTACATGGTCATAGACAAATATAAATGTTTGACTTTGTCAGGTGGTAACATAGGTTTTTAGAAGATTCAAATGAAAGCTGGTTTCTTCTTAATAAAGCACTGCTCCTTCGACAGTTTCAGGTTTAAAAAGTACATCACGTGGTCGTTTGTATTTAATGTTAAAAATAACTTTATGCAAAACATCAGCTCTGCAGCTAAACAGTCAATGTGTCACCCAGAAATAGAGAAGTATTCAAATAAAAACACATCAAACCTGCGTTAAAAATAAATCTGAAATATACGTCGTTATGGTTTTAAATCATCTGAGTGAATCATGGACCGCTGTGAGAACTTCAAAGACCTGGATCCACATTCAGGCTGTTGTGTTCTGTTAACCCTAAAGCAGGGGTGACAAGTCATTTTAGTTCAGGGGCCACATTAGGTCTAATATGGGATAAACTGGGCCGTACCTAGCTTAGCCACGCTATCCCTGTTCATTACATGTATGGGTCTAGTAACGCTTCATACACAGGGGAGGTTAAAAAAGGTTGTCATTCACATCCCTCTGTATGCAATAGGACGATACTACAACCAATCAGTGTCCTCTTTAGAATAATGTAGTTAGACATGGGGACTCGAGTCTGAGACTTGGACTTGAGTCACACTTAAGTTGCACAAAGACTTGAGACTTGACTCGGACTTGTGTGACATGACTCGTGAGTTCATTATCAGGGAATTATTTATTTTATTTTTTTATTTTTTTTCATTTTTTCCAATGTGTTGCCTGACATTATGGGAAAATCACAGGTAGAAATAATAGTTTCCCTCCCTTGATATTTGTGCAAAGGTTTTTAACGTGTGCGTGCTGCCACCGGGTTCAAATTACAAATATATTGCTGCATATATTATTGGAAATATATTGCTGACTCCCTGATGAAGGCTATGATGCCGAAACGCATTAGGGTTTTTATATGATTTTTTATAGGTTTTTGTAACCAAGCCAAGTTAATAAAGGCTTTTTAATTTTCACTTATAAGAGAGTGCCTTGGAATTTTTCTTTTTTATATTGTATTTGTAATTTGATCAAATTTAAACAAAGCTTTTGGGATGTTTCTTCACATTGCACATGCATTGTTCTGATCAATTTTAATGGTGTGAAATAACAGAGTATATAGTACAGTAAAGCCTACATGATTACACCACACTTAATACAAAACAATACAGCAATGCAGTATGATCTCAAATAGGATCTAATGTGAAAATGTTCATTTCAGTCAATTGAGACTTGACTTGGACTTTTAAAAAGGAGTCTGGAGAAAGATATGAATGACTAAACAAACTTGGGGATTATGGAGCTTAACCATTGTTGTCGCTTCTATAAAAACAATTTAAATATTTTTGATGTTTTCTCACATTTTCCACTCATCTTTGATAAAAGGAAATCTCCAATCGTTGTTCTTCTTCTATGGTTGTTTCTCTCTGAATCGTTGCAGCTTCACTTTGTTAGGCCCGCCCTCTGACTCTATACTTCACCGTGATTCGTCGGCCAGTTTCAGGGAAATCTAACCAAAAGTTACATTGAGCAGAACTAGACGACTATGGTAGAACATTAGATGTGCTGCCAGTAGGGGGGTCTAGTGTGGCTAGACTAGGCCGGACCAGTGAAACAATAAAAATAATAGGATAAAAACATAGAAATAATGTCAACTCCAGATTTTTCTCTTACGTTTTTGGGCAAAAATAGAAAAATTACAGAATGAAAATGTTTATATGTACGAACTGTCCTTGAACATAATAATGTTCAGATTGTTCATGTTAAGAAAAAAGAAAAATAAATAATAATAATATTAACAAGATTGCACTTTAGTTTATCATTTATACATGTGCATAACAACTTAAAGATAACACATTTATGCAACATTCACAATATTGGTCAAATTCCACATATATTTCAGGTTATTCACTTTTTTAATTAAATTATTTTATTATTTATTCCCTTTTTTTACACCAAAGCAAATAACGTTTTTCATGATTTGTTTGTTATAATTATGGTGTGATCCAGTTTAGACTGAATTTATGTCATAGTTTTAACTTCCTTAATTATTATCTTTTGTGTAATTTTTTTGCATTTGTTCAGCTCTCAGATGAACTAGAGACTCATACAGGGTGTACCCTGCCTTCACCCACTGTAGCTGGATTAGGCCCCCAGTGACCCCTGTGACCCTAGTGAGGATAAAGTGGGTTCAGATGATGAGACGAGACAATTTTATCCCAGGGGCCAGACTGGACCCATTAGCGTGCAGATTTTGGTCCCTGGGCCACATGTTTGACACCTCTGCTTTAAACAGTCTCCAGTCATCAAAAGCATCTTGTAGTGACTCATAATATAATAATGTAAAAGTAATAAAAGTTCAGAGTGTAATAAATGGACTTATAATGTAATAAAATCATGAGCACATACTGTAATAATGTCTTTGTTCATTATGTAATAACTTTACCTTAATAAACTATAGGATTATTTCAAAAGCATTAATTAACTATAATTAACATTTCAGCTTGCAGCGAAAAATGGTGATAATACAACTTTTCTCACAGTATAAACCATTGTTACATTGAGTTTTTATTACATAATAAATTGCTATATAGCTGAGCTCATAATGTAATAACTTATTACATTATTACATTATGCACTCATGATTTTATTACATTATAAACTTTTATTACATTATGAGTTGCGACACATCTTATCGTAAACATCTTAGGACTTTTTTTTTTATTACAAACTAGGAAGTCCGTCTGACCTTCTGATTGGACATTTTGTCCATCCCATTTCTCTGACACAATTGAATCAATTCTTTTCAAATGTGACACACATTCTTTAACACTAAACAGTCACTTTCTCAGTGTAAAAAATACAGTGTCAAAGTATTTTAATTCTTTCAAAGTTTACTCCAACAATGGACAGAGCAAAAGTTAACAAGATGTGTTTCACTAGTGTCGGAGTTAATTTTACACTGTCGGTGTCATATATTGAGTGTTAAAGTAAACTAATTCTCTCAGAGTTAATTCAACACTGATAAGCGTAAGATACATTTCAGTGTTAAAAGAGGATTCTGAAAAGCTCCACCCACCAACCTCTGCGCTCAAACTAAGTGAAAAGTTGAACATAGAAAAAATCCTGTAAATGTTTTTAAATAAACTGTTGCTTTTGTTGTTTTTATTCCAACAGAATCTGCAAGAATAAAGTTATGTCATGTTTTCAAATAGTTCAAAATCAACAATGTGGAGTAATTTATTTATGAACATGTAATGTTAAGTAGGTTTAACACTGGAAAAGTTATTTCTTAACTCTTCAGTGTTGAATGTGAATAACACTGAGTCATGGGAGTAATCATGATGTTAACATTGGTGGGGACATAATTTAACAACTTCCTCATGAGAGACAGCAACAATAAATAAATAAATAAATAAATAAATACAAGGCTAAAAGAATTTAAATAATTTCTCATTTTGTTTTTGTCAACAAAAACTAAGAGACATTTTAGGAATGTTTTTTATTTCTTAAGCCACATTTTGTCTGTTTTTTATTAGTCATCTATAACTGCATTATATATTTAATTATAGTTTATTATAGTTTGGTCTTGTTTTTGTCATGTGATGAAGGTTCGTTGATTTTTTTATTTTTTAGATTCTTCATATATAAGGTGCACTGGAATAAAAACATATATTAAGTGAAGTCAAAATTATTAGATAACATTGATCACATCATGAGGATAATTATGTTAAAAGATAAAGTGTTCTATGAGCTCCTGTTTCATAACAAGATGTGTGAAGAAAAATAACTCATTTGTTGGTAAAATAGCAATTTTTTCTTACATGTAAAAGTTGAACTGATAAACTCTTTTCCATTCGAGTGATTGTCTTAAGCTGGTTTAGATAGAAAGAAATAAAACCATGTGAAGAGTCTGTATGAGTGTGATACAGATGCATAATCCTTAACATTTTCCACACAAGAGGCAGAAAAGAAACAATTCAGCCAAACATTAAAATAGATTTATTTGAAAATACTATTATTAGAGTCTTCTGATTGGGTTTATTTACATTAGCCCTTGTATTTCCATTATTCTGCATTCAAGTCTTACTCAAAACTAAATCCAGTAGATCCAAGCTTTAGTCATCATCAAATCTCCAAACAAACCAGTTTAACATTTTACAACCACAACGGTAACTACTCCCAAACTTGTTCATGTTCAATCTGGATACCATCATGACTGTTAACATGTTCAAGTCAAACTGTCAACGATAATAGTCAGATATTACTGAAACCTTCTTTTTTTTTTACTCAGAATGCAGTAGAAAAATGACAAATCCATGCAGATTAAATGCATGATACAATAGATTTATACAAACAACATGATCTGATCAGTGTTTGATCACATGTCTAAACATTGTCTCTTATGCTGCATTCATGTGCCGTCAGAAAAATGAGCCTTTCTACTTTCTTGTTATTTGTGTGTGTGTTGTGTTCATGTTTGGACACATTCATATGCTACAGCTTTTTCTTTTTTGCAAATTGTGCGCAAAAACATCTAACAGCAGCAGAATGGAAATCTGGGATCATTCCCTTATTGCTCTACATGTTGGAAAATTGGAAGATTGTGTCAACATTTTTTCCCAGTGCTCCAGGAAAATACAGAATGAGTACCCTGGCAAGCACAACTATGATAAGTGTATGTATGTATGTATGTATGTGTGTGTAAGTAATATAATGTAGTGTCTTGTATAGTCCTTTGTGTCTACACACACACACACACACACACACACACACACACACACACACACACACACACTACTTTGAGTGTGCAAATGATATTTTGTTAGATTTTTTATGTACATGACCAAAATTATTTATTTTTATTTTTGTTTTCATTGGTGGGGACAGGACAGGATAGGGGGGGGGGGGGGGGGGGGGGGGGGGGGTGGATAAGAGGGGTGGGAGTTTATAAGTTTTCCTTCTTCCCACTCCATTTTGAGTGCAAAAAAAGGGAAGAGATAATTATTGACCAAAGTGATTGATGTTTTTGATGATTTTTTAAGCTCGAAATAAAATTTGAACTGAACTGAATCCATAGTCTGGATATGATCCATAGAGTGGGTTTAAGTGTACGGGTGGGATCAACTCTCTCAAACTGCTCTGCATTTAATAGTCCAGCGCTATGACCAATCAGAGCAATGATCAATGGGACGTGAACAGAGCAACAAAAACAAGTCTAAACTAGCATCTATCTGGTTGTTTTAACATGCTATAGGCTAGGCTAATTAACACACCGCTAACAGTGGAGGGAAAATATTCAACCAGGTCCGTTTACATGCTGCTTATCCGACCATAGACTGAATATAAGTTCGTACTTCTACAACCCTGTCGTCATTGTGCTAAACCCGCCCTACAATCTGGCTACACAAATGGAGCATTGTGATTGGATCGGTTAACTCGAACCGGTCCTGGCTGAGGCTCTATGTCAGTGTGGCTGCAGGTTTTTGTTCCAACCAACCAAGAGTTCACAGTTTGACCAATTGACTCTCTGAAGACTGAGGTCAGTTGATTAATTGATTGAAGTTTGGTGTGTTGCTGCTTGGTTGGAACAAAAACCTGCAGCCACATCGGCCCACACCGGAATAGTTTGGAGACCCCTGCTCTATGTAGTATGACTAGACCAACAATTCATATTCAATTCATATTTTTTGCCACTAGAGGCGTGCTAGTTTATGAGGCTACAGAATGAGGGGACATACATGTAGAATTTTTTAAGTGCATACTAGCTAGTATTTAGCATGATTCAAACAGCACGTGAAGGCAGAACTGGGCCTTGAATCAGAGCCAGTTTTGTTGTTCCCTCATGGTGTCAAATACAGAATATCAACCGATGAAGAATGGAAATGATTTAGAAATGACAAATTCATGCTTGGACTTCAAACTAAATAAATTCACAATTAAAACGTGTCGAACTGAAACAGTAAAAATATGAATGCCACCCACGTCCGTGTCATTTAATAGGTCTCTCCTACGTCTTCTCTGAGCGAGGAAACAGAAAGGCCCCAGAAGCTGGAGTGAGTTTGTGTTAATGCTCATCTTCTGTGTGTTCTGGTGTCATCTGTTAGGAGAAGGTGGCAGTGAGGATGGCCTCCTGTTGCTGTTGATGAAGAGTCCCGATTCCAACGGCAGGGGCGGGAAGAGCAGGACGACTGACGAGCCGGAGCTGAATACAACAGGGTACGATGTTAGAGCATCTGTTTACAGGGTTCCTACAGCTCAGGGAACGTTACAGTCAAGACTTTTTAAGACTTTTTTAAGATCAAGCCGACAATCAACCAAAATTTAAAAGGCAAAAAAAAAAAAAAAATACCATATGAATTGCCTGGGGGCAGTTTTCTGGTCCAGTTGCTGCTACATTCATGAACCATTTGCATCAAGAAGCATAACTTAAGCAAAAAACTAAGTATAGCTAAAGGAATACTACACCCACAGAATGATGTGCCCCTGAATTATTTTTAGAATATAAAAAGCCTAAATGTTCCCAAATACTTTTTGTTTCAAACAAACATAAACCTTACTAATGTGTCCACATTTTTAAGACTTTTGAAAATTCCACTTAAGACATTTTAATGCCAATTAAAGCCTTAATTTTAGAACAATGAATTCAATGCCTTTTAAGATTTTTCAAGGATCCGCGGGAACCCTGTGTTTAATGAAGTTTATTAAAACTACTGAGGCTCAGAATCGCAGCTTTTTATTTTTTTTAAACCGACCACAGAAAATTATGTAACATTGATGGTCCATCGGTCAAACGGTCGTCCATTGTCCATTGTCATCCCTAGTCCAGATTAAAATAAAAGATGTGATAATACAACTATTGACGTTGCTTTGACCACTCATGCTGACTTTACAACATTTTTTCTACTTATTTGCTTTTTTATCATGAACTTTTTACAAATCTATATTTTATCCAGTATATATTAGACCTTTGCTTTTCTTATGTCCTGATCGATGGACCCTTGAATACATTTTCCTCATCTATCATTTATTATGTACAAACAGTTTCTATTAAATTGTTTTGTTATTTGTTAAATTGAATGTCACTTACTGCTGCAAATCTAATCCCCCTACAAGTACAAATAAAGTAACGTGTCTAATAAAAGATCAGATAAATATTGAACTGATTAATCTCTGTTCCGTTTGACACAGTGTGAATTAATTAAATGCGTACCTTGCAGGCCAGCTGCTTCTCAAACCTGGGAGCCACAAAAGACCAGGGTCCCATGTTCTCAGGCTCCTCCTGACTCCAAACAAACTCTGCAAAACCAAAAAGAAAACAGGACATGTTCCACGGTGTCAGTGAAAACCCAACACCCCATTTTTCAGATCTGGAAGGAAAAACTAGAGAATTTGCAACAAATAATTACCAATCTTTTTGAACATTTACGAGACGTTTTTTTTTTTTTTTTTAATCTCAGAAAGGAAAGAATATTTTTATAATAATAATAATAATAATAATGATATAATGTTAATGATGCAACTGTGAAATGTTAATCAAGGATTTATCAGCTCCTGATTATCATATAAATGCAGATTCATCCAGAAGACACTGAATTATCTGGACACTGATGAATGGAAACATGTTTATGACTAAATGTGGAGTTTGTGGTGGTATTAGCAGCAGCTCTAAAGTGTGTAAAACGACCATGAAGTCAATTATAGTTTGCTTCCACTAGTATCAGCTCAACACGATTCTACTTTGGGACGTTTCCACGATGAAAAAGGACACGGTCTTAGATGTTTGGTATCATCTCCAAGTAGAGCTGCACAATATATTGTTTGAGCATCGAAATCGCAATGTACATGTGTGCAATGATCACATCGCAGACCCTGCAATTATTTTTATTTACCTTATGTTGTTGCCAGCGTTCATTGGTTTGTTTGTGTACAAGATAACTCAAAGACTTATCGACGGATTTTGATTTTGATTACATTTTCAGGGTACGCTGGTAATGGAGAGACCTGGAAATTATTAGATTTTGGTGGTGATCGGGAGGGAGGGGGATACTACCTTGGTGGAGGTCTGCGCTCTCAAGAGTGCCGTTTTAGTTTTTTTAATATTTTTTTTTTATTGTATATATTTCATATTATTTATTTATTTTATTGTATTTTTTTTATTTATGCATTTTTTACTCCTTTTTTTAATTTGTCTTTTGTATCCATTTATTTTTACTTTACTTATATGATTAATTTATTTTTCATGTATTTCTCTATTTATTTTATACATTTTAATGTATTTTTTTAATGTCTTGTCTCTTAAATTGTATTTATTTGTATTCTTTTTTTATGTATTTTTTATGTATTTAGTTTTATTTGTTATTTATTTATTTTTACCACGGTCATTATATATATATATATATATATATATATATACATACACTCCTGGGTACTTTTTATATCGCAATATCTCAGGGTTAAAAAAAATTCAATTTAAAAAAATCTGTTTTTTTCCAATATCGTTTAGCATGACGTGTAAAAAGTGTAAACATTGATTGGTGGAGTTGTCTCTGTGTCACTGCGTTATGAATGTGCGACTCATCATTAAAAAAAAAAAAAGATTCAGAATTCAGCAGTCAGTTAAATTCAGTTCACAAAACAATAATGTCATTCCACAAATCTACAGCGATAGCCGGTCGTGGAGGTTGAGACATTTCTGTCTTTGGTGGTTGATGAAAAAAATCCGCATGAGCTTGATGGCGCCTCGTGATGACGTCCAGGTGCAACAGTATCTGTATGGAAACGCTCTCAAGGAATAGTACGTGTTCTCTGAGTAGAGCCTTGCAGTGGAAACAGGGCTTTAGAAAAGAGTAAAATCTGCACCAACACAAAGAGAAAACTGACACTGTTTTAACAAGATACAACATGTGTTGCCGGGCACAACAAACCCCGCCCCTCGCAAACATTTCTCCAATTTGCCCCATTGCTTATTGTGAAAACGAGCAGCAGGGTGGTGCAGTGGTTAGCACTCGTGCGTCACAGTGAGAACGAGCCTGGTTCTATTCCCACACCAGACCTTTCTGTGTGGAGTTTGCATGTTCTCCTCGTGTCTGCGTGGGTTTTCTCCAGGTACTCCAGTTTCCTCCCACCATCCAAACACATGCACTGATACGTTAATTGGTTAATCTAAACTGTCCATAGGTGTGAATGTGAGAGTGATTGTTTGTCTATATATGTTCAGCCCTGAGATGAACTGGAGACTCATACAGGGTGTACCCCACCTTCACCCATTGGAGCTGGATTAGGTCCGCAGTGACCCCTGTGACCCTAGTGAGGATAAAGCGGGTTCAGATGACAAGACGAGAAAGTTATTGTGAAAACACATTTTTGGAGGCTTGACCTTTGACCTACATTCACCAAAATGTAATGTGATCTATTCTGGACCACGTTGCATCGTTCCTGAGAATTTCATGGAAATCGTTCCAGTAGTTTTTGTGTAAAGTTTCTGTCAAACAGAGACAGACAAAAAAAAAAAAAAAAAAGAACCGATTAGATTGACTGAACAAATGATTCATACCTGGTACCTCATTATGCACATAGCTGTTGACTAATTTAATACTCAATGACTATTTGATCTGGTGAATAAAACGGCTCTAAACATCTGTGGTCGGTTTGGTTTATCTTTGTAGAATGTTTATATACAACAGCTGCCAGTTCATGTGTGGCTTCGTCGTTCTGTCGGTCTGACCTTTACAACATCAATGAAACAAGAAAAGATAACATAACAAACATGGAGTAGCAGTGTTCGTTTGTGAGAGGAGGGTCAGGAGTGGGAGCTTTAAACTTCACTGAAGGTTGGAGACAGACTCAGGTTCTTTAAGACTTCAAGTAAAACCACAGAGGAATGGCCGGTGTGTTTCAGCAAGACCTACAAAACATGATATATTTAGAAGGTTGGACAAATGCAACACGCCTTTGACTTTGAAAAGAAAGGTCTGAGCTGGTGCACAATGCTTCTGCTGAACCAGTAAGAAGAGGGTTTGCTTTAAACCATAACTCTGACCTCTAAAAAGCAGGAAACAGAGGAATGCCAACACCCATCTGTGTTCTGATTCTGCCGCTAGACGTGTCAGGTCATCTCAAATTTAGGGAGTTCTAACCGAACAGCTTTAAACCATTGTGTTCCTCCTATGTGTGGTTCTTCATGGAGCCCAGAACATTTTTAAAATATGTTCCATGAAAACGTCAAACAAATGAGCTGCATTTCTGAGGAAAACTATGTCGCCCATGTGACGTGAATGACTGGTTATAACCTACATAGTATTTAGTGTTTTTAGGTCACAAATTTATTACTGCAACATGCCTGTACTCCTGCTGAGCTATTTTCTTTTTTTTTAAGAAATAAGGGAATGATTTATGATGCAGTGGTTAACACTCGTGCCTCACAGACAGAAGGTCCCTGGTTCTATTCCCACACCAGACCTTTCTGTGTGGAGTTTGCATGTTCTCCTCGTGTCCACGTGGGTTTTCTCCAGGTACTCCAGTTTCCTCCCACCATCCAAACACATGCACTGATAGGTTCATTGGCCCCGTCCCGGTTAATTGGCCCCACCCCTGCCTGGCTGGACCAGCCGCCCCCCCTTCATTTATAAATGGACGTTCATCGATAGCCTGTCCGTCCATGGGAGTGGATCTCTCCTTCAATGTGGTTCTCCTCAAGATTTCTTCTTTTTCCCACTGGGTTTGGAAGTTTTTTCTTGCTGAGAAGGAGGGTCTAAGGACAGGGGATGCCTGGGACTTTTCATGTATCCCTGTAGTTGACTGTGTTTTTGTAAAGCCCTGTGAGATGACTTTGTTGTGATTTAGGGCTTTATAAATAAAATTGAATTGAATTGAATTAATCTAAATTACCCATAGGTGTGAATGTGAGAGTGATTGTTTGTCTATATATGTTCAGCCCTGAGATGAACTGGAGACTCATACAGGGTGTACCCCGCCTTGATTAGGCCCCCAGTGACCCTAGTGAGGATAAAGCGGGTTCAGACAACGAGATGAGATTTATGGAAAAATAATGTCTCAAAACAATGTGTAAAGGTGTATTTAAAAGAACATTAGGAAAATAAGAAAAAGCTTTTTACCCATTGTCCCCAAACACCCCCTTTTTCCTGGACATGCTCTGTTCTTTTAACATCCTGTGAGGACAGTTTTTATAAGATGGCAAAATATGCGGTTTTCATTGTTTTGTTTTTTACAGGAAAAACATTTCAAATGCATATGTACATGAACAGTCTGTCACTGTTCATTCAATCAGAAAAGTTCCAGATTCCACTGTATGAAAAGACATATAAGGGACATTACAGCAGGAGAAGACACTGATGATGCACACCAGCCTGTGGCTATCTGGATGGACGCACTATCGCAGGGGTGTCAAACATGTAGCTTGTGGGCCAAAACCAGCCCACCAAAGGTTTCAATCTGGTGCACAGTGTGAATGTGCACAGTGCAAAAATCACTTAATAAGTTATTAATAGTCAAAGGTGTCACAGGGGCCACATACCAACCAACTGTGATCTCAAGTAAAATAATAGCATAATAACCTATAAACAATGACTCCAAATTTTCTTCGATACATTTGAAAGTTTTTTTTAAAAATTACATTATATCTAATAATAATAGTGCAAAAAATTAACATTAAATTATGAAAGTATTTACATTAACAAACTATCACTTAACAAATGTGAATAACCTGAACAAATATGAACGAGCTGAAATGTCTAAAGAAAATTAAGTGCAATTTTAATAATATTTTGTAATTTTTTTGTGCCTTTGTAGATCTGATCTATCATGTAAAAGTATAAATTCATTATTCAGTGAATATTTTTGTTTTAGTTTGTTATTCCACGCTGTTATGACAATTAAAATACACAGTAAACCAAAACCTGATTGCCAGATCTTGAAAGTAGAGGCAGTCTTGGGAAAAAAAAAAGGTACATACACATGGCAGCTTTTATGTACAGCTAAAATAATTATTAAATCATTCCAAGCAGGCTGTGTCATTCAAGTATGTACTCCAGGGTTATAGTGGCTTTGCACAGAATACTACGCTACTTATGTAGCATGTGATCAAGTATCTTGAGGCAGAGCAGAGTGCCCTCTTTTTTTGGGGGGGGGGTCAAAATATGGTCACACTATATTTGTGCTACATCCTGCCAACAAAGGCTTGTAATTTTTTCCAGTTATATTTCAACATGATTTGTGAAGGTTACCTCATATTACACTTGTATTATGACAGACATGAATGCATCACAGTTGACTTTTGTCCATGCTTGACCTTCATTTCATTGATTTTCTTCCATTTATAATGTTTTGTAAATGCTCTAAACTACGTTTTGTTATTTAAGGAGCAAATAATCCAAGGCTGAATGATGAAAATGAATTTATTCGATCTGAAATGCTGCATCAGTCACACAAACTGCAGTATTATGTAATGAAGCGAGAGGAAATGACTCAAAATTCATGATGACATACGCGAAACAGGAAAAGTGCATTAGCAAAGAGGAGCATTGGTCACAAAGGCACTTACAGACTCTGACCTCAAGTACTTAACTTTATCAAATATAGGCCAGCTGCAGAATGAAATGGTGAGACTGTGGTTTTGATAACCTGTCGTGCATTTCCTTGAGTTTCATTTGTTCTTAAAACCTTCAGAAGCCTCACTGAAATAGTTGAGTGAAGATTAAAATGATCAGTGTTTTGGATTGATTTTCCACTATTCAGTTGCAAACTGACAAATCTGGTAGTTGGTTGTTGAAGATTAATCTAACCGTGATGGATGAGGTGAGCACATACCTTTGGCATTGGGGTATTTTCTGAGCTCTTGTTGCAGAGCTTCTAGTGGGAAGGGACACAGCTCCTCCACACGAATCAGGGCTGTGTTCTGGTTGGACACGGATGCCTCCTTCTGCTTCAGCAGGGCATAGTAATGCTTCCCTGAACACAGCACCACCTTCTGGACACTGAAGACAGCACAAAGGGAACCGGTGTTGATTTATAGAAGACATTAAAGTAAGAAACCAGGGGTTGTGTTCATAAATCTTCCTCTTGTTCACAGTTCAGATTAAGTCCCATTTACGATCAAAGCATCCTGAGTCTCATTAAGACAACTCTACAGTGGCAGAGGGGGACAAAGATATTTAGAAACATTTAGGGTTTCTTAAGCAGAGGAGAGACTGGGAGAGAGACAACGGGGTAAAGGAAATATTCATTCACAGTAAATTAATGAAAGAATGGAGTAGACTGATTTATCACCATTTTCTGCTCAAGACCCAAAACCTTCTGAAATGTTTTTGTCCCTCAAGAACAAAACTTTCATTGGAAGTTGCCATGTGTAGCAACTCACAACATAATAAAGGCTCATAATGTAATAACTTAAATGTAATAAAAGTTCAGAATGCAGTAATTGACTCCTAATGCAATAATGTAATAACTTATTACATTATGAGCTCAGCTATATAATAACTCATAACGTAAAGAAAACCATAATATCTTAATAAACTACAAAAGCATTAATTAACCATAGTTAACCTTTCACCTTACAGTAATGGCATATATATATATATATATATATATATATATATATATATATATATATATATATATGTATATATAATTTTGTTTTTTTTTTTTTTCAGGGTTAAAAAATGTTAGTTAGTTTTTTTCTAATATTGTGCAGCCCTAGATACAGTAAGATGTTACTTGCTTTATTTTCCCTAACAAATGTTGAGTCTCTGCAGGTATCTGAATTGATTTAAAATTTGATGGTGAAGTCTGTACCTTTCAGCAGACACTGATGGATCCCCCAAGACCGGTCTGAATGTGGTACCTGGGGCCAGCTCTGTCAGACTGGATGCCGCCCCCTGTCAAACAGAATCACTGTTACCTCAAACTCTTAAGGAATACTGAGGGGTTCACGGTTACTACAGCAACTGGACTCACAGAAAACCGCAGCAGAGTCTTAGGTCCAACCACAATGAGGGGTTTGCGGAAGTTTCGGATCATCTGTCTCCTCAGCAGGTGGAAATACTGAGCCGATGTGGTGGGGTTGACCACGCACATGTTCACAGTATCGCCATCTACGCCTTCCATCTTACTGTCACACATCTACAACACAAAGGCAAGAACAGTAATGAGGAACGGGTTCTTGAGTGATTGTTTTCATCTTTTTTTTGTTCAAATTTGTAAAATTTTTCCATTATTTGGTTTGTTTTATTATTTTGCCCAATTTTGTCTTCATTATCATTTTATAGTTTGTTTCATAGCTTTGTTTTTCACTCTATTTTCTTCATTTTTGTTGATTACTTTGCTCACTTGTGTTTGTTCACTACATTTTGATAATTGTACTTTAGTTATGATATTGCTCCTTTTGTTGATTCTGTTAATGCTACTGTAGTTATTTATTTTAGCATTTTCTATTCATTGTATTTATTTCTTTTTTCATGTGAAGTAGATCAGAGGAAACACCATGTATAGTGATACCTCAAGTTACAAAAGACCCAGCAAACAAATAACCTTTGTAAATTCTTTGTCTCTGAATACGAAAGAAAATTAAATTTACGAAATGAAACCCAAATCCCCGAGATGTAAATAAAGTACTCTATGTAATGTATGTAAATAAGCACTGTATGTACTGTATGTAGCATCCCTTTGGCTATGAGGGAGCTACCCATAATGCTTTTCATGAGCCTTTGACCCTCATTCATCACAGAGTTCTAACACGCATAAAGGACAGAGTTACTGTTGCTTCGTGAGTTCTTCCCAGTGTGCTCATTGAAACTTTATTACAGTACGTATTCATTATTTATCATGAGTCCAAAGTAAGTGATTACCGGTGTGAATGAAAAGAAGAAGCGAGCTGCGTTATCAAAAGAAGTGAAACAGGAGATGATAAAAAAAAAAAAAAAAAAAAAGGAGGAGGAGGAGGAGGAGGAGGAGGAGGAGGAGGAGGAGGAGGAGGAGGAGGAGGCAGCCATTATTCCATCAGCATGCTGGCCAAATTTCATAAACTTTGTGAAAAAAAAAAATTCCCCAAAAATTTTCACGAGTCGTGCTTATCGCCCAATATGACGACATATGCCTTGCTGCATTTTAGGAAGATTACGAAAATGTCTTATTTTCTACAGAAGCATGAAACCCCAACACATGAAATATATTTAGAATGAGTCTCATGAGTTGGACAACAAGGAGAAACAAATTCTTACGATTTGAATCTAATCTGAAGAGCACTGTTTTAACTCCCACAGACCTGGAGGAAACGCTCCATACGGCATGAAGAGTGTTCTGGACCTGCTCCATCATAGCCGTGGGGCAGCAGAATCACCATCCCACACTGCAGCAGCCATTTGGCCTCACCTGGTGACAACAAGTTGTGTCTAAAATAAGACCTAAAATAAACATGAGCGAAAAATCCATCAGTCAGAGTGAGCATTTTACCTCCAGAAATGAAGGTATCGAAGATGATCTGTGCACCGTTGAAGAAATCTCCAAACTGAGCCTCCCAGATGGGAAGGAGCTTGGGCTGGGCGACACTCATCCCATATTCAAACCCAAGCACCGCCTCCTCTGACAGCGGACTGTTACACACCTGAATAAACAAATACAAAGCAAACCAGAAGTGAATAAACACAGTAGAAGGATGACAACTAATGCCCTGGTACACTGTGACTTCAACATGTTAATACTTGTAACTGTGTTACCTCCAGGAAGCCCGTCTGCTGAGGGCTGATGTGGTTCAGAGGGATGTACATGTCATTAGTCTCTTGACAAACCACCATAGCATGACGCTGACTGAAGGTGCCTCTTCCAACATCCTGTCCACTGATTCGAATGTTAAAACCTGCCTCAAAAGAACATTTAAATTATAATAAAATGACTTCAGTTCCATTCTAAATGTTTGGCATCCTGTAATCCAGGTGTGTTAAACTCCAGTCCTTGAGAACCTGCATTACTGCATGTTTTAGCTGTTTCACTCTTCTAACACACCTTGTTATGCCGCATTATGTAATAATGTAATACATTTTCACTTTATGATGTAATAATGCCGCATTTTATAATAAAAATCTTTAACACAATATGTAATAATAAACGTTGCTGTATTTTGTAATAAGTTATTACATATTGCGTCCGTTATTACAAATTGTGACTGTCACCCACTTTTTTTTTCTTTTAAATAAAGAAAATGCATTAATGTGGTACATTATGAAATAAACCACCAAAATGGATGTCTATACCATCAATCAGCGAGTTGTTAATGCAGGCTGAAGCATCCTGAGTGAGCGCCCAGTAAACACAGACCAGACCAGGGCTATAAATTAAAGGCCTTTTGGAATCCAGACGTCACAAGACTCACAAATTATTGAGCAATTAATTGTAATTTACAAGTTAAAAAATTTAAATAAAATGAATGAAGTTAAATAATTTAAATGTAAGGGGTGCGTCTTGTGTGGCCAGACCAGGCCTTTTGGAATCCAGAGGTCACATGACCCAAAAATTATTTAAAAGTAAAAATGTACTTTGAAATTAATAAAGTGATGCAAATTAAATATAAGATGTGTGTCTTGTGTGGCCAGAAAAGGGCTATAAATGAAAGGCCTTTTGGATTCCAGAGGTCACATGATGCACACACTATTGAATAATAACCTGTAATTTAGGAGTAAAAAAATGCTAAAAAATAAATTAAGTCAAATAATTGAAATGTAAGGTGTGTCTTGTGTGTCCAGACGTTGGCGTGCTCACCTCTGAGCAATAGTAAAGCACAGCTGAATTATAGTAAAGTTGTATATACAGTAATGATGCTCCTAGAATATTGTTGAAATAGCCATGGTGGGAAAGTGCAAGTTATCTTTTTGTGTTATCTTTTAATGCTCCTACCTTCCATGCTTCACTGACAAATTATATATACATAAGGTCATGTGCAGGCTGAAGGGATCTAGGCATGAAATCATGTCTCTGAGTGACACAAGGTACACTTCCATCTTTTGGAAATTTCAACACAAACAATTCTATGTATTTTCATTGCCGACCACTGACTTGACATCGTATATCTATGATTTTTATCTCTCTGGCTTGTTTACATTGTACTGTCTACTTTTGGACTTTGAGTCTGCAATTAAAACAAAATTATTTGAGTAGAAACTAAACATCTGCTGCTCCTCTATGCATGTATGTATATAAAAAAAAAATAAAAATGAATAGCAGTACCCTGTAGAAGAGGATTTTGGCCAATCACAGGTCTCTCAAGGAGATTTAGAGCTATAATGTCCAATCTCTGGCTCATGAAATAACCAGCAACAGTCCCTGTGATGTCTTGGCTTCACTCTTCATAGCGGCATCGAACAGCACAACATAGATAATTAACTGCTATTAAATGAATTTTGTTTAATGACTTTATCCTTATAAGTCTATTAATGGTTTAATGTGGACGTGAAGAACAACAACAGACATTTACTGCGATATATTTTTTAGAAGAAATTCAAGTAAATTCAAAAACAAAACAGTGCTTCAACTTCTACATTGAACTCACAGCAAAACTGAATGAAATACAATGACATGATGATATTAAGAGAATGCCTTTCAAATGATGGAAAACAGTGTTAAAATAGTGTTACTTCATGTAGCTTATGCAGAAGATCATGGTTGTTTCAAGCAGTGAAACACACACACACACACACACACACACACACACACACAAAAAAAATTCTGCCCACTGGAGCTTAAAACAGATAAACTGTAATTGTCCCTGAAGGAAATTAATTGTTCCATCAGCTCAAGAGCAAAAATGAAAATCTACTAAAAATAAAAGTTACATAAGCCCTCCTCAGTCTGTATAACACTGACCTTGGCTGAGGAGGGATCCAAAAGCCAAGGCTTCTGCTGTGGACCAGTCCAGTTTAGTTCCCTCTTCCAGCCTCTGCAACCGAGCCTGAGTTCACAAACAACAAGAGATAAAACCCTAACGCTGCTGACATGTCATCCAACAAAGATAAGAAGGACAGTAGAAGCTGAACCTGTGTGTGGGTCTTCCCCAGGTGGCTGTGCAGCTGGATATTCTCAGGGATGTCCACAGACTTTGCTCCCACAAACTGCAGCAGTGGAAGCGGCACCCCTGTGTCCCAGGTAGTTACTCTGCTCTGGGGTTCTACCAGGTCGCCCCAGCGGCCCTGCAGGTTTGTGGGTGGAGGGCTATACAGGGTCATGTTGGACAGCTTATCATTGAGCATGCCGTAGTATTTGGTCTTGATCCCATTGCGCTCGGCTTCAGTCATCAGACCATCAGTGATCAGCTGGTCTGAATAGAAGTCAGGGACGCTCTTACGAGAGCTGCGAAAAATAAATGATGCCTGGTCATATAACGACTTTATTTATCAACATTCCAAACCATTTAAACATAACATGTCTATTTAAAACACAAACTATGCAAATATTCAGTACTAAAAATAACAAGGTATTGTATTTAAAGGGATAGTTCACTATTTTCCACATGAATTTGTATAGAATCTGTGTCTTTACTCTGGTGCACCCACAGTGATTTACCCCCGAGTCGAGTTTTGGTCAAAGTGTAAGTGCTCCTGGCAGGGTTCCTGGGGTCACAAAAATTATACATGCGTCTTCTCAAAACAATGTGTTTGAATGAGTGATTTATTTGCATAACAAAACCGTCACAGAACAAAACCTCACACCTCATAATTGCTTGGAGCTACTTTCTCTCAACAGCGATCAAAACTACTTTTGCTTTGACCAAAACCGGACCAGAACTCGACTCACAGGACACTGTCGGGGGTAAGTCACTGTGGGTGCACCAGAGTAAAGACGCAGATTCTATACAAATTCATATGAAAAATAGTGAACTATCCCTTCAAGACTATTTTTTGCACCAGTATGGTAATAACCTGGATTAAATTTCCCTGGGCTGGACCGATTCATGTTTCTCTAGAGTTTGTGATTAAGCTGTCCTGGGACAGACGGACAGTATCATGGCTGACAGTTTGAGTCTGCAGCCCCTCTGACCACCAGCGAACTTTCACATGCATTCATACACCAGTGAAGGGACGTGAGAAGTGCCTTGCCCAAGGACAGATTGGAAGGTCACAGATTGGATCTTTAAGACTGAAAAGCTTTTCTCAGGCCTACAACAGATTTTTTTCCTGGTTCATGAGTAAAAATATTCAATTTGTGACATATTATTTGACCGTCAATGGGACTTTTCCACCTTATATAACCAAACCTGCAGAGCAAAAAGAAATGTTAACCAAATGTTTATGGTAACATGCAGCATGTTTGGCACAATCCAGAAATCTGTCTGTGGCTTCATTTGGCAATGTTTCTTTGCAGCAATTGCTTTCATTGGCAATGTTTCTTTCATAATGTATATGGATTCAACTAATGATTGAGTCCCATCAAGTCAAGTATAAAAAACTTCCTGAACTCAATACAGTGCACTTCCACTGCTTTCTATCAAATATAGAACACTTGAGAGAAAGGCACAGGTAAAATTTGAAAAGAATCAAGTGATGGTGTCCAAGATATGGGTTGGACAAATTATCTACAGGTAATGTAACATTTGGGGCAGGTGAGGGTATAAAAACAATACTGATAACATCATCTGTCAGGTAGTTGTGCCTTAAACATTAGTATAAGATGCAGCTCAGAAGTTCACATTCACTCCAACCAAAATTACTTGCCAAGAAATTAAAGTTTTTAGATGAAAAAACTAACCGGATTATTTTATACATAGCTGGGTTGGTAAAGAAGGGCTCATCCAGCTCGTTGTGGCCCCACTGCCGGTAACATATTAGGTCCACAATAATGTCTTTCCTGAAATGACGCTGATAGTCTACAGCCAGCCGGGCAGCTCGGAGCACCTCTTCTGCATCATCGCCATTTACATGGATGATAGCGCAGTTCACCATCTTACCTATGGTACATATGGAAAAGGTTATGCATGACCATAACTGACCTGTGTGGATTATCAGTAAAAAAACTGTAAATTCAGATTCAAGTCCATCCAGGTGTTATTGATGTCACTGACTAACCGACGTCACTGCAGTACAGAGATGACCTCCCTCTCTCTGATGGCGTCGTGTAACCCACTTGGTTGTTCACGATGAGGTGGATGCTCCCGCCGACTCTGTAGTGTGGGAGGTTTGAAAGGGTCAGCGTTTCTGTAACAATCCCCTGACCAGGGAAGGAGCCGTCGCCATGGACCTGAAGAGGAGAAACGTTTGGATCAATTTGCCGAGCTTTGATTAAAGGTTTCACACAATACTGTAGAACTTGTCTCCCTCTAAAAATAAACCCTTTAAGAGTCAAGATCTTGTATTTTTACTCTGCCAAGAAATTGGCTGAGTTATGTTTTCATCGGTGTTCATGTGTTTGTTTGTTAGCGAGATAACTCAAAACGTTATGGACAGATTTGGCTAAAATTTTTAGGAATGTTAATGCTAATTAAATTTTGGTAGTGATCGGTGGGGGTGTGTTGGGGAGGGGGGCACATGTGTGTGATCCAGGAGGGGGGAGTTGATCAGCCTTGATGGACTCCAGAGTTGGAAAGTAACTAAGTAAAAATACTTCATTACTGTACTTAAGTAGATTTTTTAGGCATCTGTACTTTACTTGAGTATTTATTTTTCTGGAAACTTTTTTACTTGCAGTCCCTACATTTCTGCATAAATATCTGTACTTTATACTCTTTACATTCTCAGAATAGACTCATGACTCTTTCAAACCAAACAGATGTGACAGTATGAAAAATAAGTTTAGGAGACAAACTGTGACTTTATGTATTATAATTATATGACTTATCTCACAATTTTGACTTTTAATTTCACAATTTTAACATTTTATTTTAAAATTATGCATTTTGTATCTCATGTTTTAAATCTCACAATGACTTTTTATCTCTAATTTCTACACCCTAACTCACTTTTGAAGGTTTTATTTTGGATACATTTGAAACTTTTCACATTTTTCCTGGTTTAATAAGTAATATTGTGTTCATTGCATAACAGGTAAGCACCCATGGGAATTTTGTGTGGCAGGAACCAAAGACAGTGGAACTTATTTTCTGCAGGATGTATATGGTAGAAATACATGGGGAGGGAGGTACTGAAAAGACTAGGGTTAAAGGAATCATGTATAAAGAGCACCCTGATGTGCGACTGGTGCAAAGAAGGATTGTATTTACCTTTTTTAAAGAGCATTGAACAGGTATAAAGTGTACAAAATTGGTCTGTCTTAGATTAAAAGATGGAGAACGAAAGCAAAGGGCATCTAAGTTATAGTAAAAACCATTGGTTCTACTGCACATGGCTGAATGAGGAGGTTCACAGAGAGCTGTGGTCCTCATCTTAAATCCAGAGACAGACTGACAGTCAAAAATTCATTTTGACCATTTCAAAGAGAGAACTTGTTGGTTTACTCAACCAACAGAAATTCATCATAAAATGACACTGACAACTTAACAGCCTGTCATTCTGGTTTGCCTTTACTTCTTCATCCTTTTATGTGTTTTTTTCCTTAGGCTAGTTGGTGGTTCAGCCTTGCTTATGTTGCCTGTGTTCACTAAGTAATACATTGTTGTGTAAATAAATTGTTGTTTTGAAGTGTAAATCCCCTATTTCTGAGGAATAGGGATAGAAAGGTGTCCTCTTTCATATTATGCCCAGGTTCCTCTTGGCCAGGTATAACAGAAGAGGATAAAACAACTTATTTGAGTCTGAGAGAAATAAGAGTCCTTACCAAGGTTACAGTGTTTTTAGTATTCATATTCTTAGACTGCAGGGCTACAGAAAAACAAAGAACTTTGTACTTTGTACGTGAGGAGCATACCCACTTGAAATCATGAAACATTTTAATAGACAGGGTCTTTTTCCAAACTGCTTAAACTGTTGTAAGAAGGACAATGTTTATTTATTTATTAATTGACAGCAAGCATGAGGACATGGACCTCACTCTCTGTCTGCTCCAAACACCATGAAAAACAAGTGGTCCCTGACACAACAAACCCTGCCCCCCTTGCACACATTTTACCTGACCTTGTCTCTTATCATTGTGAAAAAACCTATTTTTGGTGACTGTGACCTTGATCTTGATCTTGATCTTGCACCTTTCCTGAAAATTTTGGGGAAATTGGTCCAGTAGTTCTTGCATAAATCTACTTATAATCAAACAAACAGACTCAAACACAATACCCCTCTCCCTTTAGGGGGGGGCGGGGTAACCCCATTTTTACACAGGTTTTAGCTTTTAAAGACTGTGGTCTTAAACTTTTGATCAGCTGATAAACAGCCTATTTCAGTTTAATTGTTGTTTTTAATAAATTACTTACTCATATTTCCTGTTGTAAATGTTCTGCACTTATATAGTTCTTTTCCACCTTCATGGTGCTCAAAGCGCTTTACATTAGCCTCACATTCACCCATTCACACACGCGCCAGTAGGTCTGTCAGTCCTACTGGGAGCTACAGTGTCTTGTCCAAGGACACTTTGACATGGCGAACCGCCAACCCTTTAGTCATTGGATGACCCGCCCCTTACTTATCTCACTCCCTTTTCTTTTTTTTGCATTTTGAAACTCTAAAGATTTAACCTTCTTAAGATCTAACAGTGCAAAATGTAAATTATTGCAATTTTTCACTTGGTCTTAATATTTTGATAGTACTGTAGATGGATATGACACTCGTCACTATTGGCCTGGAACAGAAGTAAACGTTACCTGGCTTGTTTATTGAGCCTTTCATGAGCACAGGACACTATAAGAACACATTTAGATAAGAGTAAGTTTGGTGGAACCTGTGGCCTAAAGAAAAATGTTATGGCATTAAAATATAAGTAATATCTCTACAAATAAACAGCAAAAGAAGATGTAGGTCTTTCAGGATTACGTTTTAACTTGGAAGTTAGTTTTAGATATGTTGAATGTTGCAGCGTTACACCGAGACAAATTCCTAGTTGTATACTACATGTGTACTATACGAACAATGGCAATAAAACTCTTTCTGATTCTGATTCTGATTAGACATTATGAGGATGATTTTCAAAGTGATACATGACTGACATATAAAGAAACAGACTGACAATCCTGAAAATTCTTTCATCAGAAATATTGATCCATATTCCGATATAGTGCAAACCTGCATTCTACCTGGTCATTTAATTGCTATAAATAATTGACAATGTGATACAGCTGTTTGGAATGTTCTATCATTTCTAGTTTTCGTAACATGATCATCAAGTTAAATTATTAGCTCTGTACTGTTGTTCTGTTCTCTTCTGCTCTGTGGTATGTAGTTCTGAGAGCCAGTAGTGATAAGTAGGATAATGTTTTGACTATGCTCTGTGAGAACATCTTGACTACCACACAAACATATTGAGTATTATATGCAGTAACTGAGGCATGGACTGACAGTTGGCAGCCGCATTAATAGGTGAGGTCCAATTAGAAGACACAGTCAGACGACATTGCAAAGTCAAACCCATTTGTTCAGGGTCGAGTCACCCAAGAAGATATTGTCAATTCAGACCCGGAATTCAGGGCTTTTTAGGCCTGAGCCCTGTGGGGTTTTGGTCCACAGAGACGAGCGCTGGCTTTTATATTTTCCATGTGAGCTGAATAAATTATTAAACTGAGACCAACTGAATCCTGAACTCATTCTTTGGAGCTTCCAATCTACGAACACAAATACCCTTACAGTCCTCTGTTAACTTGTTAACAGCAAAATTGCAGAGGCAGTACATATCTGCATCAAGCCTGTTACTACTTTTAATCTACAACATTGAAAATAATTATTATTCTACAGGTGATTTTCAGAAATTCAATATAACAGTCCTTCAACATGACCTTCAATTGACTCTGTTCTTCAAATATTTGTCGTTTCTGGATTATTTCAACATCAGATTAAATAAATGAGTACTTTAAAGGCACTTATTTTGGCTGATATCAATACCATTTTGTGTAAATAATTTGCTGTTCTTTTTCATTTAAAATCCTCTGGCAATTTGTTGTTTAACATAAATGTAGTTTAATTACTTATAAAATGTACAAAGTAAATAATTTTATGGTTAATGCCTTGTGTCTTTAATGGGGTTTTTTAAATTCATATTTCCTTACACATTTACACACCAGTACCGATACCACTATTTTCAGATTCAGTACAGCTACTTACATTTGAGTACTTGCTGATACAGAGTACTCAATAATATCATTACAGTTCTTAGTTACTTTTGAAAATGCGTTTTACTGTCAGTCTCATTGTAACAAAGTGCTGCTAATGACATTTAATGTGTTGTAGTATGCCTTTAACTATCAATCCAGCTGCAAGCATTGTTCTTAATCACACTGGGCAAATACCAGGGAGAAGAGTAAAGTGTTTTTAGAAGTAAAGTCAGGAATAACAAAACTGATGATGACAGACTAATGTTAATGTTAATGCCATTGTTATTGATGAGGGTAGTTGTCATAAATATGTTTGTAGTTTTCTATCTCCATGGTTCCTGGTGGTAATGCTCTGTATTCTCAGTCTGGGTATGCATCCCCAGGCTCCCGGAAATTAGACAAAATTATGTATGAAATGTAAGCAGAGGATGGACAGTACATATATATGTTTATTTAGGTGGAACAATGCACATTAATGAACATATTTCTATACTGCATTTCAGTAGAAACATACAAATATGCCAGAGTTAGCGTCAGTGCCAATTTTAATATCTGCAGTCGCCATTTCTTCTCTTTCTCTTTCTCTCCCTCACACCTGTTTCTGTAACTTTTACAACCTATCTTTCATACCAAGTCTGTTCATGACTAGTCACCTGGTGTGTCCCCCCCCCCCCCCCGGGGGAGTGGTGGTTTTCCTGACAGTGTCTGCACGGGAGCCATGGACGACAGGATCTGCAGTTTCTCGCCTGTGCCGACCTGTGACCCCGGACCACTGCCCCTGCCTGTCTGGACCAGCCCCCCTTCCTGCATTTATACATGGACGTTCATCTATAGCCTGTCCGTCCATGGGAGTGGATCTCTCCTTCAATGTGGTTCTCCTCGAGATTTCTTCTTTTTCCCACTGGGTTTTGAAGTTTTTTCTTGCCGAGAAGGAGGGTCTAAGGACAGGGGATGCCTGTGACTTTTCATGTATTTCTGTAGTTGATTATGTTTTTGTAAAGCCCTCTGAGACGACTTTGTTGTGATTTAGGGCTTTATAAATAAAATTGAATTGAATTGAATTGAATTAAATAAATGACAGTGATCCATGCAGAGAAAAGCACCAATGTGTTTTCCTGTTGTTTTTTTTGTTTTTTTTAAAAAAAACCCTCATGGTGCTCACCATGTTTCTCATCATGAATGTGATTGTTTATCTATGTGCTGCTGATTGCTTTTTCTGTTTCAAGAACAAGGTTGCAATGTTTGTCTGGCTGCAGTCCAGTCCCGCCTGAAGAACAGAGTGAAATTTCTGAATTCCTCTTCAAGGGATGAATAAAATATATTTGATTGATTGATTGATTGATTGATTACAGTGGAATAAGTGAAGTGTAGAAGTACACACACTCTGTATCACTGCATCCCTACTTTTAATCGACCTATACCACCATTTATCCACAACTTCTAAACCCATACCCTTCTGTAATTGGAACATTCGTTTGCAGTGAGATGTGTTGTGTGTGTTGTCAGTACCTGCAGACAGATGACCTGGTCTCCTGGCTGGGCGTCCTCTTCAGGTGAATAGTCTCCTTCTTTCCTCAGCTGCTGCCGTGCTCTGGTTTTCCCCTGAGCTACAGGATTGATGGCCTCGAGGTGAGATGGGTTCGGCAACATAGTGACATGTAGAGGGTGTTCAGCTCCTAGGTCCAGCTCTATAGAGGATGTGAGGTGCGAGAGGACGTCACCGATGGCGGGGGAGGTATCCGGAAACTCGCTGAGGCCTCGCATCTTACGAAACATCAGCTGAAGGAACAGATATGAAGTGGAGAAAAAGGTTTATTTACTATAACCATAGGCCGAGTGTTCCTGATTACAACAACGAATCCAACTCATCAGTTCATGGATGGTTTGGAAAAAATTATCAGTGTCACTGTCCCCATGCGACTGTACGTAAATCCTTCCCCCTGTGCATGTGTCTGACCTCTGGAGGGAACTTTAGCAGGCCCGTCAGCAGGTTGAGTCGACCTCTGTGGGGCATGCCGATCATGACGTCGGTCACCCCACTGTGAGCTGCCTGATGGAAAAGCTCCTGGAAAAAGCCCATCATGCTCTCTGCTCCCTCTCCCCCGTAACGTTTCACAGTAGAAAACTTAGTGGCCAGGAAGTGGTCAAACTCCTACATGACGAAAGACAAACATAAAGAAGAATGATTGTGGACAAGATGGTTTAAATTCGTCGTCATTTTTAATTATTATTCTACTGCCTCCTACACATAAAATACAAACACAGTAGTTCTAGCGTTAGCATAGACCTTAAGGCAAAAAAAAAAAAAAAAAAATGGGAGCACAATGGATTGTTTCAATGCAGCATTGTTGTGCAGCAACGGAGCTACATGTGTGCCATTTCATACTAAAACTACTGGGCACCACTGATTGGTCATCTTCAACTAAATGATTCACAACTGTAAAAAAAATAAAAAATAAAACTACTTCATAGTACATTGTAATACTGAGAAGGTTGTCCACTGCATCTTTAGAATTTCCGTCCTATGATCAGACATGTCATGTCTGATCATTCAAGTACATAAAACAGATTAAGAATGAACAGTCACAGGATAAAAGGCCTAAAATAGGACAAAAACTGATGGTAACCGTGTTGTTCAGCCTCACAAATCACAAGATACCAACACTTTGGCAACTATTAGTCACTAATATTGATCGCTAATGTGGTGTTTGGCTACTAAAGCATTACAGCTTCAGCAAGGCTAAGGTAAACGAAAAATGTCTATGGTATGGGAAAGAAAAACCGGTCAAGGTTTTGACGGCCAAATGTTTTTTGTAAACTTTTCCGATACAGTTCTTGTATTTGTTTCTCTTTACAATGAAGAGCAGATATAACTATCTTCTACGTTTCACTGATTTTTACTGGCAAGTAAATCAGTTTCATGCAAAATGTCAATTTATATCACTGCAACAAAACTTTGGCCACCACTGTAGCACTTGGCAATAAAACATTAACTCTGCATAGCCTCTTTTTAAAAAAAATGACTGTAGTGTTCTGACAGAATCGACAAAACCAGGAAACCATGTAGTAGACTAAATAAAAAAACTGAGATGACAGTGTCAAAATCAAAAGGATAAAATGATGAAAATGCACAAACATAAAGCAAAAAAAGATATGTGAGAAAGGTTGTAATATAAATAAATAAATTGAAGCACAGAATGATAAATGTAAAGGCAATAAAATGGATGATGACAAAAACTGTGGCGAAACAAATCCTTATCATATATTGACATCAGTTCATCAGATAAATCATCCAGCCCTCTATGGATCTACCTGCTTCTTCTTGTCAAACATACCTGTGACTCTAGCATGACCCTGGCCAAGTGCCTCTTCTCCTCAGCAGAGAAAGCCTTCTTCTTGTGCTCCTCAAATCGGTCAGCGAACCACTCCCGTTCCTCTAGAGAGCTTAGATGACTGGTCTCCACAGACAGGTGTCCACAGTAGGCTTCCTCTAGGTAGGCTTGAACCTCCTCTACTGAAGCTTCTGCTTTACCAAAATGTCGCAGTCCTGCAGAAGAGTGTGGATAGAACAGCAGTAAAGAAAGTTGACAATGCATCTCTATCAGTTGCCAGAAAATGACTGCTTTATGGAAAGGTTTATGCAAAGGTTATGGAAGTATGGACTTTACTTCCATAACCTTTGAAGTAAAGTCTTCAAAGGTTATGGAAGTATCTGATTATAAGAAGCATTTAAACTACTATTCTGCTACATTTCAGAGATATTTGCTGTATACTGTATCTTGAGGGATTTCAACAAACATGTAATTATCACTGACAGGTTTTATTTTTAACATACACAATTTCACCCTACTGAATGAGTGAAATAAGTACAGTTTATTCTCAAGAGCATGATCACTCAAGATACACAATTGGTGTTTCAGCATACAGACTGAAAACTCTATTGTTGAACAAACTATTCTATTATCATACTAGTATCCACATGTACCAGTTTCTTCACCAACAATTATTTGCATACTTGTAATAACTGTCTGAATTCACCTGTAAAAACATACAGATGTCAAGAGTTCAACATAACACAATATATTTGTCCACTGTTTTCAGCTGCAGCTCATTAAATGGCCACTTGAGGCACTAAGCTTGTATTGACCCCATGGGTTGTTATTATTCAAAATCTTTAATATGAAAAGTTGTAATATTTTCATATTCCATGTATTCCTCATAAAACATGTTTGTGACATGAGACTATTTTGATTTTTTTTTCAATAATTTTAAGAAATTTCAGTTTTTGTATCACTACCCCACTCTTCCATGTGGACCTGGAAGCCTTTATGACTGGAGGAATGTCTGGCCTGTTCTGTTACAAAGTTCCCACAATAGTCAGCCCCTTCTCCAGGAGATGCTCTGTAAGAGGCGCATTGCTGAAAAAGGTGTCAGTGGTTATACTGCGACCTGTGTCTCTAAATCCACTGCAAAGATCATAGTCACTGTTTGCTGTTGGAAATGCAGTTCCCCTGTGTGCAATGGTCACAGCCAGAAGCAAGTAGTTAGTGACAGCTGAACACACAGAGAGGAGTTCAGATAATTGTGTGTACATACGTGTTTGTACATACGTGTAGACAATGTTATAGTCTGTGGACCTGATGAATGTTCTGTTCATCCTCCACACATAGGGAGACACAAACATGTTTTGACACCTGCTTGATCTGACTGATAGGGTAAGTACTAAAATGTCAATGAATAGTACATGTCACAAATGAAATTGCCTTTTTGTTTGAACAAAATGTATCATGTTAACTAAAATGAGAGAAATGCCTTTAGCTTATTGCAAAAACAGATCGACTTTAATTGGGGTCATTTTGAACCCGCTTGTGGAAGAGTGGGGTAGTGATACAAAAATTGTAATTACTTAAAATCAATGAAAAAATACATAAAAATGCAAATGGCCTCATGTCACGAACATGTTTTATGAAGAATACCTGAAATAGGAAAATATTACAACTTTTCACTTTAAAGATTTTGACACAGTTTATTGAAAAGCACAGTTATTTTAATTTGGGTAATTTTTTTTACCCCACTTGTGGAAGAATGTAGGTACCAGTAGGTTGTGCATCCAATGGTTTATAAGAAAAGTTTAGCATTGGACATGAAGTAACAGCAGTTAAACCTTTAAAATAGTATTGCTGAGTCTAACTGACTGTCTTGCTGCACACTAAAGTTATTTAAATTGAATTCCACTGCAGATTTAAACATATAATAAACTGTCATCCTCTGTCCATGCTGTGTTTGTGCTTTCATGTGTCTTTTATTTACCTGTGGTGTTGAGTTGTCCTCTCAGGGTGTCTGTCAGCACGCTGATTTCTGGGACAGTGTCAGCAACAGGTTTCAGGGGCAGTAAGGGGTTTATTTTAGCAGCCTTATGTCCATGTGCTCTGTAAGCCTCCACCAGACGAGCTAGACCGTGATCTGAGCACACAGCAAAACACCAGGCCGGATTCAAAGCGAGCTGGCACCCAAACAAAGTGCACACACTGGGCAAAGAGGCACCGTCCACTGACGTAACATCCCCTCAGTATGAACGAAACTGGTGTAACACGACTTATTCAAAGAAACAGTTTTTTTAAAAGACACCTAAACTTAAGTCAAATTGTTACATTATCATTCAAGCTAGTGTCCAGTTAGCATGTGATGCTAGTTAGTTGCCGTACTGACCTTGATTAAACACAGTGATCTGGTCTGTCTGCAACTTGTGGTCCCTGTCGGTCTTTTTGGGCCGGTAGCCGTAAACCCCTCTCTCCGTGTGGTAAAAGGAGCCGACGACCTGCCGAACTGCATTCGGCGGTAGCCGGCTCAGTGAGTTTTTCAGAAAGAGTACGGCAGACATATTTAAATGTGTCAACCGTTGAATGAGTCCCTGGAACGCGTTAGCAACCGGCGGCCATACTGCCTCGCGTGGAGGAGGAGATGCCGCATCGCGTGCCCATTGGACGAACACAGGCACTTGCGTCTTCAAGGCAACATGTTACGTAGACATTTTCGTTATTTTTATCCTTGTTTATATCGTCCTGAGACCCACTATAATAAAAGTTGTTACTTTTTTTTACATTAAATAATTGTCTTGATTGGAAATGTCATGATGCATTTTTTTTCACAGATACTTTTTAAAGTGGTATATTCTTTGTAATGGTCAGGCTTTTTTGTAAAGCTGTACAAGTGTTGTCCCCTACACAGGATAAAATGCATCGGTGTGTCTCAGGAGGTTTTTATTAGTACATAGACATACGTTTCGGTTTATCTAAACAAATCTGAGACCGACTTCTCGTGATTTTTAATGTAATTACTCTCATTTGTACTTCAGCAGAAGTACAGCTACTTATGTGGAAAAAATACTCTGGAGAAAGTAGAAGTACTGATTCAAGTAATTTATTTAAGTATAATAATAATAATAATAATAATAATAATAATAATAATAATAATAATAATAATAATAATAATAATAATAATAATAATAATAATCATCATCATCATCATCATCATAATCATAATCATAATCATAATAATACAACTTCCTGTAAAAAAAACCCCTACATTTATTTATAATAATAATGCTTATTTAACCAAGAAAAACCTGAAAAGGTCCTAAAATATCCCCCCAAAAATAAAGCCTTTACAAGTGAGTTACTGTGCGTTTGATTCGGTCACAGAACTCAGCCTTATGGATATGGACAGAGAAGTTTGGGGAAAAAATGGAAAATAGTCATAATTGAGATTTTAAAAAAAGTTATAATCATGAGATTAAAAAAATATAAATTGAGATAAAATGCATCATTATGAGATTTTTAAAAAAAAATCAAAATTATGAGATAAAAAGTCAAAATTGTGAGATAAATGTCACAATTACGATATAAAAAGTCCCAATTTCTCTCCTGCGCTGATTTTCCCTAGTCTAAAGTGACTTCATAGTCACATTTGTTTAGTTTGAAAAAGTAACAAGTCTATTCTGAGAATGTAAGGACTATAAAGTACAGATATTTATGAACAAATGTAGGGAGTAAAAGTAAAAAGTTGCCAGAAAAAAATACTCAAGGAAAGTACAGATACCTAAAACATCTACTTAGTTACTTGTCACCTGAAAGCAACATATGTGAATATGTGAAAGTTGAGCCATTTTATTTTCAGTTTATAAGTGATTCTTCAGTTACATCACCTCCAGCAGTTTTCAGCAACAGGACTAATTCACAGTTCATTCAAGCCATGTGAACTTGTTTAGGCAGAAGTCGGTTTGCTGAGTCAGTGGAATGGCCTCCTGGTGCAACCAACACAAAGTGAGTCATTGTTGGTTCTGGCACTGATACCTACCTTTAACTCAGCCAGGTTTAATTTAGTAGGAGCTGCTAATTAATATATAAGTAGCAGGAACCTGTTCTTCCACCTAAGCCTCGACACAGCACACAAAGATATGATATGCTGTATCACATTACACCATGATCTTATGTAAAGACAGTTTATCTCATAGTTAAAGCAGAGGTGTCAAACATGTGGCCCGGGGGCTAAATCAGGCCTTCCAAAGGATCCAGTCTGGCCCCTGGGATGAGTTTGTGAAATGCAAAAATGACACTGAAGATCAATAAAATGCTTATAATAACATATAAATACAACTCCAAATGTTTCTCTTTGTAAATGTAAAAATATTCATGTAATTTTATGGAATTCACACTAAAATGATCATTTCACAAAAATACAAGTAACCTGAACAAATATGAATATTTTTTAAATGCCTGACAGGTAACTTTACCAATATTCTGCTTGATATTAAATGTTTTATGCATGTTTTGCTGATCTACTGTGATCTGTAAATTGTAATTTGCATGTGTAAATGATAAATTGAGACATAATATTGTTAAAACTGCACATAGTTTTCTTTAAAAAGTTCAGTTTGTTCATTTTATTCATATTGTTTTAAAGGATGTAAACATTTTCATCAAATAACTTAACTTTTTTCACTCTAAAACATAGAGGAAAGTTTGGAGTTGACATTATGTTTTATATTATTATGTCATTATTTCACTGGTCTGTCCCTCGGCAGATTAAATTTGACTTAATGTGGCCCCTGGACTGAAAATGACTTTGACACACATGTGAACCACTTAGATGTTTTATTCTGTGGCTGGTCACTGTAGGGCTGTTTTATGTCCACATTCCCCATATTTTTCCCTTTACTTCATTTGTCTGACATCTTTATTTCCCTTTTAGATTTACCCATATACATGTTTATTCTGAATATTTATACTTAACTAAAGGGCAAGGTGCTCTCTTCCATCCTTTGCTGGAAAATGCAGCGTCATAAAATTGAAACAGGCCTGTTTTTTCTGAGCTCACACATTTCAGAGTTATTATATATAGCAGAAGTCTCAAACTCATTTTCTTTCAAGGGACACATTCAGCCCAATTTGATTTCCAGTTGGGTCGGACCAGTAAAATAATTGAATAGTATGTAAATAATAACTCCAAACTTCAGTATTTGATTTAGTCCAAAACACCCCCATTAGATTATTTACAAACTATACAAATAAAAAAGATGGGAATAACCAGAAAAAAATTCCTAGAGGAAAAATAAATACAATTTTAACATGTCATATCATTTTTACATGAAGAAGCAAAAAATGATTGGAAAAAAAATTGGACTGAATTTTCTTTAGACATTTCATTTTGTTCACACTTGTTCAGGTTTTTCACATTTTATTGTTATAGTTTGTAGTAGTTTCTATATTTTCATGTTATTTTTTAAAACTAAAACAAAGATTTTAAAAAATGTGACATTGTCATTATCTGTATGATGTAAAAGGTTTTTATGTTATTTGACTCTAAATAATATTGGTCTGTATGTGGAACCTGAACTAAAATGAGTTCCACAGCCTTCACTGTAGAATTATTACACTTTGCAAATTCATCCCAGAGGCCACACTGGAACCTTTGGTGGGCCGTATTTGGCCCATGGGCCGCATGTTTGAGACCCCTGATATATTAACATTTGATAATCTGATGAAGTGAGCTGTTGTTGTTTAAATGACCAATGGCTGTACAAATGAAGCCAGTGTTTAACACGTACAAGAGGAAAATTCATCAGAAGTAAATATAATATGTATGAAAGTGTCCAATTGCTCTTTAATTACCGGGAAAGTTATTGAATAATCTGATAATATTGAAGAAAGTAAAGTTATATGATGGAAATATCTGATATAAGGTTTCAAAAACTCTTACCGTAAATAAACCATGAGTGAAGTCTGTGGCCTAAATAAAAACATAGTTGATCTGAATACATCAAAATGTTCGCATTGTGTCAGACATGTATATTAATCTGAAATATATATATATATATATATATATATATATATATATATATATATATATATATATATATATATATATATATGAAAGTAGAAGTAGTGATTCAACTTCTTTACTGAAGTATAATTTATTTAAGCAAGAAAAACCTGAAAATTTTTCAAAATTACACGATGGTGTCCTTCCACTCCCAGAATGCTTTGAGGAACCAGGCAAAGTCCAGTACAAATGAAGAGCCAAAACTCTTGCATCAGAAATTGCCATGTGTCCTGCTTCACCTACAGCAAGTCCATCAAGCACCGTAAGACCTGCATAGCTGAAGACACTAATTATTACTGCAATATATATATATATATATATATATATATATATATATATATATATATATATATATATATATACACATACATATACATATGTGGGAACATTTCATTAGTTTTTTTCCAGAAGCATTTTACTTGTAGACCAGTGTGGTGGTGTTAAAAATGACCAGAAATGAACAAAAATAATCAAGAAAATGAATTAAAATAACCAAAATAATCCACCAAAGAGACCAAAACAAACAGCAAATGTGTAGATTATGAAAATACTTCAAACAAAAATGAACAAAATAATCAATAAAATTAACAAACATAACCAGAATATTCAGTAAAATGAACAAAAATGAACCAAATATTCTGTACAATGAAGTTTCACATTTTGACCCCAGACTTAACTTGGAAACTTGAGCCAACCAGCATTTAAGACTTGAGTTTTCTTTATCAGAAACACACACATGGAAACATTTTCATTAGTTTTATTCTGGAACCTTGTAAACCAGTGATATTTATACTCCCTATCAAACTCATGGTCATTTCAGAACTATTCACTACATCAGTTCGGTTTAACTTCACAAGCCATCGCATTGTACAATAAATCATAACCACACATTACTACTATACACATTCTGAAAATACTGTAATTACATTCTTTTGCACTGTACAGATATCTGTATTTGCACTTTATTATATTTTACACTTCACCTGTATTTAAACTTTTTATGCACATCAACACCTAATACATTTTATGGCACTGAGGATTTTATCATCTACTGTGTGTGTATATATATATATATATATATATATATATATATATATATATATATATATGCATGTATAGAGACTTTTATATAGTATATATCTTTTGTTTTTTGATGGCGAGCTTACCCAAACACCTGGAACAGTACGGTACGACACCCTCTGTTGAGAACCTGGAGCGGTGAACTTTTTATTTTATTTATTTATTTATTTGTTACACTAAATGCAATTAAGTATTCATCCGAAAAAGTAACCTTTGACTCTATTCAGAACCTTCAAATTGTCAAACCTCATTAACTTTTCATGTGATTTTGTTTTATATGTATATATATATATATATATATATATATATATATATATATATATATATATATATATATATATATATAGAAGAGGAGTTGGGCCACTGTAAAAAAAAAAAAAAAAAAAAAAGGTCCCGGTTTATTCTGAGGTTAAAATCTGAATTTTTTTCTCAGATTTCTGACTTTAATCTCAGAATAAACCCTGACCTTTTTTTTTTTTTTTTTTTTACAGTGGCCCTAATCCTCTTCCACATACATACATACATACATACATACATACATACATATATATATATATATATATATATATATATATATATATATATATATATATATATATATATATATATATATATATATATATATATATATATATATATATATATATATATATACATACATACATACATATATATATATATATATATATATATATATATATATATATATATATATATATATATATATATATATATTAATAATACTACATTATATTAATTATACCTGATTACTTATAGTAAAGATAATTACTATTAATTATATATCTATATTGTATTATTAGTTACACTAAATTATAACCTCATTTAAATAAATACTCATATTGTATACTCCATTATAAATACCTTTACTTAATTATATTATGTCTTGTTATAAATACTATCGTAATATTGGTATACATTGATTATTACTCAATACCTGTTGTGAAAATCAACTGTGTCAATACATCTCTAACTAAAGTAAAATCATGTGTGCACATCTTTTATTCTCTTTGGCTCCAGCAGTCAACCCTAAAGTTAACATCTATAAACAGTCACATACATAAACTCTAGTGCATTAGTTACACTTGTCATTTTTCTATCCTTCATGTCAGCATCTTGTCTGTTTTACTAGTTTCCCATTACTGCCTTATCATCTTAATTCACCGTTTACATCATCATGTGTCATTTTTAATGTTTTAATGTCATTATCTTTGTCTCATCAGTCTCATATTTTTAACAGTTTATCTTCTAGTGCTGCCATCTTGTTACATCTTCTCATTTTCCTCGACACCTCTTTCACTCATCTTACGTCGTACCATCGTCTATTATCAGCATCTTACGAGATTGACATTTCATTTCTGCGTCTTATAATTTTTACACCAGTCTTCTGTCATACGTTGTCACCGTGTCGTTCGTTCCTTTGACTTGATGCTTCTTACATTGTCTTCAGGCCATTATGTTGCATCTTATTTGATCAACATTTGTCATTATCATGCATTTGTGCCTGATGTCATGTTACACCTTTCTTTGTCTTCACGCCACTTTTAAACATTTAACATGTGTTTCATCACTGTCTTGCAAATTAAAGTATCACGTATTCCAGTTTTACCATTTGATTTAGGGCTGCACGATATTAGGAAAAAACTGACATTGTGACTTTTTTTTTTTTTTTTTAAATCCTCAGGAGTAAATAACAGCTGTGTGGTGCCGACGCAAACGGTCAATATTTGTAGCCAAAACAATTAAAAACAAAAAGAATTAAATTTTTTTAAATGTGAAAATAAAATAAAGCTAATAAAATACAAATAAAAATATAGGATTAAAAAATACAAATAAAAGAAAAGGATTTTTTTTATTTTATTTCTGGCACCAACTTCAGTTTAGTATCGCTCTTCTTGTAGCCGAAACAATAAAAAAAAAAAAAAATTAAAAGGAATACATGTTAAAAATGTGAAAATAAAATACAGCTAAGAAAATAAAAACTACATATATACAAATAAATGAAGGAAAAGGAAATCATTCCAAATTACTTTTTTTTATTAGTATTTCTGGCAACAACTTCAGTTCAGTATCACCCTTCTTCTAGCCAAAATAATTAAAATCAATTTAAAAAAAAATTTAAAAACAAACAAATAACTTTAAAAAAAAACAAACAAAAAAACCCCCATGAATAATAATAAAAAAACATTTTTACTCAATTGTTGCTATTCTTTCTGGCACAGTCTTGGTTTTGGGTGATTTTCTCTTGTTGGTTTTGGGTGATTTTCTCTTGTTGGTCACTCATTTTTCAGTCGTGTTACCAGTGACTCACTCCAAACTGGTTCAGAATAATTATGATGTGCTCAGTGCCTCAGGTTCTATTGAAATTAGATGAGAAAATGTTGAGCTCATTTGTCTCCTACATCAGTGTTTCCCAACCACTGTGCCGTGAGTAATTATCAGGTGTGTCGTGAGAAATTATGTAATTTTACCTTATCGATTCTGTAAGTGAGCAGCGTAATTATAAATATAACAGCACACACACTGATCCACTAAGAGCTGTGGTTGTTTTTCTTGTCAGCTTTGTGTTTTAACTAAACAGGCTCTGGTTTTAACTGAATAATTAAATCAAGATTAGATGTGCGTTATATTTAAATAAAGGTGCAGTACTTTTTATGAGCAGTTTCTTTGGTAGTGTACCTTGTGATGTTTCTAATGTATATGTGCCGTGGCTTAAAAGTTTGGTAAACTGTCCTTCATTACAGGACCTGTCATGTGACTATTACACACGTACACTGCGATGTCGATGCTCAAACCATATATTGTGCAGCTCTAATCTGATTTTAAGTGCAATACGACAATGACAACATGCCTGTCATCTTAAATTAAAAACCCTCCTGCCCATCAGACCCCTGGATGCTTATTATTAATTAACCCTTTGTTGGTCACTACAAAAAACACAATACATTTTTTTACCCCTTTGCGTTTTCCACCTTACAGAGACTTAAGATTTTTTACTGACCCTAAATTTAACTAATGTATCTAAACTCAAACATTACTCCACCAATCTTAACATAATTTGTGACTTGGTTCAATTTAAATTTATCGTTTGTACAATTAGCATTAGCATTTCATGACCCTTTAGTGTCATATGTACCGTTTGGTTCAGCACGTTCTCAAAAAATTATTACATGAACACTGAAGTATTTCTGAAACATGAGGAGTATGTAAGTAAAAGACTGTAAAAGTTAATAAAATGAAAAAATATCAAACTTGCCTGCAATTTTGTCCAAAAGAAAAGATCATAGAGGTGTTGTCACATGTATGATCTTCTTCCTTGGTGGTCTATATACTAGCATGACCTGAATATATCATTGACTATCAAAGGACTTACATTTAGATTAGATATCAGGGTTCAAAGTTACCTCTACCAAACGGTTGAGTTGACCAACAAAGGGTTAAACAGATGTACCTTGCTTCCCCAGCACTAATATAATCTATATAAGCAAAGAGAAGCACAACAAAGAGAAACAAGTTAGCGAGACATGACACACTGGGGGAGGGAGGGATGGTTTGTAAATGTCTGTACATCACTGGACAAGCACAACACACAAAGACACAGCCCATATTAGGGGAAATGGTTTAATTTGGAGACAGAGGCAAAGAAACACACCACACATGAACAAACATTGACCAAAAAAGAACACAGTCTTTCGGCTACACACTCCGCTATGGGAAAACAGAAAACTCTACACAGGTAAAAAGCAAGGCTCAAACTAAACGGTTAACTCTTTAACTAAGACAATTATCCACACAAGTTGTCAAAATCCTGATGACCATTTAACTATGTGGACAGCACAAATACTAACATGAAACTTACCACGACTTAGAGGATCCCAAACCACCCGCCCCCCAAAAAATGAAACTGAGCAACGAAATGAGGAACATGTATAGAGATCCGAGTAAAATCAAAAAAAAAAAAAATCAGGCATCTTTTTCCAAGACAAAAACTAGTGACAAAAAAATTGCTTGACACCACCAAGGAGGCCGAACTCAAGACCTGGTCGAGGCGAGGCCACATTGAGAGGCCAGACAATTTTTTTTCCAATATAGATTTTTTTTTCCTTTAATTTCCAATATAAAAAGCTTCACTGGTACAAAATACATATGAACAACCAGTTGTAGAAATTGAAAAGCCTGTGTATGTCATTTTTTTTTCTTTTTTTTCCTCTTTTTCAAATCCCACCCTGTTTCAAAAAACTGATACTGACTTTTAACAGAAAAAAAAACAAAAACTACTTTTATGTTTACAGATCACATCAAGATGCACCCACTTTGGCTTTCATCAAAACAAGACAAAAAAAAAAACCAAAAAAAACATCTATTAAATTATCGGTGGAACATAAAAGTCCTATCAATTATCAGACAAGAAAATAACACAGGAAAATATTTTTTTTCCCTCTTTTCTTTTTGGATCAAGACAATATCTAGAGATGCAAAGCTACCACACTGTCAAAAAAATAGATATATAGCACTTTAGAATGAAACAGAAGAAAGAAAGTGATTGTTAGAGCTGAACTGGATTTGTGATGGAAGCCCCTGAAGCGAGTCGAGTTCCTGTTGGGAGGGACCACTGTGGACTGTACATTGTGCTTTTTTTTTTTTTTTTTAGAAATCATTCACAGTAACACTTCACCGTACGCTGCATAAAGCCAGACCTGCGACCATTTCAGTGTTTTGACAATTTCACCACCCGTGCCCGGTTTTGTTGTTTTGTTTTGTTTTTTAAAGAAAAATCCGCCCATATCCACCCTCCGATCGCCTGCTGCTTCTGCACATTGTGTTTTGTACAGTCAAGTGTTACAGGACATGTTTCACACTCACTTAAGAAAGAGGGTTAACCTTCAAAACGTAGACGGACGTTTATTGTTTATCTGCAATTTTTTTTTTTCTTCTTCTAAAAATCAGCTGCTGAAATAGAGTACATCACAACTTTACACATTTACCAATAACTGAATACAGAGTGAAAGGGGGAGGGGGTGGGGGAGGGGGACATTAGCAAGTGATAAGAGCTTCATGACACTGGCATAAATAGACAAAAAGGCGAAGTGCAGCAATCTCTAACCAAGGCCTAAATAGGATGTGTAGGCAGTTTCTAGACGTATATATGGCACTTTTAATATTGTATTGCATTTGGATAGAAAAAACACACTGTAAAAAGCACATGCCCACATTAAAAAGTGAAATTAGTGGTACCTTTGAGAGTGTTTTTTTTGGGATATAATCACACACACAACATTCTGCAAAAGTGATTAGCGCCCATAATTGTGCTTAACGTTCTTTACAAAACTACAACACCACCTCAAGCACTGATTCTAATTTGGTACCTGTTTTTTTTGGAGTATTTATATAGTTTGAGAACAAAAAAAAAAATAAAAATAAAAATCCAAACTGAAAAAGGTCAAATGGTGACAATTGTGCATTTTGTCGTAACCCCATGTGATCTACTTTCACACAAAGAAACCCCTGAGTTGACAACTCTTTAGCGCCATCAGGTATGCAGTTTTAGGGAACCCTTCATTGGGGGACGGGGGGGAAGGGGGGTGAAGTGGTTATTTACCAGGGTTGCCTTGACTTGCACAACAGACAAAAAAACACCACCCCGATTTTAAAAAATAGTGTAAACTTGTGCTGAAAAAATGGAATGTATTTGTAAACCAACACTATTGTGATGGGTTTAGTAGTATCAATGTGCTGTGCATTGTGAAACATGATACTGGAAGTCACTTAGAAGAATTAAAAGGAGAAAAAAAATTAAATAAAAAAGCAAGTGTGTGTGTCTAAAAAAAAAATATGCAGAGACCCACAGGTCGTGTGTTGCGTCCGAGCGATCTCTTCTTCAGGGGCTCCCACATTTGCGATCGGAGAGTGTGTGTTTTGCGTCTCACTGTGTGTGCATGCATGTGTGTGTTTGTGTGTGTGTAAAGAAAACTAAGTCATATTACAGGAAAAAGGATTTGTGACTTCAAAACACTGAGTTTGACACGTGGGCACTTAACAAGAAAATTAACAAAGACATTGTCTGGCATCTGCATGATTAACAGACATTGTAAATCATCTTTAAACATTAGGCATCCAAACTAAACCAAAGTGAAACATCCATGAATTAAATTAATGAGAAATTCACAGAAAAGTCAACCACAAAAAACAAACAAAAAAATAAACGTACCATGGAAGTTTTCTTCTTTGACGCAAGGGGAAAAAAAAAATAAAAATTGCCAACAAACTAAGAATGTGACCCTTCAAAAAAGTAAAAGAAAAATCCTAGAAGTTGAAATTACAATTAATGCAGAGAATTTTAAAGTTTGTAATTTATGAGAAATGACCCTAAAAAGGTCATACTGATCAGACTGATTTTTAGTCCTCTTAAAAATGTAATACACTGAAGACCCTTCCCCCCCTCCCCCCCACACAGATGACATTACAACATAATCTACAAAAAACCCAAAGTTTTGCCTGGGTTCTGTTAGTTAAACTTCTATAGATTCAATGGTATAAAATATAGGTAATCTAAGTGTGCATTTAAACCACAGATTGTCTATTTGTGAATCAGTTCTAAAAAAGTTGACTCATGTAGGTGTCATTTCTCTAAATAGAGCAAATGTACCTTTTATTGTGCCATCAATATTTCCAAAGAAGGTAAATACACTGGATTTGTAAAATAAAAAGAAAATATATTTAGCCTTGGTGAAAATTTTCACACTGCCCGCAAAATGTAGAGATCATTACAGAGCACTGAGAGGGGTTTTACTGGTCAGACTTTCAAAAGTGTTGGAAAGTGGTCTGTAGCATGTTTTTTTTTTGTTTTTCTAAAGAAGCCAACATATTGCTAATGGCACCAAATAGCACAGCTGTGTGCCAATCCCTGTATTCAACTTTCAAGTTAACTTTACTGAGAGAGGTAAAGAGAAAGCAACATAAAAAAAAAAACAAAGAAATTTTTAAAAAATAAGAAATCCCACAGGTTTGTAAAACATTCGCAAAAAAGGGAAAAAAAATTAGCAAAAAAATAAAAAAGGTCTTCTAAATGAATTGAACATAAGTAAGTTTTCACATTGATTTGCTTGACCTCTCTCCCACCTGTCACATTTCTATACAGAAAAAAAAAATGAACACACATGCAGAAAAATCAGGTTGAGCTAAGGTCAAGGGTCAGTGGGTGGCCAGGTATTGGTCAGGCGAGCTTAGAGAGACATCACAGACAATGGTGGGATGATGAGGCCAGGAGTTTGGCTTGGCTTTCAACATCATGAAGACATGCTAGGCTAATGATGAGCAAACAGGCATGGAGATTTGTTCTAGAAAGGAACAAAAACACGAAAGGAAAGAGAGAGAAGACAAAGAGGAGAGAAGAGAAAGTTAGGGGCACAGCACAAGTACCGTTTAGCCATGAGGCACAAAACCAACAAAAACAGTCACCACGTACAGTAAAGACAGTGCGTAAACATAACCCCCCACCCCACTCCCACCCCGCCCCGCCCAACACACAAAACAATACACAGATTTAAGAAAAGTGACACCACCAGGACATATGGCAGAGACTCTGACATGCACAAACTATACTTGGCACCCATAAAGATCCATCTAGAACCAGTCCCTCAAGGGGGACGTGGAGGATGGATGGAATGACTGGAAGAGGTTAATAGAGAAGGAGAGAGGTAGCCTCACTCGACATGGCTTAGATCGTAAGACAAGAGGGAGGAGAGAGACAGAAAGAGAGACGGAGCAGAAACTAGAGAATTTAGAGTGCAATTTTCACATCAACAATGACAAACGGATGAAACAGACTACATGTACGAAGCCAAACACAGGTTGAAGGTCTGGGCTCGGGGGTCTACAAGGCCTGGCTTCAGCCCTTCAACAACTGATCCTTAGTCAACCCGTCTAGTTTGACCTGAAGGCAATGAAATGGTATGGAAACACACCTGATGCTCTCCACTAAATACAGTGACACAAAATACCTCCAGCAAACACTGACTCCAGTGATAGTCATAAATAATCATACATTAAAATATTTAATCCGACTCAAATTACATGGTAAAACCGCAGGAATGAAATACAGTAAAGTGTGGAAAGATCATTGCAACCATTTGTTTTGTTTTTTTTTCGTTTGTTTTGTTTTTTAGGAATAGGCTGAGTCTCCCTCTTGTGGTGGGCTCCTTACCCCCTGCCCCATTGAGTCTCTGCTGTGGTGACCTTGGCTGGAGGGTGAACTTACCCTAGCAGTGCTAGCATTAGAGCTGGGGAGGGGGAAGGCCCCAGGGCTAGGATCAGTAGGGTTTGCTGTCGTTCTTGGAGCGCTTCAGCTGAACCTTCAGCCTCTTCATTCCGATCTGGAAACCGTTCATGGCCTGGATGGCAGCTTGTGCGGACACAGGATTATCATAGCTGACGAACCCTAAGAACCAAAGTCACAGAGAAGTTTTCACTAGGACAGTTTGTGCTGCAGTGGAGGAGGCTGTACAGTACAACCAACCGACCAGAAGGACGGACAGACAGACACGGATGCACATACACACAATATTCTGTATTTAAAAAATTTAATAAATACATTCCCCAATGTTTCCTACTGGGTTTTTTTTCATCAGAATCCAAGAGTTCCATTAAATGAGATGCATATTTTCCTAATCCTTTGACTTAAAAAAAATTTTTGTTACCTTACATATGAAAGAAAAAAATATTCTAGATTCAGGACAAACAGTTTAACATATCATGCCTGCACTTGTAAACCCTTGGCCTTCAGTCCACACCGGGGGTTTTTTTAAGCAAACTCCACCAACAGCATCATCTGCTTAGTGGTGACCACTTAAAGACCTGTCCTCTTATATTTAAACACTTTCAAAATTGAGTTTAGCTGTTACTAATGTAATGAAAGACAAGAATTAGTGACTAAGTATACTTATTAAAGTTAAGCATTATCTCTCCTTTCAGACCATGTCTCGAAGACAAGATATTCTCATTTTAATGTTGATTAGGAGCTTGAACAGTGATTTAATCCAGCGACTAATATGCATCTAAAAACAAACATCAGTTTATAGAGTCTAAACATGAAGACAACGCCTCAAACTGAGCATGATAATAAAAGTGACATGAGTCTGATAAAGACTTCAACCAGATTACAGCCATAATTATTTACACCAAACGGCAACCTGTAATTAAACTGCACAGAGGAAGTAGAACTGATTCAGTGGTGCTCTTAACACACCAGTGAAACATGTCAACATGACTGTCAGCCACAGTGTAAGCCTCTCACTTACCAAAGCACTTGCTCAGATTGGTCTGTTTGTCAATGAAGACTTTGGCAGAGACCACATTTCCAAAAGGCATGAACATCTGCAGAAGATCCTGGTCCCCAAACTCCTGGGGCAGGTGGTAGATGAACAGGTTGGCGCCCTCTGGCCCTACTCCATTTTGTAGAAGACCCAAACCGAACATGTTAGACGCACATACTTCCACACAACAGACTTCATGCAAGAACATCTGACTGGACAAATTTGCTCGAGACATTTTATTCATTGTTAAATTTGTGATCATATTCCAATGTCAGATGATGTAAAGTGAACTTTTTTATCATCAATATGAATATAGATTTGTGTATTTATTGCTTTTAAAAAGGAGACATTCTGTATGAGTAGCCAATTGTTTGCCTTTTATTTACATGAAGACTGATGGCATCATAAGACGCTTGAGAAATATGTCAAAATTATCTACAGAAATATTTCCAAAACTGTAAATATAAAAAGGGCATCTGGTATATAAAACTGATACCAAATTACCACCACGATACTTTTTCAAAGTACAGACTACGTTTTATAGACTTCTTGCTGCCTTTGTTGGAATTTCAGAAATCTTTGACAATTGACCTGTTACAGTACATGAGTCAAGCATGTGGAAGTTCAGTACTGACGTAACAGCAGCTAGTATGAAGCTCGTCTGTACTGTGGATTTACACTCATTTTTCCAATATAAAATACTCAAGAGCTGTGGCTCGTAAAGCAAATCTCTCATACAAGAGGGTACTCATACTGTGAGATTACTACTATACATTCCTTGATTGCCCTTCTGTGACATTTCTGTGACATGTCAGAGAGTGAAGCTGTGGTGACCGTGTACATTGAGGAGCAACTCACCTTCCTTCTGACTGCCAGCGATGCTCTGCTGCAGGAGCGACTGGCCATAGAGGGAGGGCAGGGCAGAGGCTGTGTACTGCTGCATCCCTGAGTAGGCCTGGGTCAGGGCGTCCATAGAGCTGGCTGCCGACCCATTGGCCATGGAGGCCCCCAGGCCTCCATTCATGGCCCCCATACCTGCAAAACACAAAATAATTTGTGGGATGGACATTCTTTAATTAAAGTAGTTGTATGTACTATTCTGGCCAAGGCTGGTACTGCAGTCATATTCAATATACTGTAAAGTGTGATATCCCCTCCACCTCCCCCAGACTAAGGGTTGCTAGACCCAGCATGATGGCTAGAGTAGGTCATCCAATGACCCAAGGTTCAGCGGTTTGAATCCTGGCTCCAACTGCCAACATATCAAAGTGTTCTTGGGCAAGACCCTGAAGTTGACCCTAAGACCCTAAGTTGCTTCCAGTAGGGACAGGCAGCGCTGCATATGACAGCAGCTGTGTGGGTGTATGGGAGGATTGTAAAGTGCTTTGGGCACCATGGGTGCATAAAATGCACTATATAAGCCTCGTCCATTTTCCATGAGCATCTACTACAAGGTGGGAGATGCTTATGGTAAATGGACCGTAGCAAGCGATGAGTCCTACATTGGTATTTATATCGGGCTCGGTCCCTTCGCCTGGCCCAGAGCAGTGGTCTCATTACCTGAGCTGTGCTTGCTTCTGCAAGGGACTGTGCCGACTGTGAAGAGACTACAGACCTGGTCCTGGTTCTCAGTGGTTCTTACCAGGTGGTGAGCCCACAGGACCAGACCACAGGAGAGCCAGCACTGGTATTCCATTCGTCTCTGCTTTCAGATGTCCCCATGTTTCAAAACCATCTCCTATAAATATCCTTGTTTTGTTTCTCACTTTATCACAACATATTTGGGAATCATAAGAGGCCTTTCAGATTTAGTAACGTCAGACATTTGTGATCAGAGATGTTCCTAGCTGCAGGTCAGTGGGAAATCGTAACTTGGATGCCCAAACGCAACTGACTTGGTGACGTCCGACCAAAACACAAAATGTCAACATAAACATTAGTTGTGTGCAGCCGCTTGGCTTGTCAAATATAAATATACTGCCTGGACTACTACTTTTAATATTGGCAGTATTTGAAATTAACATTAATTCATCTGTTTTCTGAGCCCACTATCCTCACTAAGGTCACAGGAGCCCAACTCAACTGCTTACGGGCAAAGGCGGCGGTCACCCTGGAGATGTCACCAGTCCATAGCAGGGCAGACATATAGAGAAACAATCACTCTCACATTCACACCTATGGGCAATTTAGATTAAGCTGTCAGTGTCTGTTGTTGGATGGTGTGAGGAACCCAGACGTCCTGGACAGTTCATTTGAAATGAACAGGATTCGTTACTGTCTGGTGACATTCAAAACCATTTTAGAATTACTTGGAAAATAATTATAACATACAGCTGCTTTAAAAAAAAAAAAACAACTAACACTATATCCTAGTGAATAGAAAACACTAATAGTTTGACACTTATGTTTACGAAGTTGCATTGACTGCGATTTTTTTTTTCTTGTGGGGGTCATCAGATACAAACTGTAAATGCTTTAATACACTTTCCAGATGGTATGGACATCATTTAAGCAGAGTTGATGTTTGGTTGTTGAGTTCCCTTTGTCTTATGTTTGAGGCACACATACACAAAAAATAAATAAATAAAAAATGTTGATCTTGTGATTTGTAACCTTTTATGCAAATTTTACAGCAATGTTGTAAAAAGGGCAGCAATGCTAATTATTATGCTGTATTTTAAAACTATAAACACAACATGTTTTATATTCCATCATGGCCATGTCAGTGATTATAATGCTACCATTTTAATTTAAAAAAATTAGCATTTTTTTGTCCGATTTATTTTGTTTGACTTTTTCCTTAAGTTTATTCCTTCATATTTTGATGAACAAAGACATTGTCATTAAAGTTTTGCATATTCTCTGAATTTGGGAACAATAAAGAATCGATAAAGTATTAGGTACTCATTCTACAAGGCAAAAACATTCAATTCACTTTCGAGTTAATTCTGTAAAGGCCAACAAAAACTCAAAGATCTTATACATTAGATTTTTTTAATCACTGTCTTTCATATTGTTTTTATGTTAAATAAGAGATCACACTGTGTCAAGATCTGGCCACTGAACATTAAATCTAATTTAATAAAAATTAAACTAAGATAATCATGATAGATAAGATGGTTGATGGATAGATAAGATAATCAGATAATCATGTTTTATAGTTAGCACTGAATAAATTAAACCGAATTGAACTAATGCATCTTTCACACATAACCGTCTGGTTTCTTAAACTTTTACTCCACAATGACATCTGTTGCCCAGCCCTCGCTCTGAAAAACATCACTCAGACCACTGTGGTCAATGATTTAAACCACCCATTCAGATAAAGATTCTTACCACTAACGCTGCTGGTGAGAGCGTTGAGGTTGTTGAGGCCCATAGAGGTCCCAGTGAGACCCTGCAGGGTGCCCAGAGATGCCAATGTGTTCATGGCAGCACCTGCATTGGACCCTGTCGTTGAACCAGCTGCAAAGACATATTAAAGAAGACATTACAGTTTCACCACAGTGACTAGAGTCTCCTACCTCTTTAAATGTTTGTATCTTTTGACACAGATTGTTATAGTTCTGAGTGAATGACACAGTAGCATGGGAGCAGTTTGAAATGTGTCTCTTAATAAAGAAACCATTACTGCAGCTGCAACATGGTAAATGGAGCTAATGTATATTTACACAGATTAAAGGAAGATGTGGGGCCCTCATAGTTATGTGGGTTGATTAACACCTATAAAATGAATGAATAGCATACGGTCAAATAGCAGGCTAGGGAGCTTCACAGGTTCACAGCAGCAGAAGGGTTATCTGAATGCAAATTTCTCAGTGGGTCAGGATTTTAGTCCTAGAGGCTATACTTTATACATCCTTCATCTTTGTACATTTAAGATTTAAGATGAAAGACAAATAAGTAAATAAGACTAAACCCTTTGCAAGAGCAACAAAAATGGCTGTGCATAAGCATTGAGATGAAACTCATGGGAACTAACACGGTTGGTGTTTCATTACCTGGACTACCCAGAGCTCCCAAGGCTCCACTGCTTGCACCAAGGGGGTTGGTTGAATTTGGGCTGCCTGAACTCTGAGCTGCAGCAGCAGCAGCAGCTAATGTGGCCAGATTCTGCAGCTGCAGAGGATTCACACCTGAACGGGGACACATGTGAATATGAAAATAAGTTATATTTCCACAGGTATTCACAACCTTTAAGTGCATGGACAGTGATCATTTAGCCAGTTATATGAAAATATGAGGAAAACAAGTGGTCCCACGCACAATAAATCCGCCCCTTACAAACATTGTGCATGATTTTCCCCATCTTTTATTGTGAAAATACATTGCTGGTGATCTTGACCTTTGACCTACATTGGCCAAAATGTAATGGGATCTATTCAGGTACAACGCACACCTTTCCTGAAATTTCATGGAAATTGGTCCAGTAGTTTTTGCATGAAGCTGCTGACAAACAGAACCGAACCAAAAACCATAACCTCATCTCCCCTTCAGGGGTAAGGTAAAAGTGTAGATTTCAAATAGACAATGAGGAAAATTATACATTTTAAAATATGGTGCCAATTGTATATTCAAAATTAAGCAAGGTGAATCATTGTAACAATGACTGTCAACATATCATAGCAAGTAAGAATTTCAAGAGGCCCTGGAAAACCTTGAAATCTATCCCTTAATTTTATGAGATCTCCCTGAAGGATCATTAATCTGAGGAGCTGACTGTGTTCTGTGAATTTCTTTACAGACATGACTTTAAAAAAAAAAAAGAAAACCTTACATGAAATTCTGATGCGTTTTGGTGTTAAATGTTGGTTGAAAAGATGTTAAGACCCAACTATACTTGTAGAAGCAGCCGAATTCCAGTCATGAACTGGAACAGATTGAAAATTGACCAACTGGTGATCAAGTGCCGCAGCTGTCTGTAAACAGTCTACGGGGGCTTTAAATAGCTGGTCTGATTCTCCATTAATGTTCCACCCATGCTAAAGGTAGTGTGCATCAGTAAAATCATGTGGGTATGAAAGCAACGACCAAGTTGTTGACATGACAAGTCTTTGCTTGTTGGCCTGTAGAGGACAACTTAACAACACTCCTCACTAGAGCTGGGCAAAAAATCGATTTAGATTTAAAATCGAGTTTTATGACAAAATCGATTCATATTTTAGGAAAATCGTGCAATCCGATTCCCCTCCACACGCACTTTTTTCCTCGCAAAAAGAAAACCATGAACCAGGCTGCTTTCCGTAGTTGCACATCTGAAGCGAAAGCATCCAATGGGGGGGGGGCAGAACTCTTAGAAAAGGCAGAGTATTGCGCTGCCAGCACTTCTTCAAAATGTTCAACAAACACTGACTGAAAGCTTTTCTCGCGGCACACCTTATGATAAACATGGAGCCAGAGTCCTGCACGGTTCTGATTTTGACATACCGCAACCGCCCGTGCCCGTCATGTTTAAACTCCGACCCGTTTTCCGACGGAAAAAAAAAATCCGCACCCGAAGACCCGCTATAAATGAACCCGATATCCGACACGAACCGACACAGCACAACATTTTTCACCCGTTTCGTGAAAATGTGCGGTTCACCCACAGGTACCCGAACCCGTGCAGGACTGCATGGAGCACGATGGGGAGCGATAACAGACGCAATAACATCATATATCCAAAATATTGATAGCATGTTCAGGTTTATTGAAGTAGCTTGATTGATAATAAGGTTTTGTTTTATTTTGTCCTTACAAAGTAAAAATGTTACTAGTTTTCTTTTTATCTTACTTTTGCACTACTACGTTTTTTGCAATGTTTTTCATATGAGTATTAATGTATATTGTTTTAGTTGTTAAATTATTTTAAGCTTTCTTTTTTCCAACAAAATGTATCTTTTGCACTATTTTTTGCACTGTTTTTCCTGTAACAGTGGTGGATATGTCTCGACTTACTACAGTTCATGTAGGCAAAGTCTCAGGTTGCAGTTGCACCTTTTGCACAACTGATTTATTATTTACAGTTATTTGTAGAAGTATTTTTGTTTTACATGTTATTTAATTTAAAAAGAAGACGAAAGAAACCACGTTTCTAGTGATTTCATTTTTATTTAGCCCACGTGGGAAAAAATCGTATCGTGAATCGAGTTTTTTGGGAAAAAATCAGAGCTTTTTTAAAAAGAGAAAATCGCCCAGCCCTACTCCTCACATTTAAAAGGATAAACTCACCTCCTAGCCTTTGAATTCCATTGAAACTGCCTTGGTTACTGGTAGACGTAGCCTGTTGCAGCAACTAGCATAGAGAAAAAATAAGCAGACTGAATTCAAGAGTTCAAATGAAAATATGACAATTGCACTCAACACTTTGAGATGCAGTCAATTACAGCTCGAATTATGTTTCTATATAGAGGACAAATAATTTTCCAAAAAGAAAAGCATTTGGTCGTTAACAGCACGTCCATGAATACCTTGTGCAAGTGTCTCTTAAAGTGACAGAACCTGTTTCTGTTTCAGCTACATTACATTACAAATGAATTCACTGAGGGAGCAAGAAGTTGTGTGAGAAACATGCAGAGAAATTATTTTGTAAACAAAGTCCTAAACTTTTTCACTGACTAGATGTGAGGCACAGGTTTTGAAATTGTACAGAAGCTACTTTCATTGTCTTATTTGATAAACAAATAATCCAGCTCACTGAATTGGACCGCATATTCTTAAATCGAATGAATGTGTTGAATCACAATGTGCTTAATCATTTCTCATTGGGATTTAGGTGTGAACGGTGTCACATCATGAGAGGCCACACATGCATCGTTAATATATTGGATCACAGATCCTGTATCAAAATGAGCATCATATTGGCCTTACGGCCAAGATTCCCAACCCTAGTATATTTATATTGTAGAGAAATGTTTTCATTATAGTCAATGAAGTTATATTGATCCCTTACAAAATACAGCAAATTAATAGCCACAACAATGCATTTTAATAATCATTACTGATGTATGGTATTGTAAACTGAGTCAGGAGATGCTTTTTTTTTTGGGGGGGGGGGGGTGACAACATTGAAGAACCTAGACACCCTCCAGGGAATCTGACTAACGTAAATTAAAGCACAAATAGTGCAGTACACATGATACTCCATACTCATTTAATTTAATCCACATAAGTAACAAAGTAATATTCACTTACAGCCAGGTATTGCGGTGTGAGGGTTCCCAGGCCAGCCAGGTTTCCCCAGGTGGAGGCGCTGTTGAGCTGCTGAATCTGCTGTACGAGCTGCTGCTGCAGGCGTCGCTGCTCCTTATCCCTCTGTGTGTCAGCGAACTTCACCACCAAAGGTGAGGAGCAGCCCTGAAGCATCAAGATCAGTCAGGAAAGAAACATTAGAGGTTTAGACATACAGAGCAGAAAGCAAGTTTATTTACCAAAGTGAGGAAACTGTCATTGCAAGGGACTGTTTTAAAAGGGGAGTATGATCTAAGCCTCCAGACAGTTTTATGCCTGCTGCATTCATATCAAGGCGAACACACAGAGGACATCTGCCATGCATAGCTGAGCCAGGCCACATTCCAAAGAGTACAGAACAATGCTGCAGACAATGAACTTTTTTGGCACTTGGGAGCTGAGTCCACAGACAAGCAGACAGCTGATGAAGACAACACTTAAAAATAAAGACATTCAAACAAGTTGTGTCAGCAGACATTTAGAAATAAATACGTTACAATACACACAGTCTCGCAAACAGACAGATACTGTTTAGACAGACGCATGGACACAAGGCATGCGGTGCAGAATATTTTGAGTTGAGAGCCAGACAGGGACCAGGCAGGACAGGGATAATGGCTTCTGCACCAGCAGCACCCCCCCATGGCAGCTGAAAATTGGGGAGGTAATGATATAAGGGGAATAGGTGGCACCACCAGTGGGGCCTGCTGTAATCTGGTGTTATGTTTGGTTGGGCTCCTAATTAGACTTGGTCTGATGCTTCACGAGGGAGTCTCTGACCTGCTAGCTGTCAAATTACTGCTGCTCCACTTCCACAAAGACTCCACTGGCTACAGGAGGACATGGATCCAGTTTGCAAAAATAACCTAATGGGGTACAAGCTGTGGTCTAGGCTAATTTTCTGGTACCCTGTATTTAAGTCTCTTACCCAGTGCTCAAAGTGTAGACTGATTAAAACCGGATGTGATTGGATGAATGTCAACTATTATCAGAAATTATAAGTGAGACACCGTTTGCTCTGTACAACAGTAAAGACAACAGGAATCATGTCATGTACTACTAGAGCTGAGTTCAGCAGATATGTAAGAGGCAGAGTTTCAAGTTTTAAACAATTATTTTGCAGATGACAATGTAAATTTGTATTTAGCAAGAGTGTTTTTTTGGAAATGACTCATGCTCTGATGAATGGATGCCATCTGCTTGAAGGGGTTCATCTTTCCAACACAAGGGGGCAGCAGAATGTATGGGAGGGGGAGGGGGAATGAGAAATAGGTGCTAAGGGGTACAGTACCTCCATAGTCTGAGAGTGATGCATGGTTTTGATTGCATTCTGTGCCATTGACCTGGTAGCAAATGTGACAAACGCACAGCCTGTAGGGGGGAACAATAGGAAAGGGGGGAGGAGGGAGGGAGGGAGGGACAAGAAGAAACAAAACAAGACAAAAGGTTTGGGCAACTTGTTATGAACCCCAAAAAACACATTGTACAGAGAATGGCAACTCCCAAGCACACAGAATCACCCTCACTGGTTAGCACATGGAGAAAGAACAAAACAAGGAAAACAGTAACACGTGTCACATGAGCACAGTGATTGACAATTTAATTGCCACCCAGAGAGGCTTGACTATGTGGTGTGTCATGGTGAAACATTTACGTACACATATAATGCACATAAAAATACACATTGAAAGGCCTTACGTAAGATTTGCAAATGTAGTTATTCTGCTCAGTTTCAAATTACAGTCATGTGTATTAATAGGTGATGCGCAGACATTTTTCAGCCAACTACCTTTGCTTTTGGGATTACAGCTCAAGCCTAAAAAGCTCTGCTACTGCTCTCCATCACTAAGGTTTTCACAGCAGAGAGCCATGTAGGAGATGCAACGACAGGCTAATTCCAGCCTTTGTAGAGTGTGATGAAGGAGGTGGTAAAGGAGGAGCTGAGCCGAGCCGAGCCGCCTGCCAGCTGAGCCCACGAACACCAGCAGCCAGTGGTTGCCAAGGCGACGGGCTATTGTGCCGGACAGCAAGAGCGGTGGCCCTTCGCTGTGAGATGTGGAAGTCGAGTGTAATAGTGGTGGGAGGGTAGACTATGGGGATGGAAATGGGTGCCACTGAAGGTGAATAGCACTTGATTTGGGGGTGGAGGAGGGAGAAATTAAGGAAGCAGGGAGGGGCCTGTATAAATACTTGAGTATATGCACTGGCCTATGCTGAAGGTGGCAGTCGTGAGGCCAAGAACACTGTGCTTGTCATGAGTGTACACCTACCTCTGCTCTGACCATCTGGTCCCCGGAGAATTCGGCACTCCTCTATCTGCCCGAAAGAGGAGAACATCATTCTGACCTCGTTCTCTCCATATTTCTTTGAAACCATTCCGATGAAGAGTTTTCTGTCTTCTACCGCTGTAACGGGACAAAAACACAAACAGCTATTCAGTTAAACTGGCCCCCTAAAAAATTATGGAGCGATGAAAGCAGCAGTTGCGTCAGGTTCTCAATCTCACATCTCTTTCTTGTTAAAACTCGCTTCTTGTCAAGCTGCCACATTTCCTGCCTCACACTCATAGCACTAGCTTCTTCTGAAAGACTCAGTAACTTGCAGCTTTTGCACCCCTCCCTGCAGTTTCTACATCTCTAGATGACTATATCATCCATTTGTACTCTCCTCCTGACCCACTTCTCCCTCTGGTGCCTTTTAAAGCCCTTAATCCCCTAACCCTTGACACTATATAGAAATTATGTATTGCTGCGCATTCCCTGAACCAAGTCCTAACACGTTCATTTTAGAATAAAATGGGGTGAGTCCTAGTCCAAGCTTCCCTTGTAACCATGTTGTCTGGGTTACAATTTCCTCAACAGACGACAGCTGTGCCACCCTGACCCACACAGTAAACCCCCTGCCTTCCTGAATGTCAAAATGAAGCCACTTACCACTTGTTTTCTCACTGTCGGCGGGTTTCATCTGGATAGGATGATGCATCTAGCAGAAAGGGTAGAGAAATTGTCAGTGTTGCACTTGTCACCATTATAAACTACGCAGGTGCTTGGCCTCGTTATCTGTCATCAGAAAGGTCTCGACACTCTTCTTGGAGCATCGCCGTCTGCCTCTTATTTTACTTCCTCACTCTCAGACCATCATCCCTCTCTACTGGTAGATTCAGGACGAAGTGTCTATGAGCTGATGCAAGGATCAAATTCTCCAGTATCCAATTTCATTCCTTGTTGTAGTGTACACTTGTGATTGAACTTATTGATTCTTCCTGTCAACATCACTCATCTTCTTTCAGAAGAATTTTACAGAAATGGCCGACAAGTGAGCATGGGCCACTTTGAAATGTACACCGAGCTTTAAAAGATATAAAATATTGTTTATTTTACTACTCAAAACATCACAAGTAAACCACAAGATGAACTAAATCTTAGTTAGGCCTATGAACATGTAACTTTTCATTACAGGGGGAAAAAAAGGAACCGATGTAGGGAAATTTAAAATAATCGTCATTTTAATGCACCAAGTCTGAGAGTAAATGGACAACTCGGTCCACTTGCAGAACTTCGGTGGAATATTTTTAGCATGTTTCACCTGTAGAATGGGATAAAAGAGAAAATAAATGTGTCTGTGAAATGCCTGAGCAGGTTGTGTTCATGAAAAGTGGTGAGTTTGTTTTTGACAAGCACTAAAGAGAAGCAGACAGATGGCCTGCTCAGTATGGGTACTGGCTAGCGTCACTGACCAAGGAGAGCGAGGCACAGAAGGGAGAACACAGGAACAGGGAAACAAGCCTTTTTCCACTGTCGTGCAAAACCAAACTCAGTCGCCTGCAGTCGATGCCAGTAACAGTATGGCGGCGCACTGGGATTCGAGAGCTGAGCTGTTAGACCACACTTTATTTGAAATGTCGAGCTGATTGATAGTCTTCCATTGCAGAGAACTAGGTCTGTATGTGTAGCCGGCTATGCTCATTTATCAAGCCGGTTCAATATTTACCTGTAACCTCCGTGGCAGTGGCTCCTTTTCCAATAGACTGGCCTATTGATTTAATTGATGGCTTGAGTTGTTTGGTATAGATTCAATTGATTGTAAGGAGAGTAATTTGGAACAGTGTATAGGCAGGGCAGATTGGTGGAGGTTTAACAAGCAATTGCACTTATTCTGGTTGACTGCACTTTAATCTCTAGATAAATCAGATGAGGAATTAGGAGATGACGCACTCTCTTGCCAGGTTTCATTGTTAAGGAGAATGCAAAACGCCTCCCTTTGCACCTCCAACTTTAGGAAATAAAAATGTAGATGTGCATTACTGATTCATGAAGACAAGCATTAATAATTTGTTACACTTGTGGTGATCGGGTACTGTGCCGCGGTGAAAAACCTGCCACTGGTCAGACACACTTCATCCAACACCTGCATGTGTTTGGTTGGCTCGATTATCAATTCAATGCGCAGACATTCAGTACAGTCCACAGAGTTGGTGTGTAGTGGGGGCCAAGATCTTTCTCAGGCCAAACAGGCGTTCAGTGAGCCGAGAGCTCATTATCAGCCAGCATACAGCTCACAGCCTGCACCAGGGATGTAGAGGGGCTCAAGCAGCTAAAAGCAGCCCATACTGTGCTTACTCACCCCACTTAAGGTCTTTATGTTGTGCAGTGCATTCTGGGCCTCCAGTGCAGCTTTTCTTGTATAAAAAGTTACAAAACAGCATCCTGCAGAGAGAGAAAAACAGGGACAAACAATGGGCGGGGGGGATGGAGACAAAACCAGCATTAAAAACACTGCGCATACAGACAGTAAGTGTAATACCACAACTGCTGCAGAACGGGAAAGCAGCTAAATAGATGAAAGCAAGTTCTCGGCACATCACATGCTAGAGACATGTGACAGGATATTCTTAGCAGCCACTGTTAGATGGTGTGCACAGCCCATGTAGGAGCTTGCAGGGAGGACACTAGACTGAATAGATGGTTGAAGGCTGTTGTGTGACATGGACTTAGAGATGACCACCGGGTTAGATAGCTGTCAAGAGGCACTGGTGCACAATGGACAAATCCAGAGTCTGGACAAGTCAGGCCACAGGACAGATCAACACATCAGAATACACAGTGCTGCATTACATAAGATGACAATCACTCATAATCGTGTGTACAAGACGTATGAATATAGCACAAAGACAACAGGGAGCAGAAGAGTGAAGGCAGTGGAATCATGGAAGGAGAAAGGTGGTGGGGGAGGGGGATAAAGAAAAAGGAGCGGGGGAGGGAAAAAAAAAAGCCTCTCATCCTTCCGTCCCAGCAGACCGCCAGTGGCGTTCCAGCCTGTCAGTTTCACTGGGCTGGGGAAGTGGAGCACTGCAGCGTCTCTGACCTACATAGTGTGTATTATTCTGTTACTGGAGCTCCCAGGCCGCGGGGAGGGCTGTTGAACTCTAATATGCATCGAGCTGCTCTCTTCTCTCTCTCTCTCTCTCTCACAACCAGCTGAGCTCTCTCGTTCTGTGCTGCTTAGCCCTGCCTCCGATTTACTGGAGCTAAATAAACCATCCAGAGAGGCGTGATAGTTATCAGATGATTTTTTCATGACCTGCGGAAGAAGCGACCTAAAAACCAAAGCAAATCTGATAGCTCCTCAATAGATCTGTGGCAGAGTAAACAACCAAATTGGAAGTGGGATTACAGCAATTTCAATAACAAACCAAACAAAAGCAAGATAGATGACTTAAGATGGAGTTGAAGGGTGTGTTATTATTTATATAAGCCAGATAGCATCGAGTCTCCCAGTCAGTGATGGTGAGACTACTGGGAAAGAAGGATGGCAGTGTATCTGATGGGTGTGAGGCTGTAGCTCAAACTAATTCACCCCCACATAGGCAGGGTGAGCCTAGGACTGCTGTGATCAAGCCAGATTATCTATTAGAATACATTAACATTGCATTAACATGTCAATAGGCCATCACAGCTGACAGAACAGAGGAGGGCCCTGCTTAAAAAAAAAAGTGTGTGTGTGTGGTTGGGGGGGCTTTGAACTCTTCAGCCTCTCAATGAACTGAACACTGCTGTCTGTGTGTGTGTGTATATATATATATATATATATATATATATATATATATATATATATATATATATATATATATATACACACACACACATACACCCCGAATAAAAAGCACCCTGGAGAGATTCCCTTAGCTACAGTATCTCTGAACACAAAGGACAGTGTCAGGATGTTGAGTTGTGTAGGTTTTTATTAAGTGAGGATTAGGTTCTCAAACTGAATTTCATGACAAGAGTGTGTTTTATGGGGCACAGAAAATTAGCCCTTTCTAACCCAACAATTCCATCAAGGAGACGGGAATGGCATCAAAATCCATTTGAAGGGACAAAAGTTTCAAAAGTTATAATTTACATTTTCACAAGTCGAGTTACAGTTTAAAGCCTGACAACAATAGACTGAAAGAGAAACTGAAAACACAAGCAGACAAAATGTCTGCATTCAGTGTTGTTGCAAAATCCGTCTTTCACTTTTAAATTGAAACAGGAATAAATACAAAGAAACTTTTCCACCTAAGAGATCCCTTATTTACTAAAGTCACTCACAACATTTTGTCATTGACTGCCTTCACAGTGAACCTAAAAACTATTCACCAGAACAGTTTAAACCAGCTACTATATATATATATATATATATATATATATATATATATATATATATATATATATATATATATATATATATATATATATATATATATATATATATATATATATATATATATATATGTGTGTGTGTGCACATTTGTACAAAGCACAGAAATGACACCCAACACAGGACAACCTGCTAAAAAAAAAAAAAAAAAAAAAAAAGACTATAAAGTTGCAGAGGACCATCAAACAGTTTGTTCACATTAAATCCTGAGGGAGGATTAGCTCCTTTAACCACACAGTCTTTAAAGCATCTAGGAAATTGAAATTTGGATGTTGTGGTAAACTGACGACTCTTACATCAGGGAAGCTGTCGTTTACTTTATTCACCTGCAGTTAGTTACAGAAGACTGAGCAGTTGCGCTTTGCAGCTCTTGGCAGACATCAGGCTTCCACTTCACTGTCCCCTGTAATTGCAGCCTAAACTGTGTTCCTCAACTTGAATAACATTTGTAAAAGGGAAACCTGTCAATGAATGTCTACAGGGGTGTGTGTATATATATATATATATATATATATATATATATATATATATATATATATATATATAAAGCAGAGTTATAATAATAAATCTGTTACTTATTATCCCTACAAACTATTGAATCGCCTCATCTTGTAAGGTTAGGCAAAAACAGAATCACGTTGCATGTGGAGTCAAGTGTTGTGCTTTGCCTAAAGGGATGATGAACTATGATGGTGCACATGCTGGTGAAGACAGCCTTTGTGTTTACTGTTCTTGACCATTAAAACACAGGTACACACAAGCAAGGCAAACAGAAATCTTCTCTGTACTATATTGACATACTTATATATACTGTACTATATTCTAGATACAGGTACAGGCAGTAAATCAATGATCGTTTCACTATATCATTTTCGTAATATACTGGGACAGGACATTTTTGTCTGTGTTCAATTCACATTCACTATCAAATAAAAGAAAATCAGTGTGTTTTATTCTTATACCAAAATAAGCGACAGCGCGTGCAAGGAGCCAGGTTTATGGTGCCCGGTACCACTTGTTTTTATTGCCGTTTGTGCTACAAAATAAACTATGAAATTTATTTTTTCTTTGTTCGGCCCAAAGGTTATTAAAAGCAATATATTGATAATCGCAATATCAAGACATTATTGTGAGCTATGTATTGCATCATATTGTGAAGTACCTTGACATTCCCAGCCCTAGTATAGACCAGCTAAGACTTGATTCGCAAGTTGGTCGGAAAATAAAAACCACACATCTTAATTATTCTCCAGCCACTGAATATTTTAAGAGCATCTTCCAGTGTTGGAAAATTCACTAAGTTTGATCACATCTGACATTTCAGGCTCTGCTGGTACCTTTGCTCTGAGGGGGGTTCTGGGTGCGATCTCGGAGGATGTTGATCTGGTGGACGGCTCCAAAGGGCTCAAACAGCTCTTTCAGCTCTGTTTCAGACCAGGAGCGGGGGATCTGTCCCACAAACATCTTGATGGTGTCTGGATCTGGCTGATCCAAGTGCTCCAGTGACCCGTTCATCTTGCTGCCGTTGCCGTTGCTGAAGGAAAACAAATTTAAAAGTATTTAGTTGCACAACATGCTCTGTCAAGAATACAAAAAGAGAAAGACAATTACTGTCTTGACAAATACAAAACTCAAGTGAATGTCTTTCTCTGGCTGTCAAAACAGTTTTGCAGAACCCACAGCTCTGGATATTTGTTGTGTATACACTGTTGAGTTAGACGGGATGACAGCAATAAGGTCAATATTTTTCAATCAATACATCAACACAACAATGTGACAAGATCTTTTGGGTCAGAGGACTTTACTCGATATTTCATATAAGCTAAAGGTGGGGAACAATCTGAGAAATATGTATTCGCCATCCAATTATATGAATGTATTTATTTTCCATCTGATGCACATCTCAGAAAAACAAAGACCGCTTAAGGCAAAATCCTTGTGATGGAAACGGATATTCTTTTATTCCACATATTCTAGAGGACTCGAGTTACAGAAATAATCATGTCTCAAAGCATTTGAAAGATGAACCGTTATATTTTGTGGGTCTGACAAAAGGTGAAGATGATTCACTTATGTGGTCACAACACCAGTATTGGCTTGGGAGACAGCCAGGAATACTTTATGTGATGTAGGCAAATGCATGCTGGCTATTAAACTGTATTTTGGATTACAGCAATAAGCACTGGCACGGGTAAAAGGTTGAATATATGGAACACCCCAAATGGTTCTTTTTAAAACACACATGAGTTTGTTTATTAAACGAGTCAGGGCATTGGGAGGGTAAGATTGGGCAACAGCAGTGTGGAGGCAGTGAGAGAAAAATGTAATGCAATTGGCATAAATGTCATTTCTTAGAGAAGTTAACTATATGTTAGGCCTGGGCGACATATTGATTAATTAAATGTTTTTTTTGTTGTGGACGATTTAAAAAAAAAAAAAAAAAGGAGGGGGGGGGTTTCCCTCTCTTCTTCCTTACAGTGCTCATGAGCGTCTGGGTGATTCACACGCACTGCACAGTAATAATTCACCTGGCTACATTTAGAGCTCCAGTCTGGCTCGAGTTCTGATACCAACTCGGGCTCCTGCTCCAGCCCATACATAGCTTCCCCCCACCCCCACCCCCTTTTTTTTTTAACAGAACAGCCCCAGGTCATACCTGTTGGAGTAACATTACATTTCCTAGTGATTTATGGAGGTGACAAAACAGATTTTGGGGGAACTTAACCTAATATTGCCAACATAACTAGCCAATCATTAGCTCAATTTCCTGTACTAGGGCGGAGGCTCTAAAAACACATGATTCAAGCAGGGGGGGGGGGGGCTATCAAACTTTAGTTTGATAGGCCTATCACCATTCAGTCATTTCATACCTGCCAAAGGATCAAGTTAAGATTATCTCTGCAGTATATGTTGAAATAAGATTTTCCAGATCTATCGTCTAGCAATCACTTATATCTCACTGAAGAGTTACTCTTTAGGTGATTCAGTCTTATTTTAAGTCTGATGCGATATTTCAATTAGAAATTAGGAAAAATACACTTGGTAAGATTTAGATTTTTCCAGGGCAAAGTGTATTTTTTAAAACCAAATAATAGCTGGCACTTTATTCAAGGAGGCAAATGGGCTTCTCCATCATTTGCTACTCATTTTCAAAAAAATAAAAAAAAATGTACAAAGAAAAAAATTACAAATCCATTTTTTGTGGAAAAAAATATTGGATATGATTTTTAGGCCACATCGCCCAGCCCTACTATGTGTTTGAGATTAGTTGGGTAAAACCAATTCACTAATGGCTTTGACGCATGTATAACTTCCTGAGAATTTAAAAGGTCTATTCTAACTATTGGATGGACAGTTTAACTATTTGAAATTCAGGTCTTCATTCCTGTACTAAGGCCTAGGTGTAGTGCACCATATCAGAATACAGAGTATCAAAAGTTTGAGGCATTATCTGGTCTTCTCTATGCAGATATAGTAATATCGGTTTAAACCTATGTGAAATTATAGCGAGGAAATAAGATAATTGTTGTAATTATAATATTTATGCTGAGAAATACATTCATGCCATTTTTCTTGTGTTTTTACATTTACATCATCACCCAAAACAACTTCCAAATGTTTCAATGGGTCACCCTTTAACTTAATTTTCAATAGGGACAGAGAACCAACATCCAGACAACATACTCATCTTGCTTGAACATTAGAGAGAGAAAAAATACAATTGGGCTTAAACATTTACTCAGAGGTAGAAATAAACAGTCACCCCCACTACACACAGAGTAGTTGTACGAAACACCAAGGAGGGCCAAGGACTACACGTATGATCCTCGAAAGATAGATGCCGCGACTGTTACGACGTTAGTAGAGTGTAGGCAAAAGCATGTCTACAACTACAACAAACACAGTTAACATGAAACTGACAAAGACACAATAATGTAAAAACTATTTTTCACAGACCTTTGGACACGAGCCATCCATCTCTTACAAAGTGAGCCCAACCGTTCTGCAGAAACACCAAACTCCTTGAAAGACTTAAGTGACATACTAACAAATCACACACCAGGCCCCGTTCTTCTGAAAACCAACTCCGCACCTCAGTACGAGCCGATTGTTGAAGGCTGTCGATACATTCTAATGACGACACACACACACACAAAAAAGGCTCCACAAAAACAAATCCACCATAAAGAAGTGAGTGGACCCCTCCCACCAGCCCCAATAGCTACACGAAAACAGCACTGCAGAGAAGTAAACCTCCAAGAATCACTGGTTAGCAGACAGAGATTTTACGGTACATCTCCTCAGGCGCTTTGGCGATGGTACAGAGAGTAACCTACAGCTTATTCGCCACAGCGGGGGAACAATCACATATTGTTCTCCCATGCTGGAGAACACTATTCACCGTTCCTCTACAGCACAATGGACCAAGTCAGAGGGATGCTTTGGAACACATAGAAGGCTACGTCTGCTGAGGCCACGGCACTGGTGTGTGACACCATTTATCCAGTTCTGCGAGTGGCACTCTGCCGCCATTTTGCTGAGGGCCCTTTGATGAAATCTTGCCTTTCAAAACAGCTATGTGCGCTAGGAAAACTAGATTTGTGTCACCGACTTCATCAACTCATTTGCAATGATGGCTCAAAATCATTTCCATTTCACAGCATCTTCTCCAGGCCCTACAGCTGTGATCTGTCTCTTCAGCTTAAAAGGCTGGCAAAGAGAAATTTAACTGCAAATACATAATCTCCCTTACTGCTCAGCCTGGCAAAACTGTAAGTTTTGATTGCTGGAGAATGTCAAAGTAGCATATTTTATTTATTTTTATTTAAATGAAGTTCACAATGACAAAACAGCCACCTGGGAACAAGTAATTTGTGGAGATTCACGCAAGGAACAATATGAAACATTGCACAGTGGACTACTGCAGAGGCACTAGGGAAGAAAAAGAAACAAGCAAAGGCAGAAGGTTAAAAAAAGAACAAACTATTAAAGGTTTAAGAGTATCTCAACCTGAGACTGAACTGCTGTGCTAGCCTTAAAGGGCTCGCAGTTTAGGTAGTTCGAGAAGACAAAAAAAAATAAAAAATCTGTTATTAATGGGCTCGGTTGGTTTTAATTTGAACATATGTTTAGTAGAAAACCATCATCATGGTAACTCATCAAAGCCCACCATGGGAAAATGTCACAGTTGACAGTAGCAACATACAACACAAAAATGCAAAGAAAAAGAGGGGTAAAAAAAAAATACGCATGAGAAATTAAACATAAGAAAATGAGAAATTTGGCATTTATATGAATTAGATAAAAAAAAAAAAAAAACTCCGTAAACAGGCTGCCATTTCACATTGTAACATGTAATTTCTCAACAGCCAGACCACTAGAAATCAGTCCATTCAATTACACTGTATGTGGTTGAGAGCAGAAATCTCAAAACCTGGACCCTGATGTCAGCAGACACACACTTCCAACACGAAGACCGTGGTGCCTGCAGCTGTATGTGCGTAGAGCCTAAGCATATATGTATAAAACTATATGAGAGAGTGAGAGTTCAAGTGACATACCCACAATTAACTGGGACTTTATGGAGAGCCTCACTTGGAACTGGATTCAACGTCCGAGGGGTTGTGAGCTGCCTGCGTGTGTTTGGGGGTGGGCAAAAGAATTGTAGGGGAAACAATGTACACTAATGACAGTGACCATAAGCAATTATCCTACTAATGCCTGTGTCTCCTTTATGTGTGTACAGGCAGTAGTGATGAAGTCTTTTGCTGAGCCTCCGCAAACAGTCCTACAATGTGACAGCTCAACACATTCTAAGACACCCTGCAGCAGCTGACGAGTCATTCAGAGCCAGGGCCATGACAGTTGCATGCTTACTGCTGCACTACCCATAAAAACAGGTGATTTATCTGGACCATGTGTCTGTCCTGCTCGAGAGCTCTGAATGGGCACGTATGCCAGCAACACGTTTACTGTGCCTGTTATAGAAAGTCTGCCAATTTGGCTGGTAATAACACATCATTTTGGAAGCTTTGTGGTGGGAATGTAACCCATCTTACAATCACAGGTCACAGTAAATCACATAAAACGTTTTAAAGATAGTATTCTGGGCCATTCTAAGGATGAAATGCCAGTAAAACTGAGGGGAAATATTTTTGAGGCCGGCTACTTGAGAATCACAGCCTATAACTAGTCAATACTGGTTAAAGCTGTGCAACAATTTTTCATGAGATTTGTAAAAGCTGAGCCATAGCATAACCATTATTAATCTGCATGTCTTTCTGTGATTACGCACCTGAACCTCACTCACAATGAACACATTTTGAAGTGTACTCCACCATAAACAATTTGTTTATAAATAGAGCCAGTAGGTCCAATTAGGTATTTTCAGTCATTTGTTGTGACATGCATTGTGGGGAAGTGGAGCTCCACGCAGCTGTAGAAGCATAAGGCAATCAAGCAGTTTCTGTGTTTGTTGCCACTGCAGCCTTAATGCAGCTATATGGAGCCCCACTTCCCTCAATGGACATCACAACAAATTTCCAAAAATGCCCAAGTGCCCCACTACCAGCTTAATTTGTAAACAAATTAACTGCTCATAGTGGTGTACAATTTGAAATTGTTCCCCATGAGGGAAGAGATTCAGGTTTGTAATTACAGAAAAACTTAGCGACTCCTGATACTTGCACAATGACTCAGATTTTACACCTTTGGTGAAAAAAAATAAAAATAAATCCATAACAAAAGTCATATGCAGCCTTGATTTGTAATGAGTTTGTATTTAGTTGTATTTTTTTTTTTTTTACTATTGTAATTAAAATATTAATCAGAGAGTTTTCCATAAAGGAGAGTCTCTTCCCATTTTAAATAACGGAATAAAATGTGCTGCTTTGGCCTCGGGCTGTTTTGATAGTCAATAATAGGCGGTCATGTTTTACGGGGCTAAAAAGAGGAAGTCAAAAAAAGAAGTAAAGGTTCACATAGGCAAATGTAATCATTTCTGAGAATAAAAGTAAAATCAAATGAAACAGCTGTTTGTAATGACAGGAGATATTTTTTACTTCCAGGAAACCAGTAGCCTTCAGATACAGATACCTCATTTTCCTCTAGATCTCTGACAGCTGTCAAGTAGAACATAAAGACTCTTTTCTATCTTTTTCTGAAGCATCTTCTTTTCTATGCTGCCACCAAAACAAGCAGAATATTCTTTGACAGGTTAAGCGGGTTTTGAAAGCTTGGAATACGGATATGCTTCTGACAGGCTTTAAGTTCCGACCTTACAACTGAAGAGAGAAAAAGGAGAACCGGGTTTAAAGTGCATATACCCAAGTATCCCTCAGCAAATTCATAAGCAGCAATGAAGAATTGCTCTGACTTGTGGGCCAGGTTTGAAAAAAAAACAATGACAACCAAGGCTTTATGTGGCTTCAGGCCAGAAAACAGAAACAGGAGGATTGTGTTATTTGATTTCCATGGCAAGTGGAACCTAATCAGCACATTGTGGCTTTGATGGAGAGTTATTATGATATTTTTCTCCTGGCATTAACTTCAATTCAGCTCAATATGGCCTGATTTCATTGTTGCTTTTCCCTGATGAAGACAGACATGTTCAATCAGGCTCTGAATGGGCCGCATGTTAACAGACGGCCAGCATCTGATGACAAGGCCCGCCCCATTAGCTCCATAATCACACCAACTTCCCCTGGCGGTTATAGATGACATCGCTGAAGTTAAGTGTGAACGAACACTGAAGATCCAGCTAAATAAACTCTGCTCACACCTCTGTCTGTGTCAGATGGAGCATGACTTTAAATCTCAGGTGGGGCTCAGTGAACAGGCCCCAGTTTACCCATACATCACAAAGGAAGAGAAACATCCCCATAAAAAGCAGCAATTACACTTGAATACTGTAACAGTGTGTGTGTGTGTGTGTGTGAACTGCACTCACCATCTTAGGTGAACATTATTCTAACCTACGAAAAACAAAAAAATGTAATTCATAAAACTACCCCTATTAAACATGTGCCATTTCTACTGGCCTTTACCCACTTATTCATATTGTTGTGATAGCAGTGTTTCCTTTAGGATTTTTTTTTCTGCAGTGGAGGCAGGCGCGCCGGGGAGTCGTGGCGGCGTAAACAAATGACACTTCACTGCAGATTTTATTTCCAGAACGGATTTATTAGACTTAACAACCAAATGGTATAATGAAAAACTGAAAATAATTCAAACTAAATTTTAATAATAATAATATAAATGGAAATAAATAGCTCAGTGGCAAAGTTTGCACCCAGTCTGAGAGCACCGGATCTTTCTAGGCTTTTTGTAGAAAGGCTCTAAGGCTCTTTGGTCAAACTCTGCCAGCCCTGACCTATTGATACTGAGCAGCATCCAGAACATTCCTATAGGAACAGAGTAACATGGAATTAATTGTATTTAAAAGACATATTGGCAGTAGTTTGCACCGCGCAAAAGTAAGTTAAGCTGTTGTGTTATGCAACGTTACCTGGTTGTTAATATTGTGCCGAATATCTAGTTAATTTTTTAAACCAATGAGTTATCTCAAACTACTGTAATAAGTCTATCTTTTCCCCGACGTTGCCCGAATCGCAAAGATACACTCCTCCTCCGACTGTGTGATCAGCTGATCTCTCACTTCCAAGTTAAACTCTTGCTAATTTACCGCCCCACCCCAAAGAGTAAGAGTATTAATAATTGTATGATTCAAGATACTTATCTGTAGTTTGGGTAGTTTGTAGTTGACTGCTGTCACAGCACACATTAATGAACATTTCTGTAAATGTGTCAGTATTAGCATTAAAAAAAGATTTTTCAACCGTTGTTCACGGACCAGATGTAGTATACCAGCATCCATAAAATTAAAAACATTTGAAAAGATATGGTTTTACCCGCTCATGTTCACGTTATGCAGTGGGTGAAGATAATTTTGGAATCTCTGTTAGATTTTTTTTCCAACAAAGGCACCAGTTTACTGGCAAGATATAGACTACTACTGAACTACACCATTTGAAAAAGATGATAGGCATAGTCCTAATAACCAAGGCATCTTCATTAGACGTAAAAACTAATTGGCGGATGGTGGCCAGGTTTGGTTCTGCAAATTGGGGGAAAATCGTTCATGCAAATGGATAGCGGGCAGAGAGAGAATTTAAGAAGCGGTTGCGGATGGAAATATAAGTCACCCATGCATCTCTAATAGTTACATAGATGGTAGAGGCTACAAATCATATTGTACTAAAAGTTACAGTAGTAGAAGTAGTAGTACTACATGTACCGTTAATACTTATAGGCTAGGGTGCCAATAAGGGGGGTAAAGATGACAAATTCATGGGGTTCAGTATCTATGGAGGGCCGAAACAGCAGTGGAGGAGGGCCAGTGGACACATGTTCGAAATTGCGAAAATGTTGTGCAAGATCCACCTTACAAGAGAAATATAGAAGTCAGGAGGCCAACATTGAAAGCATGTTAAGTGTTGTTTCTGTTTTTCCGCTATCCTAAGTGACCTTGTTTATGGATTACATGATACAATGACTTGTGTCATAATTTGACAATATATAAATAAAACTTGATTGATTAAGGAATATATTTACATATTTTCAGGCAACAACCACACAGTGGCACAAAACAGTAATACAAAAACAACATGTGTACTTCTAATACCCCTCAGCCAAATCTACTGAAAGTTTAAAGTTAGTGCCCTATAATTAGATTACATTGTCTTTGTGTAAAACTTACTGCATATATATTCATCTTTGAAAGTACTCCGATATAGCTACACAGGGTAATTTCACCTTAAAAAGGAGGTCTAGATGAACAATTTTCTACAGGCTTCTGCTCCATGCCACCATGCATCCACAGTATAAATTTGGTGCAGATATCTCAATGCATTCTTCAGAGAAGGTAATTATGTCACTGAAAAGACAGGTCACCATTTAACTGAGAAAAAGTAGGTCAAAGACACCTATTTTCAATAGACTTCTGCTCCATGCCAAGGTGCACCCACGGTATATATTTGGTACAGATATCGCAACACATTTTTCAGATAATGGGATTATGTCATTGAATCAACAAACAAAATGATTACGTTACTCCTCAGCCAAGGGATAAGAAGTGTTTCCCCAAAGAAAGTTCACTTGTTACATCCCCTTCAATTTAGTCCATTATTGTAACACTTGACATGTTGACTCAAGCAGTGCATTTTCAATCAAACAGCCGTTTCCACTTCATACAGGCTGAAGTCACTGACTGTGAGGACAGAGGCACGCTGACCTGATAAGTCCATCTTGAAAATATTATGCAAATTGATGTCCATTTTTAGAAATGACTTTCATTTGTGCCGCTCTGACATGACTTATGACTTTGGTGCAGAACTGAAAAGCCACAAACTACTAAAAATTTTATAGACATGGTAGGTTCATCTGTGCTTACGTAACTCTGTCCTACCATATCTTTGTTTGTTAAGCTTGCAGTAGAATTTGCTCAACCTTCGATCACACCGCCCCCATACCACAGATAGAGTAGGGTTATGAGCATTCTTGTGCAAGTAGATTGAAGACTTTAAAGTATTCTAATTATTGCCCTGTCAATCTAATGCCAGGGGCAAAGAAACAGGTGACAAGCCACAACAGAGACCTCCTACACTTGGCCTTGAACATCTGGCAGTATGGCACTCTCCCACAGACACTGCTGTCATCCTTACAGCACTGGGAGAAAACAAAACAGCTGGTCAGAGCAGCCCCCTGGTCTCAGTGCCAAGATCCTACACTTCTCACAGATCAACAGTTCCCCTGCCACAACAAAAGGGATCACTGTGACGCTTAGCTTACCGACATAGCATTACGCTTGCATTGGCTGCCAAAGGATCCCACTTAAGCCCAGATAGTCACTCTCACTGTCAACAGTCAAAGCGATAAATCAATCAAATACAGCTGGGGTAAGATCTAATCAGCCCTAACCCACCTCTGTGCTGTCATGCAAATAAAGCCCTTTACTTCCCATAACGTCAGCTTGGAAATATAATCACAGGCAAAACTCCTATTACTGGTTTAATTCAACTGCCAGGTGAGTTGTCATCTAATATTTGGAAAACAGAAAATTACTAGGCTACATGAGATCAACCAATAGGATATGAGAACTAATAAGTTATTTTGAAGGACAATGAACACAAAGAAATGGAAAATCTACAAAAAGAATGGCCTATATTCTTGGCAATTTGATAAGTGATATAAAATGTACTTAGTAATTCACTAGTTTGACAGAAAATTAATGCTCTAATAGTCAATTATTTGAGGGGCAGTAAAATGGTTGACTGACTTCATACTATAAACTATTATCAACCTGCCACCTAGGGCAAACAATTTTTGGTATTTTATGAAGCCAGCAAAGGTCCTAAAATAGTGGTTTAAAATAGAGACTGAAATGTAAACATCTTACATTCTAATATTTTATATTGATCTCACCACCATAATTGATACCTGAACACAACATAAATACCCCTTTTGTCAAATAAGTTTCTTCTTTGTGCCCTAAATCAACTTTTCCTGCTGTGTTAGAGCTGGCAGATGTTGCTGCTCTCCTTAAAAGTACAAGTATTTAACAAAGAATAAACGCAGGCGGTAATTTTGGGTCTGTTTATTAAACAGATTAGCTGCTATGTAAAGAGGACAGTTATGATATGTACCTCAGAGCTTGGTGAATGTCTTCTCCCTTGTTTACATGCCTTGTCACAAGGTTTCCATTAAGGGCTCAATAGTGTAGCAAACCACGTGTTTTGTGGTGTTAAGTAAGCACTCCATATTCAACATGGACGGGGCACCGCTGTCTCTGAGCTGCAGCTCGCGGTGGTAGCTAGCTTGAATGCTAACAGAATGGGGAAGGGGAATCAAGCCGAGGTGAAAGCCCGTGTGCTGCTTACAAACGAGATGCACTTATGCAGCTGAATTCCCGCTTGCCCCAAGTGAAAAACAAGTCGAGAGAAAGCTCGACAACAATCGCATTCAGTCAACTTCAGCAAAAGTCGCCACAATAACTCAAGGCACTTTCATTAAAACCGTGTATAAGTGTTCATCCACCTACCGTTTTCGATCGATCGATCACACGTCAACGTAGAGCTAAACTTGTTAACTTGCTAAGGAAATACGGTTAAGATAATCCCTAGTTTCTCCCAGCAACAAAGTAACCAACAAAACTGACCAAGTAGATGCCTTTTTGGCGGATAATCGACGGTATTTTGTCGACCGATACCGAAACGTGTGATCTCCGGAAGCACATGTCACTTGACTATTGTAGCGCGCCTCGTATCCGTACCATCGCTAGCAAAAGGCGTTTTCTCTCCGTTCGCCTGCGAGATGTTTCAGGGCTGAGTATGGGTGCTTAAACGGCACCGTGTTTAACACCAACTTCCACAGCATAATCCATGTGTAGTCGTCTCCATTAATATTTAAGTTAAACAAAGTGCTTCAACTTCAGGTGAGCATACGGGGGGCTCTAACCGCGTTAGCATAGTAGTGCTAACGCTAGCCAACTCCCACACCGCCCCGAACTATGTTGTTTGTTTCATCCCCGAAACCTCACAGCGCGGCTCGGTTTGTCGGCAGAAATATGGTCGGCCGCAACAACACGTCTTTACTTGAGCTACTTACATTGTGTCCGTCGAAGTCATTAGCCGACTTTCAGCCAAAGGGTGGAAATCCATGTTGTACGTCGAAGTCATACTCAAAACAACGTCTATCTAACAATGAGGACCAACGTCCGCTCACTCGCAAGAGACTCAACTCCTGCGAGACGGAGAGAAGACGAAGCGGAGCAGGTGCAGGGAGGGGGCGTCTTCTTCTTCAAAACTGCATGAGAGAGAGACGGGAGCGTGTGTGTGTGTGTGCGTGCACCGGTATCCGCCTTATTTCTTCCTTCTAATTTCTCTCTCGTCCCCCGACTGAAATAATTCGAAGCGAGCCGCTGTCACACTGCACACCGAGATGCAGCAAAGCAGAGGCGTGGCCTGCTCAACAAAAGTCCGAATGCACACTGCTGTTGCTCCGCTAGGCTCGCACTGCTCCAAACATGCTGTAAAAACGACTGTAATGTCTCTATAGGGACCGACACGTGGTACTCTGTGGAGTTTAATGACCTATTTTGTCGTTTGTGACTTTTATTTGCGGATGCACTGGTCATTTTATGCCCGCGATGACAGATAATCTGCAGGTTTAACACACACACACACACAAAAAAAAAATGACACGAGAGGATCAGGCTGTGTCGACAGGCTTTAAAAAGCAGACTGTGGATGAGTCAGGATTCTAATGATCCCAATTAGAGAGCCATTTAAAATGTTTAAATATAGTACCCAGGTCATTAATATCACACTGAAAAAGGCTTGCTTTTGTTTCCATATTTTTACAGGGCAGTTAACTATGCACTGGGCTTTTTTATTATTATTATTATTGAATTAAGCAGATAAATATGTTCCTCATTGTTTTACTATCTCATATTTCATTCAAGTCCATAAATCTGCCTCAGACAAAAGTGAGATGCAGTTTTCTTGCTTTTCCCCAGGGTCATAGGTCATGTTCCCCCTTTGTGTTGGGCTGTTGGAGTCCCTGGGGGAGGGGTAGCATATCTTCTTTTGTTGTCCTGGACTTGCTGGGCGAGGCCTCCACACTTCAGGGAGAAAAAGGTAGGGTGGTGTTGTCAAGTACTGTTTGCTATAGTGGAGATGCACAGGGCACCTCGCCTAATTATCAAACCGTCCATTATTGCTTCAGCAGCTGCACAATCCTCAAATATTATTCATAGTGAGTGTTAAGAAAAATCCCATTTATGAAATCCCACTTAATCCTTGTATCCATAGCAGTTTCAAGGCATCCTGGCACCAGCGCATCGTATGCTCTATTAAACAGTGTCTAAAAGAGGTTTGTATGCATAATGTGATATGCGACCTATTTTGCCGTACATGTAGACAAGCCCACTATGTAATATGCATTATCATTATGCTGGAGGGGCTGCTAAAATAAAAGGTAGGCTAAACCTCTCTGGAGAATCCGATTTCATTAAGATGGAGGAAAAATACAATAATGTCATTCCATCTGTAGCATCCACACATTTCCTTTGACTCAATTAGATGTCAAGGGATCTAACTCAATAGATTGGTTATAAAGGGAGTAAAATTATTGTAAAGAGCTATTCCTGTTGCCCTTGTGGATACACACAACACACTACATACAATACAGTTTTTGTACAGTACATAATGCTATCTCTTCAATTTATCTCCACCATTTGATGTGTATCTTCTTGGGTTTTATAGGAGATATTTATTAAGGCGGAATCCAGAGGCCGATGCCTTAATGCTGGCACCTTCTAATACTAGGCTTCTATACTTAATCTGAGATTATTACTACTGTAATCCTAACATAATCCTTGACATGCTCCATGCTTTTGTTGTTTACATCAAATGTTTTCCTCCTGTAGTTGAACTCGTGTCCCATACATCAGTCATCATTAAACTGTCTTTAAATATATACCATTTCACTGCAACATGTACAGATTATAAGGAGATCGCCTTCACAACCCTGGGTATCTTTTATGATAAATCCCTTTGAAGTCAAAGGTACAGTCATCCTCAGATCTGCCTTTCGTGAAAACGTTTGCAGAATGGCGACCATCTAAAGGGCTCTCAAAATGGAGAGGCAACTTCATCTTTTCATGCTTTTTAGTGTAAACCTTCTGTGTCAAGATGTACTAAGCATACATGACAATAGTACTTTATCACTGTCCAGTTCTACCTTGTTTATGTGCATGTCAGGATGTATGTGAGTGGTTCTACTTGTTCTTTTTTTTAATAACATATCATAATATGTGAGGCCCAGGTTGGCTTCAGTGGTTATCTAATCACACAGGTCTGTTAGTGACAAACACCTGCATCACTGACTCAGTAATGCATCTTTCTTTAGCAACAATTAATGCAAGTATCTGAATGATTTTATAACTTTAAAAAGAGGAGGATCACATGGAAATACTGCACAGTTTATTATCTATTGGTTACAAAGCCACAGTAATGATAAACTAATGAACTGAAATTCCTGAGATTTAAATACATGGCATCTGGTTTCACAAAAAAAGGAAAATACATATGCTAAACAAACTGTGCTGAACCCACAGTCACAGGATGGGTGAATGCCTCAACTGGAAACAATACATCCTATGACAATATCCAGTCCAGACAAAGAGGCAGTCCAAATACAGGCTGCTCCACAATAGCTAGCCCAGATCTGAATGAGGGGCCAACCCCAACGTACCTCAAAGGCAGGTCCTCATTCCTGACAGAGATCCCGGCCGCAGAGGGGGGACAGCGCATGCTGTTGGCATACAAACTCTGCACTAGGGCCAGCTCAGAAGAGTGTTCCAACATCGGTGCTCTGGAAAAATCCACCCGGTGTAACAGACACTTTCTTCTCTTTCCCTCTTTCCTCTATGTATTTCTCTCTCTTCCTCTATCTCCCGCCCACGTTTTCTCCTCAGTTTAGTGCAGCAGAGCAGCACCCACCCCCTTCACTGACTGGCGTGGCTGAAATAATCCTCTCTGACAGCTCATCGTGTGCTAATGCATTGTGCTGCCTGCAGAAGCCCAGTTTGCAGACTGTAAAGCTGTGGCCACAGTAGCACTCTAGCACTAATTGTCACCCATATTAGGGAAACTTCAGGAAATTGGACAAGGATGATTTATTTTCATTGTCAGATTGGGTAAAATTAGAGGAAACATCGACAGTCCCTACAGGAACTCTTCCACACGTCCTGGATTTGTAGCATTTTTCAGTCCATTTTGGCATGTGTCTGAACTCAGATAAAAGCCCAAGATAAAGCATCATGTTTAGACATTAACTATTAGAGCAATGGCTAAACACATTTAACTGTACTCTATTCAGTACTTATGTAATCATTATCGTAGACGTTGCATGCATTGGTAGGTTGTCGACAGATAGACTCCCTGACAGCCTCATTAATATCTGAAGCAGGTTGGGATACAGATATTCTGCTGAAAAGGTGTTTAACCTTATCATCATCTTGAATACTTGTTAAATATGTACACATTAATATTATCTCCCCTCATGTGGCCAGTGTTCATTATCCAAGCCAAACATCTGTGGAACTAAAACATCTGCAGTGCTGAACAAGTTACATTTACCTGACTGGAACTTCAATATGGTCTATGAAGAGTATTCTAGAGGGAGAGAGAGAGAAAGAGAGAGAGAGAGAGAGAGAGAGAGAGAGAGCGAGCACATGACATATTGTCATGGGACTATCATATTGGGAATAAGAAATGGAGGTTATAATCATGCACTGATGGCATGATTCAGAATATGCTGGAGAGGCCGCGTTTAATCAAATCCAACATGTTCATTTGCATTGAACAATCCTCATTTGCCTGTGGCCAGGAACATATTGTCAGGAGTGTGTTGAAGGCAGGGCAGTACCATGCTACAGAACACATATTCTCTAATAGGTTTAGTGTAATTATGCCATCAGATCAAAAAATTTCTAAGTAATTTGCAACACCGTTCTTTACACAACACCCCAGAGAAATTAATCTGGGTCTCAGTTTCCCAAAGGTGTTTGGCCCCATTAAAATAAAATGACATTAAACACAAAAGTCATCTGAAACAAGGTCATGTTAGGGTGGGCCTCTATCATAGTTGAGGAAACCAGCATCAATGTGCTCTGATGTGCACACCCCATTCTCTTCATTTTAGCTCTGCTCTTACAGATATGAATATTTGGAATAGTGAATCCAGTTCTTTATGACCTGCTGCTGCTTAGTTTCTCTATCAGTGCCACATGCATCACATAGGTTTTTCTTCTTCTCTGATCCAGTAACATGTAGAAATGCACACTATGATAATCCTGGTGCAGTAATGTTTCAAGTCATAACCACCTTAGAAGGTTTCAGAAGCAACACAATACAAAATTGTCTGTAAATGTTATAGGAAACACATTAGTATTTCAAAGAAATTGCAGCAAAGATACATCAGTAAAAAAAACAAAAAAACAGCTGTATCCTGTGCACATCCACTGTGATAAAAACAGCCCATGAGTCAGTTTTAGTGCATGTTACAGATGATAAAACAAGCAGTTATTCTTGTCATGTAATATGTCAAATAGCAGCACATACTTACACCATTCAGAGGTGGAAGTAACTAAGTAAAAGTACTTTATTACTGTACTTAAGTATATTTTTTTAGGTATCTGTATTTTAATTGAGTTTTTTTTTCATCTTTACCTTTTTTTCCCGAATGGTTGAAGTCAGTTGTTCTGTACATGTGCATAGGACAAAGTGATGGACTGAGGCGGAGGATGGTTCGGACGTCACTTGTCTTTCTTCAAACATGTCCAGATTGTTGATGTCCTTCACATTTTGAGGGAAACATTGTTAGAGTGTGAATTGACTGTTTTGTGACATGTATCTTTCTATCCTGAAAATAAAAAATACAATTGAGAGTATTTATTTTTCTGCGAAGTTTTTATTTTTACTCCTTACATTTTTGCATAAATATCTGTACTTAATATTCCTTACATTCTCAGAATAGAGAAAGTGTGTCTTTCTACATTCTAATTATCTTTTATCATATTTATTATACATTTTTTTTATCTCATGATGGTGACGTTTGACCTCAGAATTTCAACTCTATCTCATAATTATGCATTTTGTAACTCACATGTATTATTTTTTTTATCTTATAATTATGACATTTTATTTCAATTGTGCCATTTTATCTAATAATTTTGACTCTTTTTCCTCATAATTATACATTTCTTATTTCATATTTATGACTTTTTATCTCAGAATTTTGACTTTTTATTTCATAATTCTGCATTTTTTTAGATGTCCTATCTATGACTTTCTTTTAATCTTATAATGAATGACTTAATTTAAATTATTTAGATTTTTTTTTACATTTCCTGCCCATACCCAACAATCTATATGTACCGTGACTCAATTAAACACAGTAAATTACTTTTAAAGGCTTTATTTTTGGATAATTTTGAAACTTGTATGATTTTTCATGGTTAAATATGTATTATTTCATCCATAACAAAAAATATGTAGTTTTGCTTTTTACTTTTTTACTTTATTACATTTGACAAGTTGTACTTTTTAACTTTTACTTAAGAGTTAAATCAGTACTTCTACTTTTACCAGAGTATTTTTTCATACAAGTAGCTGTATTTTTATTTAAGTACACACGGTAAACCCGAATAAATTAGCAGAACTCTAAAAAATCTATGCAATTGATTGCCTCAATTATTTTAAGTTGATCAAACTTAAAAAACACAAGTTTCCAGAATTTAAAATGTAGATGCTTATTAAAGTATACTTAAATTAAACATTACTTATTAACTTACTATTCTAAGGTTCTGTCAGTCCTACTGGGAGACTAAGTCAAGGTTCAGTGTCTTTGTCCAAGGACAGACAGAGGCGGGACATGAACGTCTGACCCTTCAGTCATTGGACGACCCACTCTACCAACTGAACCACAGCCGCCCCTGAATAAAATGACTGTGTTTTGTGATTGTAATTTTTTTGGTGTGATAGATATTGGTGGTTATTTGGAGTGATCTGAAATTATATTTCAGCATCTACTATATCATCATACTCGTCATCTTTATCCTCACTAGGGTCACAGGGGTCACTGGGGGCCTAATCCAGCTACAATGGGTGAAGGCGGGGTACACCCTGTATGAGTCTCCAGTTCATCTCAGGGCTGAACATATATAGACAAACAATCACTCTCACATTCACACCTATGGACAATTTAGATTAACCAATGAACCTATCAGTGCATGTGTTTGGATGGTGGGAGGAAACTGGAGTACCTGGAGAAAACCCACGTAGACACGAGGAGAACATGGAAACTCCACACAGAAAGGTCTGGTGTGGGAATTGAACCAGGGACCTTCTCACTGTGAGGCACGAGTGCTAACCACTGCACCACTGCACCACTGTGCCGCTGTATCTACTACATCAGTTAAGTTTATTTTTTTCAATCATCCTTATTTGAAACAATAGAAACAACAACAACAATATCATTCTCTGCATTTAATGACTTAATTCCACTCAGTTGTGCCTCATCTATGTTGTTAAGTTATGTTCACTTATATCCACAATAGTTCCCCTTAATTAATTAAAATATATTAGTTGGAAGTATTTAAAAAGAAGAACATGTTGCAGTAAGTTAATACATTTGAGTTAGTAGTACTATTTCTGAAACTTTGAGTATTCACAACTTAATATATTTAATTATTCTGAACATTCGGGTTTACAGTACAGAATGTGAGTACTTTTACCACCTCTGACAACATTGCAGGTGGTTTCATGATGAGTGAAAGCAAATAACAGCTTTCCCTTTTTACCACTTGTGTAGTCCACTGGGACTTACTGCACAGACAAATTACTGTCTGTGTTTTTGTAGGTTACAACTGAAACCTGTACAGATCAATGCACATTGATTTGTCAATTCATAGTACTGTTTAAGGGAAATTATACATTAGGGCCAGATGATGTATTATCATGATAAAAATTAGTCGCCTCAGCCAACATCAATAATCATTATAGTTAAAGTCAACTAATTGTTTTCAGTTAAAAGCTGATTTTGTTGAAGATACCAGACTCTAAGGTGTGGTTTTAAATAATTCTTTATGAAAAATGACAAGAATTTCAGACATATTTCAGAAATATGGAGGTGCAGTAGGACATTTAAAACTATGACAATGATAACATGTCATGCCATCAACATACACAATTAAATGGACAATTCATTCATTTTAATCAAGCCACTGCATTTTGTATTTTAGCATTTTTAGTTATATCTTTTTAAAATTATGATTGTATTTATTATATTTATTCCATTATTAGGTGTGTATGTGTGACCTATGCACTTTACTAGAGCAGCTTTCAATTTCGTTGGATTTTATATGCAATGACAATAAAGGCATTCATTTAATTTCAATTCAATTCAATTCAATGTAGGTTCATTTAATATGATTAACCCTTTAACCTTTAACATGTTTGTGGTGAGCATTCTCAATGAACGATTTATTTTAAATATTCATTCAAAATCTACAGTTTACTCAGTAGAAAAGTTTAAGAACATGTCGATAGAATAGAACATGTGCTTTCCATAGACATCTAACATGCCCAGTGCATCCCCTGCCACCTGTGGAGTGTGGGGGCTTTGAGATTTGACTTTTTATAAAAATGTTTGGCTTTTTTTTTCTTCTTTTTTTAATACACACTTTTATTAGTTTTTAGTGTTGTGATTTTCCTTTTTTTTTTTTTTTTTTTACTGTGTTCTTACCAAGCTTATACCATATAATTCAACTACATGCCAAAAAGCAGCTGAAATGATTTTGGAGGGGAAAAAAAATAAAAGAATCTCAAAACAAAACTACTGGGCCAAACTTAAAATACTTGTTATTCAGTGTGTTTGAGTTCAAAGTTCATGTTTAAAACCCTACATTTCTTATTATTGTATATTATGAATAACTTATTAAGTAAAAACTTGTAAAATTGTAATTCCTCTTAATCATTTTTTTGTCATGCCACCCTGTTTTTACCATAAAGAACACAGTAATGTAAAACCATTGAGGAAAAGGAACACAATACTGTACTAATGTAATACTTTTACACCTTCATGGTGCCTAAAGCGCTTTACAAAACCTCACATTTGTCCTGTTTATATAAGAGATTTTATTCCTGTATAATTCAAAATAAAAGTTAATTCTTCTTTAAAATGACCATGTAAACACATAATTCCAGTTGAAAATGAGAATTCTGAATTAAACTTAATTCTGACCAAAGTTACTGGTTTATTCTGATCTTAATTCCCAATTTGATAATTCCTCTGACATGTAAACAGTTAATTCTGCTTTAACATTATTCCTGTCGTTCTGCACATGCTCCTGGTCTCATTGTGATGACGCACATATTCCGCTGCTGGCATTAGTTTGTTGATTCCTATGGTTGATTCAGTTGAGCTGCTGCTTCGTTATTATCACAAAAATAAATGCAACAATCCCATGTAGCATCTGGTTTAACATGTTGATAGTTGAGACGAATGCAAAACAGGAAGTGGACACGATTGTTTTCTTCCAGTAGACATCCAGACATTAACCAGCTGTTCTGTCCGATCACAACCCTCTGTACCTCCAGCTGTTAAAGCCCAATTAACTAGAGCAGAATACAACTGTTTCCCATGTAAACCTTTATTCAGAATTAACATGTCCATCTTTTATTGTCTCGTTCTGTGGGTTTCTGTATGTCTTCCTGTTTTTCTGTCATTGTTCGTGTCGGGGATTTTATTTTGTCATGTTGGTTCTCGTTCACTTGGTCAGGTGTTACTTCCTGCCACTGGTGTTGTCCCGCCCTTTATCCTCATGTGTTCCACCTGTTCTGTGTTGTCTTTAAGTTCCTGCTGTTCTCATTCTCATCATGAGTTTGTTTGTAGAGATATGCATTAGAGTTTTCCTGTCTTGGTTTCCCCACTGTTTGACTGTTTTTGGCTTTCTGGTTCCTGTCTGTTGTCTGCTCCTTGTTGGTAATTTTGCATTATTGTTAATTCCTGGTATTCCCTGTGATGTGGAGTTTGCCTGTTCCTTGCTGGACCTGTAGTGATTTTTGGACCACTGGTTTCATCCTCATCTGTCATTAGGTAATGTTCATTTATTGCTCTGTTGGACTTTTGGCTTTGACCTTTTTTTATGTATTGACCTCCTCTCTGCCCTGCTCCTTAGTTGCTGCCTCAATCAGTGATGCTTTCCACCTGGCGGTCAAAAGAACAGCAACTAAATCAACTGTTCATTATTGTTTTTATAATAAACTGTGTGAAAACATATCTGTGGCTTAGAGTTCTGCATTTGCTCTTGGGAAGTGTATCAGTAAACACAAAAGAAATAGCTGTAATTGGTCTGCACTTTTATCGTACTTTTCCACCTTCATGGTGCTTAAAGTGCTTTACATTAGCCTCACATTCACCCATTCACACACACACACCAGTAGGTTTCTAGGGTCTAAGGTCAGTCCTACTGGGGGCCTAAGTCAGGGTTCAGTGTCTTGCCCAAGGACACTTCAACCAGAGCTGGGACGTGAACCGCCAACCTCTCGGTCATTGGGCAACCCACTCTACCAACTGAGCCACAGCCGCCCATCTAAACTACTGTGAAACAGTTTATTCCAAATAAATGAGTCTGAATTAAAAAACATGATGTAAATATAGTTATTCACCCGTTCACCTCTCATACACTAATGGGCAACTGCCGCTATAGAAGCTGCTGCCAGACCAGACTGGCACCAATGTAGGGTTCAGTGTCTTGCCCAAGGTCACTTCGACAGTTGGAGCCAGGATTCCAACTGCCAACCCTTCAGACATTGGACAACCCTTATCATCTGAACCTCCTTTGTCCTCAATAGGGTTGGGGGGGGGGGGTACTGAAGCCTATCCCAGATATTTCTGGGTGAAGGTGGGGTACAGTTTGGACATGTCAGTGACAGTAGTTTGTTTCAATGAAATAATGTCTCATGGGTCAAAAAGTTAAGTGGATTTAACAGTGAAAACAAATCAAAATGATTTATATTGTGGTAATAATCAACTTTCATCACCTCTTTTGAGTTTGAGTTTCAAATTTAATTCAAGTGAAAGTGGAAGAAATGACACATTTTTTGGTGTTAATTTACTGGTAAAAAAAAAAAAAAAGGAAAAACACACAATTACATGGAAACTGTGTAAAGACATAATTAGACCAAACCAACAGAAGGACGCAAAACACAAGGAGAAAATAATATAAAAGCATGTAAAAGTAAAAAAAAACCAAAAAAAACCTAATAGATCCTTCAAAATAAATAATGAAGTGGAACACAAAACAATATAAAAGACTCAACAAGAAAGACACAAAAAGATGTAAATGACACAGAAGATAAAATCAACCCCTAAGACAAAAATGACATAAAACACTAAAAGTATACATTATCAAGATCAAAAATGCACTCAAAGACAAAAGTAAATAAAATATTAAAAATAAAACAATACAAAAGGTGAAAATATAAGTTGAATATAATGGTAAACACAAACCAATAACAATGTTTATTATTATACATAATAGACAAATCAATCATGTCAAAGATGTAAATGGTATGTAGATCTAAACAATGAAAAAGAAAGAAACTAAACAAAATGACAAAAAAAGATAATCGATGAAAATGACAACAACAAAAAAAAGGCAAACTATTATATGTTGATGTTTGATTTGCATTATGTATGCAGTAATATTAATTAAAAACTACATAACATGCAACATTTGGAAGAGTTTCAGCTAAAGATGCAAAATACAATATACAAATTGCAAACAGTGAAAGTGTCCTATAGTAAAATCCTTCCTGTGTGAGATGTTCTGGAACAAAATTTACGATACTACAGACACCTGCAATGAGGTTTGACTGAAAGAAACCTGACACCACTATGAATGATTGAAGAGGGTCTGGGACACTTCCACAGCTCTTAGCATTACACAGTGAAGACATACAATACAGCTTGAAAGGAAATGCCATGTTCCTCTATTTTAACCTATTATGATGCAAACAGCTGCCAGTAACACTGCTCTACATTTTCTTTTAGAAAGTATCTGTGTCAGACATTAAATAATCTATCTATCTATCTATCTATCTATCTATCTATCTATCTATCTATCTATCTATCTATCTATCTATCTATCTATCTATCTATCTATCTATCTATCTATCTATCTATCTATCTATCTATCTATCTATCTATCTATCTATCTATCTATCTATCTATCTATCTATCTATCTATCTATCTATCTATCTATCTATCTATCTATCTATCTATCTATGCAAAAGGCATTTGGGGGTCCAAAACAATAAATTGTTTATCCCTATCTGAGATCAACATTCCTTTGGACTAAAACCTATTCATTTGAAGAAATTCCCATTTTTACTCCAGACTTATCTTGGAAACTTGAGCCAATTTGAGTATAATGACGATAGATAGATAGATAGATAGATAGATAGATAGATAGATAGATAGATAGATAGATAGATAGATAGATAGATAGATAGATAGATAGATAGATAGATAGATAGATAGATAGATAGATAGATAGATAGATAGATAGATAGATAGATAGATAGATAGATAGAGACATTCACACTATTCTTATCTACTCAGCACACTGTAAAACACATCAAACCTGTCCTAATGCATGCTGGGAAATCCTCCTAGCTGCTTCTCCAACATGTCACATTATTTTGGGGTAGATTTTATTCTATTATTTTAAGTAGCAATTGTTTTATGGTTTACAAATAAGTATAATTTAACCAGTTGTAATAGATTTTTTGCAACAAATTTCCATAGTTTGTATTTATCAACCCCCAAAATATATATTTTTTTACAGTGCACTGCCAGTTTAATATGCTTTAACCCACTCTAACTGTGTGTGAATTGACTATTCAGGCAGCCATGCATCAGTGAGTGCATTTCGTATTATAAAAAGCTACACCACATTGAAATGTCAGCGTATTTTGCATGTGCAGAAGTCCTTTTACTTCCCCTTTTTCTTTGGTCACACATCATTTTTTCCACTTCCTCTTGTTAATCGGAAGATTTCCATCTGAGCCTTTTATGGGAGAAAGGGTGAAAAAGACAATGGCAGCAGGAGGATATATCTATATGTTCCACTAGTTTAAACAGTCACTGAGTCTATCTAAATAAAATATAATGTGTCTGTGTAAGTTATCCGGATGCCTGAATGAACCTGAGCTACAAACTGTACGTGCAGAATGACTATACAAACAGAGTGGCTGTGTGTGCCCCAGTTCTCTTCAGTTAGATTAGAACAAAACTGAAATAATTGACTTCAAGGCCAAAGAACGAAGATAGAAGTCAGTTCACATCACATACAAGTTAGGTTTGAAGAAAATCAGGTCAATACATCAGGTCACTTAGAATAATCAAAATCCCTGTTAGATTAAATGACTTAAATGGACTCGTAACTCCCACTAGGCTGAAAGAACATGCTTTAAAACATTGCTGTTTATTAATTATTTAGTACAATATAATAAGATATAACAAGCTTTATGCTGCACCTCTGATCCAGGCCTGTAACCGGCAGTTCATTATCTATTCATCCAATAATTATTTCCTTATTTATTAAAAGGAACCGAATGGACATCATTTATTGACATTGTACACAAAGATTAATGTACAGCAGGATTTGTGTGGCTACATCTGTTCAGTGCAAGATGATTAAGAACAGATAATAAATGGGTCAATACATGAGTAAAAACCAAAAAGTGACTGTTGCACGACGAAACTTGATAAACACTGATTATTTCGAGAGTGAAACATTACTATCAATATGACATCCTTCGATATCTCATTTGACCCCAAACCCAAAGATATGTAGTTTACTTTCACAAAGGAGGAAAGAAAACTGCAAATATTCAAACAGTAGGCCTGATATAATGTCGAAGTGTCCTTGGGCAAGACACTGAACCCTGGCTTAGGCCCCCAGTAGGACTTACCATAGACCTTAGAAACCTACTGGTGTGTGAGTGTGTGTGTGAATGGGTGAATGAGAGGCTAATGTAAAGCGCTTTGACCACCATGAAGGTGGAAAAGCGCTATATAAGTGCAGTCCATTTACCATTTAACAAGTAAGTTGCTACATTTACATGATGTTTTTTAATTCTGAATTATTTATTCGGAATAATTCAGAAATAAAGCTATTTCTTTCATGTTTACATGAACATGTTATCGAATTCAGAATTAAGATTGGAATAAATCAGTGACTTTATTCAGAATTAAGTATACTTTGGAATTATTATTTTCAACTGGAATTAGGTGGTTACATGGTCATGTGAACGTGGATTTAACTTTTATTTAGAATTAAACAGGAATGAAAACTCCCATGTAAACAGGGCTAATGATGTCTTCACGATTGTACTTCACATGTTCCTTCTCCTGTTGGAAATAAAAAGAAAAAGAAAGATATTTAATTTAAGTTGTTACATGCGTCATAAGATTGTCAAAGATTTACACACATTGAGAAGCTTCTGTTCAATCTATGTAATATATATCAGATTTAAGATGGGAGATCACTTCTATGACCCAATGTCGAAACAGAAGGTGGGACAGGTTCCCTCCACGTAAAGAATAAGGCAGGACGCCAAAAGAGTATTAAAGGTAATCACCTCGTGTCCCTGTGCAAGTAGTGCGATAAATGGGTCAAGGGTGATCCTAACTGGTAATACAATTGTGAGCACTTCAAAAATACTCCTCCAGTAATGTTCAGCCGCTCTCAACACCCCTAGCGGCAGCAAATCTAATTTGCGACTGGGGATTGTCTAGTTATCCTCAATGTAACTTTTGTCTAGATTTCCCTGAAACTGGCCGACGTATCACGGTGAAGTATAGAGTCAGAGGGCGGGCGTAACAAAGAGCTGTAACGATTTGGAGGGAAACAACCATAGAAGAAGAACAACGACAATAGATGGCTGCTGACTGGGCGGTGATTTCCTTTTATCAAAGATGAGTGAAGAATGTGAGAAATCGTCAACAATCTTTAAATTCTTTTTACAGAAACAACAACAGTTGTTAAGCTCTATATTCCCCAATTTTGTTTAGTCATTCGTAACTTTCTACGGACTCCGCCGTGAACTTTCTGGTGCTCTAACTACGTCACACTAAAGCAGGCATGTTCAAATTATTCCACAAAAGGCTGGTGTGGCTGCAGGTTTTTGTTCCAACCAACCGAGAGTAAACAGTTTGACCAATCCACTCTATTAAGACTGAGATCAGTTGATTAATTGAGTCCAGTCTGGTGTTAGAACAAAAACCTGCAGCCACTGGTTGTAGTACCGTCCTATTGCAGACAGAGGGATTTGAAAGACAACGGTTTAGCCTCGCCTCCCCTGCCTATGACGCGTTCTTAGACCCAGACATGAAATGAATGGGGATAGCGCAGCTAGTCTAGTTCAAGACTGGAGTAGGACCAGAACATGTGGAATAATGCTGATCCACTGGTTCTACATCTATCACAGTTTGGGGAAACATTTTAGCCAGTTTGGACTTTAATATGTGCCCTCGATGTACAAGTTTGAACTGAATTAGAGAGACATGAATGGGTCGCTGTGGCTCAGTCGTCCAATGACTGAAGGGTTGGTGGTTTGCGTCCACATGTCGAAGTCTCTTTGGGCAAGACACTGAACCCTGACTTAGTCTCCCAGTAGGACTGACAGAACCTTAGAAACCTACTGGTGTGTGAGTGTGTGTGTGAATGGGTGAATGTGAGGCTAATGTGAAGTGAGCACCATGAAGGTGGAAAAGAACTATATAAGTGCAGAACATTTACATAGAGGAGACATGAATCTGCTTTAAAACCACAGTTGATACATCGTTGCTAATTGTCACCTGTAGGTCTTTGCTCCACAGTTGATGTGTTTTCAAATTAAAAGGATGAGATAGAACATTCATTGTTCTTATTAACCTTCACCCCAAAGGGAAGAAGGGTATTGTTTCTGAGTCAGTTTGTTTGTATGTTAGTCTGTTTTTTTGTTTGTCAGCAGCTTCACACAAAAACTACTGAACCAATGTCCGTGAAATTGTCAGAAAAGGTGCAAGGTCATCCAGAATAGATCCCATTAGATTTTGGTGAATGTAGGTCAAAGGGTTAGAGTTAGAGTCACAGTCACCAAAAATGTGTTTTCACAATGATGAAAGATGGAGAGAGAAAATCAGCTAAAATGTGTAAAAGGGGGGGTAGGGTTCGTTTTTTTAAACTTGAGTACTTAATTTTGTTTTTCATACTTTATATTTTTGGCATTTTATTGTTTTTTATTTATTATTCATCATATATATATATATATATATATATATATATATATATATATATATATATATATGCCCTGGTGCTCAGGTGAAGTGATGGATTTCACAGCCCTGGGGTAGAAGCTGTGCCTCAGTCTGTTTGAGTCTGCGCCTCCCACCCCAAAAAAAAAGGGGAGATGAGGGTAAATGTAGTGTGTGTGTGTGTGTGTGTGTGTGTGTGTGTGTGTGTGTGTGTGTGTGTGTGTGAGGGGTGGGGGGGTTAATGTGCCTGACACCACTTGTAATGCTACTGAATCTCTCCTCCAATAGGAAAGGCACAAAGACCTCGTGACCTGGGTGGGTGGGGTCTGCAGCTATGAGGACAGTCCTCCTTTGGACCAGTCTGTGTCCAGGTGTGGGAGGGGACTCCCCATAATCCCTTGTGCTGTTTTCACCACCTGGGCCAAGTCCTTTCTGTCCTTTCTGTGCAGCTCCTGTATCACACTGTTACTCAGACAGAGGATGCTTTCTCCTGTGGCTCTGTACACGTTTACCATCATCTGTCCTTTATAAACGTACTGAGGAAGAGGAGCCTTTGTTGGACCTTCATCACCAGGTAGGACGTATGTATAGACCAAGTGACATCAGATGTAATGTTGATGCCCAGGAACTTGATGTTATCCACCTCCTCCCCATGAATAAAAAGCAGGGGTGTGTTCCATCGTCCTGGATCTCTTGAAGTTTTTTTCCTTCAAATCAGAAGTAAATACATTGTCTAATATGATAATAACACTGGTCTATGGTTTTGGAATAAAACTAATGAAATCTTCCCACATGTGTGTGACTGATAAAGAAAACTCAAGTCTTAAATTGTGGTTGATTTAAGTTTCCATGATAAATCTTGGGTCAAAATGTAAAATTGTTAGAATTAACAAGAGAATAGGTTTTAGTCCAAAGGAATATTGGTCTCAGATCTACCAGATCTACCAGATCTATCAGATCTACCAGATCTACTTAAAACACTGTCTGCACATTATGATCCATTCACTTTACAGGTTCTTTCTAGTGGAATATTTACTAATCTATTGACATACATCTGGTTCTAAAATGTATATATTACTGAATGAGTTTATATAACCTCTGTAGGTCCATTTGTGCATTGTTCTGTTTTGAAGTTTATAGACAAGGGAACATATTGACATTTCATTTATATTAAGTTGCTGATAAGAACTCAGGGTGGGACAATTTTTTTCTTCTTCTTCCTGCTCCTTCTTCAACATGGACAAATTAATTTCATTTGTTGGTCTTCCATATATTCTGTTGGGAGTCTTTGTATTGACAAACACTGTTGTATGAAAACTATTTGTGTTACTTAATTAAACTTCCAAGGGTCTACATATATAGGCTGGAAGTAGTCACTCAAAAATGACCCAAACCTGTCCCAAATGTCACATGACCTCATGTAGTTTGACAACAGAGGAAGATATAAACCACTGTCAGATAAAATATCCACAGCAGGTACAATCACTCACTTGTTCAAAATACAAATGTCAAACAGCTGATCTGAACATTTATGTCTCATAATTATCCACAGAGGAACCACATTCTAACAAACACAGTCATAGTCCAACAAAAACACCCAAAACAAACAAACAAAATGTCCAAATGTCATCCAAAACACATTAAAACATCATTAATATCCACAAATGTTTTATCTATTGCATCATTTAACAGGACCCGCCTCCAATATCCCAGGTTTCATCTTAATATTTTCATTTATAATATAGTCAAACACCAACTGTGTGTTATTAAAATGGTTCAACAACAGCATTCAATTGACTTTATTAAGAAATGTATGCGAAATTGAGTTGAAGTTTAAAGGGTTAATTGTATACATGTACTTAAATCAGCATATATGTGTAATAACACATTATATATATTAAAAACATGAACTAACAAAGACTTTTGTCATTTCTTTTCTGATTCATCTTTTTAAAGTATGTAATATTTTACACATTTAATGTTTGAAGCAGATACTTTATATATAAAAATACTAAAGCAGTATATTCAACCTCTTTGGAAACTCTACTATAGTGTTCTTTACATTATTCGTAACCTGGAGATGCCTGAAGAAATGTGATGGTGGAAGGTTACGTTTCTGTGCAAACTGGTCAAAAGAGGCAAATAAATGTGTCTGTGCTTTGACTGGGCCATGAGCCAAAAAAGGATGGGACTCACTGATGTAGAAGATCACATTAACAATCTGTTGATATAAAAGCGTGTCATTTATTCATATCATTTTCATTTTCATTTTCATTTATTTATTCATTACAATCTCCATGAAAGGAGCAGGATGAAGAAAACTAATAATACCTGTTCCTTTCTTACAATATGTGCTATATCAGACAGTCACCATTACAGCAAAAAAAACCAAAAAACATTTATATAAATAACACTTTAACTCTTGAGACTTTAGCACTTCCAGAGTAAATAAATAAATGTAATTAAATAAGCAACAAATGAACAAAAACAGCCAAAGTGATCAGTAAAAATTAACCAAAAAATTGAATAAACCAGCAAAATAATACGTAATATGAACAATGTAAGACATAAATGGAACAAAATATAATAAAATTACTGAAATAAAAAATAAATAAATGTAGAAAAATAAACAAGATAAGCAACAAAATGAACAACAAATAAATAAATAAATATCTACAAAATAACAAATAGCATAAAACTGAAAAAAATATTTTTTTGTTATTTTAATAATTTTGTGATAATATTGTTGATGGAACTGATGTACAGATGTAAAAAAGCAACTGATTTAGAAAAAGAAAAAGCCAAAACTAAAACTAATGGAAGCAAATTACAATATTATTTATCTATGTATGTATATATTTATTTATTTATACGTCATTTTAGTTTATTTTAACTAAGTCAAATTATTATTTTGTACACATTTTATTAATTTTTGTTAATTTTATTCCTTATTTAGTTTTATATTTCTACATTTAATATTGTATTTTATTATTTTTTTCTTCACTTTTGTGCCACTTGTGTCTTATATAGTTCATGTGACTTATTATTTTGTTGGTTTATTATACATTTTTGGCTGTTATTGTCCATTTTGTTGCTTATATATTTATAAAATTTTGACTGGAAATGTTAAAGTCTCAGGAGTTAAAGGCTTAAAGAAATGTAGATGAACATATTTTACCATCTCTTGGTCTGAGCTGCTGTTGAACAGACGTCTGTAGCTGATGTCATTCTAAGGTGTGACTAGAAAATAAAGATTCCACATGAATCAACTAGCAAACATACGTTATGCGGCTTAACCTGTTCTGTGTTTTCTTTTTCTTCTTTTACTCTAGGCACTATTTATGACTGCATATGAGACGATGGAAATACAATAGAGTGTCTGTGCCTGAAGAATGACACCATGTGGTCAGTTGTGGAAAAGCAAAAACAACTCGACTGCAATCAGCTTATGGTAAAGTCTGAGTCATGAAAAATGACAGTACAGAGCTGGGATCTAGATGCAGCTCATGGTGCAGAGTGAGTGTCACAGCTGTTCTCCAGCATCTTCAGGAGGTGAACTCTGTGAAATAGTGTCTAAATCTGGGCTAATGCTTTGACCAGACTGCTGTAAGGGTGGATTCTGACTAAGTTTCATGTCAGTGCAGAAGCAGGAAGTAGAAAAAAAAAAAAAGTGAGAGAGAAAAACCCAAAACTTCAAACCACATCTGCACTCATTTTTCTGGCCACATTTTTCCCACATTTTAACACAAATATCTGCACTTTCTATTTTTTTCATCTGCAAAACAGGCTCATTACTTTGCTTTTAACTGGAATAATATTGGTTATTTTTTATTGTGAGCATCTCAACATCAATCTAAATTCAATGTAACACCATAAAAAGTAACACGCAAGACAAAAATAAGGTAAAAGAAAAAGACATGGATGTGATTTTTTTTTTTTTTTTTTTACATTTCAGTCTTCAAAAGACACAGCCACTGATATAATAACGAGTTTAAAACCATTACACTCCAAACAAGTATGTTCACACTGAAAAAAAGATGATGCATGTGTAAAATTTAACTTTTTATTTATTTTGAAAGGTGTTTAAACTGAACATATCAGTCAAAATAATACTTTTCAATAAAGTTCAGCTTTACTTATAGACTCATAAAATATTATTTTAAATAATAATAATAGATTGGATTTATATAGCGCTTCATGGCTACTCAAAGTGCTTTACATTAGTGACCCATGACTCATTCACTGTCACTCTGCAGGCGGTAAACTACATTTATATCCACAGTTGTCTTGGGGCAGTGCCAGTTGGCCCCTACAGCCCCCCTGACCACCACCAAACATTCATACACCAGTGGGAGTGACACTGGAGGCAAGGACATGATGGACTCACTAGGACAGACCTGGATTCAAGCTACCAACCCTTCAGTTAATGGATGAAGCAACTGAGCCATGGCCACCCCCAAAGATAAAAGATTAAAGAAAGCAAATAAATAATATTAAAACAAGAGAAAAATGATTGGCTGGATAGAAAATGAAGTTTCAATAAAGAGCAACTAGCAAAGCCGATCAACTCCCACCCCCCCTTTCACTTCTGTGAGCAGTGGTCTGCCCCAACCAACTGCATTAACCTGTGTGTGTGTGTGTGTGTGTGTGTGTGTGTGTGTCTACATACCTCCACTGATCACCACCAAAATGTAACCGTTTGTTCCTGGTGTCAATGTGAATGTTTGATGAAAATTTCAGCCAAATCCATCCATAACTGTTTGAGTTATGTTGCAAACATCAGACAAACAAACAGATAAATGTCAGCAAAAACATAACTCCTCCAGTCCTTGGTGGAATAATAAACAACAGTAAAAAAAAAAAACAACAGTAAAAAAAAAACAACAGTAAAAAAAAAAAAAAACCCAATAAAAAACCACACTGAACAATACAGACAAAAAATTAACAGGTTGGAGTTGAACCAGATATGAAAGTAAAGATAAACCTACAGAATGGAACAGGAGAGAGAGAGGAAGGAAGGAAGGAAGGAAGGAAGGGGGGAAGGAAGGAAGAAGGAAGGAAGGAAAGAAAGAAAGAAGGAAGGAAGGGAAGAAGGAAGGAAGGAAAGAAGGAAGGGGGGAAGGAAGGAAGAAGGAAGGAAGGAAAGAAAGAAAGAAGGAAGGAAGGGAAGAAGGAAGGAAGGAAAGAAGGAAGGAAGGAAAGAAGGAAGGAAGGAAAGAAGGAAAGAAGGAAAGAAGGAAAGAAGGAAAGAAGGAAGGAAGGAAGGAAAGAAGGAAGGAAAGAAGGAAAGAAGGAAGGAAGGAAGGAAGGAAAGAAGGAAAGAAGGAAAGAAGGAAGGAAGGAAGGAAAGAAAGAAGGAAGGAAGGAAGGAAAGAAAGAAAGAAGGAAGGAAGGAAGGAAAGAAAGAAAGAAGGAAGGAAGGAAAGAAAGAAGGAAGGAAGGAGGGGAGGAAGGAAGGAAGGAAAGAAGGAAAGAAGGAAAGAAGGAAGGAAGGAAGGAAAGAAAGAAGGAAGGAAGGAAGGAAAGAAAGAAAGAAGGAAGGAAGGAAAGAAAGAAGGAAGGAAGGAGGGGAGGAAGGAAGGAAGGAAAGAAGGAAAGAAGGAAGGAAGGAAGGAAGGAAAGAAGGAAAGAAGGAAGGAAGGAAAGAAGGAAAGAAGGAAGGAAAGAAAGAAGGAAGGAAGGGAGGGAGGAAGGAAGGAAGGAAGGAAGGAAGGAAAGAAGGATGGAAGGAAGGAAGGAAGGAAGGAAGGAAGGAAGGAAAGAAGGAAAGAAGGAAGGAAAGAAAGAAGGAAGAAAGGGAGAAAGGAAGGAAGGAAGGAAAGAAGGAAAGAAGGAAAGAAGGATGGAAGGATGGAAGGAAGGAAGGAAGGAAGGAAGGAAGGAAGGAAGGAAGGAAGGAAGGAAGGAAGGAAGGAAAGAAGGAAGGAAAGAAGGATGGAAGGAAGGAAGGATGGAAGGAAGGAAGGAAGGAAAGAAGGAAAGAAGGAAAGAAGGAAGGAAAGAAAGAAGGAAGAAAGGGAGAAAGGAAGGAAGGAAGGAAAGAAGGAAAGAAGGAAAGAAGGAAAGAAGGATGGAAGGATGGAAGGAAGGAAGGAAGGAAGGAAGGAAGGAAGGAAGGAAGGAAGGAAGGAAAGAAGGAAGGAAAGAAGGATGGAAGGAAGGAAGGAAGGAAAGAAGGAAGAAGGAAGGAAGGAAAGAAGGAAGGAAGGAAATACAGACAGACTGCAGGTAAAGGAGGCCCAGGTCCGACTACAGATTGAAATAGTGAGGTACACACAGATGAAGGACCAGGGTGGTGAGGGGTGAATAGTTCATAAAATGGGGGAGTTCTCCATAAGGCCTGCATGTGATGTAACCACCCCCCCCTCTCTCTCTCTCTCTCTCTCACCCAGTGTGCAGAGGCCATATAAATGTGTGGCTGCAGCCACAGACGCCTCCAGTTACTGCCAGTTTATTAAGTACACCTGTTCACTTTAACAACAGCATCTGACAAACTGGTCACATGACTCAGTGCAGTTGTGTGGACATGGTCAAGGCCAGGGGTCTCCAGTCCTGATCCTGGGGAGGGGGGGTCCTGCGTGTTTTATATGTCCCCCTCCTTTAGCACACCAAACAGTTGTGATCAGACTTGTGCACAGCTTGGTGATAGGCTGATCATTTCAATCAGCTATGTTGGAACAGGGAGGACTCCAGCCCCTGAGGACCAGGGTAGGAGACCCCTGATAAGACAATCTGCTGAAAATCAAACTGAGGAAGAAAAGTGATTCTTTCCTTTACAGAAAATTGTGTGAAAAGCAGAAAATATCCAGTGAGCAGCAGGTGAAGAGACTGTTGAATGTTATATTTTTATTTTATTTTATAATTATTTCGGTAGGATTACACAGTGGTGCAGTGGTGAGCGCTCGTAACCTCACAGCATGAAGGTCATGGGTTAGATTCCATACACCCAGACCTTTCTGTGTGGAGTTTGCATGTTCTCCTCGTTGTCTGTGTGGGTTCTCTCTGGCTCCTCCCACCATCCAAACACATGCACTGATAGCTTAATAGGTTAATTGGTTAAACTAAATTGTCCATAGATGTGAATGGACAGTGACACCACAGAACATATGTTTCAGTGTCATCCTTCTTGTAGCCAAAATGATAAAATATAAATAAATACATATTATTTTTTTTTAATTACGATAAAATACATTTAGCAATTTAACAATTAATTAAAAATAATAAATAAATACACATACATAAAAAATAAATACAAATGAAATAAAATGTAAAAAAAAAAAGAATACTAAATAAATAAATAATACATTTATACATAAATAAATAAATAATTCCACATAACTAATATTGCTTTTCTTTCAGACACTAAGCCCTGGTTTTGGATGATTTTTCTCCTGTTCGTTGTTCATTTTTCAGTCTTGTTACCAGTGACTCAGTCCAAAACTGGTTTCAGAATGATGATTATGATGGTGTTCAGTGTGCGTCAGGTTCTATTGAAATTAGAAAATTGATGAGTTCACTTGTCTCCGTAACATTACAGGACCTGTCATGTGACTATTTTGCACAAGTACATTGGGATGTTGATGCTCACATAATATATTGTGCAGCTCTAGTCAGTACCCTTCAAAACATGTACCTTGTAAAGTAGAATCAATAGCCCTGCTTTTACAGATAAATTGTCAAAACTTTACCATAACTTTTCCAACATTGATATAATTTTCATGACTAGTTCACAACCTGTAAGTATATAAACAAAAATGTATTTTTTGCTTTTTGAATGAAAACAAAACAAAAAATCAACCCTTTTCATTCTTTAACCCTTTAACCCTGGAAACTTTAGCAGCTCCACAGTAAAAAAAAAAAAAAGAATTAAATTAAAAAGAATAAAATAAGCAAGTGATCAATAAAAAATGAACAAAAAATAATTAATAAACCAACAAAATAATAAGTAACATGAACACACATACAGACACAAATGGAAGAAAATTTGAAGAAAAATACCAAAATAAAAAATAAATATCAAAAAATAAACAAAATAAGCAACAAAATGAACAAAAAAAGAAATAAATATTTACACAAATAACAAATGGCATAAAACAATTAGCAAAACAATTAAGTAAAAAAAAAAAGAAAGAAAGAACTTGTATTATAATTTGGTTCCAATAGTTTTTTTCTTTTTTCTAAATCAGTTGCTTTTTGACGTTTGTTTATCTTTTTACATCAGTTCCATGAACAAAACTCAGTAAAAACATTGATTTAAAAAAAGAAAAAAAACATTTCTGAATATTTAAACTAAACAATCCATTCAGAATGCATGAGCACTAACGCATCAGGCGTTAAAGGGTTAATTTTCATATTCACTTAAATACTGAGAAACCAATGAGTTCCTGATTATTTGAAAACAAACTGATATGAATGAACATGGACAACAAGAAAACAAAGTAAGACTTTTATTGCACCTGGTGACGTCTTTTCCTTTTTAAATTGATGTTTGTGTCCAGTTTTTCAGAAGCTTTGTAAAGATTTATTGATATTAACACAAAAAGCCCATCATTATAAGTGGGTCAGAATTTCATCTGTGATAAAAATGACATCATCTCTACATTTCTATGAAGACAGCGTTAAAATGTAATGTTCTGCTTTTGCATGAACATAAAGGGAAACACATTTTCTATTCTAACTGTTCTGTCCTACAAATCAAAAAGGAAGTAACTGCCTTTTTTGGGGCGAAAATTAGTTATTGGTTTTTTTGCAACATTTAAATCATTCTTTGTCATGTAATAAAATATCTCATCTCAAATGTCTGTTTTGGAGAAAAATGGTGGGTGTATGTACAGTAAGTGCAAAAAGTACTAGTAAAATAAAACAAAAAGGCAGTAAAGACCATTACTGTGTTCTTGCCAATGTCCATTTAGGACCCTGCCCCAATAGTTTAGTTAATCACTGTATTTAGACTGAAACACATGATGGGATTACTGTATTGTCCACGATATAAAGACCATAAGGTACACTGTCAATGAATGGTTTGTGTGAAGGTTTTTCATAGATAAAGGTGCATTGAATGAAGTCAAAATCATGAGATAAAAAGCTAAAATTATGAGGTAAAAAGTCAAAATTATGAGAAAAAAGCCAACATTATGAAATAAAAACTCAGTTAGGAGATAAAACGCTAAAGTTATGAAATAAAAAGCCAAAATTATGAGATAAAAAGTCAAAATCATGAGATAAAAAGTCAAAATTATGAGATAAAAACTCAGTTATCAGATAAAGAGCTAAAGTTATGAAATAAAAAGTGAAAATTATGAGATAAAAAGCCAAAATTATGAGATAAAACACCAAAATCATGAGATAAAAAGTCAAAATTATAAGAAAATTTCAAAATTCCCAGTCACTAAGCACTACCATAATTATTCCATATATAAGGCACACTGTGTTTTTTGTATAACTAGTTAATATACAGTAACATGTCCAATAATCTACCTACAACTACTGGGGCTGAACAACAACAGAACTTTAAGGTATTTTTTGTCAGTTTGGTGTGTGTACAGTTACTGCCTTTTTACGTCGTATGACAGTGTACAACTCCAGTATTGTGAGATGTCTGACTTTGAAACTATTTCTCTGAGTGAATCTGAACTGAATGTCACTTATTTAAGACATTCTTGCACCAATGTTTATTCATCCAAATTCTTTAACTTCCCAACATTTTTTTTATATTGTTTTTCTGTAGTTCTATTTAATAAAGTGTAAAGAATGTGTGGACCTTTGCCTATTGCACAGGTGTCAAACATAAGGCCCGGGGGCCAAATCCAGCCCGCCAAAGGGTCCAGTCTGGCCCTTGGGATGAATTTGTGAAACACAAATGTAAATATTACGATATTAATAATGACTTTAGTTCAGGTTCCACATTCAAACTAATTAATTCTAAAGTGGGTCAAACTAGTCATTATTCTATCATAATAATCTAAAAATACTCACAATTAAATTTTTTTCTCTTTGTAAATGTAAACATTTTCACATATTTACACTAAAACAAAGTATAATTTCCCAAAATATCTGAATAATCTTGAACAAATATGAAAAACCTGAAGTGTTTCAAGAGAAGTCAGTGCAATTGTAAGAATAATCTGCCGATATTTAAAATAAATAAATCTGCCCGATATTAAATATTTTGTGTATTTGTATTTGATCCACTATGATCTGTAAGTTAAAATGTAAAATGTAAATGATAAAGGGAAGTATAATATTGTTAAAATTAGGCTTATTCTTTCTTTTATTTCATGTTATTCATATTGTTTGAAAGGATAGTTTGTCAAACATTTTCTTTGTCTACTTTTACTTTTTTCACTAAAATATAGAAACATTTTTAGACTTTACATTATTTATTATGTTTTATTATGTTATTATTTCACTGGTTTGGCCCGATTCAGATTAAATTTAGCTGAACTAAAATGAGTTTGACACCCTTGACCTATTATCTGCAAACATCTTCACAAATTCACCCTATGAACAAAATTCACCAAAAACTCAAGTTTGTTAAAATACTGTCAGTCTATTTTTGTTGTTGTTGTGAAATCCAAACAAACAGTTACGAGGCTTAAACAACATAATAAAGTCATAAAATCGTGGGTAGTTTTAATTGCCATGATGAGATTGTATGTGTCAAAGCCTACGAGTGTTCAGGCTGCTCATCTTTAATATTGAAATAACAGCGAAAAACTTAATTACATTACAAGCACAGCTACAGTATAACTCCAGACCAAGTCCATATGAAGAAAAATAAAAATACAAACTTTAAATTTAAAAAATTTACAGAAATTACAGAAAAAAATCAGCTGAGTTAAAAACCAATGTCTGAAAATGGATTTAACAAGCCAGAATCCTAAGAACAAAATGCACTTGGTTTGGTATTTACACATTTATACACACCCAGTGCCGTCAGCGATATATACATATTTGAATGATACTGCAGAAATCAGACCTTGAGGGAGGGTGGGGTGGGGGGTGGGGTTCATGGTAGAGGTCTCAGATTTTTTGTGTGTCAGCCGTTGTGGTTTCCTTGTACAAACATACCTGTAAAGATCTAATACAATGCCAAATGACAAGGAGATGAAAATAGGAACCGAGTGGACGTGCTGGGGAAAAGCCTCATTTTTTTTTATGGCTACAGTCGTGTACAAAAATCATCAGAATTTATCAGCCACGGTTCTTTTCTTTCTTTATTTTACAGCAGTGCCACAAGTGTTCAGTGATGGCTTTAAGTCAAAGAAAGTCCAAAATATGTGCTTTTTTTTTTTTTTTTTTTTTTTGCATAGTCTCAATGCGGTTTGTGTTTCCTTTTCTTGTGTTTTTTGTCTTTCTTCTTGCTGGAACATTTAACACAAAACCAAGACTGGTCCTCTGGAGGAGCCGTCAAGATCCCCACACAAGGCCTGAGCACAAAACAGAAAGAAGCAGTGAATTAAAAACACAAACAAAACATTGTCAACTGGTCACTGTTGTCTTCAGCTATTTGAACTAATCCTGTCTACATATGATATTATGGTAAATACTAGTTATATGTATAAAAAAAAACAAAAAAACATTATATTTGTCACTGGAGAACTGGAAAAAAAATGGATCCATGAGTTTGTGGTGAAAATAACCACTGCACTTTTCAACATGGTGGAGACCAATGAGAGATTTATCGTGAATAATAATATCTTATTAAAATTCTGCTTCTGTTGGCTGTTAATTTTGCACATTTATAGTATATACAATTAACAAAATTGGGGGAAAAATGCTGTAGTAAATTAATTAAGATGTCTCATAAATTTTAATTCCCTTACGACAACAAGTGGAAATCTTCCCGACAGTGTTGTAGACCATTATTAATATGATCGGATGTTTTTAAACCAGATACAACAGCAGCTTCTTAGAGGGACAACAACTACATAGCCAAATGTATACACTAGTTCACTATTAACATCAATCTGGATAGAATCAGGGTCTTTACTCTGGTGCACCCACAGTGACTTACCCCCGACAGTGTCCTGTGAGCCCAGTTCTGGTCCGGTTTTGCTCAAAGCGAAAGTAGTCCCGGCATGTTTCCTGGGGTCACGAAATTAAAACGCGTTTCTTCACAAAACAATGTGTTTGAATGAGTGATTTATTTGCATAACAAAACCGTCACAGAACAAAAACTCACACCTCGTAATTGCTTGGAGCTACTTTCTCTCAATACGTGTTGTCACGGCTAACAGTCGTGCACGTAGCATCCGCAAACACTACCGAACAACTGATGAAAGTAGTTTGCTAAGGCCCGCAGCTGTTAGCAGTGACAACACACATTGATCGCTATTGAGAGAAAGTAGTTCCAAGCAATTACGAGGTGTGAGTTTTTGTTCTGTGACGGGTTTTATTATGAAAATAAATCACTCATTCAAACACATTATTTTGAGAAGAAACACGTTTTAATTTCGTGATCCCTGGAAACATGACAGGACTATTTTGTCTTTGACCAAAACCAGACCAGAACTGGGCTCACAGGACACTATCGGGAGTAAGACACTGTGGGTGCACCAGAGTAAAAACACTGATTCTATACAGATTAATGTGAAAAATAGTGAACTATCCCTTTAAGTGTATACATTTGGCTATGTACTTGTCGTCCCTCTAAGAAGCTGAGTTTTCAAGGTGAAAATAACCACTGAACCAATGAGGGATTTATTGTGAATAATAATATCTTCTTAAAATTCTGCTTCTGCTGGTTGTTAATTTTGCACATCTATAGCATTTACAATTAACTGACCCGAACTGGGCTCACAGGACACTGTCGGGGGTAAGACACAGTGGGTGCATCAGAGTAAAGACACTGATTCTATACAGATTCATATGAAAAATAATTAACTATCCCTTTAAAGAGCCTTATTAGAACCTAAATCATAACTGAAATTAATGACCAGCTGCCACTGCCTTATAGTCTCTATAGACCTGTTTTTTGGTTTTTAAAATGTCCGTTTTAGTGTGGATGAGATGCCTGAATATAGGGAACAATAGTCATCTGCAAAATATCTGGACAGTGAACAGGATGTGAATTCCAGCCAATGGAAGTGTCCCACAAAACAAACAGGTCTTTGTGGCCACTGTTAGTGTGACAGTTACAGAATGCAAATCCAATTCAATCACAGAATGCTCTAAGTACATCTTCCAGATGACACCCTCAGTGATGATACGTGATCCACCAAGACATTGACATCATTTTTAAATTAAACAAACTAATGTGGTAAATCTGATTTTCCCAAAACTGAGTCAGAATCCACAATGAGTCACAGAGTGTTGTGTAATGATATGATAAATGTGAATTATGAATCAATGTTCTTAATTTAGAGAAGATGAATGTTTTCAAGAGTTTCTGAATATTGACCAAAGCAATGAAAATGCTGTAAAAAAAAAAAGGAGAAGAAGGAATGCATGCATATGCAGCATGACACAGCAAAAAAAATGAAATACAAGAAATAACACAACATAAAAAAACCCCCACTTAATTAGAAGTAAACAGAAAAACAGAACTAAACAGTTAAGTGCAACTATGAAGTATAATGTGCAAAGTAAAATGTAAGTTTTGAGTAGGTTGAAGGTGCATAAATAACATTAAAATGCACAGTGGGAACAGATTAATGTGTGGAGTTTAAACATCAGGCAGAGGTGAATTTATTGGAAAGTGAAATGAAATGTATCTGTTCCTTCAACAGTGGATAATATAAAGTTAAGAAAATCTAGAGAAAAATCTGCATTGGTGTCCTTAACATTTCAGATTTTTGTCATTTCATGTTACTAGTTTATTGATTACTCTGATGTGATAATGGATGTTATTACTCTGATTACACTGTTCTACAAGTTTTAGAACATATCTGCTTCAGACATTAAATGTGCTAAATCCTACATATTTTAATAAAAATGGATCGGAAAACAAATGACAAAAGTGCTGGTGAGCTCATGTTTTTAATATATACTGTATATTGGTGTGTTATTCCACATATATGGTGTTTTATGGTCATGTATACAATGGATTAGTAAATATTCCACTAGAAAGAACCTGTAAAATGAATGGATCATAATGTGCAGACAGTGTTTTGAAGTAAATCTGAGACCAATATTCCTTTGGACTAAAACCTGTATTCCCTTATTTATTCTAAGAATTTCACATTCTGACCCCAGACTTATCTTGGAAATTTGAGTCAACCCGCATTTAAGACTTGAGTTTTCTTTATCAGTAACACACATTTGTGAACGTTTTGATACTTTTATTCCGGAAACATTTTACTTGTAGACCAGTGTTATTTTACTTTTATTTAACATTGTTTTCACAGACATTAAAGGAGACCTATTATACCCAGTTTTAATTATCATCATGTGAGTTTGCAGCACCTACAGAGTAGCTTTGCATGATTTCCAGCTCGAAAAACGCTATAGTTATCTCATACCAGTGTTCACAAAAGTCCCGATCCAAGCCGATTTCCGAAAAGCTTTGTTTTCGTTTCTAGCCAATTCAGAGTCAGATTCAGTAAACGATCCGGAACCAGAATCTCGCTGTTCTCTGACTGGCCAGCTGCGTGGATGCTTCTGGGGGCGGAGGGTATTTGTTCACTGTGTGATAGCAGTATGCTAACATAGGCTACTGTACACAGAGTCACACACTTTTCAGTCTTAATATAAATTTCTGTGGCGCACCGCACTCACTGACCAGGAGGAATCAAGCACATTATTATTTTTGGATCGCTCACTCCCTCACTCCCTCACTCCCTCACTCCCTCACTCCCTCACTGCATTAAATTACAGCGCTATAAACATGTACAACTTTGATGTGCGTCCGTACGGACCCCAAGTCTGGCCCGGACAAAACGAAAGTCTGCCACAGCTGAGGAGGATGTTTTATGGTTGAACATCTTCTAGAAGGAAAACAGTTGATATTTTCCTTCACAGTTTAAAAAACAATGATGTACTGTTTTCGGAGGCATCTTGTCTCTTCTTCTTCTTCAGGTTGGAAACGTAACTCCCAGGAAACATGGAATTATATGCTCAAGGGGGGGCTTGTTTTGGGGCTGGTTCCACTCTGCTGGAGCATTCATCCCAAACTGGACGCTTCTTTTCTACACATCTTGCAACGAGCAGTAAATAGTGGCAGGAAACTACGTCGCATGATTATGGCATAAACACTATAGCTCATGCTTTGTAACTTTGCTGAGGTTGCGACATTATAACATTGTATGTATGTAGAAAAACACAGATCGGCATAATAGGTCTCCTTTAAAGAAAGTTGTAACACTTTAGGTTCTTATAAGACACAAGCCTAGAGGACAACGGTCCTAGTTTCTGTAAATCATTTTAACAACTGGCCTCAAGTCACCGTTTCTGTCAAACTGACCACAATACAAATGCTAAGTGTCTCACCAATGGTACCAGTCGTCACAGTCATCACATCCTATCATGGGGCTGCCGTCGTCGGGTTTGTTGCATCCAGGACAAATCCAGATCTGGTTTCCCCACTCATCTCGAATCTTGGTAGAAAACGGAAGACAAAGACAGGTTTAAACGGCTACATGCATCATGGGAGAAAAAAAAAAAAAAAAAAACAGGAGGGAAACTTATAGTGGGTGACAAGACTCGCACACATTTTACCACCTTTTAGAGGCAGCCGATGTAAGACCTGAGTATTATTACATCATTATTTAAAGCTATACCTACAGATCTGGCATGTTGCACATAGGCTCAGGTGATAAAACGAAAATTTAATACAGTAACCACTGTCATTTTACCCATCACGGTACATTCTGTATTTTAATTAAAAAAAAGAAAATATGTGTTTTTTGTCTATTTTGACTGTGTGTGCTGGTACAATATGATCATTCCCCTTTAAGACTGTGTGGTCATGTGACTCCACCCATCCTGTCTGAGCAGGAAAGGAAACAGACGGTGAGGAAATGACTGTTGGTTCAAATGCAGAAGCGGCTGAAACAGACGCAGACCAAGTGACCAATTAACTGGCTTTTCTTGTTCTGTAAAGTGTCTTTAAGTGCCATGAAAAGTACTATACAAATAAAATGTATTATTGTTATTATTATCTTACGTTGTGTGATGACATGTATGTGCACACAGTCATAAAAATGTTACTTTAGGTGGACATGTCTGCACAGTCAAGTATGCCCGACCCTGGACTTTATCAACATCCTTCATTCACTAAAACAAACCATCTGAGGATCAACCACAGTTTGTTTTATGAATCTGCTTATTAGTTTCCTCTTTTTTTCCTCTTTCCATTCCTGTTACCCGCCCACGCCTTGTTTAAATTTACCTGTGCCCAGACCCCTTTTTTTTTTTACTTGTCCTTGCACATTTTTGTTTGTTTTATGGGAACACTCGCTGAATCTGGAGCTGTGAACTCTTAACTAAGAGCAGTTGGACAGTGGACAATATTGTGTTGATTTTGTTCCTGCCGTCACTTGTTCCCACCATAAAAAAATAAAAAAATAAAAAAAAAACTCAAGTAAACTTCAATTGTTTGCACTTTTAAAGGATAATTTGATTTTTTTTCAGGTAATTTCTCAGTGACTTCCAAGTAATTTTCCATTGATTTTATTAAATTGCAGAATACTGTAGATATTATGTTGAAGGTTAAAATGTGTGTAATGTAATAATAATGTAATGTGTGTATTATTGTTTAATAATAAATGGGTCAGTTTTTCTCAGACCTACTATTGCTGAATATCATTCTCTGTTTCTCTATCATCACTTGATTACGCCTTTTCTAACATTCCACGCTACAAAATAAGTATTAAAAGTGTGTAGGATTCTTGCCGAATCAGCCAATACTCAAGGCAGCAATATCAGTATTGTATCGGAAGTGAACATTTTCCATTGGGCCATTTCTATTGGACAATACCAGGATTAAACCACATTATCAGGCTTGTAACAGTGGTTCAGGGGGAATTAGATATGATTTTCATGCATGGACGAAGCCACCTTAAAGTCCAGACCAGGGGTGTAAAACTCCGGTCCCCGATGGACATTATCCTGGATGTTTTAGATATTTCCCTCTTTCACATGATTCAGTTTTAACTCCTGACACTAACAGTTCCACAGTGAAAAAAAACTAAGAAAAAAATAAACAACAAAATGAACAAAAACATCCAAAGTCATCAATAAAATGCACGTAGTAAGACACAAAAGGAACAAAATTCAAGAAATAAAGTAATAAAATAAAAAAAAACAAAATGTAGGGTTAGAAAATGCAAGAAAATGAACAAAAAATAATACATATTTACAAAATTATAACATGGAAAAAAATTAGCAGAAAAAAATATTACTGAAAAAGAAAAAAGAGAACTGGTATGGATGGTGTGGTTTAAATATTGCGAAAAATTTCACCGTTCGCCTTTTTTTTTTTACTGTTTGTACTGTGTTGTGTTCATGGAACATGTGTCAAAAGGAAACTATTTAGAAAAAGATTATATTAAAACTACTGGAATCAAATTTCAACAGTAGTTCTCTTTTTTTTCTTATTTGTTTTGATTTTTTTTTAATCTTGCCATGTTAATTATAATATAATTTTGTAAATATTAGTTTTTGCTCGTTTTATTTATTTTTCTACATTTTGTTTATTTTAACATTTTTCCTTTAATTTTTGGCTTCCTGGATTAATTTGGAGCCATATTGTGGAGCAACCAAGGTAATGTGAGTTTAGATTCTGACTGTAGAGGAAACGTTAGCCATGGAAACCAAAAATCTAACATGTAGGTCAAATGATAGAGGAGCCGTAGAAACTCAAAGTTGGACGAAACGCAACGTCGTAAAAATAAAAAAATACCACAAATTTTGGAAGGCCTTTACTTCAAAACTATTAAGGATATTGGTCAAAAAATTGGTATTATTTCTTAAGTACATAAGAGGAAACTATATTACATTTTTGGAGAATTTTCTGAGAGGGTACCCCAGGAAATGTCTGTTTCTCTGGATGCTTTGACATGGAATGACCCATGTGTGACTGACATGTCTATGATACTGTTGACAATCCACTTCTAAAACCTCCAAAAGAAACTCTTAGTATAGAAAACTGTGAACAGTTTTCAAACAGACATTTTCTAGAAATGAGATTAAAGTGAAATGTGAGCCAGGAGCCTGAACCCCGCGTAAAGTGAACCTTATTCGTAGTGTAAATGCTCACCTTTGATGTTTTAATGCAAATAAGAGACTGTGATTATACAGATACATTTCTATATGAAGAAAAGTTAGCTATTTTAGGTGTAATTGAAGAAAGTTTATAGGAAAATAACTGAAAATTCCCCTTTCAAATGCAGCCATTAAATGCATAACTATCAAGTGGTTGAAACCTAAACCTCCCACATATGATATTTGAATAGAATAGAATAGAATAGAATAGAATAGAACAGAATAGAATAGAATAGCCATTATTGTCATTTGCACAAGTACACTACAGCACAGGCACATTGGAATTCTTGTGCACTTCTTCTAGTCAGGCAGGTAAACAATAAGAAATAAAGGTGCATTCAGGTGAAAAAAAAAAAAAAGAATAAGAAAAGGTACTTATATAAATATAGATAAAAAATAAAATCCTAAAAATGTATAGAAAGTGACAGAAATGTATGAGATAGAGCAAATGACATATGTACTTATAATTCAGAAAGATGGGAATCCCATGATTAATCTGTTAAAGCAATAAGCATTATGAAGGGGGTAATGTAGTTGTATGGTTACTTTATTATATTATAATTTTTTTCTATTTATTTTTATTTTATTACTATTTTTTTTCTCGTGCATGTACGCCATGGGGGAATGTCGGTCGTTATATGTCCACATATGTCAAATGAATTATATATTTGTATGAGTAAAATTAAATAAAAATAAGTAACAAAAATGTTAAAAAATGAATCCAGTTCCATATATTTTCTAGGTCTTTCATGACTCGTGGAACCTTGTCCTTATTTACTGCCGTCTCAAACGCCTAAGATAAGCACTGCAGTAAATCCTGTCCTGTTGCAGAATACAAGCACTTACCACATATGTACTGACAGTCTCAGTCACGACGCTTCGGACCGGTGTTTTGAGGGCAGTAGATGGTGAGAGCAGAGGCCCAGGAGACAGGAGCAATGAAGGAGCAGGAGCAGGGGGCAGCGGAGGGGGAGGAGGGGGCAGAATGGGAGCAACTGGGGTGAGAATGGGCGGCGGGTGGCGGTGTTCGAGGTCGATTCCCTGGTCCAGACTTGGTAGCTGGCGTCTTGGGCACTGGCGTTTTAGGCTCTGAATTTGGGACCACCTTACTAATAACACTGTTAACAAACAAATAGAAGTTAATGAGAGGGGGGAGTGTTGTAGTGAAGAGGTTTGTCAGGTCAAATGTATATTTACCCCGCCCCCCCGAAGGGGAAAGGGGTATTGTGTTTGAGTCGGTTTAATCCGTGTATCATTCGTTTTTCAAAATAAAACCAAAAATAAGACGATGAAACAACAAGTCGTTTCTTTATTATTTGTTTCCAAAACCAAAATGTGTTTTTGTGTTTAAGTGAATAATAGAAAAAAACAGGTAATGGCTGTTTTCCGTTTTATCCAATTTTGACCTGAAGTAAGTTGAGTAAACCAGAAATGACCTTTGACCCGAAGTAACAAAGATGGAAACCTCCGTCCTATTTGGGGAAACTAAGAGGGTCCTGAAGATATGACCACGGAAAAGATTGGTGTCATATCATACCGTAATGACCTTCAAGTGCGGTGGACACGTTTCTTTGGGTTCTTAAGATTCATTTCTGGTTTACTCAATTTGCTTCAGGTCAAAATTGGATAAAACGGGAAAAGTCTCATTATCCGTTTTTTCATTTTCAAGTATTTTTTTTCATTTGAAAAACAAATGATATGAAATGATACATGGATTCGGTTTGTCTGTTTGTCAGCAGGTTTACGCAAAAAGTACTGGACCGATTTCCATGAAATTTTCAGGCAAAGTGTGAGGTGGTCCAGAATAGATCCCATTAAATGTTGGTGAATGTAGGTTAAAGGTCAAGGTCACAGTCACCAAAAATGTGTTTTTGCAATGATAAGAGAAAGGACAAATCAGGTCAAATGTTTGCAAGGGGGTGGGGTTTGTTATATAAAACCAAAATGCAAAGACATTTTGGAAAATCTGGTCATAATGCGTTTATGGGGCGTGTAATTATCCCTTGATTGACACCAATGTCCTGGGTCAGTTTTCAAGCTTCAGTCAACTATGCTAATTTGAATTGTACAAAATAAAAGTATTGTTTGCATGGAAGTGTGAGGATTAATGTGAGATGCCATGGACGACAAATTACATTGGTCTTTGACTTAAATGCATGAAACAGGAAGAAAATAATTACTTGTTAAATCCCTGCCATCGACACATTTCACATTTCACATTAAATTTGAGTCCATTATGCCAAATGCAAGAGGTTTATGGTGTTAGTGGGGATTTGTTAAGTTTGTTTTGAGTTTGAAATTTTCTACATGTCAGTCAGCATACATAATTCATTGCATCATCTGGGGTATCAACTTGTGCACATTATTCTGTGCCTTCCTGAACATCTGAAGTGTAAAACCCAAATCTAGACACAGCAAATTTTCAGTTTCTCACCATTGTGTGAAATCTTTGTATCAATGGTAGGGGGTTAATATGCAAATTTTCCCCCCTGTTTTACGCATGTAAGTAAGACCAATGGAACTTGTCATCCATGGCGGCAGATCTCATGTTAACCCTTAGACTTCCATGTGAAAAAGACTTATTTTGCACAATTCAAATTAACATTGGTCACTGAAGTGTGAAAACTGACCGAGGGCGTTGATGTCAATTAAGGGAGAATTACATGACCAGACTTTCAAAATGTCTTTGCGTTTTGGTTTTATATTGTTATTTCTGACATTTAAAATGTTTCTGAAACACCCTGTATAAGGAAACCAACATTTGTGTATGTCTGTAACACCAGACTGAAAAAATCTAATGGAAACAGGAGTAAACGATCAATGTCGGTTTTCATTGTGACGCCAACACTGAGATAAACATGCAGTGAGATGAGGGAAAATGTTATTGGATCAAGACTAAAACATGACTTTGAAGCCTTACATTTTATCTTGACCGGCTCCTACTCTGAGGGTCAGCCTGGGAATGACCGGAGATGGCAGAGCAGCTGGAGTTTCTACTTTGACCTGAAGAAAAGGGAAGAATGTGGTGAATATAACGGCCTCTGAATGGAACACGAACCCATCCAAAAACTGAAAAACACGCACCTTCTCCAACCGTATTCTCTCTTTTTCTTTCTCCTTCTCCTTCTCGCGTTTTTCCTTTTCCCTCTCCTTTTCTTTCCTCTTCTCCTCTTTCTCCCGCTCCTTTTCTTTGGCCTTTTCTCGCTCTTTGTCCTTTTCCTTGTCTTTCTTCTTCTTTTTCTCCTTCTTTTCCTTTTTCTTGTCCTTTTCCTTGCTCTTTAGGTCCTTTTCTTGGAGAATGGGGGCCAGAGGAGGCAGCATGGGGGGCATACGAAGGCAGGAGGCAGGGGGGCTGAACAGTGGTGGGACTTCCCCCAGAGCAAAGGGAGCCAAGGCAGGCTGCTTCTGCCGGTCCTCCTTACTCCTGTCTTTACCCTTGTCCCTCTTATCTTTGTCCTTCTTACTTTTCTCTTTATCCTTCTTTTTGTCTTTATGTTTCTCCTTTTCTTTTTTAGGTCCCTCACCATCTCTGGATTTTATCTTGATGGAGCCTTCGGGCAGAGTGAAATCTCGAGGACCAAAGTGCTCATCGTCCTTCACACCAAACTCCTTCCAAGGCATCTTTCCATCCTTGGAGAAGTCCTTATTCTTGTCCTTGTTCTTGTCCTTATTCTTTTCTTTGAGCTTACCTTTGTCCTTTTCCCGGTCTTTATCTTTTGGTTTATCCTTTTCTTTCTTTTTCATTTTAGTTTTAAGCTCCTTCTTCAACTTCTTTTTAACTTCTAAGGATGAAACGATTTTGTTCTTCTCCTCAAACACCTTGAGCAGTGGTTCTGGGGTAGGCGGTGAGGCAGATCCCGATGACACATATTCTCCTTGGTTTGGCAGAGGTACTGAAGGCCCACTCTGGTTGACCTTTCTAATCACCTCATTGATTGAATCATCCATAGTCCAATTGCCTAGTCCTGTATGTGGCTGGAGGTGAAGTGGCGTTGACGTATCTTTAAGCAAGTTGCTGGCCCCAATCAGGACTTCAGGTGTAGAAGGCTCCATAATAGTCAGCCTCCTGTGGCTAGAGAATCCATTGCTATCTGAATCTGAGCCCGAGGAAAATGCAAATGGGTCGGGCTCCCGCTCAGCACAAGCTCGAGCAATGACAGCGTCAATGGAGTCGTCGATAGCTGTATTGTCAGGCTCGAGTTTCTTAAAGGGGCCTTCAGCCAACTCCCTGTCCTCTAAATTTTGACGCATATGGATATTCTCTTTGCCCATCCGCTCACTGAGTGCAGACAGCGGCAGCTTATTCACAATGTCCGTCTTGCTCTGGGGTTGGGATGTTTTGGCGGGGCCCATCTTTGGGCTCTTGGGGCTTTTAGGACTCTTCGTTCTACCTGGGGATTTCTTTCTTTCCTTAGATGGTTTTGGAGAATGGATGGGACTACTCCCTACCGGGACAGGAATTACCCCTTTAGGGGATTTAGTCCGTTGTCTTCCTGGTGACAATGCCTTAGGCTTCCTTCCTGGAGTGGTATGGACCTTTTGATCAGAGTGTTTTGGTACAATCGGCTGAGGCCTGAATGAGGGTAAGGCTCCAGAAGGTGTTTCAGGTGACAAGGGGACAAGGCTATCATGAGAAGGCAGCATGCCTGGGGGAACACGCTGTGGGTTGAGAGAGGTAAGGGGCTCTCTGGGCTCTACACCCCACTCAGGGCTGAGGCCAGGGTACATGCGGGGTCTCTTGGAGGTTGGCATCATACCCATAGCTGCATCAGGACTATCCAAATGCCTCTTCAGAGGGTGGTTCTCATCGTTGACGGTCTCATCTTCATCTATGTCCTCTTCATCTTCCTCCAATGGTACCTGCATGGCTTCTGCTGAGGTGCCCATGTCAGCAAGGTCCTCTTCCTCCTCCTCTTCTAGATAGAGAAGACAAGACAAAAGCAGTGTTTCCATTAGTATCGCTTCAACCCAATTCTGCATGATTCTACTTGCTTTGGGACGTTTCCACTATGAAAAAGGACCCAGTCCGATGGTACCCAGTCCTACCTTTTTGGTATTTACTCCACTGAGGTTCCAAGCAGTCCTATAAAATGACGTGTCACCAGCGTAAACACTGATTGGTGACATGCAACTTGCCATTAAAAAAAAAAATTCTACTAAATTTGGAGTTAGAGTAAACAGCAATAAGTTCAATTCAGTCCACAATGATGGCATTCAGTAAAACTACACCGTGGTCAGACGTGGAGGTTAAGACATTTCTGTCTTTGGTGACTGACGAAAAAAATCTGTGCGAGATTGACAACGCCTCACAATGACGTCCAGGTATGACAGTATCTGAATGGAAACGTTCTCAAGAAATAGCTCCTGGTATCTGAGTAGACTCAAGTAGAGTCGAGAAGAGCCAATATCATGTAGTGGAAACTCGACTAAAGACACAGATTTGTTATAAACACATCATCAGATATAAGTTTTAAATAATTATGTAATGTGTATCGATACATTTTATAGACACCGAAATTGTGATTGTGCATTGTTTAATCAACACATTGCACTGACAAACCCACAAATAAGGATATACATTAACACATATCCTCAGTGGTCAGCCAGGGTCAAAGTGCAATGTATCTTAATGCATAATGACAATAAAGGCATTCTATTCTATTCTCTTCTGTTTATTAGACATACACAGACAGAAAAAAATATAGCAGGGGTGTTAATCTCCAGCCCTCAAGGGCTGGTATTCTACATGTTCAAGATGTTTGCCTCTTCCAACACACCTGATTTAATCATATGGCTCATCAGCAGGCTGCTGAGGATGATTGATAATGAGCTATGTGGTTGAATCAGATATGTTGGAAGAGGGAAACATGTAAAACATGCAGGATACCAGCCCTCAAGGACCGCAGTTTGACACCTCTGCAATAAAGGGTTCAGCTCAGTGGACAGCATAATCAGTCTTCGTTAAGATTAAAAATAAATAAATCGGCTCCTGCAATATTGATATTACACCCGGCCAAGTTGCAATTCCAATAGCACTTTGAGTTATACTTCTCACCTATACATATCCATATGGATGGATTTGTTTAATGTAACTAGATGAAATTTTTCAGCCAACTCTGATTGATCACAGCTCTGCAATGGCTCATAAAACTTCTCCATCATCTATCAACCACACAAATGAAAACTAAACCTATAGACACCACACAGATGTACCCAGATTGTTGTTCAAAGTTACAAACACTGACCTTCTTGCAGGGAGACCAAGGGTGGCATGTAATCTGGAATGTAATCCTTCCTTTCCTCTGCATCTCTGGCTCCAGGTTGGGGAAACTGCAGGACATTATTTTTGCTCACAGGAAACAATGGTGTTTGATGGATGAATGAAACCGGCTCCAGGTTGTGTACATAGTCCTCCAGTTCACTCAGACTCACACCAAGCAGCCTGAAGGCCTGGCTGACATCATCCAGAACTGGATCTGTTCTTCCATCTAGAACACAGGATCAAGACAGTTGCATAGGCATGAAGTCTTTCACTAATGCTGTGCTACTTGAGCATTCATGTGCTCTATATTTGGACTGAATGAAAGTTGGACACAAAATTTGCTACATCTTACAAATTAGCATAGCTACTGCTCAGGTTAATATTAACATACAGTCTATGGGAGAACAGATTTCAGTTTATCACATTAAAAAGTCAGTCATTTAACTGTGCGTGATATGCATTTGTGACAATAGGTATCATTTAAGTGAAAAGCATGTGCCGCCATAATAACACAAAACTGCTAAATATAAAGCTCCTGTACTTGTTGACATGTGATCACTTGCTAGGGGGCGCCAGACAGAACCAGGCAACAACAACGTGATCGCCTACTTAGGGTTAAAAAAAAGTAATCGGTAGAGTAAATTAAATGCTTACAGAGCTCGGAGTACCGATGGCAGACTCTGGCTAACTGCTGGATATATCTGTGCAGTACATCGGACAGCAGATCGCATGCAGTTAACTGAACCGCATCCCAACCCAGAGCTTGGCAGATCTGCGCCACCGAAACACGCAGCAGGGACCGAGCATAGCTCTCGCACATCTCGCTGACTTTGTTACGGTCTGGATTCCGGTCAATTCCTCTTCCAAAACATTCTCCAGGTCTTCATGTTTCACAGAACCCCCGTGGGGCTTGAACAAAAACCGCTTAAGCGGCTGATTTGAACCATCTACTTCAGTAAATATATTGGCGCTTTCGCCTGAGACGCCATCTTGATTCCATCGATAGACCCATCCCCGAAATCCAGACTGCGCATGCGCAGAAGTTAGCGTCTTCCTCGGCCGTGTTCGAGTGCGTCATCAATGTGAGGCGACACGTAGCGGCGAAGATTAACGTCCAAATTCTGTCTTATCTGTCGTGACTGTGGCTCACTGTGTTTATTGGTACATCGGAAGTTAGAAACATTTTCGGAGAACGTCCCTGAAAGAGGTTTTGCTGTAGCTCAGAACACGGTTCATGGTGGTGGAAGAGATCCGGGTTTTTAGTTCGCTGAGTCACAACGAAGATGGTGGAAGTAGCTGCACAGGCTACTGCGACCATATCAACAAGTAGTTTTTCACAAGCCACACAAACAGTCAAGGCTGTTCCATTCAGTACCCGAGCACCGATTTAAGCCATCAGCCGGGTTCCCTTTACTGTAATAATTTATTTTACTTCCATCAACTGTATGATTTCTTCTAAACAGTGAAGGAGTTAATAGGTAGTTCGTAAATAACGGGACATAAAACAGTCTGATTTCAAGTTTATTTAAAGCCTAGTTAGTTTCGATCTTTTGTGTTTATGTATTTACTTACAATCGACCCAAAGAAGAATAGGAAAATGAGTTAATTTAGTTAAAGATTGGTGAACAAAGACTCTTTATTTCAAGGAGTTTCAGTGTTTAATTTCGGAGCCAGTTAGACCTGAAAAACATGTCCTTGTGCATCAGAAGTGTGGATTATGTTGACATTTATAAATAAAATGAGCTTGTGTTGGACTCTTGAGGCTCGCAAATTTTCAGTTTCGATTTATTTATTTACTTTTTGGTCAAAGCGGTATAAAGGTTAGCCTTATCTTATTGGGGAAATGCACTGTCAGTAACAGTTCACACACAAACATTTAGGGAAGAATATAAATAAAAATAAAAATATAAATGTTTTTAAAAGGGAGGGGGTAAACCTGTAATGTATGTTGAGTGATACTACAATGAGTGGATGTAGTATGCATGTTTAACAGGGTGTTTGGTCAAAGGGAGGCACATCTTAGTCCGTAGTTGCATTATAAATGTTTTACAATGATATTACTCTGCTTACTTCTGATTTTCATTTTCATGCATATTCTTGAACACATTAAAAACAAAACATCCTGCTCAAATTTAGGCATTCTCACTTTACTTAACCTAACTCTAAATATTGGAAGATCTGTATATCACTAGGCAATATACATTTTATTAAATTAATGCTGCCTTATGTTATGTACACAAAAGTGTTGTTTAGTTCACCCCCTTTAAAAACAAAACAAATCCACCTATTTTAAGGTATAGGATAGGAATTAAAGCCTTTGATGTATCCATACTTGGTGTCTCGATGGTGCCTTTATATTTTTTTATGGTAGATAAACTTTACAACCATTATAGTTAGATACTATTATAAATGTAATGGGTTTTCAACGTTCACATTGGGTGAATGCCACTGACCTGACTTTACTATTTCCTTTTGTTAGGGTTAATTAATATGGAGACGAGGTTCAGTGACAAGTGAAGTGGTGCCAGTCAAAATAAACCCCACACCTCGCATATATTTGAGCTCTTAATGGACATCTCCCTCTCAAAATATGAAACATTGTGTTTGACCTTTCAAGGTGGTTCAAGGTCAAGAATCATGAAGCCATTTTGAGTCTATATGTAGTTTCCAGTCTGCCAGCAGCAGTAACTGAGTACTTATTAAAACTCTTTTCGGAGTTACAACCATTTAAATCAAGTGACCTTGATTTTGACCTTTAAAGATTACTCAAGGTCATAGGTCATGGCGCTATTTTGAAGCTTATGCAATGTAACCGATCTGTCAATAACAATAACTGAGTCCATCTCGCCTAGTTTTTCTGTTATAGTGCACCTGAGTTGTTTTTAGGTATTGACCCAGTGACCCCTGGCCTCTTGGGTCAAAAATAGGTCAAAATCTATACACACAAGAAGCAGAATTGAAAGACCAACATTTTCGTGGTCATTGGAAGCCTGTAAGAAGAAGAATTCAAAAGTTATATCTAAAATTTGGTTTTGACTTTTATTATGACCTCGAGTCTTCAAATTTATCCTTCAAGGCTCTGGTGTCAATACACATCAACAGTGAGTGTAAAAAAAAACTTTATGTAAAACTGAGTATACAGAAATGAAAAGGAAATTCCTGACTTGCCCTATCTGTTATTGTGAAAACACATTATCTGGTGACCTTGACCTTTGACCTATATTCACCAAAATGTAATAAGATCTATGCTAGATAACCGTTAAACATTCCTGAAAATTTCATGGAAATTGGTCTAGTAGTTTTTGTGTAAAGTTGCTGATAACCAAAAACTAATTACAAACAATACTGGTTTCCTTTCTTGATTTACTAATTGCAATTAGGAAAACATTATTAATTATATTTGGCACAAATTATTTCATAAATAACTCTGGACCTTAAGAACTTGAATGCACTGAACTGTATCACCAGTACCATTTTCTAGTAGGTTTTGGGTTTTTGAGCTGATCAGAACTTCTTACCTTGGGACTGAAAACAATTCCATTTTGATTGATAACCACCTAAAAGCATCATCATGAAGTTAATTAAAGAGTAGAGGTTGTGGAATTTAATTCCACAAATAAAATGTCTTTCACGAAATAATATAAAACCACAGCTGAAAGTTCTGAAAACACTGACAACAAAAGCACAATCACAGTTTTGGGATTCATAGCTGCACAACTCTGTCAACTCTTCTGTGCTGATCTTTTAGCTCCCTGATAGTGAACACGTGAAGGACATTTGATGTTCTACCTTGCATTTATGGGTCAAGAAATGTTAGATTGGCCACTCATTCAGTCTCCTTCAGATCTTGGTCATGCTTAAATTACACACCAAGTTTCACCCATAGTGGGATAATCTTCAGAATATTTCAGTTCTCAGTGGACCCCATTGTTCCATTAATACATGTGAGCTCTCCAGTCCCAGCAGCACTGATGCAGCCCCAAACCATGACACAACCCACTTTCCTTGGTACTGTTCATCTGGCCTGATGTTTTTTTGTTTTCCTGAATCTGTTTTTTTGTGCAAATATGTACCTGAAGAATTTACATTTCAGTAGGTTTGATTCTGTCCTGGCTCAGAACTCTCTTCACACCTTTCCAGTGCTGCGACCTTCTCACCTGCTCCTTTCACACCTGTCTGTCCCACCTCCAGCCCCCCAGTTCTCCAGCGTTTCGCTACTATCATCTCTGCCCCCCTCTCATCTCTCTACACCCTCCCCCCCCTTCTGTCACACAAGTCCCCGTGCAGTCACCTCCTGTCCCCCTCTCCGTGACTATAGACTAGGTGAGGTGGGGGCTGACGAAAACCACAGACCTAGGGATGCCATTTGCACCAGGGTGCAGACCAGTTTATTTATTTTTTTAATTTAACCTGTTTTTAACCAGGAAATGATCCCATTGAGTTACAATAACTCTTCTGCCAAGGCGTCCTGGCCAAGAAGGTGGCCCAAAAAAGTTGCATTACAACACAATTGGCAAGACAAGCCACAAGAATAAATAGCACATCTAAACAGACATCAATTATATCAGTCTATGTATACACAGACAGCAAAACAACAAATGGAATTAAAAACAAAGATTATATAGATTTTTTAAAACAAAAAACCCAAACATTATTATTATTATTATTATTATTATTATTATTATTATTATTTTAATTTATTTATTTATTCAAACAATTGCAGTGCTCAGTTACTGCTGCTCTTAAAAGACCTTTAAAATAATGTATGGTTGGGAGAATTTCAAGATTTAAAATGGTTTGCAGTTTATTCCAAATCCTTGGTGCATATGAAGAGAAGGCACTTTTACCAAGTTTTGTTCTTTTTTGTGGAGCATATAAATTAGTGAGGTGGTCCTGTACTTGTGGAAGACCTCCTGTGTGGTTCCGTTTTTTTAAAAAAAGCCCACCCTAATGAACTGAACCATTACAGACTCGTCATCATGACCTTCCATCTCATTAAGATTACAGAGAAGATCATCCTTCGCCAACTCCCCTCCCAGGTCAGTTCTGTATTGGATCATCTGCAGTTTAACTACTGTTGGGGCACATGATGCTGTCATCTGCCTGCTGCACCAGGTACTTTCTTACCTGGGAGTCCCCCAGAGGCTTTGTGAGTGTCATGTTCTTTAACTTCTCTACTGTTTTTAATACCATTCAGCCATCGCTGCTGTGGGGGAAGATGGAGGAGGCAGAAGTGGACCAACATCTGGCTGCATGGACTAGCGACTACCTCACCGACAGACCACAGTATGAGACTACACAACTGGGGGCCCCTCCAGGAGATGGTGCTCTCACCATTCCTATTCACATTCTACACAGCAGACTGCAAATACAACCCCACACTCTGTCATAGAGCTGCACAATATATTGTTTGAACATCGACATTGCAATGTATGTGATGTGCAATAGTCACATGGCAGGTCCTGCAAATTAGCTCAACATTTTAAGAAAACCTGACATAGAATGAGTTCATCACAATCACTGTGAACCAGTTTGGAGTGAGTCACTGGTAAAAAAAAAAAAAAAAGACTGAAAAGTGAGCTAGGAACAAGAGAAAAATCACCCAAAAGAAAAGAAAAGCAACATCAGTTATGTGAAATTATTTTGACTACAAGAAGGATGATACTGAAACATATGATCTGTGTCGACCACTAATCTGTTTGACCATTTGTGTCAGCACTACACAGCTGTTATATACTCCTGAGTATTTTTTCATGTTGCAATATTCATTGTAGATTTAAAAAAAATAAAGTCAGTTTTCTCTAATGTCATGCAGGCCTACTCAGTCATCTTCAAATGTTCTGTGATGACACTGGTTGGTTGTGTGTCTGAAGAGAATGACTTGGAATACTGGGAGCCATCCGACTGTGGTGGCCGTGACTCAGGTGGTAGAGCAGGTCATCTTATGATTAAAGGGTCAGCGATTTGAATGCAGTAGGTCTGCCAGCAGGTTACATGGCAGCAGCCGCCTATTGGTGTGAATGTGTGGCTAATGTAAAGAGCTTTGAGCACCATGAAGGTGGAAAAGCGCTATATAAGTGCAGATAATTTAACGTTTGTGTGTGAATGAAACCACCTGCTCGTAAACATGAGCAAAACCAAGGAGATTATGATTGATTTTAGCAGGTCATCCTCACAACCCACACAGGTGAACATCCATGGCTTGGACATTGACACCATGGACTATTAAATACCTGGATGTTCACCTCAATAACAAGCTGGACTGGTCAAACAACCTGTCCAAAATGGGCCAGAGTCACCTCCATTTGTTGAGATTGAGTTTCCTTGGAGTGAACAGGGCAGTACAGTCAGAGACAAGAAGAGACTCAACAACCTGATGTTAACGAGAGCCGGCTCTGTCCTAGGATGACTCCTGGACACAATGAAGGTGGTGGACAGACAGATCTTAGCAAAGCTGATGCACATCATAAATAACCCCACGCATCCCCAGAACTATATTGGAGAGGCCTGGTACAGCTGTTGCAGCACAAGACTTTTGCATTGCTCGTGCAAAAATAAGCACTTCCACAGGTCATTCCTCCCCACAGTCAACAGATAATTCTCAATAACCCTCCCTCACCTCCATCTTTCACATCAAATACATGTGAAACCACAATGTTAATGTATATAAATACCATTAGTTTAAGTGTAATTTTATATTTTCACATTTTAAGAATGTTAAGTTCCATTTCTCTCAATTCTGTAAGTATTCATACAACAAAATGTATTAATTTCCTTTATATTTCACTCGTTTTTTTTTTTGTTTTCTTTCGACCTGTGCACTGGTGTACTGTATGTTACTGCTGACAACTGGAAATTCAGTCTTATCTGTGGCCTCACCTACTGACCTTGAGGCTTCCTTCTGGCTGCTGCTGTGTTAAATGTTTTGAGGCTTGAGTGTCTTGCAAACATTCATGCAGGTGTTCCAATGATTATATCCCCAAGTGCAGCTGAGAGGAAGAAATGTTGGTGTCCTCCCTGTGGTGGAAATTTCTGAGACTTGAAAGGATGTAGTAAGACAACCAAAATATGTCTTTATTCGCAGTTACATAACTGTACAGTCTGAATATTATCAAAATTAAACAATAAAAACATACTATAAATCACTACAAGCAGCTTTAACAGTATAAAGTATATTAAATATGTAACAAACAGCTTTTTAACACCTACTTCGGCAAGAACTTAAAAGGACAGTCCCATTGGTTTTTTTTGCAATTGGGGCTTTAATTATGATGCAATTTGAATTGTTCGACTTACCCATGTTACTTTTTTTCGATTTTGATTCTTTTGAAAAAAATTCGATTTGCATGCATATCTATATCCACAAAACAACACACCAGGAGTCAGCAGGGCAGAGACTTGCAGACGCTAAATCAGTTATTTTGTTCAAAACACTAATGTCCATTGTGATACAGCAGTGGTAATTCGGTTGCAGTCCCATTTCAACTTTGAAACTCCCGGGCTGAGCTTAAAATAAATAATGTATGCAGTTTTGTATATATGGGTACAAATCAAATTTCTTCTGAAGGAATAAAACTCAGAAAAAAGTAACATGGGTGAGTAGAACAATTAAAATTCTATCATAATTAAGGCCCCAATTGCAAAAAAAAAAAAAAAAAAGGCGTTATCCTTTAACTACAGAAAACAAGTTACAAAAAATAATACATTTATAATAATTACAATAATGAAAATCAAAACTCTGAACAGTCTTTTGGCTGCCACAGAAAGCAAACTAATCCTATAAAGTATCAAATATTGAATAACTTTAAAGAAAAACAATATATATATTCGACTTAAAAATAGCTTTCTATAATAAAAATACAATTTACAAGTTAAATACAGTATATACATACACATCAACCTGTATATTGGCTTGATTGTCACTTCAATGCACGATAGACACATTGTGGCTGTACTGATGAGTTGTGAATACTTGTGAAATATATATTTACAGAGTCATTACAGATTCTCCCCTCCAATATAAAAGTGTTTTTAATTTTCGCTTACTTGAAACCATATGGTACATTTTTATCGTCTGCAGCAGTCAACTTTTTCATGTTAATGTATTAACAGAGTTCATCAAGAAAGAGTTGACAGTCATTGTTAAGATTCCCCTCCTTCCAAAAGTGTCGTCTGTCGTATCTATGAGGAAAAGACAATATACAATTACTACATTTTCTAACACTGTGTGGCTATTCTCGAGTATATGAGGCTCATTAGGGTGAAATACTTGCTGTAATACTCCATACTTGGTTCTTTAACATATATTGTCCTGTTATTTATTATTACTGTTCATATTGTGTGCTACTTCATTTTTATGCTTGTTATATTCTTATATTTCCTACTGTAATCCTAATACTACCCTTTTGGTAATGTAGCACTGCAAATTTCAATGTTGTGGGACAAAAAAAAAACCCCAAATCATATCTAAAACCTTTACACATATAACAAGTATTAAGAGAATGCCTAATCTCGCCCCTATTTTGTACCAATCTCAAGTTTCTATGACAACCTGTTCTTGAATTAGAGCCAATAATGTGTTTTTGACCTTTCTGCTAAATGCGACCTTGACCTATTGCAATATTGATAATTTTGTTATATATATATATATATATATATATATATATATATATATATATATATATATATATATATATATATATATATATATATATGCGTCAGTGTCTGTAATATATTAATATATCCAGTATTGAATAAGTTATAGTGTGCTATGTCTATGCTTGACACACACAGTGTTACAGAAGTTGATTTTGCGACATGTCACGTTGACCTCCAGAGATCTCAAAAACTATTGGTCATAGCTGTAGAATTCTTCATTCCGCATTGTTTGGTACCAATCTGAAAGTTCTGTGACCCTCCATTCTTGAGTTATAACCAATAATGTGATTTTGACCTTTTAGTTAATTGTGACCTTGACCTTTACTCAAATGGATCATTGCATCTGATACGCATTAGCTATGTGTATATGCCCATGTAATTTCATGGTGATATCTCGAGTATTCATTGAGTTACAGCATGATATGTCCCTACAGATGGACACACACACACACACACACACACACACAAGGTGATTACAATAATCTCTCCCTACCAATGTTGGATGAGATTAATAACACAGGAACAACCTCAAACATGTACTAGACCAGGCATGGGTAAACAATTGCCAAAGGGCCAGTGTGGCTGCAGGTTTTTGTTCCAACCAAACAGCAGCACACCAGAGTTAATTAATCAACTGATCAAAGTTGATTGGTCAAACGGTGAACTCTTGGTTGGTTGGAACAAAAACCTGCAGCCACACTGGCTCTTTGTGAAATAGTTTGCCTATGCCTAAACTGAATTTAACAATAAGATAGCAAGAATGAGACTGGGTTAATTTGAGCACATAAAAAATGATTTTAAAAAGTTCCACTCAAAATCTGTGCAAATGTGTTAAATCGTGAAATGGCATCAACGTTCAAAAGATCCTGACCAGAAGTGATGTAAGAATCAAAACTAATTTGGTAGAGATGGAAAAGTTAAGTAGAATTTTTGTTTCCAGTCAACAGAGTAGGTTGTATACCAGCTTATTGGGCTGAAGCTCTAAAAGTACAAAATCTTAATTAACCTCGAACTATTGCATGGTATGCCTTTTTTATTTTTCTTGGCTATTTGGGGTGTTTGAGACTTGGCGTGTTAAAAAACAAAGAATTATCATGAGTGCAGATCTGTCCTGGTCAGTGGACACCAGGCCCTTGTAGAACAAAATGTGGTATTGTAGTCTTGACAACAGAAAACATGTCCATATGTGGATGCCAGGTCCTATGAGTTTGATAATGATACCATAAAGATGTTAGGCAGTTTACCAAATGCTGAATAAATGCACAGTATCTCACCTGTTACAAAAACAGGGTAACGAGCTGAAATATTCTGGACTTGCAGATGGCAAAGGCAAGTGAGATAGTCAGGTTGTTGTTTCGACATTAGGTCACACTCGTGATAAGGCAAAAGCTCCAGTGTTCCTTCTTCTTGACACTTGTTTAAGAAGTGCTTCCTCTCTTTTGCTTCAGAACACAACCTAGAAAACAGTGAAATAGTTTAGATACATGTCTTTTTCTCAGCCGATTAGGATAGTTTTTAATTTTCTGAAAAGTTGACAATGACCTTGCATTTTCTTTCAGCCGACGACTCTCTCTGTAGTGCATAAACCATTTCCACTTTCCTGTTTGGCTTAGCTCTTGCAAAACACCAGCCAATTTTTTCATGTCACCTAAATATTCAAAGTTGAGGTCAGTTAATTAGTTACACTGGGATAAATTATATATATACATACATATACACACACACACACACACACACAGTGGTACCTCTACTTACAAAATTCATTCATTCCAGAAGTGGTTTTGCACTGTGAATTTTTCGTAAATAGTCGCATTTTACATATAAAAGGCCTGATTCGTTCCAAGGCACCAAATACTATACCTCAAACCCTTTAAAAATTATTTGAAAAATTACCAATTTGGAATGAAATGTGTGTTAAAACTAAAAGAAAATGTAGATTTACATTTTAGATTTAATCTATTGGTCTCAGTGGGGAAATGTGTCTTCACTGACTGAACATTAAACCATTAACATGAACCAGACCTGTGAGTCATTTTCATACCACTGTCTTTGTTTTAATTTCCACTTTCACTTTCAGCAGTGTTTGTTGACAGATGTTTGGTGGGGTGTAGATCCGGGGACAATTGCCTTTGATGGCTTTTCATGGTCTTCCTGGCCTGCAAGTCGTTGGGGTGATGGCATGGCTCGTGGACATTTTTTCAAGGTGTTTTTTTCTTTCCGTGGGTTTGACGGGTTAGTTGGGTTTCGCCGGCGTGTCTTTTGTTTGTGGTGTCTCCTGTTTAACTTCTGTTGGTGGCCAGGAATCACTTTCTTTGGGCTCGTGGTGGGTGGCAGGTGCGTGCTGTGGTGGGGTTTCAGTGGGCGCTCAAGGGGCAGTGGTGGCTCTGTCCTTTACTTCTTCACGCATGTATGGTTAGAGCTCTGTGACAAATGAGGGTCAAAGGCTAATGAAAAGCATAATGGGTAGCTCCCTCGCAGCCAATGGGATGCTACGTACAGTACGTACATGACCCGTTTACGTAGATTACATAGTTACCTACAATAATGTACATAGTATTAATGTCTTAATTAATAATAATAATTATAATAATTAATAATAATATTATAATTTTAAAATATTAATAATTTTCTTTTGTATTCAGAGATGAAAAATTGAGGTAAAGGTTTTTCGTTACTTGGATTATTCGTTAGATGGGTCTTTCATAAGTAGAGATACCACCACACACACACACACATACATATTTATTTATTCAGTAAGAAATGCACTTACAAAGGCTGAGAGTGTCCAGTGCTGGTCCATCAAACATTACAAAACCACCCCTGTTGAAGAGCTCCTGATGCGTTAGATTCACAATATCATCTGGTTCATCGATCCCTACAAACCGTATACCTTTGGACATCTTCAACTCAAGCAAATGTGGGACCTGAGATAGCCAAGTGCAGAGTCATTATTCCTGATCATTTACTGCTGCTACTACTACCAAGTCCATCATCCTTTTTACAACAATTCATTACCTCACAAATATGCTCTGCAATGTCTTCATTCCTGATAATGATGAGTAGAGATGAACTATCCTCATCTCCAAAAAATGTAGATGGATGTGCAGCAGTATGTCCCTCCGCTTCCAAATGTACCTTTTTGGGGGTAAAGCAAGAAATTACATGCAACTTAACATTTCCAATGATGAAGGAATTACATTTTACTGTTATTTATTTGTGATGCTTTTATCTTTATTTTTCTAATATACAGCACTTCGGTCATCTTTGGTTGTTATAAAACACGTTAGAAATAAAAATTGTTTGATAAGGAATTTGATTTGACAACGAAAACTACACACAATAAAACTAACACACAATCCCCATTCCAAAGTAGCTGTATTTTTAAAAATCCAATTTTTTTTCTGGAAATGAGCTTAATATAAACATAATGTCCTTTTGATTTTGACAGTGCAGTGTTTTGCCATGTGGTAGTTCTCGTACTCATTGTCTCCTACTTCATCCGGGTCGCGGGGGCGGCAGCCTCAGCAAAGTAGGCCAGACTTCGCTCACCCCAGTTACCTCATCCAGCTCCTCCAGGGGAATCCTGAGGCGTTCCCAGGCCAGCTGAGCGATATAATCCCTACAATGTGTCCTGGGTCGACCCCGAGGTCTCCTCCCGGATGGACATTCCCGGAAATCCTCCCCAGGGAGGCGTCCAGGAGGCATCCTCACGAGGTGCCCGAGCCACCTCAACTGGCTCCTCTCGACATGGAGGAGCAGTGGCTCTACTCTGAGACCCTCCCGGATGTCCGAGCTTCTCACCCTATCTCTAAGGCTGAGCCCCGTCACCCTGCAAAGGAAACTCATTTCGGCCGCTTGTACCCGTGATCTCATTCTTTCGGTCATGACCCAAAGCTCATGACCATAGGTGAGGGTCGGAACGTAGATCGAACGGTAAAATTGAGAGCTTCACCTTCTGGCTTAGCTCCTTCTTCACCACAATGGACCGGTTTAACACCCGCATTACTGCGGATGCTGCACCAATCCACCTGTCGACATCCCGTTCCATCCTTCCGTCACTCGTGAATAAGATCCCAAGGTACTTGAACTCCTCCACCTGAGGCAAGACCTTCCCCCCCGACCCGGAGAGGGCACTCTACCCTTTTCCGGCTGAGGACCATGGCCTCAGACTTGGAGGTGCTGATCTCCATCCCAGCCACTTCACACTCGGTTGCGAACCGCTTCAACGAGAGCTGGAGGCTGCTGCTCGATGGGGCTAAGAGGACCACATCATCCGCAAAAAGCAGAGATGAGATCCTACCGCCCCCGTACTCGACCCCCTCCCCCCCCGGCTGTGCCTAGAAATTGTGTCCATAAAAGTTATGAACAGAATCGGTGACAAAGAGCATCCCTGGCGGAGTTCGACTAGACTCTCGCTCCTTCAGTACAGGGACTGAATGGCTCCCAGTTGGAGATCATCCACCCCATACTCCTGGAGTACCCCTCACAGGATCCTTCTGGGGACACGGTCATAAGCCTTTTCCAAATCCACAAAACACATGTGGACTAGTTGGACAAACTCCCATGCCCTCTCCAGCACCCAGGCAAGGGTAAAGAGCTGGTCCACTGTTCCACGTCCGGGACGAAAACCACATTGCTCCTCCTCAATCCGAGGTTCAACCACTGATCGTACCCTCTTTTCCAGCACCGTGGAGTAAACTTTACCAGGGAAGCTGAGGAGTGTGATCCCACGATAGTTGGAGCACACCCTCTGGTGTCCCTTCTTAAAAATGGGAACCATCATCCCAGTCTGCCACTCCAGCAGCACTGTTCCCGATGTCCATGCAATGTTGTAGAGACATGTCAACCAAGACAGCCATACAACATCCAGAGACGTGAGATACCCAGGGCGAATTTCGTCGATCCCCGGGGCTCTGCCACCGCGGAGTGATCTCACTACCTCGGTGACTTCTGCCCCAGAGATCAGTCCACCCCTCCCCCGCTCTGCTTCCATCCCGGGAATGCATGTTGGTGGGATTGAGGAGCTCTGCAAAGTTTTCCTTCAACTGTACAACTACATGCTCAGTTGAAGTCCACAACTCCCCACCCACACTGTAAACAGTGTGGACCGGTTTCCGCCTCCCTCTCCTGAGGCGCCGGACGGTTTGCCAGAACCTCTTTGGAGCAAATCGTAGTCTTCCTCCATAGACTTTGATGACTGCCACAGCTCCAGCCTGCTTGGCACGCAGGTGCCAGTCAGCTGCTTCTGGAGACCCACAGACCCACAAGCCCTGTAGGCCTCCGTCTTCAGCCTGATGGCCCCCCTTTACTCTGGAGTCCACCAGCGGGTTCGGGGTTTACCACCACAACTGGCCCCAGCCACCCTACAACCACAGCTCACCACGGCTGCTTCAGCAATGGCAGAGCAGAAAAGAGCCCATTTTTCACTTAATGCTCCCCTCCATCCCCAGGATGCAATTGAAGCTCTGCCGGAGGTGCGAGTTGAAGATCTGCCTGACAGGTTCCTCGCCAGGCATTCCCAGCAGACCCACACTACTCGTTTGGGTCTACCAGGTCGGCGTGGCATCTTCCCCTGCCACCTGATCCAACTCACCACCAGGTAGTGGTCGGTTGACAGTTCAGCACCTCTCTTCACCCGAGTGTCCAAAACATGCAGCCACAGGTCTGATGATACGACTACAAAGTCGATCATTGACCGGCGACCTAGGATGCCCTGGTGCCAAGTGCACCGATGGACATCCTTATATTTGAACATGGTGTTAGTTATGGACAAACTGTGACTCGCACAGAAGTCCAATAACTGAACACCACTCGGGTTCAGCACAGGCAGACCATTCCTCCCCACCTCCCCTCCCCACGTCATGCTGTCATCGCCCACGTGGGCGTTGAAGTCCCCCAGTAGGACAACAGAGTCCCTTTTCGGAGTGCTTTCCAGCACACCTCCAAGGGACTCCAAAAAGGGTGGGTAATCTGAACTGTTGTTCAGTGCATATGCACAGACAACAGTCAGCACCCATCCCCTGACCCGAATGCGCAGGGAAGAAAGCCTTTCGTCCACTGGAGTAAACCTCAACACGCAGGCTGAGAGCCTGTGGGCTATCAAAAAGCCCATCCCTGCCCTCCGCCTCTCCCCTGGGGCAACTCCAGCAAAGAACAAGGTCAAGCCCCTCTCAAGGACTCGGGTTCCAGAGCCGGGGCTATGTGTCGAGGTGAGGCCGACTATATCTGGTCAATATCGCTCAACCTCCTCCACAAGCTCCCGCTCCTTCCCCACCAGAGAGGTAACATTCCATGTCCCAAAAACCAGCTTCTGTAGCCGGGGATCAGACTGCCAAGGCCCCCTCTTTGGTCTGCCGACCAATCCACATCGCACCGGACCCTTCTGCCTCTCCTCGCAGGTGGTGATCCCACGAGGAGCTGATCCCATGTCCCCTGTTCGGGTTGGACCCGTGGGAAAAGGCGTTGCCCACAAGCCCCAGCCCCAGGCCATGTGTCAATTTAAAGGAGGATTTGTGGTTTAGCTTTGATTCACCAGGAAGTTCTTCAACAGAACGATCTACTTCTTTGCTTAATACATATTAACATGTAATCTTCCCAGTTTATGCACTTCTTTCCTTACATTCTGGTCTATTTCCATTACCCCTGACAGGAAATTGATAACCATTCCGGTCTGTCTGTCTGACTGTCAGCAAGATTATGTAAAACCTACTGCATCAGTTTCATGATACTTAGGCTCTGTCCACACAGCAACATTTTTGAGTGAAGCCAATATGATTTGTTATCGTTTGAGCCTCTCATCCACACAGCAATGGCATCTGGGGTGCCCCAAAATTATATCTTTTGAAAACGGGTTCCAGAGTGGAAAGATCGGATAACGGTGACATTGTGTTGCTGTGTGGATGGGTCAAACAGAGTAAAATACCTAGCATCTATGTCACAACCACATGACCAGAACAAATAGCAGGTTCACGAGCAACATTAATTCATAAACAAGACAGAGATCCTTCATGGCAGACACCAGAGTAGTGGTTTAGTAGTGACTGCAGTCACTGCTAAGTTTACTGGCGTTATAGACTAGGGGTTGACCAAGACATTGGCCCGGCCGATATATCGGGCTGATTTTCGAGTTTTTTAAGCATCAACCAATTCGCATGTGGTTTTGCCGATTCACACACACACCCGGCATCATTTACAGACATGCACACAGAGTCAGGTTTGTATTGCCAGAAGACCCTCAATGGCTGCCTCTCAGCTAACGTGAGGATAACATGTCAACATACCTTCAAACTCTTCCCATTTTCCGTCAATACCATCTGCTGACTCTGGACTTTTTTGTACAGCTCACCAAGTATTCGTGTTTATGACATATGAAGTTCGTTTTCTTCTAAACCACATACTCACAATGTTGATGTACTTCTAAACATCAACATACTGACTTCTCCAGTCGCCCAGATTATTATTATTCACATTGTTTTTGTATTGCTGTTTACACTTTCCATATTTAGTTATTTTCACTTTGAAAATAATCATTATGCAGTGTTCACTGTGCACAATATGTTCCTTGTTCATAACTTTAAATGTTTATTCTATGTTATACAGGTTGTTTAAAAGACAAAAAAATAAGTTTTTGCAAAAAATACAAAGATATTTGCACTTTGGACATTACTTGATTATTAGAGTGAGTCAAAGTATATACACTGCACAAATTTTGATATATCTTTTTTAGAATATTTTAGTTTTTTATTGCTGCTTGCACAATACTGAATTTCAAAGTGAAAATGGGTCTCCTAAAATATAGAAAGTTTAATGTGCATGATGTTACTTGTTTGCAATTGTTCTAAATATAATTAAGTAATTTATGTTATACAGGTTGTTTAAATGTTAGAAGTTCAACCTCAACTTGTTTTAAAATTTTTTTTATTTGTTACTGTTAAATGTTTATTTTTAACTTGAGACCTGGAATATTTGTCATATTAAAACATTTTTTTTACCCATATCGTCCCCAAATATCAGCTTAAGGAAATTGGCAGTCCATGTCGGCCATCAGCCAAGGGTGATGGGGAAAAAAATCAGCATCGGCATTGGCCATTAAAAAAACCTGTAAAAAAACCTGAGTTACCAACACATGCTGCCTTTAAAAGTGGTTTGTCACCTCCACTGGCTGCATACCGCATTCACAGAAAACAAGAGCAACGAGGGACCCACAAAAAGCCGGTCCATCTGACGTCAGATGGACTTTAGCATCACCCACGTGGGCTTAAGCCCTTTCCCCATTGCAGCGAATCTGAAGTAGCATTAGCATTTACTAGAGAAGACGGCGCCACAGTGGCTGCTGCACAAACTGGAAGAAAATGGCAGATCAAACTGGTTCATGTGCTCTCTGTGGAAATAAAGCCTGTTTTTTTCCCCGCATGTTTTCAGAACAAGCAATGGCACTAAACCTAGCTGGATGATACTCTGGTAAAGGTAAACATACACAGAGAGCAAGAGGGGTGGGTGGAGTGTTCCTTCACACATTCTGAGCCAATCAGAAATGCCTCATCACCGTGTCATGGACATGTATGAGGAAGTACTGGTAAAATATTGTTCGACCTTAAGTCATTTTTCTACCGTGCAAAAACAGCTTGAAACAAAGCACTCCAGACATTTTTTAAAATAGAACCAACAAGCAATGTATTCCATAACAATGGAGAACACAGCAATATTAATGAAATAACAATGGAATGACAGCTTTAATTAACAAGTCTGCTATGTACACTCATTAAAAACTTTGCGCCTACAAGTCTTTACCCACATAGGACTATGTTATGTGTGGAAATGTGCAAAACGTGTTTTACACCAACATAGACTTCTGTGCACTGAAGTAAAACATTTTACCAAGTTGGCATCAGGGCTAGCCTAGCTGTGCTAGACTCCATAGTTGCAGAAAATCTAATTTCATGTAATGAATAAGGATAGCGTTATTATGTACGAAACCAGGGTGCTTTACAGTAAGCTGGATAGCTATATTTAGACCGGTAACTGCACATATATGGAAGGGTAAGCATCATACTGTATTGAGTAAGTTGTCATCATTTGTCCTTGCAGGGGGGGGTGGGGGGGTGGGGGGGGTTAGTGGTAAGCCTGGGTAAGTTAACCCAGAGGTGGTGGTAAACCTGATAACAAAAGAGTCTGGAGTCCTTATTATTTTAACTACAGAAAGCTAGCAGGCTACTCTATTAGGTTTATCACTTCCTCTGGCTTAACTTACCCAGGTTAATCACTTAACCACCTACTTGAATATCTCCCAAATCTTTTTTTAATTTTCAATATGACAAATGTGTTATATGTCTTACCTTGGTTTCTTCAAAAAAGGTGTTGTCTGATGTCACCAAGATGAAGAATCTGTATTTTGTTTTGCAGGACTTCTTCACAACTGAATTCAGGTGACTACGAAAACTCTCATCAAGCTCTCTCTTCATTTGACTACAGAAGTCAAAATAATTGCCTGAATCACACTTTGAGTAACCCCCATCCATTTGACAATTCCTGGTTGTTGAAACCTTCAAGCCAGAACAAATGTCATCCATCATGTTTTCATAAAGCCTGGTACACTGTTCAGTCATAGCAGAAACACCAGCCTTGTCCATTGGGTTTCTTTTGTCACAAGAAGTGTTTCTAAGCTGTAAAATCCTTTCTTCTGTGGCATCTGTCAGCTGGGTTCTGTCAGACATGTCTACCTTAATTTTTTGACCAACAAGTGATGGGAGCACGTCAAAGTCCCCATTTGAATCATCTTGCTCATCAAGACTGGAAAAATGCACAGTCATAGGACCGACGCATGGGAGTCCTGATTTGTCCATGGGTGCCTGCTGGTGAGAAAATTGTCTTTTCAAAAGCCGTTTCATTTGTTCTGAAAAGATAAGCCACTCTTGGTCCATTGATGCCTGAGTGGGGTCTTTTTGCAAGCACCTGTTAGAAACTTGCTCCAGAAAAGAACAAGAACTCTTTCCGTCTGTATCATTATGAACTGTACATACAAGGGAGGTTTGGGTTCCTGGAATAAGCGTGTCATCTTTTACTTTATTAGTTTTGTAATCCACAAAAGAAGTTGCTTGAAAACTATTATCTGGATCCACACCTAGGTTGTATTTTGTTGTCCCAACTTTCTTAGGAAAATGGCAAAAAAGTTTATGCCCATCAACACACTTGGAGGACTGTACAGAGGGAGTTGGAGTCCCAAATGTTGAACTATCCATGTGCTGGTGCTGATAAAAAGAATCACTATGTGGAAATGCATCTTTATTCAGGTTAAGCCTTCTGTCAGTTGAGGTGCTATTCTTCTTAACAGAAAGCTCATTAGCTTCTTGGTGACCAACATTTTGGTCATCAGACTTGAAATTTGTCTTTCTGACAGAAACCGTGGTCCTAGGTGTATATACTTTTCCCTCTGAGATTTTGGTCTCTGCTGTTTTGGAAGAGGTTGACTGTTCACTTGATTGATCTTTTGGGGTGAAATCTCGTTGGCTTTCATCACTTTTGGATGGTTTTACAGCCATGATAGGACGGTGACTATTTGAACAGGGTTCATGGCCTGAATTTGAGTTTGATTTTATTTTAGATCCATCTTCTGCATCATCGTTGGAATCATTTTCCTGCACAGGTACTTCCTGTAATTTAATCGCTTGTTCAAAATTGGGGGCCTGATGAACTGCTGAATTCATTTTCTTGGATTGGTACTGAACACCTAGTAATTTTTTGAACTTATCTGTGAATGACAATGTAACATCATCCTCTGCTGATTCTGTATGGAGTTCTTGTGAGGCAGATGCTGATGCTGAAATATTTGGGGATGAGTGAATTTTTTTGCACTTCATGCTGGGGCTTGGAGTTTGTTCAAGAGAGTGTTTCTGGCCAGCTATATGATTCTGACTGGATTCATTGATGTGGGGCAATGTGGCGAGGAACTCATCTACACTCTGTAGAACTCTAAGTGTTCTTAGTTCAAGGTCAGATTTAATACCTTCACAGAAAGTGTCACTCATTATGGACTTGTGTTCAAGAGAGGTTTCATCCATCACAGGTGTTGAACTTCTACTGTGGTCTTTAATAGTAATGTCTTGAGGAATTATACTATTTAAAGCATCTGTAGGGTCAGACAGTGCATACCGATATGGTCTTTCATCAATGGTTGGGGTAGGGCATCTGTCATCTGATCCACTTTCTTTGCAGACCACTTGTCCTTTGGTGTCACTCGCATTGAGTGGCATTTTACCACGAAACAGTTCTGCATGTTCACTGTCCACTGGAGTTGCACTGTTTAACTCAGTACCTGTAGTTGTACTGATGAATGGTACCGCTTCCTTCCCTTGAACCTTCAATTCTGGATCTGAAGAATGTGATTCCATTACATTCTCAAATGAAGTGTCAACACCAATGAATGGAATTATAACCCTACCATGGGTGTTCCGGAGTCCCTTGCTTTCTTCATATTTGACATCAGTCATTGCCACTTCAGGAGCAAACACAGGAGCTTGGTGATCATTTGGTTCTTGGGTAGTATTATCAACTTTTTGCTGTTCACCCACTGATTTAATATCCTTTTCATTATGCATGTTTAAGTTTGCTATTAATTCAGGCTGAATTATTGGCTTAAGATTGTGGACCTGAGTACTGGGCTCGCCTGCTTTCAACACATCTGAGCAGGTTGTGCTGTTCTTGTATGTTGCCGTATCTGACAAATGAATATCATTTTTGGAATATGTTTCAGTGACAGTTTCGCTATTAACATCCTCCTTTTTTAGATAAAGGTTTTCTGAAAAAGCATGTTCATCTGGCAACACATTGTCATTTGCACATGGCCTCTTAAAAGACAAGTCTTCAGCTGCACTTCGGTCTGCTTGCAGTTGTTCCTCAGTAACTGCTGCTTGGCAATCCAATTCTGTAATGCCGTCATCCTTTACAGAGTCAGGGCCATCACAAATGATAGACAATGGCTGATCACCCAGATCACTACCAGTTTCCACATCTTGCTTGGATTCATCTTGTTTTTCAGAGCAATTTCCATCTCCAATCCCTTTACTTCCATGTACTGTACAGTCCTCATCTTCAATGGCATTTTCAGTCCAGCATGGCGAGTATGCTTTTAAGTGCTTTGTCTCATTTTCAAAAACGCGTTCATTGCACACTGCATCTGACTTTTTACTTGTAGAATTATCATCTGTGCAAATTACTGTTGAGTCTTCTACAGTGGCTCTGTGGTGCGGATCATTGTCCACTTCAAAGCTTGCACCACCTTTGGATACATTTTTGTCATGCAGAACTGAATGAAGCTCAATTCTTGGGTCAGTGTTGGATTTGACTTCATCACATGTCACCACTTTCTTCACATGTAATTCTGGTTTATGCACTGAAGACATCTTGGTAGTGTCTGAATTTTCTATTCCCTCTTTGAAACCCGTTCTCTCATTGCAGGATCCATGTAACATGTTAATCCCCAAACCAGGAGGAACACTCGGTAGCTGAATGCATACATTTTCCTTTCCTACACCTTCTGAAATTCCATCTGAAATTCCATCATCAGAGAAGGATTTTTCAGTGTGCCAAAGACAATCATCTTTCCGTGAAGGAACACAATTCCTCTGCTTAGCGTAGATATCATTCACCTTCCGAACAATTCCTTTGGAGTGTAGCATATTCCTGTAACACTGTAGAAACACAATATATAAATGTTATTTTATATAACACATTCCCCACACAGAAATTGTCCTAATGTATACACAACCTTAATTATATTCTTTAATGTTCTTTTCATTTTTCAGTCCCAACTTCAATATTGTAACCTGGAATAACCAACTCCAAAGAGTAACGGCAGGACAGGTCAAGGGGGTGTTAAGAGATGCATATGAATAACTAATTTTGCATCATTATGTATTAATGCAGATTTGTTTGCTCAAATTAGTGACATACATTTAATTTTATTGATATGTACTTAAAATTATCATATTTGATCTTTGAGTAAAAGAAACCTGTCTCGGTTCATCTTCAAATCCAAGTGAATGCATCAACTTTTGGAAAATTCCTTCAAGTAATTTTTCAAATATCAATTAATGAAATGGGGACAAACAAGATGTCTACAGTTGTGTGGATCCATATGAAATAACAGTGCTTTGTATTGGGATATCAAAAGAACCAATTGAACTCCTTCTCACCGACTGAAATTGCACTGACCATGGTTTTGAAGATGATCTGAGCCATTCATGTAATATCAAAAATTGGCTCACCAAACTTGCTTTGATCCATATACTTTCCAAACATCAACTTCAAATACTTAACATATACTTCTTGTCAAATATATGCCAACCACTGAAAGTCATTATTACCTCAGCCAAGGGGCTTATGTTTTTGCCGACGTTTATCTGTTTATCTGTGTTCAAGATAACTCGAAAACTTAACTTATGGACGGATTTTGATGAAATTCTCAGGATATGTAGGAAATGTGAACAGGAAGAACTGGTTTCATTTTGGTGGTGATCCAGGAGGGGGGGGGGGTCTAAATTGGTGGAGGTCTGCGCTCTTAGAGTGCTTTTCTAGTTCATCAACATTTACCACAAACTGCACAAAATTATTTTTCCTAATAATTACTGTTTCACCCAATGCATGTTCATGATTCTATTACTATGTGAAATAAAATAGTAATGCAATGAGGGGTCCTGAAAGGTTCTGTGTCACAGACGATGAGAAAATATTGACAAAAACAATACAGCATTCACACTACTAGTATTGTGGGTAATGCATTACAAAGTAATGTGTTAAGAGTACTCAGATTACTTTTTTTCAGTAACGTGTAATCCAATGCATTAGTTTTGTGAATTCAGTAATTAGCCCTGGATGTGTGTGTGTGTGAGTGTGTGTGCACCCTGGCAAGATGGCAGAGAGGAGAGTGTTTAATTCATGGAGGTATGCACATTATTTTGACTTCATCAGCAAAAAGGACAAAAAAGGATGAGTGCCCTAATCTTACCTGTTCAACAATTTGTTTACATATACTTATGCACTTGTACAGTTGTTTTGTGTTTAGTAAAGTTTTTTGGGTTTTTATTAGGCTATTATTCAGCCAATTATATTTTATTCATGGCAGCTGTTAAATGTCTAATTCTCAAAGGATGAATGTGTACCTGCTTAGCTCTATACTTGCACACTTGGAAAAAATAAATTCATGTGGTGGCAGCCTTGTTATAGGGCTCATGCTTATGTTATCAAATGCCTAATGTTAAATAACATCTGCAATATAATGATTGTCTTTACTGTCATTATCCTGCAGTTACAATATGGTTCCTTGAGTGATTCATGTACAGTAATCAGCAATTTCGGTAGATCTAAAGGGGACTGTGTGTGTGAGTTGCAGGCAGAGATGCATCCCAAGCGTTTTTTAATTGTTGGTAACAGGTGAGTACTCCAATGTGTTACTTTTACTGATGGGTAACGTAGTAATGTAACAGATTACTTTCAAAAGTAACTTTGCCCAACACTGCACACTACAAGGTAATACCTGAAATGGGCTTGCCTCATGCAGTCCCAGGGAAGGTTTCAATGCATTCCGAGTTTCAAAAAGTTGTTTCTGTTCATCAGTCTCCGGTGAATGTTTGTTGCTGACTTTTGGATCAAAAGTGGAAACTTCTGCATCGGTGGTTCTCAGTGACAAATCCAAAGCAACAGATCCCTGGTCCAAGACAGAGTTACTGGTTTTGCTAAGGTCTAGAGCTTGTGACTCTGAAGTATCAGTTGCACATGACACAGGGCTATTAGATACAGGTTCTGTATTTAATGAATCTGATGTCTTTTCACTGCACGTTTCCAAACCATCAATGTCATCCGAAGGTGAGAGTGTAAAGTTTGGGTCAAAATCAAAGAGCCTGGCTGTGGACCGACTATAAAAGAGTCCTATCCACATGTGGATGATAAGTCGCACCTCTTCATTGGTGTCATACATGGAGAGATCCCATGCTCTATTGAAAAAAAAAATGCAGAAGAATAAGATGATTATTTAGCATGCAAAGTAAACATCAACATCACCATTGCCTGTGAGCTGGATAGAAATATGAAAGTATACATTTTTCCACATTTCTGTTGAGAACATAAGACAGCATATAACTTACCCATGTAAGGCTCTGTTGACAGCTTTATCCAGTGAGTCAACTGTAAATCTGCTGTCTAGATTAAAGTCATAGTTTTCTTCCCATTTTCTAGTGACTTGTACAGTTCTATCCATATTAACAAAGGTGCGTGAATGTCGAAACTTTCTTCTGCGTTTGCATTTTTTCAGCCAGCCTGGAGTCCTTTGCTTGACTTCGTCTTTTTCCTCAAGATAATCAGAGGGTTGTAGTGTTTGTGTTCCATCACTACACTTTTGCTGTGGATGGAGCAGAAGCCTGGTAGAACCACTTAAAGGTGATACTTGGAAAGGTGTACCTGGCAAACCCAACAGCAAAGAGGAAGATGGGGGCAATGAGTAAGCATGTTCTATAGATACCACATCAACCAATTCATTGCCTCTCAAAACAGGGCTTGGTGAAGGAGACTCAAGAGGCTGAACAGGTGTAGAAGCAGGCTGTCTAAGTAAAGCATGAAGAAATGACTCTGTTTTAGGACTGGTAACATCTTTTGTATCACAATTCTTCAAACTTGACTCAGGTTTTGTTGCAAGTGCTTGGGCTGGTTGTGGTGGAACCTGGTCTTTATTGGCACTAAGTGCCAAGTCAGCAAGCAAGTTCAAAGCATGTGTGGGTGAAGATGCTGCTTGCTTTCTTTTCTTAACAGTCTTCTTGACTGAATTATCCCTAGCACACTCTTTGTATTTGAGTTTTTCAGTGTCAATACAAGCTGGGGTTTGAAAATGCAACCACCCTGTGAAGACAAAAGAGAGGAGAAAGACAAACGGCATGAAAATATTAAGTAGCACATTGAAAGCATTTGGAATATGTACATAGTTTTCACCAACATATAAACAAGCCAAGATATTGAAGAATAGCATATGTTTATCAAGCAAAAAAATAACACCACTGATTGAAGATCTGCAGGATGAGTAGGAGAGACAAGTGCAAAAGTAAGACTAGAAAAGCACTCAAGAGCGCAAACCTCCACCAAAGCAGACCTCCCCCTTCGAATGAAGAGACGTACGCCAAGGAGGTTATGTTTTCACTGGAGTTTGTTTGTTTGTCTGTCTGTCCTTGTGACATTCCCAACGGATCCAGAAAATTGTATCAAAATACATAACTTTTTTAGTAATGTTGCAGACAGACAAACTTGACTGAAAACATGACCTCTTTGGCGGAGGTAATGATGAAGAGCAAGGTGCAAAGTGCAGCAATAGCAAGACAAGTATGTTATGTGTTAGAAGAGTAAAATGATTTGTTCCCGTAGTCGCTTTTCCACGGACCCTCAAATTGTGCAAACATAAAAATGTACCCAATGGTAAAATGACAATTTTGACAAAACCCTCATCTTTTTAATTAACATTTTTGTACTGGCAAGAGGCATTTTTTGGTGGGTGTATTGTAAATGCTATACACCACACAACGCTACAATGGAAAGACCTATTTTTTTTTTAAAACTACAGTCATCTGACTTAAAAAAAAAAAAAAAATGTCCATGGATGTTACAACAAGCGAAGAAGAGTTTTTAAAGAGACATGGTGTATATGGAGACACCAGGAAACCACATGATAATTTAGTAGGAGATAGAGGGAAAATATATATAATAATAATGAATACATCTGTGAAACAACAGGATATTTACGCTCATCGCCATTTTTATGGAATAACTTCTAGTGTCATCTCATCAGGATCAACAGATCATTGTATTTGTAATTTAATGGAAAAACAGATATTAAACAATTGTTATTTTGACATTTAGTAAATATTAATAAACACTTGTGCATATATCCAATGGAAAAGCAACTTCTTAAATGACATGCACCATATTGTGATCATTTCACAAAGTATAAACAATTGACATCCAATGATAATTAATTTTGACTTACATTTGCTTCTAATATGTTCATCAGGAATGTTTTGATGCTTTCTGAGCATTTTAATCCTCGTTCTTCTACGGAAAATGGAAGGGGGTTGCAGAATAATTTGTGGTTGGTTGTTTATATTATCACTTTGTTCTTGTGTGTCTGGTGAGTCTTCCGTTTGTTGAACTGTGTGACCAACAGCTTTCTGCAATTTATTTGGGGTCTCTTTAGGAGTAAGGCCCAGGGCCTGTGCAAAAACAAGATCAACTGATAACATCTGTGACACATCCTGGACATTGGGCTCCTGTACACATGTAACTGCATTGTTACTCTTCAGCATCTCGGCATCAAAATCGGTTCTTATTCTTTTTGGGCAAACCTCAGAATCGGGGACAATCTCTGTATTGGACTTCTCTGACCTCATGTGATCACCTTTTCTTTTACTTTTGAAAAAAACAGATTTCAACTTTGTCAACATAGATTCCTCTTCTGATACACACTTTGTTGAGGATGGGGTATCCAAAAGGTTATCTTGAAGTACTGTTTTATCCTGTGGCATCTCTGAAACATCACTAGATTGTTGCTCAATTTCAACCATCCTTTCAGCAGGCACAGGGGCATCCATCAACATTTTTCCAGGGCACTGTTCGACTGTTAAGGACCAAATCTTCCCTCTCAACGTGCCATGAGGAACCAAAATACTTCCACAATCAGTGATAACTGGTTTCAAATCCCATCGCTCTGTTTTCTTTCTTAGCGAGTAAGCTTCTAGTTCCTTTAAAATTTGATTTTCCAACATATCCTTTGGAGAGTCTTGCTGCACACCCCCCGCTTCCCTTTTAGAGAGGTGATTCTCAAATGTACGTTTAGCCCTTTGAACATTGCCAGTGTCGTTCTTTTCTGGTACTACTTTGGGCAATAATAATCTGGATCCCTTTTTCTGAACTCTGGGACGTCCTTTGCACTTTTTTCTCCAATGTGGTTTAGTAGGATTTTGGGTGTCTGCAGACTCCAAAGTCTGTTTGGTTTTGACAACCTCATCTAAAGAGTTCAGACCCACCATTTGTAATTTTTCCATGGATGAAACAGAAAGCTGACTCTCATTAAGCTTTGTAGCTGATGCAGTACTGATAACAGTCAGATCCTCTTCACTAACAGCTTGTGCTGCTGAAGTAATGCTCACAATAAGCTCTGCTGGAAGATCACGAGATATTGGACAAATCAAAACATTTCTTAACCCTGATTTTTCTGTTGAGCTTGTTTTAGCCTTTCCATCCTGGAAGTCATTTGGCACAGTATTTTGAGGGACAGCTGTTACAACAGGCTGTTTTTCCATATCTGTTGTATGACTCTCTCGAGATGCCCCGACATTTGGCGGAGATGTCTCAGCATTCACAATAGATGTCTCAACATGTCCAAGAGAGGACTCAATCTCTGGAAAAGATGTTTCATCCTCTGCAAGAGATGTCTCATCTTCTGCAAGAGATGTCTCAACTTCTGCAAGAGACGTCTCAACCTCTGCAAGAGATGTTTTAAATACTGCAAGAGATGTCTCAAATTGTGAAAGAAATGTCTTAGCATCTGTTGCAGGGGACATGGCTTTAGCTGGAGAAGTCTTAATATATGCAGGAGACCACTGGTCTACTTGTTCTTTTGATGTTTTATTGATAAAATTTGCAGGTGCCTCTTCAGGAGATGACAAACAGATGTAGACATCATCGTCAAGATCTTCTCTTTGATCCTCTTGCCCAGCATCCAAAATTTCTGTGGTTGTCAAAACTGGAACTTGAAATGAGACCGGCTTGCTCAAGTAAGACCTAAAGCTTTGCCATGACTGGTCAGTCCACTCAGGAGATGCATAAAGATGTCTGTGGGCATCAGGTACATCATATTGATCTGGAAAGATACCAACATCCTTGAAGGGGCTTAATTCAAGTCTAGGATTTATCAGTGCTGCATAACTTTGCATATGCTGGACAATTATTTTACTGCGTTCTGTACTTGGGTTGGGAAGTGTTTTCTCAACTTCACCCTCTGCATAAGTTAGCAGTGGAAGTGCCCGTTGAATATCAGATAGAGTGCTTGGGCTGGTTACAAGCTTTATCTGTTCAAATTTTGCATCTGTAAATGACAAAAACAAAATTAGTTTCATTTCAGTTGTTTGGCTGGTACCATTAAGTTCTATAAAGGTAAAATATTAAGGCCGTAATGGTATATGTATTCATACCAAACCGTTTAAAACAGATGTTCGGTTTGATACAACTCGATACTGAATGAATACAGTCAGTTTGTATGAGTGTGTGTGTACATGCCTACATACACCACTATGGCTCTTTAAGGATACCTCTATGGGATTGGAGTAGTGAAGGGACGAATCTTTATTATTCATGAGACTTGTTTGTGATTCGTGCTCTTGTGACCATGTGCATATCATGTGGAGGTAGAAAAATGACTCGAGTTTACTGGTACTTCCGCGTGATTTTTGTTTACTGTTAAACCCCTATAAAATATATATTACAAAAATTACCTCTCTGTGTGACTTGAGAATCTGGAAAAACAAACATGCCTTGCAGAACATTTTTCGAGGTAGACCCAGTATCTGATGAAGAAAATAAATTGTGTAGGTAACCAATTCGTGGTTTATGTTTTCTACAACTGCAATTATGCAATTTAATTAAATTTTCCTGTCTTACCATTTTCATACATCAAGAAATGGGAAGAGTGCAACAGGATAAGAAAACCACCATCACTCAATGGAACAGGAAAAGCCTATGCAAAGAAGAGCAAGTTTACTTGTAAATTACATACATTTTTGTAATATACAAATGATTTCCACTGATACAACAAATGCATTACAACAATGCATGGGTACCAGTTACAGTTCTGTTAAAAAAAGTTTTATTTTTTGCAGTAACAGGTAACAGTGGGCATTTTATAGATATACAAGACACACATTCTTTAAATGGGTAGCAGTAAAAAGTAACTCACAAGGTCTTTGTATTTGATCTCCTGCAAAAGCTGAGAGAAAGAGCCATTTTCTTCAACCACAGAAACGGTTAATTCACACAGACTGCAGTACAATCCATCTAGAAAGGCTAAATAAAAGACAGAAATAAAGGCAAATTCAGCAATGATTCAGTTTTTGTTAAATTCTGAACAATATTCCTGGCTCATACCTTAACACAACATTTAGCTTCTGACATCTCAAACAAGAATCTTATATTCTATCTGATGTGTCCACTATTCTTGTATAATATCTGAAATCTTTTGATATGGCCAAAAGTTTGCTTTGAGGTGCCAGCAATCTACATCTTTGGCAACCAAAATCTAGTCCCAAAACAGAAAATGTTAGGATGGTTTTAAAAAAGATGACCTAATAATATTTCTTTTTAATTCATTCTGACTGTTTTTAATTATAGACACTATAAACACATATTTTCAGACTTTTCCTAATCAACTTTTTCTAGACACTGGTGCCCTGAGCTAGGATCAATAATTAATATGACCATCCAGACTTCTAACCAGCCACAGTTTCAAAAGCCTGGCTTGTCATAGCCTGTGGTTATCCGACTGCAAAAAATGAAGGTTATCACATCCGGGACACTGCATTACAGTGAAAAGCACAAAATCAGTAACATTGTCCTGCTATCAACCAAATCCAGATTTGTTCATTAGATCGATAAATATGGTTCATTACTCTGCAAAAAACAAATCCATTTGCTCAAAAGTCTCATAGCAGTGTGTTTTACACCACTCTTTTCAAAAGTTAGCATTGTACTTGATTTAACGCTCGCATGCAGCTGCTTCATCATAGAAACTCATGCACATGAGTTTTGTGCCCAAGTTAATACCAGAGGATTATTATTGTTATTGAGTCAGCAAAGTGTTGGTGACTTCTATGTACCATCCATCTCACCACCTGGTTCTAGCTTTATGTGCTCCTACTTTATGGTTGACTTTCTGTGGCTCAAAAAAACAATTCCAATTAGCACTAAGACCACATGAAGTTGCAAGTGTGTTATCTATGTGGTGGAAGATCGAGGAGGAAAGAAAATTTATGAACTTCCTTGTTGCAACAGTGGTAACCTATTTAAGGTACCACAGTGACCTCTTTGGACTGAGCCATTTTTGAAAAATAGACCTTTTCACAGTTTGAAAACCAGAGATGGACATAACCAAGTAGAAGTACTGCCTTTACTGTACTTCAGTAATTTTTTTAGGTATCTGTACTTCACTTGAGTATTTATTTTTCTGGCAACTTTTTACTTTTACTCCCTAACATTTTTGTATAAATATCTGTACTTTATACTCTTTACATTCTTAGAATAGACTCATTACTTTTTCAAACTAGAAAAATGGGAGGGTATGAAAAATAAGCCGTAAATCAGACATTTTGACTTACTATATCATAATTATGATTTTTTTTCCCCTCATAATTTTTACTTTTTATCTCATGATTTAGATTTTTTAATCTCGTAATTACGGTTTGTTTGTTTTTGAATTTTTCCTAAATGTCCTGTCCACACCCACTAAACTGAGTACTATGACCCAATAAAAACACACCATCTACACACTAACTCACTTTTAAATTATTTTTTTATATTTTTGACATTTGTTCAGTTTTATTTCATCCATAGCAAAAAAATAAATAAATTCAGTTTTACTTTTACTTTATTACAATTCATAAGTTTTACTTTTTACTTTTACTTAAGCAAATTAGTTGAATCAGTACTTTTACCAGAGTATATTTTATACATCTAGGTGTACTTCTACTTAAGTACAGAATGTAAATCCTTTGACCACCTCTGTTGAAATCAATGTGATGTATTTTGCACAGCGGCTTAACTGGAAGCAAAACCAATGCCATAGTCGTGTTTTCACTAGTACTGGCTCTACTCGATAGCATTTCCATTACAGGATAGTACTGACTTTACAGTACCCGGTCATTATAACAATGCATATTTCCATGTCAGGGAATTGTCGATAAACTCAATCATTATATGTTGTCTCATTGGACTTTTTAACATTGGCCACCAAAGACTGAATTCTCTTGGACTGACCATGGTGTAGTACAGTATTATGGACATAAAAAAAGAAAGGGAACACTTAAACAATACAATGTAACTCCAACTCAATTGTATTTCTGTTAAATCAAACTGTCCTCTTAGAAAGCAAAACTGATAACTTCAAATGCTGTTGTGCAAATGGAATAGACAACAGGAGGAAATTATAAGACAATTATCAAGACACCCCCAATAAAGGAGTGGTTCTATAGCTGGGGACCAAAGACCACTTCTTTGGTCACCATCTGTAGAAAAAGACGATAAGCCTAGTCCTAATAACTGAGATATCTTCATTCTACCTAAAAACTAATCAGTGCATGCCGGGTGGGTTCAGTTCTGAAAATTGTTGAAAAAACATTCATGCAAATGGTTAGTGGGCAGATAAAGATTTTATGAAGCAGTTGTGGATGAAAATGTATATCGCCCACGCATCTCTGCCAGCAACCCCCGTACCGCCAACATGGAGCCACCTCTTGACCGGTGAAGGAGGGCCAGGCAGTGAACCCCACCCCACCAGGGTGGAGCAGACCTCAAGGAGGTGCCACAGCCAGGGAGTGAGGGAGGCCACATGCACTACTGAGCTTCATTTTTTTTTTTACTTATTTTCAGAACATTACATCAAATTTGGATCCGACTGTAGTGTGTTTTTCCAACTTTAATTTTAAGTGCGCTCCAAAGCCAGACCTCCATAAGCTAATAAATTTGATTTGTATTCATAATCTTTGTGTGATTTTGTTCTCAACACATTCAACTAAGTAAAGAACAAAGTATTTAATAAGAATATTTCTTTAATTCAGATTTGGATGTGTTATTTTAGTGTTCCTTTTATATTTTTGGGCAATGTACATACATCTGTATTTTGTAAAGGGGCGGGGTCACAGAGACAACTGTTTGACAAACCAGTGTTCTCTGGGTGTCAACATGGATTGAGTATGTGTCAACAAAGTGTTTTCACTGAGACGGATAAAGAAAACAAACCTCTTTGTTGATATGCGAGTACACTTACTTTCCAAAAGTGTAAATGCTCTTTTAAAAAGTTAATTCTACCTTATGTGACAACATTCCCCGACCCCTACATCATTACTCAATGAATGAACAAGAAGTTAGTGGAGTCACTGTGGGTGCTAATGTAACATGCAACTTCTGCCTCTACAATGCTGAGTTAGCGAGCAGTTAGAATTACCATTTAAACATAACAAGAATCTAGGGTGACCATATTGTTCGGGTTTTCCCGGACACACGGCTCTAAAACTGGACTGTCCGACATCTGTCACGCATCTGCACTTTTTACATTTCATCGTAAGGACCTAAGTCACAGACATCCGGGCAGTCAGGTTTTAGAGCCGTGTGTCCAGTAAAACCCGGACAATATGGTCACCCTAAAGAATCCCGAAATTACAGATAAACTATGGGTGATTTCTGTACCAGTTTATAACTTTAGTTTATAACTTTATCTAGACTGAAACTGATGATTCATTACAGATCAACTTTACCTTATATGAAGTGTGCAGTGCACACTCGGTAGTTGGTGATAAGCATTTCAGTGTAATCCTTTCATCCAATTGCATCCAACCAAAGCCATCTAAAATTGTTTACACCTCCAGTGGGCTGCTCTATGATAAAGCCTAACTTTTTGATCAGTATTTGTCTCCAGCTTCCTACTGTTTTGCTTCCAGCTAGTATTGTAGCATCACAGTAACGTGATGGCCAAATGGCTATGTGGTAGACTATAAATCTGTGGCAATGGGACTGGATGATATACCTCAATGCAGTGACAAATAACTTTACAAATTTGTCCTTGTAGTGGTGGTGGTACTTGGTAATATAATAGGAAGAGGTCGACTGAAATTTCTCCTCATAAAGATGTAGCACTAATGAAAACATACCTTCTCCAGAGAAAGAAGTTTCAAAGGCAGCTCTTGGCAACAGCTGTCTCAGATCCAACATGGAAATGGCTCGTTCAACTTCAACAACTTGTGGCCTTGCACAGAAAAATATGACGGAAGAGAAAATGGGTCATATGTTCTAAACAATCAAAATATTTTTTGTTGTATATATTTTACTTACAGTTTTGCACGGACCAAGGACCCCACTGTTGATCGTAGCCCAACACTGAAAAATTGAGTGCCTAACTGAAGTTGACCTGTCCATGCTAAATAGGGAAAAGCTAAACACATCAAATACAACAGCTTATTAGAATGAAATCAATTTACATAAAAACATTCCAGTGATTCACTCACCTAAAAAAAAAATTACATGGTCTATGACATCGGTGTAAAATATTATATCTCTTTCAGTACCGTAACTGTAAATGTGTATTAATTATGTTTCTGTTTGAAAACAGATGCACAAACGGCCATACCAAACTGGGTACTTACCCACATTTTTCTCCTCACTGAAAATAAAAGTTGGGGGAAAAAAACATAACTATATGGGTGATCATCTGATGAAAGAAATTCAGTCAAATACAAAGTGTGGGATATTGCAGTTGTGGTACCTTTTCTCCTCTGTTTCAGTAGTTGCTTTAGTGTCTGTATATGAAAACGCTACAACTGCAAATGGACAGACAAGGCTGGGATTTTCTGCCATTTTACTGCTTCCACCATCCAGCAGCTCATACATGTAATACTGTAAGTACAAAACAAGACACATGTGAGCAGTTTCCTATTGAGACATGTATTCATGTATAATGTATGGCAGCATTATACATGAACAGCAACAGAAGAAAAAAAACATACATATGCAGCTACAACAGGTATATGTGGATATCAATAATAAAATATGTGACCCGCCACCACGAAACCAGGCATAAGTCACGCTGAGCCGTTCAGAGTTACAGCCAAATTTAGGCTGGAAGGTGATATGTTATTTGTGTTTACACCTTATCAAAAAACGGTACCGTAGCACCTCTATGTTCAGTTCCTGTGGTCATTACATTGAAATCCAATCAATAAAGGTGTTTATTGGGTCAATTATTTAAGCGGTGACAAAAGTTTAAGGATTGCGGAGCAAAGACAAAGACGACTTCCACCTCTTTTCACCGAACAAACCGATCTCCGTTCCGTGCGTAAACATCCAAGTGTTCGGTACGAGGTAAAAGCTTATATTGAATGCTCTTGTCCAATGGCGTAAGCCAAATGATTATAATACGTTGCAATTCTGTCCTATTATTACAATATATAGAACTTCTGTGACATGTCCATCAGAGTGTCCTTCAACATCTGTGAATATTTTGTGTCAATCGGATACAAATTATTATGCGTTGCTAAGGACTTCCTACCCCAAAACAATCCAAAACTTTAATGGACAATATCTAAAAATATGCAAATTGCATAATAGGTCCAACTGTGGATATTAAAATGACCATAACTTTGGTTCTACTTATGATAGAAACATAATTTTTTCACCATCTTAAACCTTAGTTTCCACTCTACCAATCTACACAGATAACTCAGTTTTGATTTCCAGACACTTATGCCTGGTTTCGTGGTGGTGGGTCACATATATTTAAATCATATATTTAAATCTGTAGAGTATGTTATAAAATGCATTTGTATTTACTATAAGTGAAGCGTGAGCAGTGCAAAATTGTGCTGAGCTGCATTTATAACAAAGAAATAATTTAAATTATGTAACATTTCTACTTAAAGTACAAAAATGTATTATTAAAGTGTTCATAAATTGATATAACACAATCTACTGTAATAAAAAGAACAATGCAAATACTAGGTTATAAGTTTAAACATTAGAATGAGTAGGAAAAAACTGTAGCCTCAACCAAAATATTGTGTTCAGTCTGTTGACAGAGAGTAAAAATGAAGTAGCTGAATTCTAACCTATTTTCATTCTGCTGGAAGGACAAGTATGCACAACAATGGCTAAAGCACAAAGCAACTGTTAGCCACAACAGCATCTGAAGCCACAAGAAGACTATTGTGATCAAAGGAAATAAATTATGACTAGAAAAGTACCCCGCCGAGGCAGACCCCCCCCCCCCACCCAAATATAATAATTTGTTGATCTCCCCATTACCCCTTTACCCTGAAAATATCATCAAAATCCATCCATAACTTTAAGTTGCTCTATACAGGCAAACAAACAGATAAACGCCTGCAAAAACATAACCTCCTTGGCAGAAGTAAAAAGTGCAAGCAGTTTCAAAGGCCTTCGCCATCCTTTGCAACCACCAACACCAGCTGCCAGTGAGACAACATTGTACTGTGGGCTAGATGTGATATTCTGGCAGGGAAACACACATTTGTAAAAAATATCTAGGGGGGGCTATAGTGTGTCTTCTATGAAATGTGTGTTGAATGGGTGAAGAACTGTGAGACTGACAACCGAGTCAAATTTCAGCCAAATTGTTGTTAGTATGTCCAAACTGCAGCCATGTTTTTTTTTTAATTTTCCAAACTGCAGCAATTTTAATAAAGTACATTTCTATGGGGCGCTATAGAACAAAATCGCAATGTCTTTAGCTAAATGGATGTAGACCTGGGAGATAGTCAAATTTTAGCCAAAACAGTGTTTGTATGTCTGAGCTGAAGCAATTTTTGTAGTGGTAATTTTCCCCAAAAACTGCAAAACGTGTGATGTCATAGCACAAAAACGATACAACTTTAAAAAAAAGTTTGGATAACTTTTGACGTCCCATGTGTCTACATCAGTGTTTTCCAACCCTGGTGCTTGAGGCACACTATCCTACGTGTTTTAGATGTTTCTCTCTCGCAACCACACCTGATTCAAATGATCAGCCTATCATCTAGCTCTGCAAAAGAATGATAATGACCGTCAGGTGTGTTCAAAGAGGGAAACCTGTAAGACATGCAGGATAGTGTGCCTCAAGGACCAGGGTTGGTAAAAACACTGGTCTAGATAATGTTTACAGATTTTGAGCTCATTGGGCCCAATGGCCAAGGAGGAGTTTGTAAAAACATGATGACAGGAAAAACCTTAACACAGTATTTTTGAAATTTCAATCCAAGTTGGTGGACTTTCTGTTGGGTTATGGGTGTGGCCATAATAATTGTTCTTGTTTGTTTCCTCATGATGAATACGTGCACCAATTTTCATAGCTCTACGGCAAACTTCACTTGGACATCCTTCCCATTGACCCAATGTATTTTCACTTTTATAGACAGACATATTTCTTTACTGACATTTATGAAATCTATTAAATCGGTCCATGTCGGAGCACGCGTGGGGCAATTCAGGGCAGGGGATGAGTGGTCCATGTCGGAGTGTGCAAGGGTGGTTAGGATTGTGGGACGAGCACACGCAGGACCAGGGGAGTTTGGATTGGGGGATTAGAAATGTGAGGGTAGCAGTGTGTGATTTCACGTGCACATGATGGGCTGATTGTCAGAGCAGAACTGACAGGCTTTACACTAAGTCGACCACTCAGGGCAGCACACAGTAGCAGTGAGTGAAATTAATAATTCAGCTACATATTGTCCAATATTGATTAATGGGTGAGACCCTATAAAAAACCTGGTTAATCAGTCGGGATCTAATTTTTAGTACCTTTACTGTCTAAAGTCCAATGACAACCTAATAGAGCTGTAATGTAAACTATCAGCTGATGCAGTACATGAAAATGAACTGCATTGTTTTTGTTGACTTAATACCATAAAACAGATGTAAACAACATATGTCCCACCAGAGTCCTGGACAGGTCCAATTTTCACGATCCAACCTCGAACAGTGCAAACCCGCACACGAACTGCAAATCCATGTGTCAGGTCAATTAGTATCACAACCTGACCCGCAACCCGGACTTAAAGGAGTCATTCCATTAATATTGTTGTGTTCTCTGTTGTTATTGAATGCATTGTGTGTTGGTTCGATTAAAAAAAACAAAAACATACGGATTGTTTTGTTTCAAGCTGTTTTTGGAGGGTAGAAAAATTACTTTAGGTCAAACAACAGAGTTTTCCGGTACTTCCGCATACATGTCCATGACGGAGTGATGAGGCGTCTCTAATTGGCTCAAAATGCGTGAAGGAACACCCCCCCCCCTCTCTCTCTCGCTCTGTGTGTGTTTACCATCCCAGAGTAGCATCCAGCTAAGTTTTGTGCCGTCATCTGTTTTGAAAACGTCCAGGGAAAAAAACTAGGCTTTCTTTCCACAGAGAGCACATGAACCAGTTTGATCCGCCATTTTTTCCCAAGTTTGTGCAGAAGCTACTGTGGAGCTGTCTTCTCTTGTAGATGCTAATGCTACTTCAGATTCACTGCAATGGGGGACGAGCTTAAGCTGACGTGGGCGACGCCAATGTCCTCGTGATATGTAGTGGACAGGCTTTTTCTGAGTGGCTCATTTCTCTCGTTTTCTATATAATGGAAAATACAGCCAGTGGAGGTGACACGCCACGTAGCAAACACAGCATGTGTTGGTAACTCGGGGTGACCCATCAGATTCAAAAAGGAGTGTGCAAAAGTGGTTTTGAACGGAATAACACCTTTAAAGTAATTATGTGGTCATACTGACATCTTAACAGCATATTATCACAGTGCCAGTGATAATGAAACAATGAATGCACCTGAATGAAGCTGCTCCCTCAATAAAAACCTACCTCTCCATAAATGAGCCCTCCATGTTATTGAACTATAAGAGTGTAAAAGCACTTGTTTGTTACTTTTAACCCTTTAAAACACACTCCTCTGCCCACAGAAATCTCTGTCAAGGAACTTAATGAGTGCAATAGCAAATTCCTTCTTATAATAGACCGTCTCTGGTAATATGAATTACTTTATGTCTGGACTTTGGAGTGACGAAGTTAATAGCGGTGTGTCGGTCACGAACGAAATGGCTAAAACAGAAGCACATTAATGTGAACGGGACCCGGCTACTGATTGGAAGATGATAAGGAGTCAGTTACCCCCCCCCCTCCCTCTCTCTCTCTTAAAGCCACACTTGATTGGTCAGTGTGGAGTGTAGTCTGTTTCTGTCCTGAGCAGAGGGGTGGAGTTACATACAAAGGGGCGGAGTTACACACATACCGTAGCACACAACGAGCACACACACACACACCAATATCGATTAGCCCCTGTGCTAATGCTCTGAAGCTGTCCCCACTCACCGTCTCAAAAGATCTTACATCAAACTTCACCACTAGTTGTGTAATTTTCTCTTCGTCTCATTTTTTCGGTGCTTTAAGTTCCCTGTCCAAAACAACTCGACTCTGTGTGTTTTTTTTAAATGATAAGGTACCGAGTTTACGGCTATTATAAGATAACACTTTTTACATGAGGTGTATCCTGCGATTTGGGTTATTTTGGACGTCGATGATACCAAAATGTTCCCAGACTTTAGATTTGGCTCTTAGCTATGAATTTTTTACAACACTGTACTCTCCGCTCTGCAATTTAAAATCCACGTTCTCTATCATTGTTGTTTTGTTAACCCATAAATGACCTAAGCAATTTTTAAATCTATTATCATTTTGCATTAATCTTGATTTGTTTATCTAAAACCCACAATCTGACCTGCATGTTGTTTTTCCCACTCGGATCTGAACCCGTGAAAAAAAAAAAAAAAGTTTAAAAAACATCCATAAATGAGCTGTCTGTGCAGGTAGCCATGGGTACCCCACCCAGTGCAGGACTCTACTTCCCACTTAGATTAGGACTGGTACTGGGCTATTTTGTGATGGTTTAAGTGCCTGTGGGGAATTTCTGTTATATTATTGCTTCCTACTGTTATTTAAATAGATTAAGACAATTTTCCCCCCATTCTCAAAACTATAAGGTATAGTGTCAGTATAGGTATAGTTATAGTCCCAGCTCCACTAAATGTACAACCTAGTATGTGTTATTTCTTTAACTCTTGTGCGGTCCTTCGTACAAGGCGCACAGGTTGTGTCCTACAATCGGGTCTTAAAGACCCAGATTCCAAAGTTCAGTTCCATAAACTCATCACCCCACCCACCAAGGATATTTTACTGTGTTCAGTAGTAAGCAATGGCACCATACGGTACGTATGAAAAGGCACATTTGTGAGCCACCGGGTCAATTTGACCTGAAGGACCGCACAAGGGTTTAAATAGTAAAGTCAAGGAGTTTCAGAAAATAGCTTCTTGACTCAGTCAACATACCTGGCTGAGGAAATAACAGATGGAGAACAACTAACTAGCAAAAGGCAGCAGTTCAACAAATAGGTTCAAGGTTAATTTGTATATACAGTACCTTTGTTCTGTAGACAGACCAATTGTATTTGGCATTAATGATTAAACACACATTGAACCAGTTCAGGTAACAGGTTTGAATGAAAACACTGTACAGTTCTTCACTTAAATTCCAGGCAAATCCTTACCTGGGTTCTCTCAAAAGCAAGAAAGGAACTTGTTTTGGAAGAAACTGTAGGTAGCTGTTCCGACACATGGCAGTCAAAGCCCACGGTGGGTGTGGTGAAATTCTGAGTATAGTTTTCCAAAACCTTTTTAACTCTCCCCTGTTGAGAATAAAGAACACTGATTACAAAGACAACACGATGGAGGTGTTAGCCAGTTCAAATATTTCACATTTTTCTATACCTGCGTCAGTCTAATGATGGCTATGTACCCAGATTTCCCATGATACCAGCGATTTAGGTCCAGACAATCCGAGTACATTGATAAGTAAACACCTGAGTAAAACAGAAGAAATTATTTATCTTAAAATGAATTAAGTAGAAATTATTTATTAGGATTTATGATTACTATAACAACCATATTTACAGTTTAAAGTTTGTTTAAAGCTACAAGGACATTCCTACAATACAAAAAGGTAACAGGAAAGACTGGCAACTTTAGACAACCATAAATAATATGATCATACTGTAATGAAAATATAGGATTTCAAACTTCAAACAACAAAAACACCTTGCCAGTTAAGAGAACAATAAGGTGTTTTTACAATGGCTCATACTTCACACTAACACATGAAAACATGGTAGAAATCTGAGTGTAGGCGTAAAAGCATACAAAAAATCCAAACAAAAAAAAAACTGGTTCTACAAGTTGGATGTTTTGTTTTACATTAACACAACAGCAGTGAGCCGCTAACGCACCCAAACCTGTTTTAAGACTATACGTTTTACAAATATCCGCTTAAAAAATACAATCCTCTTGTTAAGAGTTCATATTCTTATCTGATATTCATGTTTATGAACAAAATAACAAACGTCAAATATGATGAGGAATTATAGATAAGGAAAGCCATAAATTATCAGATTTTTGTGCAACACTTCTACACTAGATAATGTGACTATGACTCAACGATAATAAAAATGATTTTGTGATAATATTTTAAGAGGCTTTTTTGTCTTGTTTCCTGTTAAATGAGAACTAAGACTCCACTCTTTTCTTCCTTATTATGTCTTATTCTATTGCTTGTTTTTCTAGTTTCTTCAACTTTTAAGTCAGGCTGAAAAGGCAACTTTCAAACTATAAAGACTTTTTATTTAGCACTTGTTGTGGTAATTATAGACTTTAACCGATGTGAAATTTGCTCTGATGACAATTCTATCACACAAACTCAACATGGAGCTCTTGTTATGTTACTACACAGTGGTTTTCCAAATTCAAATAATAACAACCCAATAAACAAAATAAATGACTACAGTTAAAACTTGATCATCCAAATCTCAAGGCAGAGCAAACAGCAGAAATACTTGCCTTTTATTGGTTGTTTTTTTTATTATTGTTTTAATGTATAATTACATGTATTGTTTTTACTCATTCTTTTATGTGTTTTTTTTTTGTTTTTAGGTCTGTGTACAGTTTTTTAGGTCATCACTTTGGGCAACTGTGTTGTCTTTTTGAGTGCTATATAAATACAGCTGACTTAAGTAGATACAACAGAAGACTAAATATAATAATGAAATAAATACTAAACACAGCCTATGTCCTACTGTATATGTGTATACAAATCCATGCAGTTTCTGTTTCATTTATTAAGCCTCTCCACTTTCATTCATATACATAAATGTCTTAACAAAGTTTCACTTTCAAAAGCAGCAGAGACTCACAGCATGGATGGCACCTGATTTAGAACAGACTGTACACTTTGAACACTGAAGGTAACAACTTTAATACTTAAAACAATTACAAAGGGTTTGGTTGATTGATTGAACTTAAAAAAATAAAAAAATAAAGCAGCAACAACAAAACTTGGAAAAGAAAATGTAGAGACGTTCTATTTGACAGCATAAAGATGTTTGGGTTATGTCACATCAACTTGACTTATTCAGACTTATGACACAGTGGAATTTAAAATGTGTTAAAGTGTATGTTTACCCTTGGAAGGATCTCCCAGTGCTGAGCATGTTCCGTTTCTGGTAAGTACACCAGTCTCTCCAACTGCCTTTGCCTTAACAAACAGAGTATTCTCAATGGAATCAGTAGTTCTGTTTTAGAATGTTATATAAGGTGTGGCAGCGGTGTTAAACTATACCTTGCAGAGTTCATCAAACAGTAAAAATCCGTAGGTTTCCTTCAGTTCCTCTTCTGAATACCCCAAATCCTTTATTTTGGCTCGATATGCATTGTACTGTTCAAAATAAATAAATAATTAAAAAGAAGAAGGAAGGAATAAAGAAAGGGAGGGAGGGAGTTTCAGTTTTTCATTGCTGTGGAACAAGGAAAAGTAGCTACTATTTATTTTACAGATTACATTACTACTATTCGAACACACTTAACTGTTGTATTATATATTTTAGGGTTTTTAAGTGAACTTTTCTGAATTTACCTTTTCTTCCAGTGCGGTGTTCTTGATCAAAAAGCCAGATTTGTATCTGAATGACTGCTTTGACTCCTCAAATAAGTACGCACTTTGAAGTAGTGCCAAAATGTTGTTTTTAAAGTCTTCGGAGTTTTCTGACACAGGTATTAAAACACCTACAAATGAAAGAAAATAGCAGAAATAAGCATAATATACGTATAAGCTGGACGTGTGGTCATTTTTGGGGGGTTAGGGTTTAAAGTTTTAGTCTTATTTCACGACTTTGGTTCGTGTATTTGGTGACACTTTATAGTTGTCTACCGAAAAAAAAAAAATCCGAGTTAAAATTACGCGTCAGGCACAAGTAAGTCACCTGTAGTCGATGTAACGTCTCCTTCTTTCTCCATTGCTCAACACTTAGAAAATCTGTCCTTCTCCTTTTGCCATTTTGTGGAAACAGTCGTGTCTCGTATTGAACATTTCAAACTCACAGTCAGAGCTCGTGCAGCCTCTCGAAGTCACTCGAGCTTTAACAGCAGTTGCTATAGACATAATTATTGCGACAACCAGGAAGTTACAAGAAACACCGACAGTCGGGATTCAAACCGTATTTTCACTACATATTCTTGCCTCCACTTTGACAAATCCCCTCGCGTGGAAAATATCCAAAGTCTTCCGCGTGTTTCTACGTGTGAGTGACCACCGCATGTATAGTCTGATCCGAAAAAGAAACAGAAACCTATCTAGACCACAGCATCCATCTTGAAAGTCTACACCAACTGTGGCGATGGGAGTGGAACACTTCAGTTCAGTTCAGCCTTTGCGCCTGCGATGATCCACTTTTCCTGTTTTTCGTTTCTGCTGCTGAAAAAAAAATCAATGATTGACAAACCAACAGCCCCTGCCACGTGTTTGGAAGGTTATGATGTCAAGCAGAGACTGACTTTTACTTTATCTGTCAAGGTTAAAACCAAATTCAGCTCAACACATTAAATTCAGCACAGTCTGACATGTAAATACAGCCATAAGAGAAATAACAAAAACACTGGTAAGCAAACCCCTGGATTTACAATTAGCTACTGTAATGATACACAGACATTTCACTTTTTTTTTTTTTTTTGGAAATATTGATTCTTTACATGGAATTGGTGACTTTAAAATACAACGAAACAAGGATTAATCTGGGTTTCTGTAAAGTTATTAAAATTAAAGCTATGTATTTTTGAATTACATTTTCGTTTGCATAATATCAAAGCACCAAGACCTCAGCTCCAGAATGGAAGTACAGTATGTACAGATGTAATACCACTGACGGCCACTAAAAGTATGGAGGACTAAAAGTGCCAAAATTAAATAAATTTTAATTTTATTGATTAAATATATCATTCATCTATTAAATTTGGCATTAAATACACACGTGTGTCATTAATTTATTAAAATACCAATTCATTTGAGGAAAAAAACAGCATATTATTACTTTACTAATTAATTATTTCGTGGTCCTTGGGTTGCAGTGGATCATGCATATATTTTATCTGTCAACCTCACCCATCAAAGTTGCTGGGCAGGGCTAACATGGATCTAGTCAAATCCACTACATTGGGAGTGTTGGACCAAGAACCTAGATTTATAGCAGTTGTCAATAAAGTTTTGTTAACGAAAGCATCCAAAGAAACAAAAGTAAATGCTAATAGTGCCAGCCAACATATGGGAATGTGTTCACAAGCTCTGCACTAATTATTTATCTGGAAGCCTTGACTTGATTTGCAGGGGAGCCAATCAGATGTTAAGATCCACCCAACAACTTTGATGGGTGGGGTTGATAAATAAAATAAATTCATGATCCACTGCAACACAAGTGTCATGAATTAATTAACTAGTAAAATGATGTATGTTTTTTAACCTAAAATTAATTAGTGTTTTAATACATTAATGATACATTTAATAACACATTTATGTATTTCATTTTAATTTCATTCATTATTTAATTACATGTTTATTTATTTAATTTTGGCACTTCTAGTCCTCCATAATATCGATGCTTCCATAAGCTCCAGATTCAAGATGCAAACATAATGACATTTTTTAAGAGACTCTTGGCTTCAAGCACACAAACAGGAAATAAATAATAAACCTATACAGAATGTAAAATCAAAGAGTCTTCAAGTAAGGGATAAATAATGGTTTGAACAAGAACAGTGCAAATGGCAGCAACAGTGCAGTGAATGATAACATTTAATGATAACTCACATTCAATATGAGACTTTATATTGAACCCATTGACTTACATAGAAAATCTCTAAAACAAATAAAAAGTTAGATATTTTTCCTGAAGTAATGTCTTTTATCATTTTTTTAACATATAATTAATGATTTGGTCCATATTCAAAGTTTTAGTCCATTAATTAGATCACAGGTTAAATAGAAGCTTTAAAGTGTAATCATACACAGTACATTTGCCAGTGTTAAAAATGCAGTGTCAAAATATTTACATTCTTTCAGGTATTCCAATAATGGACTGAGTAAAATTTAACCACATAACTTCCAGTGTTAGTGAAAATAATTGGATTTTACCAAGGTTTTACACTGTGTCATATATTTAATTTTTATTTATTTTCATATATATTATATTTCATTTATTTAATTTAACACCAACAAGAGGAAGATACCTTTCAGTGTTAAAAGATAATGACTGAAAATCCCAATCACTAACCTCCTGTGCTCAGACAGGCGTCGCCATCTTCCTTGTATTGAAAAAATGCAGTAACTTAACACTTGAGTGTTGAATTTGTATAACACTATGGGTGTTACTTCTCACATAGTGTAAAACTTGATTGATTCTATTTAGTGTAGTGTAAAATAGTAACACCTACTAGTGTAAAGTTGAATCTGTAATATGAGACCAAGAACAATATGGAGCCAAATGCAAGACTCGCAAACATTTTTAACAGTTTTGATGTAAAAATTTAAATAATGAGATTGATGAGTTGCTGTAAAGAGGATCATCCGGTCATATGTGATCAGGACAGCAACTAAGTAACAAGGCAAAAATGTAATCAGAAAACAATCAAAAATCAAAACCAGAAAATCAGCCGAAATACTCATGAAAGATTAAAAAAACAATGTTACCGGTACACAGGCGAAGGTCAAACCACAATTCTAGAATCCACAAAGGCGCCAACAGGAATAAGGCAATCTCGTAGTCAGGTGTGAGTTCCGGGTCCAGTAACACCACCACAACGCAAGCGGCATTCTCACAAACTCGCTAAGATTTCACCCCTGGATCCCCACTCCCCACATCAGGCCCTTTTGTTGGTGAACTAACTTGTCTCGCAGATTCTTCCACTTCCTCATGAACTCGGCCGAATCCATATTCACTCAAGTCATCTTCAACAATGATGTCCGTGTACACTAAACAAGACAGAAAAGGAGTGAAGCAGAAGTTCATGTAGTGCGGATGTAGAATAAACCAATCAGAGGCCTCTTTTCTGGTCTTCCTGCGGTGGGTTACATTTTCAGGGAGGTGCATACAACTCTCTGCGATGGGGGCTAAAGAGTCTGTGATGTACCTGTGACTTGGCTTGGCTTTGGAGTATAAATAGGCCTTAACAGTCCAGACTGTAACAGCACCCTCTCCTTAAGGATGGACTACGGATGGACCAGGGGTTTCAGGATGAAGATAATGAAATTTTTTCATGAGGCCTGGGTCCAAAATGTGCAATGCCAGAATCCAAGACCTTTCCTCAGGGCCATATCCCATAGTCCACAAGATATGGAAAATCTCTCCCCCCCTAGGTCTGGACCAGAACAACCGTTTGACGTGTAAATTGGTTCTTGGCCCATCTTCTGGGGAGACGGTGTGTGTGTGTGTGTGTGTTGGGGGGGTTAGCCTTCCCTTGGGTGGTGACATGCCAGGCCAAAGGTTGATCGCACTGTCATATGGTCTATGTGGTGGTAGCTTTGTTGCTTTTGACTTGTTAAATACCTGTATGAGGTTGTGGTATGATGGGACCTTATCCATGACAGCGAAATCCAGATCAGCAGATATACATTGGGTGGTTGCGATCTAAAAATGAACCTTGTCCATGTCACTATTAGCCATAGCAGAAAAACAGTGAGCATGGCAATTTGGTCCTCAAGAAATTATTTCTCCTTAGCACCAGTTAATCATAGGGTTATGTTTGAGTAACAATGGAAGCCCTGATATGAGGGGCTGAATGACTTATGGGAAAACGTGGAAACTAATTTTCTCAGATGGTCAGTGAAGTGCATTGTTAGGAGTGGAGTGTGATGCGTTACCCTCCATAATAGAGATCCATCGAGGACCACAGCCTCCAGAGGAGCGGATAACTTGATGAGTTGGATTTGGAGTTGATTAGCCAAATCCAGGCTGATGAGGTTAGTATCCACACCAGAGTTGATTAGTGCCTCCTGGTGGATGGAGGAACAAGGAGAGGCAAGCTTCACAGGGGAATTAATATGTGGGTTACAATAGAGATTAACAGACCTGCAGTTTAATTTGAAGACATTGAGGCGTTCTTGCCTTTTTATTTTTAGGACATCTGGTGGTAAAATGTCCTTTTAGGCCATAATAGAAACAGAGTCCATCTTTTAATCTGCACTGATGCTCATCGTCAGATATGCGGGCCCTTCCAAGTTGCATAGGTTTTGTGGAGTACCGAGTTGGAGAAATGGCCCAATCTGGTGGAGAACTGACAGCTCTACATGATGCCCAGTGATTTAACTCAATCTCAATAGCGGTAGATATGATTAGATCTAAACTTCACTTACGGCATCTGATTGAAACCTCTTTAACCACTTCAGGCTTTAGTCCTGCCTTAAAGGTGGAACATAGTTCTTGCTCATTCCACCAAGCTTCCACAGCTAATGAGTGAAACAGACAGCCTTGAGTTAGGTGCAGTAACCTTTGCCCTGCTTCTTGTTCTCTTATCGGTGGTCATAGACCTTTATTTCCTCACCAATGACTCATATGGAGAAATTAGAGGAGAGTTCTGTTCAGGGCATCGAGATAGCTTAGTGGTGGGCCTTCTAAGAGACTGGCTAAATATGCAACTTTACCAGCATTAAATGCATATTTAATGGGCTGTGAGCCAAAAATTAACTTGAGTTGTGTAAAAAAATATGACATGATGTGGGCTGTCCCGAGTTCTTAGACAGGGCTGAAATACTGGGTTCTGCTGAGTTAGGTTGAGCCTGAAGGGATGAGACCAAAAAGGACAGATGAGTCAGACTTTTAGTTAGTAAGTCAAGCTGGTGTTCATGATTAGCCAGTAATTGACCCAGACTGGACATGGGCTGTTGCAACCTGGTAGAGTCTGTGTCGTTCATGATTTTGGTGAGTTTGTTCTGATACAAGACCAAGAACAATATGGATCCAGATGCATGTCTCTCAAACAGACATGCATTTTAAGAGATTCATTGTAAACATTGAGATAATGAGATTGATGAGTTGCTGTAAAGAGGATCGTCAGGTTATACACGATCAGGACAGCCACTAGGGAACAAGGCAAAACCGTAATCAGACACAAAAATGAGAACCAGAAAACCAGCCAAAAAATATCACCGGTACACAGGCGAAGGTCAAACCATGATTCCAGAATTCACAAAGGCGCCACAAGGGACAAGGCAAACTAGTAGTCATGTGGGTTCCAGGTCCGGTATAAGGAGTCAGATACCATGCAATAAAACAAGTAAAAAAAACAGAGAAACCAAGCCATGAACAAGACCACTTATTTGATGCATGAGTACAAACAAACTCGTGACTAGACAAGGAGACAAGAGGAGCTTAAATAAGACATACAACAGGTGTAACACATGAGGTTTATTAAAGAGGCGGAACACCAGTGACAAAAAGTAAAACAAGACAAAATGAACATGAACCTACATGACAAAATAAAAGCAGAGACACTAACGATGACAAAAAAACAGGAAGACAAACTATAAGACAATAAAGGCGTCTGCATGCTCTTGTGGCAGGAAGACAAACAGAAAAACTACAGGACAAGACAATAAGAGTTCAGATTGTAACATTCTGGAAATATAACTCTTCGTTCAGTGTATATTTTACACTCTGTAAATATGGACCATATGTTCACTGGGGTAGGATTAAAATGAACTCTTTAAGTGTTATATTAACACTGATGTAAGCAAGTCTGGTTCTTGAGTGAAGTCCAGGGGGATTCTGCATTCAAGGTGTTGTTCTCTCAAGTCAGAAACACTGTGAAAACATACATAGACTTGACAGTGGAAAAAACAACTGTAAGTTGAAGTACTGGCAAAGGCTTTTGGGACATATGTATTCACACCAAGCCCTTTTACTGAAACATACATTCTCTTTATCTACACAGAAGTATGTAATATACATATTGTATGGGATATTGGATCAACTTCTAGGATATACAGTTTTTAAATTTGAAGAAATTTCTAAAAAATTTCACTCATAAGCAGTGTTGTACCTGAACAAGATCATTGAACGATAGTTCACGAACGATATCAACAACTTGTTCACTTTTGCCAAATGAACGGGAAGTTGTGAACGCTGTTATTCTGGCATTTATTGAACTTCGCTCTCAATTGGTACCGGTCTGCCAGCCGCCTAATAATTACTTAATTATTTCTCTTGTATTTTATATTGAGTCTGAACAATCTTTTATTTTGAAACATGACCGGATTCTGTCAGATACGTCAATAGTTGCGTTCCCATACCCTTGGAAATTCGCAAAATGTAAATATCGCTATAAAAAACTGGTAATGGAAACACCTGAATTTTGAAAAAACACTCAAATATTGAAAAAAGGTTTTCACTCTTTCATGAGGTGTTTTTTGAGATGTTTCGATGTTGTAATATATCGCAAAGCGCAATGGAAACACTTTTTCCGCAATATATGTCACAGGATTTGACTACATAGTCACGAAGCAACCATTGGCTGCTTATAATTTTTTGTTAAGTGCTGAGTATGTTTACACTTAATATTTCGACCTGACAATGTTGGGGCCACATGTACAGACCCTTATAATGTGAGACAGGTGGTTTGTTTTACATGTTAGTGGCTTTAAAGAGTTCGCCAGTGACTTTTACTGATGAAAGAATTAGCCGATTCATTCACACACACACACCCCAGTCCGTGGTAAAATTGTGAAACGCTGACCGGTAATAAAAAGGTTCTGTATAAAAAGGTTGGGGACCACTGCTATAAGGCACAAAATGGGATCAAAACACAGCATTATCATATATGTCATTTTTGTATTATTCTGAACAAATTTTGGCAACATAACTTTACAATAATAACACAAAAAAGGAACGAAAAAGTTCATTTTGGGATCCATGAACTTCTAGTTCATAATTTGGAAGAATGAACGATGAACTGAACTAATTCATATTGAGTAACTTGAACTGAACTTTGAACTAGTTCCTAATCAAGGTGAACTTTCCCAACACTGCTCATAAGAATAGATGGACATGAGATCACAGCAACCTGGACCTTATCTACTACAATCTTTTTGGTTTATCCCTACATTGAAGGGAATATTTTGCCCATGTTTTGCAATATGTCAAACTGGTTTTAAAGATAAAATGGTTTAACAGTTTAATGATCTTAAAAGAGATGGTTTAATGCATTCAAAAAACTGCCTCTCTGGATTATATGGTATGTTTTCATGGTAGTGGTTCCTCTACATCTTATAATTGCAGAAAATTTCTTACAGTATTTGTCACATTTGCCTGTGTGGACAATGAAGTTGCTTCTAAGTATTGAAAACAATTATAACTTTTGGTTTCACTTTTTTCTTTCGCATACTTTTTCAATAGATGTGTGATTTGCATGTAAAGTAGGATATGGTGCTCACACAAACAGGGATTTCCCTTTATGGTTGGCTACACAGTATCTGACATGTGTCCCTACTGTATCATCAGAAATTAATATAGGGGAAAAAGGAAGAAATATAAAACCCAATATGTTGTGTTCGTTTGTCAGGAACAGCAGTGGTATTCCTGGGTCAATTTGACCCGGTCTATCTGTAATTATCCAGAAGATGTCCAAAACCAAAAAATTCCAACAAGCACTGCTAATTTCATTACCAACTCCATTACCAACTATTCTATTAATCTTTAGTGCAATGGTGTTCCATATCTCTAACAGGCTTTCATAATATATATATATATATATATATATATATATATATATATATATATATATATATATATATATATATATATATATATATATATATATATATATATATATATATATATATATATATATATATATATATATATATATATATGTTAAAACTTTTTTTTTTAATGTTTTGTTTAATGTTTAATGTTTCACAACTTTACTTTTGAAAGACCAACGTATAAAACATAACATGTTTCTGTCAGGCCGGCACTCAGAAAAGAGGACTCGGATGCAGGCCGTACAATAAACCAGATTTAGTCACAGGTCCTGAAGAACTGCGAACAAGCTATTGAACAGGTCAACACAAAATCACTCCAACCAGGAGGAAAATGATTATTACTATGAAATGTTCTAACAGAAAATCACTCCAAACGGGAGGAAATTGAGAAAATCGTGCAATGAACATTTAATAAAGAACAAAAAAATCATTCACTAGGAGGAAAGCCAGTTGCAAACCTTAACTGTACCAATTTGAGAAAGTAAAAAGAATCTCTCACAAGTAGGCAGAAAATGAACGGCTATAAAACGTATGAGTCAAAAACATATAGAAAGTCATTTAAAATCAGGAACAAGATGAAGCAACAAGGCTGTGATAAACTTGAACTGTGAATAAAGCCTGGAGATGCACGACAGGATGAAAAAAATGGGGAATGGGTGGACACAGTCAGGGCAAGGGTGACAATCAGACAGTGAGAAACACACAAGAGGAAGTGGTAAGTGACTTAAAACAAGAGAGTTAGGTTTCACAGTAAAACGGGAAATGGGACAAGACATGGCAGTTTCATAGTTGTAAAGAAAGAAATAGTCTGACATTTCTGACACTCTTTGACTTCCAGTTTGACTGCTGGGTCAAATTGACCCGAACAGTATATGATATAAATATGAAGGGAGTGATCACAAATATGTGAAATTAACCATTTTCACATGTTAATTACACTCATTAAGTCTAGTAAAAGTAGTTTCATCCTTAAAAAATACTTTTAACTGTTTTTTCTAGATGTTCAAATTTTAAAACGGGTCAATTTGGCCCGTAACATAATAGCAGATCAATATAAAATTTCCCCCTTAAACAGCTTGAAAGTAATTGTGATGGTTAAATGGCTTGTTAGTGTTAGAATGGAAGCCCTTTCTCTTCCCTCTGAATATGCCACTCGCAGCTTCTCTGGCCTAAATCTAATCTCTTGTTAGTAACAGTTTACAGTACTATGACACAAACATGCCCACAGCCAGGTGTTGTTGGCATAGAGATTATTGTGACCTTCTGATCCTTTTGAACCCTTTCATGCCTGAATTATAACATTCAAGATTTTTTTCCATAATGTTTTTATTCCTCTTTAGGCATGAAAAAAGCAATATGATTGAAATCTTTTTAATGAATCAAATTTTTATGGAGTTACAAAAATGTCCACTCAGCTGGACAACATATGTGTATTTTAAATGCTATATCGGAACACTATGAAATAAAACATTTAAAATATATATTTTTAAGAAGACTGTTAATTACAGTCTAATGACAACCAATTTATTTATAGGTAAACCATGTTGGTGCAGATCACGTTACAGTAATGATATGAATTGACTGATATGGAACTAAAACAACAAAACCCATGAATATACAAGAGAACAACTTTCGAAGAACTGTCCACTGGAGTGACTAGTATAGATCAGAGGGTTAAAGTCACTTGAGAGGTAGTTGAGGTCCTTTATATTTGACACATGCTACAGCATTTTCTAAGAAGCATACACTGAGTCCAGGGTAAGTTTCATCCCATTTAAGGTACACCTACTACAGCAGCCTCAGGTTACACACACACACACACACACACACACACACACACACACACACAAATGATGGTCAAAGTGCTGCTCATGAATGTGTAAAAAGACAGTAAACTGAACAAAAGGCAGTCAACTAGACTGGCCTCTCTACTCCGTGCAGGTGTTTAACCTCCTGTGCCCATGTGACCCAAACCCTACACATCACCATGGCAACCAATTTGAATAAACCAAAAGATGAATAATTCACCAGTGACAATATATGACTCTAACGGAGGTATGGCTGGTTTAGAGGTATTATTACCTCTAAACACATGCCAGCCATAACTTCATTTAGCAGGTGTTTGACATGGCAGAGAATAGAAACAAGTGGTCATTGTCAGAGGATCCTAGGAAGAAGCAAAGAGTGACTGACCAAATGAGAAACAAAACAAGAGTCTGCTTTGGTCCAGCTTTTACAGAATGGTGAGAGCTAAAAGAAAAAGAGGCATGCCAAATGGATTCAATGTTGCTCATTTACAAGTCCCTCCTTGGTTTGTCCCTTCCTACCTCTGTCACCTATTACAACTCGCATCTGCCTCCTACAACACTTGTCCGGCTCACCTGATCCACTTTAAGGTCCCCAATACCACGTCTTGCATAGGGGAGAAAACTTTCAGGACTGCTGCTGCCATTGATCGGAATAATTTACAGAAACACTCAAACTGGAATCTTTTATCCACCTTTAAAAACTCCATGATTGCCATCCTCAAGGACACCTGCCACTGTTTCACACCACAATAACCCCCTCAGCCCATGTCCCCCAGTATATGTGAGCCCCCCCCCCCCCCCCCCCCCCAGACCCAATCCTCCAGTATGAGTGTTATATGTTGCTGTCTGTTGTGTTTTGTGACTTCTCGTCCAGAAGCATTTGTTTTTTTTAACCATCATTTTGTGTGAATTTTTTTTATGTTTTTAGTTTGCAGCCCTCCACCCTTTTCCCTCAGTGACACGCTAATATAGTTAGTGTTGATGCCCTGATAACAATGTCACAACTTTGCTGGACGGGGCATGTATGTCGGATGCCCAACAACAGACTGCCCAAAGCAGTATTCTATTCTGAGCTTTCCCAAGGTAAAAGGAGCCATGGTGGGCAGAGACTGTGTTACAAAGATGTGCTAAAGCGTCATATGAAGCGAGCAGGCATCCCACACGATAACTGGGAAGCTGAGGCCCTCCAGAAAACCAAATGGCGTGGAACATTGAGGAAAGCCCTGTCAGCTGTAGAAGATCAACGTCAGCTTGAATACCAACGTGCGCACAACCAGTGACACACAGTAGCTGTCTCCAGCAATCATCAATGTGCGAAATGTCAATGATTTTGCAGATCCCGTGCAGGTCTTGCTGCCCACATGAGAGCCTGTCTACTATAGGTCTCTCACAACTCAACACAAGACCGTCATCTTCGATATGAAGGACAGCTATCACTGACCTCTTTGCAGGCCGTAATTGTAAATAAGAATGTGTTTGCCTGGTTAAAAAAGGTTAACTAAAAAATAAATAAAATTACGCTTGTAAGTATCACTGAGATAAGTTCTCTAAACTCTAGATATCTCAGTGTATTTGCACACTTTTGATGATTGTTATTGGTTGTAATGGTGTTTAGTCATTTATGAACTTATTTTATGAATGATCCCAGATGTTTGTTTGCTAGCAGAGATATTGGAAAACTCAATGGTAATCAAGGTCGTTTCTATCACATAGAACACATTTGTTTACTAGATGATCCGCAGGAATACATTTTTAATACTAGCTACAGAAATTTGTCAATTGAATGTAGATGTTGTTGTCATATGAGAAATGTCAAATTTGTTTCGCACTCACTCTTAGCTTTGTCATTCGATCAATGAAACATGATGGAACAAAATATAGTTCCCCAGGTCTCAAAGATATAGGGATAAAATATAAATAAAATATATTAGAGGTAAAATGTGGTAAAATAAACAGAGGAAACACACGAAAAAAGTTACTTTTCAAACCAAAAGTAAAATACGTATATCATTGAAAGAACAAAAATTATGGAAAAACAAGCATCTTCATCCACTGTTGTTTATCAAACTTCATGGCTTTTACTTGTAAAACAATGTTTTAGAAGATGATGGTGTTTCTACAGTCCAGACCCTCCAGGATTTTGAGATGTTGCGATTTGCAACTTCAACGCAAATTCAGCCAATCCCTGTGAAATCAGTGCGATGTTGCAATTTTAACCAATCACCGCGACTTTCCTGCAAAATGTGACTAATCATTTGCGACGTCTTGAGCCGCTTTTTCCTGTTTACCTTACCCGCATTTCTTGCGGTCCGAGTTTCAGGTGGGCTAGTTAAAATAAATGGTCAGTTGCGGATCATTTATACATCAACCCGCGCAACACTGGTAGGCACTGGTGGGCCTTCTTTACTACATCTGATGTATTGGCTGTAGGATTGTGAGGGCGTTGGTGAGGTGTACCCGCTAATACCTAACAAAGAGGACAATTTTCTCAGCTGCAACATTGATGTGGAGGGAGGTACCAGACCTATTGAAATCCACAACCATGTCCTTGGTCTTCTGAATGTTCAGGATGAGGTTGTCTTTGTACCACTGTGTCAGGTCCTCCACTTCAAGCCTAGAAATGGACTTATCTCTGTTGATGATGAGTCCAAAGACTACTGTATCATCTGCAAACATCAGCACCAGGTTATTTTCATGGTGAGGTCTGTAGTTTTGTCTGAATAGTAACTGACATACCAACTAACCTTGATGTTCAATCTTACTGACAAACAGGGGCAAAATATTGTTATTGTTAAAACTGTTAATTATATTTTTTAATGAAAATTTGTAAAAGTAAACATTAAACTGTAATTTAACTTTTTCCCCCACTGTTATTTTTAATTTTATTTTTTTGCTGGTCTGACCTTCTTCAGCTCATATTGGGCTGAATGTGGCCCTTGACATAAAATGAGTTTGACGCCCCTGCCCTAGATACTGGGAAGATTGTCATATTACAAAGTGGTGCATTTGTTTGGGAATTCTTGGGGTTTGTGTTACAACACTGTTAAACCAAATATGCACCTTATGCTGTCTATTGACATTTGAACTTGCTTTCGTAATGAAATCAAACCGATAGGGAAATAGTTTTGATCAAAATTAGGAGTGTCCAAACATAATGCAATTCATATATTTGCTGTCATCTCCCTGATGAGGTATTTGTTAATAAATACATTTGTATGATTTCATCTATTTCATCCATTTGTATCAGCATTACATGCCACCTAATTGATATAATTGGTGAATCCCCAATCAAAAAGGTGTCTAAATAGTTTTTGGAGTACACAAATGTGCATCAATCACAATTTAAATCTAGTAAATGCAAAGTGAAACATAATGTCAAATGATTGCTTCTGTTGAAATACAATATGCAAATACAAAGAAGAACACTGCTACTTTAAAAACTTTACTTCACTTTACTTTCACCCTCAGGTCAATTATAGTATCAACAGGTTGGTATGTTGCCAGGTTAGAAGATTAAATTACACTGGTCTACAAGTAAAATAATTCTACGTCTGTGTGTTACTGACAAAGAAAATTCAAGTTTTCTTTATCAGTAATCAGTGCTGGTTGGCTCAAATTTCCAAAATAAATCTGGGATCAAAATCTGAATTTCTTAGAATGAACAAGAGAATATGTTTTAGTACAAAGGAATATTGGTCTCAGATCTACCAGACCTACTTCAAAATACTGTCTGCACATTATGATTCATTCACTTTACAGCAGGGTTGCCCAATCCTGGTCTTTCAGAGCTACTCTTCTGCATGTTTTAGATGTATCCCCCTTCTAACAACTCATTCAAATGATAAACCTCTCATCAAGCTCTGCAGAAGCCTGATAATGACTGTGTGCTGGAAGAGGGATATATCTAAAAAGTATGTAAGATAGCCAGGAATGGCTACCCCAGCTTTACAGGTTTTTTCTTGTGGAACATTTACAAATTCATTGTTTACATGTACATAAACCACCATATTTGTGGAATAATACACCACCATATTAAAACCATGAGCTAACTAGAACTTTTGTCATTTCTTTTCTGATTCATCTTATTAAAATATGTAAGATTTAACACATTTAATGTGTGAAGCAGATAGTATGAATAGTTATAACAAAGTGTTATTGAGCTAACTTGACAAAAGTCACAAGTTTCATAACAAGTGTATTAGCTAGTTAGCTTATTAGCTAAGTAGGTCAGTCGCCTACATATCCCAGAAATCCACGGTACAGTCCTTTCGGATGTAAGGAGGGTTGCAAGTGAACAGTAGTCTGAAGCATCTCGTGTGTTTTGGTGCAAATGGAGCTCTTTAAATCATCATATCTCTGCTTGACAATGAATGACATGTCTGGTTGAAACTACAAGGGCTGCGGAGAAAACTAAGGGTAACATGAAATGGAGATCACACGGGCCAGACCGTCCTTGTATGGAGACATCGGTAAGTAGCTTACACTGACCAGAGGGTGACCAACTGTAACATCAACACGAGAGCGTGTTAGCTGTTAGCTAAACACAGAAGGGTGAACGTGGGGCTTGTACTGACTACCTTTGACGAGTTTTACTTGTTTTGCCTTTTCTTCTTACTGACTGAAATTTTTTTTTGTCATTCTAACTGTTTTTTTCAAATGGCTTACGGTCATTTGAACAAAGAAACCGACTGTAAACTCGTTAGTCCAGTTGACGCCGACAGAGTCGATGTGTGCGTGTTAATGAGAGGTTAACACGACATAACTTCTGTCTGTAGTAACAGAAATTAACGCACACATGAAAAACAACAGTTTACGTCACAGGTGTCAAACATAAGGCCCGGGGCCCAAATCCGGCCGTCACAGGGTCCAGTCCGGCCCTTGGGATGAATTTGTGAAATGGAAAAATAGATATTAAGATATTAATAATCACTTTAGTTCAGGTTCCACGGTTAGACCAATTCAATCTGAAGTGGGCCAGACCAAATTCTATAATAATAATAATAATCTATAAATACTCACATCTCCATTTTTTTCTATTTGTAAATGTGAATATTTTCACATATTTACACTAAAACAAAGTATAATTTTGCATATTTGAATAATCGAGAACAAATATGAAGAACCTGAAGTATTTCAAGAGAATTTAGTGCAATTTTAAGAATATTCTGCTTGATATTAAATATTTTGCATTTGATTCACTATGAGCTGCGACTTATAATAAACATGTAAAAACGATGAATGGAAGTGTGATATTGTTACAATTTTGCTTATTCTTTCATTTGTTTCATGTTATTCATATTGTTTGAACAGATAGTTTGTCAATGTAAACATTTTCATTATTTAATTTAACTTTTTTTTAACTCTAAATATAGAGGAAATTTTGAAGTTATGGTATTATTTCACTGTTTCAGCCCATTTCAGATCAAATTTAGCTGAATGTGGCCCCTGAACTAACATGAGTTTGACACCCCTGGTCTACATGTTACAACTACATGTAATACAATGCAGTATTATACAGTTATTACACTAATATGCACCTTATATGAAACCCGTTATTCTTTGGAAGACTTTGTATTTGTTCCAGCGTCACACTAGTAATACACTAGTGTAGTTAGCATTATTCTGTGAATTTGTTGATTCAGCAGAGCCTATTGGAAGCATATGATACGACCTCTATTATTTTAATAAATGTAGGCAGTAAAACACGTAGGTCGTCCAAACTTGGGTTAATTTCCTCAAATCAAGTTGGGACACTTAGTCATGAAACTAAAATTAAAACTCTAAACAGTGACTGTGTTATGCTGAAACAGTGCAACAACATTTTTTTTACCATTTCACCTCATGCAATTAATTTTTTCTAAAACAAACTGTACAGTTGCCAATTCTTTAGTCAATGCTTAAACGGATTGTGTTGATCAGGATTGTATTTAAGGTGTCATTTTGCTCCATTTTCCCAGCAAGGTGTGGAACTACAGTTTGTTTAACATTTTGTGGATAGTGTAAAGATGCTCCACATGTTCTCTAATGGGGAAAAATAGCCACGGTATCAGAAAGGACCTGGACCCTCTTCTTTTACACAGAACTGTAACTCTTAATAGCTGTATCATAGGGCTCGACAAAGGCTTCTCCCATGTAATATTGAACACAGGTCTAGGTAATGATAGTTCTGGATGTGATGTTGTCTGAAGCACACCTAAGTGACTCTTGACATCCCTGGAGTACATACAAAACACATTTGGACACAGTGACTTAGCAGTACATAGTGTCCTAAAATAAACAATGTTCAGCTTAGTTCTGGTCTTCCCGTCCTTCCAGGTTCATTGACTCTTTTCATTCTGTTCAGCCATGTAGACGATCAAATATCCAAATGTTATCCTATCTTTTTATGACAGGTTTGTCAAACATTAAAAAAAAAATGTTCACACATTTGTGTAAGTGGTGTGTAATCTAGCTTGTTTCTTAAAACTTTCAAAGAGGCTGCTTTTGTACCAAATCACAGTTATTTACCTGCATACATCACCAGTTACAAACTACACTGTTGTGTTCATTACTGGTATGTGGCCTGTGAAGAACCATGGGTTATAGATGTGGTAGTTTTTATGTTGGGCAGACTTTTGAGAAAACATATTTTGACATAAAAACAGTTTGGTAAGTTGTTCTTTAAAATGTGTTTATTAATATCCAGGTGTGACTGAAGAGTGAAATTGTGAGGTATACACAAAGCACAAGGATGAGGGTGGGGGGTGAATAGTTCACAAGATGGAGGGGTTGGCGAGTTCTCCATGAGTACACACACACACTGCCTGGCCAAAAAAAGTTGCACATACACTGGATGTAACCAAGCAAAGAGTTCACGCCATTCCATGGGCAGTGGTCAATAATGTTTCAGCTGTAACAAGTCATTTAACTATAACTGATGCAGGAAATATTCTCTCATGTCTTTAATTTCTAAAAGATTAGACAACGCTGGCGTTGATCAGGGTCATAAGGCCTGTGACAGAACACTTCAGGGAGCAAGAGACAACATTTTCACACAAGAATTAGCCTCCATAAAGTACAGCCTCTAATTTGGGATGTTGAAGAGTTGATGCAGCCGTTTGATTCTTCATCATCAATAATCAAATATTAATGCAACCAAAGTATGAAGAAGCTTAATGTGACACTACATAAACATTATGTGGATGGCAAAAAAGATGTCAATGTAAATGTCTCCCATAATCAAAACCAAAGGTGGTTCAGTATATATATATATATATATATATATATATATATGTATATATATATATATATATATATGTATATATATATATGTATATATATATATATAATAAATTTCCCATCTAGAAGGACACGGCAGTGACTACTTGGACAAAATGCATTGGCAGAGATGATGTTCAGAGTCATTCTGCCTTACAGAAAGGTTAATTGTGTTCACATTTTCATTCAGATTAGTCCTGATGATGGATTTATCTACATTAACACATTTATTTTGACAGCCCTACTGAATATATAATAAAGTTTGCAGTCATGCACATATGTGAGCTAACTGACTATTCTGACTCTTTGTCATGGGTGTGTAATGAAAAAAAACTTGAACAAAGAATGCTGCTTGTCATGGGTCAACATAGAAAAAGTTCAACCATCATGAATACACAGTCTCCGTCTTGTTTGCTTTCACATATTTGCAGCTCATGGTCTTGGATTCTGGCCGGACCGGTCTGCGGTCCATGAAGCCGCAGCACAAGGACAGACCCGTCAGCTGCAGCAGCTGATTGAAGCAGGCGCGGCCATCAACAGCGTGTCTGCTGAGTGCATTACCCCCCTGCATGAGGCATGTATACGGGGACAGACCCAGTGCGTCAGACTGTTGCTGGATGCCGGAGCACAGGTGAGGTGGTTCTATGTGAAAGAGCTGAAATGATGGTGTGTCACAGTTCAAATGGTTTAATATCTCCTTGGATAACAAACAGGTGGATGCTCGTAACATAGATGGCAGCACGCCGCTCTGCGATGCCTGTGCAGCTGGAAGCTTAGAGTGCGTCAAACTGCTGTTGGAGTATGGAGCAACAGTTAATCCTCCACTGTTTACTTTCTCACCTCTTCATGAAGCCTGCATGGGAGGTGAGTCTGGTTACTTTGTGATTTTGATATCTTTCAGTTAGGACGTTTATGTAGGCCTAAGCAACTCTGTGGGCTGGATGATGTGTCCAAAAATGATGGAGAGATGGAGGGGTTGGCGAGTTCTCCGTGAGTATAGAATTATGCATTTTTAAAACATCTCCCTGTGGTCTACATCAACCATAAATGCTCTGCTTGGGTCTGAATTCTTCATTAATTAAATTTCACAGGGCCATCTTCAACCCAAGAAAGGTTGTTTTGAGCACTGGCCCTTTAAATGAAAACGAGCCACTTCACATCACACCCCCTCCAGGTTGTTGACTCTATGCTCTGTTCTGTTCCAGTATGGCTCCACGTTTGGACATATTTTCAGAATGACTACACCCACTGCTGCTGACAAACAAATATGGCATACTCAGTGAAATGTTCCTCAGAAGTCTTGAGCTTATTTGTGCAAATGTCATGAAATTAATAATTTTTTTATTATTATTAATTTAATTAATAGATGGAACAAATCAAGAAGGAATTAGAACAGGTTGTAAAAATCCACTTGATTTTTGCCAACATTAATATACTGATAGCTTTGCAGCACCTGGAGGGTTGAAATTCAAACTTTTGGAACTATTAGGGTCCCCAAATATACAAATAAATGTATGAAAGAGTAATAAAAGTGGGTTAGCAAAATATGACCCCTTTAAGTTTGCATATTTTCTTCTCTTTGGACTTTTTGTGACCCAGTTGATCATTTACCTCCATATTTTTGATAATCTGAAGATCATGCTTCAATAGTTTAGCTATTTCAAGAGCATTTTATTTATCTGAAAGTTTTTTTTCTTCAATGTTTGGCCTCTCACTTCCAATTATATCTTTTTTTTTTTCTTTTTTTTTTTAAACCAATTTTACCAGACATAAAGAAGGTTCCTCACAACATTGCACACCTTAAAATAAAGTGTTAATCATGCTAGGCTCCACCCTCTTTTTATTATGCCACTATATAACACAGTAGAAATAACACATTGAATTCATATAGTCTGGAGTTATCAAATATCATAAAAGTATTCATATGGTCAAAGTACACTCACATAGTGTGATCATTTCAGATCCATAAAATCCAAACACTTCCTTATTCACATACATATCTCTTGGTTTGAAAACCAAAGTCCAAAAGTAGGATCCGTATTGAAATCCAACTGGCCTTGTTGAGTCGCATTTTGTAATAAATGTCCAAAATGTAATAATGTTTTCATTTCATTTTGTAATAAGTTTTTTACATTTTGCAGCAGCAGGGCGCTTTGGTGGTGTGGTATTAAAACTCAAGGAGCTGTTTGGGAAACATTCCAATGTGGTTTATGGCTTGGCTGGCAATTAGACATTTTAGACATGGACAATTTGAAATTATGAATATATTTTGGAAATAGAAATGCAGCTAAATTTATTACAAAATGTGTTGGGGCAGTTTATTACAAAATACGGCTTTATTACAAAATGAAATGAAAAAGTTATTACATTTTGGACATTTATTACCAAATGTTATTACAAAATGTGACTGAACAAGCCTATTGCAAAAACACATATTTAACATCAGTTAATAACAGTCAGGAGCTCTAGTTTTGACCATTCCATAAGACAGCCAATCAATTCATCAGTCGAAGTTTACAGTAATATATAGCACTTAATACAAAGAAGACCAAATTTCTTTACATTTATAAACGTGATCAAATCTCCCATGGATCAGATCAGTAAAATGCTATCATAATAATCTATAAAAACTCACAGTTCCAAATATTTCTCCCTGTAAATGGAAAAATGTTCATGTCATTTTATTGTTTTTACACTAAAACGATAATTTCACAAAAATAGAAGTAACCTGAACAAATATCACATTTTTGAAGTGTCTGAAGAGTAAGTTGACCAATATTGTGCCTGTTATAAAATGTTTGATGTATGTTGTATATATCTACTGTGATCTAAAAATTTTAATTTACATGAGTAAATGAGAAACTGAGACGTAATATTGTTAAAACTGCACATAGTTTTCTTAATACATTTCAGTTTGTTCACATTGTTTTAAAGGATGCAAACATTTTCATGACATAACTACACTTTTTTGCATTAAAACAGAGGAAAGTATGGAGTTGACATCATTTTTATATTATTATTATGTTATTATTTCACTGGTCTGGCCCAGATCAAAGTTGGCTTGATGTGGCCCCTGAACTGAAATGAGTTTGACACCCCTGGTCTAATGAAATACTATAACGTAAAACAGTAAGACACAACACACAGAGTGATAGAAAAAAAACACAGATTTAAAACCAAAGAGTGTGTCAGTACTCAGGGTTAAAAGTCAGACAGGTGTGTCTTTAACCTGGACTGGATTACATTTTGGTGATGATCTGGAAGAGATTCTGGATTCTGGATCACTTTGAAATGTATTCTCCATTTACCGCAATGTAAAAATTTCAAAGTGATCCAGAATCCAGGATCTCTTCCAGATCACCACCAAAATCTAATCATTTGTTCCTTGTGACACTCCTAACATCACATTTTCATCAAGTCCATAACTTTTCGAGTTATCTTGCTAACAGTCAGACAGTCAGACCTTTGCGCTATCACAGTGCTTTTCTAGTTTGAAAATGGGGTTGTCCTCTAAAAAAAAAAAAAAAAAGTAAAAAAAAAAAAAAGGTTTTCTAAAACCTTGGATAAAATGGCAAATGGGAGACTGGACTAAAAGTAGACAAAACTACAGGGTCCAGATTGTTTGGGTGTTTCTTCGTTCTTTGGAAGAAGTCTGACTACAGCATACTTACAAACTGCAAGGAAAGATCCAACACTGATGCAACTGTTAAAGAGCAAGAGCTCACAGTATTAAAGGCCTTTTTGGATGGAATGATGTCCAGAGGACCATTGGTTGGTTTCATCTCCTGGACCACCTTAGTGACACTGACTCAAACACAAAGACAGAAGGGGGCACAGAAGGAATGGAAGAGTCAGCACGATGAGTGTTGTTGTCAATACTCTTCCTGACTGAAGCCACTTTGTGTACAAAATAATGAAGCAACTTTTCACACATCACTTCTGACACATATCATAGTTATTGTGATCAAAATGATCACAGTTGTAATAATTGTGGTTTTGTTTAAATGTGCTCAAAATGTTCAAAAAGTACTTTAAATAGTTTAACCAAGTTTTATTTTGGGGAAAAAAGACTAAAATAATACACGCAATGTACTTTATTTTGACAAAGACATTGAAATATTAACATGTACACATACTATATTTGCATTAAAGATGGCACCTTATGGCCATTAGAGGTAACTGCACTTCATGTAAATTGTAGATACACACCTTTGTTTACATTCCGTGCTTAAAACTAGATCTAGTCTTACAGATTTAAGAACTGGTACAGAAAGAACACTTTCACTGTTTCATGTACCTTATCTAGAAATCAAATATGTATGTAAAAGCAACACTAGCATTTTCAACAAAGTAATGTGGCAGAAACATTATCCACACAAAAACATTGTAATGGAGGAAACATTCTCTGTGCAGGTGCCAAACTGTGCATGCATCCCCAGCAGGAAAATGAGCTGCATGACTGAGTTTTTCAAAGTGCGGTAATTAAACATGGTTTTAATGGCAATTTGAAATGTCAATTCAAGCTGCTGGGAATTTCCCTGTGGTTTATGATTATATCAGTAAGTGTTACATTGTTAAATACTGACATTCATTGCTAATAGATACTAACATTTAACTTCTTTGACTTCCTTCTGCCTACGGGCATGAGTCGAGTCAATCGAGCCAGGCGTTTGGTTTAGGTCTGATGGAATTACACTTAAAATGTACAATTGTGTCCAAAATATGAACGTAGGTGGAGTGAAAGGAGTAGATTTGGTCGTCTTGGCAGGTAAGAGAAACCATCTCAAGTCAGGTGTATAGAGCAGTATTCAAAAAAGCAGTAGCAAACTCACCAGCATTGGATGAAGAGATACAATGGTGGCATGCTGATGATAAGTTTAGATGCGAGAAGGGGAGCTGAGAAGTCAAATAGGATAAGGAAGTGATCCAAGATTCAGGTTTAGGATGTTTCACTGAGGGACACAAGGAGACCATGGGAAATTATGAGATCCAAAGTGTGTGTCCTAGGTGGTGTGTGTGGCCATTAACTGATTAAGTCAAATGAGTTTAAAAGGCAGAGAGAGACTGAGATGGCAAAAACAATACCTGGGTCACCTGAGCATTTAGTACAAACATCTGGAATATTAGCAGATTTTATATCATATTAGCAGGTAGAATGCATTTAATACAGTGCAGCATTCAGTTATTGTGGCTAATATTAACACATCTGCAGTTGTATCTTCAATAGGCAACTGTGTAAATTAGATTTTTTTTTTTTCATAAACTCGATGGAGCACAAGGAAACTGACACATTTGTCCCTGTGCTCCACTAGGATGGAGTTTGTGTCACTCTTTTAAAAGCTTCTCAAGATGGAATCTGAAAAATCATAATCTGACACAATAGGACCAAATCTGTGTCAATGTTGAAGTTTTTTTGTCCTGGTGTTGGTTGAACTTGGTTGATGGCAAGTTTGATTTTAAAACAGTGATTATTAGAAGAAAAATTTAAAGTGATTCTTCCACCAAGGAGAAGCAGAGTTATGTTTTTGCTGCCGTTGATCTGTCTGTGTGGATGTTTGCAAGATAACCCAAAAAGTAACTATTGATGGATTTGGCTGAAATGTTTAGAAAACTTTGAAACTGACACAAGGAACAAATGACTCAATTTTGTTGATGATAGGTGGAGGTGTGTGTATGTGTGTGTGGGGCCACATGTGTGTGTTTCATTCGGTTGGTCCAGGCTCACAGAAGTGAAAAGGAGGTGGAGGCTGATCTGCCTTGGTGGAGTCTGCACTTTTCGAGTGCTTTTATAATTTTTAGCAGTTTGACAAAGATTTGGTTTAAATGCGATTCCTAGCATCTTAGGCGCAACCAAACATCACTTTACTGTCTTACTTTTGCTCTGAATTGCAGTTGTCTTATATTTCAGGTAATTCTGATTGCGTTCAGATCATGATTGATCAGGGAGCTTTGATGGAGGCCCATGACTGTCACTATGGGACACCTCTTCATGTTGCCTGCGCCAAGCAACATTATGACTGCACCAAGGTCCTCCTGAATGCAGGTGAGTCAGCGGCTGTGCTCAAAACTACATACTACATACTTCATTACTCATACTATTCATTCTCTGTACTGCCTCCTCAGCGATCGGACAGTATTCAAAGCGTTTACACTGTAGTATGTTACATGATAACCCACAATGCATTGTGTTACTATCTGAGCAAAAATCAACAGGGTGAAGCTGATTTTACTTGAGCTCTGAACTCTTTAAATACATCAGTTTATTAACTTATTTTCCTTTTTTTAAATAAATCAGGAGAGAAAGTGCCTGTTTAGATGGCGAATGTGGCGTTCATTTATCTAAATACCACATATTTACAATTTTGTTCCAAGGAATTCGGCGAAACGCTAACTAGATGTAGTGAGCAACACACTTCTGGTTATTTCCATAAAATAAAACAGCCCTTTCTCTCTCTTATACAAAAAACACACTGATAAACCAGGGCTTTTACTTTGTAAACAAGAAGTGAATCTACACACAAACTACTAACTTGACACCAGTGTCCATTTTTACATGGGACTACCTGGAAACACTCTGGCTGATGGGGCTCTGGTAGATGTGCAATAAAACGCTGGGTTTGGTGGTGCTGTGACTGCAATTTGCCCTATGTGGGATAAAGTTCTGTCATTATTATTATTATTATTATTATTAACAATGTGGGATACATTTTTCTCATATGCTTACGTGAAAACCTTTTGGATACACAAATGAAGTGCCATATTACAATCTTTTTCTCTCCCGCTCCTATTGCATTCAATGTAATTCACAGCAAAGATTATTCAATTTAATTCAATTTTATTTATAAAGCCCCAAATCACAACAATGTTGTCTCACAGGGCTTTACAAAAACACAATCAACCATAGAAATGGATAAAAACCTCCAAGCGTCCCCTGTTCTTAGAAAAAACTCCAAAACCCAGTGGGAAAGAAGAAATCTTGGGGAGAACAGCAGTGAAGGACAGATCCACTCCCATAGACAGGCAGACTATAGATGAACGTCCATTTGTAGATGAAGGATGGGGGGGCAGGTCCATCCATCAGACAGGTGAGGGTGAGGGAGGAGGTCTGGGGTCACAGGTCAGCACAGGACACAAGTGAGTCACTGCAGATCCTGTTGTCTATGGTTCCTTATGCGGTCACTGCTGAGAGAGCTGCCACAGTGGGGAAAGGAGACACTGGGTGACTAGACATGAACAGACTTGGTATGTAGGCTAGGTTTAAGAAATTACAAATACAGACACGAAAGAGAGAGAGAGAGAGAGAGTTGAGAGATTATGTATGGCAAAGTTTGGATTTTGGGTGATTGTCCTATTATTTATATTTATATCCATCCTGGCAAGAGAGCAGCGGTTAGACGTCACATTACGTTGCATCTTGGGCAATGTCAGTATGAGTAGGAAGCTCATGATGCATTTCTGCCGAATCTGGTATGCATCTGGGAACTTCTTGCATACTTAAAATTGTATATCAGTGTAAACACACTGCATACTTAAAGAGTTAGCACGAGTAGCATGCGGTTTCGAACACAGCCCATGTGTTTTCTGACCAGCTGAGCATATTTTGTACTGAGTCGAATTACGTCCTCTTACTCATGAAGTTTTTTTTCTTATAAGGGGCGAATGTGAATGCTGCCAAGCTACATGAAACGGCTCTTCATCATGCAGCCAAAGCAAAGAACAACAGCTTGATTGAGCTACTTGTGGAGTTTGGAGGGAATGTGTACGCCAGAGACAACATGAACAGAAAACCCATCCACTACACCAGTCAAGGGTCACCCTCATATCTCTGTCTCAGTTTTTATGAGAGTAAGTTTGTCAACAGAAGTTTGTGTCATATTGTTGCTCTTTGACACCAGGAATGTCATAAGTAAACAATACAAATATTTGAAATAATAAGTTACACAAATGTATTATTTAAGCATTAGACACCTAGGACAGTTTTTGTCTCACTTGTACTTAGTTTATGTAGTGTTTCTCTCGTAAAACATCAGACTTTAAGACAACCTCAAGATTCAGGGGTGCTCAATCCTGGTCCTCGAGAGCTACTATCCTGCATGTTTTAGATGTATTCCTCTTCTAACACACCTGATTCAAATGATAAACCTCTCATCAAGCTCTGCAGAAGCTTGATAATGACCGTCAGGTGTGTTGGAAGATGGATACATCGAAAACATGCAGGATAGTAGCTCTCGAGGACCGGGATTGAGCACCCCTGACCAGATCATTTAAAGTCACAAATGTCCTTTTGCTTTGTCTGAGCCTGGATGAATTAATCAGACATGTTTGTCATTTTAAACTGCAGTGTATTTGTTGTTGTTTTTTCCCATAAGACTTTGGATGTGATAGACTTTCAAATTAGTTTTTTGGTCTACACCTAACCATTCCCAAGCAGTTTGCAGTCTTTGCTGTCTTAAATTAATGGAGCAGAGTGTTGGAGCTTTAATACATTCACTATAAGGCATCTGAATGTGCAAAGAAAGTCAAAGTATGTGGTACCACTAGAATGCTGAGAAGTTCCACTTTATCTGACTTGTTAAATAATGTGGGGAAGATTAAGATTCAGATTAATAGTCAATTCAGCAATGGATGGTGGTCTCCATGTCTGCTGCTGAAATGAGGGGGACAGCTGCTAAACAAATTCACTCATTCAAATCATACATGATGAAAAACAATGGATAAAGCATGGGTCTTCAATTGGCCTCAAAAACCTGTAAATGTAGGTTAGTTCTCCTGTCAGTGCCCTGGACCAGAATTCATTATAAGTGTAGTGTTTCTAATGTGCTGATGCTAATGGTAGGTGCTGTGTAAACTGAAGATTGCAAAGTTCTCTACAAGGAAAATAAATTGAGTTAACTTTGACCTTTCCTCAGATAGATAGATAGATAGATAGATAGATAGATAGATAGATAGATAGATAGATAGATAGATAGATAGATAGATAGATAGATAGATAGATAGATAGATAGATAGATAGATAGATAGATAGATAGATAGATTAATAATAATAAATTAGTAATAAAAGATGTAAGTAATGCATGAACGTATAGTTGTGAAAATTAACAACACTAAATAATATTATATAAAACATTTTACAGACAGCATAACAATGAGCACAGAAAACACTGGTCTACAAGTAAAATGTTTCCAGAATAAAACTAATGAAATGTTCCCACATGTGTGTTAGTGATACAGAAAACTCAAGTCTTAAATGCTGGTTGGCTCAAGTTTCCAAAATAAGTCTGGGGTCAAAATGTGACATTTTTAGAATGAACAAGATAGTAGGTTTTAGTCCAAAGGAATATTGTTCTCAGATCTACTTCAAAACATCGTCTGCACATTATGATACATTCACTTTTTTGTAGTTGAATATTTACAAATCCATTGTATACATGTACATAAACCACCATATATGTAGAATAACACACCATCATATATATTAAAAACATGAACTAACCAGCATTTTTGTCATTTATTTTCTGATTCATCTTATTAAAGTATGTAAGATTTAACACATGTAATGTCTGAAGCAGATACTTTCTCTAAACTGTAGAGCAGTGTAATCTTATCTCCATCTTCTTGTCCTTAGATACACCGCTGAGTCTGCAGCAGATGAGCAGAGTGGCTCTACGGAAGTCTCTTGGTAAAAGAGCAGCTGACATTGTCTCTAAGTTGGAGTTGCCCAACCGGATAATACAATTTCTTTGCTACACGCCACCGGAAGTTTTTGAACTTTAAGACGCAGCTCATAGAGCGCTAAACGCACGGCGGGTTAGTCTCTGGGCGACGTTGTTCTGATCCGATGGGTGGAACATGGAAGCGTCACATTGGCAGATCAAGTTGGAGAACAGAGATTGGCTACATTTAAACAAGCAACCTGTTTACAAGTAAATAAACATCTAATTTGCTTCATGTATAGATACATTAAGATATTTTTATTTTCTTATATTTATTTTTAGCACAAGTTCCACAAGATGCTTTCAATCCAATATTTATGCCCCCTTCAATAATGTGATGCTTCATACTTCACTTTATCACTAGCTTATTGTACTGAGGTCCTGCCCCTTCCTCATGTGCTCCATGGGACCTTACTTATCCCAAAAATTACATTACTGTCAATGGTGAGTCACTTCTGGTGCCTTTGAATGCATCGTGCATCACTTGCATATGTGATGTTTAGTAAGGGATAATGTATTACACACGCGTTACTATCAGAAAAATATTTCCAGACGAGGCCGAACATAATAATAGAATAATCAATTTAAAAGATAATTTTACAAGTGAAGAAAATTGCATTTTATAGTTTATTCTACGTCATTGGTTACTGTCTACAAATCTGAATGTGTACAGATTCAACATCACCAGATTTTTCTTTTAATACTTTTTACTTCACACTTGATGTTTAGGGTAAAAACGTGCCAAGGGGTCTGTTTTAATGTTAGTGATGTGTACTGGGTGACAATGGATGCGGTCCATTGAGGTGTTTAGCACAGAATTAAAATGTTTAATTTCTCTTTAAGACATACTGCTGCTCAAATTATCTTTTAACCCTTTAACACCTGAGACTTTAACTGTTCCAAATTTTAACAGTCAAAAATGAATAAAGTAAGTAACAAAATGGACAATAACAGCCAAAAATGTATAATAAAACCAACTAAATAATAAGTAAACCCAAAAAGATCTGGTTCAGGAGCGCTACCTGGACTCCAATAAGTAATAATTAGAGGTGCTCTTTGGATGGGAAAACTAAGAGTATGACAAAAAGAGAAAATTCCAAGGCACTCTCTTATATGTGAAAAATAAAAAAGCCTTTATTACGTTGGCTTGGTTACAAAATGTTTTGGCATCCAAGCCTTCATCAGGGAGTCAAACAAGTAAGTAACATGAACAAAATAAGACACAAATGGCACAAAAGTGAAGAAAAATAATAAAATACAATATTACATGTAGAAATATAAAACAAAATATGGAAGAAAATGAACAAAAACGAATAAATATTTACAAAATAATAACCTAACTTAGTTAAAAAAAACTAAAATGAAGTATAAATAAATAATATTGTAATTTGGTTTGGGTATTTTTAGTTTTGGCTTTTTCTTTTTTCTAAATTAGTTGCTTTTTGACACCTGTTTATTTTCATATATCAAATCCATGAAAAAAACTAGTAAGTAAAATAAGTAAGTAAAGTAGTAAAGTAGTAAGTAAAAACTGTAATTATTTTCTGAATATTGAAACTAAACGTGTCATCGCTGACGCATCAGAGGTCAAAGGGCTAACATGACAGCAATCATTTTTGTTATGTTACAATTTAAACACAATCAAAAATGTATTTCGTTCGTTACTGAATAAAGATTATGTTTTTTTTCAACATTGTAAGTACCATTGGGCCAAGTGGAAGGGACGGGGCTTCAAACTCAAGAGGTCAACTTTCTGAGCTAAAATAAGACACTACATTACTAATTCAGTTGCATCACTATTAAATCGATCATTAATTTATTGTTGTTCAGGTAAATGTTAGTTCTCTTTCACTATGGAATGTATTCACATGGTAAAGTCCGCACCAGAACCTTTTTTGCCTTTTCACACTGTACTTATAATCCGGACTTTATTTACAGTCTCCATTCACACTGTATTGAATCAAGTGGACCAACGGACTTTAGAACGTCATGTCGTCAATGCGTGTACAGTGTGCGTCTCTCTATACTCGACCGTGATTGGTTAGTAGATGAGCGCGCTTCACTGTTGCAGGAAATGCTCCCAGATAATGGACCCAGTTACTAGTTTAATAATTTTTGCCCTATTTTGGCAATGTTGCCAACTCTCGTACCAGTGTTCCCACCAGCGGCTTGTCTCCAATTCAGTCTTTATAGTATCATCCGACCAAATTTCAACGAAATACCTGGTTTTCTCGTCTCCCCATGTATTGCCGCGACGTTGGACGTTGACTCGATTCCGCGCACGTGACTGTGACGTAATTGGTCCGATAGTCCGGACTTTCCTAAACAGACGTTTCACACTGTGCACCAGCGAACCTTGGTCCGGACTGAGACTACCTCCTCAGCTCAGACCAAAGACTCGGTATTTAGCCCGGACCAAGGTTTGGGGGAGGTTTCACACTTGTCAATAAGGATCTAACTTTCTTGGAAAGTCCGGATTTTCTGAGTGCTATGTGAATAGGCCCTTAGATCTTGAAATTAGTTCACTAGAAATTTAAATCTTATTGTCTATATTCTATTACAATTTATTTTGAATGTACATTTGTAAATATTACTGATGGTTCTACCTCAATACAATGCGTGTAAATAAATAGTTTACTAATGAGACATTCTCTGGTGTTTTCATTTCACTTTGTTTCTTGAATTTGGGATGAGGAAACAAACTGAGCTTATTTTACTGTCAGGATCTGACTATGAAAAGATTCAGCAATAATTTAATATGTGGTTTAATTTTTATGATTAAAGCAGAAGAATTTCAAAGTTGAAGAATGTTTACATCAACAGAGTCATGAAACACAGCTCTCCTGGGACAAACTGTTTAAACCAGACATTATTTGGACCTCACTACCCACCCATTCCTCTGTGGTGTGGGCACCTGGTATGCACCAACCAGGCGCAAACAATGCCGTACATCGCTGTTAATATGAGCACAACACGGAGACATTTCCAGCTCCACCACTGCTCAGTACTCAAATCAACAACTACTCAAAACCACACAACACTGACAAATACATTCACACCTCAACTTCCACAGCCAAATGAATTATCCAGTTCTTAAAGTGACAGTACTTATTTTTAGTCTATGTATAACAGATAATCTATGCATATGAATTGTAATTATTTCAACTGTCATATATAATATTCATCATTTTAATCATGAAATATACTTATCTATGAAATCAAATTCAATTATGTATCCTTTTAAACATTAATTCCCAAATATATCAACATAGTGTAAGTCAGAGGTGGGTAAATCCAGGTTCATCAAGTCAAAGTCTAACCACGTATTGATTCAAACCTGTTCACTGAACACAGGTGATTCCACTAATGATCCCATTTATCTGGATGAGGCTTGTGTTCATCACAATGGACTGGTTCAATGAACAGGTTTGAACCAATACATGGTCGGATTTTGACTTGATGGACCTGGAATTACCCACCTCTGGTGTAAGTCTACTTTGGCAGCTACACTGTTTGCACTATTTTCAGTTTGTATTGAAAGAGAAGTGCTTTTTGTTTTGCACATATTGTTTGCACTTGGAAAAAAAGGAGAAATATATAATTTTGTTTATTTTATTTTAGCTTTTATAACATTTTATTTTAGTTTCAATTTGTAGAGGGATAAGTTCTTTACAAGTTAATGCTCATAGTTATAAAATCCATGTGCAACTCAGTTAAATAAGTCTGTTGTCCATTCATGTAATAAAGCGTAAAGCGCTTTGAGCACCATGAAGGTGGAAAAGCGCTATATAAGCACAGTCCATTTACCATTTAATTTGTAATTTAGTTTTCTTAAAATCCCGTTTCGATCTCATGAATCAAATCTCGTGTCTCGTCTCGTGAGTTGAGTGTCTCGTCACACCCCTACAGAATACTCTTTTTTTTTTTCAAACTAGACAAATGTGACAAATGTGTGTGAAAAATAAGTCATGAATCAGAAATTGTGACTTACTATATCATAATTTTGACTTTTTATCTCACGATTTAGATTTTTTTCTCATGCTTTAAAAAAATATATATATATATAATGCATCTGCAAAACTGCAAGACACACATAATCTTATTATATAAGACTTTTTTTTGCTTACTAAACAAAATCTGCCAAAGGAAATGAAAATTATCTTAAGAATTCTTGAAGAAAGATTTTCAACATCTAAAAACAAGTTCTTATATCTTATTGAAAAGTTACTCTTTAGGTAATTATGTCTTGTATGATGATATATTTTAACTAGAAATAAGAAAAATACACTTGATAAGATTGATTCCCATTGCATTAGAACCCTTATAGAATTCACAACCTTTAACATGTATTTGAACTGAAATTATTGCGTAACTGACTTTGACTTCCCCTCAGAGGACATTTGTAGATGTCATCTTACATTTCCCTTATGTCGCAACAGGCTGCCAACAATAAAATAAAATGGCTGAAGGGCCAAAGTACAACTGATATCACCTTATTTACAACCTCACAGTAAATTGTACTCAGAACACAATTCCAACACAAACTAGTGATTTTATTTTTCTGATAAAATCATTCAACTGAATACAAATATAGATCCTTTTGAATCGTCAGTCTTCTTGCTCATGTTTTGCTCTTTATCTTAATCAGAATTTGCTGGAAACTTTTCAGACTTCTCAGTTACTTCCTTTTTTCTTGATCCCACAGATAACACTTAACAGCACATAACCACATTTAAACTGATCATCACTGACATGGATTACATCTGAACACGGCTGCAAAACATAATCTCAAGAGCTATAAATGGTCGAACAATGTTTCACTTGGGTAGCAGACACATAAAAGCCTAACTCCACAGACATATAGATGTGTTGTAAACATACACTGAAGTCACAACATAACTTTTGTAAACTAATGACACCATTGAAAAAGACAGGACAAAACATTTGGACGGAAATGATCAGGGAAGCTTTTTTTCAGTGCGGCTACGGACGAAGCAAAACGACTAAACAGTGGTTGCGTGAGAAATCCTGACGGAGCGCCGACATGTGATCCAACAAGGCACATGTCTGTGCTCATGCCCTTTGTTCAGAGTAAGTGTCTACACTCCAGTCTCCTTCCTCTGTAGGGAGCCGTTTAACTTCTGCTCCAGTCTGGTTTTGGACAGCGTCTGAGGCCTGAGTGTTGGGCCTGAGGTAGGTGGGCAGTTCTCATTCGTCCCTTGCGCATGAACAGTGGCTGAGAGAGTGGAGGAGCGGCGCGTGGTTCTGAGGGGCTGTCCCTGAGGTGGAGGTGGTGCCCCCTGCAGCTGGGTAATGGCAGTGCGGAGACAGTTGAGCCACTGCTGTTTGTGGTACACGTCATTAACGTGGAGGGTGTGGGAGTGGCCGTGAGTCGGATCCAAAAAGCTCACACGGAAAACATTCTTAGCTGTAAAACAAACAAAGACAATATTCAGTCCCACCCTTCAAATAATAACTATGCCAATGGTTTTTTTTCCCCCCTTTAGGGCAGAGGTGTCAAACATATGGCCCGGGGGCCAAAATCGGCCTGCCAATGGGTCTGATCTGGCCCCTGGGATGAATTTGTAAAATGCAAAAATGACACAAAAGGTATTAATAATTAAGGAAGTTAAAATCGTTCAACATTAAATTAATCTAAAATGGATCAGACCATAATCATCATAAACAAAAGTTAAAAATGCACATTTTCTTCTTTGTTTTAGTGTAAAAAGAAGGGAATAAATAAATAAATAAATATCAGCCTGTCACAAAACAATGTGAATAACATGAACTGTATGTGGAATTTTACCAACATTGTTTTATTTGTATTTACTTAACCTTTATTGAACCAGGCAAGTCATTAAGAACAGATTGTTCTTTGCAATGACGGCTTGTCAATAGACCAGAGTCACTTAAGGGGAAAGGGTAGAGGGCTGCAAACTAAAAACAGATAAAAAATTTCACATAAAATGATGGTTAATTATTGTGAAGGTTACTAAATGTTGTGTGTATGTGTAAATCCACTATTATCTTTAAGTTGTGATGCACATGTATAAATGATAAAGTGCAATATTGCATTTATTTTCCTTAAAAATGTTTAGGTTCTTAAAATTTGTTCATGTTATGTTCAATAACAGATTGTAAATATGAACATTTTCATGATGGAATTTCACTAATTTTGCTCAAAAGGACAGAGTAAACAACTCCATTGACATTATTTATAAATTTTTATCCTATTATTGTACTGGTCCAGCCCACTTTATACCATATTAGGCTGAATGTGGCCCCTGAACTAAAATGAGTTTGACACCCCTGCTTTAGGGTGTTTGGTTTAACTTGATTTTAACCATAAGTATCTTCATGTTGAACAGATCTTTTATCATAATAGTTGTGAAAATACTGCCACTTGATGTTCTGACCCTAAAGAAAATGTTTACAACCACAAATAACTGTTTTACGTTTTCTTTTATATCTTGTTGAGTAAAAAGTCAGATTATGCTCATTTTTGTTTTCCTTTTTATTTAATGAATGAAGAAATTGATTAAAATGAGCAGAAAACCAGACACTGCGGGTGTTTCTGCATCTTCTACAAATATAGAAGAACAAAGTCTGTGTTCGTGCTAAATGGAACTTCAAGTAGGGATGGTGCTCTTTGGTGACAGGCTTAATCCATTTCAAAAACATCAAATTTCCAAGGCACTCATCCACTACACATTTTAAAAAGACTTTATTTTATGAGCTAATCATGATAAAAAAAAAAAAAAATAATACTACGCAGGAAGTCGTCAAATGAGCGCTTTGTAATTTTCATGTTTTTGAAATCTTATACAAATCATTTAAAACCACAACTAACTGCCTGGTTTGACACAGCACCAAAATTAGCCTTGAGTGTGTAATTTTAATTTAACACCAGAAACACTTGTCAGCACCATAAATTCTGGTTAAAGGCAAATGTAGGTTAACCTAATTTTGTGTTAATAATGGCTGGAATCAAATTGTATACAGGCCTAAGCTGTAGCTCGTCTATAACAGCGGGACATTTAGGCCTTTACCATCCACGGCCAGGTTTGGAAAATAATTTGGTGTAAATGCTGACTATTAGTGTTTCACATTGATTAGGTTGTTTAGAATAAACCAGGTGTGAAAAGTATCAAAAGTTCTATTTTTAATAGAATTAAGTATTCACATTTCCAATGAATCCCCAGTAAATAAAGTCAACAGTTGTATTGATGGAAAATAAATAAATAGTTTGCTGCCACTCAGCCAAATGAGAACCTTTTTCTCCATTGGTGAAAGCCCCTCTGAAGGAGCCCCCCATGCGGATCTCTCCATCCTGCAGGTCCTCCAGAGCCAGGTCCCGCACTGGGATAGGTTGACGATACACCTGGAAGCAGCTCCTCTCGTTACGTGTGACAGATCGGGTCAAAACCAGCAGCTCAGAGAACAGGAACACGTGCAGCCTCTGTCAAATAACAGGCATCTTTTTAGACAAGGTGTTTGGTAAATGATGAGTGTGTCGGTATCTAACCACTGTCAACAAATAACATTAAAGTTAATCCATTAGCAGTAGGGCTGTACATGTATAACATTTCCATGGCTGACACATTTTCACAATTCCATTGGATCCTGATAGATATTCTAGTGCCACGGTTCTCAAACTGGGGTCCGCGGACCCCTAGGGGGACGTGGCGCATGTCCAGGGGGTACGTGAAAATATTCACGTTTTTTTTTTTTTTTTTTTGCTGTTTTATTTTGAAATGCGGAAGTTTTATTTTGTAGCGAGCGGGCGGAAGTAACAGCGCTGTTTGACGCTAGCTTGACTAAATTGAGACGGAGCGAGTCACAGGCTATTTTTAGCCACCCTGCAGCGAACATGGATCGATTTTTGTGTCCGCCAAGTTCCTCAAGAAGTGGTAAAAGAAATGACAATGAAAATGACAAAAACAAACGCCCTAACCCTAAAAAGAGAAAGTACATTGATAGTTATATTGAGTTTGACAAGCTCATCCCTCTCATTAAGTCTCTGTCTGTCTGTCTGTCACACACACACACACGGTTTTGTGTGTCTTTTGTTCCGTTTATTATTTTAAAATTATTTAAAATTGTTGTTTCTGAAGTGCTCATTTATATTATAATACCTGAAAATGTCGCTGGTTTGCACAAAAGCACTATTAAAAAAGGTTATAATTGTTTCATAATAATCATTGTTGAAGTGTTTTTTTTTTATCATTTTCAGTATCGCGAGGATGAGGGGGGACATGGAAAAATTTCACCCCTCCAAGGGGGACCTGGGCCAAAAAAGTTTGAGAACCCCTGTTCTAGTGTATGATAGATATTGACTGGATCAATGAATATCAGTCAGTCTTCTTTATATGTGGCGCTTTCTCCGATATCATGCGCATCAAGTCAAGACAAGATGATGTCAATTTCACTTCTTCATTTTCTGAACCTGCTCTATCCTCACTAGGGTCACAGGGGTCACTGGAGCCTATGCCAGCTGCTTAGGCCTGCTACACTCTGGAGATGTCGCCAGTTCATCGCAGGGATGACAATGTACATTTTATGCTAATAACATGACACATGATGACACTTCAATCCAATAAATGGACTGCATTTATATAGCGCTTTTCCACCTTCATGGTGCTCAAAACGCTTTACATTAGCCTCACATTCACCCATTCACACACACACACTCATACACCAGTAGGTTTCTATGGTTTAAGGTCAGTCCTACTGGGGGCCTAAGTGAGGGTTCAGTGTCTTGCCCAAGGACACTTCGACATGTGGACAGCCAGAGCTGGGACGCGAACCGCCAACCTCCTGGTCATTGGGTGACCCACTCTACCAACTGAACCACAGAACTCGTTGTGATTGGAAGTTGTAAGTGAAGTCTTTACATGAACACTGATCAGACAAATTTAAGTTTACTTGCTGAAAATATTTAACCACAATGTGACTTTTATGATGCGAAAAGTTATTTTGCCTTTTTGTGTTTTCTGTATGTATGAGAATACTGCTTTGTTTAAAGGGATAGTTCTGTATTTTTCATACTAATTTGTATTGGATCACCAACATTACTCTGGTGTACCCACAGTGACTTACCCCCATCAGTGTCCTGTGGGTAGAGTTCTGCTGTGGTACAGCTGTTCGCCTGCACGTAGCAGCCACAAACACTGCCGAACAACTGATGAAAGTAGTTTGCTAAGGCACACAGCTGTTAGCAGTGACAATGTGCATTGATCACTATTGAGAGAAAGTAGCTCCAAGCAAATATGAGGTGTGAGTTTTTGTTCCGTGATGATTTTGTTATACAAATGAACCACTCATTCGAACACATACTGTTTTGTTGACCCCAGGAAACCTGCTGGGACTACTTTCGCTTTGACCAAAACCGGATGAGAACTTGGCTCACAGGACACTGTCGGGGGTAAGTCACTGTGGGTGCACCTGAGTAAAGACACTGATCCCATACAGATTCATATGGAAAATATCAAACTATCCCTTTAATATTTCATTTACATAAAATAATTTATAATAAATGGAACACATTTTCAATGTAAATTCAGTTAATTATTTGTAATGTAACATTTCATATCCATCCATCACATGTATGTTCTAAAACGCAAACTCTATATGATTCAGGCAGAACTGATAATTGTTGCATACATTTATATATGCTTTTTGGGTTAATGTTGCACTTTAATTAATAAATGTTGTTATGTCTTTAACACTTGGTCAAGGCAGATGGTCCTCCTCCAGGAGTCAGGGTCTGCGCATGGTTTCTGCTGTTAAAAGCAAGTTTTCATCTCCAGTCACAGGTCACAAGTGTTTGCTCCTGGAGGATTATGTTGGCTTTCTGTAAATTGTCTGGTTTTGAAACGGCTCGATATATTAAATGTATGTGTCAACTTTTGTTATGATGTGGTGCTATATAAATCAAATTCAAAAGATTTAATGAAAAAAAACGTTGCAACCTCTTTAACTCGTCCATCCTAGTAACTCATTGTGTGATTTATTGTTAGTGGGGTTTTTTTTTTTATTTTGAACAGGCTAGTATTTTTTGATCATTGTTTTTCTAACAATACAGTCCATGTACACACAGGCAGTACCTTCTAACACTAATTCAAACTACAACGGGCCAATATATTGTTTGAGCATTGACATCACAACATACGTGTGCGCAATAGTCACATGACAGGTCCTACAATGTAGGAGGCAAATGAGCTCAACAATTTCTCATCTAATTTCAATAGAACCTGACACACACTGAGCACATCACAAACATTCTGAACCAGTTTGGAGTGAGTCACTGGTAACAAGACTGAAAAATTAGCAACAAATAAGAGAAAAATCACTGAAAATGAAGGTTTGGTGCCAGAAAGACAAGCAACATAAATTATGTGGAATTATTTCTTTTTAAAATTTATTTATTTGTATTTTTGTTTAAATGTCTCGCCTTGTCATCTGAATCTGCTTTATCCTCACTAGGGTCACAGGGTCACTGGAGGCCTAATCCAATGGGTGAAGGCCTGTATGAGTCGCCAGTTCATCTCAGGGCTGGTTTAAATGTATATATTTATTACATTTTTAATTGATTTGTATTTAGTTTTTAATTAATTAATCAATTTTAAAATTTTATTTATTTATTTTACAAGAAGGATGATACTGAAACGTATGTTCTGTGTCTAACACTAATCTGTTTGACCATTTGCGTCGGCAGCACACAGCTGTTTTATACTCCCGAGGATTTTCATATCGCGATATGCTGTATATTATAGAGTTAAAAAAATGTGCAATGTCATTTTTTTCTTATATCGTGCAGCCCTAATTCAAACACAGACTTAAAGCATGAATATTACCTAGCACTGAGAAAACTTTGAACAAAAATGAAGGTCTACAGTGCTACATAAAGAGCTGCAAGCAACCAGCATTTTCACATCTGGACTTTCAGCCGTTTTGAAATATCCCAGATATTGCTAGAGTTGTGTTTTGATTAAATATATGTAGGAATGCGACTGTAATTCTTACCAAGCCACTCTTGTTGCGCAGCTCCCCGTGACACAGCAGGGTCTTACAGTTGTCGATAAGAGGGTCCCGCTGCTTGTCATCCAGATACTCCAGTTTATCTATGTAGTACTGGCACTCCGACTCCCCTTTCCTCACATTGATGTTCGACAGAATAGCTTGAATTATACTGATCTGGATTTTTAGAGGAGAAATTTGAGCAAGTTATTTATTTAAACTGACATATGCAGAGTACGACTAATGAATGAAAATGTCAAGCTGCCAACATGTGGATTATTAGACTTCATGGTAAAATGTGTAATGTCGTGAACATACAGCTTTTTCCAGGTTGACAACGTCTGGGTGATCAGATGGAGTGTGTCGGAGGATCTCTCGTAGGAGCAGTGGGTATTTCACCAAGCGGGAACGTGGGATGTCAAGGAAACTCCAGAGATCCAGTTTCCTGCTGAACGGAGACTCCAGACAGCGCTGCAGGAAATCCTGAACTCGCCTGTCCTGCTTCTTCTTGTCAAGCAGAGCTTTGGCTGCAAGCTGGTTGCTGCAATAGTCTTTGTAGGCATTCAGACCAGGCAGCTGGGAAGACACATAAACAAACTGTTTTACAACCTGGAAATAAGTGACCCTTCCACAACCGATTCGTGTTTCAAGGAGGGGCCGTATCTAAAATCCTTGCATGTGATTAGATGAAGAATCTGTCCGTCATCTTGACTAACTCGGGGCTACTGAACACTAGCTGCCAACATCCGTTGCGGATGTGGTTGTCTTTTCTTCCTCTCAGTTCCTTTGCTGTCAGCCCAAGTTTACCAGCCTCTTTGACTACCAACGCAACCAGGGGGGTACCACAATAACCATGGGCTTCTCCACTTGTCCTATTTCTTTATCCACCTGTGGAGCCATCTGATAGATCAAACTCTTGCCAAACCCGGTCAGAAGAAGAGCAAAAATCTCATTGCCATCAACAAACACTTCCAAACCGTCCTCTGTTCATCTCTTAAGGAATGAACATGTGGTAGACAAAACAGTGGAAATAGCCGAGTCTATATGAACCCTCGGATACCTAACGCACGCTGCCATTGTTGTGTATCTGAAAAGACTACACTGCCGTTGCTTCTGCTTTACGTCACACCAGCCACAACACCGCTGGGTAATCCCAGCCTGCAACACTGATTGGCTCCTTCGTTTTGAAGAAAACCTGAACCTCACAGCACTCAGATGGTTGCATGAGTGTAGTGAAATGCAGCCACATGACATGTGTCAAGTTATGGTCACACTTGTGCAACCTCAAATATTTTTTGTCGCAATTTTGAGAAATTTGGTTGCATGTACACCCAAATTGATTGCAGTCTCGAGCTCCGTCACACCCTATAGAGAGCAGATGTGAGCAAACAGCCACTTCTAAACGATGACAATTTTTTAAAAATGTGACGTTGTCTGACAAAACAAGGGATGGTAGTGAAATGGCATAATAATTAGCCAGGTTTATGATTATGGAATAGTAATAATAGTAATAAGTAATAGTAATAATTTTCCTGGCCATGATCAACAATGTTTGAGGATCATGTGTTAAACAAACATGTATATTTATCAAACATACCCAATCTGTTACTATCTGTCCTATCTGAGCCACTGTTCCATCAGCTCCAGTCCCTTGTGTCAGCTTCATTAAAAGATCTGAAAAGGGGAAAAATAATAAACACACATGAAGCTTGCAAGAAAAATACACAAATAATTACATTAAAGGGGACATATCATGGCCATTTTCCGCAGAGGTCTCTGTGACCAGTACGTGTGGTTAGCTGAGTTGGTGGGATGGGGTGAAGTCTTCAAATGAATCTATGCATGTGAGATATGAAGCATAAGAAAATCCAAAACTGAGTATTGTCGTCCCCCTCCAACAAGAAAAGGATCAGGAGAAAAGGAGAAGAGTGGATGGTTTTTGTTCATAATTTAAGGGTCTCCTCACACACAGACAACACATATTTGTGTTGGAGAAACATTAAAAAGCGCATTTTGCATGATGTGTCCCCTTTAAATTAAATGAACGCATATCTTAAGCAGTGAAAAGTTACCCTCATGTAAGGGGATGTATGCATCCAGATCCCCAAAAATGTGAGCCAATTCCTCCTCTGTCATGATTGAGAGCTTCAGCATCGGATCATGGTAAGCCTGGATGACAAAAAAACAATGGAATAACTACAACCAAAAAAAAAAAAAAAAGGCAGAAATGATTTGGTTCCTGTGAAGAATATATTGAGGTAGATATTTCTGACCTTCCTTGCAAGTTGGAGATCCTCGATAAGGTCCTGCTCCCCTCTGTAAAGTTCATAAATAGCCTGCAGGGAAGAATATTAACCATGAGAAACCATTACGCATCATGTTTTTACTCTTGAAGCTGACCGTTTTCAGAACCTCTTGTCTCTTGATCTCTTTGGTGGAGAATGTGCTCTTTTGGTGAACGTCCAGCGTCTCGGACCACAGTGTGCTGTTTCTCCGTTTGGTTGGGGTGGGACCTGCTGCCTTGCTAGTGGCTCTAAGGGACATCCCTGGTGACTTGGAATCACCACGTAATGACATGGACTAGAAAACACAATTTAACACGACCTTTAGATGTACGTCACTGGATTGGAATTATCACAAGATGGGGGATAGTTTGTAGGGCACATACCTGGATGGTCTGACCAAAACGGCGAACTGCTCCGTTCTTTGAGGGTGAAATCAGGTTGACAAGAGAAGAAACTTTGGCCAATGGTCGCACACGCTTGTTATTAGGTTCCTAAAAAGAAGACAATTATCCTTGGTTACATTTGATTGTTGTGAGATAAAACTGCAAAAGTAAATTACTTTAATAAATGTATTTGTTCAATACCTGTTAAAAGTTATTACTAAACAGTGGGAGCAGTAGTAGCAGTGTGTCATATCAGGGATAACATTTACTGTACAACAGACAAATATCATACAACACCAACTAAGATCGAACATCACAGCTAAATACGCCAGTCGGTATTCAGATGAAACCACCTGGACACTGGTCAAATAATGAACTACAATCATCTGACGAATACTAGATTAAACTGATAAAATTCTGTGTCGAGTAATAAAAACACACCCTTGAGGCAGTAAACAAAACAAACCTAAATGGCACAAACAACTGGGATTAGGGCGGTAGGGTGGTACAGTGGGTAGCACTCATGCCTCACAGCAAGAAGGACCCTGGTTCTATTCCCACACCAGACCTTTCTGTGTGGAGTTTGCATGTTCTCCTCGTGTCTGTGTGGGTTTTCTCCAGGTACTCCGCTTTCCTCCCACCATTCAAACACATGCACTGATAGGTTAATCTAAATTGCCCATAGGTGTGAATGTGAGAGTGTTTGTCTATATATGTTCAGCCCTCAGATGAACTGGAGACTCATACAGGGTGTACCCCGTCTTCACCCATTAGTAGCTGGATTAGGCCCCGAGCGACCCCCATGACCCTATTGAGGATGAAGTGGGTTCAGATGACCGGACAATGTAATTAGTAATGTGTTCCTCAAAGTTTAAATTACTATCAAAGATAACACCGAGATTTCGTCAAACAATCGACACGTCACAATTCAGAAGTAGGTAGCAGCATTTGTTTTGAGATGTTGTGTGGACCAATAACAACAATTTCTGACTTATTCCGAGTTGAGTTATGAAAAAATTACAAGACACCCAATTTTTACTATCACACAGAGGGTTTCACAGGGACATGAAGCTATATACCAAACAACTCTGAACATATTAACACATCCCAATTTGTCCTAAATGTCATGTTTAAGTTTATATACAGAATTTCATATTCCATTGGAGAATATTTCATACCCAGATCATTCAAGAAACTGCACTTAGAATAATATAGTCAGCAAATAAAATGTACAGACTCGTGTTTCATTGCTTCTCATTTGATTTAGGGTTTTCTTTTCTTATTTTCACTAAACATTTAATAAAATATAACCTACTAATATATACATCAGAAAACATGTAGTTATCAATTGTATGTAGTCAAATATAGCATATATAAAAGCCTATGAATCTGAAGTTGTTTTTTTTTGAGTAGCTGTTAGTCTTTCCATTACGGTTTCAAACCAAATAAATGAAAATTAAATGAATGAATGAATAAATCAAAGTACTGCTGTGCAATAATGAAGCATTTATAATTATCAACTGTTACAGTATCAATGCACACTGCGTTTATTTCACCACTATTTGCTAAAGACACTCCCTGTGCCAGTCTGAGGCATGGCGGGATTATCCTGAGCCCATAACACACCAGATCATACAGATCTGTCTGTGCAGAAAACTTGAGTCACATAGAGGATTATGACCTGTACCCAGTAACATCACCTGCCCTGGTTCTCACCTTCAGGTCAAAGCTGGACAAGCTGACTGTGTCATCATCCTTCTCTTTGCGCTTTCTCTTCTGTAAGATGAGGACAAAACACAATCTTTCAATACTTCCAAATGACGTGATGTATTAGATGTATGGATCACAAAAGCTTATTTTTATACTTTTAACAAACTAATGTTATGTGAGGGTCTAATCAATGCAGTTTCATGAGGTTTCTATAGTGACTCACTAGACTGAAGTCCCATGGTGTTCCTGGGGTGAGAAAGGTGAAGGAGCTTCCTCTCTGCAGTGGAGGTCTACAAGAAATGTGACAAATATACAATAAGTCAGTAAATTAACTTAGTAATTCAGTTAAAAAAATGGGTTTTGTCTGCAAAAAGTTTTAAATCAGCAAGTTCACACCAACCTGTCTTTTTTTTTTAAAAAAAAGGTTTTTAAATATTTTACATTATACACCGATGAGATCATTTAGATTTTTTTTTACAGTAATGTATAGGGTCTGTTGGTTTGTAGAGGACATTGGTCCAGCTTTAAAGAGTTAGGCATTCTTGAGAAGACACAATTTTGAAAAAGCTAGACATTCAAAAATCTCCTGGACAAAAGTTGCCAAACTTAATTTTACATGAATATTTTGATATAGCTGCTGCCATGAATGTTTTGGGTATTGTACATAAGACTCAAAAATTGAGAAAACCCCCAAAACATACATATTGAATATATAAAAAATGTTTTGGCTGAAACTGGACTCACTTCTGCCTGTTTGAATGAATAGTGATTCAAATGTTGAACATTGTTCTTATTTCTCATTTCACCAAACCTGAAAATCTGTTTAGAACTATAGTGCCAAATAAGAGTATGTTAGATAAATTACAACTGTATTCAGCGAGATTAATCCAATTGGACAATCTTCATTTCCATATATCCCTCAAGTGGCAAATATGTCTGTTAGAAAGAAAAAGTCATTTATATTGGTGTAACAATGAAGCCATAGAAAATTCCAATGTCTTCTTTTCAGGGTTTGATTCCCCAGGCATCACCAAGGCCAAAGTCAGCTGAATTCATTTCTACACAAAACATTTACTTGTAATACTGAAAATAACGCTATAATAAGCATAAGACATGAATGTACATACTTGTTATTTTTTTAAAAAGTGTGTGTGTGTGTGTGTGTGTGTGTGTATGTGTGCACTCCACACACAATATATGTGATCTCACCAAGATGTGATTTTTAGGACTAGGGGAGTATGACATAGTAATAATAACAACCAAATAACATTAATGTATGGTCATATAATATTTGTATTATTATCGTCATACTCCAAACTCAATAGCACAAGTAAAAGATTAATATCAGAAAATGAAACTAATATATTCTGGTGGAGTTTACAGGCTCCCGTTTTTTTTACGACAGGTAAAGCAAAAACAACATATGCTGGTCTCCTACATCGCATTTCATCCGAAAGAATAATTTTGCTATAAAAACTTTGTTCATTTTTTAAAATGGTGAATCGGGAATTTTCTATGTACTAAAAACAAAAGCCTCAAGCGTAAAATTACGCCGTTGCATATGATCAAGTCGACGTATTATCTTTTTTACGAGCCGTACTTGAAGGCATCGTTTGCCAGTTACGAGCCCTCTCTCCATAGTCGACTTACCTGATAACATTAGGTCATAAATATGTGATAAAAGTCATATCTCATTTAAAAAACAGAAGATAAATACATTACTCAATAACATAAAGTCATGTTTGTGGCGGTGCACGCACTTTTTCGAGTTGTTTCTCCGAAGTGTTTGTGGAGAAGGCTCCGCGGCGCTGATGACACTGGAGATAGACGTCCGCGATGACACCCTGCGAAGCTTCGGCTTTTTATTTTCCATTGTGACTCCACAAATATCCTCATTTTCTTCCATTTTCCAGTAGGCTTCGTTTTTAAATTAGCTGCGCCGAGAAAGTAACGCGAATACGTGAATAATCAACAGAATATAGACAAATGAAAACCGACCCGTTGTGTGCAAAGCGAGCAGGAGATGGATGACAACAGAACACACAAACTACGGCGGAAGTTTGAATATGGCGGATTCTTGGATATGCACCAATCAGAGGAGGGTTCGGAGCTCCGCTGCTAGGAAACCCTGAAGTAGGAGGGGCCAGGCTTACTAGTGTAATGTGAATGAATGAGAAGATAATAGACATTTTAAAACTATGTTCCTAGAATATTAAATCATTCATGCTTTTCACCATGAAATGTTTCAATCTGATGCGCGTTAGTTGTATTGATAGCATTTATTGAAACAAATAATTTCTGTCATCAATGTAATATTTTCCCACTTACTAGGTAAGTCATCTTTACACTATATATATATATATATATATATATATATATATATATATATATATATATATATATATATATATATATATATATATATATATATATATATATATATATATATATATATATATATATTCAGACGAATATCAGTCCATAGTGCTTTGCTTTGGCACAAAAATGTAATAAAGTAAAGTACTAACCACGCAAGACAATAAATAAAGCAGTGATACAGTGATGGGTGAAACGTCCTGGACAAATTAAAACAGTGACCAGTGACTGGGATATTTAACCTGTCTGACAAAAGCTTGTGAACATTTGAAAGCAGAGTCTACAGAAGGAAGTAGACTTCAAGTTTCCTCTAAGACCTCGTGAATTACCGTACATTGAAATATTATAAACCATGTATTTTCTGGCCAATAATACAAAAAAATCTGCATTTTAGTGTAAAGTAAAGGCCGAACTTCAGTTAAGGCATAAAGGAAAAAATATATACTAGTACATTGACTTCTGAATTTCATTCAGTTAATTAAGTAATTAATTAACTAACAAATAATAGTCTGTGGAAGTGTTTGCAAATGTTGAGGTGGCCATGGCACAGTTGATAGAGCGTGTCATCCAATGACCGAAGAGTTGGCAGTTCGAATTCCATTCCATCCTGGTCATGTACTGTTGTGTCCTGGGGCAAGAGACTTCACCGTCCTTACCTCCAGTGGTGCCACTCACAGTGGTGTATGAATGTTCGGTGGTGGTCACACTGGTCATAGGCACAAAATGTCAGCCATGCTTCTGTCTGTCTGCCCCAGGACAACTGTGGCTACATATGTAGTTTACCACCACCAGAAGGAGCATGTGAGAGTGAATGAATAATAGATCTACTGTAAGCACTTTGAGTATGCGTTCATATAGAAAAGTACAATATAAATCTTATCCACTATTATTATCTCAGAAAAAACTTGTCAAATGAAGAGAGGGAGTAAAGGAGGTTATAAAAGCATAACAAAATATGTATGTTAAAAGCTATAAAAGATTTAACAAAATTAACCCAATGTAAACATTACAAAAAGATGGAAGTGATGGAAAGAATGTAATAAAAAAAGAGATGCACCAAGACCAAAATGCAGCCAAAGAGCTAACATTATTGACATGAAAGACACATCAAGAGAAAAAAAGATAAGAAAAAGAAAAAGGACAAGACATGTGATGTATGAAAAACTGTGTAACAGTCAACTAATTATCTAACACCCACCTCCTTATGTACTTTCAGATATTAGAGGATAAAGCTGCATTATGATGGAAATGTATATCTTCGTCTTCAGTTATTTAATAAAAGGCAACATAACTATTTTGATGTGAAAGAACAAAGAATTATATGATATGATATGATATGATATGATATGATATGATATGATATGATATGATATGATATGATATGATATGATATGATATTAGATTAGATTAGATTAGATTAGATTAGATTAGATTAGATTAGATTAGATTAGATTAGATTAGATGGTACTTCATTTGACATGTCACAGGACATATCAGACCAGTGAGTTCACCTGGTCTCTTTGATGCAGCCCAGGTCAGGCGTTACCTTATCAAAGAATAGAAAAAGCACAAATAGCAAGCACAGATAATTCACACAAAAGACAAGGCCACATCACTCCACAATTAGAGAAAGTTGGTGTTTCATTTTAATTATTATTTCAGTTTCACCCAATACTTAACCGTTAAAACTTCCACTCCATTTGGCCTCAATTTCTAAACAAAGTGAATTGAATGCAGTTCTTGAATCATTTTAATAACACACAGTTGGTGTTTGGTTATATTATAAATGAAAATATTAAGATGAAAACTGGGATATTGGAGGCGGGTCCTGTTAGATGATGCAATAGATACAACATTTGTGGATATTTATTGATATTTTGATGTGTTTTGGACTACATATGGACAATTTTTTTGTGAGTTTTGGATGTTTTTGTTGGACTATGACTGTGTTTGTTGGAATATGGTTCCTCTGTGGTTAATTATGAGACATAAATGTTCAGATCTGCTGTTTGATATTTGTATTTTGTACAAATGAGTGATTGTACCTGCTGTGGTTATTTCATATGAACTTAACTTATTATATATCTTCTGTTGTGTGAGAATCTCCATTGTCAAACTAAAGGTCATGTGACCTTTGGGACAGGTTTGGGTGGTTTGCTTAACATTTTTGAGCAACTACTTCTGGCCTATATGTGGACCTTTGGAAGTTTAAAGTATTAATTCAAGTGCACTTGTATTTATGACCATAGAAATAATATAACTTGTAGTTTTAACATTTTCTCAGTGAAAATGTGTGGGAAAGCTGATTGAATAGTTTTAATTTAACAAAATCCTTGGAAATGTTTTGCTTTTCTGTACTTCATTATTTATCACAAAAATATGTTTCTTTGGCCCTTCAAACTGAATCATTAATGGCACATTTTCACATGGAAATACATTTTTTTCTTACCTGAATGTACAGAATAGGATGAGATGTGACAAACCCTACACAAGTCAACTGTCAAGGACAACATGGACTGGACCACTCTGTCCTTCATGGAGATATTTTAGCCTCAGTGGAGCCATTTGTTCCACTTTAATCAAGATCCCTGTCAGTAACATGAAATACAGAGCATGACATCACCGTCTTCATAGCGTCCAGGTGAAGAGGGCATCTGTAATGGTTCCTTATGGACCTAATATCTACTTTGTTCTCATAACAACCACATTTTATGAGAAGACATTGCAACATCAGAAGTGTGAACCGGTCTTAGAACAACGTCTTAAAATCAGAATCAGAATTAGTATTAATCCCTGGAGAAACTGTTGCTTTATGCAAATATATATATATATATATATATATATATATATATATATATATATATATATATATATATATATATATATATATATATATATATGTGTGTGTGTCTATCTATCTATCTATCTATCTATCTATCTATCTATCTATCTATCTATCTATCTATCTATCTATCTATCTATCTATCTATCTATCTATCTATCTATCTATCTATCTATCCATCCATTCATCCGTCCATCCATCCGTCCCTCCGTCCCTCCCTCTTGTCTGTCCCTCCCTCCCGTCCGTCCGTCCACACACACACACACACACACACACACACACACACACACTGTAATTGGAGTAGAGCAGCAATTATACAACATGCACTAGAAAAATACTATCAATATAATAAGTCTATATAAATTTAAGTGTGCAGAAATATTGATGTGTTTATGTCCAATAGCCACAAAGGGGAATGGTTTCCTGTGTTGTTCTGTGGTGCATTAGGGTTGTCTGTGACTGACCTGTACATCATGAAGTGTTTGAGTGGAATTCTCTAATTGTTGTTTAAATTTAATTAGAATAAACTTTAGGCTTTTTCATTTAGACTTTATTCTGTCAGGATATGTCATTGACATCAAGAAAACCTGAGTACAATGTATATTTATTTACATTAAAAATAGTTTTAACAATTTCACATATGCCCTAAAATTATCATTAGTATTTAGAATTAAGAGGTCAAAGATGACAATTGCAGAAAAAAAAATTGAAGGCAGGCTGGGAAATGTATGTGACCACTAGAGGGAGGTCTGCCATAGTGAGGAAAGTGAGACGTAGAGATTAATGACTCCAGAAACAAAGACGAGATAACAAGAGATTTGTTTTCACCACCATCGTAGTTTACTTATGGTCAATTTTCTTTATCCATGTTTTACCAGTATGTTATTTATTTGAGTCCTTTCTTTGTTTTATGTTCTGATTTAAGGACCCTTAAGTACATTTTGACATCTTTTATTTTATCATCTTTTATTTTATCATCTTTTATTTTGCTGAAACAGTAGAAAAGCTGATTGAATAATTTTCATGCACAACCTTCAGTCGGTGACTTGAAATGATTAAAGGTGAGGTGAGAGATCTTGAAAAATAATTCCTGCAAGCTATATTTTGAAAGTTTATACACCCATGCCTCTTCGTCAGCCCACCCCTCAAAACCACACCTTCAAAAATACATGAACACGTATGCAGTCTGGAGCGATCACAGAGGTTCACGAGCATTGACAAGAACCCAACATCAAATATCATCCTACAGTTAATAAAAAAAAGCTAAATTTATCAGTTTGTGTCATATGAAGCTTAGCTAACAAAAGGTTTAGAAGCATGAAATAAACACTATGGGAAAACTTAACGGATAAGGACAATAGTTTATGGTGTTACAGCATTTTACACACAGTGTTGGTAACTTAGCAAAACCTGCTGGAACATTATGTTTGGTCAATATCTTTAATTTTGTCACTGACGGAGTGAATATGATACCCATAAGTGATTAGTATATATTAGTATATATTATATAATAATAATATTATTGTAAGAACCATAAATATTTCCTGTACTTTTTTTGCTTTTCATTAATATATGTCAAATGTATGGGTATTAGTTTATTTGGTTTGGGTTAGGGTCATTTTGGGACATGGGTGTGGCACTGGGCGTACGCAACTGGTAGCTGTACTTAACTTTACATAATACCTGTGATCTGGTTCAGTTTTGGCGTGGGGTGAACATGGGGAAGGGCTATTGTTTGTGTACCGCTACACTTTTTGCTTCACTTTGGTATGGTTCACATCATGTAATAGATAATTTAATAGTAAAATGATTATGCTCGACCTTGTTCCTAAAGACTACTGTTAAAGATTAAATGGAGAGAAATAAATTACAGTAAACATAAGTACTGGTGTGGACATTGAATACATTAATGCGTGTATACAACTTTCTATCCGCTGTTTAACCCACTGTTGGTGATGAAACAGCTGCAAAAGGTATCATCTTATTGAGTAGAAACGTAGCCACCTTAGCATCGGTTTTTGAGCCCCTTTTCATTTGTCAGCTGATGCTAGCGCTGGAAAGCCGTAGCGATTACGACCCTTGTCCTGTTCCGTTTTTTGATCAGCTTCCTCATGGCTGTGGCTTTTTCAAACACAGTTTTTACTTTGGTTATGCTGCCAGTTGTTGTTGTTTTCTGCCATTGCTGTTTATGTGAATGCACAGAAGGGGGAGGGGGTCATTGGAGGTGTGGGGGGTGGGGACTGATATTTGATGGACGTATCAGCAAATCATCGTAAAGATGATCAATACAATAATTGGCCGGAGTTTTCCTCTGGTTCCACCCTCTAGACTGAACTAAAACGTTTCATTTTTTTGGCTATTTCAGTGCGTCCTATGAGATCATGAAGAGGTTTTCAAGCAAAAAATATATATAAAAAAAGATCTCCCGCCCCTCCTTTAAGCCTCTGAATATGTTTTCCAAAATATTGATGGAAATCCAATGTGAACAGATTATCAGGAATTATTTGACCCAGACAAAATAAGTTCCTTGTAATAATTGTCATTGGGAATGTGAGTGGGGGGGCTTTTGAGTATGAACAATTCAGCAGTTGGTTTTATAACACTAAGTCTATGTCAATATATGAGGATTGGTTCATTTAAGATGCAAATTTATGCCCCATCCACACTAGTGCAGACCTTTTTTATTATTGAAAAAAGTGTGTTCACATATCCCTCATTTTACACAAGTGGAATGCAAACCGTTCAATAGGACGGTATTAAAATGTGGATACCACTCATGCTGTGATTTATTTGTTATTTTAATATTTTAAATTATAACTTCAATTGAAGAAAATAAATGCAACAAACACTTTCAGATTTGTGGAAATATTCCAAATGATTAGAATGATAAACTACATGATTTATTCAGTTTATGCATATGCTGGAGTAAGATTAAGTAAAATGACAAAACATCGGATCATTTTGTATTTTATTAAACAATAAACTCCATTGATCATAATATTTACATTGCATTAAAAATAATCATAACCAAGAAAAACGATCATGATATAAAAAAACACCCATTATATCACAGTAATATTATAATTTACCCCCAAGTCATAGTTGCAACCTGCGTATATGAACAGATGATTGTATCTGTCTGTGAATAAGACTGTGCTCATTATGAAACAAACACTTGTGGGAAAATCTGATCAAATAAATTGCACTCTTGCAGGTTTTGGATAAATATTAGACATTTCTGAGACTTTCATTTTGTTCCATATAAACATGAAGAGTTTTACATTTACATCAGAGGTGGAAAGTAACAAAGTAAAAGTAGTTCATTACTGTACTTAAGTAGATTTTTTTTAGGTATCTGTACTTTGAGTATTTATTTTTACTTTTACTCCCTAAATTTTTGCATAAATATCTGTACTTTATACTACTTACATTCTCTGAATAGATGCGTTACTTTTTTAAAAACTAAACACATGTGACAGTATAAAAAATAAATGGCTAAAAGTAAGTGGAGAGAAACGGTGACTTTAAATATTATAGTTATATGATTATTCTCTCACAATTTGGCCTTTTTATCTCATAATTTTTTTATCTCACAATTTTAACATTTTATCTTATTTTTCTTCTCATATTTATATATATATTTTTAAATCTCATGATGACTTTTTATCTCATTTGTGACTTTTTTGGTCATTTTTCCCAACATTTCCTTTCCATACTCACAAAACTAGATAACTATGACTTGATCAAACACAATTTCAACACAGTAACTCACTTTTAAAGGCTTTATTTTGGATACTTTTTAAACTTTTCAGATTTTTCCTGGTTAAATAAGCATTATTGCATTCATGGCAAAAAAACAAAATTGTTTTACTTTGTACTTTTGTACTTTCTTACAATTCAGAATTGTTTTTTTTAGTTTTTTTTTTTACTTTAACTTAAGTAAAGGAGTTGAATCAGTACTTCTACTTTTACCAGAGTATTTTTTCACACATGTAGCTGTACTTCAACTTAAGTACAGGATGTAAGTATTTTGACCAAATACATTCAACAGCTAAATGAATAAATCCAGATTTTATCAATGAATAATGTTGGAATCATGGAAAACATGAGTTGACAAGAGAAATACATCTAATGGAAAGTAGGACAGCAGCTATGACCACTTTACAAACAAAGCTCAGAATAGGAGAGCACAGTCATTTTCACAAATATGACCTACTTTGTGACATCACATGAAGGCACATATCATATTTCAGAATACTCATGTACAGCATCTGTACATGGTGACAGTCCACGTCCCAGAGCACTGATTTCATATGGTGCTAGAGACTGGGTATAAACATCTATGTCACCAAATGAAATCAGTTTCTGAGTGCAGTTACAGACAACGAACTGTGTTTAACATCTGTGCACGATCCATGTAAAATGCAGAAAAACAGATGCATGATATAGTGTAATGTGATGTGAAAATAAAATAGTCACAACTTTCATTCTGTGGGTTGTTCAACAAGCGTCAAAAGTTGTTCCGTCTTGTATTTTCTTCACTGTTTCCACAAATGAACAGCAGAGGGTGTGGTTACAGCAGCAGACTGGGGCCAAACCAGTGACCCACCAGTGGAGGAAATCCCACAGTGAGGCGTGTTTCATAGGGATATTTTTGAAAGCAGAGTGTCAGCAAAGCGTGCAGGAAACTCCTCTGTGTCTGCAGATGCTCCACTTACCTGGATCTGGTTTCAGTGACACAGTTCTCCAGAGCAAATCCATTGCAGCTGAACCTACAACTAGCTAAAGCAGATTAAATGAACCCTCCTTTTATGTTACAGGTCTAATTGACCCATTTTAAAGTTTGAACATTTAGGACAAATAGTTAAAAGTGTTTTTTCAGTATGAAACATCTGGTAATAAGGTGGTAATTCTATGGTAATTTTGATGTAATTTCATGGTAATAATAATAATAATAATAATACCTTTGTAACTGCTTATTACAAGTAATGGATCACTAATGAAGTGCTAATTCTTTGGTAATTGTGATGTAATTTGTGACAAGATAGTGAAATTGTATGAAATGTGCCTGTTGTACCAACTATCTTTAACACACCGACTTACTGTATGCTAACATAGCTGTGGGGGTGGGGTAATAAAATGGTGAAATATTAAAAAAAAAAAACGTTTGAACACGTATTTCTTTAAGAAAAATCAGTGAATTATCCTAATTGAACCATTACCTGTTAGAGGTAAGAAACACTATGCACAAAATATTGATAGAATAGTTTGTAATTAACAATGCCTGTAAGGATTTTTTTTTGTTTCAGAAATCTTTTGGATAATTAACATCCAAACATGTCAAATTGACCAGGGAACATTACTGCTGTTCCTGACAAATGAACATAACAGGAGGGTTAAACAGTGTCAGTTAAACATAATATAATGCTCAAGCAGATCACTTTGCATGGACATTATTATCAGTAAATAAGTGGAAATATTATATGTTTAAATGGTCACACAATAAAAAAAAACAAAAAACCTGGAGATCTCTCTCTGTCGGCCAAATTTAGACACAAATCCGGGCTTTCACACTATCTGTTAAGCTTTTATATAGTTAGTTAAGATAGTTCATTTATCTTACACAAAAACACACAGCTTCACACTGGTGATGTCTGCGCTGTTTATAGTTAATCCCTTAAAACCTATTGTTGCAAATATGCAACAGACCAAAAAATATATCTAATGTATGTTGTATTGTCAGATTAACTATCACCACTGAATTTAGAATGTACTTCTTTTAGGGCTGTCAAACGATATTTAAAAAAAAATCTGATTAATCACAATGTTGCTTTGGATTAATTTTGATTAATCATGATTAAAACACTTTATGTTAGTTGATTGTTTTGTCTCAGGTTTGTTTTTTGTTGTTTTATTTTACTCAAATTTCCCACAAAATACATTAAGATAAAAAAAAAATAGGGGAAAATATATTTTAAAAAACATGCTAAAATTCACAAAAGTTCACAAAAAACAAAAACGGGATGAAAAAAAAATCAAAAACATATTCAAAAACTCATCTAAAATACAAAAAAAACCCATTTAAAAATGTGATAAAATTCCCCAAACATACACAAAAATATATATTGTGTTAAAATGTTTTAATCCAATTAATCATGGTGATTAATATAATATATATATATATATATATATATATATATATATATATATATATATATATATATATATATATATATATATATATATATATATATATATATAATATATATATATATATATTAATGAGTTAATTTTGACAGACCTAATATACTTATATTTAAATTTAGGTATTAAGGAGTGCATTAAACTTACAAACTAGTAGCAATTCACCTTAGTATCAGACATGTATTCATGGTTCTATTCTAAATGTAAGTCTATGTGGTGCAGGTTTCAGATCGTACAGTGTGACTTCACGACGCAGAGGCGGGTTAGTCACAGCACAAGGACACATCCTCCATTCACGATGGACTCCAGGTCAAACTACAGTGAAAAAGAAATACAATCTGACTGGCTGGCATTAAAAAGAAATATGTGACAGTTTACTATATGGACTTCTATAAAACAGCAGTAGGTTGGAGAAGCTGAATACCCAAATCTGTAGATAGAACTAAAATAAACTACACATAACATGATGCATCAGACCGAGCAGGTGTTAATAATGGTTCGACCACCAGATCAATGACTCATGTTTGTTCCCAGATGGATTTATTGGAACAAGTGGTGAAAGGGGTGAAGGTTTATTATATGACACACCACTCATCACCCCTCCTCCTTCCTTTCATTGTTACCACAATATGGAGGACTAAAAGGGCCTAAATAAAATAAATAAATAAATTCTTAATATAATATGTCATTAATTAATTAAAATGGGAATTAACTAGATACATGTGTTATTAAATGTGTCATTAATTCATTAAAATATCAATATCATTTGAGTAAAAAAAAACAACAAAAACAAACATATATACTTATTTCACTAATTCATTAATTATATCATGAATTTATTTAATCTATTATCTATTATTTTAGTTATTTTACTCATCAAGTCAGTGGATGGATCTTAACAGCTGATTGGTTCTCCTGCACATCAAGTCAAGTTAAATAGATTCCAGATAAAATCTGAAGACTCCTTCCAGAGTGGGACGTATTGAAGACGCACTGGGTCAAGTCTCCATCTAAAATAGCAAGAAATGTACATGTTCACATTGTGGGCGTCTGTACGTCACATATGTTCACGTCACATACACTTTCATGTTACATTCATACGCTGAGCAGGTAAAGTAACAAACATGTGGGACAACCTGGATCCCACAGATCTTCCAGCTGCACTAGCGTTAGCACTAGCATTAGAACTAGCATTAGCACTAGCAGCTCTAGTAAATGTACAGGAGTCGTTTCAGTTATTGTACAGACATTACACACATACTATAGCCGAACAGAGACGGGTGGACAATTACATACGTCAAAAACAGAAAGGACATGTCTGCAGTCTAATACAGTACCACCTAGCGGCCTGGCAGGACTATCCAATTTCATTTCTTCTACTTTTGTGTCTTCGTATAAACAAGGATTACCTCCTGAATACGTTCATCTAAATGTATCTCATAAACTGAAGACGAGACGACACTTTTGCGTCTTCTGTTTTAATTGTCTCCATATAAATGTAGCCTAAAACATGTTTCTTCTCAAAACAGTATGTGTTGGAATGAGTGATTTATTTGCATAACAAAACCATCACAGAACAAAAACTCACACTTCGCAATTGCTTGGAGCTACTTTCTCTCAATAGCGATCAATGCACGTTGTCACTGCTAACAGTTGTGCGCCTACACATAGCAGCTGAAAACACTGCCGAACAACTGATGAAAGTAGTTTGCTAAGGCACACAGCTGTTAGCAGTGACATTAATCGCTATTAAGAGAAAGTAGCTCCAAGCAATTGCGAGGTGTGAGTTTTTGTTCCGTGACGGTTTTGTTATGCAAATAAATCACTCATTGAAACAAATACTGATTTTGGAAAAAACACGTTTTATTTTGTTGACCCCAGGAAACCTGCTGGAACTACTTTCGCCTTGTCCAAAATGGGACCAGAACTGGGCTCACAAAACACTGTCGGGGGTAAGTCACTGTGGGTGCACCAGAGTAAAGACCATGATCCCATACAGGTTCATACGAAAAATACCAAACTATCCCTTTAAGACAAAGGGGAAAAAAATCACTTTGTCCTTCTTTGATTTTGATGGTAAACGTTCTGCATCATCAAACCAGTATGAGCTAAATCAGAGTGAGGAATCCACAGGAAAAGAGTCATCAATGTGTCTTTCATGACTCCAATATTTTCCCTCTGGTGTCATCAACTGTCTGAAAAATGCATCAGGAGTGAGTCAGTCAATCATCTCTGGGTTACAGGACTCTAGGAAGATATGATGAAGCAAATGTATATTCGTTTCAGCTTATCTTTAAAGTGGCGTGTGTCCAGGTGCAGCTTCACGTTCCTATCAGACTCCTCCTCAGCAGGCTTAGATGAGTTCACACATAGGCCAAGCAGAGCAATTATCGTTAATGGAAGAAGGCAGAGTGTAACTCAGTGGATATGTGCAATCATGTGCTCTTGTGGCAGAGAAATGATGCAGTGAGGAGAAAGGGGGTGGAGAGGACATGCTCCGAGAGGTGGATTCAAGATAAAATGTTTCATCCATCATGACTTCAAGATGGAGGATTTTCAACCCTTCAAACTAGAGGTGCCATTTAAGTCTGCAGTGCATTTAGAGTTTATTCAGTTAAAAAAGTTGTTTGGAATATTATAATCCCACTTTTCACTTTAAAAATTTACCAAAAATAACTAATTTAAGATTATTAGGATGTCCTTAGGTGTGTTCTTTTTACCATGGAGACATACTTAAGGGTCAGGTTAATTCACCTGCAGCTCTGCTCCACATGTACCTGTATAAAAACAGTCAATTAAAATCATACAGTCATACAATAAGAATGTGGAGCACAAAATGCAATTATTTAATGCATATTCCAGATGCATTTTCAAAGCTGTGCAAAACCAGCTTCATGCTACCTTTTTACTTAAAAACTTTTTTTTAAAACTTAAAATCATGTATGCAGCTTTATTTGTTTGTGTATCTTAGTTCCTTCTCTGAGTTCAGTGAAAAAAACAATGCTCAGAAATTCATGTCTTGTTAAAATCTCATTTTTTTATACTTTTTTTCATTTTATTATTATTAATATTTTCTATTTTAATTTTATTTAGAATTTATATATATATATATATATATATATATATATATATATATATATATATATATATATATATATATATATATATATACTGTATACATTGTCTTTTAAGTTGCCAATGACCTCACGTGGGCCGGTCACTGTCCTCCATTGGGCCACAGGTGGTCCCCAGGCCTTACTTTGCTCAGGTCTGTTCTAATACTAGGTATTACTCACTTCACGAGATAATATGCCAAAAAAAACTTTTTAAGAAAACTATTAATTACAGTCTACAAACAACTAGTACATAAATGATTTACACCCAAACATGTTATTGCAGATTAGGTTTATCAAGAACAGGAAAGTTATAGTAATTATATAAATTAAAGTTTATGAGATGGTGTGTAAGGGTGCAGTGAGTTGGATAATATACGAATAAAACTAAATCATGAATATACAAGAGAACAACTGTAGAATAGACATCCACTGTAGTGACCAGTATGCATGAAAGGGTTAAGTATCACTTATAAAACCACAAAGCTTAATTTTCTCCAGAGAAGGTGTTAGATGTATTGTGTCCCTTCAGATCTCTTAGTTAGTCAAAGTTAATTAGCAGCTTCAAGGTTAAAAACAGATTAAACTGGAGAATGATTATGAGTCATGTGGATTATATAATTATTTTTTTTTTTATGTATTTAATGAAATTACTCTTGATTCATTAAATCAACCCGTAAACATCCTCTTCCAGGGATGAACTATGAACAGCATCACTTTAAACACTATAGTTCTGCTCGGTTAAAGGGATAGTTCACTATATTTCACATTCATTTGTATGGGATCAGCGTCTTTACTCTAGTGCACCCACATTAACTGAACCCAGACAGTGTCCTGTGAGTCGAGTTCTGGTCCGATTTGGGCCAAAGTGAAAGTAGTCCCGCCAGTTTTCCTGGGGTCAACAAGAGCCATATTTCTACTATGGTACAGTACAGGTCAGGCCTGGTCGGGTACGGTACGGGTCTCATCTGGACAGTTTCCATTGTCTAAAGAGACCTTCAGAAGGAGGCATGCTGTTTGGTGGAAGTGTCATCATGTAGTATGAGGCACGCCACGAGCTGGAAATATAAACAAACAGACCGGTGAAGTAGAGGAATAACATTTCCACTGTTTTATTTCTGAGCCACTCCCACTGTTATGGTCCTTCACTCACCAATAATCACTGCACAGTTTTTGTTTTTTTTTTTAGCTTAATCCAGCACTGGGCCGCAGATGGAATGAAGCCCCTCTGACATTTTAGTCGAAACCAGCTGGAACAGTTTTTCATTGCGAACAGTCTCCTTGACAATAATGTGTAATAAAACTTGTACATCATCGTCACTACTCTGAAGTCCATTGGCAGACATCTTCTTTTCTTTTCCGACACAGATGGATTTTAAAAATGGCACGGTTTGTTGTTCTTACAATTCCACGGTGCGATGACACTTTTACTTAATCAATCACCATCTGGCAGTGCTTGGCTCCTCCCAAATGGGAATGGTACGGTACACTTGGGACCTGAAGCAGAAGGGTGACCAAAATAGAAATGGCTACGATGGGATTGGTACGCTTTTGTCGTAATGGAAGCTCAAAAAATAAGTTACAGCTTAAGTAAAACGTGTGTCTTCTCTGAATTATTTATTTGCATGACAAATTCGTCATGGAACAAAAACTCACACCTCGTAATTGCTTTGACTTACCGTCTCTCAATAGCGATAAATGCACGTTGTCGCTGCTAACAGCTGACTAGTAGCAAACTACTTTCATCAGATGTTCGGCAGTGTTTGCGGCTGTTACGTGCAGGTGCACAGCTCTACCGGACCAGAACTCTACTCACAGGACACTGTTGGGGGTAAGTCACTGTGGGTGCACCACAGTAACGTTGGTGATCCCATACAAATTCATACTGAACTATCTACTACTAAAATAGTGAACTATCCCTTTAAAAGGTCCCATATCATGAAAGTTGATCTGTATGGAATTTGGAGATTGATATTAGGGCGGTGGTGGTGCAGTGGTTAGCACTCGTACCTCACAACAAGAAGGACCCTGGTTCAAATCCCACAATAGACCTTTCTGTGTGGAGTTTGCATGTTCTCCTCGTGTCTGTGTGGGTTTTCTCCAGGTACTCCAGTTTCCTCCCACCATCCAAACACATGCACTGATAGGTTCATTGGTTAATCTATTGTCCATAGGTATGAATGTGAGAGTGTTTGTCTGTATATATTCAGCCCTGAGATGAACTGGTGTACCCTGCCTTCACCCATTGTAGTTGGATTAGGCCCCCAGCGACCCCCATGACCCTAGTGAGGATAAAGCTGGTTCAGATGACGAGACGAGATTGATATTAAATCTGTGATGTAAAATAATAGCTTGTGGATATATGAATTATTATTAGATCTGAATAGGAGTTTTTCCATTTCCACAAAATTGCCTTCTGACAAAACAAGCAAATTACAAAATCCTGTACTTATGATGTACTAAGTCAGAACCAATCATATTTAATATAGGTTTGTAGTCTTGCTCTTTTATTAAATGCAGACCAGCAACTGTTGTTTCATCTAGAATCCCATTGTCTGTGCTGCATTCACAATTTTATTGTCACTTTTATCATACTTTGGTGTAAATAAACAATAGACATTTTTCCATACAGTGCTCAGGGTATGAGTAGATGTTATTTCCTGAAAATCTCTTTACTATTTGCATGTAACCATAGTAACTGGCTCATCTCACCTCACCTTGCATCTGTGATTCTTCAGACTGTACCAGTATTTGTGTAATAGTACAGATCATACTGACAACTGTAATAGTAGCTATTGACTACTAAGCTCTATTCATTTTGTGTCATGGACTGGTGTTGCAATAACTGCATTGAATTATGGGATATTTGTGCTGGTTATGTGTCCACAGTTTGCGTATTATATGTATGCAAACCATATGGAGTTTGCACATGATTGTGTTTCATACATACTGAAAATAGTGCATTCAGTTTTAGCCACTAATTGGCATAGTAGTATGAAAATTAACACATTCATACCAAAAAGTTCATTATTTCTGTTTCCCTGCGTAAATCCTTGAGCACAGCCTCTAAAGGAGAGAAATATTACAGACTAGTGGATGAATTGTACTTTTGAAAACTTATTTCAACTTTCCTTGAATGTTTTTGTTGTATACTGCAGACACACACACACACACACACACACACACACACACACAGATGACAACCACTGATGTAGTCAACAGTGTTTGTCTTTTCTACAGCCCATATACAGAGTCTAGGAAAGGTTAGGTATTGTGTTTCTTCTCACACCACTAGAATGTGGAGAACTAAAAGTGCCAAAATTAAATAAATAAATACATCATTCATTCATTCATTCATTAAAATTAGGATGAAATACGTAATTCTGTCATTAATTCATTAAAATATGAATTCATTTGAGGGAAACAAAATAGAATTATTTTACTAATTAATTAATTATTTCATGTCCCTTGTGTTGCAGTGGATCATGAATTTATTTTATCATCAATCTCATCCATCAAAGTCAGTGGGCGGGGCTAACACAACTCTAGTCAAATCCACTTCATTAGAAGTGTCGGACTAAGAGTCCAAATTTTTAGCAGTTGTCAATAAAGTTTAGTTTAAAAAAGTATCCAAACAAACATAGAGGTTAATAGCGGCACCCAGTGTATAGAAATGTGTTCACAAGCTGTGCTTTAATCCTTTATCTGGAATCTATTTCCCTTGACTTGATGTGCAGGGGAACCAATCAGCTGTTAAGACCCGCCCATTGACTTTGACAAATAAAATTAATTCACGATCCACTGCAACACAAGCAGCATGAAATAATTAATTAATTTGTGAAATAATAATATATCGGGTTTTTTTTTTTTTTTTACCTAAAATGAATTGGTATTTTAATGAATTAATGACAATTTAATAACACATTTATCTATTTAATTCTTATTTTAATTCATTAATGGCATATTTAATTCAGTATATAATGACATATTTATTTATTTACTTTTGGCACTTTTAGTCCTCCATACACAAATGACATTACTATATTTTTGCCCAATGACACACTGTAGCTTTAAGTTTTTAGGGCTGGTGAATAACAGTTGGTTTTGTTGGACCAACAGGGAAATACTATTTGCTCTAGAAATGTTCAGCATCCTGTTTGGTTCAAGAAGACGTCTATGCATACAGGTTAGACCCATATACAGTCAATGATCTAAACACTTCAGGAGGAATGTGAATCAAGTGCCAAGACAACAACTCTGTCATCAGCCTTGTGACAAATGAGTCATTAAAACACTTCTTGGACGTGTCATTTTGAAACAACAGCAGCAAACCCACCAGTCATTGTTCAAACACATCAGGCAGCAACTCAGTGATGATTATGTGTGAACAAAAGTGCAGTCGAGACACAAAACCAGCATCATCTTTGTTAAAATATGAAAAGTGTCACTGTTCTTGATGTTAGATAACGAGTAACAAGGGGATTCACAGAGCTATACCGCTAATTAGTCTCAGGTAAGGAGGAGTCTCTCCCTTTCTCTCTCTCTCTCCCTCTACAGTAGATTATTTATATATATATATATATATATATATATATACACACATACATATATACACACACACAGACACAAGGCAAAGGACAGAGTAGAAAATCAATCTCAAACTAATGAGATGCACAGTGTTTACTCTAAAAAGGTTCAAAAGAAGAATACATGTATTGTTTCTGTTACTTGCTCATAAGAATAAGAGTATTAATAATCTCCTGACACCCAAGAAAGTGAAATCTTTAGCTTTTTTACATTGAACAATTACTGTGATGCAGCAGTTCTTTCAAATACATTTTAAAAATTATTTTTATTTATTCAGAATTAATTTTTTAATGAAATGTAATTTACAATGGACATAATTTTTAAGTAAAACTATAAAACCTTCACCCATTACAGAGGATAAAAATGCATTAGTGGGTGCCATTAACCACCAGCATAAACTAGTTCATCCTGTTCACAGTGGACATAGTCACTTAGATAAATAGAGAAATACCTTCAAATGCAAACAAGTCTCAGTAAGTAGAAAATACCACTCAGTCCTACCTGTCCAAAAATACTCTCAAGGTAAAACTGCTATGTCACTTTCTCAGCAAATTCATCCAATTCAATATAACCCACACAGTGATATATATATATATATATATATATATATATATATATATATATATATATATATATATATATATATATATATATATATATATATATATATGACTGTAACACCACCACACTGGACATACCACCACACTGGACATACACATAATAACAAGAACAAACACTAACCTGTTGCAAAAAAATAAAAATAAAAAATGCGTCATCTATCACACCATGGTCTAATTCCTCCATAGAGACATTTTTGCTCTTCTGAAGGTTGGTCTCTCCCTGTACTGTGCTGAAACATCCTGTACTGTGGCTGCTGTTGTCCTCGGGGTTGTCTCCTCGGTACATGTGTGTGTTTGTGTGAAGCGGCAGAGGACTTATGAGATGGAGATGCCAGGGAGAGCACAGCCCCCTCGCCTCTCTCTCTGCTCTTTACAGTCAGCGTGAGCTGTTCATCCACTCCTTTGCCAGAGTCATTATTGTAACTGTGAGTCAACACGACTCCCACACATGCTACACTCAAAGACAGATGCAGACTGCTGCCAGCTCATATATATATATATATATATATATATATATATATATATATATATATATATATATATATATATATATATATATAGTTACTGTAAGTCATAAACCGTGTCCTACAGAGAGAAGTCTACCTTAGATGTGTAGTCAGTTAAAACATTTGTAGTTGTAGTACATGTCAGTATTACACATACACCCTGCAGGACAGAGCACTCTTGGTCTTGCCAATTCAAAAAATTAACTAGAAAAGCAATCTGAGAGCAGACCTCCACCAAGGTAGACCCCCCCCCCCCCTCTCCCCGATCACCACCAAAATGAAATCAGTTCTTCCTGTTCACATTTCCAACATATCCTGAAAATGTCATCAAAATTCGTCTATAAGTTTAAGTTATCTTGAACACAGACAGACAAACAGATAAATGCCGGCAAAAACATAACCTCCTTGGCAGAGGTAATTACCCTATTTTTACATAATTATTCCACCTTAAACTATCACACAATATACCTGAGGATCTGAGATCTGCTGTGAGTGTTCAGATTTTTAAAAGTAAACTGAAAACCTACCTTTTTACTTTAGCTTTTAACTAAATTCTTACTTTTAACATCTGCAGTTTGTATGTATTAATATCATTATTTGTTTTTTTAACCCTCTATGAGACTATGTCATTTATAAATGGTGCTTAAAAAAAATCAGCTTTAAAAAAATAACACAAGCCAATCATATCGTATCATAAATTTTAAATAATTTAGAATTTAACGAAGTGCACTGCTTTTGATTTTTTTTTTTTTTTGAGGGGGGGGGGGGGTGAACCACATTTCATTAGTAGTCGTCCACTCAACCTTATATTCATCAACTTTTCAGAATTCATAACTAACATAAATATTTTTTTGTATTTTTTATGATTTTAGAATCATTCTGAAATTAAGTGTTTTTCAGTCAAACACGTTGATGGATAATGAAGCCATTGTTCTTTTTATCAATTGTTTTTTACATTAAGAATTCATAAAAAAATATACACCCTAATGGGACAAAGTCATTTACAAAAGACAGTACCCCCAAAATAAAGATCACTTTTGTAAAGTGAGCATAGAAATTTATTTTAGGCCTTAATACACTTAAACTCAAAAGGTTATTAATTTTTAAAATAAATTTCCTTAATAAGTCTCGTAGAGCAGGGGTGTCAAACTGTGGTCCTCAAGGGCCGGTGTCCTGCATGTTTTAGATGTCCCTCTCTTCCATTACACCTGGAGCCCATTGCATCATTATCAGTGTTCTGCAGAACTGATGAGGAGCTGATTATTAACTCTTTAAGTGTCAGCGCTGTTGCATTCTGAATGGATTTTTTAGTTTAAATATTCTGAAAAATTCTACCATTTTCCTTTTAGTTTTGTGTATGGAAAAGGTGTCAAAAAGCATTTTTTTTAATAAAAAAAAAAAAATTAAAGGTGAAATTAAAACTGCTGGGACCAAATTTTAATAATAGTTTTTTTTTTAGGTTTTTTTTTCCCAAATGTTCAACATTATTTTTTCATTTTGTATGTATTCGTTTTTTGTACATTTTGTTTTTTTTAAATGTCATTTTTCTTTGATTTTCTGCCATTTGTGTCGTACTTTGCTCATGTTACCAATTATTTTGTTAGCTTATTACTCATTTTTGTTTGTGTTGATGCTCATTTTATTTTATTTTATTTTTTACTTTTTCACTGATTGCTAAAATCTCAGGAGTTAAAAGGGTTAAACTGAATCACACGGAAGAGGGAAATCTCGAAAACATGCAGGACACCGGTCCTCGAGGACTGGAGTTTGACACCTGTATCATAGAGGGTTAATTTATTTATTTTTGCACCAAGTATGAAAAGTGCTATATAAATAAATTTGATTGATTGATAGTTTGATTGATCCTGAAGATTATCATCTGTGTGTTTACATGTGAACAGCTCCATAGTCATATTCATCTTCATTCCAGTTCAACTTATGACCCTTTTGAAATAAAACAATAAATCACATTGTTCCTAAAGAAAGCAGCAGCAGAGTTTTGTGAAATTAGTCATGAGTAACAGGGCTGTCAAAAGCTTGTTGAAGTCTATTTATTAGCAGAACAAAATGGCTTAAACAAACACTGTAACTTCCTCCATGAGTTCAACCACACACACTGGGAAATTCCCCTGTGGAAAGGAAAGGGAAGGATGAAATAGTATCCATGTGGTGATGGCAGGTGAGAGGGCACGACTCACAGAACAGGAATCTCAGCCTACATTCCTCTGCTGTGACGGGAAACAGAATAACTGTGTCTGTGTCAAACACCAAATGCAACACACGCTCACACAGTAGATTTTCAGTCGGCCAACCCCCCCCCCCCCCCCCCCCCCCCTTGACTGCCGGCACGTGCTTCCTTCCCAGTATCCGCTCCTCTAAATGAGTCAGCTGACCACATGATGAGTCGCTTGCAGCTCCTCCTTTCATCCTTTCATCTGTCTGTGTTGCCAAAGACTCAGTTGTGAGGACTGAGTCAACTTCTCATCCTTCACCTGGACCCCCCCCCCCCCCCCTCTCCTCTACCTCATCATCATCATCATCATCATCATCATCATCATCATCATCACTTCAAGAACATTCACACTTGATCAGTTGTCACTCACCCAGTCTTCTTATTCTCCTCTGACCCCCCCCCCCCTCCCTTTTTTATTTTCAGTTGTGCTGCCACAGCATTACCACTGCATTTTCCTTTGAATTGCCCCACAAACAACCTCCACCCGCTGCCCAACATCCTGACCATCATCTGTACAGTCCCTAATCCTCACCATCTGCCTGGAGCAATTCTGCTAGAAAGGCTCACAAAGACTGAAAATACCCTTCTTTTCTTCTCTTCAATGTCTTTTTTTCCCTGTTTTTTGCTCCCTCTATATTTGTGCAACACAGATGCACTATATCTAGACTGTACCACTGCAGATTTTGCACTCATGGCCACGCCTGAACCCTCAGGTGAACTTAAAGCAGCATATGACTGTCATCACAATTTTATTCACATTTGAAAACCTGAGTGATAGCCTGATGATCACTAATTAGGGGAGAGGGCTATTGATTATAGCCCTATTACCCCATCGCTTATCATTGTGAAAACACATTTTGGTGACTGTGACCTTGGACCTACATTCACCAACATTTAATTTAATTCAAATTATGTGAGCACACGCTTCATGTTTATTTTACATCGATACTATTTGGGTCAATTTGACCCAGCAGTCAAAGTGGAGGTCAGAGGGTGTCAGAAATGTCCGACTATTTCTTTATTTTATTTTATTTTATTATAGTTGTGAGACATGTTATGTTACATATGGTGGTTTTGACCTTTCACCTACATTCACCAAAATTTTATGGGATCTATTCTGGATTGCCTTTCCTGAACATTTCATGGAAATTGATCCAGTAGTTTTAGTGTAAAGCTGCTGATCAAATGGTGAAGGTTCAGGTTAAAGTACGTTGTCATTGATAAAACTGCACAAAGAAATTTGCCCTCTGCATTTAACCCATCCTTTTTGATACAGGTGGGGCAACACATTAGGGGCAGGGGGCAGCCATGCTCTCGTCCATCTCTGGCTGTAGAGCCAGGGTAATGGTCAGAGTCACCTGGCTGGGGGATTGTACCCTAAAAATCATGGTTTTGGGTGTTGAAATAACTGAGAAGGGCCCAGTTTGGTTTGTCTTTCAGTGTGTATTTTAGGTGTAAAATACACAAAGACAGCTGGTTACACCGTGTCTGTGTGGGTCTTAGAAATGCACTTTGTTGCACCTGTAGCTCTGCCTTGAGGGACTGATAAAGTGTCATCTGATCAAAAGTCACAACCCCCCCGGGGTCAGCAGGCAAGGCAACAGAAAAACATACATACATAACACAAATTGTGTTATGTAACAATCCTACTCGAGTAGTTTGCAAGTTTCAGATGCATCCTTGGTAACAGTCACAACAGCACCATCAGTAGATAGGACAGGGTTGCATATCAACATGTTCAGTGCCTTCCATAAGTAGTTCAGAAAACATCTATATATACAGTATGTGCAGGTGATACAGACAAGTACAGAAGAAGTTATTTGTAGATAATGTGTTCACTTTAACCCTTTCACAAAGCAGGACAAACATGATTCAGGAACAGTGTTTAATTGCAGTCTATTTTAGTGTTAATGAACTTTCCACATATTCTACTGTTTTTATTGTAATTATCAACTTTAAAAATAAAATGGAAAGCCACGTTTTAGAAATAATAGAGATAAAGGACAAAACAAAACAGATGCTATATATTAACAGTGCAACAACCTGCAAATGTTCTTTAAAGTAAAAAAAATTAAAGTATTGTAAGCAATAGTTCAATTAGAATTTGTATAAAGTAATTATGAATGACTCCTACAATAGTTCCAGACTGGTCATAAAACAAGACAGAAAATCTATATGCATCATTTAAGAAAAAAATGTGCATGTATATGAGAGGTTCTTCATTGTGTTGTTAGATTTTGAAACAAGGTTGCTATGTATTTATTCTGCTAAATGCACTAACATCAATTTCATCGTCGCTCCCAATACAAAACTCAAAAACAAAATCCAGCTTTCCTTGTGGTACAAATCATAAATATAAATCTTGGAAATGAAGGTGTTTTAGTCTTTTTAAGGATGGAGCAGAACATTCGACATGAGCATACAACAAACAATGACAAAAGGCTGCTTTAAAAGGTTTAATAACCCTCAATATAATGGTTTATGCACATTCACAGCATGGAAGTACCTCAAAAATGTATGGATAAAACATCAACATTGTCCACAATGGTGTTTTTCGTAGCTTCAAATTAGGAATTAATTCTCAAATAAAATCTGTTTTTTTTCCTCAACTGCTGAATATGAGGTGTAAAAGAGGTGTAAAATACAAAGATATTTGTGCTGAGATACAGACTAAGTCTCAGAGCCACAGAATGTGCTGATGGATGACATGCTCATTTGATTTTTGAGCTACAAATTGTGGGGTCAGAAAAGTCAACATTAGCACCACATCAGCAAAAGGACTTGCTATTTATTGGAGATGCAGAAGTGAAGTAGAGTCACAAATATTGTATGTAATTCACACAGAATACACTGAGGGTATTCACTACAGCCTCCACTGTCAAGCAGATAACATTCACATTAAGCCTATGTCATTACAGTGCTGTACATTTAGTGACACTGTCAGAATTGGAGTCTGGACCTGAACGCAAGACTCATAAATAAATAATTTAAAAACAAACTGTTCCTTTTTGACACCTTTTCCCATGCACAAAACTAAAAGGAAAACGGTTGAATTTTTCTGAATATTTAAACTAAATCATCCATTCAGAATGCATCAGCACTGACACTTAAAGAGTTAATAATCAGCTCCTCATCAGACTGATAATGATGCAATGACCTCCAGGTGTAATGGAAGAGGGAAACATCTAAAACATGCAGGACCCCGGCCCTCGATGACTGCAGTTTGACACCCCTGGCCTAGAACAATGGTCAATGGAAAATATACTTTCTGCTAATTTTAAGAATATCGCTGCTTTTGTTTTGTGAAAAACTGTAGAGTGGACAGAGAACAGGCAGCCAAACTGTCGCTACACGGGTTGTCTATCAGTGTAGCAAACAGATCCAAAAAACAGCAAGCAAAAGGCAAAATCTGAATCTGCTAAAAGAAGCTCTGATCTTTTGTGGTTCATTGTCAAAAAAGGTACCAAAAAGGTTTCCATGTGTAGGAGTATTTTGACCTTATATCAGAAACTAACAGAGGTACTTAAGTACTTAAGTACATTCTGTACTTAAGTAGAAGTACAGCTACTTGTATGAAATAATACTCTGGTAAAAGTACAAGTACTGATTCAAATTCTTTACTGAAGTAAAAGTAAAAAAGTACAACTTCTCAATTTTAATAAAGTACAAAAGTAAAAAGTAAAACTGCTTTTTTTTGTCATGGACAATACTATTTAAGAAAATAAAATCAGAAAATTTTTAAAAGTATCTAAAATAAAGTGAGTTAGTGTGTAGATAATGTGTTTGATCGAGCCACAGTTACTCAATTTTGTGGATATGGGCGGAAAATTTAGGAAAAATGGGGGAAGAAAAGTCACAATTGAGATAAAAAAGTCATGAAATGTTTTTTAAGTTATAAATATGAGATAAAAATGCATAATTTTAAGATTAATAGTCAAAAGGGTGAGATAATTTTGACTTTTTATCTCATAAAAAAAATTTAGATTAAAAAGTCTAAATTACGAAATTTGAGCACCTTCATGGTGCTCAAAGCGCTTTACATTAGTCTCTCATTCACACACACACTCATACACCAGTAGGTTTCTAAGGTCTACTGTAAGTCCTACTGGGGGTCTAAATCAGGGTTCAATGTCTTGCCCAAGGACACTTCGACATGTGGACAGCCAGAGACGGGACGCGAACCACCAACCTCTCGGTCAATGGGCGACCCACTCTACCAACTGAACCACAGCCGGAGACAATAGTCATTTAACTATAAATATATAAAGTCACAGTTTCTTTCCTCCACTGATTTTCTCTCTGAAGTGAATTATTTTTCGTACTGTCGCATCTGTTTAGTTTGTAAAAGTAATGAGTTTATTCTGAGAATGTAATGAGTATAAAGTACAGATATTTATACAAAAATGTAGGGAGTAAAAGTAAAAAGTTGTCAGAAAAATAAACAATCAAGTAAAGAACAGATACCTAAAAAAAATCTACTTAAGTACAGTAATGAAGTATTTTTACTTAGTTACTTTACACCTCTGGAAACTAAGGTATTTGAGAGAAACGGGATGAAAAGGAAATTAAAATACTTTCCACTTGATCCATCTGAATTCAAAGTGACTTAGTTTAACTTTTCAGATTATTTTCTACAAGCGAAATGTGTGAGTGGATGTTTTCTACAGCTGGAGAAGTTGGATCAAGAAAAGAACTGACTGTCAAAAATGTTTTTTTTTAAGTTAAAAAAAATACCAGTCCACAAGCATCTTCATTCATTACCATCTAAAATGATCAGATGTTTTATATTTAAATGAAAATATAAAATACAATGAATTACATTTAAATATTGTATAAACTATAGTCAGTGTTTCCCAATCATTGTGAAGCATGAGAAATCATCAGGTGTGCTGTGGCTCAAAAAGGTTGGGAAACACTGTACAAGGTCAAATCAGTGTTTGAGTCTGTCACCATGGTTACCTGTAGAGCTTTTTAATGTCCTGCCTGTGTCAGTATTCAGTGGCACAGTAACCAGACAGTATTAATACAGTTTGGCAAAGTGTTCAAATGCTTCATGAGGCCTCGTCTACCATCATGAGGAACACAGACAGTGGTCAAACACAGGGAATAAATACTGTAAGAATCACTGGAACATTTAACACTAAGTCATGGACGAATGTCAGAGAAGACAACCAGGAGAACAGAATATATAGGGGAAAGATAATGAAACACAGGTGGACAAAATGAGGGGACACAGGAGGGACATGAGGGAAACTAGGGTAAAGGTGAAACACAGGCTGTGTCCAAAATCACTCCCTAACCACTATATAGAGACCACACCATTTTGTAGGGGTGTCCAAATATTTAGTGAATTAAACTTAAAATAAAAAATAATAAATGGAAAAAAAATATATATAAAAAAATAAGAAATATAAAATAATTAAAAATGAAAACTAGACTAAAGTTTTGGACACAGCCAGAGAAAGAGAAGGACAACACAAAGAAGTGAGAAATTAACAAAATAAAACAGGAAATGGACAGAAAAGACAAAACATGAACTAAAAACACAGCTTGACGAGGCATATAATAACACATTTGTGAATATTAAGGCATTCAGCACAAAATGTCTCGTCATCTGAACGCGCTTTATCCTCTCTTGGGTCATGGGGGTCACAGGGGTCACTGGGGGTCTAATACAGTTACAATGTGCGAAGGTGGGGTACACCCTGTATAAGTCTCCAGTTCATCTCAGGGCTGAACATATATAGACAAACATGCAAACTCCACACAGAAAAGTCTGGTGCTGGGTTAATCGTACCAGGGACCTTATCGCTGTGAGGCACAAGTGCTAACCACTGCACCAGACACATTATGTGCTGAGGGGCTCAAAATGTGTCCTTTTTTATCCAAGCCATTGAACAAAATTAGAATTTACAAAAGGCCAACACAAACTGCTGTAGCTGGTGCCAAAACTGCACAAACACTGAACATGAACTCACCTCTGACTCACTGATTCCTTTCCTTTGCATCACCAACATCAAACACAAATAAATCCCCCATCGGAACACTGAGAACGTCCATTCAAAGTGAATGGGAGCTGTCAGAACATTCTAGAGGACCATAAAATAACATTGTGAAAACACATTTTTGTTGACACATAACCGGTGCTACTTTTCTGTCAGTTCCCAAATTAATTTTTCTCTCCATTTAACCTTCCTTAAGTTATTTATTATTGTTTATTATAATATTATCCTCTGTATTTTGTGTTTTTAAATGAAATTCCTGTGTTTTCCACACATTTGACCTGATTCACCCTATCTCTTATCATCGCATAAAACACATTTTTTGGTGACTGTGACCTTTGACCCACATTCATCAAAAGTTAATGGGATCTATTCTGGACCATCTCACACCTTTCCGGAAAAATTCATGGAAATTAGTTTAGTAGTTTTTGTGTAAACCTGTTTACAGACAGACAGACAGACAGACAGACAGACAGACAGACAGACAGACAGACAGACAGACAGACAGACAAATGGACTCAAACACAAATCCTCTCTCACCTTTGGGGGGCAGGTTAAAAAAAAGACGAGTCCATTGTGTCCAATCACAACTACCTGGTGTGAAGGTAAAATCCTGTGTTGTTGTTTTAGCTTCACTTCACTGTGGATCCTGAGCAGGAAATGTTTAATGTGCTCAGCTCAATATAACAGCAGCTGGACGGAAGAGATGGAACAGCAGAAATAACCTCTGTGAGGAAGTCTGTTAGTGTCACCTCATCCTCATCCTCATCTTCATCCTCATCCAACCACCTGACAGACGTGTACACTGGAGTCCCGTTACACTGCGGTGCTTCTCAAATCCACTCCTCATGGTCCAGTGTCCTGCATGTTTTAGCTATTTCCATCTTCTGTTCAAATATTGATCAGCTCTTCAGAAGCCTGAGAATGATGTAATGGCCTCCAGGTGTGATGGAACAAGGAGATTTTTATTTATATATTTTATAACTGTATTATTTTGTATCATGATTATTATTATTTATTTATTTATTTATTTATTTTTAAATTGTTTTATTTTTATTTTTTTAATTATATTTTTTCCGTTTTTTTAAATTTCTTCTTCAATATATTTTAAATGTATTCATTTATTTTATTTTTAATTATTTTAATTCTTTTTTTGTTTTTGTTTTTTTTTAAAAAAAGAGTGAGATATCTAAAACCACGAGGACTGGATTTGAGAACCACTGCTTTTATTTACTCGATGATCATTTCATTAGACTGGACAGTGTTTGGCCACATGAGGGCAGCAAGCTTCAGACAATAACAAGCAGCATAAAAAAACCTAAATCTTCCAGATTAAAACAAAGAGGTAAACAATTAAACAAATTGTTTACTGACAATTTTTGAAGTGACCAAAACGGTAGCTCTTCAACTGTGATCAGTGACTGACAACTGTATCTGATGAAACTAACAAAGCTACAAGTGATTTTCCATGTTTAGACCAAACTAAAGAAGCAAATAAGATGAACTGTCAAAATAACATGTTCAACACACAAATACAAAAGATAAAACTGAAGTCATGTCCAAACAAACGGTTTAAAAATAAATGCAAACAAATGATTTTTTACAAAATATAGAGAAGAAAATGTGTTTTCAGAGGGAGGCTTTGTATCTAGGCTTAATATCTAGTTTAAATATAGATATATGAATGTATTACCACTGTATTACAATAGGGAAATGTAGAATATGATGTATTTATATTATATGTGTACTTTGGTTTCGTTGTTTTTTCTTGGTTTTTGCTGGTATGGGAGTGATGGTGCTGATGGTTCTATGATAATTTATAAATGCATATTGTTATATTGGTGTACACGAGTGAGACATTTTTATATTGTTATATTTGTTAGCATTATTATTGTATTGCTTTTCATATAAAATAATAATTGCTATATAGAGATCATAGGGAATAAATATTGGGGTATTTTTACTTCTTACTCATTTTCAAGCATGTTTAATTTATTTTAATTTTATATATATATATATATATATATATATATATATATATATATATATATCTTTTGTTTGCTTAACTCTTTGTGTGTCATTGTTGTTTTGTTGCTTAATTTGTATTGATTTAATTTTCTACATGTTCAAAATAAAGATTTCAAACAAACAAACAGTGGTTGGTCTACCACTGTCACTTCCTCTGAAGCTGATCTTAGACTGATGTCAGGTCTGGGCTGGAGATCAGTTTTATTTTCTACACCTTTGTGTATGGAGTGAGGGTGATATATATATATATATATATATATTCACTTTGGATGTCACAAGAAAATAATGCTCTTGGTCTTAAAGGGTTAATTCCTTGTGTGTTCAAATTAATATCACGGTTTCAGTCTTTACATGCATTACAGTTCATAATCATATTCAAATTAAAAAAAAAGTGTGATCACCATTATAAATACAGACACACACATTTTTTTTTAACATAATTTATTGAACTCATTTTGTCATTCTACATGCAACCAAGATAACGTTCAAGTGAATTTACCCATTTCAATTTGCGTGATGTCTGATTACTTGGTGCTCTTTGTCATGCATTTCTTCTTAACTGGTTTTCATTTCTCTAAGGCACACAATCATGACAATAATTTTTCAGTTTTCTCTTCCAATAACTAACAAGGTAATCATAAATCCTTAGCGTATGCATTGGACTCATTCCAAAACAATTAACTTGCATAAGCCTTTGTTGTGATTTTGGCACCATTGGTTTACAGACAATCCCAACAACCATATATAGCAAACAAATAAAACTAGTTTTTGTGGTAGCAGACACAGCCTGAAGGTAAAAGAGATGAATGGAAAGGTGTCTCCTGTCCTGAGTGTCCGTGGTCATTTTGTCCCATCTTTTTTTTTTTACTTTGCTGTGGCAGTAAAGCTGTCAGGATGTGCAGTCGTCCTTGGTTGAGTGGTCTGTGTTAACCTCGAGTGCTCAGTTTATCCTGAAAATGAGGGAAAATCACAACAATTTAGACAAATACACGACAGTAAAATTGAAGGTGGTTACAGAAGTGAACAAAAAACTAAATATCAATGAATATGGAGTAGTACTTTTTTGGCGTTGTCCACACACTGCATGTAGGCGGAGGCGATCCCTGAGCAGGACAGAGTCTTTCCTGTGTTGTCCTTGTAACATTTTAAGATCTGACTCTGCAGATCACCGCACACAGGCTGGTAGTTGAAACGCCTTAAAGTCACAAAGACACAAATATCCTATATTATAGCATTTTTCTGTCCATTTGCAATGTCGCTGTGAGTTCATTTATACACACACACACAATCATATAATATATATACAATTATTATATATGTCTAAAGATTCACATTCATCCAGGTCATGTCATCAAGGCTTCTTCTGTTCTGGTCTGGATATGGGAATACTTAGCTTTTATTTCTTTCTAGACTGTGGACACAACTGTGGAAGCATCAGCTGTACATCTACACCTAAAGGACGAGGGACACAATAATAATGTGCACATCCTGGATAAGGAAGACAGGTGGTTTGAGAGAGGAGTAAAGGAAGGTATTTACACCCATCTGGAAAGACCATCTCTGATCAGGGGGGGGGGGGGGGGGGGGGGCTATGTCACCGTCTATCTGCTACATACCATTCTGCCTTGAGATCCAATCCCAGGAAGTTAAGCTTCTCAACAACATCATATCATTGAACCCTCTTTGGACCCAGTGATCATAATGACTAATTCAACCCCTGTTCACACATTGACCTATGTTACAAGTTATGGGTCAATCATGTGATCCTTTGTCACATGATGAAGGGGTGTGGTCTACAGTTCACAGTTCCACCCACAGTCCAGAAAGAGATGAAATCTGGGCATTCCCATATCCTGACCGGAACTGAAGAAGTCTTCTGGATAGAAGGTAAAATGTCTACAACTTAAAAAAAAATAAAAAAAAATCCAATTTATAGCTTAATCACAAATAAATTTAAATGAAATGAAAAGAAAATAAAAAATAGTAAAATATGACAATTATATAAAATAACAGCTTTACACTTAATAAAAAAAGTGACATGGCTTAAGAAAAACATTAAGGAAATAAGAAAGAAAGGCCTGTTTTATATTAATTTACCAACATTATTATTATTATCATTATTGCCATTCACATTCTTCACTTTTTGAAATTTTGCTTTTAACTTTGCTAAGCACAGTATGCATTTTTTTCGTATTTAAAAACTGTTAAATATGCCAAAAAAATAAATAAAAAAAATTAAGATCTGTTAAAAGATGTTAAAAAAAAACTTAATTATTGTATTTCATGCAACTTACGCAAAACGGTTGTGCGTCTCTGCTTTTCCCTTCTGGAAACTCTCGGCTGTAACTTTGTAAAACTGAGCACACTGTCAAAGTAACAAAAAAAAAAAGTCAGCAAATTAGAGGTGAATCAAAATGTAGTTTAAAAATGTAAACCCCCAATGTATAAAAGATAAATGACCTTCTCACTAAAGTTTTCTTCCTCCATACAAATATCAATTAACTTGTGTGTTAAATAAAAATAAATACATATTTCAAAGGATGTTTTTTTTTTTTTTCTTTTCACTCCTTTTTGAGCATGGACGTATTAATTTGTTGGGATTCTTTGTATTGTCAGATCATGTTGTATGAAAGCTATTTATTTTTGCTTAAACACTTGATCGAAATAAATGAAAATGAAATGAAAAGAAAAAGTGGTAAAATATGACAATTATTGAAAATAACACCTTTACACTTAATTAGTATAAAGAAGGATTCACATGGCTTAAGAAAAAACGCCTGTTTTATATACATTTACCAACATTATTATTATCATTGCCATTCACATTCACTTTTTGAGATTTTGCTTTTCAGTTTGCTAACCACAGTATGATTTTTTAAAAATAAAACACAACAAGGTTTTCACACAGATGTGAAAATGTATTTAAAAACTGTTAAAAATACACAAAAAACTTAAGATCTGTTAACATACACAGATGTGAAAATGTATTTCAAAAAACATACAAAAATGTTAAAGCCTGTAAAAACTAAATTTGTTAACATAGAGAAGTTACAATAAGCACATATATAAATGAAGATAAAGATGTTTAACATATTTAACAAGTAAAACATTTAAAAACTATAAATAAAGGTGTTTATATGACATATTGTTATGAGGACGGAGACGCTTTTGAGTTCTTTTGGCGGAGGGTCATTATACCATCATTTGAAAACCCCTGTCATAGACTGATCCTAATGTCCTGTTATGGTACAAACAAACAAAAACAAACAATTTTCATAGAACATCTCAGCGTCTCTTACCTTATTTTCAAGTTTCTCAATATGTTCCTTGTATAAAGTGTCTCGTTTCTTCAAGTCTTTTTCTTTCTCTTCCAGTTTATGAGCCTGTGAATCCAAAACAAAGACCTTATGATCCAGGATATTTCATGATGACGCCAGATGACTTCAACAAATGAGTAACAAAGTAGGGCTGCACAATATTAGAAAAAACTGACAATGACATTTTTTTTAACCCTGCGAGTCGAAAACCTACTCAGCAGTATATAACAGCTGCGCGAACAAACGGTCAAACAGAATATACGTTTTCAGTATCATCCTTCTTGTAGCCGAAAATAATTACAGAAAAAAAAATTTTTAATTACAAAAAAAAAAAAGAGACAAATAAATAACAAATACAATAACATAATGAATAAAAAATACACTCAGGCAATGAAAACCCACCGCCAGTTTGGATTCAAATATTTTTGACTAGTAGTATATATATATATATATATATATATATATATATATATATATATATATATATATATATATATATATATATATATATATATATATATATTTATTTATTTTTATTTTAACATTTTCAATATTTGGGTGGGTTGATTTTGATGAATTAAAAGCGTTATTTGTCTGTACTTGTACAATAATAAATGCATGTATTAACCATAATAAAAAATCACAACAACACTGAATGGAACACATTCAAAATCTACTTCAGAAACAGTCAGTATAGGGTGTGACCCCCCCCCACCAACATTCACACAGGCAGGACAACGTCTCCTCATGGACATGACCAAGTGTCTGCAGTTGTGTTGGGGAAGTTGTCTTCACTCTGTCTGCAGAACATTCTAGAGTTTCTGCCTGGGTTAATGTCTGGGTACTTCTACACATGTTCCACTGATACTTAACTATGTTTGTTTGTTGTGTCTTTTATCATGTCTTTATATAGAGAAGACAACCACTCCTTCATTTCAACACCTGCACTTACAGAACTTTTAATTGCATATGTTGGACTCAATATGTATTATTAACAGAACAACTCAACATGTTGGTTTATATCAGGGGTCTCAAACTAATTTTTTTCAGGGGCCACATTTAAGCCAATTTGATCTGCACTGGGCCAGACCAGTAAAATAATAACATCATAATCTATAAATAATGACATTTCTAAATTTTTGTCTTTATTTTAGTGCACCCCCCCCCCAGTAAATTGTGAAATATCCTGACAAAAATGTTATTTTAAGAAAAATAAGTGTAATTTTAAGAATATTATGCCTCAATTTAGCATTTTTAGTTTATGGATGAGATTTACAAAGATACTAAACAATAATAGAAGCAGAAAATGATCTAAATTCTGATTAATTTTCTTGTTCAGGTTATTCACGTTTTATGGTTACAAGATACTTTGTAAATGTAAATAGTTTACTAATTTGATATTATTTTTTGCATTAAAACAGATAAAAGTATGAAGTTGTCATTTATAGGAATAATATCTTTTTTTCTCCACATTATACTGAGAAGAAAATATGGAATCATTATATTTTGTAGGTTATTCTGTTATTATTTTTAATAGACATCATATTGGTCTGTATGTGGAACCTGAACTAAAATGAGTACCACAGCCTTGAATGTGGAATTATTGTAGTTTACAAATTCATCCCAGGGGCCGCATCGGAACCTGTGGTGGGCCGCATTTGGCCCCCGGGCCGTGTGTTTGAGACCCCTGGTTTATATGATGATCATTCATGTGGAACCAGGTGTCCATGGTGACTGGAGACAAAATGGACAACTCAGATCCTGAGCAAAAATAAACCAAAATTTAAAGTGTTATATTTTCATTGCCTGAGTGTAGATATAATTAAATAAAACATAACTAGAAAAACTCTCTGAGAGCACAAGCCTCCGCTAAGGCAGACCCCCCCCCCCCCTCTGAATGAGAGAGGTCCACCATGGACTTTGTCTGTTTGACTGTTAGCAACATTAGTCAAAAAGTTATGGATAGATTTTGTTAAAATGTTCAGGATAAGTTGGGAGTTGGTCATAAGGAACAAATGATTAGATTTTGGTGGTGATCCGGAAGAGATCCTGGATCCTGGATCACTTTGAAATTTTACATTGCAGTGAATGGAGAATACATTTCAAAGTGATCCAGAATCCAGGATCTCTTCCAAATCACCAAACAAATCTTTGTGACATTCCCAACATCCTGAAAATGTCATTAAAATCCATCCATAAGTTAGTTTAGTTTATTCTTTATTTGACAGCGACATTGCACAACATACAAGGATCATTTTCATCTGTAGTCCCTGGACAGGAAATGAGGGTAAGCAATTAAAATAATAAGAAGAAATAATTAAGTTTTAAGTTTTTGAGTTATATTGACCCCACTCCTCCAAAATATAATCATTTCCAAATCTCCCCATTACTAACCTAACATGCAAATTTGAATTTACCAAAAATCCATCCATAACATTTTGAGTAATGTTGCTGACAGACAAACAAACAAACAGACAAACAAACAAACAAACTCCAGTGAAATTGTTATTACCTCCTTGATGTTTAATAATTACATGACTTGTGATGTGACTATTGCGCACACGTACATTGTGATGTCGATGTTCAAACAACATATTGTGCAGCTCTACAACAAAGCATTTTAATCCTGAAATAAATGATTATTCCTGTGTCATCAAAAAAAAAAAAGAAAGCGGTGCAGCAGCTGAATGAAAGTGAAATGAAAGAGACAGACACCCATGCAACAACCGTCTCCTGTCTTACCTTCATCTCCATCCACTGAAAGAAGACGACAGGGAAAGAAAGACAAAGAGGCACAGTAAGAAAAGGAAAACAAGACGCTCCTCACTGGTCTACAGCTTCACATGCATCTGCACCAGTACAATCAACGACTGAGGAGCCGTTTTTAAATCTTAGTTAAAAAAACATATTTATTTAAGCAAGCGTTTGACATGTAGTCGACTGTCCGTGTCTTTTTTATGTGGTTGCTATGGTTTTATAACTTGTTTTATCTTTGTTTTTATAATTGTTTGTTGTTTTTTTTATTGTTTTTATCTTATTTCAGAGAGCATCTTGTGCAGCTTTTGGTGTTGTACGGTGCTATATAAATAAAATTTGATTGATTGATTGATCTGCTCGGTGTACTTACGTAGAGCTGGACCATCAGCCTCTCGTCCTCCGTCTTCATCCGCTCCTTGGTGATGGACTCCGTCAGGCTCTCCATGTACGCCGCCTTCTCCGACTCCAGCGTGGTCTTCACCTGCTCCTGGATCTGCGCCTGAGCCGCCGCCTGGGCTTCAGCTTTGACCTGTGCTCTCAGCTCCTCCAGCCTCCACAGACACACACATGTTAGAAAGCATAACCAGAGGGCGACAGGACTGTGTTCTAAACAGGTGAAGCAGGACGTGTTCATTAAAAACAAACTCCCAGAGGATCAGCGGAGGCTCCTCAACCTCCTTTAAATCCCTTTTCATACTGTGCTCATCTGAATCTTTTAATCTGTTAAGTCACTTATTAAATGTTTAGTGAGTGATATTAGAGCGACACCTAGTGGTAGAGTTGGACATCGCCTCACCCTGCCCTATGGTGGACACAAACATAAATAAATAAATAAATAAATAATAAAAATCTGCACTATAAGGCACACTGTCAATAAATGTAATTTTTAATTGATTGATGAATTAATTTAAAAGTTTTAATTTAATTATTTCAGCTACAAGAAGTATGATACTGAAACATACGTTCTGTTTGACTGTTTGCGTCGGCATCACACAGCTGCTCTATACTCTGGAGTTTTTTTTTTCATATCAGAATATATATTAAAGAAAATTGCAATGTCAGTTTTTTTCTAATATTGTGCAGCTGTACTGACAATAATGTGTCCTTACTGTTGCTGCAGCTCCTGTCTCTTCTGGTTGATCTCCTCTTCCAGACTCATCTTCATCTCTGCTTGGATCTTCTTCCTCAGCTCTTCTTCAACCACTTCAGGAGGAATGGGAACATCTGCATGAACACAGTAGAAATAGCAAAAATCAGCATATAACGATACATACACTATATCCAAATAAGACTAAAGTAAATGTTGACTGAATGCAGTATCATGAAGGCTGAACTCTGGTCACTATGATGATTCTCAAAGGCAGGTGTTCGCTACCAAATAGTTTTTTCTTTTTTTCTTTCATAGTATGATACATATTTATTTCTGTGGCTTAAAGCAGCATTGCACTTTCTACTACTTTATAAATGTCACATATGAGTGAAATAAGGAGAATTTGCTGCACTTAACACATTCGTTTTTATATTTATTATATTACATATGTGTATATATATATATATATATATATATATATATATATATATATATATATATATATATATATATATATATATATAATATAATATAATATTTTTATATTTGTCTTTGTGTCATCTGCCATATGGTGTGTGTAAAACATTTTTTCTGTACAACGCCCTTTACATTGCTTTAATATTATGTGCTATTATATGTTCTACTCTGGACCAAATCAGATTTCTTTGAGAAGAAAATAAAGAATATTTTTATTAATTTATAATATCATTCCAGCACCTTTAAAAACTTTTCATTTGCATGTTGGTGCACAAGGTAGAGAAACTTTAAATTCACCCCCCACCAACTCAATAACTCATCTGTCACTTTACTGTTGCCACTTTGTTTGGTTATTACCTCAGCCAAAGATGTATTAAATTTGAGTTTGAATTTAATTGGACACCAAAAGGATTGACCAGGGTCATTAGATTTGTGACAGAATACTTCAAGGACCATGAGACATCATTTTCACACAAAAATTAGCCTCCAAAAAGTCTGGTCTCTAATTTTGGATGATGAAGAGTTGACCCAGCGCTCTGATTTTCATCAATAATAAAAAATTAATGCAACTATGCATTGAAAAAAAAATACAATAAATGTTATTGTGACACTAAATAAGCATTATGTGGCAAAAAAGTCAAAGTAAATGTCTCCTGTATAAAATACTGCATGTGTGACTTTTTTAGGATGGGCAGTGTAACATTGTCTTCTAAACTTCATGTACTGATAGTTTACATTATATGACAGAAAACAGGCTCAGACAAACCACAATATGTCTCAGTTTTCTGTACAGTTTATATTCTCAATAACTGTACTAAAGATCGATTTGGAAATGATAACAAGACCAGAACTGTAACAGTTTAGTCTGAACTGTGGTCACAAAAATACTTCATATCTGCCCAAATCCATACCCTTGTGTCTTGGACATATTTATTGCACTATGTGAGATTGATTATTTTGGTCATTTGTGAGCTATATACACTTCTGCTGTGAAAGAAATTGCCCTTTAGTGACGTTAAAGATTGTTCAATTCAACTCAATAAATTCAGAGATGTTTATTCTAAACACTGATAACAACTGATAATAACTAATAACTGATAACAACAACATTTAAAATATCTGAAAGTACAAATACTACATACCAGTGTTTCCTCCAGTGCATTATAGATCTGTGTATTATAGATCTGTTGGATAAATCCCTAAGACTAAGCATCACTATTTATTTATTTATGTATTTATTCATTTGGTGTTGTGTGTTTGGGGGACACTCAGAGGCTGGACCGGCTTGTCATGAAAGCAGGCTCTGTGGTGGGAATGGTTCTCACTAAGATCAGGGGGATCCTATCTAATGAGAGCCACCCCCTGAGGCGGGTGTTCTCTGGTCACAGAAGCTCCAGGTTCCTCTTTGCGTTGCTCCACCCAGAGCATCAGTTTGTATAATGCAGCAGGAGAGGGGGACTGGAAATGGTCTAGCCTTTGTTTGGTTTTTTATACTTGCTCTTAATGATGTCATGTTTGGTCATATTTATTGTTTTTAGTCATATTTATTGTTTTTAGTCATATTTATTGTTTTTAGACATATTTATTGTTTTTAGACATATTTATTGTTTTTAGACATATTTATTGTTTTTAGACATATTTATTGTTTTTAGTCATATTTATTGTTTTTAGTCATATTTATTGTTTTTAGACACATTTATTGTTTTTAGTCATATTTATTGTTTTTAGACACATTTATTGTTTTTAGTCATATTTATTGTTTTTAGACATATTTATTGTTTTTAGACATATTTATTGTTTTTAGACATATTTATTGTTTTTAGTCATATTTATTGTTTTTAGTCATATTTGTTGTTTTTAGTCATATTTATTGTTTTTAGACACATTTATTGTTTTTAGTCATATTTATTGTTTTTAGACATATTTATTGTTTTTAGACATATTTATTGTTTTTAGTCATATTTATTGTTTTTAGTCATATTTATTGTTTTTAGTCATATTTATTGTTTTTAGTCATATTTATTGTTTTTAGTCATATTTATTGTTTTTAGACATATTTATTGTTTTTAGACATATTTATTGTTTTTAGTCATATTTATTGTTTTTAGTCATATTTATTGTTTTTAGTCATATTTATTGTTTTTAGACATATTTATTGTTTTTAGTCATATTTATTGTTTTTAGTCATATTTATTGTTTTTAGACATATTTATTGTTTTTAGACATATTTATTGTTTTTAGTCATATTTATTGTTTTTAGTCATATTTATTGTTTTTAGTCATATTTATTGTTTTTAGACATATTTATTGTTTTTAGACATATTTATTGTTTTTAGTCATATTTATTGTTTTTAGTCATATTTATTGTTTTTAGACATATTTATTGTTTTAGTCATATTTATTGTTTTTAGTCATATTTATTGTTTTTAGACATATTTATTGTTTTAGTCATATTTATTGTTTTTAGTCATATTTATTGTTTTTAGACATATTTATTAAGTTATTTTTCAACCAGTGTGTATTTGCTTTTTAACTTACCCATTTATGGATGTGTATTTTTAACTGGCTGGATGTGAACAACAGACTGTCACATAATTTTGCTTTGGGATCAATAAAGTATTTATCATCATCATCATCATCATCATCATTATTTGAAGGAATGTATACAGAGTATAACTAGTGATACTAATCATAATGTTGACTTGAATGTTAATAATGTAATGTCAAAGTCCGGTCTGGCTCTGGATATAGACTTAAATATCTGTATAATTAAGAGTAAATGCACGCTTTACACTTCAATGTTATTTTTATTATTAAATAAATCATAGTCAAACCTCAATATGACAAATCTTTATCCCACTTTATGGATTGTGTCATTGACATTTATTTATTTATTTATTTATTCATTATTAAAGGTGAATAAGGTATATTTCAGAGTGGGTGTTTCTGTTAGCAGTTGGTGTAAGTTAAGTCATAAATGTTTTACAATAACACATAATGGATATAATTATATTTTTCTTGTCAACATTGATTATTATTATTATTATTATTAATTTTACAAAAACATGGTGGACCACTGGTGGTCTTCACTAGCAGCCCTAACACCAGGCTTAGCTAGATTTCTGGGGTAGACCCTGCATATATTTCCTTTATGGTTTAAAATTTAGTAGATATGATTTTTGACTTGTGGAAACCTTGTCAAATCATGAAAAAGAGAAAGAACATGATCACCTGCTGCCAGTGGTGGCGCTGTGATGATGACAGGTGCTTCATCTTCTACAGTGGGAGGTTGAGGCAGGGTCATGGTGGTCTCCACAGCTGGTGGAGCTGGTTCAGAGGAGGCTAAAGGTTCAGCGAGGGCTTCATTTCCAGGTGCATCAGCAGGTACGACAGCCAGTTCCACACAGTGACATGGAGGAGACGGTTCCTCTGATGATGTCACAGGCTCTGGAGGAGGTGGAGCAAGATCACATGGAGGAATGTCTTGTGCTGTCATTAATGGGACTAAGGTTTGGGTGAGTGTAGGCTGTAGGACAACAGGTTCAACTGGAAACGTCTCTGGTTGGACATCGGCTGAGGACAGAACCAAGTCTGTTGGTGGAGGTGATGGGACGACAGGTTCAGGTGGTGGTGTTGGTGTTGGTTCAGGAGGCAGAGATAATGGTAGAGGTTCAGGTGGAGGTGATGGGGTAACTGGAGGTGTTAATTCCAGAGGTTCAACAGCTGGTTCAGAAGGCACAGATGCTAAAGGTTCAGGTGGAGGTGATGGGACAACAAGTTCAGCAGGTGGAGGTGTCGGTTCAGGAGGAAGAGGTGAAGATAAGGGTTCAGGTGGAGGTGATGGGACAACCAGAGGAGCTAACTCCAGAGGTTCAGCAGCTGGAGATGAAACTACAGGTTCAGGTGGAGTCAATGGAACGACAGGTTCAAAAGGTGGAGGTACAGCCAAGGGCTCAGCAGCTGGAGGTGTTGGTTCAGGAGGTGGAGGTAAAGCTACAGGTTCAGGTGAGGTTTTGGCTTCCAGAATAGACTCTACAGGTGGAGTAAACAGGCCAGTTTCAGCTACAGGTGGTGCAGGTGGGGTTTCTAGCTCTACGTGAGGTGGGATGAAGGATTCAACAGGAGGTGGAACTGACTCTGGAGCCGGTGGAGGTGGTGGAGGCTCTACAGGTGTTTCTATTACTGATGGTGAACTAGCTTCTGCTGCAGGTGGAGGCTCCATGAGGGGAGGAGGGAGGGAGTGGAACTTCACTGGTGGAGGAGGGATGAGTTTTACTGGAGGAGGAGTGACTTCTACTGCTGGAGCTGGAGCTGAAGGAGGGGCTTCAGGAGGAGGTGCCAGAAGAGGCAGAAGGTCTTCAACAGCGGGGGGTGGAGGCACAGTGGGTGCTGCAGGAGGTGCTGCAGGAGGTGCTGCTGTCTGCGAAGGCGGAGGAGGAACAAACTTTGGACCTTGTCTCATCCGGTGTATGACTTTGTCTGAAAGCTGAGATGACAGGAGGGTTAAAAAATCTGTAATGTTAAATGTTTTTGTCATTGTTTTAATGGATCACGAAGCATCAATGAAACTAAAACAACCATTAATTACTGTGAAAAGAAAGCTTTTACAATTTCACCCTCAACTATTTGATTTTGCTTAATGTTGTTAAAAAGAAAGAAAAAAAAGGAGAATTATCAGTAATTATATTATGAAAATGCTGATAATAATGTAATATTATAATGCATTCAACAGTACTTTTCCCCTGTACATATGTTTTTTTTTACATCGATCATACTGTATGTGAAAAAGAAAGAAAATAAAATTTTTATTGAATATCAAACCCAGTCTTCATGTTTCATCAGTCCAGTAACATCTTTAACCTACTTTATGAAGGACTAAACTAATATTCTTTTTGTCTCATCTGAAGGAAAACTGTTCATTTTAACTGATTTTACTGCTTGTTTGCCAACATTGTTTCTCTTTTTTTTTTTTTTTTTTTTTTTTTTTTACTTTTAGGTATATGAACTTAACTTTGTTTTAATTTGATGCGTCTTATTTTGTTTATTTGCTGCTCATTTCACTTTATTCCTGTTTCTGTTTAATTCTTTCTTATTCTTTTTTTTTTAGGAAATGGAAATGTCAAAACATGAGAAGTCATTCCGAGAACAAATATCCTGTGTGTTTTTAATCACCTTGTTCATTTAATAATTTCCATATTATATCCAAATATAGTCCCATATAGGCATTTTTTCTGGTTTTGTGCCAAGTTTTTTTTTTTTTTTAATTGAAACATAACATTAAGGAACAATAACAAATTCACACGTGAAACATATTCTCAACAATTAACAAACTTTCACACCTGAAAATAACATTAATTAAAAAAAAAAAAAAAAAACACTGCACACATTATTTCCATAAAATAATACAGTTAAATCATTAATGATGGAATTAAAGGAACACAAATAATTAACATAAATAAATAAAATAAATACAAGAGTTTCAAGAAAGGTTAGATTTTGTTATAAGTGTGTTGGTTTATTCACCTGGACATTTTCAATTTGTATTTAGACAACTTTGGAAAAATAAGATTTCATTTTTTAAGACCAAACCATAAAGGGGGTGATTTAGTATACCGACATGTATGTATGGGATATTTTGTAATAATTGTTATTATTCATTTATTTCTAATTTAGTCATTTTATTTGTTATTGTTATTCAGTTTTTTGTTTTGTTTTAATATTATTTTTGTAATATTTGAGGATTATTCGTCCCATATAGGTATTTTCCCCAGTTTTGTATTATTATTTAAACACATAACATTAAAGAACATTGACAAATCCACACGTGAAGCACCATTCTCAACAATTAGCAAACATTCACACCTGCAAATAACATTAATTAAAATATTTTTCCATAAAATAATACAGTTAAAACATTAATTATGAAATTAAAAGAACACAAATAATTAAAATAAATAACATAAATAGAAGGGCTTTAATAAAGGGTAGATTTTGTTTATTCGCTTGGACATTTTTTTTATTTGTTTCGGACAAGATTTTAAAAGGGAGATTTAATTTTTAAGACCAAAACCATGAAGGAGGTAATTTATGTATGGAATATTTCGTAATAATAATAATAATTATTATTGTTATTATGTATTCATTTATAACGTCATCATTTCAATTGTCATAAATTATAATTTTATTCACGAAAAAAAATCCGTTTAAAAATAGAATTATTTTTCTATTCGTCCCATATAGACATTCTCTTAGTCCTTTTAGGTTTGATTTTTTTTTTTTTAACATGATCTCCCTGTTCATCGTCACAGTAAACTGAACCTGTGTTGTTGTTGTTAGCAAGAACTCACTTCATTTATTGATGACAGTCTGTGACGTCACTGACACTAACCCCAAAGAAATCCTGCATAATTCAAACGTGCGTAAAATAGAAGAATGCTGCTGAGTAGAAACAGTGTGTTTTGAAATGTTGCTCGTTAAGTTTCCTTCACTTACCCGAATGCCCTTCACAAAAGTAACCCCTCCACCTTCATCCTCTCCTGCAGAGAAGTGACTCGGCCCGTTTCCCCCCATCCCATCCACAGCCAGAGCCGCCCCACTGACCACTACCTGTTACCTTCTGTCAAATATTTAATCCTCAACGTGGATCTGAGCAGCGTGCAAACACCTCCCAACAGCTGCAACCCTTGTGTCCTTCCTCCCTCTGTGCTTCTACAACAGCTGCTGTCATTGGCTGAGGCTGAACACTCCTGCTCTGGATTGGTGCGTTAAAGGGAACATTGTGTCCCATTTCAAATCAATAATAGAAACAATACCACATACAGTTTGCTTGACTAATAAAATCAGAGAGATTTCCTTTAAGTTGCCCACATTGGTTTTTACCTAACCATTCACAATATACAAAGACTTAAAAAATAAGATATTGATGTAAACTGTACATTTTGTAGTGATGACAGAGAAACACTGAGTATACCAGGGGTCTCAAATACATTTTCATTCAGGGGCAGGGGCGTCACAACCATTTAAAATGTGAGGGTTTTCTAGGTTGTGGCACATGGGCAAAATTTTCAGAATCTATCATTAAATTAACCAACAATTATCCATTAAAGCTGCCATTCTATGGTCATTCCATTAATATTACTGTGTTCTACATTGTTATTGAATACATTGTGTGTTGGTTCTATTTAAAAACAAACAAACATCTGGTATTTTTTTTTTCCAGCTGTTTTTTTGTAGAAAAATGACTTGAGGTCGAACAACAGAGTTTGCTGGTCCTTCCTCATACATGGTCATGACGAGGTGATGAGGCATCTCTGATTGGCTCAGAATGCGTGAAGGAACACTCCCCCTGTCCCTCTGTGTGTGTGTGTTTACCTTTACCAGAGTAGCATCCAGCTAGGTTTCATGCCGTCGCTTGTTCTGAAAATATGGAGGAAAAATACCAAGCTTTATTTCCACAGACAGCACATGAACCAATTTGATCCGCCATGTTTTTCCAGTTCGTGCAGTAGCTACTGTGGCGCCATCTTCTCTTGTAGATGCTAATGTTAATGCTACTTCAAAAAAACCCCAAAAAAACCCAAAAACATAAAATCATGAAAACACTTTTATAACCAAAGAACAAACAAACATAAAAAAAATGTGAATAACCTGAAAAAAACAACAACAAAGTTCTAAATAAAAATCACTTCTCTACCAACTGAGCCACAGCCACCCTGATTTTAACCAGACCATTTTTCAGATTAACCAATTAACCTATCAGTGCATGTGTTTGGATGTACCTGGAGAAAACCCACACAGAAAGGTCTGGTGTGGGAATTGAACCAGGGACCCTCTTGCTGTGAGGCATGAGTGTTAACCACTGCACCACCTGTAAAATGATGCGTAGTTGTAAAATGACAAAATACCTAGGAACTCTAATCATGATTAAAATAATAATAATAATAATAATAATAATAATAATAACAATATGGATTAATCATGACAGCCTTACTTTGTATAAATAATTTGATTTATTATTTTTTCTTTTCTCTCTATTCTTGATGTTATATATTGATATTTGTGTTGGTTACTGTGTATGATTGATCCTTATGTGTTGTTTTCAAAATAAATCTTCAAACACACAATAAAACAAAAATCAATCAATCAATAAAACCACCTACATTTGTTTCCATCCCTGTAACAAAGCACAACTCTCTTTAATGTAGCCATGTTTTCAATTTAATGTCAATGAGCAGACAGTGTAAATACTGTACATATTTTCTGTAAACTGGTCCTAAACACCTGAGACAACATTAGGCCAAATGAAATCTGCATAAATTAACTTCTGCATAATCAATAGTCCAGCTGCACCTAAAACATTTATTCCAATTCACTGAAAATGTTTCACCTAAATATTCATATTCACACTGGAGGATTTGTCTCCAAGAAATATATATTCAAAAGGAGAGGCCAAGTTCACAAGGTCCCACTTTTAGAGGATGAAAAACTGTCTACGATGCGACAAATCCTATAAAAATCTGACATTGAGAATAAAAGTACATCTTATTTCTTTTCTACAACTGTCCATGAAAAAAAAAAAACTCACCATAATGGAGACACACTCCTGGGCTCAGTGTATACAATGACATGACAGTTTCGACTCCATTTTTGCTAGTCCTCCTAATAACTAATAAAATAAAATAAAATACAAAACCTCAGTCTTGGTCTTGATTTGAAAGGAAACTGTTGATCGTGGCAGAGTACCAAACTTTGAGTGTTTAATAATTTAATGGCATGTTTCATAGGCTAACAAAACCAAAACAGATCAGTTTAACTATGTTGTAATGAAACGGTTTATATACTAGTTTTCATTGTCTAAAGCTTCCTTTTCTCTATTTATGTGTAGAAGATAATTAACTAAAAATATCAGTGCGTATTTATAATAAATGGTTTTTGAAGTTCTGACAAAGATATCAGTGTTTTGTATTCGAGAGATTATTTTTTATTTATGAATGTGACCACGAGAGGGAGTAGCGAGTCATTCTGTTTGTCTCCCACAGTGAAGAGAACTAACTCCAAGGCCCATTGACCAAAGTGCCACGAAACTAACCAGAAGAGATAAGAATCTAAGAAACTATTTTAAAGTCAAAGAAAGTGACTGTGATAAAAGCTAGAAGCACCTTTGTGTCTAGTTTCTGTCTAAAAACAGAGCTAAGCTAACAGTGCTAACAGCTAAACTAACAGCTGATGCAGCACATTATCAAATAGTCTTATCAAAATAAGCATCTATGAGTTTTGGTTTGAAAAAGAAAACTGAATGATACTGTAAGACAGATGTGTGTAAGACAATAAGCTTTCTAATCCCCCCCCCACACACACACACACCCCACACACACACACACACACAAAGCAGAGATGGGTATTGTGTTTGAGTCAGTTTGTTTGATTGTAAGCAGGTTTACGCAAAGAGTACAGCTCCAATTTCCATGAAATTCTCAGGAAAGGTGCAAGGTCAACTATAATAGATCCCATTACATTTTGGTGAATGTAGGTCAAAGGTCAAGGTCACCATCACAAAAAATGTGTTTTCACAATGATCAGAGATAGGACAAATCAGGTATTTCCATTTCTTTCATGTATACTCTGTTTTACATACTGTCTACCTTTTTTTTTGCTATCACTGTTGATGTGTATTGACATCAGAACCTTGAAGGATAAATTGGAAGATTCAGGTCAAAGGTCACAATTAAGGTCAACATTTAATTATGGATATAACTTTTGAAGTATTTATTTGACAGACTTCCAATCAGCACCAGAATGCTGGTCTTTGAGTTCTGCATCTTGCCTGAATAGAATTTGACCTATTTTCAACCCAAGAGGTCAAAGGTCACTGGGTCAATACCTAAAGACTTTAACAGAAAAACCAGTGGACATAGAGACTTTGTTACTATTGCTGACAGATAGGAAGCCTGGCATGGGCTTTAAAAGGATGTCATGACCTTTGACCTTGAAAGGTCAAAATCAAGGTCACCTGATTTTAACTAGTGTTAACTCCAAACATAGTGGTGGTAACTACTTAGGTACGATTGTTGACAGATAGAAAACTACATGTAGGCTCGAAAATGGCATCGTGACCTTTGACCTTGAGCCATAGGCTGTGTCTGAAATCACCCAAATAATAAATACTAGGAAATAAATGTAGTGCAGTACATAGTGAACTCAATTGAAAACTTCTTGGACATTATTATGGAGCCATTTAATGTCGTCATCCCCATTAAACAATTAAAACGTAGAGTGTCGTCTTTCACAAAATAAAAAGCATTTTTAATTTTTTTTACTGTCTGCAATAAATTGTATTTATTTTTTTAATAAAGTAGCTCACGAGTGCTTTACTGTTATTAACTGTTAAACAACTCTTGTCTGGCGCCTGTCATCCAACAGACAGACTTAATGTTTACTGTTAAGAGCTCCAAATCTGTCCCTGTTTCTTTTAATCATAAATCTTCCCGTTCTTCAGCCCGTTTTCGATTCGTGCAATGCATGATGGGATATCGTGCTTTGGTTATTGACCATCGAATGTCCACTACACCTCGCGGTGGATTGCGGGATACATTGAGTGCACTATATAGTGATTATAAATAGTTCACTAAAGATTTGAACACCCCTACAAAATGGTGTGGTCACTATATAGTGGTTAGGGAGTGATTTCAGACACGGCCATAGTCTCATAGTTTAAGAGGGAGAGGTCTATTAAGAGCTAAAATATGCGCAAAGGGGGCACCACTGGTTCACTGAGTGTTATAGTCTGCGAATACAGTATTGATTTCTTGGTGGTTTTGGTCGTCCTGTGTGTGTTCTGGTACACCGTTGTCACACTATAATAACACATAGAACCCCTTTAAGGTAAAAAAGAACCGTATTGGAAGTGTATTGAAGCCAGGGTGTAAATTTTTAAAACAACATTCAGCTCTACTGTCATGTGTGTGAGTGAGTGTCTACAGTTTTTAACCAAAAAGACGTGACTGTAGAAAACTACAGCAGAATGTAAAACCAACAGTAAGTCCATAGATAGGTTGGTAGCGGTCTTCCTCACTCAGCCTTCTTCTGCTCCTTCACAGCCGGCCGTCCAAATACCGCCTGGACGCTGCTCCACACCTCAGTGTACAGCAGCGTGCCCAGGAAGACCACGGCCGTGCCCACCCAGTGCCAGGTGGTGAAGGGGTTTTGAAAATACAGGATGGAGAAGATGAGACTTAAGAACTTTCTGAGGGTCACCACCAGGGTGACGGTGAGCGACGTGCACTCTGTGGTGAGGATGAAAACCCCGCGGATGCACACGTACCTGAAGAAACTGGTTAAGAATTTACTCACTTCATGTTTCAGCGTGATGTGAAATGCCACTTGTTGCACACTTTGATAATTTATATTCATTACATTGCTCTTTTTGTAGTGTATTTAACCTGGTTACCTTTCATGTTCATTTCGTAGAATTCAGATGCTTGTTTTTTTCTTAGTTTTTAGTAATGTTATGTATTTATTTTTCATTTTGTTATTCACGTTGTTTGGTTTTCCAACTAAACATTGGACATATGTACATGCAGATCAAGTCTAAATCACGTCTGTCAGACTAAACCAATTTTGGACCTCTATATGATATACAACATAGGTCAGTCATTTGGGTGTCTGAAAATTACCTTATTTCAACATCATTATGTAGTCAAACATTGTCAAACAGAACACCTAAAAAAAGGTGCAAGAAAATGACCATTTTTAATGCATTTATTTTTCAATAAGCAACCAAAATGATTGTTCTAAATATTATTGTAAAATATGTTTAATTAAACATACTAATGCTTAAATACGACTATCAATTTCTGAATTTATTTATTTGGAAATTCTATGCTATATATAACACCCAAGAAAGTGAAATGTTTAACTTTTTACACTAAACAATTATCTTGATTGGAAACTGTGTAATGCAACAGTTTTTTTCAACTAGATTTTTTATAAATATTTGTATTTATTCATAATTTTTTTAGTGGAATGTAATTTACAATGGACAGAATATTAAGTAAAACTCTAAAACTTTTGTCCCCTACAGAGGACAAAAATGCATTAGTGGGTCTCAGGAGGATATGCATCATGAACAGGAGCCACAGGGCGGAGCAGGTCGTCCAATGACCAAAGGTTCAACGTTTGAGTCCGACTGCACACATGTCCAAGTGTCCTTGGGCAAGACATCGAACTCAAAGTTATTCCCAGTAGGGACAGGCAGCGCCATGTATGGCAGCAGCACCTACTGGTGTGTGTGTGTGTGTGTGTGTGTGTGTGTGTGTGTAGGAATGTGTGAATGTGAGGAATTATAAAGTGCTTTGGTTTCCATGGGAGAATAAAATGTGCTATCTAAACTCAGTTCCTTCAGACGTCGATTTCAGACATCCAAAAGATGTCACAAAAAAGACGTCATCTGGAGCAGGGGTCTCCAACCCTGGTCCTCAGGGCCAACTATCCTGCATGTTTTAGACGTCACCCTGCTCTAACACACCTCGTTCAAATTCATCAAGCTCTGCTGAAGCCTGATAATGACCCACTGCTTTTTTTTAATCAGATGAGTTGCAGCAGCGTGACATCTGGACTAATGTTCTGCACCTTCCAGGGACAACAGATGGATGTACGAAAATGACATGGAAAACACGTCAGTTGTTTATTTTGCTATTTTTTGTAATTTTGTAGTTAAATGAGTTGAAAGTTTCTTTTCAAAATGTATATTCAATTTCTCACCCATTTTGCAAATTTTTTTTTTCATTTTATTGCTTATTTCATTCATTCTTATCGAGTTTGTTGCTTATTTTGACACATATTTTTGTTGTTGATTTTCTTAAACTGTCCATTTTGATGCTTATTTTTTTAGCTTCGGTTTACTACGTTGTTTATTTAAGTTAACTGAGTGGTTGATTTTGATAACTGTTCATTATTTTGTTTATTATTGTTCACTTAGTTGCTTTGTTACTCCACAATGGACTATTTTGAGTCCATGTTATGCTACTCTGTATCACAGACTAAATATTCTAAACTTTTTACTCCATTACATGTACTAAGTGTCAGGGTTAATAAGTGGATAAAATAACACTACATTAAACTACTTCCCCACACATTTTACAGAAATATACACTTTTTTCATTATCATTATTATTATTTCATTATCTTGAATGCTCTATAGAAGCCGCTGCTCTCCCTCAACAAGACACAGTCTGTTAAAGGTACATTTATAATCTATTCATATTGTGTTTTCAAAGGATACTGTGTGATGACATTGATGAACAAGTAGATCCACATTATTGGCACAGTCAGTCCAACCACAGGAACCATAACAGGAGCTGCAAGGAGACAATGAAGTCATTTACACCTTGATTATATATAAATAGCAGATAAACTTCAGTAAATGTCTGAAACCTACTGCTTTGGCTGAAGTGAACGCAGTGGCTGTAGATGTTTGTGGACAGAAGCAGGAAGCCGGGAAGAGGCAGGCAGTGCTGAGAAACATAAGACGGAGACAAATCAGAAGTTTAAAGACGTCTCTAACTTCACCTAATGCAGGAATGAGAAAAGTCAAACAGAACTGTAGGTGTGAGGCAGGGGTCGTTAAAATCATGTAATATCTATGCAGAACCATATGAGAAGGTTAGTTTGGGTTTCTGTGCTTCACCTTTGTATTTTGTATTTTTTTTTTTGCTTTTGTTTTATTTTGGCCAGAACGGTTGTCATAGCATCATCGTCTGATTTGGAGCTGGTAGAAACTCAGACTCAGATCCAGAAAATGTTATTTATCCCATGCAGGCAATTCATTAGCAGAACACCACAGACATTAGTCAACATTCAAATTGCAAAATGACAGATATAATAATATAGAAATATAAGGCCGGTCATTGGAAGGCATCTATAAATAAAAACGTTAAACTAGAAGAGCAGTGGGAGAGTGCAGACCTACACCAGTATATAAACATGTCTGTCAAAACTGGCCCTACCTGCCAATAGTAAAGAATACTTGTTGCTTTTGTCATTCCAGACATTCTGTGAAAATTTTGACTTTTTTTCCCCCATTCATTCATTTATTTATTTATTCAAACAGGTTAAAACAAAACAAAAACTAGAAAAGCACTGAGAGCACAAACTTCCGCCAAGGCAGACCCCCCCCCCCCTTCGTATTAAGAGAGGTCCGCCAAGGAGGTATGAAATTCAAGTCTGTTTGTCTGTCTGTATGTCTGTCTGCAGGATTACGCAAAAAGTTCTGAACATATTTTGATAAAATTTTCAGGATGTTTTGGGAGTGTCACAAGGAACAAATTGTTAGCTTGACTGACTGGACCAGTATCACTTCTTTAAGTGTGATGACATCATTTAAACTAGAAAAGAGACAAATACACTTGGTCAGATTTGGATTTTTGGACCAGTCAGTCAAGCTAAGTCCCCACACCTCCTCCTCCCGTATACTGAGCATTGGCTCCCAACAAGGCTGTGTGTTGAGTCCAATGCTCTACACCAGGCATGTTCAAACTATTCCACAAAGGGCCGGTGTGGCTGCAGGTTTTTGTTCCAACCAACCACGAGTAAACAGTTTGACCAATCAACTCTCCGAAGACTGAGATCAGTTGATTAATTGAGTCCAGTCTGGTGTGGTGCTGCTTGGTTGGAACAAAGACCTGCAGCCACACTGGCCCTTTGGGAATGGTTTGGACATGTCTGCTCTACACCCTCTATACCCACGGTTCTCAAACTGGGGTCCGCGGACCCCTAGGGGGACGTGGCGCATGTCCAGGGGGTACGTGAAATTATTCACGGTTTTGTTTCATTTTTGTTTTATTTAATTTTTTTTTTTTTTGCTGTTTTATTTTGAAATGCGGAAGTTTTATTTTGTAGCGAGCGGACGGAAGTAACAGCGCTGTTTGATGCTAGCTTGACTAAATTGAGACGGAGCGAGTCACAGGCTATTTTTAGCCACCCTGCAGCGAACATGGATCGATTTTTGTGTACGCCAAGTTCCTCAAGAAGTGCTAAAGGAAATGAAAATGAAAATGACAAAAACAAACGCCCTAACCCTAAAAAGAGAAAGTACATTGATAATTATATTGAGTTTGACAAGCTCATCCCTCTCATTAAGTCTCTGTCTGTCTGTCACACACACACACACGCGGTTTTGTGTGTCTTTTGTTCCGTTTATTATTTTAAAATTATTTAAAATTGTTGTTTCTGAAGTGCTCATTTATATTATAATACTTGAAAATTTCGCTGGTTTGCACAAAAGCACTATTAAAAAAGGTTATCATTGTTTCATAATAATCATTGTTGAAGTGGTTTTTTATCATTTTCAGTATTGCGAGGATGAGGGGGGACATGGAAAAATTTCACCCCTCCAAGGGGGACCTGGGCCAAAAAAGTTTGAGAACCCCTGCTCTATACCACCGACTGCAGACCAGCCCACCCAAGTACGACACAACAGTGGTGGCTTGATCACAAGAGGAGATGAGTCTGCCTACAGGGATGAGGTCCAAAGACTATCTGAACAACCTGGTACTGAACACCACAAAGACCAAAGAAATTATCCTGGACTTTAGGAGGAACAAGACCGACCCAACTCCCATCTACATAAATGGTGATCGGGTGGAGATCGTCAACACCATCACTTTCTTGGGCACCGTGATCTCTGCTGGACTGTCCTGGTCTGGAAACACCACCGCCATCATCAAGAAGGCACAGTAGTGTCTGCACTTCCTGACAATGTTCAGGAGGAGTAACATCTGTCAGAGGCTGCTTGTGACCTTCTACTGCTCGACCATCGAGTGTCTGGACCTACTTACATAACAGTGTGGTTCCCCACCTGCACAGAAGTGGAAAGGAAGATGGTCTACAGAGGGTCATTGGCTGCTCCCTCCCCTCCCTGAAGGACATCTTCTCAACACCCATCCTGCCCTCCACCTCTTTGACCTGCTGCCCTCAGGCAGGTGCGACCGGTCCATTAAGACCAGAACAAGCAGACTCAGAAAGTCCTTCTTCTCCCAAGCCATCACTGCACTGAACTCACGATGACACCAGACACTGAGCCTCTGATGCTGCTGCACACAACATGTGTTTTTTGCACTACAGATTGTTCCTTTAATTATTTATTGTTTGATTTTATAGTATCATAGGTTTTATATTATAATGTATAGGTTTTATATTATAATGTATAGGTTTTATATTATAATGTATAGGTTTTATATTATAATGTGTAGGTTTTAAATTAGTGTCATGGTTTTTTTTTTATATATTGTAATGTACAGGTTTTATAGTTTTATTCCTATTGTTACATTGGAGCTGCACCCTAAATGTCATTGTTTTAATGTACAATGACAATAAAGCATTATATTAAATTAAATTAAATTCAATAAATTATTACATTTTGGTGGTGATCCGGAAGAGGTCCTGGATTCTGGATCACTTTAAAATAGTTCATTGCTGTAAATGGAGAACACACTGTAACTGACTGTAAATTATGATTGTGATATTAAAATAATGAGAAGACAATGAGACGACTCTAAGAGGTGTATCTTAACCAACCGCTATTAGGCCTAAATATAATGGAGTTAAATATGTTTACTTAATTATAAAAGTATTAGTTATTTCTTTTTTTTACCAATACAGCTGATTCTGACCGAACTCGTCTTTGAGAAGAACGTGTTATAGTCAATGAAATGTTAAAGCATATTTGGCCATTTAATTTATGACATTTTAGGGGAAACTGAGCTTCACTTTAGTCTGAGAGAAATCGCCTCTGGACTAAATGATCCCACCATTTCCTTTACACAGACGTCATTCTGACATAAAGGTGAAACCTTCCTGGAACAAACGTACTTTCTAAAGGGGCTCATTGCCTTGTTTTGCTTTAATGTGAGGGATCCTGCATATTAGAACATAACACAAAACTTACATTGTAAAAAAGAGCCTCTTTGGAGTGTTTTCCGTATTGTTTATACAGAGTCTCCTGGAAAATGCCCATCCTTGCAGACATTAGCAGAGCAAATGTCAGCATGGCAATACCTGAAAACCACAAATAAACACACACACACAAAAAGAGACAGAATGTGTACCACGCAATATATGGTCATATACTGCAATATATACAATAAATAAGGTTATTAATAGTATTTTGTAATTTTATGAACTCTGTGTAGATATTCTTCAGTGTTAAATATATTAAACTACTTCATTAATCTATCTTAAAGTAGGCGTTACACGATAAGCAGACGGCAGCAGATTCTTCCGTTTTGACCAGTCAATCCAGAATCATAATCGATCTCTAGTATTTATAATGGACACAGTGTTTACAGTCTAAAATAAAATACCTAAACTCACCAATCAACCAGTTCATGAAGGCATAAAATCCTTGTTCCTCTGATCCTTCATTGGCCACGTTCTACATAAAACAAATGGCAAATGTGTGTATAAAAGACAAATATCTAAATTAAACTGTTATTGGTGGATTCAAAAAAATATATAATAAAAAAACAACACAAAACATAATATCTAATATATGAAAATAAGTTATTGTATTATATTTTTGAAGTGTTAGGACTCACCACTTGTTTTGCAGACATAATGGTGCATATGAAGATCCCAGCAGATACTAATGCTATAGACAGATATTTACTGGCTGAATATCTGCAGAAAAAGAAAATAAATAGTTGATTTACTATGGATCTGCAAAGGACAACTATAAACATGTTAAACCACACAGAAAATAGAGGTCATTTATGGTTTTACTGTCTAACAGAGCTATTATATAAACTATATATAAACTATAGGCTGACAGCATATGAATACTGCTGAACTTGTCAAGAAAAGAAAATATGATAGAACCAAAACAGTGTCAAACTCATTTTAGTTCAGTTCCACATTTAACCCAATATGATCTGAAAAGGGCCAGAGCAGTAAAATAATAACAGTGAAAAGAGGAAAATTACATTATGATAATGTTTACATCTATAATGTTTCCCTCAACATGTGAAGAACAATAACTTGAAATGTCTAAAGAAAAACAAGTGTAATTTTAACTATTTTCTACCTCAGTCTATTTTTTCTCCAAGGGCTGGTTGCAACGGTGTGACCTCAAATTTTTTTTTAGTCGCACTTTTGAGAAATTAGGTCACATGTGCAACCAAATTGGTCGCCCTCTAAAATCCTGAAATGCCATGACTTTCCAAAACTTTAGCTCATTCTATTAACTGTTTCAGGCCTGAAAAGTGAAATTCATTAGAGTCACTTAAGAATTCTTCTAGAGAAGGATTGGTACCTTTTGTTAAGGATGATTATCCCCAGAATCATGTTGGCAATCAGTGATCCCTGAAAAGATGCAATAAGCATAGACTGAGTTCATGAAAAAGCATTGGATGAAACTTGTTAAGATTTAGGAACAAAATAGCAGCACGTACTGATCTGAAGATCATGTGTAAAGGCATAGCAATATTAAAGTTCAGAGCATAGTTGTTGATCACACTGACGGTGAAGAACATGGTCACCATGATGATATAGTTTCTGCAAAAAGAGACAAAAACTGTCAGTGTTTGTTCCAGATCTGACCTGAAGCACAAATGTATCACTGCATTTTACCTAATAGGGATGGCCGGTTTCTTCCTCCCAAAGTTGGCTTGGAAGATGAAACCTTCCAAAGCAATGAACAAAAACTGTGCAAATGTGACTATGTTGCCGCATCCTGGAAACTCCCTGAAGAAAAAAAAAACAAAAATACAACCAAATTAAACTAGAATGGATGATAGAACTACTACAGTACAATCCCACCACAATATGTCAATACTTAGTTTACATTGAATCAGTGCAGAGATTCTGGCAATTTTCAAATTATAAGCAGCAAAAAACCCCAAAACAACAAAACTAATCAAGACAGAATAAGCCCTGTAATGTAGACTGGTTTGATTTTGATTTATTTGAACATAAAGAAATGGAAAATAAATAATACAGTAAAAAATATAAGCATGTTCAAAATGAGTGTGTTGAAGTTAACACTTATAAAACTGAAGAATTTCTCATATATTAAATTATATTTAAGCTTTAAGGGTGCAGTAGTTAACACTTGTGCCTCACAGCAAGAAGGTCTTAGGTTCAATTCCCACACCAGACCTTTCTGTGTGGAGTTTGCATGTTCTCCTCGTGTCTGTGTGGGTTTTCTCCAGGTACTCCAGTTTCCTCCCACCATCCAAACACATGCACTGATAGGTTCATTGGTTAATCTAAATTGTCCATAGGTGTGAATGTGAGAGTGATTGTTTGTCTATATATGTTCAGCCCTGAGATGAACTGGAGACTCATACAGGATGTACCCCGCCTTCACCCATTGTAGCTGTGACCCCTGTGACCCTTGTAAAGGGTAAAAAGCAGGTTCAAATTATGAGAGTTTAAAATGTGGAAAAGTCCTGAGATTATATCGACTGGAGCTGCTGTAGATTTATCTTATCATGACTTATTTTGTTTCAAGTCATGTAAAATATTTCTAATTAATGCCTAAAAGTTACAGTGATTGAATTTTTTTTTTAATCAAAAAAGAAGAAATAAGAGACCATTGCAAAATTATCACTTTCTCTAATTGTACCACTTATAGGTACTGTATGTGTCAGAGTAAAATTAACATTTTTGTTTTATTCTCTAAACTACCGAGATTTCTTCCAAATCTCAAATTAAAATCGTATTATTTAGAACATGTATTTTGCAGAATATGACACATGTTAAAAAACAAACAAACAAACAAAAAAAAAAAAACAGGCATTTTCAGACTCAAAGAATACAAAAAAAAAAACTGTTCATACTGATTTATAAACAAAACAAAACTAAAGTTGTAAGTTGAAAAAAGTTCAATATTTGGTGGAATAACCCAGATTTTCAATGGCAGCTTTCATGTGTCTTGTATCTCCTGTATTGCTGTTGAATGACTTTATGCAGCTCCTGGCAGAGAGATTCAAAATGCAAATTCAAACTGTAAATGGACTGCACTTATATTGTGCTTTTCCACCTTCATGTTGTTCAATGTGTTTTATATTAGCCTCACATTCACCCATTCACACACACCAGGGTGCTGCTGCCATGCAAGGTTCTGCTACACTGACTGGGAGACGTTCAGGGTTCAGTGTCTTGCCCAAGGACACTTAGACATGTGGACAGCCAGAGCTGGAATTCAAACTGCCAACCCTTTAGTCATAGGACGACCCACACTACCAACTGAGCTAGAGCTGCCATGTGACTGTCCGTCTTCCTTCAGAAGTTTTCAAAGTGGGTTCAGGTCTGCATCTGCTGCTCTGTCATCCTCATCTTTATTGATTTAACTGAGAACAGTAGCATTAACCTGATAAAAAAAAAAAATAACCCTTTGAGTTAATCAGAGCAGAAGTTTAGTTGTGTCCAAAAGGTATTTTTGGATTCACATTATTTTTACAGAAGTAATATCACTATTTTTGTCTACTGAAAGAAAATAGTGATGGCCACAGTAGTCGTGTTTATGATTCTCCTTCTTAAATAAAATATGGATCAAGTATTTATTGTTATTATTCATAAGGTGAGTTTGTCTTGGAATTCAACAGACAGGAATAAATGGCCGTCATATATACAGACATGTTGAATTCAGAGAAAATTGCAATCTATTAATTTTTTCTTTAAGAAAACAAACAACACGCAAAAATTGATGAACAAAATTAAAAATATACAAGACATCAACTACAACTAAGTGTTTGTGTAATATTATATATATATATATATATATATATATATATATATATATATATTTTTTTTTTTTTTTTTTTTAAAGTGATGATGAACTCAAAACGTTTCCCTGCCTTGTATAACACCCATTTAATTGTCTTCAGTAAATTTCCTGTCCCCATAATTTAATGATTCATATTTTCTCTACAATAACCAACATTTTCATCAGTTCATCAGCTGCAATATTGAATGTACTAGACTAAAAAATATATTATTTTGCATTTTACAGACCTTTTTGTTTGTTTGTGTATGTGTTGCCATGTCAACTTCCATAACAACTGGAAACTATGAAACGATAAAACCATCAAAATATAATTTACTTCTGTTGAGGTTGAACACACTTAAAATCATACACTGAAATATGAAGAGTCCATAGTCATTGTTTTCCTTATAAATATTTTAAAAACATTCGCACCTTTTCCAGGATTTCACCAGCCATTTCTTTCAATCTTTTTTTTTTTATTGTTGTCCTATTGCTTGATTTCATTCAGAATGTTTGTCTGGCAAAACAATATTAAAACATATCTTACATCATATCTCACATTTTTATTAACAAAGGATCATACCCTACATAGTGATATCACTCAGTCCAATATTCTCCTACTCTTCAATGTTTAATATAAAATAACAATAAATTGAATTTCCTCTTATCTGTCATACATATTTTGATATATATAATTCATCAAAATGATTAGAGCTTAATCAATATTCATGTCTAAAAAGAACAAACACGTGACAAATGATCAGAAACCATTTCATGATAATAGATTAAACCCAATAACCACGTTTAATTCTATTCGAATATAAATGAGCAATGCAACTTTTCATTTGCTAAATATTATCTAAACACAAACAGGAAACCTGACATCAGAAACAAATCCATATGTTCCTTACATTAGTCACTCTGTAAAATGTCACTGGTGTATTTATGGCTCCTGGTTTTTGGCTCTTTAGTTTCTATTTTCTATAAATTATCTCTAGCAGAAACTATGAACCTTATGAAACAAAGCATTGATTTAAATGACACTTTCTAATTTTAAAATATACAAAAACAAAAGCACAAAATAAGAGTAAAATCCAGATGTGAAACGTGTACTTAAAAGTCCAGCAGGTCCATAAAGAATCTAAGTTTGTCACTGACCTTACAAGCAGCTCCAGAGACACCACATTACTACAGCATCCGACAAAAACAAGAACTATGGCGAAAACTGGCCCCATTTTGTTCCACAGCACAAATTAAATGTGTCACTTCGTAAACCGGAGTCGTGATCTGTGCATAGTTACAAATAAGTAGCTGTTTTTCTTAGTTTTTTTAAAAAGGACTCCGGCTTCTACACAAACTCCTGTTTCAGTTGAACACGTCTGAATCACAGTTACATTCTTCCGCGTTGCCTCCTCATGGGAGTTGTAGTCCATTAATGAAACCAAAGCGAAAACCTACGCACTCCACTCAAAGTTCTATGTACGTAAGAAGATAGTGGCGTTTTTAATTGGTTTTATTTAACTACTCTAACAAATAAAAACAAAAATATCGGGTAAAATTAAGCAATAATGACAATAACGACTACACGCACGAACACGTTTTAACGGACATGCGTAGATTACTACAGCAGGATAGAAGGAAGAGCGCTCACTCTGCAACTGAAACAATGTCAAAATAGCCACAGATTTAAAACAGTTCTATAAACATATAATCTGGTCTCACTATAAAGAGGGTCTTAATCAGAGTTGGGTAATCCCAGTTTCAAAGAGTAAAAGTCCTGCTATGTATTGGTTCTTCCTGTTAAGGTGATTCCACTAAATATCCATCTACCTGGATGAGGAGTTGTGTTGGAACAAATACATGGCACGATTTTTACTCTTTGGAGCTGGGGTGACTCAACTCTGGTCTTAATATTGATATTACATCAATATTCTGTATAATATATAATGTTAATGCACGTTTGCCTCATCTAGTTGGTCTGTTTGTTCCTTTACCTTCTGCTTTTGTTACCATCACTGCATGTGTAGTGTAGTTCTTTAATATTAGTGCTATTGTAGTTTTATTCTTACCATTGTTGATCTATAACTATTGTAATGTAAATTAGCAGGTTGAATATATATATATATATGAATGTAAGTTTCTATTTTTCACACAATTTTTGGCTTCATAATGTAAATACTGTTCAATGAGTTGATTACCTCTGCAAAGGGGGTTATGTTTTTGCCAGAGTTTGTCTGTCTGTCTGTTAGCAAGATAACTCAAAAAAGTTTGGGGCGGATCTTGATGAAAATTTCATGACGTATTGGGGTTGTCACAAGGAACAAATGATTAGATTTTGGTGGTGATCCGGAAGAGATCCTGGATTCTGGATCACTTTGAAATGTATTCTCCATTTACCACAATTTCAAATTTCAAACTGATCCAGAATCCAGGATCTCTTCCGGATCACCACCAAAATCTAATCCTTGTAAACCTGTGACACTCCCAACACATCCTGAAAACTTCATTAAAATCAGTCCATAGGTTTTTGAGTTATCTTGACCCCCCCCGCCCCCATCACCACCAAAATCTAATCATTTCCAGATCTCCCAATTACCACCATATCCTGTAAATTTAATCAGGATCCGCCCATAACTTTTTTAATTATCTTGCTAACTAACAAACAGACAGTCAGACAGACTCTGGCAAAAACATAACCTCCTTGGCCGACCTCTTAATTCGAAGGGGAGATGTCTGCCTTGGCGGAGGTTTGCGATCTCAGAGTGCTTTTCTAGTTGTATTTATTTTTATTTTATTTTATTTTATTACTATTTTACTGTGAATCACTTTGGTTTTAAATATGCTATACAAATAAATTACTTACACATTTAACATGGATCTAATAACTTGGACTTTTACAATATGTAACGGGAGTGAGGTGTCTTCACATTAGACGATCTTTGGTAGAAGACGTGGCTGCGTGGCGCCGGAAAACAATACGTAAACCAACGTAACCCGCTAACGCTGCTGCGGCGTCAAACACTTTAGTTTAGCATCAAAATCCGCCGGTTCGGATCTGTACGTATTCGGTTTGGTTTGGTATATCGTCCAGCTACTACAAAAATGATTTCCCTCACGGATTCACAAAGTAAGACTAGCCTATGTCTGGTGTTTCCTCCGTTTTTTTTTGTCTTTGTAGCGTTTTCTGCGTTAAATGTATGAGATTCGCAGCTCAAACGCAATTGGCTGAAAGTCTGTCGCGTAACAGAACCACGTTAAGGATTTAAAACCATCATTAAAACATTCAAATGAGGTCTATTGTAAATCTCTATATGAATATATGTATCAAAGAAGAGCTCAGTCAACTAAAGAAATGCGAATTTAATGTGTTTGCAGAAATAAATATAACACGACCAAATGCCCCCCTTTCATATCAGAAAATGTGTTTCTTTCCTCTTTTTTGTTTTAGCTGTTGGTGTTGCTCCATAACTGTTGACAAAAAATAACTTGTGGTTTTTGCAAACGTGGCTGTAATTTTTTTTTGTCTGTCAAAATTATAAAAGAATTTGATTTTATATTAGATATATTACAACTAGTTTTACAAAATGAATGATTAAAATACTTACTCATCTTGTGTGTATATTTTTTAAACATATACCAGTGATGTACTTATTGCATTATTATTGGTAAATACTTTCATTCACCTCTGAAATGATATTCTGAACCAAAGCTGATGCATATGCCGATATTACTTTGCTTAATTTTTTTTGTTTTTCTCCCTTTACAGAGAACTCTTTATTGTAATATAAATACACCAGTTTAAGTCTTTTCCTCCTTCATCATATTCTCTTTGAACAAATTCAAACCTACATACATACATATTTATTTTGCATTAGGTGTAAATAGACATTTGATTGACTGATGACAGTAAATGTTTTTAAAGTCCCCTTTTCACTCCCTATTTTTCAGCTCATTTAAAAAAGTATTATTTAATATTTATTATTTATTATTATATGAATGCATGATTTAACTTCACAGTGGTAAAAAAAAAACAACAAACAAGCCAGTCCATGTTGGAATTTTAAAAAGAAAACAATGTTGAAGTTATAGCAAAATTGTAATGTTGCAAATGGTGCAGCAAAACAAAAATTACACAAGATCTAAAAAAAGATGCTGCAGGTGAAAAAAGTAAAAGATGCAAGTGATCGTTTGAACTTACAGTGTGAACAGTTTTTAAAGCTTAAAGTCAAAGGGAAAAAAGTTGATCATGACATTTTGATGAATATTATGATGTAAAAATATATTCTACATATCATTCATTTATTCAATATTTGAACCTGCTTCACCTTCACTCGGGTCACTGGAGCCTCTCCCAGCCTTGGCATCATTATTATTTAATCATCTGGTCCAAGTTGTATTAATTTCTTTTTTGTCCTATGCAGAGATTGGAATGGGGCTGACAGGTTTCGGTGTCTTCTTCCTCTTCTTTGGGATGATGCTCTTCTTTGATAAAGCTCTGCTTGCAATTGGAAACGTGAGTCTCATCATGAAACTGGAAGTTGAATATCTGCATCACCTGATCTGAAAGTTGTCACTCAGTTTGTCTTTTTTTTTGTGCAGATTCTCTTTGTGTCAGGCCTGTCTTTTGTCATCGGCCTGGAGCGAACCTTCAGATTTTTCTTCCAAAGACACAAAGTGAAAGCTACCAGCTTCTTCCTTGGAGGGGTGTTTGTGGTGCTGATCGGCTGGCCGATCATTGGAGTTGTTCTGGAATTGTATGGTTTCTTCCTCTTGTTCAGGTCAGCTAAAAAAAAGAAGAACAGAAGACACTGCTCTCATGTCTCAGATGAATGCATGTCTTTTTATTTTTTGTAGTTTGACCTCCTTTCTATCTGTGTAACAGGGGATTCTTCCCGGTGGCAGTTGGATTCATCAGACGAGTACCAGTGCTTGGGTCTTTACTTAGTTTACCAGGAATTAGAACTGTAAGTATCGCATTTGCTACGTTTACATGATGTTTTTTCATTCTGAATTATTTATTCTGAATAAAATAATTTGGTATTAAAGCTATTTCTTTCATGTTTACATGGACATGTTAATTCCAAACCAAGGTACCAATGGGAAACGGGTGTATTCTGCTCTAGTTAATTCAGCTTTAAGAGCAGGAGGTACAGAGGGCCGCTTAACATCTGGATACGTACCGGAAGAAAACAATCACGTCCACTTCCTGTTTTGCGTTTGTTTCAACTAGCAGCATGTTACACCATATTAATATATATATTAATATATATATATTAATAAATATAACCTTCCCATTAATAAATATAACCTTCCCAGCATACAATTAAAAACTATTGAAATTTTGCAATCAAGTAATACTAACAGACATAATCTTTTCATCTGAAAATGTGGAGCACAATACAACATGGGATTGTTGCATTTATTTTTGTGATAATTACGAAGCAGCAGCTCGACTGAATTAACCATAGGAATTAACATACTAATGCCGACAGCACACAATATGTGCGTCATCCGACAAGACCATGAGCATGTGCAGAACGACAGGAATAATGTTAAAGCAGAATTAACTGTTTACATGTCAGAGGAATTTACGAGATCAGAATAAACCAGTGACTTTATTCGGAATTAAATATAATTCAGAATGATAATTTTCAACTGGAATTAGGTGTTTACATGGTCATCTTAAAGTTGAATTAACTTTTATTTGGAATTAAACAGGAATAAAAACTCCCATGTAAACAGGGCTACTGACCACGGGGCAGTAGAACCGCTTATTCTACGGGTTATTACAGCTTATTACTGTCACTACTCTAACAGACTGGATAAATAGTCATTACAACGTAGTGAATATTTACTTTAAAAGTGGCCGTACTACCTGCGGAGTGATATGGCACCGTGAATCTGAAGTGACAAAACCCGTTGCCATTGGCAGCAGGCGTTAATGACTCAGCGGGCGGTTGTCGAAAAAAATCCGCCCGCTGAAGGCTGGGAACGTCCATTCAAAGTGAACATGAGCTGTCGCTATGTCCTAGAGGGCCGTAGAATAAAAACATGAATTAACCAGCACTTTTGTCAATTGTTTTCTGATTCATCTTATTAAAGTATGTAAGATTGAACACAGATACTATATATATATATATATATATATATATATATATATATATATATATATATATATATATATATATATAAATTAAAAAAAAAACGTTGAGCAGTGAAACTAGGACTTTTTTGAGTGACATCCAGTGGCTGTCACTGGTATTACAACTTTAATGGTATCATTTTGGAGCCAAGGAAACTACACATTCTTTAGTTTGATTGCCTACATGTTGCTGTTGATGTTAGTTGCCCAAAAACAGTGTATTTTTGCATCATTTTACTACTGACTGAATGTTTGGTAGTGAACGGAGGATAAATAGAAACATGCTACATGAATGTTATCTAAAATTATTATTTTAATGTATTTTTAAACCTGTTTTTCCCATAGTTTTCAGTGGAAGTAGTTGTGAAAATAATCAGGGCTAGATGACTATTTATCCTCTCGTCTTTTTTTTCTCCTCCACTACATTCTTTTATTCATGTTCAAGATATTTGTGTTTCAAATGTATGAGTTCTGTTGTTTTTAAATAATAAGACTGTTTTTGTTTCTTTTAATTCCAGCTGGTGGATAAAATTGGAGAGAGTAACGCTATGGTATAACAGCTGTCTTTCCTATCATGTTCCTCAAAGCAACAAATGTGAATCCAGACAGGTTACTGCAGGAAAGAGCCAGAAGGTGTTTGATCATTCCTCCGATGAGAAGGAAACGGTTTTGTGCTTTGTGCCACTGGATGTTACCAAGAGATTCCTTTTTTTTTTCTTGTTTTTTTTAAAGACTTGAAGCAGATCCTTGTTTTTGTATAATTCCAGTTTGTTATTTATGGACTATGAGTTTGGACCACTGATGAACTGATCAGTAAAGAGTTACTGAACATTTGTACGTTATAAACAAAAAAAGATTGAGTTAAATGTGACCAGTACTGATGAACGTGATGTTCATGACGAAGATGTTTTACTGTAACTTTTGTAAATGCGTACTTGAAATAAAGTGTGCACTTTTTATGACTTTGTTTCCTATATGATATTAACCCTTATTGTGTGTGTGTGTGTGTGTGTGTGTGTATGTATGCTATAACTTCATGAATACTTGAGATATCACCATGAAATTACATGGACATATACATATAGCTAATGTGCATCAGATGCAATGATTCATTTGAGTAAAGGTCAAAGGTCAAGGTCACACTTAAGTAGAAGGTCAAAATCATATTGTTGGTTTTAGCTCAAGAACTGAGGGTCACAAAACTTTAAGATTAATACCAAGCAATGCAGAATGAAGATTTCTACAATTCTCATATTTGGTGTTCTCACCTACAACCAATAGTTTTTGAGATCTCTGTAGGTCAAAGGTGACATGTTGCAAAATTAACTTCTGTGAAACTGTTTCTGTGTCAAGCATCACACTATAACAATCAATACTGGATATATTATCATAATATTACACACACTGACACATATATACTGTACATATAACCAAATTATCAATATTGTAAAAGGTCAATGTCGCATTTAACAGAAAGGTCAAAATCACATTATTGGGTCTAATTCAAGAACAGGTTGTCATAGAAACTGGAGATTGGCACAAAATAAAGGCAGGATTAGGCATTCTCTGAATGCTTGTTCTATTATTGTGCTCATTTCCAACTATATACAATATATTGTTTGAGGAATGTACATGTGTACAAAAGTCACATGACAGGTCGTGCAATGTAGGAGACAAATGAACTCAACATTTTCTCATCTAATTTCAATAGAACCTGACACACACTGAACACATCACAATCATTCTGAACCAGTTTGGACTGAGTCACTGGTTACAAAACTGAAACATGAACAACAGACAATCACCCAAAGCCAAGGCTCAGTGCCAGAAAGAAAAACAGCGTCAGTTATGTGGAATTATTTATTTTCCTATTATTATTATTATTATTATTATTATTATTATTATTATTATTATTATTATTATTATTATTATTATTATTATTATTATTATTATTATTATTATTATTATTATTATTATTATTATACCCCAGGCACATGGAGTTGGACTGGTATATGATTGTGACCTTCGTTTAACCCAAACATCAGTCTGACAGTGTGATGATGTTTGACTGATAACTGTGGCGTTAATTCTTCACTGTGTGGTGTGAATGGCTTAATTGTTGCCTGAAGCAAATGAAACCTTTTATTTTTTTTCTTTTAGACAAGTTGTAAAATGATGTGTGACAGAGTCTAGATGAAATCAAAGTCAGACGCCTTATATGGAGCATTTAATTTAACACTGAAGTCCAAGCAACAAAATATACACAAGAATAAGACAAAATACCAAAACGTAAAATGAGGAAAAAGAAGAAGCTTAAACTGACAACACTAAAAATAGGTTTAGAAGTAATTCAGTTCTTCATATGGGTCCAGTCCACCTGAAACACAAATGCATTTACAGAAACTAACAAGATGGTTTTAAAGTCTGTTCATAGCTGCAGAGTTTTACCTTCATCCAGGATTTTCTGCAGAAGATCCAGAAAAGATGAAGCAGCTGAAGATGGACCAGCCTGTGGATCACTGTCATGGTCCACAGTCACTGCACACAAACATACACAGACAGAATTAACTGATACTGAATAATATACAGTACCGAAAAACACAAATACATACAAACACTCATTTAATATTCTTTTTTATTTGTTTGTTTCTTCCATTTTCCTGTATTTCATTTATATTTCTGCATTCTTCATGGTGTCTGGGAATTGAAAACCATACATTTCATTTAAAAATGTATGATTGTATGATTTCTTTTCATTATCTGATCAAAACCAAAATATGTTTTTTGCTTTTCACATATAACCTCAGATAATGTATAAATGTTTGTATTTTCTGTCTTTGTTTATTCTGAGCCTTTATAGCTTGAGGTGTTGACTTTATTCACATTTTAATCTAAAACCTGTAAATACACACACACACACACACACACACACACACACACACACATACACACACACACACACACACACACAGGTTTCCATGTCTCATGAGAACAAAGTTGTAATCATCACTTGTTGGTAAAATAGTCACTGGTTAGTGAGTGTTTTTTAAAAAAAATTTATAATTGTAAATAAAATAAAAAAAAAAAAAACCTATATTAAAACAAGGCAGTCAGAGACAACAGACTTCAGCCAAGGCTTGATTTTTCATTCACACGTGACATGATGGAACAATAGGTGTTGACCCATCTGATGTCTGAAGGTGAAACGATGTGAATGAAAAAAAAAAAAACCTGTCATTTGTATGGTTTTTTTTGTATAGTATTTAGTTTTTTCTTTTAGTATGTATGTGTGTGGGATGTTTGTTTGTTTGTATGGTTCTGATTGCTTCTATTGTCTTTACTGAGACTGACTGGCAATAAAAATAAATAAAAACATTTTCAAATCTTTGGAAAATAGATGCTTGTATTGACTTCACCCTTTATGGGGACTTTAAGAAAAAACTAGTACTGTGTTCACAGGGAACATCATTTGCATAAATTCATATACTTCACACAGATATATATGTATATATATATATATATATATATATATATATATATATATATATATATATATATATATATATATATATTTGACTAGTGGGGATCAGAATTTATATTAAACCTTTGTTAGGACCTACATTTTGATCCCCATTGTGTCAGAGGTCCCCATGGTGGGACTGTGTAAACAGGTCAATGTCTACAAAAAGGTACACGCACACACACACACACACACACACACACACACACACACACACACACACACAGACACACACACACACACACACACACAGTCCAATCTTCTTACTCTTTATAAGACTGATGGTTGTTTAAGAAATTCACTGTAACAATTAAAGGGTTGAAGAATTGAAACATATGAATCACTACAGTAATTATCCACTACAAATATTTTAAATATTAGTTAAATGTTGGTGGACACTAGTCTATAACATGTGATACATCATATACATGTCCATGTGATGTATAATTAGTCATTTATCATCTGAAAATTAAATGCAGAATCAATGCAGGTTGAACATCCTGTTAAGTCCCCTGGAACAAAAACATATTGTTTTAACTAAAAATCACGCATTATCTGCCTTTTATTCTATAAGAATGAGCTTTTATGTCTAAGTTAAAAAAAAATCTTAATGAAAAATGTCAAAAAGGAAACACAGACTGATTACAATAGGTAATTTAATGTGTATTTTGTTACAATATGTTTTTTTATAAACTATATTTCAGTCAAATCATTTTAGTTAGAATTTCCTTTTATTTACAATAGAAAAAAGTGAAGTATGTTTGTGTATTTGTTCAAATAATACAGTCGTCAATTATTTTATTTTAAATATCGATTATTTTTTTTGACATTTCACCATTTCATAGATGTCTCTGACTCACCTACTTGTAAAGTTTCCCCTTCATCTCTACTGCTTCGCTCTAATATTGAACGATGTCCTTCTGTTTAGAGAAAAAGACCAAATATCAACATTTACATTTGAGTAACAACATGATTCGTAACTGCTATATGTTCTCTGTGACGTCTTACGTGCTCCTTTTAGATATAACATAGCCTGAGGGGTCCAGTTTCTCCGCTGGAAAACATAGGTGAGAAACACATTGTTGTATTAAATTGCTATTAATTTTGAAACAACAAATTATTTTTCCAGTGTTGACTCACATAAGGTGCACTCCAACAGTGAGAAATCAATGTCAGTACAAGCATTGTGACAAGAGCCATCACTTGAAGTCTGGAAAAATGTTTAAACAGTCAAAAAATAATTAATTAAACTTTATTTATATTGCACTTTTCATACATGGTGCATGTAGCAGACCACGTCATTATCCCGCAATTGTACGACAACTTAAAATGTTTACAGAGTTAAAAAGAATAGAATAAATACATCAATAAATAATAGTAATAAAATAAAAATATCTACATAAAATAGCAGAATGAAACAATGTTAAGAATAAAATTGAACAAAAAGCTGATTTAAAAAGGTAGGTTTTCAGTTTACCCTTAAAAATATGAACATAGATAAAAATTTTAAATAAAACTATAAAAAGGAAAAGTCAAAAACCTCTCTGAAAAATGTCAAAATGAAAGCCCCAGAAATTCTACAAAGAAATTTACCAATAAAAAAAACATACAATAGATTGAAGTGTTTAAACTATAGTAGAGCTTGTAGAAAAATAATTTTGTCATTTGATCAATAAACATTTTATTACATTTGTCTGAGAACTTTCTGCCTCCCTTTTATATGTACAGTAGTCACGTCAGGTAAAATGAGCAGAAAATCACAAAATAATTCAGTTCAGTTCAATTGATTTGAATATGAAACAAATAAAACTCTCCTACTCTTGTTTTCACTACTGAAAAAAAGACAAAACAAAACCAAAAAAAATCACCAAAAGAACATGTACATGAAAAACAGAACAAATCATAGCTTCATTTGCATATTCAAAAAGGAGTGTAAGGAAATTAAACATATTTAATCCCACCCTTTCTCCACAAAACAGTCTTCCTATCAACATAATATAAGAAAAAATTAAGACCTTTGGATTAATTCACCTCACTTATCATATTCACATGCACAGACACATTCATACAAACCTAATTTGACATACAAAAAAAAGTTAAAACAACAAAAAATAAATAAGTACAAATGTACATCCTAGGAGGCAACACAATATTAATACACAATAGAGGAAACAAATTGACATGAGTAAACAAACAACACATAGACAAATGGACACCTACACACCAAAGAAATCAATAAATAAAAATAGATAATAACAGTAATAATAACTATATAATAGTAAATAAATTAATAAGAAAAAATGAAATGCATTAAAATAGTCTTAATGTACTTAAATAATCAACCACTTTTAAAGTGTCTGCCTTTTAACAGAAACCTTCTCAAATGGAACAAAACCTGCATATTATAAATTAATAAACATTCTCTTAACCTACCGTTCCTTTATGTCTGTGTTTGTTTCTTCCTGTAGCTTCACCTCAACTTAACGTTTTATTTTTTTTCCAGTGTCGTTTTCTGCTGCTGCAATTAATGTACAAACCATCACAATTGGTTGTTATTATACAGCTGCTGATGACTCCAGACACGTGACATGTTTAATTTCCAGACTGACATGTGGTGTTAGTCTGTCGCCTCTCATCCATCACTTCCTGACTCCAACTTCTCAAAAAGACGACTCTTTGCTGGATCAACACATGATGATGCCATGGTGAGATTTTATGAATGAGCTGATGTGATGACAGCGTGTCAGGGTTCAGATCTGAGACCAGCTGGAGGTGGTTTCACGCAACCTTTTGTTAAAGGGATTATCCGCAGTAAAATTCATTTTAGATCAATTTTACATATAGTTGACATCAAAATCAAACCATTCGGGTGTACATTGACAAATGTTGTTAGCATGGAAGTGATTAGAGCATGTGTTTTCACCGTTCTAAACAACATCACACTTACATGGTAGTAAGGAGAGTGTCCCTAAAGGCAAACCCAAGTGTCACAAGGTCTTCATGTTGTTGGATAGTGTCTCCAGAGTTACTTATATTAAGCCAGTATCTTTCCATATTCATAAGACGTCTTTAGGAGGAACTCCGAAAAAGTCAATTGCATTTTTAAAAAAAACAACAACAACCTGTTAGTAGGCTAGGCTTTACTGTTGTATAAAGCTTCTTTTCAATTTCTAATGAAATACTGGACTATTAAAAAAAGAAGAAGAAAAAAAAAAAGATTGCAACGAAATCCGGAGCATGTAACTCTCCACTCAGCAATCGATTATTATGGACTTCCTCTTAAATAATAATAATAATAATAATAATAATAATAATAATAATAATAATAATAATAATAATAATAATAATTAGAATTAGAATTAGAATTAGAATTAGAATTAGAATTAGAATTAGAATTAGAATTAGAATTAGAATTAGAATTAGAATTAGAATAATGGATTGGATTTATATAGTGCTTTTTTGCCCACTCAAAGTGCTTCACATTAGTGACCCATTATTCATTCACTCTCACATGCACCCTCTGGTGGTGGTAAACTACATACATAGCCACAGATGCCCTGGGGCAGACTGACAAAAGCGCCTTTGGCCCCTCTGACCACCACCAAACAGTGTGTTCAAGGACATAACAGACTGACTAGGACAGGGCAGGATTTGAACCTCCGACCCTTCAGTTACTGGACGATCCGCTTAAAGACGGCTCCTGGGAGCCTAAGTTAGGGTTCTGTGTCTTGCCCAAGGACACTTTGACATGTGGACAGCTAGAGCCGGGACGTGAACAACCCTTCAATCTTTGGATGACCCGCTCTACCAACTGAGGCACAGCCCCCCAGTAGTAATGGTAATAAGTACAGGGTCCCTAAAGACAAACTGAAGTGTGTCAGGTCATCAACCTCTGTCCTTAGTCCAGATAAAACTCTCAGGGCTTCACCCAGCTGTCCAGTGATGACATTTAATCTCCGCTGTGAATCTCCAGATCAATTCAACAGGTCAGTTCTGAACTTGCAGACTGAAGCACCACGGAGCTAATCTGTCACAAACAGTTCACCAGACTGTCCTGGGACTGGCTCATCGACAGCTTTAGTCCGGTAACAGTGTCAGTGAGTTCTGTGAGGAACACCCAAATTTCGTCACGCAGCATCAGTGGCTCTTTCAGTGCTACGATCTTCCCAAATTTGTGAAGGATCAACATTCCTCCCGGGCCAAAAGTGTGGAAAGTTAGCACCATAAATATATATGTACATCCTCTATGTCCTCGATGGACAGAGGTGTCAAACATACAGCCCGTCATTGTCGCCATGAATCTCGGCTGTACCCAGACAGGCTGGTCCCTCGAGGACAGTCGGGTTCTCCTCTTCATGAGTAAATAGAATTGATTGTATTAAATGCCCAATTGATGACATCCATGATATTAGCTGAAGACAGGTCAACGGGGGCTTGTAAGGAAGAACTGACAAGACCGGCACACAAGAGAAGACAGAGCTGAAGGAGGCCCAGCAGCGAGGGCAGGAGCAGAGGAAAACGACATGTCACCTTTCACCTCCAGAGATCTCAAAAACTATTGATCATAGGTGGTAACATGAATTATGAGGATTGTATAAATCTTCATTCTGCATCGTTTGGTACCAATCTGAAAGTTCTGTGACCCTCCGTTCTTTAGTTATAAGCAATAATGTGATTTTGACTTTTTTAATTAATTGTGACCTTGACCTTTGACATTTACTCAAATGGATTATTACATCTGATGTGCATTAGTTATATGTATATGCCCATGTGATTTCATGGTGATATCTCAAGTATTCATTGAGTTATACCATGATATGTCTCTGCGGACACACACACACACACACACACACACACACACACACACACACACACACACACACACACACATGCACACACACACACACACACACACACACACACACATACACACATACACACATACACACATACACACACACACACATACACACACACACACACACACACACAATAATGACCATGGAGTGGATATGTCAGATCTCATTATGGTCGGCTGGGTCTGAGAGGACAGCAGCAGACAAGAGAGCTCTGCAGACGGTGATCAACATTGGTTGCCCCCTGCCCAGTCTGAAGAATATTGCTAGTTCTCGCTGCCACAACAGAGCTAGTGATGTTCGATATCACTGATTTTCTTTCTGATGCGATACCGAGTAAAATTCAGGCTGGTATTGGTGATACCAATATTTTATGCAACTACACCTAATATGTCTTTTAAATTAAAAAATTAAAAAAAAAAACATTTCAAATCACAGCTTCCTTAAGAATACAAGGCAGAGTAATTTATTTATTTATATGAAACTGAAACATATTGAGGTAGAAAATAGAAATATACAATAGAAAAACCAGAGGATACAATCATACAAAATATGCGAAAATAGTGTTTCCAAATGTGAAATAAAGAAAATGAGTACAAATCTGAAAATAAATTACATATTTTTTTCTTAATTATTAAGAACTACTATAATAATCATTATTGTTCCATGAAAATGTTAACTTGAAAATACTGAACATTTCAATAACACATCATCCAACATTAACACTGTTGTTGTTGTTCATATTCACAGTTAGAACATTTAGAAAACATCTCAATAGTTTAGTTACTAAAGGAACAACTTTAGTCTGTTTTTTTGGGGGGTTTTTTGCTCAGAACCTCTCCTGCCTTTGAAAACACTCTCTGCTGCGCTGACACATGACGCACTTACCCAGGCGGAAGAAAAAGTAGTCCCACTAACCTCCTGTCATTTAGAAAACATCTCAATAGTTTAGTTACTTGTCACTTTGTTCCTGTTAAGGATAGACCTTACCTCAAGGATCAATAGTTTGAAATCAAGAATCAATTTTAGAGCAGAAAGATCCGGTAATGATTTTTTAGGATCACTAAACAGAGACATATTCCCCCCCTGGTCACCATCTGTTTGACCTGTTGTCCTCTGGCAGACACTACAGGTCCCTCAGAACAAGAACAAATAGATTCAGACAGTTTCCTCCTAATAACTGTCACCACACGTAACTGCAGATAATAATAACTCTGGTGTTGTTTCTGTACTTTGTTTCTGTCACTTCACTAAATATATCCTCTTGTAATCACTTCCAATATGTCAATGTGTATTATGTGTCTTGCAAATATCCTCTGTTCTTACAATAACTGCAATATTTATTCAAATTTATACAAATGCTTGATTTTTTATGTTGTTAACATTGTCTGTTCATGTTTTTATATTCCTATTTTGACATTTATTAAAGCTGTCATTCCATGGTTATTTCATTAATATTACTGTGTTCTCCATTGTTATTGAATACATTGTGTGTTGGTTCTATTTTCTTTTTTTTAAATCTCCAGATTGTTTTGTTTCCAGCTGTTTTTTCACGGTAGAAAAATGACTTGAGGTCCAACAACAGAGTTTACCAGTACTTCCTCATATATGTCCATGAGACGGTCACGAGGCGTCTTTGATTGAGTCAGAATGCGTGAACGAACACTCCCCCCTCCCCCCTCCCCTCTCGCTGTGTATGTATTTATCTTTACCCAAGTAGCATCCAGCTAGGTTTTGTGGTGTAAAAATCAAGGCTTTATTTCCACAGAGAGCACATGAACCAGTTTGATCCGCCATTTTTGTTCCAGTTTGTGCAGCAGCTACTGTGGCGCCGTCTTCTCTTGTAGATGCTAATGCTAATGCTACTTCAGATTCTCTGCCAGGGATGGGCTTAACCCCACGTGGGTGACGCTAAAGTCCGTCTGACGTCAGACAGACCAGCTGGGTCCCTCGTTCCTCTTGTTTTCTGTGAATGTGGTATGCAGACAGTGGAGGTGACAAACTACTTTCAAAGGCAGCATGCGTTGGTAACTCGGGGTGACCCATCAGATTCCAAAAGTAGTGTGGAAAAGTGGTTTTCAGCGGAATGACACCTTTAAATTTCATATTTTTTTATTTTCCTTTTTGGGTGAAAATGTATAAGCTACTTATTCTTATTTTCTGATGTATTGGTTTTTATTCATATTGTTTGTACGGACTCCCTTGAACACACCATGACAAAGGCCATTATATTATTCATGAATAAAATAGTAAATACATCTTCAATAAATCATAATCACATCATTTCTATTTTACACTACACTTTCTGTAAATAAAGAATAGGCTACTGTAATGACATTTTTACTACTTTACACTGTTCAGTTATTCTGTATGAACACTTCAATATGACATTATACCTATATTATATATATATATATAATGTACCTTTTTTGCACCTCACTTGTTTTACTTATGTTCTTTGGTGCTGTTGTCGTAAAGCAACTTCCCAATTGTGGGATCAATAAAATACTTCTATTCTATAAAGTCTATTTATTGTTAATTTTTGTTGTATTATTTGCCTCGTGCACCATCTTTATGAATGCTTTTTTTTTTCTTGCGCTTCATTCTGTTGTGGGATCAGCCTCATTCATTTTAATCCCAGGTATGAAAGTTTGTTTCCATTAGTACGACCAGAACATCATCTTCTTATAACTTCTCTTTTTTCCCTTATCTTTGTTTATTCCTTTCACTGCTGAATAAGTCAACACATGCATTTCCTGCTCAAGCACCACCAACTTTATTTCAGATTAAAGCATTGCAAATCAAACACAGATGACAGCTGCAGCATTGGTCTCCTTTAGGTTTCTTCTCCAGCGAGTGTTTGCGTACACACTCCTACAGCTAAAATCTGGTGGGTTGAACCCTGGTACAGCTGTGACTAAGGAGGGGTTAGTGAGGGAGAGCCGATATCCACAGAGGACAGAGAAGGTGATGAACAGGAAGGCGGGTCCACGTCACCCCCTGCAGTCCGCTCACAGGTCCTGCAGGTCCTTCTGGATGTCCCACAGGGTGCTGGCACTGGCCTGGAGCTGAGCCACCTCCTCCTCTGCCAGGCTCATGTTGACCACACTGGACACACCGCCGCTGTTCAGGACGCAGGGCAGGCTCAGGTACACCTCATCATCGATCCCGTACATGCCCTGCAGAGAAATGGATACAAGATGTGGAATTCATGCTACTATTCAAAAGCATCAATGACTCAGTTGGTAAATATAGGACGACACAAAAAAAACTGTCAGGAAATAATGTGACGTCGCACAATTTGATGAATTGGGAAGAAAGTGTGCCCCAGGTACAGACAACAACTGGGAGTTTTGGCAACGCAGTCGGTGATGTGCATGTCTATAATAATATTAACAAATATTTATTTGTATAGCACCTTTCATACAAACACTGTAGCTCAAAGTGCTTCACGTTGTTTAAAAATTTAAATAAAATTTTAAGACAAGGTGAAATAAAAAATACATTAAAATGTGATTGCACAAAATTATAAAATGACAAAAGTACAAGATAAACTGATTATACATGCATTAAAAAATGGATGCACCCACACACACACACACACACACGGCAGCACCAAGTAACAAGGTCACATTTCAGCTACTTTTTAAAAAAATATCAATTGTACCATTAATATTTGCTTTTCTAATCAAGTTTCTGTGCTTTAATATAAAGGGTGTAAACACTTCAAATGATTGTAACATGAGTTGTTCATGAGAATTCTGTAGATAAATGTATAATAGAAGAATATACAGACATCATTGTTTTGGGTTTTCTTTCACCAATTATAATAGAATAAGAATCTCATGAGGACTTTTTTTTAATCTCAATTGTGACTTTTTTCCCCAGTTTTTCCTAAATTACATTAAGTACAGTGACCCTATCAAACACATTAACTCCACAGTAACTCACTTTTAAAGGCTTTATTTTAGATACTTTTAAAATGTATCAGATTTTTTCCTGCTTTAATATGCATTATTGCGTTCATAATTAAAAAAAAAAAACTTTTTACTTTATTACAATTGTGAAATTGTACTTTTTTTTACTTATGTAGAGAGTTGAATCAGTACTTCTACTTTTACCAGAGTATTTTTTCACACCAGTAGCTGTACATCTACTCAAGTACAGAATGGGAGTATTGCATTTGTGTTGTGACTTTTATTTTTGTTGTGAGCCGTAGATAAGAGATCAGGTAACATGTGTGTGTGTGATGGTGGGGTGGGGGTGGGGGGTTTGTTGTGCCGGGCACCACTTGTTTTTGGCTTCTTTTTGTCCCCGAAAGGAGAGAGGGGTAATATTTTTGAGTGTTTTGTTTTTTTTCCTGTATTTGTCTGTGTCCATCTGTTTGTCAACAACTTTATGCAAAAACTACTGGATTCATTTCCATTAAACTTCCAGGAAAGGTGCGAGATGGTCCAGAACAGATTCCATTACATTTTGGTGATTGTAGGTCAAAAGTCGAAGGTCACAGTCACCAAAAATATGTTTTACACCTCTGACAATCAGTAAATTAAATGTAGAAAATGATCAGTTTCACAGAAACCCCCCCCCCCACAAAGACACTACACCTCTGCTTAAATACAACCTATGTGTCAGAGAGGGGACGAGAAGGATGTGAGAGCAGCCGTTACCTGCACCATGGTGGAGACAGGATGGATCCGGTTCAGGTTTCTCATGAGGGTCTCTATGAGGTCAGCCACACTCAGACCAATTGCCCAGTTGGTGTAACCCTTCAGTTTGATCACCTCGTAGGCACTAAGGCACAGAGACATTCATACCTGATTAGACTTAATTTAATAATGATGATAAAGCGTGGATGAAATGAGCTACAAATGAGGTTTAGATCTTTTTATCCAAACAGATTAGCATCTTATTATTCACTTTATAAACATCTGCATCACATGACAATTAGAATTACTTTCATTTCAGCTCAATGCAACTTTATTTATAGAACACAGTTTATACACACGATAGACTCAGTGTGCGTTACATAAAATACAAAATGAGAAAATACATTCAGCTTCAGTTCTCCTGTAAACACCGGCTGTTAGGAACCTTTGGACAAAGAGGTTTTAACTTAGATCCTTTTACACAACATATATAATCTATAGCAGGGGTTTGAGAATTGTGGTATAATGAGCCTCCCCTAAATGAACCAAAAATGATTATTTCTTAAACATCTTTATTGTGTTTTTTTAACATCTCTTAACAGTTTGTGTTTTTTCAGCATATTGTTAAATACATTTTTACATCTGTAGCAGTGATGAGTGGGATGACCTGAACAAAGTGAGTGGGCGCCTGCAGTCACCCACGGTCATCCGCAGTTGCAGGTCATTTTCATCAATATTTTTAATGATATTCAGGTTGTGGTCGATTGGGTCATTTGTTGTTTTAAAATAACCTGGTAAATCGTTGTTATTTAAATATTAGGTAATAGGGCATTAATGACTTCAGTTTTCTTCCAAGTCGACTTATCCGTCAATAAAGTCAAAGTTTGAGTCGATGGGTCGTGATGATGTCATCACATTGTCAGCGGAGGAACAACACAGACACACGGCTAAAAAAACCAAACTCGGACACACATCTGTCCAGCAATGAACAACTTGTATTAAAGTTCACTGCAACGTAACAAGCATCAGCATTTTAACCCCAACAAAACAAAGGCTAACGTTTGCAAAGAGTTTTCTGTTAAATTTAACTGAACAACTTCAGTAGGTGAACATATGTCTGCATTTTGTCTGGACCCACAGCTCTGAAACTAGACTGTCCACACGTCTGTCACGCGACCAAAATAAATGCAGGTATGTGAGTAAGATCATTTGATGTTCATAAAGACCAATGACTGCTTTTTAAAAATGCAGGTCAGGTCCGTCCTTTTCAAACATATTTTAATTTGAGAACCACTGCTCTAACAGATGAGATGATGAAATTATATATATATATATATATATATATATATATATATATATATATATATATATATATATATATATTACACTACCAGAGTATTTTTCACACAAGTAGCTATACTTCTACTTAAGTACAGAATGGAAGTACTTGGAGCACCTCTGCTCAAATCACTCTACAGGGTGTCCCATAAGTCTCCATACATAGCAAAAACAAATGTTTCTTGACATAAACCATTGTTATTTATACAATATGCTCTATATGACTGACATTTCAATTAGTTGCTCTTTATTCAAATGCATTCTTTGAGTTATCTGAAATATAAATACATGTTAGAACCATATATGTATGGAATGTATTATGTCTCTTATGGGACACCCTCTGTAGAACCCAACAGAATCGTCCAGGACAAACACTTGTGACATAAATACTTTGTGAGTGATGTGACCTTTGACCTACCTGTTGACCACCATCTTGTGAGTCTCTTTCCAATTCTCCTCATCGGAGTCAGTGCCAATATCGGGGTTTAACAACTGTAGATTGACTCCAGCCACATTGGTTCCGCTCCACACAGGCACTAACACACACACACACACACACACATTATTATCCACAAATGCAGCCCCTTGGCATGCTGGGATACCATCACATTTCACTGACCACTGGTGTCTCCGTGCTCTCCAAGGATCCAGCCATTGAAGCTGCTCGGGTGGATCCCCAGTTTGTCGGCCATCAGGAAACGGAATCGAGCCGAGTCCAGGTTAGTGCCGCTGCCGATGACACGATGTTTGGGAAGGCCGCTCAGTTTCCAGGTCACATACGTCAGCACGTCGACTGGTGAAGAGTCATGTTGACAACATTTACATGCCTTTATTTCATTTATGTTCAGCTTTAAAACTTAACATATGATTACACTGGTCTACAAGTAAAATGCTTCTGGAATAAAACTAATGAAATGTTCCCGCATGTGTTAATGATAAAGAAAACTCAAGTCTTGATTGTTGGTTGGCTCAAGTTTCCAAGATAAGTCTGGGGTCAAAATGTGAAATTATTAGAAATAACCAAAGAATAGGTCAGGGGTATTCAATTAAAAGTCGTCAAGGTCTGGTTATTACATTTTTCTCAAGTATTCTTCATCTCCTAACTCTCTGTAAATTCCTCCATTTTTGACATTAGATTCTGTATTTGACCACAATTCATATTCCTGTGATACAGAACATAAACACTGTGTCCTCCTCATTCTGTATTCCAGTTTATAGTAGCACTGTCTTCTACTTCATGGTGTGATTGTTGAATTTAGTGCTTAAAGAATACATCGCTGTGGTGGACGGTAGCGTCACATACACACTTTCCCACAGATTAGTTCAGTTTGTGTTGCTGGGAATTATATAGGTGTGGTTTTGGCGGGTGGGGGCAACAAATTTTGGGGATGTGATTTAACACAGAGAATTTTCACTGTATTTTAGTTGTTGCATGTGGTTCTGTGACCATCGACAAACTTGTGTTTCTAAGCGCTGGCCTTGACTACCAACGCTAGTTAGCCGTGTTAACTCTAGTACCAGCAAATTTCAACGACCGGTTTAAAACTGCTCCATGGAAATTACACTAATATTTTGCCATTGGTCACTGGTCTGGACCGAACCGTCCCCGGGTCCGGATCAGAGTCTGCTAATCTGTGATACCCGGAATAGGTTTTAGTCCAAAGGAATATTGGTCTCAGATCTACTTCAAAACACTGTCTGCACATTTTTTACTAGTTGAATATTTACTAATCCATTGTAACCATGTATATAAACCACCATATATGTGGAAGAATACACCATCATATATATTAAAAACATGAACTAACCAACAATAAAGTCACCTGTTTTCTGATTTATCTTATTAAAGTATGTAAGATTTAGTGCATTTAATGTGTGAAGAAAATCCTTTCTAAAAAAATATACAACAGTATTTGGTGTTATTAGTCTTTATATTGGGAATCAACAAATGTGTTCTTTAAAGCCAACACTAACTTATTTATTTGTTTATTTATTTATTTGGCAGATGTTTCTATCCAAAGCGAATTATAGGGGAAATTATTAGTAAAATTATTAGGAACAACACACTGCTAGCTATTAACCATTATAAGTTTGGTAAAGATGGTAAAATTCAATAATATTCCTGCAATATTTATATTAGGCTGTTTTTTTTTTTTACCATGACAGAGTGAGAAAGAGTGAGGGGGATGCGGGCTTGGCTGACCTACATGATATAAATAATATGGTTTTGTATAAAATTTGTGAATAACGGCATTATAAAAAGTACACTTCCCTGGATTTACACATAAATGTCTGCCCTCATTTATTACCATCTTAAATAAGACATGTTCATGGACCTGTGTTACTTTGAAGCTCATAGTTAACATTCTGAAAAGTACAGAACTTTAATAGTCACAGTCTGAAAGAGGACACATGATTAGATTTGTGTTAAACATACTGGACAGGTTGTAAACACAACAGTTCAAAACTAAACATTTTTAATATTTCAAAAGGTATAAAATATAATTTAAAGCTCAGCACTGAATGAAAAACGGTCACATTTAAAGCATGGGATCATTTTGTTTGTGTGCTGAATATTACCAGGGTTGGAAACCACAATGATGATGCAGTCAGGGCTGTATCTGACAATCTGAGGGACGATATGCTTAAAGATGTTGACATTCCTCTGGACCAGGTTCAGCCTGCTCTCTCCTTCCTGTTGACGGACTCCAGCCGTCACCACCACGATGCGAGAGTTCGCCGTCACCGAATAGTCTGGGAGAAAAAATGGAGGAAGTCAGCACCGGCCGTGTCCTCAAGGCCCCGTTAACACATAGAAACCTGATTATCTGATCATCAACAGAACATGGCAACACATCCATATTCCCCTACTTAGAACATCCGTAGCCCAAGTGAGTGTAAAATACAAATGATAATAAAGTGGAATAATCTCCTCACTCACTTAAATAGTTTTATATCAATAATTAGCTTTAAACAAAATCTAAAAAAAATTAAAAATAAAATCACTGACTATTCTTCCCCACCCACATTTGACATTTTATAATCAATTAAAGTCCCTCTGGCTACTTGTATAAAATTACATTTTCATTATTTTATGGATAACATTTTTATTTCAAAACCCATTTCCCTCAGTCTTGAAATATTGCTTATGTTTGGACTTAAATTTAACCTTTATTCATTTATTTCTGGTGGAAGGTGTAATCATACCCGTTGTTAAATTTGCGTTATTTGATAATTATTGTATATTATTCTAATAATTACAATACTATAAAATGCTTCTATTGTCATTGTGAGACACAATGAAACTACCCTTAGCAGCATCTATCTCTTGGATTATTATTATTATGATATTATGTTTATTATTATTATATTATTCATCAATAAAAGAAAACATCATAAAGCACTAAAGATAACAGCATATCATAAATGGCTAATATACACACACACACACACACACACACATATATATATATACACACACACACACACACACACACACACACACACACACCTACACAACAGATAAAATAAATTTAAAAAGCCCCAATAAACCACGTTACTTAAAAGTGCTGATCTGCATTAAAAAAATGTTATTTATCATTTTATGATTCAACTTTTTTAAAAATTAAAATGAATTATTTATCTATTATGTGTGTTTGTCAGGGGAATATTCTAGACAAGCCATTATGACTTTTTATCTTCCTTCTCCATTATCTTTCTCTCATTACATGCAAATAAACAAACACTAGAATAAATGCCCATTTATTCTAAAGCAGATTCAGATCCAGAAGACCATCTAGAACATGTGGCCCGCATGTTTGTGAAATAGAAAAATGATAGTGAAAATATCGATCATTTTATTTCAGTTTCCACATACAGATCAAAATGGGTCAGATCAGTAAAATACTATCATAATAACCTATAAATACTCACATTTTGCTCTTTGTTAATTTAAACATTTTCATATAATTTTACTGTAATTTACAATAAAACAAACTATCATTTCACAAAAACACCAATAACCCGAACAAATATGAACATTTTGAAATGTCTGAAGTGTAAGTTTAACAATGTTTTAAATGTTTTGTGTAGTTGTAGATCCACAAATAAATAATCTGTATGTTGTAATTGAAATGATGAACTGAAACACAATCTTGTTGAAATTGCATTTAGTTTTCTAAAGAAGTGTTGGTTTATTCAGTCTAATATGATATAAAGTGGGCTGCACCAGAAAAATAATATAAACACTGGCATACAAATGTATACAATAATGGTAACACCAAAATTTTTTGTGTGTTTTGGAGTGAAAAAAATGTTAAATTTTGCAATAAAAACTGTTTTAAATCTACAAACTGTACTTGAACATAACACAAACAGATATGAACAACCTGTCAATTCTTTAAAAAAATAAGTGCAATGTTGACAATAGTATGCTTTAGTTTATCATTTATACATGTTCATGACAACTTACAGATCACAGTAGATCTACAAATATACACATTTAGTAACATGTTGTATATTGGTAGAATTCCCTATATATTTCAGGTTATTCCCTTTTTTGTAAAAAGCTAGTCTTTTTTGCACTTTATTTTAATTAGTTTTAGGTTGTTTTCCATTATTTCTAGGTTATTATGATAGTATTTTCCTTGTCTCATCCACTTTAGATTGAATGGACCTAAACTGATTTTAACTTCCTCGATTATTATTATTAATTTTTGCATTTCACAAATTCATCCCAGGGGCCACATTTGGCCCACAAGCCTTAGGTTTGACACATGTGCTCTTGGGGAAAATTTAGAGTTGACATTAGTTATATATTATGGTATTATTTTAGTGGTACGGCTCACTTCAGATCAAATTTGGTTCAATATTAGTTTGACACTTCTGTTCTAGTCTAATTACTGTAGTGGTTGATTTCATTTCACTTGAACTCTGATCTGTGCTTCATTAATTCCTGAAGGATTTATCTGTATCTTTAACTGCTAAAAGCTACAGCTATTTCACTGAAAATGTGTGTGAAGAAGGACCAGAGCACAGTTGGTGACATCTGGTAGTGACACCTTTCATTTTATACACAAATGCTCATTATTCAGTTTAAATATATTCACAAATGTGTTGGAGCAGCTTTCCTCACAGACACTCAGCTGGAACCTGCTCATATCTGACCTTCTTTAATCAAAGCCACTCTGTCAGCACAAGTCTGGAGTATGTTTCAATACATGAAACTTGCCTTTGTCTGCTACTATTTTGGGTGTTTTGAGGAAAAGGCTCCCATGCTGTAGGTCCATCATCTCTCCTTTGAGCTTGTCCTCCATCACATCTACCAAAGCCATCTCATCAGCCAGTTCCTGCAAAGAAACAGTGAGTTCATAAAGAAATCAGAACAAAATGTACAAACACCATGGCATACAGGTACTAGATTATAACTAAACCCCCTGGGTCCTTAAAGTGGCTCCAGAAAAAGTATTTTCAGAACACTAAGAAAAAAAATCTATCATTATTTAGGACAATTTTAAGGTGAACAAATACATGTGAATGTGTGGTTTGTCAAAGTGGTATCGAACATTTTAAAGACTATATACACACAAATGAAGACAGTAATAAGATAACAAACCCGCAAGGATTATTCGGTGAATAGGTTGATTTCAAATGACGTCACATTGCTCTATATTCACGCGCGATTTTCAGAAAGAAAACAGGAAGTGAAGCAGAGTGAGTTTTCCGATGGGAAAATGCCTGTTTTTGTGTAGAGACATAACCTAGAGAAGGAATGGTGATCTGTAGAATACCAAAGATTACCATTCACAAACGTGAGAAATTTAAAAAGCTCACAGAAAATGGCGCAAAAAGATTTTAAATCTGCGGGAGAAGCAGTCTACCAATGCTAATGCTAATGCTAATGCCTGTGTCTGCAGCGAACACTTTGTCAGATGTATGTTTGAAAGGTAGCTTTTTTGTGGATGTGCAAAATACCATAAGGTTGAAGTTAAATGCTCATTTACACTGTTGTAATATGGTTTACCTGGCGACATCAAGATGTATTGCATGTTTGTTGACATTAGAAGCTACTGCTAACAGCTAGTAGTAGCAACTAATGTCAACAAACATTACAAATAAAACACTCACCCTGATGAAGACCAAACGAAAATTATCACTGAACCGTTTGGTACAGAGATTGTGAACCCACCCGCTGACAAAAAAGTCATAGGCTACCCCCCAAACCTTTCTACCCTTTCATCTGCTGCTGGTGCAGTAGGATGTCGGCAGGACCAGGCAGTTAGTATTGTTGGCAAATCTTTGGGTTCTGTCAAAAACTAATTTTCATAAGATGCGAGTCACATCCAATAAATCCAATAAACACTGGATTTAAATCTGTACAATAAGCACTCTCTTCAATGGTTTTCCCCCATAGCAGTGTTCTACATGGTCACTTCCTGCTCTCCACCTGAAGACACGACGTCATTAGTCACGTGACTTTCAATTAAAAAACAAACAAATGGTGCTCGGGAAAATAAACCCGCCCCCTTGCATACATTTGACCTGATTTGCCCTATCTCTAATCATTATGAAAACACATTTTTGTTGACTGTGACCTTTGACCTACATTGACCAAAATTTATTCTGGACTCTTTTGCACATTCCCTGAAAAGGCAGATAGACAAAGACAGACACAAACAAAACAACTTATAATTTCACATAAAACATGCACTAAAGAAACAAAATAGATGAAATAAAAATACATCAAGTGACCTAAAACTACTTTAAAACCAGGTAGATAAATATGTTAATGTAGTTTAAGCTTGGTTATCCGTTTTGACACTGAAAAAGTAAAAGGCCTTGAAATTCAATTAGAATATTTCTTCTATAGTACAATGAATGAATAATGAAACTCAGTTAACCACTAGATGTTTTTCTGTTTGGGAACAAAAAAATTCAATTACTGGACTCGGGCTTAATTACCAAAAGACACACTGACCAAGTTCACAGGTCTTTTAGTGACTTGATATTTTACCCCTTTACAGAATGACCTACCCAAGTGTAATCTGTTAACCCCACTGGGCTATTGTACCTCTTCACACGTGTAATTTTTGTTATATTTAAGCATGTTTGGTTCTTTCTAGAAGCTGTGTTTCTACAGTGAAGGACAGTTTAGCGATAAGACCCAGAGCAGACGCCGTAAGATCAGTAATCTGGTGTCAGTCTACCATCAAAGTGCTGGGTATTAACACTTGGTCTGAAGCAGCACCTAATCTGAGACATGAACACTTACCCTGAGCAGGATGCTGATGGCACAGGCCATGCCCACCTGGCCCACCCCTACCACCGTCACTTTATTCCTGGGGGGTTCAGGGGGACCACTGAAAAGTGGAGTTATGAGTTTCTGCAGGATTGAAGACATTTTCACTGCAGAAGATGAGAAAGAAGAAAGACAATGAGAAGAGGCAACATGTCCAAAGCAGGGGCGTCATAGATGACATAAACAAAATGGAGCAGTGAAAACATAAAAAGTCAAGTAAAAAGCAAAATATTAGTTAGTTAGCATTAGTAATATTTGTTTTAGTTTACCCAAGAAGCTTAAGACATATTTTTAGCTCATATTATAGAATATTTTTGCATGATATAAGACCTTAAAGTCTTTAAAGTCTGTAAGTCTTTAAAGTCATGTATGATTTTATTGCTTCTTTTTCTAACAAATCAAAGTTTTTGCTGTAATACCTGTTAAAATAATATAAACCTGTCAATTCGAATAAAATAAAAAATGAACTACTTTTGCTCTTAGAAAATCAAGGTTATATAAAAGAAAAATAGAAGCACTTTTTGAAAAACTAAAATCTCCCCAAAAAAATAAAATCACAATTATGAATAGCATTAATAATCCACAGCAAAAAAAAATCCTCTTCAAATTCATCACATTTTCTTTCTGGAAATAAGTCATACTTTTCTCCAAAATGAATAATAATCATGTTTAGCATCTAATTTTCAGGGAACATCCATCAGTTAGATCTAACCAGAAAGAACCTTAAAACAATGGTCTGAATAACAACAAAAAATTCTTTAAATTACTTTAAGGTCAAATTAAGAACATTTAGCCCATCTGTAACTATCTTAGCTATTATTCATTTTCTAGGTTATGCTTTTAATGATTAAAATTTTAAGAAATATAGATAATCAACATTTCTCCATCCCCTTTAAACATATTTATTCTGATTAATACATAACTATTCTAATTACTAAAGTATATTTTCATGTAGCCTATGAATATTGTTGTAGTGTGAAGTAGACAAGCACTAGATGTTTGACAGTGCACATAGTTCTGTATCCTGGAAAAGCATCTACTGAATAAAATCTGCATTTTTTTTTTTTACTGTGTTTGTTCCTGTCAGAGGGATGAAGGATTACAAAATTAAACCCATCATCACCCACATCTCAGTAGAACTAATGGAAGCACCGTGACTTCCATCCATTACATCCCCAAACCATCTCTCCCTCTTTCTCTCACCCCCCCCCCCCACTCTTTCTCTCTCTCTCATCACCTTGAAAACACACAGACGACACAAAAACAACAGTGATACTTGCGTTGTCTGACGACGTTCCGAGCTGTGAGGTATAAATACCACCATGTAATGAACATGTCAAATTCAGCTGATGCCTGAGGTGTGTCCCCCCCCCCTGCATCAACTACACTTCCTACTGTGTGTCTGGGTTTGGGCTGGTAAAGGTATCCGGTCGGCTGCAATGGATGCAACTGAGCACATGTGACTGGAGGAGTGATCAGCTGCACTCACCCCCTCCCTCCCCTCACCTTCCCTCCCCTCTTCCTCCCTCCCTCCCTCCCTAAATGGAGGATGGAGCACTATAATCGGATGCCAAACTTGACTAACTGACCGCAGACTGTCAAAGGAGTTACTATAATCCCTTAACTCTGTCTCCATCTGCTCTACATTAACCTTGTACCCATTAGGATGAACAAAATAATAAATGCTCTAAGAAATACTGATAGATAGAAATGTACAGAAACCTAACTGTTTGCTGTAGAAGCCAACTAATGTCAGACTGCACACTATTAATGACATTTACTTAAATGCACGAGGAGCTGACTGCTTAAATAAAGACATTTGCACAAATGATCCACATCTCATTGAAAACACGTGGGTAAAGTGTCCATTCACGAACCCGGAGTGAGTGAGTGAATGTGGATTAAGAAGGAAAGTATAGGTTCATGCATGTCAACATGAGCATTGATAAAAAGGTTTAACCCGCAAGGTTACAGTGGGAACAATAGTTTTCATGACTTTTAACTAAATTAACCATTGCTTACAACAACAGATTTAGTCTTTTTTACGTTTTTAATTATATTTGATTGGGTTGTTTTATCCTGTGTATTTTTATTATTATTATTATTATTATTATTATTATTATTATTATTAAGCATCAGCAACATGGTACAGACATCTATACACTGATGATACAATGCTCTTATTTATTTATTTACTTACATGTGGGACACCAGTCCAAAGGTAAATAAATAAATAAAATACTGAAGAGTGAAAAATCAAAAAGATGGTATATAAATATGTATACATAGTTAAGTGACATGACAAGAAAGAGTGAGATAAGAGGCTCAATATTTATACAGAAAAAGAAAAAGAAAATGTGTGTATATTTAAAAAGAAAATATTTGTTTTATTTATGATTTAGATGTAAAGCACTTTATCTTTATAAATAAATAATTTATTGAACATTTATTCCCTTGAAAAAAATGCATTGAAAGTTACATGTAGAAAGCAACATATTGAACTATTATTATTATTATTATTATTATAATTATTAGATTTCACTCAATAAAAAGCACACAGATGCTTTCAGTGACAAAACTAGAAGAATTTGAAAACCAGCAGACAAAAAAAAGCGCGATTTGATGAAAACACCCTATCTCTTATCATTGTGAAAACAAATTTTTGGTGACTGTGACCTTTGACCTACATTCACCAAAATGTAATGAGATCTATTCTGAACCACCTCACACTTTTCCTGAAAATGTCATAGAAATTGGTCCAGTAGTTTTTGCTTAAAGCTGGCGACAATAAAGAAACAAACTAACAACAAACTGACTCAAACACAATACCCGTCTCCTCTTGGGGGTGGATTCCAAAAAAAGTGACAGTGACAAAAACAGCTAAAGACTTTGAAATAGAGTCGACAAAAAAGATGTGACTTTATGAAAACACTAAACAAGTGGTTCCTGGCAAAACAAACCCCACCCCCTTGCACTTATTTTACCTGATTTGCTCTATTTCTTCTCATTGTGAAAACACATCTTTGGTAACTGTGACCTTGAACTTTGACCTACACTTCACAAAAATTTAATTGGATCCATTCTGAACCACCTCACATCTTTCCTGAAACTGTCATGGAAATTGGTCTGATAGTTTTTGCATAAAGTTGCTGACAAACAAACAAACTGACTCAAAACACAATACCCCACTCCCCTTCAGGGGGTGGGGTAATAACTCCAGTGGTGCCCCAACTGTCATCACATCATCAACTTAAACTTTCCTTTAAATCAGAGAAATCCCTGAATGTCATCATCACTTCCACACCATAATGACAGACAAACCTGTTGAGTTGTGTCAGTGCTGCTCTGTTGTAGATGTAAATCCTTGTGCTGCTGCAGGTATTCTGCCGCGTGTCTCTTCCTGCTGTGTTGTCAGCCTACTGGATTTAATTAACTAAGCCTCTCCATCCCCTTCACACTCTCAGTTTGGCACTCTAATGGTTACCACGATCAGCTGCAGAGATTAAGCCAGAGTACAAGACAGGCTAAAACAAAACAAAAAACACAGGCTACGGTTTTCATCAAAGTGAAACAAATGCTTGAAATACAATTTAAAGTTGGGGTAGGTGGGGCAGTGCAGTGGTTAGCACTCATGCCTCACAGCAAGAAGGACACTGGTTTGATTCCCACACCAGTTTACATGTTTTCTCCAGTTTCCTCCCACCATCCAATCACATGCACTGATAGTTAATCTAAATTGTCCATAGGTGTGAATGTGAGAGTGATTATTTGTCTATATATGTTCAGCCCTGAGATGAACTGGTGTACCCTGCCTTCACCCATTGTAGTTGGATTAGGCCCCCAGCGACCCCCATGACCCTAGTGAAAATAAAGTGGGTTCAGCTGACGAGACAGGATGAGGTAGGGTAGGAGCTCTTTAACCAGACTCATGTCATCTGGTTGCGTTTTGCCAAACTACACACTCAGATGCATTGCGATTGCCTCACACAACCATCTGAGTAACATGAGTTTCAGGATTTCTGAACAACGAAGGAACCAATCAGTGTCGTCTAGTGGGACTTCCCATGACTGTTGTAGCTGTCTGTGCCACGGCTGATTTCTCCGTCGTCTGTTCGGCACTCAGTTCCTCTTCAGCTTTTTGTCATTCCCTTGTAATGGCCAGAGTACTCTGGTGTCTCCCTACCAAGTGAAGGTGTTTCAGACATATACCAGAGGATTTTTCTGGAACATCTGACAAGTTAAGACCAAATTCTGCAAGCTGCTGGTCTACCTGTTTTCCATTCACTCCAGAATTCTCTATAATGACAGCTTATATTTGCCACTTTAGTGTGACAGTGCTGCCAGTTACATTGTCTTTAGGCCTAAATTAGGCTACATTCAAATTATTACAGAACAAAGGGTAGAAAGATGCACCAAGACATGTTTGTTTCAAAATGTCTAAGCTTTACCGTTAAGATAAAAACTGATTTTAACTACAGCAGGCCTAACTATGCCTGTTATTTTGTGTATGAAACGTATAATGCATGCTTGTTTATACCCTCCCTCTACTTTTATGGTATGGTTCACACACTGGTTTTAAACTCGCACCTTCTGAGTGGTGAGTTCCAGCTCCTTCCTGTTGATTCGTGGTCCCCAAGGCCAGGACCAACCTGCTACAGAACCACCTTTATACCTGCAGCTCAACCAAACTCAACAGCAAGACAAGAGATGAGGAAGATTTAGGGAGATTTTATGGATCCTAACAACTGGCGTTTTATTTATTTGTTTTTGTTCTACTTGACTGTTGTATTTTGTTTTGTGTGTGAATTTTGGACTGCTGAGTTGGTGTCTGCAAAATAAATTTACCACAAAGTACAAATAAAGAAACCTTTGAACCCAAGTTCACAGTAGGTTTAAACATTTTTTAACACCAGATGTGATATTGTGATGGACAAGAATTTACCAAAATATTAACCATGAAGTGGGAAAATATTGGTTATTTACATCTCACACATTGAAATTTAAGACAAATGACTGAAGGACTGACAGACACCCTGAATAAAACCATGGAGATGCCAAGACAGGGCAACAAAACAATGAAGGATCTGGCAACAAGTTTATTTTATGATACACTGCCTACATTATCATAAATAAGCAGATTCAGAATCCTTACCCACATAACCCCTGTCCTTCTGTCCACTGTGGGAGAGCTGCCTGATGAGAAATTATGTTTAATTCTGAAAGCTCTGGTTAGGATACAGTCCAACCTGAATAGATTACATATTGCTTTCAACTGTTACCTTAAAATGTGCTATAAAAAGCTCAACACGCTACTGTAGAAAAATATCAAAATAGAAATAAGACACCCAAGGAATTTTCTCCACCCTCCCCCCCACCACCCATCACCTCCAGAAAAACCAATGCATTAAGTGAGGTGTCCCAGTGATCAAACAAACCCATTACAGTAAATTTGTGGCAATTTAAACAGGCAGATAAAAACAAGCAAACTGGTTAATTATGCCAATTAATCCACTTTTGCATTTGCAGATAGATCTGCTGTGTCAGTGAGGTGGGCTATGTGGGTGCCCCGCATGAGCCAGTCCTGCACATACAATAAAGGACTGAAGGATCAGAAATCTAACAGAAAAAAAAAAAGGAAAATAGCACAACAAAGCACTAAAACCAAAAGCATGTAAACTCAAATGGGCATGGGCAGAACAGGAAAATGAGTAATGATGTGATAGAATGCTGCAGTTTCCTGAAGCAGGAATTGTCAAATTATCTTCCAAAAACAATTTCATTCGATTTTTCCATGTCTCGCTTGTGAAACTGTGATGTTGTAAAAAGATGCTTAAAAAAAACCAAACCTAAATTCCAACCCCCACACACAAAAAACCCCTAACACTCCCATCTCATTCTGACTCCAGAAGCCATGATTACAATACAATGAAAGGGAAACCCGAGGTGTAACTTCAGAACCTCGAATACTGTGATTGACCAAAAAATAATCTTTTATTGGAGATTGAATGAGGGTTGGTTTTCCTCATGCAGTGTTGTGACCTGATCACACCATGTGTGTCCTCCCAGCACAGACCACATGAAAAGGTTTGAGCTGAATTGACCTGAGCACCATTAAAATGATCTCTAGCTAAATCTAACTACAGAGCAAATTATGAAAATCATACAGAAAGACATGAAGATACTATTGTATTAGTAGTAGCGTAGCTTTGTGCTTCAAAATGGGAGGGCACTAAGTGCTAAATTGTCCAGGCACTCCACCATCAGAAAAAACCTGGCACAGAGCGTTAAGAACTACAGTATGACCTTTTAAAACTACAACCATGCATGGATAACCTGGCCTCTCCATTCTGCACTCCTTTCTACATACAAGGGTTAAATACACAAAGACACAAACAATTCACAGATTAAAATAAACATTAAAATTAGTCTCTTCTGACTGCCACAAAACAGTATTATCCAGAAGTTTGAGTGCAGCTCCCTCTAGTGGTGAGAGGAGAGCACAAACTCAGAGAGGAAAATGTTCAATTCCAATTAAATCTGTGTCCTTTGTCTATACATGTAGGAAAAAAGGAAGAGGAGGTGAGTCCAGTTTGGTGTGTGGGTTGTGATGTGCTGTGGCAGGTGGAGGGGAGGGAGGGACTGCTGAGGGTCTTTATTTGTCGGTACTCTGTGAGGCACCGTCACCGCTGATACCCAGGTAGGTGGCTGCGTTTTCCACAACGCCCTGCAGCGGGACGACCACACCGTCCAGGAGACCTTTAAGGGTGTTGACGTGACTGGCATCCAGATTCTGGTAGGCGTAGTACAGACCAACAGCTACGGCAATGAGCAGCAGCAGCTTGAGTAGGACAGGGAGGAAACCTCGTCGGGCTGGCGCTTTGCTTAAAGAAACTGGGATGCTCGCTCCCCTGGTGAAAGACTCTGTGAAGGTGCGGCTTTCGGTGTGAACGGTGCGCTTCACGCGGGACTCATCCAGCCAGTAATCACCGGGTTTTACTGGTCGACCAGCTGCCCCTCGAATTGGACGCCTGCAAGTCGCACTGAACAGACATTCAAAATTAACTCAGTGTTCTTATCTTTCAAGACCCCATGAAATTAAATTCAATCTTTAAATGTTTTCCCTTCATGCATGTTGGGCTGCATGTCACATGCCAACTATGACAAAAGGGTTTATTTACAGAAGTTCCTCAGGCTAAAATGCACATTTCCTTTTTAAGAAATACACATCTATGGAAGCACAAATTCATGTGTGTATGTGTGTAAGTGGGGTGGGGGGGTCGGCCCATGGAGTTTTTGATCTAGTCCACCTGGGTACGAGGCTCTACTGCTCCCAGTTGATCCAGATCTGATTTCTCCACCACAGTCCACCTCATCTGATGAACCCAGGTCAGATGAACTTGACCTGAATGAACTCAGTGATATCACGCTCTGTGACGCCTGCTCTGATTCTCTAAGGCTGATTTTATCAAGTTCCTCATTTGAGTCATGCCTGTGCTTTTTATTTTATTGATTCAACACTGTTTTCTCAGAACTGTAGTGACATATACTCTGTTCCAGTGTGAGCTACCTTAACTTCCCCGGTTACATTGGTTTCTCCATCATCTCTCATTCTACCGCTTCTTACTTTGCTACCCCCGACTACTGATCATGTTATTTATTTGTTACAGTATATATATATGTTATAGATGATTTACTGTTATTTTGTTTGTATATTGTTCATCATTACACTACATTCAATGATTAGAAGCCTCATTTTCACCTCCTGCCAATCTGAAGTCTATAAATGTCAATAGCAGTGAACGTTCACATTTGAATTGATGTCTATAGACAAACTGCTGCCAGTGAGTTTGTATTTTTCAGTTCTTTTCCTTTACTGTTACATTAAACTAGATATATTTAGGTTGTGACCAAACAAAACATTTGAGGATGCCATGTTGAGCTTGCAAGCTGTATCAGTTCATCAGGTCTTAACACATGTTAATGCCTAAAATTCAGTTGACAAAATTTTAGACTTTAAAATACATACCTTTAAAAGTACCCTTCCAATTTGGAATGGATTTCATGTGATATGTTAATATATTTATAGCTATGTGTACTTGAATGGCAGAAATATAACCACTCCACAGTGATATCTAAATAAATAACATAAAACAATACAAACGTTTGGATTATTTGTTACCTGATGCCTGTTGGTGTGCTTATTTCATTGGCAAGAATATCTTCAACAACACTCTCTCCCATCTTTTTCTTGGGAGTCTCTTCGGTAACAACCACTTCTTCAACTACCTGTTAGAGAAACAGAAAATATCTTAACATAAATTGAATATTTAAACAGCACGATTGCTTAAATCAAATAAAACATCAGTCTCACCTTTACTTGTCGTCCGCTGCTCGTTCTGACAGTGACGGGAACTTTCCCTCTGCTCCGCACAGACCTCTCCACGACAGGAACTGGTTCTGGTTCAGGGGCCGTAATCTCTTCTGGTACATTTAAAAACAGTAATGTGAGACAAAGGTGGGCATTATTACAGGTTTTACTAGTTAAGTCGACCATGCTACTAAATAAAACAAGTAATCCAGGTCACATGAATTTGTCTTGTGTAGTAAACATTTGGATGATGTGAGGTGGGAGCTCACCATCTTCTTTGTCACTGTATTGGTCAGAGTTTGTGTTTCCATTCTGGTTACTGTCAGTTTTTGGGAGAGCTGTGACGTCTGTAGGAGCTTCAGGCTCAACTGGAGGCTGATCCAAGAGCTTCTGCAGTTTCTTCTCATACACCTTTCGAGTTGAGGCTGGAGAGCAGAAAAAAAGAATAAAATGACACATGCAATTCAGCAATAAGAAGATAGGGTTTTGTTAAACAATTAAAACTACCATTTTTATTTTTTTTATTTTTAAGACAACCCCTTATGTCTAATAACTGGTTTATAGTTTAAAAATATATTATCAGGAGAGCAAACACTTGAGTGCGAAGACCATAGAGACAGTTAGGTAAGAAGGCAAGCGTGTACATGATCAAATATATTGTAGGACAATTGTAAAATACTGAAATAATTGTACGATATTGAAAACATTTATGCGTGAAAGAAACACTTCTTTATTGCTAAGACAAGATCTGGTGTGATTCTAGTCAAAGAATATTACAAAATTATTAAAATACTCCATAAACCACCGAATTACCCATGAGTGAATTAAAAAAAAGAAAATTTTGTTTGACACAAACTAGAGAAAAATTAAATATTACAATAATTACAACTTTTGTCATAAAAATGTCATCAGATTGTGCTAATCTACAAGTGTAACTATCTGCATGATATGAACATTTACATTGTGACTAGCTTTTCATCATTCAGAATTTAAAATAGCTCTAAAACTTAAAAAATTGCAATTTGCTGTACTGTAAGACATAATACATAACATAAAAACCCAAATTTGCAATTTAAACTATACCGCCAACTGACAGTGTTGCCTTCAGTGACTTACCCACAATGGGTCCTGATTCCACACCGTGTTTTGCCAGCTGTTGTTTCAAATCGTCGTCCGTGAGATCTGTCACCTCCACTTCTTCTGTGCGAGGTTTGTCTGTCTTTTTGGTAGCTTTCTGCAGAAAAATTAGCCACATTGTTGACCAAAAGAATCCGATTAAGTCGTGAGCTGATTGGTGTCTTAGTGCAGATTATTACAACACACAAGCGATCAGAGATGAAAATGAAAATAAAATTAACTTACTCTGCCAGACCGACTTTTGTTGGAAACCACAGGTATAGGCAACTCTTCATCGCTGGAAAAGGTGTCCGCGGGTGGATTTTTCTTGTCGTTCAATACGGTTAAGTTTTTGAGATACAGTTGAACGTACACTTTTTTCTTGTGCTCGCCGCTGGGAAGTGGCACATTGTTTGCCGTAAGCTCATTCTTCAGCTTATCTTTCGTGAGAACCGACGGGTCTTCGAGAAATTCTGCCATGATGGACTTGTTGTATATCGTTAGCGGGAGTTTTCTTGCTTTTCCGGTTGCAGCTAACGGGAATTAGCTCGTTCACGGAGCCGCTACAAACAACAACACTAAGAACGTGACTAAAAAACGCCGTTGTCAAACAGGACTGGCGCCTACCGCTGCCGATTCTGCTAGCAACACAGAGGCGGTTTACCCAAATAAACGGCAGGTTCCGCTTGTTAGCCTATCAGCTAAAATATTTACATGTAGATATTAATTTTCGAAAGTAGATCCGTGCGTGGGTTGAACAGCAAGCCAACGTAAAAATCTAAATTACCCGCTTGTAAATTGACTTGAATTAGCTTAGCATTAAACCGGTCCACTTGCTTCTGTCTGTCCGCGGTTGAAACAGGGCCAAGCAACAAGCAGGATTTCTATTGGACAAGAGATTCCAGTAAGGTCTGCTCTGATTGGCTGGCTATGAAAGGAACAGTCACAGGCCACGGCCACAAAGGAATGAGCTACACGAAGCCTGTGTTTTAGATAACGACTTTACTTAAACCGTGCAAATAATATTGAGACAATTGTGTCACATCAGACACGCTTTCGACAGTATATATTTTTTAATGTGCATACAAACTGGGCTTTCACTTTCTGAAATCGAGTCGTTATATGTAATAAGTGAACAATGCTACAGGCAGCTTAATGGCTATGCGGCTGCCATTTCTGCAGCACAATTCATACCTTGTTTTGCAAATATCAACTCGGATTTAAGGCTTAGTAACAACCATTTGTGGTCAGTGAAAGTATGTAACTTGTAGTTAACGGTTCACTTAATCCGTAAGTGCATGAAGTTAGGCGGTTCTTGTGAAATGCTGTTTTTGACAGAAGAGGGCAGCATCTGCCACATAATTCAAGAACAAGTCAGACAAGATTTGTAAAAACTCCTGTGATTTCTCTGTAGATATTCCATTTAACAGCCCTTCAACACACGCACACACACACACACACACACACACACACACACACACACACACACACACACACACACACACACACACACACACAATTTCAAACAACTGTAGTAGTGGATGACGAGCTCTCATTAAAACACATCCAATTCATTTAGTCAAAACAAACAATATTGGCAACCACATGTTCAGATTTCACACTGGCTTGGACTTTTTCTGAAACTGGTCACAAAAAGTGTCAACCAATGACAGAAAGAGTTTTAAGTTGAGTGGAACAGAACATCAAGTGCATAAATCATCAAATTTAATATAGACAGACAGGTAGGTAGGTAGGTTGGTTCAGACAATTATTAAAATATGTTTGTGCAAACAATTGGAAAAGCTGAAGTGGATAAAAAATACACAACAAAACTTCCTAAAGAAAGCCAACAGAGAACAGCAACTGTCTAACAGACCTAAGGCAAATCATCTCAGTAGTTTTAATGTATGTATTTTACATGGCTGAGGCATTGCCCAAAGTCGGTTGAATGCAGAACACTATAATCTATGTGGAAATCCATTTAATTATTGTTTTTAGTTGTAATAATTAACCATTTGATACATGCTGGTCACTACAGTGGACAGTTATTCTACACTTGTTCTTTTGTATATTCATGGGTTTTGTTGTTTTAGTTCCATATCAGTCAGTTCATATCATTACTGTAACTTGGATGTTCTTAATACCTGATCTGCACTAACATGTTTATGTGTAATACATCCTAGACCTGCTGGTTCCCTGCGAAGCATCCAGAGCCTGGGGGTCATCAGGAACAGGTTTACTGTGTGTTCCCAAAATCAGAACCAACCAAAGTGAAGCATCATTCAGTTATTCTGCTCCTCACCTGTGGAACAAACTACCTGAATACCTGAGGTCTGAGAAAAACTGTCAGTTCATTTAAATCAGGCCTGAAAACATTATTGTTCACTGGAGCTTTTACTTAGATTCTGTTTTTAAATGTTTTATGTCTCTTATTTTAATTGTCTTTTAATGCATCTTAATCATTTTAATTTTCTTATATGTTTTATTTTAAAACACCTTGAATTGTCCTGTACACAAAATGTGCTATACAAATACATTTCCCTTTCCTTGTAAATCAATTGTTTGTTGTGACTGTGATTAAAAATCTTCTTGAACAAAAAATGCTGTTTCTTTCCCCACAGTGTTCTGCTATTGCATTTTAAATACACTTTTCTTTGGTTAAAAGCTTAAACACATGCTGTCCAGCTGAGTGAACATTTTGTAAGGTTCATTAAAAAGATTTTAATCACATTGCTTTTTTTCCAAGCCTAAAAAGGAATAAAAACATTTCAGGGGAAAAAAAAAATCTAGACTAAGATTCTCATAATTCATGCACCAAAGGGTTAATATTCTAAATAACATTATTTAACTGTCATCTGTTGTGTGTGTTACTTGCATGATGTACATGACATTTCCATAAGTCCTTAGTGCATGTGCAGTGGAAAACCACTTGTCCACTTGATATCAGTGAATTTTCTGTTTTCTGACCCTCATACATGGCAGAGTCTGACCACTGCCCGCCTGCCTCAGGTCTCTGCTGGTCTGGGCTGGCCTCTGCGCTGTGGTGAAGCCCACCTCCTGCCATGGGGACAGCGGTTTGAGGTGGCAGTTGAGCTCCCCACCTGTCTTTCAGACCTGTCTCTCTGGGGCCTTCTGGGATGCTGCTGCAGAAAGCAAGCAATTGATCCCTACCTCAGCTCCAAACCACACTAAATAGAGCACTTGAAGTATAGTTCAGCTTTTCCATAGTGGATTTGCCAATGGAGTGTAAGCGTAAAAAAAAATCGAGCCCTTGAGAAACACCTCTTAAGCTTTCTTTGTATGTAATTTATACAGAAAATAAGGCATGCGCCAAGAATCATAGAAAGTGCCTCTTTAAGAATAACAGTCATGGCCTCTGAAAAATGATCAAAGCTCACTCTTTAATCGTCAACATTCACATTTTCAGAATGAGTTCATTTAATATGGAATTGCTCCACCTGATGTCGAGCAGGCAGTATAATTGACAACAGGTTTTGACAGATGATTGTACAATAAATCCTGAGAACAAATGAAACATTTGGCAGGACCTAGAATAAATACAATTATGTGTGAATGTATCTCTAAAGCGACTACAAGAATTTTATGACAAGAAAGCATAAATAATAAACAGTGTTTAGAGGAAACCCAACACAAATAGACATGTTCTAAAAGTGGATTCCCTGATCACTTAAAAAATGTTGAACACAGTCTACTTGGTTGAGTTTGTCTTGGATTTTAAGCATTTCTAAATCCCACTTGAGCCAACCACAGCAGTAGCTTAGGAAAAGTCAACCTTTACCACCCAGAGAATGTCTGATCCAATTGCACTGACACAACAAAATAGGTTCTTGTGAAATTAATCAAACTTATGAAATTTCAACACACTGTACGATCACAGTCCTGTTTCCTTGTGCCTCTGCATGTGTTACCTGGTCCACATTTATGTAATGGTCAAAAATTCAGCTGAAAGTATTTTGAAATGTTCCACAAAATGCACTTTCATGAACCTCAGAAAATAGGGAAAATGGGAAATGGGGCAGTTTTCCATCTCTAATCTAGAACAACAATTTTTAATCCTCAGAGGAAGTTATTGCCCAGTGCCACATTAATTAAGATCATGCCTTTTACAGTTTCCTGTCCAAAGTGGAGAGAAGGATGCGGGCAGCGGGAGCAGTGTATTTTAACAGAAGTTGTGTGTCCTGGCCAAAGAACAACCGTCTAGCAGTGCTCGCACAGTATATTTTCATCTGTTGACAATCCAAACTCTACTTAAAGGACACACACTTAGTTATAGACATTTCTGTCAAAAGGAAAAATGAGACTCCCTCTTTGGCCCTTGTTGATGCCCATTTGGCCCCCAGCCTATTTGTATCATAAGTCCTCCTCCATGTATTTGTATTACTATTATGATTTGGGCTTTTCCCGTTTTATTTGGCCATTGAATACAGAGCCACACTTACTCATGTCCTCACTGAACTTAGGGCAAACATTACTGTGTGTGAATTTCCATGTAGTGAATGAAGAATTTCTATTGAATTGCCACAGAATGATGGCATGTTGAATGGTCTGTAGGAAAATGTAACGCTGCCTGTTCGTCTCCTCTGCATGGAATGCACTGACACGAAGGGATCAACACAAATTTGATCAGTTAGTTTCTGTAGCAGCTACTATTGACCTCTGCTTCATATTTATATACTTTACAACCTACTCTGTACTGAAGAGAAGTATGTTGCCACTTGCCAGTTGAGCTGCGCAATATATTGTTTGTACGTAGTAGTGACATCGCAGGTCCTGCTATTATTTTTATAGAATTTTTTATTATTTTCTATTAATTTGTCTTTTTTTATATTAATTTATTTATTCGGGTATTTGTTTTTTTTTTATATTATTTTCTTTTTCTTTTTTAAAGTTATTTTTATTCATTTATTTTGAGCTTTTTTGTCTTTTTCATTGATTTATTTTAGTTAATTAATTTATTTTTATTGTATTATTTTTTGAAATAATTAAAAATGATTAATTTTATTTTATAATTTCATTACAAGGAAGATGATACTGAAATGTATGTTCTGCGTCCACCACTAATCAGTATCACACAGCTGTTATATACACCTGAGCATTTTATCATATTGTAATGTATATCACAGGGTTAAAAAAAAAAATCACAATGTCAGGTTTTTTTTATATCGTGCAGCTCTAGTTGCCAGTGAGGAGCACTGGTCCTACTTTTCTGGAAATAGGACTTCCAGAAATATTACGACACCTGTATTTAAAAAAAAAAAATTCATCAGTAAAAGCACATAGGTAGACAGACAGATAGATGCACTTTATTTATCTCAAAGTGGGAAATTACAGTGTAGCAGCAGCATGGTGCACATTCAGTAATAGCATAATATCACATCAACATGAATAAAGAGAAATATACATAACAACAAACACTATACATTATGTTGTAAATTAGAAGTATAGAAAGATCAGGGTAGAAACTGGGTAATGACTATTGTATTGTATTGTATTGTATTGTATTGTATTCTATTAATATAATATAATACCCAGCATACCCACCATTGCACCACCACTGGTCATTTTACATTGTTATGTTCGTTATGTTTGTATACCGTATTGTGTAATGTTTTTTTTTTTTAATTGTAGATATTGCATATACCTTTTTATACACTTTTATACTTTTATTCTTTATATGTGTGTGCACTTTATGGAGCAAGCTCGAAATTTCATGGCACTCTGCGATGACAATAAAGGCATTCTATTCTATATATCTATTATATATATTATATTATATTATATTATATTATATTATATTATATTATATTATATTATATTATATTATATTATATTATATTATATTATATTATATTATATTATATTATATTATATTATATTATATTATATTATATTATATTATATTATATTATATTATATTATATTATATTATATTATATTATATTATATTATATTATATTATATTATGTGATAATTTTTTTGTTATTGGGCAAAATTCCATAATAACCTTTCATGATATTGTAATTTAATAGGTCTGAGATGAAATGAGAATTCTACCCACTTCTGTGGACAGTGGCAGATTTTGGCTAATCATACATGTTTTCAGACAGATGGGAGGAGTAAGAATGTGATTGACAATTGTTGAGGTTTCCTCAAATGTGACTCTGCTGCCCTCTACTGGTGGTGACTTCCTACAGCATTGTCAGAAAGTGTCAGGTTCATCCATATTATTTCTATTCAGTGTCCTGCTCTACAGTATATGCTGTATGGAAAGTCTTTATCTGAAAAGTTAAGTGTATTTACTTAAGAACTGTCAAATTCTGAGTTATTGTACCGTGAGCTACACAATATAATTTTTGAGCATCGACATTGCATGTATGTGTCACATCACAGGTCCTGTAATTATTTTTTGTTTTATTATTTTTTTAATTAATTTTTTATTTCATTCATTCATTTACTTTTTAATTTATAAGTGGTGTATTTATTTGTCTTTTTATTTACTTATTTAATTGTATTTTCGTATTATTTATTCATTTGTATTAATTTATTAGTGTATTTATATTTAATGATTAATTTTATTTAATTAATTCAGCAAATGTATATATATATATATATATATATATATATATATATATATATATATATATATATATATATATATATATATATATATATATATATATATATATATATATATTTATATATGCACTATATTTATTACACCTAAATTCAGTTACATCTTAGTTTGCAGTATAAATCTTCAATTAACCCTTTGATGGATGAATTATGAGAACCTTAGTCAATATTTATTTCCTAAGTGCTTTTATTCTTCTTTGGCATGAACAACGCAATGTAATTACAATGGTTTTATTTATTTTTTTATATTAACCTATTTTTCCTGGAATTACAAAGAAACATGTATTTAAAATTAAAAAAATCATTTAGCTAATTTGATGTTTTTCTCACAATTTAACAAACTCTATTGCTAGTTATTACTTTAGTTATTACTTCTTGATGATAATATGCAATAAATAAATAAATAAAAAGATTATTTTGTCCACCAAGAACAGCAAAGTTACAGTAATGGTATGAATTACAGTGTATTGGTTGATGTATAACCCACAAAACCCATGAAAGAACATGCTGTGGAATAATGACCAGTATATGCATCAAAGGGAATAATTATGGTGTATCGTTATGGATAAATCAATGCAAAAGTGTATAGAGTAATAAATAAAATAATAACAGTCTTACTCCTGAACCATTTGTACTTAAGCCAACAGATAAATGTTGTTTTTTGAAGTGAACAATGACATGGCCTTGAAGACAAATATAGAGTAACACTGAATAGACAAAAATACAAATATCTTAAAACTGTACTCAAGTATATAACTGGGAAAATGGACTTAGCTACTGCCAGTCAGTTACTGAGTGCCAAGAACAATCGAATTCTCTGCCAAAACAAAGACTTTATCCACAGTTCACACAAAAAGACCCACAACACAAGCTTCAGAAATTCACTGTCTCTCAATACTTCAACAATTAACCATTTGAAACATGAATTATGAGAATCTTAGACAAGATTTATTTCACAAATGTTTTTATTCCTCTTTAGGCTTGAAAAAAGCAATGTGATTAAAATCTTTTTAATGAACCTATTTTTTATGGAGTTACATACATGTGTTTAAGCTTTAAGACAACATTAGAACACTATGAAATAAAAAATTTTTAATGTTTAAGAAGACTGTTAATTACAGTATAATACACAGGTGTCAAACATAAGGCCCAGGGGCCAAAACTGGATGGCCAAAGGGTTCAATTTGGTCTGTAGGATGAATAACAATGAAGATATAAATGGTATAATTCAGGTTCTATATTCAAATAGTTAGATCTCAAATGAGTCAGACCAGTAAAATATGATCATAATTAAAGACATAAAATCTTTATATTAATAAACAATCCTTTTATAAAATATGAATAAATACCTGAACAAATATGAACCAACTGAACATATTTGAAGAAAAGTAAGTGTCATTTTATAATTATTTTGCCTGTTACTAAATGTTTTGTTTATTTTTAATTCAAATGTAAGTTGATCTGCACATGTGCAAATGATAGACTCAGGAAGAAAATGGTTAAGATTGCACTTGTTTTTCTTAAGACATGTTAAGTTGTTGATGTTATTCACATTTTGAGGGAAACTTTATAGATGTGAACATTATCATAATGTAATTTGACACTTTTCACAATTATTCTTTTACCGGTCTGACCCTTTTCAGATCATATTGGGCTGAATGTGGAACTGAACTAAAATGAATTTGACACCTCTGTTCTAATAACAACTAATAATTGATTTATACATAAACATGTTAGTGCAGATCAGGTATTAAGAACAGCCAAGTTACAGTAATGATATGAACTGACTGATATGGAACTAAAACAACAAAAACCATGAATATACAAGAGAACAACTGTACACTGAAAAAAAGTAAAACATTAAATCAACTTAAACATTCTCAATAGGTCACACATAAAAACATCTAGTTGAGTGAATCAAATCAAATCAAATCAAATCAAATCAAATCAAATCAAATCAAATCAAATCAAATCAAATCAAATCAAATCAAATCAAATCAAATCAAATCAAATCAAATTAAATTAAATGAAATTAACCATAACCCTATGGAAATAAATTTGGTTGACTCAACTACATTTTTAATGTGTGACCATAAAAAGTCAAAGTGATGAGATATAAAGTCAACATCATGAGATAAAAAGTCAAACTTATGAGATAAAAAAGTCAAAATGATGAGGTATAAATTCAAAATTCTGAAATAAAAAGTCAAAATAATGAGGTAAAAAGTCAAAATCATGAGGTAAAAAGTCAAAATCATGAGGTAAAAAGTCAAAATCATTAGATAAATAGTCAAAATCACGAGACAAAAAGCCAATATTGTGAAAAAAAAAAAAAAATTCAAAATTGACAAAGAACTTGTAAGTTGATTCAATGTTGTACTTTTTCCAGTGTAGAATAACTCTCCACTGGAGTGACCAGTGTGTAGCAAAGGGTTAAAGGAAGTATTTTCCAGCTGAGTGACTTCCCTCTGTTTAGCCAACAATGTAGTATGAAATGAAAACATCTCATCCAATCTGTCAGATTTCAGAACACGCACCTCATGGCTCATCAGCACTAAGGCCTCACACAGCATCTCACGACCAACACAGAGGGCAACCTTACACAGGTGACTGCCAGACTTTTGAGTTAACAGGAAAGAAATATTTCCGTGCTTAACTTGGCCGATGGTCTCAACAGGCCTGCCTCTGCTTAGTTTTTCTGTCCGCATGGTTGAGCACTGGTACCGGACCAGTATGAGAAGAGCCAAAACCTTCTGAAAAGCCTCCTGTGATGTGTCGGTTGTGACACCGCCATGCCCCTCAACTGCTTCCTCTCCTTCCCGGATGCCTGGGCTCTGAGCTCACCGGCCCTTCACTCAAGCGAGTCACCGTTTGGGAGCGTCAGCATTAAATGTACCTAATGAATGAGAAGTAGAGAATCAACAGAGACTCAGCAGCACTTGTACCTAAAAAAGAGCCAGATTGAGAGACGTGCCAGCAGCTTAGTGCATTCAGCATTTTATTGCAATTGTTGGCAGAACTCAAGCTCAATTTTCAATTAAATACCAAAAAAAAAAAAAAAAAAAAAGAAAAAAGAAGAGAGTGGATTTTATCACAGTTGACAACAAAAGACCTCTTTGGGGACCTGTGTGTGAGGTGCTTCCATAGGCTGACATGAATGTGTTTGTAATTTCCTTACTGGTCGCTTTAGGGTCTTTCTGGTGTCAAGTTATTTTAAGGAATAGCTCTGAGCTCGACTGTAGCCAGGACACATCTCCAAAAACCAAGTACCTAAACTGATATGATCTTACATTATTTATTCAATTCTGAAAGCTGACTCTTTTTGGCCTCGTACTGTCTCGTTGCTTTGAATCGACTGCTCTCGAAGGCCAGACTTTATTTTATCAGTGGACTAGTACGAGGGGCACGGTGTGGAAAAAGCACTTGTCGTTGTGTTTACTGTCTTTCCAGGAGGTAGTCTTGATGGTTCTGCTCTTGTAGCAGCTCATAGTTTTGGGTAGTAAAACACCAGGGGCCTATCAATGCTCTGAAGCCTCACAGCGTGGCTCATCCGTGCCAGCGGTGAAGGACAAATGTGCCAAAGTCTGCAGTGTTTGGCTCTTTCCTCACCCCCTGGATTCCAACACCAATGTATCCAGCTGAGGTACAATAATTTGACACCTCTTAAGCAGCTGGACCCTTTAGCGTGACAACCACTGCTTTGTTTTATATTCCTGAATATTTTGAACGCAATAAAAAATTACAGTCAGCAACATCTAAACTGTGTTTTTATCCACTTTGGACTTTTGCCCCTCCCCACCCCCTTCAGGATCCTTTATCCCTCCCTTTCCTATGTGGGATTTAACGTACACTTTGTGGTAACCTTGCGAAGTTATCAATTTTTTCTATGTTCTCTCACACTGAATAAAGGCTTGTTTCTCTATGCCTGCTTGTTAAGACTTCAAGGACAGCTCCCTCCATCTGGCATTAAGTATTCCTGGTGCCAGTGTCGGGTTAACTGACACTCCTGCACTTAAACTAATGGCAGCGAACAGTCATCTCCCATGAGGTGCTCACCTTGGAAAAAATCACCCAGCTCCCTCATCTCCAATCATACTGGTGCTCTCGCCACCCACTGAATGAAACCATGGGCATGAAAAGAGGGATTGTTTCAGTATTCAGGCATACATAAGGGCAAATGAAAACATGTAATATGCATGTCCTGTGCTGGATTTGCCCTACTCCTAAGTTCAATGAGACGTTGAGAAGTGGGGAAGAGGAGAACAGCATACAAACAGAAAAAGGCACAGTCAGCAAGTTTACATTAATAAAACATCTCCATTCAGACGCAGCCACACACACACACACACACACACATTTTCACATCACTGACGACAACTTCATTTGTCATTTGTGTGAACGCATCACGGGACCATGACAATACTAATTGATATTTGAAAACAAATGGCGTTTACTTTTGCTTTCACTTGGCAATCTCTGCTGATTTGCATGAATAATAACCGTTGAACAGGTGACGTACCTTAGAAGGAGGTAGTTGTATGGTGGAATAAGAAACTCTACTGACTTAAATACAGGAGACTAGTGTTTGTGCTCCATCTCAAACCAAAAGTAAATACTGTCTTTACGTAACTTTCTTTTTTTTTTTTAGACCTATACTCACCTGATTTTGTTCGAACCAAACCAAGCTGATTTTGTGCCTAAACTTAACTGAACCATACTTTTAGCATTATCAAAGCCTAAATGTAGCCCTTTTATAGTAGGCTATTTTGGAAAGCTTTTAATGGTGCTTTGTACATTTGAGAAAAGATTGAAAATTCACCTATTGTTTGGTTTAGGACAATGAGCAGCAATGTTTATAATTTAAATAGACATTTAAAAAAAGCAACTTCAGTCTGGATGGTCATGGCTACTGTGGCACGAAATATTGGTTTGTTTATTACCACAGAGCCAATCAAATGTTTACAGTTGTTCTAGAGCAGGGGTCTCAAACATGCAGCCCGGGGCCCAAATGTGGCCCCGCCAAAGGTTCTAATGCGGCCCATGGGATGAATCTGCAAAGTGACAAAATTCCACAGTTAAGGCTGTGGAACTGATTTTAGTTCAGGTTCCACGTACAGACACTTGTGATCTACAGTCCAATTATAGCAGAACAACCTACAAAAAAGAATGACTCCATATTTTCTTCTGATTAGATTTTTTTTTTTTAATTTGAATGCTTTATTTCGAACATGTGCAGAATGCAACAATAATCAATACAATAATAATAATAATAATAATAATAATAATAATAATAATAATAATAATAATAATAATAATAATAATAATAATAATAATAATAATAATAATAATAATAATAATAATAATAATTTCACATCTCATTTTGATGTGAAAATAATTTGCATTATACCCGTAAATAATGACAACTTTACATTTCTGTCTTTGTTATAGTGCAAAAAAATAACATTAAATTAGATTAAATATTTATGATTACAAACTATCTTGTAAAAATAAAATGTGAAAAACCTGAGCAAACATGAACAACCTGAAATTCCTAAAGAAAATTAAGCACAATTTTAACAATTTAGTCTCTTTGTGGTATATAATGTATGTGTGTATATGATTAACTGAGGTATAATATTGTTAGAATTGCACATATTTTTCTTGAGCTATTTCAGTTTTTTCAGGTTATTCACACTTTTCTTGTTTGGATAGTAAGTATTTTCATTATGTAAATGGGTTTGTTTGCACTAAAACAAAGACATACATTTGGAATTGTCTCTTTTTTCTCAGTTATTATGCTAATATTTTAAAAGTCTGGACTGCTTGAGATCAAATTGGGCTGAATGTGGCCCCTGAAAGTCATGAGTTTGAGACCCCTGTTCTAGAGTGAGGCATGGATACTAGTGATGGTGATGTACGGATTGATCCTAAAATGTCAATAGCTCCAGATATTTCTGCTCTAAAATCGCTTCTCAGTTCAAAATATTGATACTTTTGATAATTAAGTTATTTGAGGTAAAGTCTATCCTTAACAGGAACAACGTGACAAGTAACTAAACTGTTGAGATGTTTTGTAAATGACAGGAGGTTAGTGGGACTACTTTTTCTTCCGCCTTGGTAAGTGCATCATGTGTCAGTGCAGCAGCGAGAGTGTTTTCAAAGACAGGAGAGGTTCTGAGCAAAAAAACAAACAGATTAAAGGAGAAAACAGTAAATAGGAACAAAAAGCTGTGAATGAGGAACAACAGTGTTAATGATGGATGATGTGTTATTGATATGTTCAGTATTTTCAAGTTAACATGTTCATGGAAGAATAATGAAGATTCAAGTTTTCATTTAATAATTAAAAAATAATTTATTTTAATGTTTTTATAATTGTCTTATTTATTTAGAGTTAGAAACACTATTTTCACATATGTTGTATGTTTGTATCCTCTGGTTTTTCTATTATCTATTTCTATTTTCTATCTCAATATGCTTCAGTTTAAAATGAATGAATGGATAAATTACTCTGCCTTCTATTCATAAGGATTCTATGATTTATTTTATTTTTTTACATTTAAAAGACATATCAGGTGTAGTCATATAAAATATCAGTGTCGGTATCACCAATACCAGCCTAAATTTGACTCAGTATCAGATCAGAAAGAAAATCAGTGGTGTCGAGCATCACTAATGGATAGTGTTACATGAACTAATTTACTGTATTTTCTGGACTATAAGCTGCTACTTTTTTCATATGTTTTGAACCATGAGGCTTATACAAAGGTGTAGCTATTCTGTGGATTTTTCTTCCACCACTAGGGGCGCTCTAACCAGAATTAGAATCAAACCAGAAAAATCAATGCGAAGAAGAATACACTATTATTTCTTTAACAGCTAGAACACAGACGACAAATTAGCAACTGTTAATTATTTTACAAATCCTGAGCCCTTCATCATGGAGACAGATGTGACGAAGCGCTGCTGAGGTTGTTCAACTGTGACACAGAAGAAGACGACTTCATGAGTTTCAGTGAAGATAATTAAAGTGATTTGTGATTTAAAACATGAGAGAAATGAAGCTAAATACAGTAAATACTGGTGATTTTTCTCTTGGTTCTGTTCTGGCAAAGTTGCTGCTTTGTTAAAAGTCACTTTTAGGAAAAAATCTGTTTAAGTACAGACATGTAACTGCATTTACTACTGTATATGCACTAAATATATGATTTTTCAACATGCATATATGCGGTTTATAATCCAGTGCGACTTGCATATTCTTTTTTTATGATATTTTAAAAAAATACAGGTGCAACTTATAGTCCAGAAAATACGGTACCTCTTTTTTTTCTTCCGTACTCTTTTGTGTATTTTACTACTATGGCATTTAATGGAAGAAATGTCAAATTAGTGACAGTATATATTATAGGATATAACCAAAACTATTGTTGTGAATGTTCTATGTTGTTTTTATAGTGTTCTTTGCTCTGTTTAGTTGGTTAGATTGAGGCTGTAGAAGGTGGGCGGAGCTACATGTCAGCAGTGCCAGTGTGCTGTGTTACTTCTCAGTTCTGTGTCAGTTCAGTGTATTGAGTGCTGTGGTCAGAATTCTGCACTCTGAATGTCATCCCAGTGGCTGATTTATATCAAAGTCGGATTTACCTACCGGCGTCCTTGGCACTATTCCTCCCCTGATTGAAAATCAGCAGAAAACAAAAGCCGCTTAGACCAGGAACCAGAACCCAGACCCAAGACCCAGTCGTCGCCCCAAATATTCCCCATTGAGCTAAATCTTTTGGTTCAATTTATTTGCTATCTGGTTGCCTTGGTACTTTTTGGGACATGACATGTTAGGACGTTTCGTGCCACAATACTGCCACAAAAGTAGGGCTGCACAATATTAGAAAAAACTGACATTTTTAACCCTGTGGTATATGAAAAATCCTCAGAAGTGTAAAACAGCTGTGTGGTGCTGATGCAAATGGTCAAATAGATTAGTGGTTGACACTGAAGAACATGTTTCAGTATCATCCTTCTTGTGGCTGAAATAATTAAATACAATTCATAATTACAAATAATAAATAAATAAATAAATAAATAAATAAATAAATAAATAAATAAATAAATAAATAAATAAAAAAGGACACATTTTTAAAATAAATAACAAAAAATAAATAGAAATAAATAAAAAGACAAATAAATAAATAAAAAAAAAGTACAAAAATAAAAATAAATGAGTAAAAAATACATTAATTAATCAAATGTAGATAAATAAATAAAGATAAATAAATATAAAACAAAAATAAATAAATAAAAATAATTCCAGGACCTGCAATGTGACTATTGTGCACACATACAAAGTCGATGCTCAAACAATATATTGTGCAGCTCTAATCATAATAATGGTCATGAGGGGTTTTGTTGGTTTTTGTTAAAAAGGGTTCATCAGGCTTTTTTTTTTTTTTTTTTTTTAAATCTTTTGATTTTAAGGGATCGACCAATTGGATCTCTGATACTCCTATAATACATAAAAAAATGGAGAAAGACGAAACAGGGTCCCTTTGTTTTCTTCACCTTATTTTTATTTATCCAAACTGAGGGGTGAGCATTAGACCAAGCGTCACAGCTCAGCTCAGACAAACCCAGGTCACATGAACTGGACCCAAACAAACTGGACTACGGCAGTGAAACCATGACCACTGTGACGTTCACCCTCAGCTCGCTTTGATTCTGTACAGCTGATGTTATGAAGCTGTACAGCTGCTATGATCAGTGTCTTTGTCTCTTTTTCACTGATTTTATTTATTTATTTAATCTTTATTTAACCAGGAAATATCCCATTGAGGTTAAAAACCTCTTTTTCTCAGAACCACTCTCTCATTTGACCACTTCCTGCTTTGCAGCCCCTACCTACTGATCTTGTTATTTATTTGTTTTAATATTTTTATTTGTATTTATTTATTTCTGGTCACTGAGTGGGACGCAATAACTGATTCTGATCGAGTCTCAATTCATGTCAATGAAAATTGGGCTCAGTCATGTGATCATATAGGATATGCCAATTTTCTGTAAATTGGTTTAAGAGTCTGGTCTAAATGTAAAATGTCATGAGATAACGTTATAATTTGGTACTATATAAATACAATTTGATTGGTTGATTGATTGATTGATTGATTGACTTATTTTTGACAGATCTTAAACTCACAACATGGAAAATAACTTCCAGCTACATCTGGTATATTTACACGAAGTAATGTTTTTATTTGTATTAAATGTTCATTAATATGTACTGTCCTCATCAAATAAACAAACTAGAGAAGCAGACTCTGCCAAGGCAGATCAGTTACCCCCTACTGAAAGACACGAGTGCCCCCCCCCCCCCACAGACACACGCACGCACACACACATACACACACAGACACACACATACACACACAGACACACACATACACACACAGACACACGCTCACAAACACATATTATTACATTTCCTGAAAATTTTGACCAAATCTGCCCATAACGTTTTGCGTTTTGTTGCCGATAGACAAAGAAAAGCTGCAAAAACATAACCTTGCTTTTCCAAACACACAAACAATATCTCATAAGTTATAGGCTTTTGATCTGTATTGATTTATGACTGATTGATTGATTTTCAATGCACTGTGGCTACTCTTCACATTATTTGTACAACTAAAATACTACAAGACAGAAGTACACCAGAACATGCCAGTTCTTATGTGTGATGCTGAAAATGTTTTTTTCATATAATATTCTTCATTAGCTTCTATATCTTCTGTCTCCCATTAGATTTCTCAGGCCTTGGTCTCTTGGATGTCCTTCAGGGATTGACTATTTCCATTCCAGGTAACCCACTGAAACATAAATGTCAAGTGCAGGTGAGTCCAGTGCACAGAGAAGCCCCCCCCCTCCGGCCATAGGAGTGCAGCATCACCACCCGTCCTCCTCTGAACCCCCTTCTCAATGGAAACCTAAACAGCCTTTTAAGAATGAAGAGGTTTTTCAGTTTGTTGCTAAATATAGAATGGCCCGGTGGGAGGTGGCAGGTTTTAGAGCCATTTTCAACAAAGATGAGCCCCAGGTCCTGCCAGGGCCTGGCGGGTGGCGACTGCCGGTGGTCCACCTTTCTCTTATGCACCGGCTCTTAAGTAAACACTGCAATCCTGCGGTCAGCTACAGCATGGCAAAGAGCGAAAGGACTCACTGTGCAGTTGCACACAGCTAATGTGTGTTGTCTCCTCCAGCCCACTCAATCTTCACCCCTTCCCGTCACAGGGGCCTGGGCAGGGGTCGAGGGCTAGTGACAGACCTTGATGTGTGATCCCAGAACCCTGCTGGGAACTCCTGGTGGGGGCAGTGTTGGACTTCACCACCTTTGACTGAGCATAATCTGTCTGGAAAATATGGATATAATTAGCAACATTATCATATTTACCTTCACTATGCTAATTCATAGTTTTTGTTGTAGTGTTGTTGCAAAATCAGTGACATACATTAACAGAAGAAATGTTTTTTAACCAATTCTTTCTAATCATCACTTAAATTATTACAAATACACCATAAATAACAAGAAATAACCCATGGAGCTGCTTTAACCCTTTGATGCATGAATTATGACAACCGTAGTCAAGAATTTTTCCCCAAGTGTTTTTATTCCTCCTGAATTTTTTAATGGACCTATTTATTATGGAGTTACAAAAATGTCCACTCAGCTGGACAACATGTGTTTAAGTTTCGAACCAAATAAATGCAATATCAGAACACTGTGAAATAAAACCTTTGTAATGCAGTTTTTGTTTAAAAAGAATAACAACATGTTAGTGCAGATCGGGGATTAAGAACAGACAGTAATGATATGAACTGACTGATATGGAACTAAAACAACAAAACCCATGAATATACAAGAGAACAACTGTAGAACAACTGTACACTGGAGTGACCAGTATGGTTATTACAAATAAAAACAATAATTAAAAGGATTAAAGGGTTAATTAAAGGGTTAATATGACATGGTAATGAAGCTCCAGATTTCAAGTCAATGAAGACCCGTTACCTCACTCGCCCCTAAAGTGGTCCCAAAAAAAAAATAAAAAATAAAAATACACAAAGGATGTGAAATAGTCTCATTACAGTTACTGCTTGGTCTGTTCATTTTGGCCTTTTTAGTCAATGGGATATAATCTACAGCCCTGTGATGATCCTAACACTTACCCACCATAGATGACTTCATTTTCTATATTATTATTATTATTATTATTATTATTATTATTATTATTATTATTATTATTATTATTATTATTATTATTATTATTATTATTATTATTATTATTATTATTATTATTATTATTATTATTATTATTATTATTATTATTATTACTACTATTAGCTTAATTCAACAGGGAAAGTGTATATTAATAGACACTATTGTATATATACCAGTTAGCTCTGATCAAATGATCAATCAATTGATGGTGGTGATTGATTTAACATAATTTATTTAATCAATGCAATACTGAAAAACCACCTGAACAACAAATATTAATAGAACAAATATTTCTCAATTGTATGCATTTATTTGTACAAGTCTAAAATTGAATAAATATAATGTAGTATTAAGTACAGTTTAAGTGCCATAAATATCCCTGTGAGTGAGGAAATGGTTGAAATCTCCATGTTTTATCAGAGGGGAATCATAATAATAATATAGCATTAATCATCAGGATCATATCCAATAAAGTGCCAGATTCATCAACACAGAGTGAAAACCTGACATACCATATCCACTGGGTAAAATAAGGGGTAACAGGTATGCCTTTATCCATTCAGCTCTGTTCATGTATTGCTCCCCTATACATAGAGATCACAATATGGGGAGTCTCAGTGGCTACCTGTAAGGACCACAGGGGTGGCAAATAGCATGGCTGTGGCTTTCTGAGCTTCTTAGTGGTGCGAGCAGAAGGATTTACGGTAACTCTCAGACAACCGTTCACAGCTTGGCCTCTTGGCAAGGATTGGATATTGTCCCTGGCTGAGCATCAAACCCACTGAACCCCAGGTCCAAAAGTACCTACACAAAACCCTAGGAAGTTTGAATGATAAATCGACGACGTTTAGTGGCAGAACAAAAAATATTGGCCTTGCTGGGGATATCAATTTTAATTTTAATTCACAGTGAGAGTGCACACTGGGTGGCTTGATTGACCAGAGATCGGCTTCCAGTTTAATTGACATTCTCTTCTCTTTGGGGTGAGGATATGAACTTTCCTGCAAATTCAGCACAGGTGCAATGTTAGAAAGCAACCCTCCCATACAGGAGGTGCAACAATAGCCAGTGGGGGTGACACTGAATATGATTTGAAGTACACTGACCAAGTTATCTTTAAGTTAATGTCAAGGCCTTTTGGGATGTATAGTTTATTTCTCTGTGAAACTGGACCCTTTCTGAGCGCCGGCTTCAGGATGCCAACTCTAGCCCCTCTGGTTTTGATAAAATGCAAACCAGTTCCATAAGATTTCAAGGAATTCAATGATAAAACCATATGGCAAAAATAGCCAAGAAGTTAATACGTATGACATGTCAGAGAGCAGAGGTGGCAAAAATACACACATTCCTTACTCAAGTACAGGCTCGGGTAAAAGTAGACGCAGTGTTACAACTTATTTATTCAAGTAAAAATGAAACTTCACAGGTTCTGAAATATACTCAATGTATAAAAGTGACAAGTACAAGCTGTTTCAGTATAAAGTTAACTATAAACAGTGGACAACTAAGGATCAGCTCCCATAGAATTAAACTGAACTTTTACCAGAAACTTTTACTGGAAACAAGGAAATTAAGAAGTAATTCTTGTCTTGTAGTTTTAATAACTTTATGGGTATATATATATATATATATATATATATATATATATATATATATATATATATATATATATATATATATATTCTGGCGGTCCATCTTTATATTTCTGTTCCAATATTAATATTTTAGACTAATCGTTTAACATACGCACACATCCACACAGTTTGTAAGCATCACTTGTAAATAAAGTAGCTATTGGGTAGTGAGCATACTCTCCCCCTACGGAAAAAAAAATACAAAAATAATAAATTCAAACATCTCGTCTCATCGTCTGAACCCACTTTATCCTCACTAGGGTCACGTGGGGTCTAATCCAGCTACAATGGGTGAAGGCGGGGTACACCCTGTATGAGTCTCCAGTTCATCTCAGGGCTGAACATATATAGACAAACAATCACTCTCACATTCACACCTATGGACAATTTAGATTAACCAGTTAACCTATCAGTGCATGTGTTTGGATGGTGGGAGGAAACTAGAGTACCTGGAGAAAACCCACGCAGACACGAGGAGAACATGCAAACTCCACACAGAAAGGTCTGGTGTGGGAATTGAATAAGGGTCCTTCTGTCTGTGAGGTACAAGTGCTAACCACTGCACCACCGTGCCGCCCAAAATTAAAACATGTAAAATATATATATAAAAAAAAAAGTTTTCTATATAATAGTAGTAAAACTGCTGGCAAAACAAACCCGCCCCCTCACACACATTTTACTTATCATCATGAAAACACGTTTTTTGGTAACTGTGACCTTTGACCTTCATTTATCCAAATTTAATGGGATCTATTCACCTCGCACCTTTCTTGAAAATTTCATGGGAATTGGTCCAGTAGTTTTTGTGTAAACCTTCTTACTAACAGAAAGACAGACAAACTGATCCAAAAACAATACCCCTCTCCCCTTCGGGGGTAAAAAGTAAACACATATTCAAACCTTTGAAAAATACATCTTTCACTTTATACCTGTTTCCCCTATGCTTTATGGGGACTTCCAAGGAAAAAAGACCAATTAATGTATTTATCATTTGCATAAATTTGTGTACTTCACACAGATTTATATTTTACTAGTTGGGATTTGCATTTATATTTAACTGTCGTGTGGACCTGAAATTTGGTCCCCATGGTGTGACTGTTTAAACTTATCAATGTCCCCATAAAGATAGGAATACAAGCACACACACAGCAGAATCACACCCCTTGCCCTTTTCTTTATTGATTTTTTTTTTTTTTTTTTTTTACATATTTCACTTCTCTATGTAGGTGTAGAAAGTTGTCCAAAAAATAAATACATTACTATGAGGGGCCCTTTAGGCCATATTTCATTTTCACTCTATATACATCTATCTATCTATCTATCTATCTATCTATCTATCTATCTATCTATCTATCTATCTATCTATCTATCTATCTATCTATCTATCTATCTATCTATCTATCTATCTATCTATCTATCTATCTATCTATCTATCTATCTATCTATCTATCTATCTATCTATCTATCTATCTATCTATCTATCTATCTATCTATATATATATATATATATATATATATATATATATATATATATATATATATATATATATATATATATATATATATATATATATATATATATATCTATCTATCTATATATATATATATATATATATATATATATATATATATATATATATATATATATATATATATATATATATATATATATATATATAACCCTAACCCTATATACTTAATGTATATATACATTAAGTCTTTGTGTTTCTGCTAGAGATGCATAATGAATCAATTCACTAATAATTTAGGAAAATAATTAGTATTTGGATGTTTTTAAAATGGTTGTTATGGTTATCTTCTGTAATACCTAAAAGCATCAAATTCAAGGTAGAAAATAGTGTTATAGGAGTGTGCTGACTCCAGCTGATGCCAAGAGGTACTTTATGAAGCCACAGGACTGACTTTAAGGTCAATGAGGATGTTCTGAGCCAAACACATCAACCACCACCCAGGAGAAAAAAAAAACATGGTGCTAATATTAGGGGGAAGACTGATTACAGTGCTACTATTAGGTTTTGGCTTGAGTTTTGGTCCAAAGTAGGAACGCCCTCAGCACCTCTCTTTGGTCTTCATGCCCCTGCTCCTCAATGGTACACTACATGATATTAAGAAGAGCCAGACCAAACATGCCGAAGCAGACCACAGGGTTACTCACAGCTCCTGCACATTCTTTTGAGGGTGAAATGCAACCCGTTTCTATTTTTCAGCAGCTTGTCAGACTCTGTGTGGTGCAGGGAGGTAAACTAGTAGGGGAAACTGTTGTCACCTTTCTCTTACGTTTTTTTTTTCTGACTGACAAAATGGCAATCTCAGGTGTCAGTGAGACCAGATGGGTGGTTTGGACCAACACTTGGCAGTCATCACGGATATGGAAAGCTACAGTGTACTTACATCAGCAGCAGACAATAAATGGAAATTAGTTTATTGTTGAAACTTTGCAAGCTGATAGACACATTGTGGTAAAGTAATAACTGTACTAACCACATACATTAAGACGTATAATTCCGTTCGTGAGGCTGTAATTGAAGTGACAGCATAATGATTTAGGGTGAATTCAGTGAACGTTTTCGTAGCAGCGTGAGGAAGCCGTATATTTCTCAGTCTGTGCAGGATGGTGAAAACATATGCTTTTCCAAAAGTGTTGTTTGCTCCATCCCCAATGCCTTTTAAAAAAAACAAAAACCCAAACTAGAGCTGCACAATATATTGTTTGAGCATTGACATCGTAATATACATGTGCGCAATAGTCACATGGCAGGTCCTGTAATGTAGGAGACAAATGAGCTCAACATTTTCTCATCTAATTTCTACAGAACCTGACACACACTGAGCACATCACAATCATTCTGAACCAGTTTGGAGTGAGTCACTGGTAACAAGACTGAAAAATGAACAACGAACAAGAGAAAAATCTCCCAAACTCAACGCTCGGTGCCAGAAAGAAAAGCAACATCAGTCATTTGGAATTATTTTTTTTTCTATTTATTTATTAAAATTATAATTTATTTGTATTTTATCTATTTATTTATTTATTTAAATTTTAAATAAATGCTTTTTTTTATATTTATTTTTATTTAAATATTTCGTTTTTAATTTTTTTTATTTTAGGAATTCATTTATTTTAATTATTAATTTTTGTTAATTATATTACAAGAAGGATGATACTAAAACGTATGTTCTGTGTCAAACACTAATCTTTTTGACTGTTATATACTGCTGAGGATTTTTTTTTTTTTTATATATCGCAGGATTTTTTAAAAAATCGCAATATTAGTTTTTTCTAACATCGTGGAGCCCTAACCTGAACATATTTCCTTTCTCTACACATTTAAAGTCTGTGTTGGACAGCACCATGAAAGACCTGGACCTGAAACACTGTCGGGCATTCAATATGTCCAAGCTTGTCATCAGATGAAGCTCATTTTGAAAAATGCTTGTTATGACTGTTGCTGACTGTATCCACCCACTCTGTGCCCAGTGAGACAAGGAAAAGGAAGTCTTGCAGTCAGTCAGATCTTCATTCCAATACACTATGGAGCTGTCTGTAGGTAATAGTAGTAAGAAGTACTCATGCAATGCAATGTTTTGAGGCAAGTCTGACAGCTTACACTTTAGAAAATACATTTATTTCACCAACATTACATAGTATTCATATTAAAAATGAAGATTTTTACCTAAAAAATTAACCCTGACCAATCAGGTTGAGTTTTATTTCGTTTTGTATCTCAATAACAATTTTAATTAACTAAATACACAGGTCCACAAGTAAGATAAAGTAAGATAAAATATTCAAAACTCAAGTCTTACATGCTGGTTGTCTTAATTTCCCAAGATAAGTCTGGGGTCAAAATGTGAAATTCTTAAAATGAACAAGAGAATAGGTTTTAATCCAAAGTGTCAGATCTACTTCAAAACACTGTCTGCACTTTTTGATCCATTCACTTCACAGGTTATTTCTAGTGGATTATTTACTAATCCATTGTATACATTAAGGCTGCACGATATTAGAAAAAACTGACATTGCGATTTATTTATTTTTTAACACTGCTATCTATCTATCTATCTATCTATCTATCTATCTATCTATCTATCTATCTATCTATCTATCTATCTATCTATCTATCTATCTATCTATCTATCTATCTATCTATCTATCTATCTATCTATCTATCTATCTATCTATCTATCTATCTATCTATCTATCTATCTATCTATCTATCTATCTATCTATCTATCTATCTATCTATCTATCTATATATATATATATATATATCTATCTATCTATCTATCTATCTATCTATCTATCTATATATATATATATATATATATATTGGGATATGAAGCATATAACAGCTGTGTGTTGTCGACTCAAATGATCAAACAGATTAGCGGTCGACACAGAACACACGTTTTAGTGTCATCCTTCTTGTAGCTGAAGTAATAAAATAAAATAAATAAATAAAAATAAATAAAATAAATAAATAAAAAATTAAAAAAGACAAATAAATAAATACATAAAAATAAAATAATTAAAAATAAATAAATAAAACATAAACATTTAATAAAATACATTGCTAATTGTTCTGTTGGCTCCAAAACAAATGACTCTTTGGTGATAATTAACATACGTTCAACCTTGAATTATAGTATTAATACTCATCATTAATCTTGTTTGTCCATGAATGAACCTCTTGTCACATGATATGTTTTTTTAAGCAACATTTCTGTACTCCTGATCACATTTGGCAGGACGTGGCTCTGTGTTACATCCTGCCAAATGTGATCAGAGGCAAAGAAATGTTGCTAACATTTCTATCCACTCATATTTGTTGTGATGTGTGGCTCAGTTGGTAGAGCAGGTCATCCAATGGCTGAAGGGTGAAGGGTATCACATTGATGCAGAGATATAGAAGCCTCTTCAACCTGGAGAAACAGACCTTTTTAAAACACTCGCTTTTAGTGCCTCATGCTTTTATGCAAATGAGCCACAGCTGACTCCGCCCCTCTCTTCCACAGGAAGAAGAGAAAGAAATGGAACCTGAAAAAAGTTGAGTTGAAATAAAATCAGTTGGAGAGAATCAAAGTGGACCGAGTGCTGAGTTTTACACCAGTTAAGACCTTCAGGTTCTGGTCCATTAACAGTCCTGGGTTGTCTGGACCTGGGCCGGACAGACGAACCACGACACCACAGTCACGGTGCCACCCATGGACCAGCCTGTCTGATCCCCCCAGATCAGTCCAACCATGGACACGGACGCATGCACAGTGCACAGCCCCCAACGCACCAGACGCACAGTAGGATTATGACAGAGAATAATGGAAGATCTGCGAGTCTGAGCAGAGGTGTCTGTGACCAGTAGATGGGGTTAGCTGAGCTGGTCGGGTGGGATGGGGTGGGGTATTCAAGTGATTCTATGCATGAGATGTACAAAGCATAGAAAATCCAAAATGGTGCGTTTTCATCACATACAGCACAACACATATTTCTTTTCTAAAGACATTAAAACATGCATTTTTCATGATATGTCCCCTTTAATTATAGTTGTGAAAATTTTATGTGATGCATCTTGGGTACAGTTATTTATCCTTACCAAAATTTTACAAAATATAAGACCTATGGGACCATTTAACATGCAGCAACACTCAACGAAGGAGAGGACAAAGTCAGCATGTGATACTGCTTGTTGTGAAATTGTGTCGAGTCTGGCGGGTGTTTATCATGACAATCCTGACAATAAAAAATGGTTTAAAACCATTAAAACCAAGTAACCAGCTGATAATTTTTTTGGCTATACATCAAATCTTCTTACATTATTGTATTGTTTTTATCAATAATTAATCACATGGACTGGTGGCTAATTTACAGGTGTTACACTATGCAGCTTCATAACCTTGTTAGAGGTTAATAAGATGGTCTGAGGGTTTTTATTTGGCCATATTTTATGTGAAAACAAGCCATAGTCAAACACAAAAGACTGCTGATCAGTGTCTATCAGGTTTCCAGAAGCAGCTGTTTCTACCGGGGACACACACCTACACATTTTTCCTTTAAGTACTTCAACTCATTGACCAAACCTTAATATGAGAGTTTAAAAGGGGGCTTAGCGCTCCAAGAAACACAGCCCACGTTACCACTGAAATAGATTTCAATAAATTTTAATTTCCATGGCCACTTTCCCCAGTTTGGAGAGTGTAATGAATTAGAAAACAAAAGCCTCTCAAGAATCCAATCCAGTCTCTCTTTACGCAATGAATTACCGTCAACCACATAAGGAAAACAAAAGATGGCAAGTTTATTTTTCTGTGGTGAAGCCATTTCAACAGAGTGATTATTCACTGACACCACCTTCAAAGATTCTTCAATCACAGGTTTCAGGCACCACTGATAATGCTTAGCTCAAGTGGATACATTACAGTATAACACATTATAATTAGTTAAGAACTGAAATGGTATATTTTGTATATTTTGATACAGGCAAAAAATAACATCTGTAAAGTATTTGTCCCAGAAAAGCTTTAGTATTGCAAAACTAACATGAGGTATGTGTTAATGATGTGAGGCTACTTGTGTGCTTATTATTTAAGTTTTAAAAATAAATGTAAACAATAAGTTGTTTTTATATATAAATATATATATATATATATATATATATATATATATATATATATATATATATATATATATATATATATAGGCATGGAAATAAGGCATGGAAAAGATTATATGTTACAGAATGAATGAACACAATGAAAATTTAACAAAAAAGACTAAGCACGCTATGGAAAAGTTTGCTTGTGAAGCATCTTTCAAAACCAGGGTTACGAAGTTCTTCGGTTACAAGAAAGGCAAAGTAAAACATTTGGATGCTGTTGATATTATCAATACAAGACAGAGGAGACCTGTTATGGAAAAGGAACAAATCTTCTGTGAATAAAGAGTTACTGAGATTTAAATCATTCGTCAGAGTTTGCTGACCTGATCCTTACACTGTTTCATAACTTCAAAAAAAACAAACAAACATGGACTACAAAAAGTACAATTTAATAACAGGCAAGTGGGTTATATTAGTACAAAGTATTAACAAAATGATACCAAGGACAAATTGGAATACTTATAACATGAAAACTAACCAAAGAAAAGGATAATTTACTTTAAATAGAAAAATTTATTTAAATGATGATAAGAATCTTGGTGTGAAATGTGTGAAAGTGTGTCTGGGCTCATTGCATTTTGTTGCCGTGGTAGAGACAGTCTGATTGCAGGTAATGTGTGTGTGTTTGTTTGTGTAAATGTGGGTGTATATGTGTGTGTAAGTGGCCTGTGTGTGGCCAGACTTGCAGGGCTGATCTTGGCCCCTGGCTGCTGCTGGCGTTCAGCATGTCTGTAAAGAAACAGCTGGAGGCAAAGCCAACACCAGTCCCGCTCAGGAGCAGCCTGCCAGCAGCGACAGATTCCAGAACTTTCCATGGTCCCGCGTCGCCATGCCAACAGGTCTTGGCACGACACGGCTGTCCTGATCTGCACACCTGGCCCACCAAGAGTCCAGAATCACCCCTCCTGTCACTGTGTGATGAACAGGTCATTTACAACCCAAGTGTTTGTGTGTTTTTAAGAGTTATGGGCCCAGGTAAAGAAAACACCGTGGCAGTAGACCTCCTGTGTGTTGCCCTAATCAAACAGAGCTGAGAACTTTAGCACTGTAGAATAGTAGCGCTTGAATTAGTGGATTTGTACTGTGGAAAACCCACACCAAGGTGTACGGGGATCTGATAAAGACCTGTTTTATTTGTCTTTGATAATGCTACTTAGTTTTGTGGTTTGAGTTTGAGCACAGATTGGTTCATTTTTACTCGCCGTGATGTTTTTAAAGTGACAAAATGAAGTAGAGTACATTCAGTTCAGTACGTTGGCGAAGCTGAGCTATTACACCTGGCTAAATGTCTGCTAGTTAGACCATTACCATCAGGATATGAACATGTGCAACTGACGCACTGCGAAAAAAAAAAACAAAACTCAAGAATGAGAAAAGGTATTTCATTTACGTGTGCTATGAAGTCAACATGTCAGTATTTCATTGGATTGAGACAGACTGGAATTTCCTTATTCATAAAATTCTGGCTCCAGTAAAATAAAGTAAAAACAAAATTAAAACAAGCACTTACCATAGGGTGACCATATTTCAGTTTTCATCTTAGCACGGAGTGTGTGTTTTGGGGGGTGGGAGGTCAATAAAAGGAAATACATAGAAATGATCTGACATCATTTATATGTATATTTGTTATATATGTCGTTTGGTACATTTTAGTTTGTAGATCCACTGTAATAATAAGTTGTGATGCACATGTATAAAAGATAAAATAAGGCTTAACATTTATAAAATTGCACTTATTTTCCTCAAAAATTTCAGGTTGTTCATATTTATTCATGTTATGTTTCAGTACAGTTCATAGATTAAAACATTTTCATTTTGGAGTTTGCCCTTTATTTTTTTACTCAAAAACAGAGAAAACTTTGGAGTTGAAATCCTTTATAATTTCTTATCCTATTATATATATTATTTTACTAGTCCAACCCACTTTAGATGATATTGGGCTGAATTTGGGTCAATGAAGAAAGGCTAAATGCGATTATTAGCGAGTCGACGTGTGTTTGTAATCAGCTTTAGGGAGGTTTTATTTTTTTAACTCTCAAATGAGTCAAAGTGAAGCCACATATGTATGACTTCCATTATCTGTACACTTTTTGTTGCCACTAGCTGCACCAAAGATTTGTTTGGAATCATCATCATACCATGTCAGAAGGTAGATGCTAGAGTGGATCAGCCAGACGGACGGAGGGCAGGATGGGGGCGGAACAAGGTGTGGTGCTCAGGACGTTCTCCTCAGGACGTTCAATGTAGTAATTTCATATTTCTGAAAGATAACAGCACTGTCGTAGATGATCTGACAACCAAAATGTATACAGACCACCGAGGATGACTCTAGGTCTAAGTTCTTTTTTTTTTTTTTTCAGTAGACCGTCACTTCAATGACAAACATAAAGTTGAATATAATAATGTACAACTGTAGATATTCGACTGTACCGTAGATGTGATTATTGTGTCCTGTATATTTGGACCATAAATTTTTATATGTGGTGTGTAGATCAACTTCAGTTCTTGTTTCAAAAATCACCCACCAATGACATTCTTGGCAAAATTTTTTGAGTCATTTTTGTGAACTGTTCTATATTCCGTCCTCATGGTGCTTTGATCTGTGAAAACAGTCCACATGAAAGAAAAAAAAGTACCAGAGGTTGCACGTTACTACTCTAGGTGAGGTTCAGCTACAGTATATAATCAGCTACAAAATAACTGCTGTTTGTTTTCAAGTATCATATTAGACAGTTGAAAACTGAAAAATGAGGAAAACCTCCGTTGATTTCTCCTTCCCTGGATACCACGGCATGAACAAATATATTCAATGTAATGCACCCCGATTCAGCTTTTCTTTGACTGCGCTGAGTGCCATATTTCAGGCAATAGCAACGCAGTCGGCAGCTGAGCAGAACGTCCTTAGTCCCCGCCCCCGTCTGTCCATCTGATCCAATCTAGCATCTACCATGTCAGAACTCTGACTATTTGGCCTGAACTGTAGATTAATATAATTACCAAAAAAGATAACAACATCACATAATAACTTTATACCAGGCATGTCCAATCTATTTCACAAAGGGCTTTGTGGATTATGGAGCTTAATGACTGTTGTCGCTTCTGTAAAAAGAATTTAAAGATTGCTGATGTTTTCTCACATTCTTCACTCATCTTTGATAAAAGGAAATTGCCACCCAACCAGCAGCCTATGACCAGCCTCGCAAAATGTATCAACATTGCTGTTGTTTTTCTATGGTTGTTTCTGGTTGTTTCTCTCTGAATCGTCGCAGCACTGTCACTTTGTTTGGCCCGCCCTCTGACTCTATACTTCACTGTGATTCGTCGGCCAGTTTTGCTAAGGGCGTCTAGCACGGCTAGGCTACAAGTAAAATGCTTCTGGAATAAAACTAATGAAATATTACTATATGTTAATGTTAATGTTACCAAGTCTAACTCAAGATAAGTCTGGGGTCAAAATGTGAAATTCTTACAATTAACAAGAGAATAGATTTTAGTCCAAAGGAATATTGGTCTCACTTTACAGGTTCTTTCTAGTGGAATATTTACTAATCCATTGTATACATGTACATAAACCACCATATATGTGAAATAACACACCATCATATATATTAAAAACATGAACTAACCAGCACTAAAGTCATTTGTTTTCTGGTTCACCTTATTAAAGTATGTAAAATTTAACACATTTAATGTCTGAAGCACATACTTTATAAAAAATTGCAGAGCAGTGTAATCAAACTCACCCATGTAGAAGAAATGCTGCCATTTTAGTCTCAAACTCCATTCTCTTTTTCATTTAGAGCTGTGTCTAGTAGTGAAAACAAAAGTACTTCTAGCTGTCATCACTTTTCCACTTTATTTTATCTGGTCACTTTATGAAGCTTTGGTCAAAGGCATTAGTTTTCCTCACCATGGGAGACCAGCAGAGGTCAATACACTGGCGTCTTTGACATGATTTTAGGTTGTTATTTAATATTTGAAAGTAGAAATACAACACATAGCCCCTTTAAAGTACAAGTATTTCAATCTTTTGCTTTTGTACTCAGTTACATTCCACCACCCATGTTCAGTAAGTATCTTCTTACACACATATGGTCTGCTTTGCTATAAAAGAAATAAATAGTCACAGAAACTGTCCTAACAATGTCTGACTACTTTTGCCACTGACACATTACAGGAGGTATGTTGACATAATATGATCCAGTAAGACTCATCAGAACGTAGCCAGATTTATGACAGCCAATATGCAGCCAACACAGTAACATCAAGTGGAAAAGGTGTAATTTGATGAAGATTTTTAAGATATTTGAAGTAATTCTGTAAGCAGTCAGAAGTCTGAGCGCTTTAATAAGACCATTTTCTGCTCAGCAACTTGTCGGTTTCTTTGGCCCAGTGATTTTTTGACAGCGTCTGGGCTAAAGCTCTGTCAGTGTGCTTCAGTCAGTTGTGACTAGCCACTCTAATTCAATTACCCAAAAACCATTTCAAAACCTGATAGGAAAAATAAGAGGTTATGCACATCATAAAAATGCATATTTCACCCCGTATGTGTTGGCTCCACATTTTAAAAAGAAGCCAGACTTTATTGCCATTGGAGAACAAGTTTTGAAGTGTGTGTGTATGTGTGTGTGTGTGTGTGTGTGTGCATAAGAAGGATTATTTCTTGCTCTGTCTCCCTGGATGTAGTCGCCACCCATGATATCTCCGTGTAAACTTACAGACAAACAGACTGTTACACGTTAAGGGTGGAGCAGGGTTTATGGATGGAGAGAAAACATAATTTGTGTATGGATGTCCGGCATGTGAACATTTTTATTGATGGGCTACTAAAGAACACAGACCTATACTTATTAGAGGCCACAGGCTGCCAGCTCTGAGGGATGCGTGGGCATGTCCTCTTTGGTAAGTGATCAGGTGTTTGACTCTGTCTGGTAGGAAGGAAGTCCTTATTAATGTTGAGGAGAAGGCCGTGGCTCAGCAACCTCAGGCATGCTCGCCCACACACACATACGTACACAGTGCCGTCCAAATAGCACAGGCCTGCACTTGCTGTGGTTCATTACTGTAAAAGAGGACTGGTGTGCTCTTACACCAAAAATTCTGATTGGGAACAGATATCTACAGCTGCAGAGGTGTTAAAATAAATCTATCAACATCTCTAACTGTTTTTACCTTGTGCTTTTTCTCTCTGTTGCTAACATTGCTAACTTGAATTATTATTATTTTTGCCACTTGGTGGTAGTAGAACTATCTGTAGACCACAGACTGTGTAGAAATGGTTGACGAAGCCTCTGTGACGTCACGCTGTGGTTTGTGGACTGATATTTCGAAGCCTGGAGATTAGGTACGTTTACATGCACTTTGAGAAATTTGAATGATTGCCTTACTCCAATTAAAGTCATGTAAACGCCTTAATTGGAGTATAATGGAATTGAACTGGAGTTTGACAAGTCAGAGTAACCAAGTGGTTACATGGATTTATATAGTGATTTTTTTGGCTGTTCAATGCACTTTACATTAGTGAACCATTATTCATTCACTCTCACATTCTCACTGTGGTGGTGATAAACTACATTTGTAGCAGTTGTCCTGGATCAGACTGACAAAAGTGTGGCTGCCATTTTGCACCCCTGACCAAACATTCACACACCAGTGTGAGCGTCACTGGAGGCAAGGAGGGTAAAGTGTCTTGCCCAAGCACACAATGGCCTGACTAGGACAGAACGAGATATAAACCACCAACCATTGGGTTATTGGATGACCCACTCTGCCATCTGGACCATGGCCGCTTATGAATAATGCGATTGTAATTGAATTTCTCTGTGCATGTAAACGCCACTAAACCTCAGGTCGACTAAGACTGGCCTGGACACGCCCCCTTCAGGAAGTGACCAGAGACACAGCACGACAACACATACACATTATATGTAAAAAATCTGAGTTTAAATATTCTGAGCTGCTGCATCGTCACCCATATCTTCTCTCAGTGTTGTCCTCCTTCTACTACGTCTGCTTCAAATCTGCCGCTTTTGTTTAGTTATTGTTCTTCTTCTATGGTGCCAATTGCATGCATGCTAACATGAAAAGGTGTGTAGCACCCCCTACTGTCAGGGAGTGGAACAGTAATTCCAATTAGTCTTGCTGGCATGTAAATGTAGAGTTCTGGGAGACTGCAGTTAAGTACTTAATTTGAGTAAATCAATAATTAAAATTTGTAAGTGCATGTAAACTTACGCAATATTTGTTTGTTTTTGGAAAGAAGTTTGTTTATAGCTCCTTTTCCTTCTCCAGAATACAGCTAGAGAAAAGCAAGGAGTAAATAAAAAACTTTGTAAAAACACTCACAATAATAGTATTGCCAACACTGCATAATGTAAACACATCAGTGGATAGACCATATATTTCATTAGAGTTCAGTGCTAATATTAGCTAATATACTGTAGTTACCAGGTATTGTAATTAAGTGTGATTAAACCTCCTTACAGACTTCTGTGGGGCTCTGAGTCTGTACCAATAATCAAAATGTAATCATTAACATTGCAGAAGAAACTAACCCAGAGTAACCCCTTATATTTCATGGTGCACACGCAAACAGACTAAAGAAAGAAGGGAACTAATATGCAATTAATGGGTTTGTTGCAAGATGGGCCACCTCCAGCTAGTGTGTGTTTTGTGTTAATGTGGTGTTTGAAGCTGGAAATGCTTCAATAAAAAGAAAAGACCTTCCTGCAGAGTGAACATAACATTTTATGTTGGTCAACTGTTCCATCTTGGGTTTTTCTTCCATTTCTCCTTTTCTATCGAGAGGGCCAATGTGCTGTTTAGTGTCCTCCATCTTTCTGGGTTTGTTCTGCTGCCTGTCGTAACCAGATCAATTGCCCATTTGTGAATGTGTGACAGTAACTGCCCAAAATGCATTGGCAAACATGTTCAGAGTAATTTCCTGCAGCAGATGGGTTAATTGTGTTAATTAAAACAAAATCTGATTAATCATGATGATGGATTAATCTGAATTAATGTGTTAATTTTGGGAGCCCCTTATAGTTTTTGGACAAATGTGCACCCTGGTGCTTATTGCCTATGATGCAGAGTACTGAAAGTTTGACACCATGAGTGAAAAGAACTGCTTGGCTCTAAGTACCTCTACTTATTTAAAGCTATATTTATAACATAACAAACCATGTTTTTCTTTAAACCCCAAAAAATAAAGTAAAACAAGATTATTATTATTATTATTATTATTATTATTATTATTATCATGATCTTAATTCAACAAATGTTAAACCATGACATTTTATGCCAATGATTAAGTGAAACCTTGCTCTGCATCAAATGTTTTAAACTACTAACACTTGTCACTGGGTGTGCCTCTCTCTCTCTCTCTCTCTCTCTCTCTCTCTCTCTCTCTTTCTCTCTCTCTCTCTCTCTCTCTCTCTCTCTCGCTCTCTCTCTCTCTCTCTCTCTCTCTCTCTCTCTCTATATATATATATATATATATATATATATAAATATTGTATTTTTGTAACTCAAGGTTATCATTTCAAAAGCTCATTCATTTTATATATATTTATATCTATCATGATGTCTAAGTTTTTTTATGATACAAAACATGAAGATTTTTTTTGTCTTGTTTTCAATTTACTATATGAAAATAGGATTGTCTATTTCTGCAACCTAGCATACATCAATGATTAATAGCAACAGTGTTTAATGTGCATTATTAGTTTAGGGCTAGGTCAAATATTCTAAAATACTAGCACCTGTCACTGATTTATTCGTGTACCTTAACTGCACATCGATAAATCAAAGAGGAGCCTCACACTTGTTCAAAATAACACATTTTTTAATTACAAGAATAAAACAATGATAGCAACAACAAGGAACAATAAGTACAACAGTAAAACAGTATAGTAATAGTATAAATGTGATTGACAGCAGGAGCCGCAGTAACATAATGCTCTCTGCAGACTGCATGTGGACAATACTTGCCTCTGAGTTGAACCCACTGTGGGAGGGAGTGGAGGTGGGAGGGTGTCAGGTCCAACACTACTTACTGCTAATACTGTACCTTTTTAAACTCAACTGTAATAAACAGCAGCTGTGTATCTCTGACTCAGCAGCTGCACTCAGTGCCAATCACAGCTGCTCTTTTTTTAATGCATATATTTAAACCTTAATGTAAGTTTAACAGGTGAGCTGTGTATGAATTTACAAAGTTAACACTTTTCACAGCTACTATAGAAAAATGTCAGACTGTGGAGGTAACCCACTCCATCTATAGACACAAACTGATCATTAAGGAAAAGTCAATAGTCTTGTTTCCATCGGATACTAAATGTCCAAAAAACACAATTTTTTAATGTTTTTTTCATTAAATCACAAATGCATTGATTTGTTTATTTGATATAGCGACATGACATGATTATTATTGTTCACCATCGTGACATAGAAATGCTGTTCATCCTTCTGTCTGTGAACACTGTACGCTCAATAACCTTTGACAGCTTTGATGGACGATCTCCAAGTTCACACCACACATTCCTCTTATGAAGGCCTTGCTCAAGTTCGATGAAGACACAAACACGTTTTTTGACATTTGTGCAACGGTGGACACAAGGCCTTCAAGCCAACAGCAGGCTATTTTTAGATATTAACGCTCTATCCTGAACTAAATGTAAAAATTATTGAGTTTCCTGGTGTGTCCATATATATATATATATATATAATATTAATATATATATATATATATATATATATATATATATATATATATATATATATATATATATATATATATATATATATATATATATATATATATATATATATATATATATATATAATATTATTATATATATTATATATATAATATTATTATATATATTATATATAAAAGAAACATTCAAATGAATAACCCAAGTACCGCCCAGGGAGGATGAGAGATTATTTTTTATTTTTTTAATAAGTTATTTTTATTTTATTTATTTATTTTAATTATTTTTAATTTTTAAAAATCTTTTAACTGTATTTACAACTGCGGGATAATGGGAGGGTCTGATGTAAATCACTTTGTGCTACATGCACTATGTATGAAAAGTGCTATATAAATAAAGTTTGGTGGATTGATTGGGTGATTGATTGATTGATTGATTGATTGGCTGACTGATTAATCTAAACTCTATCAAATGAACTAACTACTACAATATTGTTCCTTTAATCATCCTTTAATCCCCTCTTTGCTTTCAGTGACAGAAATGCCTGTGACCTGTGAAGTGAACACATCACACCTACGCAGCCACTTCACTCCCACCATTAACACCAAACTTTAAAGGTCTACAACAGCTTTTTCCCCCTGTAATCCATCTTCACCACAAAGCTCAACTCTCCTTGGGGACAGTGTAATATAAACATATTCAGCATGCCTCAGTGTTTCCAAAGCCACCCACACAAGCCATCTGAGAGAAAGGGGATCTAGGTCTGAAATAGTGCCGCTTTATTTACAACTCTTACAAAACAAACTTTTAAAAGCTAATTCCCCCTTTGCTCATGCAGTGGAGAAGCAATGAAAGCCCAGCCTTATGTTACAGAGTTGTGAGACCACGGGCAGCACAAAACAAACACTTGTGAGCTCTACCTTCCTTCCTTTGCTTTACAAGGGGATGCAGATTGGAGAAATATGTTGGCTGTTGTGAGCAAATCCGCTTCATGGATTTAGACTGTTGGAAAACCACAGTCGGACAGAAAACAAGCTGTCTGGCCAGAGCCCATGTTTGAATTACACTCAACTGTTGATTTATCTGCTGCCCAGAGTATGTAATCATGTGTCTAATGGACTCACTGTTCATTAGTGAATTAACACATTTGAACATTTACATCATCAAGATGTCGTCAAGCATGTGTTTTTAATGTACAAGTACAAAAAAAGGGTTATTTTTTTAATAAAGTTTTTTTTTTTTACAGAGAGGGTGGGAATATTTTTCCTTGCAAGAATCTGAAAAATATAGAATTGCGCACATGTTTCGTCAGCTGAAGGTCAACACTAGTGCAGCACACAATGATGGCTGTCTAATTAGAACAGGATTTCAATGTTTTCCACAAATTGTCATGACAAAACAAAGCCGTTAACATTTGTCATACTTTCTACATTTCCTAAATTGTTATATTCATCAACAGCCTGCCTCAGTATTGATAATACAGTTTCAATTTTGGTCAAGTGCTTACAATACTATTGAATTAAATTAACATTAATGGCATTTTCATATGCAAATTCTGCTACAGTATATCAATCCACAGAAGAAAGCATATTGTTCCAAATTCTCATTCATTTTAATCTATGTTTTTGCTCATTTATTCATGAAGTGCATGTATTTTCACCTCTTACATTAATACTCAAAACTGAAAAAATCTATTTCCCTAACTGGTTTGAATGATACACTTTAAATGTAATATATTTAGTGATGATCTCATTTTACATGTTGAACACACACAAAAAATATTTATATTTATATTTATATATATATATATATATATATATATATATATATATATATATATATATATATATATATATATATATATATATATATATATATATATATATATATATATATATATATGTAACTTTATGTAACTTTAACATAGAGATCAGTGTGTAAAAAATATGTGCTCTTTTTCCAACTATTAAACTGCATTTTGCACATAGTGGCCTAATTACTTTTAAATATATATATATATATGTATATATATATATATATATATTATTTATAACTCAGTTTACCACTTCATGTTCTCTGTTTGGCCTTGATATCCATTTAATGGTCACGGTGCTTTAAAAAGTGTACAGTGTTCTCCAGTTTTCTCGGAGAAGCAGAAAATTGAGAGGTGAAAACTGAGGCAGAGGAGCGTTGTGCCAGTCACTGTGCCCTGGTGAGCACGAAGCGGGTGGCCTCTCTCGACGCGGGATAAAGCTGTCCAGAGGCAGCCTTCAGCATCCGTGTCTGTCTGCCAAGCACTGCTAGCATGTCCCAGAGCAGGCTGGGAGGACAAGACTGCTCAACAAGGCCTCTGCATTGACTGCAGTCCATTTAAAATAACCTATGGATAAATAAATACAGGACCTAAGTTCACTGTACAGTAATTGGTCAGGAAACCAACAGAGACAAGCTCATTTACAGTAAATGGATCAGCTTTGAGTCGGTGAAGTGCACTTGGCTCACACTGTGCATTATAACGATTTGGAAATTTCAAGTGAAGCATTTTTTTCTTTTTTCTTCAGTGTTTAAATATTCACTGAAATGTCTCCTCGTTGCATTTCTTCACTGGGAAAACAAAACTGTATCTGTTTGTGTTGAAGTAAAAGTAAATAAAGAATGATGTTAAATATAGTAACATTGCAGAGAGTGCTTATACATGATGTAAGGACTCATGAAAGGAAAATGAAGGTGGGTTAATAAATCTGTATTTTTCAAGGACACGCGATGCCCTACACACACACACACACACACACACACACACACACACACACACACACACACACTCCTATATAGTGGTTAGTCTGGCCAACCTTGCTGACCCACTGGCTTAGCTGTGGTTACATGCTGGATGCAAAGCACTCATTAACGATTTGAGCCTGCTCTTCACTTATGTAAACAAACAGACTCGGGCCGTCATTACCGTAACACCATGTGTGTGTGGTCTTCTCAATTAGACCTCTATTGATTCTCCCAATTTTTTTGCCGAGACTGAGGCAATGCAAAACAGCACGATTTGTCAAGCAAAGGAGTAACAGACGTGGAGCACGCAGACTTGTGGCAGGTTTCAAAATGCTTCACATTTTTCATCAGCCTCAAATACTGCACAGTAGTTGATGCAGCGGGCAGAAGTCTGTTCCACAGGCAATGCCATAAGCATCACCACAAGCCACAAAACATAAAACACCACAGTGGGTTTTATGTCGCGTGTAAAATGCCATCATAACCCAGAGCGCTTGCACTCTCCTGCACCAGCTCCACTTTCTGCCCTCAGACAGAGCTATCTTTACAAGGACGACGAGTGCAGAGTCTGACTGTAAGCCATGCTGTGTGTGTTGTTTGGCAGCCGAGCAGAAGTTTATGGTAATGTTTTGGGTGATAGGTCAGGGGCAGGAGGGTGGTGACCACTGGTGTTGGCTGTGTGGGGACTGTGTGGGGTTTGAGCCGGCCTGGGGTCTGCCTCTGAGGTCAGGAAAATGAGAGGGGGCATCAGATATGGGGCAGCTTGCGGTTTGGGTTGGGGTGAGGGGAGTAAGGAGCACAGGGCCACTGCAGAGAGGCCAGCCACAGTCAGAAAGCCCAGCATCAAACCAAGAGAGGAATGCTAATGTGGTCGGCACCTCATAAAGCCAGGTCAAAGAGCTGGGCTTTGGGTTTGTTTTTCTGCTTCTTGAATCACTCTGAATCACATCAAGGACATGATCAAACACATGGTTTAATCATAAGACGAACAACATTTCAGGTTTTCACTAGAAACAAACTCCAACACTGAAAAGATCAGTGTTAAAACACTCCAGCTCAGATGAGAGTTCTGCCAGGCAGGAATCATTTCATCTTAGAAATACATTTTACAGGCAAAATGTCCTATGGCAGATATTTCCTGTCTGAAAAATAATGATTTAATGTACCTGTGCTCTAGACTGAGGTTGGACAACATGCTTTTGTCCTGGTAGGACCTCCCAGACTCACTGTCTCCAGGAGCTTGACATTTATGGTTAACATTAAAAAAATGTAGTTGTAAATAAGAAATGAGCCCCAAAGCACTACCTGAGGAGGATTATCATATATCAAACCAGAGAAACAGAAACAGAAAAATCTTGTAGCTACCTTCAGATCAAATAAATGCGTGACAGAAGAGGCCATGTTTTTGTAACCCTGAGCAAGAATGAGGTAATGCTCAGGATGTACGCCTCTTAAAGTGTGGAGCAATGACCCGTCTCTGACTTCCTGAATAAACTGTCCATTGTGCATTGTCCATAAATACAGAAATCTGCATTTGCTACTGAAATTAAAAACTTAAAGTTTTAAAGTCATATCAATTAAATACAAGTTTTGTTTTACTCATATATTCTGTCAATACAAACAGTTGACGTAAAAATATACATCACTTGATAAAAGTGCATTCAAACCCTGCACAGTTTATTACAATATTCATTCTTTCTGTTAGTTAATTTATCCCAGCTACTGTCGTAATGTTTACTGTCGTAAAAATTTAAAAACATTTTTTTCAGAGGGTCAAAAACTTACATCCGCTTTAAATATGTGGTTGCATTGTTGTTACTGTTTTAATTCAAATATGACCAAAATGATGCAGATGAACTGAAGGAATCTGTGGTGAAAACCTCACAGATGTGGATGCATTCATTTACTTGGGAGCAGTGATTAAATATGGAGGGATAGAGGCCCTTCTTGGAAAGAATTAAATCCTTCCTCTACAGAGAAAAACTACAGTGACATATGGACCCTGGACACCATCCACAGAATCTGGATCCTGCACATCTTCTGGATAAATCTCCTTTTTCTTCTTCTTGATTACTCTAAATGGACAATCCAGCCGCTGGAATGAGAGTTGCCTTCCCACAATGGTCCTCCAAGGTACTGTAGAGTGTCTGTTTTAATAAATATAATAATATATTTCATTTATAATGTATTTTTCATTCAGTGAATCTCAATGCTGCAATAGAAAAAGGACAGATCCCCCCAGAAAAATATAAACATCAACAGTTAGAGTGGTCTCCTCTGTCCATAGTTTTTATTTTAGGGGATGATATTTTGGACAGTATTCCATATAATTTTGTCTAATGCCACGGAAGTCCCCTCCTGAAGGGGGCGAGGGTTATTACCTCTGCCAAGGAGGTATTAAATTTGGGTCCTTTTGTCTGTTTGTCTGTCTGTCTGTCTGCCTGTTTGTCTGTCTGTCTGTCTGTCTGTCTGTCTGCCTGTTTGTCTGTTTGTCTGTCTGTCAGCAACTTTATGCAAAAACCACTGGACCAATTGCCATGAAATTTTCAGGAAAGATGTGAGGTGGTCCAGAATAGATCCCATTACATTTTGGTGAATGTAGGTCAAAGGTCAAGGTCACAGTCACCAAAATGGATTTTTGCAAAGATAAGATATCGGGCAAAACAGGTGAAATATTAACAAGGGGGCGGGGGTTGTTGTGCCTGCACCACTTGTTAGAGTTTGTTTTTATTACACCATGCTAGCTTTTCCAGACACTGAAAGATCGCTGTTGGTTCTTTATCTAGAACGTCCTAGTGTTCACTTTTAAGAGTTCTTGTTTCTTGAATACAACTGGTTGCTTTTAATCTCCCTCTGATGGGCTGGGATATCCTTTCTTTCACTGGATGGTCTGATAGTCTTTTATACATAGTATTTTTACATCTGGGTGATTTCTGATAGGTTCTTAGTTTTGTAATTGCTTCTAGTTTCTATATGTATATGACCTGCATCAATTACCAGGCTCACCAAATGTATTTTTGTATAGCACATTTCATGTACAGGACAATTCAAAGTGCTTTACATAAAACATATAAGAAAATTAAAATGCATAAAAAGACAATTAAAATAAGAAACATGAAAACATTACAAAAAAATATAGAATTTAAGTAAAAGCTCCAGTAAATAATAACATTTTCAGGCCTGATTTAAATGAACAGATTTTTTCCTCAGATCTCAGGTATTCAGGTAGTTTGTTCCACAGGTGAGGAGCAGATTAACTGAATGATGCTTCACTTTGTTCGGTTCTGACTTTGGGAACACACAGTAAACCTGTTCTTGACATTCGTTAACAAAAAAAGTAGGAATTGATGACTGAAGGAAACTGAGACAATTCAAGTTAGTGAAAGATCATGACATCAACTAAAGAATAATCATCAGTACTACATACATTGTGAACATTTAGTTCCACTCATAAATCTTATTTCTAGGTATCAGTGTGAAAAAGATTGTGATTTCAATTAAAAAATTAAAATTTTGAATTAAATACTTGTGGTTTTACAGTTTCCATCCTCATCAGATTCATGGTCCGACACCACCTGCTGTTGCTAAGAGGGTGGGCACCTGCAGTAAACATACAGTAAACAATCTTTTTACTCATTATAGCCTCAACTGCTACAGCTTTTCTTTCCTTTATAGTTTTATAGCACCACATATGCTTTTTTGGTCTGCCTTCTTCTATTTTCTTTTTCTTTTTTCTTTTTCTTGTTAAGATGATGCCACTATCTCTCTGATGACTGTTTCTTCCTCCACTACTTATTTCTTAAAGGTGACAGAGTCTGGTATTCTGTAAACAGGCAAAGCAGTGTAAGTAAGTAAAGTTTATTTATATAGCTCCTTTTACAAGACAAATGAGGTCACAAAATGCATCACAAAGACTGAACAAATACAATTAAATACAAATACAATATAATAAAAGCACAGATAAAAAATACTGTGAAAAAAAGAATAGATTTAAAGTGGGCCAGTGGGACAATTGTCACCTCTGTACAGCTTATTTGTGGGCTGGTGCTAAAAGATTGACCATTTAGATCACAGGTGTCAAACATAAGGCCTGGGGGCCAAATCCGGCCCGCCAAAGGGTCCGATCTGGCCCGTAGGATGAATAACAATGAAGATATTAACGGCATAAAAATGACTTGAATTCAGGTACATACCGTATAATTAAATCTCAATTGGGTCACAACTTCAGAGAATTCCTAATCTCGCCCCTTTTTTGTGCTAATCTCAAATATCTATGAAAACCCATTCTTGAATTAGAGCCAATAATGTGATTTTGAGCTTTCTAAATGGAACCTTGACCTTTGACCTTTACTTAAATGGATCATTGCATCTGATGCATATTAGCTATATGTATATTACCATTTCATTTTGGGCCAAATATTAATTAGTCCACTGGGATAACGACCAGTAATATTATTATTATTACTAGTGCAGAGCCCATAGAATATGTGTGGGCAATGTGCGTCCACCTACTAAACTACCGCTAACAACAAACAAACCAAACATGACAAGGGTCTCTAAAAGTAAAGTGATAAAGCTGAACGGCAGATGAGTTAGATGAGTAATGAGAGTAATGTAGCCTAAGAGCATTAAGATTGGTGCAATGTTAAATTGAAGGTGAATCAGACGTTCAAGCTGTTAATTCACTAAATTATGGACCTTGTTTAACTCGTGTGAATGCGCCGTAGTAATAGCCTTGGACAAAAATGTCTGCAAATTCCTGGGGGGCACAAGAGCTGGTGAAGTTGTTCATTCTTATGGAGCCTCTATTCTATTCTATTCTATTCTATTCTATTCTATTCTATTCTATTCTATTCTATTCTATTCTATTCTATTCTATTCTATTCTATTCTACTCTAGTCTATTCTATTCCATTCTATTCTATTACTGGGAACAACACATTGTTTAAAACTCTCTAAGATCTCTACTCCCTCTTGGTCTTGTACCTTACAATTTACTTTACTTTACTTACATTACTATATCACCATGGTAACCTGTTAAGTGTTAGCTGGTTTCTATTTTTAACAACAGTGTTAAACCAACAAGATTTTTTTTTTTTTTTTTTACATTTTCAAAAGCGTTAATTTTACACTGCATAGCGTGGACACATGTAGACACTTTATGGGTGTTAAATAACACTGGCTTATTTCCTGTGTACTGGGTTTGACTGGGGCTTGAATCCCATAATTCAATAAATCTTTTCAAACAAAGCTTTTCTCATACCGTCCCAGAGCTGAATACCCAGTGGCTCTGAAGGCGCACAATGCACACTACAACCTCAAAACCATCCACAAAATGACAAAACACCAGCAAAATGAAAAGAGCATCTCCAACAATTTAATAGTTGTTGTTGAAAAACAAACAGGATCTGACTGAACCACTGAACCTCTTCACTTCATCTTAACAACCTTAGTTTTATGTTACTTGATTTTCCTCTAAGTCTATAAACATGTTAAATTTTTATGATGCGTCGTGCTGATTTCACATTACGATCATGCATTCATGTAACAAAACCTGCCCTTAATAAAGATTTGAAGCATAAACAAACCACCAACCAAAAAGAAAATACAGTACATCAATTCACAAGATTAAAAAAGAAAAACAACAACTCTGTTGCAGTAGTGGAGGTGTTGAAAATGGCTGAACCAGAAGAAGGTACAGAGGAGTGAAGAACATTCCAGGGACGACAGTTATGATTGGTAGGTGTGAATGATTAACCCGCAATATGACATTATAAAGCATGCTGAACGTGAACTAACTGAAACTGACTGTGAGTCACTGTTAAAAAACCCATCAGGAAGAACGGGAACTCTGCAAAAGTCATTTCTCAAGTGAGGTTTTCCAGGATAACAAACCAAGACTTCTCATGTGAACAAATGGCCGAACGATCAAAGCACTGACTGAGCTATAAAGACACCATTATCAACTTCACTGTAAAACTATTGATTCTGTTTAGAGCAGAGGATTACAGATGACAGAGCACATTTTTACAGACATATTGAATATATTTAATGTACATGTGTTCATTTTTTTTACATTTTTTTTGCAAAGCTGGGATAGTGTTCTGAGGAAGTAGAGCTGTGAAAGTAAGGCTGCACGATATTAGAAAAAAACTGACAGTGCAACTTTTTTTTAACCCTGCGATATACTATATTCCAATGTGAAAAAATACTTAAGAGTATATAACAGATGCAGTCATAGAGATTAGTGTCATCCTTCTTGTAGTCAAAATAATTAAATTAAATTATCAGTTAATTCATTTATTAATTAATTAGTTTAAATTAAATACATTAAAAATTAATTAATAAAAATACATAAATATATGAAAATCTATACAAATAAAGTAATAAAAATAAATTAAAAAAATATATACAAATGCATAAAAAAACATTCAAATTAAAAGAAAAATAATTGCAGGATCTGCGATGTGACCATTATGCACAACACGTACATTGTGATGTCGATGCTCAAATAATATATTGCGCAATACTAATGTTTACAATGGATAGAATGAACCTGTAAAGTGAATGGATTATAATGTGCAGACAGTATTTTGAAGTAGATCTGAGACCAATATTCCTAGAGACTAAAACCTATTTCACATTTTCATACTTATCTTGGAAACTCGAGCCAACCAGCATTTAAGACTTGAGTTTTATTTATCACTAACACACATTTGGAAACATTTCATTAGTTTTATTCCAGAAGTATTTTACCAGTATAGTTGTTGATCCATCTATTTGGCTCTCTTCACTTTTTCACTTTTTATGTGATAAAATTAGAAATGACTAATATATGAAGTAGCAGTTAGTTAATTTAAAAGAGATGAAAACATGACTAATTTGTGGACCAAATACTTTCATTTTCTAACTTATTTTTCTGCTTATTAAATGACTTTGATGCAGTAATTTTAAAATACTTTGTATGTTTCTAATCTTTAAAAAATGTAATATCACTCAAAGCATAGCATCTATAGATAAAACATTTAACATTGACTATTTATTTATTAGTGAAGTATTTTTTAATCTCTTAAAGCTATTCCTGTACATTTTACTGTATTTAAATACATGTTATAACCTGGAACAAGGTAGCTCTGTATATGACAAGTGTCAGTATTTTTTTTTGACTTGACAGTAAAAAATTCACAATGTCTTACACCAAGGGTCTCAAACATGTGGCCCCCAAAAGGGTCCAGTCCAGCCCCTGGGATAAATTTGTGAAATTCAAAAGTGATAGTGAATATACTGATAATTTCATGGTTGGTTCCACATACAGATCAAAATGGGTTGGATCAGTAAAATAATCATCTATAAATATTCACAGCTCTACATTTTGCTCTTTGTGGGTTTTAATATTTTCATGTCATTTTTCTGTATTTACAATAAAAACAAACTATTATTTCATAAACATTTGAATAACCTGAACAAATATGAACATTTTCAAATGTCCGAAGTGGAAGTTTAGCAATATTCTGCCTGTTATTAAATGTTATGTTATGTTATGTTTATCCACTAATAAATAATCTGTACATTGTAATTCACATGTGTAAATGATAAACTGAGACATAATCTTGGTAAAATTGCATTTAGTTTTCTAAAGAAGTGTCGGTTTATTCATGTTATTCACATTGTTTTAAAGGATAGTTCATAGATGTGAACATTTTCATCACAGAATTTAACATTTATTTATCTATAACGTCGAGGAAAATTTGGAGTTGACATTATTTACATATTATTTTAGTGATATGACCCACTTTAGATGAAATTTAGTTTAATGTCAGTCTTACACTGTACATACAATTTCTTACAAGTACATAGTGTTTCTAAATGTAATTTTAAAACAAAAGCAGGAACTGTTACTACAAGTAATGCCAGGATTTATGACATAATAGGGTGGGCCAATATAAGAAACGAGTAACAACACATCTAAAAATAGACTCTGAATTTATACATAAAATGAGGGTGTTTCTCTGAATGCACAGTGCGTATGAGGTGGATGATTGGAGCAGGAGGTTATGCATTCTTTGAATCTGAGTCTGTTTGTGTAAACGTGAAGGAGGTGCAGTGTCAAAAGGATGAAAAACGCTCAGGAATACTCTTCTGTGTTGAGCGTGCAATTTAGCATGAATCAAAAGCAGCTTTTCTGGCTCCTGTTCTCTATGCTACATTCTGCCAGGAAATGGGATTTTTTTTTCATATTTTTTTGCAGGTGAAGTCTTTGCAGAATGGAATTAAATGAGGTATTTTTTTCCCCCCACCAAATGTTTAAGTGTTAGAAGTTTGGGACAGGCTCATTGGAGATGGAAGAAAGCAAGTTGGATTTTGGAGACTGCAGGGGGGTCCGCCGTATATTTGTCCCAGCCTCTAAACCCTTGCTGAATTAAGTCATTACTTATAAAATACTGAGCCCTCTATTAAGTAATTTACCACCAACTGGTCTGCAGTCTAGCCTGAAGTGATTCTACTAATCATCACTGCAAACAGAAATAATTTATGGGTTTTATTCATGAGGAGAAATGTGAGTTATTCCAGTCAGTAAAACAGTGATTTGAGGCACAGTAACCACATAAATGGCTCAGGATACTGAATGTACAGTATTCATCTTAATAGTCAGTAGAAAAAAAACTAATGACTCATATAAACATGCAGAGTCACTTTCTATTTATACCACAGGTATCAAACATACGGCCCGGGGGCCAAATCCGGCCCACCCAAGGGTCCAGTCTGGCCTATGGGGTGAATTTGTGAAATGCAAAAATAGTTAAGATATGAAAAATAATTTTAGTTCAGGTTCAACATTCAGACCAATTCAATCTGAAGTGGGTCAGACCAGTAAAAGATTATCATAATAATCCATAAATAATCACAACTACAATTTTTTTCTTTTTGGAAATTTTCATATTTTCACATATTTATACTAAAACAAAGTATAATTTTGTCCAAAAGAATTATATAATCTGAAGAAATATGAAGAATCTGCAATATTTTAAGAGAAGTCAGGGCAATTTTAATAATATTCTATTAAATGTTTGGTGTATTTGCAGACCCATTATATTGAAAATGTAGAAATGATAAATACAAACATAATATTGTTAAAATTCTTCTTATTCTTTCACTTTGTTCATGTTCACGTATTTGTCGATTTTTATTGTTCAACTTTACATTTTTGACTCTAAAATATAGAGAAAAATTTGGAGCTGGCATTATTTAGTAGTGGCGTAAAGATAACCTGATTCAAATCTAGTCAAATTTAGTACTTCAGTTATTTATTATTGTTATTGTTATTGTTATTATTTTTATTATTATCATCATTTTTGTACTATGCACTATATTGATATAAGATGAATTGAGGTTATTGGGGAAGTAAAGAAGGGGTAGGATTAAATAAGCTTATGCTTCATCCTACTCCTTTTCGGACATGTCATTGTTATTATTATTATTATTGTTGTATTGATTATTGATTATTATATTTGTGTTTCCTTTTCTTCTCAGTAACATGAAATAAAATAAGTCCTTGCAGTTAAATTGTCAATTTGTATTGAATCAAACTGAACTGAATCATACCAAATCGCCCTGATTTGGATCATAGTCTATGAATCGACATTCGAATCGGATCATTGTGTGACTGAAAGATTCACACCCATAATATTTAGGTACCATTATGTTACTATTCCAAAGGTTTGACCCATTTCAGATGAAATTTAGCTGAACGTGGTCCCTGAGCTTACTTAAGTTTGACACTCCTGATTTACACTGTTTGTTACAGTGGTTTTAGTAGACTTATAACTGCAGTCAAAATAAATCCAACAGAAATAACATACTGGAAATGATAGGCAAGTGCATTTTATAATTTTACATGTTGAAAATCTACTGCTTTTGGAAAATGATGCTTTTCTGACATTTTATAGACAAACCAATTAATAATCAAACTGAAAAATAATTGATCATTAAAATAAGTGTGATGACATGTTCATAATTATATGATTTATACATTTTAAAAAGCTAAATATAAGGTAATTTATGTTGTATGGGCAGTGTTAGTGATTAGTGAGAACAGTGTTTGTACAGAGGAATTTCTTTGTTTTTACAGGCTCCATTATTTGAATGGTTATGACCCTGCAGTGAGTCACAGGAACATTTACTGGGCTGAGCACAATCTGTTCCTAAACACACTGAACACACCCTTCATCATATATCTGCCATTTGGGTTTGATCACACTTTACATTGAGATCTTTTGGAAAAAAAAAAGTTCATATTATACCAAACATATTATTGTAAAAGTAAAGTAAAGTCTACTGGCTATTCTCTAGAGCAGAGGTGTCAAACAAATCCGGCCCAACAAAGGGTCCAGTGTGGCCCCTGGGATGAGTTTGTCAAATACAAAAATGACACTAAAGATGTTTTTGAATGTTTTGTTGATCCAAATGTGATCTGAAAATTGTAATTTACATGTGTATATGATCAAATGAGAAGTGATGTAGTTAAAACTGCAAATAGTTTCTTTTTGTTCATATTATTCACAATTATTTTAAAGAATGTAAACATTTTTATCACATAACTTTGCTTCTTTCACTCGAAAATATACAGGCAAGTTTTGAGTTTTTATATTATTATGCTATTATTTCACTGGTCTGGCCCTCTGCAGATCAAATTAGGCTTAATGTGGCCCTTGAACTGAAATAAGTTTGACACCCCTGCTTTAGAGTCTTTGTCTCTGATCTTTTATGTTGCAACACTGAGTTTTGTACTAAAAACAACAATGCTCTTTAAATAATTATCTTATTCTCTCATTTATCCTCTTATTTATTTTAATGTATTAATCCTGTCTCTAGTGAACATTTTACATTTATTGGAGATATTTTTCTATTCTATTCTATTCTATTCTATTCTATTCTATTCTATTCTATTACTGGGAACAACACATTGTTTAAAACATGCTCTCTGCTCCCTCTTGGTCGTGTAGCTTAACATTTATTTTACTTACATTACTATATCACCATGGTAACCACCATTTTCAAAAGTGTTAATTTTACACTGCATAGTGTGGACACATAGACATATTCTATTCTATTCTATTCTATTCTATTCTATTCTATTCTGATGTGAAGCCCCTTAAATGGATGATCTTAAGTAAAATTAATTTTCGCTTAATTCTTAGATGATTGCGAGTACATACATATAGTTGATATCAAAATGACACAATTCGGATGTAAATTGAGAAATTTTGGCATTTCTTTTCACCAACACGAAATGTAATGTTTAGACGTCTTCTAAAGTTCTAAACAACATCACACTTACATGGTAGTAAGTAGAGGGTCCCTAAAGGCAGACCCAAGTGTCCTGAGGTCTTCATGTCATCAGATAGTGTGTCCAGAGTTACTGATCTCAAGCCAGTACTTTTCCGAATGCAGAAACCATCTTTAGGAGGAAGTCAAAAATTCCTGATTTTGTTGTATTCTTTTTTAAAAACAATAACCTGTTAGTAGGCTAAGCTTTGCTGTTACATACAGCTTCATTTCAATTTCTAATGAAATACTGGACTGTTTTTTTTAAAAAGAATGCAACAAAATTGTGAATTTGCAGAGCGTGTAACTCTGCACTAAGCAATCGACTATTCCAGACTTCCTCCTAAAGTCGGCTCCTTCATCCAGAAAGGTACTGGCTTTAGATAAGTAACTCAGGACACACTATCTGACAACATAAAGACCTCGGGACACTTCAGTTTGCCTTTAGGGACCCTCTACTTACTACCACGCAATTGTGATGTTGTTTAGAAGTTTAGAAGAGGTCTAAAAATAGCATTGTGTGTCGGTGTAAAGACATGTCCTAACCACTTCCATGTTAACACAGTTTGGCTGAAAACAGCAAAATCTACATTTCTCAATGTACATCCAAATAGTGTGATTTTGATGTAAAAAAAATGAATGTTACTCCAGATAATCCCTTTAATGTAACTGTCACTCTATGAAATAGATATAAGAGAGTATTTTTAAGAAAAGAAAGTGATCAGTGCAGGATATTGACCTTTTAATTTGAGGTACATTTCCTGTAGACGTCCACAGAGGACTCAAATGTTGCCACGAAACTCACTCGAAGCTCAATATGAGCTACAAAACTAAGGCGTCTGTGATAGACTGGCAGACCAAGAGGAGCCCCCTGTCTTAGTTGTCATCATCCAGGCAGAGGAAGTGAAGAGGGTGGACTCTGAAAGTCAAATCAATATGAAAAAATAATAATTTAGAACACTGAAACCCTCTCCAGGAAGGCACTGGGCAGACTGTTTTTCCTGAATTCCAGTTTTGAATTGAAACCAGAAAAGTGTTTTTGCAGATCATTATGTTGCACTTTAGCTAATCTTTATGTTTTATCCTATTTCACATTTGAGCCAAAATTGATCATAATTATTTGATGAATAGAAATATTGTGATGATTGTGTTTATGGGAATTTGAAGACATTTGCTCAAGACGTTTCTGAGATATAAAGCTCACACAAGTATGGGTCGAACAACCGAAAAACATAATACTGCCGCTGACATGAAGTCATCTAAACACAGACCTAATCAAGTCCATATGGAACTGCCTGCGCCCACACTGGTCTGACTTGAAATTTCAACAGTTTTAGATTAAAATGGGCAATAAAACAACAATATGAACTGAAATATTTCCATTGTGGTCATCGTAAATGAATCATCATCACAGCTGCACTTTAAATGAAGATTTAATTTTACAGTTATATAATGTTTACAAATCAAACAGTATCACACACACACACACACACACACAGTCACACACACACAGTCACACACACAAATATTTCCATGTCTCATGAGGACCAAATTTGTAATGAAGTAGCCATTGGGGAGCCATCATCTTCCTTTTATTTATTTATTTTCTTTTTTTAAATAAAATAAAACAAAATGTATAAAAAATTTGAAAATTTCATTACATTAAAATAAAAAATAATAAATGCATAAAAAATACTAACTAGAAAAAGAAAATAATGAAATAAATAATAATAATAATTAAAAAATAAATACAATAAAAAAGTATAAATAATCCTTTTTTTTTAAAGGAAACACATCTTCAAACCTTTGAAAAATACATGTTTCATTTTGCACCTGTTTCCTTCCATGTTTTATGAGGAAAAAGTGATTTATAGGACCACATCATTTCTATTTTCAGTAGTGGATACTTTTATTTATATTTAACCCTTGTGGGGACCTGAATTTTGGTCCACATAGTTTCAGAGGTCAAAATAAAAAAAGATCACCACCTCCAAGTCTGAGGCTGTGGTCCTCAGCCGGAAAAGGGTAGAGTACCCTCTGCGGGTCGGGGGGAAGGTGCTGCCTCAGGTGGAGGAGTTCAAGTACCTTAGGATCTTATTCACGAGTGACGGCAGGCTGGAGTGGGAGGTAAACAGGCGGATTAGTGCAGCATCTGCAGTAATGCGGGTGTTAAACCGGTCCGTTTTGGTGAAGAAGGAGCTAAGCCAGAAGGCGAAGCTCTCAATTTACCGGTCGATCTACGTTCCGACCCACACCTATGTTCATGAGCTTTGGGTCATGACTGAAAGAATAAGGTCACGGGTACAAGCGGCCGAAATGAGTTTCCTTCGCAGGGTGGTCGGGCTCAGCCTTAGAGATAGGGTGAGAAGCTCGGACATCCGGGAGGGGCTCGGAGTAGAGCCGCTGCTCCTTCATGTCCAGAGGAGCCAGCTGAGGTGGGTCGGGCACCTCGTGAGGACGCCTCCTGGACGCCTCCCTGGGGAGGTGTTCCAGGCATGTCCGTCCAAAAGGAAACCTCGCTGGGGTTAGGGAAGTCTGGGCTACTTTGCTGAGGCTACTGCCCCCGTGACCCGGACCCGGATGAAGCGGGAGACAACGAGTACGAGTACGAGGTCAAAATAAAATAAATGTTATGAGTTTTAAAAATCCCAAAACATTTACTTATAATGGTCAAAACACAATGACATCGTCTGGTTCGATGCCAAAATAAACTCCCACATGTGCGAGGGGCAGGGTTTGTTGTGCCTGGAAACACTTATTATATTATATATTATACTGAAGGCCTCAGACTGATACTCACGCGTAACACAAATATCTGTACGTTCTACTCCCTGTAGGTTTAAAACAGTTGAGTTACTTTACTTTTTGGAGTGGATGTACTATATGTATTTTTATGTGCACCGTAGTATAATATTCTAATGTTGCTTCTGTAGAGGCTTGAAAATAGTTATGTTATGTAAAAGGTGTTTAAAAGTCACTTGGATGAAAAACAGGTACCCCTACAATTTTTATTTTATTCTTTAATTGGTTATTTTTCATTAAATAATTTGTGATGCATCTGGTTCCATTATAACTCATTTTGGTTAAGTGCAGTTCCTCACGCCGACCAATAGATGGCGCATACCGCACATGATAGAGAATAGATTCACGCACCAGAGGAAGAACAATAAACTCCTCTACGTATGAAGTAACAGCACGAAACATGTGCGCTGTCTATTCTTCTATCACAGGTTGGTAAACACTTAGAATACAAGAGTACAATATAAACTGTAAGAGTCCTAAGATGTCCGAGATTATGTTGTGAGAAGTGTGAAACGAGAGACGGGTTTTGTAAAAGTATTTCTGTTAATTCATGTCGTGTTGTATAAGCTAACCTGCTTAAGCTAGCGGTCGAGTGTACGGAACATGCGGCAGGGGTGAAGTTCGCCCAGACGTCAGGAACCATTTGATTACTTTATTCAAAAACATTTATGAAACGGTTTTCGTACAATATGGCAATTACTGGTTTTATGTGTCACCAAATGTGCATATTGTGGGTTTATTCCCAAGTACCAGAAGTGCTATTGTAAAACTGTATTAAATACAGTGTGGTCATGTTAATGTCATTGTTGAGAACAGTGCCACATACTGGACACTTATAACAGTGCTCTATATAATTAATTGAAATGTTTATTCATGATTTGTTAAAATATAAATATGTGTATAGGATAAAAACTATATATGCATAAGACAGTTTAAAACAGACTCATTTCATGTTAAAGCTGTGTGAAAAAACATTTAAAAAAATGAGTTAATGTCACGTTGAAATTGTGATAAATATGATTTCATGATTTTATTTTTGTTGACAAATTTTGTATTTTGTTTAAAAGAAATGTGTTGAAAAGTAACAAAGAGACTATGCACACTGATGGTTAACTTTAGTCAGTCGATGTTGAAAATTCCTAAAGGTGCAAGAACAATAAACTCCTCTACGTATGAAGTAACAGCACGAAACATGTGCGCTGTCTATTCTTCTATCACAGGAGTGCTAACATCACATTCACGTTGACTCCTCCTGGACCACAACCCAGGGGAGCAACAGTTTTGGGGGCTCGTCCGGGATTAGCGCCACCTGCTGGTCTGGCACTAATCATTAAAGAACCAAGGGATGCTGATCACCTGTTCCTGAGCCATCAACCTAAGCGACTGACTACAAGGAACCACAACCATGTCTGCTCTACGTGACCTGAGATGGGAAATCCAGCAAGAGCTTCACCAGCTGACCAGTGCTCACTGCAGAGACATTCTCTACAAGTTGGCCGAGTCGTTCAAGGATGAGGCGGGGGAAGATTTGCCAGGTGCGGAATCGACCGAAGTGGAACTCTTCGACTTCATTGTTGACTCATTGAGGAGTCCACAACTGAAGAGCCTTGAGGACCAGGGGATGTCTCACCTGCTTGCCTTCCGTGACCTCATCACTGGACTGCACACGGAAACTGGAGGAGTGGATGCAGAGGTGTTGGTCAACGATGATCCGGTCATAGTAGTCCCTGTGACCACTGGAGCTGCAGGACCAGCAACAGCATCAGGAAAGAACCACCCAACATCGACCTCTGTAGTTGCTGACCCAGGTTTAGTCAAACTGACTGAACTTACATCACTGTTGCCACGTAGAGAGTACAGAATCCATGGTGGTCAAATCTCTGATTTTGATTCTGATTTAAGTTACAATAACTTGTGTAAACAGCTTGATGAAGGGCTAAATGAAGGGTTCACAGAGGCTGAAATTATCAGAACGGTGTTTAAGATAATTAAGCCTGGTACCTTTAAAGAAATGCTTGTAACCAAAGATAGCCTTACTGTAGCTGAGTTGAAACGTTTCTTAAGAACACATCTACGTGAGAAAAGCAGCACTGAACTATTTCAGGAGCTGAGTACTGCTAAGCAAAATGACAAAGAAATGCCACAGCAGTTTATGTATCGACTAATGGGGCTAAAACAGCGTGTGTTAATTGCATCTAAAAACAGTAGTGGGTTTCATTATGACAACAAGTTGGTACAAGGTGTATTTATCCATTCACTGTATCAGGGTTTGAATGAAAAGTACTCTTATGTTAGACGAGACCTTAAACCTCATGTCTCAGACATCACTGTCAAAGATGACTTGATCCTGGAGCTCATTACAAGTTCTGTTAGTGAAGAGACGGAGAGATTAAGTAGACTGGGACAAAGTCACAAACAGAAAGCCATAAGTGTTAATGCAGCACAGTTAGAGATGGATAAAAGCTCTGTTAAAATGCAAACTGAAGTCCAAGCTAATCGTGTAGCTATCCAGGAGCTAACAGCACAGGTCTCCTCCCTAACCAAGAGTTTAGAAAAGGCCTTAACCCCAATGGTAAATACAGTAAACACCAGTACCACACCACATGTCCCTACACAGCCAGTACTAAAACCCGCAACTAAAGGGAAGTGCCAAAAGTGTACCGCTCAAGAAACTGAGCACTGCGCACACTGTTTCCGATGTGGAAAGGAGGGGCACAGAGCTATAGGCTGTCTTCAGAAAAGCAATGTGTCGGGAAACTGGAGAAGGTCACTGGGGAGGGACCACCAGTGACTGAACCACCAGTAGAGTCCCACAACACAAAAAACCTGAACTCTGAACAGACTACTGCCAAGTTTCAAAAGCCACCCAACACAAAGCGTGTGGCACAGCTCATTGGTGGCAGGTGTATGATCAGCTGCCAGTTAAATGGAGTAAATCTACAGATGTTATTGGACAGTGGGGCACAAGTAAGCATTGTTGAAAAGTCATGGGTACAAGCAGCCTTACCAAATGTGAAAATACAGCCACTTGAGAGTCTACTCCCAGACCATCCACTTGAAATCACTGCAGCAAATGGGACAGATGTTCCGTTTGAGGGGTGGATAGATGTTCTGCTCGAGATGACAAGTTCACAGTATGGTTCTGTATCCTTGTATGTTCCAATGCTTGTTAGTCAGCAAAGTTTAAGCACTCCACTGCTGGGCTTTAATGTGATTCAAGAGATAATAATGGGAAACAGTGACCAAAGTGACAATATTAGCTTAGTGGACTTGCTGTCAGAAACTTTAAAGGTCCAGAAATGTAATGTTGAATCACTCATCTCTGTCACCCATACCAAGTCAATGAAAAATGAACCAGAAAGTCCAGTGGTGAGAGTTGGAAAAAAAGGACTCACTGTTCACAGTAACCAAATCTGTATGGTGAAATGTCACATCAGAGCATTTTCTGGAGGAGGAGAAATGTTGTTTGAGCCATCTGTAAAATGTAACTTACCGGATGGATTGGAGTTATTCCCAGCTCTTATTGATGTACCCGCTGGTGCTTCAAAAACTGTCAAAATCCCAATCCAAAACTCAACAAAGCGCAACATTTTCCTAAGTCCAAAGACTGTTTTAGGATTTATTTCAGACATCACTGAATACAAACCTGTGAATATTTGTTCCAGTACTGAAAATACAAACAAACACGCAGACAAGCCATTTTGTTGCTCTGCTCAAGTGACATGTGACAGTCAAGGTGAGGGTAAAGAGACATCTAACACCGCTCCCACACATCTAAGATGGCACCCAAATGTCAATTTAGACCATCTCTCGGAGAGAGATCGAGAGGTGGTTCGGCAGATGCTCTATGAACAGTCTGATGTGTTTGCTCATGACGAAGGGGACATTGGATGTATTCCTGGATTGCAGCTGAAAATCAACACCACTGACAACACACCAGTACAGAAAAGTTATAACTCCATTCCAAGACCACTGTATAAAGAGGTGAAGGAGTATGTTCAGAACCTTCTGAACAGGGGCTGGATCAGAAGATCAGTATCAAACAACTCGTCACCGGTTGTGTGTGTGCGTAAAAAGGACAATACTTTGCGCTTGTGTGTTGATTTTCGTGAGCTGAACCGAAAGACCATACCTGACAGGCATCCGTTACCACGGATACAAGATTTACTGGACAGTCTTGGGGGTAATTCCTGGTTCTCCATATTGGACCAGGGAAGTGCCTACCATCAGGGTTTTGTAAGTGAGGAGTCAAGACATTTAACCGCTTTTAGCACACCCTGGGGACTATACGAGTGGGTGCGGGTTCCATTCGGGTTGTCAAATGCACCGGCCGCATTCCAAAGGTGTATGGAGGGGGTGTTAGAAGGTATCAGAGACGAGTGCTGCGTACCTTACTTGGACGACGTACTGTGTTACTCCAAAACCTTTGATGAACACGTAGAACACCTTAAGCTAGTTTTGTGCAAAATCAGACAACACGGTATAAAACTTCGCCCAGCAAAATGTGACCTGTTCAAAAAGCAAATTCGTTACCTGGGTAGACTAGTGTCGGGAGAAGGAGTCCAGATTGACCCAAAAGATTTGGATGCTGTCATTGCTCTGAAAGAGAAGAAACCTCGCACAGTTGGAGAGCTCAGAACGTTACTGGGTTTTCTCAGTTATTATCGATCATTTATTCAGGATTTTTCACGTCTGGCAAGACCCTTATTTGAACTCCTTCAGAACACAAATGGAACAAACAATGACAATAAACCAGTACCAAAAAGGAGTAAAGGACAAACAAAGAAAGGAGACAACAACCAGCTTCCCTCTCGCACACCAATCATATGGACCAGTGAACATCAGGAAGTTGTGTCAAGAATTGTGGACATTCTGACTAATCCTCCCATTCTAGCCTATCCCAATTTTGACCTTCCATTTGTATTACATACAGATGCGTCAAACAAAGGCTTGGGAGCAGTCTTATATCAAAAACAAGAAAACAAACTTAAAGTGATTGGCTATGGCTCCAGAACTCTTACACCTGCCGAGAAAAATTATCACTTACATTCTGGTAAACTCGAGTTTCTAGCTCTCAAATGGGCCATCTGTGACAAATTCCGTGACTATCTATATTATGCACCGACTTTTACCGTCTATACAGATAACAATCCTTTAACCTATGTCCTCAGTTCAGCCAGGTTGAATGCAGTGGGTCACAGGTGGGTTGGAGAGTTGGCTGACTTCCACTTTGATATCAAGTATAGGCCAGGCAAAAGAAATGCAGATGCCGATATGTTGTCCAGACACCCATTAGATCTTCAGGTGCAAATGAATGAGTTCACAGAAACAGTTTTGCCAGAAGTCGTGTCTGCAGTGTGGCAAGGGAGTAATGCAGCCCAAAACAATGATGTACCATGGATAGCTGCATTACAAATGAGTTCTAATGACAACAGTGTGTCAACTGACTGTGTTTTGAGCATGACGTCCAAAGATATCAAAGCTGCTCAACAAGATGATGAGTCAGTCAGAGAAGTGATCTCACTCAAACTCAAAGGATGGATACCAAATGATAAAGATAAACGGACAATGAGTAAACAAACACGGAGACTACTCTTTGAGTGGAACAAGTTGGAAGTTGACAATGGACTATTGTACAGAAAAACAGAACACAACAAACAACTTGTCCTACCTGAGCAGCTAAGGCCAATGGTGTTAAAGAGTTTACACAATGACATGGGTCACATAGGTTGTGATAAAGTGATACATCTGGCTCGTGAGCGTTTCTATTGGCCATATATGCAACAAGACGTTGAAGATTATGTAACAAAAAAATGTCTGTGCATCAAACAAAAACGCCCAAATGTTCCCCAGAGAGCTCCAATGGGATCGATCACAACCAGTGCTCCCTTTGAGTTAGTCTCCATCGACTACTTACACCTCGAGCCAAGTAAAGGAGGGTATGAGTACATTCTTGTACTTGTCGACCACTTCACACGTTTCGCACAGGCATATCCAACAAGGAATAAGTCCGGCAAAACAGCTGCAGAAAAGATCTTTCAAGATTTTATTCCTCGTTTCGGGTACCCTGAGAAGTTGCATCACGACCAGGGACGTGAGTTTGAAAATGGTCTCTTCCAGAGGTTACAACAACTGTCTGGAATTGCTCACTCACGAACCACCCCATACCATCCACAGTGCAACCCCGTGGAGCGCCTGAATCGTACTCTACTCCAAATGCTTCGTACCCTACAGGAGGAAAAAAAAAGTGAATGGAAGGATCACCTACCTGAAATTGTACATGCTTACAATTGTACAAGGCACGAGTCAACAGGCTATTCTCCATTTTTCCTCTTGTACGGGAGAACCCCAAGGTTGCCTGTAGATCTACTGTTGAACCCGACAAAAGATACTGACACACACAACCATCAAACCTATGCTAAAAAGTGGGCTGATAGGATGCGTGTTGCTTACAAAATAGCTGCAGAGAACAGTCAAAAATCATCGGATAAAGGAAAAAAACAGTATGACAAACGCTTGAAAGGTGTCGCACTCCAACCAGGTGACAGGGTTTTGGTCAGAAACCTCTCTGAGAGAGGAGGTCCAGGGAAATTGCGTGCTTACTGGGAGTCAGCAGTACATCGCGTAATTGAAAGAGTGGGAGATGGACCAGTTTATAAAGTACAAGCAGAGAGAGGCAGTAAAGTGATGCGAGTGTTACACAGAAACCTGTTGTTACCTGTAAATGACTTACCATTAGAAGAACTGCCTGCAAAAGAAATGACAAAACGGAACCGAAAGAAAAGAACAGAGACCAATCCTAACACTGACAAAACGGACAATGACAGCTCGGAGGAGGAAGAGGAATATACTTACCACTACAACCTCCGTAGCCAAATCCCATGTTACAGACTCATAAACCCTCAGCAAAATGCCTCAAACCTTCCAGACCAACATACTCAGCAACCAGTACCTGTCATGCCAGAACAAAATCCTCAGAATCAGCAAAGGCTTCGTGCAACAGCTAGAGAGTTCTGCCCACCGGTAAGACGGGAACCGATCCCCATTCAGCAGGATGCTGAGGAGCAAATGGATGGATCAGCTTTGCTATGGGAAGAACGTCAAGGGCAAATGGAGGAGATGGATGGAGCTAATGGAGAACAGGAGGAACTGAGACGGTCAGAACGGAGAGCAAGGCCAGTAGAGAGACTTACCTATGATGCTCTGGGACAGCCATCATACCGGCCTTGGACTGTGGACGTAACACCTCTCTTACTCCCTACCCCTGTGCCGCTAGCTCAGAACTATATGCCATTTCCATACCCCACCCAACCCCAGCCATATGGTTATAACTGGTACACTCTCATGCATTAAGTCATCCTAAAACGAGAAATGTCTGGAGACATTTATTTTAAGTGGGGGAGAGTGTAGAGGCTTGAAAATAGTTATGTTATGTAAAAGGTGTTTAAAAGTCACTTGGATGAAAAACAGGTACCCCTACAATTTTTATTTTATTCTTTAATTGGTTATTTTTCATTAAATAATTTGTGATGCATCTGGTTCCATTATAACTCATTTTGGTTAAGTGCAGTTCCTCACGCCGACCAATAGATGGCGCATACCGCACATGATAGAGAATAGATTCACGCACCAGAGGAAGAACAATAAACTCCTCTACGTATGAAGTAACAGCACGAAACATGTGCGCTGTCTATTCTTCTATCACAGGTTGGTAAACACTTAGAATACAAGAGTACAATATAAACTGTAAGAGTCCTAAGATGTCCGAGATTATGTTGTGAGAAGTGTGAAACGAGAGACGGGTTTTGTAAAAGTATTTCTGTTAATTCATGTCGTGTTGTATAAGCTAACCTGCTTAAGCTAGCGGTCGAGTGTACGGAACATGCGGCAGGGGTGAAGTTCGCCCAGACGTCAGGAACCATTTGATTACTTTATTCAAAAACATTTATGAAACGGTTTTCGTACAATATGGCAATTACTGGTTTTATGTGTCACCAAATGTGCATATTGTGGGTTTATTCCCAAGTACCAGAAGTGCTATTGTAAAACTGTATTAAATACAGTGTGGTCATGTTAATGTCATTGTTGAGAACAGTGCCACATACTGGACACTTATAACAGTGCTCTATATAATTAATTGAAATGTTTATTCATGATTTGTTAAAATATAAATATGTGTATAGGATAAAAACTATATATGCATAAGACAGTTTAAAACAGACTCATTTCATGTTAAAGCTGTGTGAAAAAACATTTAAAAAAATGAGTTAATGTCACGTTGAAATTGTGATAAATATGATTTCATGATTTTATTTTTGTTGACAAATTTTGTATTTTGTTTAAAAGAAATGTGTTGAAAAGTAACAAAGAGACTATGCACACTGATGGTTAACTTTAGTCAGTCGATGTTGAAAATTCCTAAAGGTGCAAGAACAATAAACTCCTCTACGTATGAAGTAACAGCACGAAACATGTGCGCTGTCTATTCTTCTATCACAGGAGTGCTAACATCACATTCACGTTGACTCCTCCTGGACCACAACCCAGGGGAGCAACACTTCAAAGAGGTACGACCACTGCGACGACTTCTGCCAACGTTATTACCCACAGTTCAGTGTTGGAGTTTATGTTACATATGATGATGTTTTTCTAACCACATACTAACACACTTTTTCTTTACAGCTCTCTTTAGTTTTTTCTCATGTCACGACTGAACTAGGGTTTGAACCCAAATGAACAACTCAAAACTCGATGTTCAAAAATAAACCAAAGTTTAATAACAAAGTCAAACATACGATTTGTCATCAAGAAGTGGAACAGAATAGTTTATTTTCTTAAAGAATAGATTTGAAGATTTATTGTATTTTTTTAGGTTTATTTTAAGTCTAGGAGTCATCATTGAGTCAGATTTAATCATCATCAACATCATCCGTTCACCTCAGAAACAGACTCAAAGTAATATTCGCCAAATGGATGCTGAAAAACTGGCCCATGCTTTTATCTCCAGCAGACTAGACTACTATAATGCTCCCAAAAAACACCATAGACAGACTTCAGCTAATTCACAACTCAGCTGTTATAGTTCCTAAATAAAACAAAGAAGACAAAGCCCATTACTCCAGTGTTGGCTTCCACTAACCTACAGAATTGATTTTAAAGGAGACCTCGTTTTCAGCACCTACAGAATACTGTTGCATGATTTTCAGCTTAAACAATTCCATAATTATCTCATACTGGCATTCACAAAAGTCCCGATCCAAGGCACTAGGTCATAGACGGAATTGGGATGGAAGTAACACAATCCAATATGGCGTCTACTGAGTCGGTACCTGCTGATCAACAAGATTATTTTTTACTCTTCAATCAAAATCGGAAGCCTACGAGGTTTTTGATGTCAACAAGGGTCAAACAATGGGTTCCTGTCCGTGTTGTCTAGTAAAAAACTATTTGGTACAGGTCATATTGATTCATGGGGGGGGGGGCAAGATAACTCAAAATGTTACAGATGGATTTAGCTGAAGTTTTCAAGAAATGTTGATACTGGCACAAGGAATACATTATAAAAGTTGGTGATCTGGGGTGGGGGTGGGGTGGGGGGGGCATGGGTGTCTTTCAGGAGGGGCTGCTGATCTGCCAACTAGAAAAGCACTTGAAGAATGCTTTTCTAGTTACCAATGTGAAGCACTTTAATCTACAATCCTTGTACGTATGTATGTATGTATGTATGTATGTATGTATGTATGTATGTATGTATGTATGTATGTATGTATGTATGTATGTATTATTATTATTATTATTATTATTATTATTATTATTATTATTATTATTATGCAATGTTATTATGCAATGTTATTATGCAATGTTATTATGCAATGTTATTATTATTATTATTATTATTATTATTATTATTATTATTATTATTATTATTATTATTATTATTATTATTATTATTATTATTATTATTATTATTCTGGCATATTGAAAAGATGCCAGATGATAAAATGAGCAACAGATGATAGAGAAAACATTTCTATTTAATTAGGCCAGGAGAACTACTGACATGAGTGATGTAAGGTTTAGAAGCTTTGCAAAGAAAATGCCAAAATAAATGTGGAAATTTGGACTTTTTGTCTTTGCTGGAGTGTTTTTTTTTAATCAAACTACTTCCTATGGAATACAGAATGTGTAGCCTTTCGCCACCTCTGTTAGGAATCCTGGCATTGTACTGTACGTGCCTGCTCCAATGCAAAGCTCCTGTGTTTCCTTATTAGCTGGATATGAAAGATACCTCAGAGCCCACTGTAACCATTCGGTGGTGAGCTGGTTTGCTGAGGCAGAGTGGAGGTGAATTGAATGGTCTGCAGTAAGAGGCTGTGGGTTGGGTTTCTCTGAGGTTATGGTCATTCTCCCCTGGGAAAGTGGTTAGGCCAGGCTGTTTACTTTGGAGTAACCCTGCCCCTCCCCATATACACTCTCCGCTTGGTAACCCATGATTACCTCCATGGGTGCACACCTGTCATTTCTGATCTCTTGATGATGAAATTATTTTTTTTCAGAAAGTCCCACAGAAATCATTTCCAGTAAATAAAAGATGTAGTTCATCCTTGGCTCATTTTTAGTGGCTCCTTGTTCTGCAGTGGTTTGGATGTTGCGTGGGCGCCACCTTCTTGTCACAGCAGGTGTGTGTGAAGGGTCGAGGTGGTGGTGGTGGGGGGGTTTGAGGGTTGGGAGGTTGGGGAGGTGTTAGTACTGGACTTAATGGGCAGGGGCAGGGGCTGAGGTAGCAGGGACTGCATCTTCACCAACAGAGTAGTTGGACTTTTCCTCTGCGCCTCACTCACACAGCTCACTCTCAGCGTTGGACTGAAAAAGCCCCCTCTCAGCCCTCCTCTGTCTCCAGCAGCAGAAATGATGCTTCAGCGATACTCTTCATGAGATTCCTGCAGACTGGAGTGGTGTGGCAGCTCTGCAGCTGATGGGCTGCTGCTGCTCTTTCTATCTTTATCTGTCTTTTAATTGGAACATTGGACAGAAATAAATAGCCCGCACTGTTGGGAGGCAAATGAATGGAGCAGACTCACAGGGGATTTCCCTGGGTTGTCATCAGACCAATGGATTTGGATACATGTTTTAAGATGGCCAATCTGTCTATGGCAGAATAAGTTGTTTTTTTTCTTTTTTCATCATTTGTACAAGATCTAAGTGTGTGCAGACTGACCTTTTTGTGGATTTCCACTGTTAAAATTCACAACATGTAAGTGTCTCTCACTTATTAATAGTTTATTTAAGCAACTGTGAGGAAGTGTGTGAACATATTGTCTACTCTGATAAAATTCTAAAGTGTTGACTGGCATGAGCATGGTTAGTAAATCTGCATTTTGAGTCTTCAGCCAAAGTGATGAATTCATGACTTTCTTGTATTCTTCAGATGTTTGGTTCAAGGATGTGCACTGTAGCCATTCTTCATCAGTGGAGTCTGGCTGTTTTCTTGCTTTTCGCCCCAGTGACCCTTTATGGAAGACCCCTTGATGCAGTTAGTAGCAGAACGTGAGTTGTCTTTCTTTCTTTCTTTGTTTCTTTCTTTTTTTTTTTTTTAAAATCATAAATATTGAACAGCACAATGGAGTATTAATAATGGATACTTACAAAAAAACTTAAGAAACCTTTACCTGTTCATTTACATGTGTGTCTCACCACTCTAACTCTCATGAGCTCAGACTAAACAGGGCTCTCAGAAACTTGTTTATGCTGCCACCTACTGTACTGAGTTTTACCAGCCTTAAATTTCAACTGTCAACACTGTCACACATAAACCTGACACTTAGGCTGCTATAAAAGCACAAACAAAATGAATACAGATAGAGGCTTGTGAGCTGTTTTTTTCACTAGACCAATAATATATTATCAAATACACATGAAAAATCTAACAGAACAGATGTTACACTTCTTTTTAATAGACTAAAAGGGAATGATCTTGTTGCAACTGCATGTTGCAACTGTTACACTTTTACCTAATGACCAAAGCAATGATTTTTAAATGGTCTTTTTCTTTATTGATTACATGCTGAACTGACTTTACTCCACTCTGTGTTTATAGGAGAAGGTCAGTGAGCCACGCCCAGCTGATGCACGACAAGGGCCGCTCCCTGCAGGAGTTTAAGCGTCGATTGTGGCTACAGGACCTGCTGGAGGAGGTCCACACAGCCGACGAGAGAACTCCACCTCTGCAGAGCAGGACTCCAAGCCAAACCTTCAGTGGGAATGCGCTTCACCAGAAGCCCCCGGGGGCCACCAAGAACCTCCCCGACAGATTCAGACTTGACAGAGAGGGCCCTTACCTGCCCCAAGAGACCAACAAGGCTCTGGCTTATAAGGACCAACCACTAAAGGTGGCCACAAAGAGGAAAAAAAAAGTCAGACTCGGCCGGCGTCGTGAGAGTGACAAGAAAAGGAGGCGGGCACGCTCCATCAGAGCTAAAGTGGCCATGAAGGATGCAGTACCCCAGCTGGGACATCCAAAAAGTCTCTGAGTGGTTCTGCACTGACACTGACATTGGTTCAGCTGGACTGAGGCCAGAGACACTTGAACACTGGCTGACTCACTCACTTCATATTATGGCCCCAGAGCTGTGCTTGTATGATAATATTTCTGCTACGTCTTTATTTCTGTGCTTTAGGACAATCTCAATCTTCCTGGAGTTTCATCATCATCATCATCATCATCATCATCATCATCATCATCATCATCATCCATCACCAAACATCTACTTAAATCCATATTCATTTTGGAATATTCACTCTGTAACTCAAAACAATGTTATATGGTTTTATCTTTAACCAGCTGTGTGCACTCCTATAGAATATTTATTGTCTGAATATCATGTAACTTCACAAAAATGGAAAAGCTGAGCTGTTTATTTTTTTTCAGCTCTCGGCGTATTGCTATTTTTGGACTCACAGACAACCTGTTTACTGGATACATCTGTTCAAACAGTTCTGCCATAATTTATTTCATTTTGAAAGTGTGTATTTATTTTGTGAATGTATAACGGTGCTGCTGACTAAATTCCATAATGCACTTTAGTTGTATCCTGTACATGTTCTTTTGTGGTTTATGTTTTTATTCGATGTTTCTTTTTGATTGTTCTACTTTCTGCCCCCTCCCTTAGATCCCTCATGGACTCATAACTTATTAGACGCTTCATCTAACCACCCTTTATTATTTTACATTGCAGTTTATTTTTATAAAACAACCCTGCGTCAGGGGCTGTCAGACACATTTAATGTTCTTTCACTTGCACTGAGGGCAAAATGTACATAATAAAACATTAAAAATGTAGCCATTAGAAATAAGTTGATTCACAATGTCTCTGTTTTCTAGACACTGAACATTTTCAATTACTCTTTACCTACTAATTTCTTACTAAACCCTCACTGAAGCAAAAAATACTTTGGTAGCACATTGAATGATGGTTACATTTTAATAATGAGACTGCAGCTAAAGATCACCTCAGAATTGATTAAAACATTAAATAATGTCAATTATAGGTGATTGTGCCTTTAAATGATGTATATCATAAATCTGTAACACTTTATAATACTTACACACAATTCAATATGTATCAACTATTTGTTAACTATTTGTAAATGGTTTGTTAATCTATTGTTCGTACAAAATGTATCATAAAAATCATTTGTTAACCCTTTAAACTTCGAAGGGTCCACATATAGTCCGGAAGTAGTCGCTCAAACCACCCAAACCTGTCCCAAATGTCACATGACTTAATGTTGTTTGACAATGGACGTTCTCACACATCCGAAGATATAAACCACTTTCCAATAAAATATCCACAGCAGGTACAATCACTCATTTGTTGAAAATACAAATGACAAACAGCTGATCTGAACCTTTATGTCTCATAATTATCCACAGAGGAACCATATTCCAATAAACACAGTCATTGTCCAACAAAAACATCCAAAACAAACCAAAAAAATTGTCTAAATGTAGTTCAAAACACATCAAAACATCAATAAATATTAACAAATGGCTATTGCATCATTTAACAGGACCTGCCTCCAATATCCTAGTTTTCATCTTAATATTTTTTATTCATAATTTACTTAAACAACAATTACATGTTATCAAAATGAACAAAAGAACAGCATTCAATTTACTTTATTAAGAAATTTAGGCAAAATTGAGTTGAGGTTTAAAGGGTTAACCCTTTAAACCTCCAAGGGTTCACATATAGGCTGGAAGTAGTCGCCTAAAAATGTTAATCAAACCACCCAAACCTGTCCCAAAGGTCACATGACCTAATGTTGTTTGACAATGGACGTTCTACACATCAGAAGATATAAACCACTTTCCAATAAAATATCCACAGCAGGTACAATCACTCATTTGTTGAAAATACAAATGACAAACAGCTGATCTGAACCTTTATGTCTCATAATTATCCACAGAGGAACCATATTCCAATAAACACAGCCATTGTCCAACAAAAACATCCAAAACAAACTGAAAAATTGTCTAAATGTAGTTCAAAACACATCAACACATCAATAAATATCAACAAATGGCTATTGCATCATTTAACAGGACCTGCCTCCAATATCCTAGTTTTCATCTTAATATTTTTTATTCATAATTTACTCAAACAACAATTGCACGTTATCAAAATGAACAAAAGAACAGCATTCAATTTACTTTATTTAGAAACGTTGTCAAAATTTAATTGAAGTTTAACGGGTTAACAAACCATTAACAAATAGTTGTAAAATGAGATACTTTTTTAACAGACAGGTGTAGTATTTATTTACTGTACCTGCTCTACAGTTAAACAAACAAACAGTAATAAACACTGCACCTGTCTGTTAAAAATAATCACATTTTATATTTATCTGTTTGGAAGACAGTATGAACCTTTACAAGACATTAACCCTTTAAACCTCCAAGGGTTCACATATAGGCTGGAAGTAGTCGCCTAAAAATGTTAATCAAACCACTCAAACCTGTCCCAAAGGTCACATGACCTAATGTAGTTTGACAATGGACGTTCTACACATCAGAAGATATAAACCACTTTCCGATAAAATATCCACAACAGGTACAATCACTAAAAATACAAATGACAAACTGAACCTTTATCTCATAATTATCCATAGAGGAACCATAGTCCAACAAAAACATCCAAAACAAACTATACAAATTATCTAAATGTAGTCCAAAACACATCAAAACATCAATAAATATACCCAAATGTTGTATCTATTACATCATTTAACAGGATCCACATCCAATATCCTAGTTTTTAATCTTAATATTTTCATTTATAATATAATCATATTATCAAAATGGTTCAAGAACAGCATTCAATTAACTTTATTAAGACATTTAGGCAAAATTTTGTGAAGTTTAAAGGGTTAAAAAATAGATAACAAATGGTTAATAAATATAAAATGTTACTCATAAATCCACAAACAAAGGTACATCAAATACTCATTTTCATTCTGGTGGTGGTGGAAATAGCACTGTTTTAATGATAACTTTTGCTATTGTTTTTCAGTCTTTAAACTATATAATTAAAATAAACCAAGTTACTGTTAGGGGGGTTAAGTTAAGGGCTTGGTTTAGAGCAGAACAGCCAAAGACAGAGAAGCTATTAATGTCCCACTTGAGAAAATGTGGCATTTTTAACAGCACTGACTGAATGGTGTGGACACTGGTAATGGAGGGGATAAGAACTGCATCAGCTATATCCTGTGCTAAAAGCAGCAGTGTACATCATATGCCATTAGCTGACAGAGTCATAAACGCTGTGGAAAGCCTGATAAAGCTGTCGTCAGGAACCTGGAGCTCACACCAACGAAATCAATCAAACAAAACAGAGAGACGTTAATATCTCATGGGGAAGGTGGTGGTGATGATGGTGGTGGTGGGGCTATCGTTTTGTTTTTAGGACTTTTTGTGTTATTTAAGGAGGATGCTTTTTAAAATATAAAGATAATAATGACATACATATTAAAAGTAAACTCATGTTAGGACAAAACAAAATGCAAACTGACCAACACGAGCATCATCAGTAGTTGACAATGTCATGTTAGTTTTATTTCCAAAAAGTACAATTAAAAAAAAAAAATACAGTAAATATAAGTTGTATATCTTCTTTATAAATTGTAATATAAGCAGATAAGAGTGTGTGACTGACTCTGTGAGCAGCTGGTCAGATGTCGTTTCTCCTTAAACCAAGTCAACCAGAAACAATTTAACATGAGTGATGTTTACCCTTCTTCCCATCACATTCAGCTGCAATCACATTTTGTAATGACTTCAGCCAAACAGTCGTCCAGCTCCGTTTAACATCATGGACTCCACAAAAAGAAAAAATATTAGTTTGAAGTTTACATGAAATTCCTCAGAAGAACAACAATGGTGAGTTATTCTGGTAGATGAACTAAGAATAGATTTATTTAAGATGCATTTATAGATTGTGAAAACTTTCTGTAATTAGATTCTACTGGTGGAAATAAATGAGGTCATTTATTTGTTTTAAACCATTAAACATTACTTTGATTCAGAATGTTTCAGTTGCAGTGAAATGTATTAAATATAGTTAAGAGATTCTCAGAGAAATAACATTGTAAGTTCTAGAAGGAACCTTATAATCTGGTACATTATATAAAAAAAGAATGTTTATGTGAAGATTATTAGCAATATATTTATATATATATATATATATATATATATATATATATATATATATATATATATATATATATATATATATATATATATATATTCAACCAAATACTGATAATAAATTTGTTTCTTATAACGAGGAAAACATTTTAAAAGAATTTCATCTACAAAACAATATTGGAAATATTGACTTATCAAATGAAGACTGATGTGAAGCAGAAAGAATATTTCTGTGTTTTATTTTGACCTTTATCTTTCTGGTTTTATTGTGAAGGGCTTACACTGTATGCAAATATGCCATATCTGATTTACAAACACTCGTAACTTCACAAAACTGTGGAAGATACATATAGATATGAGGAATGATGATGAATGCGACAGGAAGCAAAGAAAATATCAAATAAAAAAGCAGACCTCCACCAAGGCAACCCCCCCCCCCCCCCAAAAAAAAAAAAAAAATTATTTAAATGAAAGGTCGGCCAAGGAGGTTATGTTTTGTCTGTCTGTCTGTGTACAACATAACTCAGAAGGTTACGAACAAATTTGGATGAAAGAGATCCTGGATTCTGGATCACATTGAAATCTTCCATTGCAGTAAATGAAGAATACATTCCAAAGTGATCCGTTAATCCAGGATCTCTTCCCGATCTTCACCAAAATCTAATCAATTGGTCCTTGTGTCATTCCCAAGTTATCCTGAACATTCCATTAAAATCTGTGAATTCCTTTTTTAGTTATGTTGTACGCAGACAGACAGACAGACAGACAGACAGACAGACAGACAGACAGACAGACAGACAGACAGACAGACAGACGTAGTAAAACATAACCTCCTTGGCAGAGTTAATTATGATGTGTTTTCTCATAATTTGCTTTAAAGTAATGAAAAATATACTCAATGAAAAAATATGTGAAAATTGTCCAGCAACTGGGCTGGATTTTTGGAAATTATATTTGTACTTAACAGACGTTTCAAAATATGAACAATAGTAAATATGACACACTGGTCTATAAGTCAAATGATTCCAGAATAAAACTAATGATATTTTACCACATGTTTATTACTGATAAAGAAAACTTAAGTCTTAAATGCTGGTTGGTTCAAGTTTCCAAAATAAGTCTGGGGTAAAAATGTGAAATTCTTAGAATGAACAAGAGAATAAGTTTTAGTCCAAAGGAATATTGGTCTTAGATCTACTTAAAACACTGTCTGCACATTATGATCCATTCACTTTACAGGTTCTTTCTAGTGGAATATTTACTAATCCATTGTATACATGTACATAAACTACCATATATGTTGAATAACATATATATGTTATTAAAAAAAACACCTCTAAATTTGACCTTAAGTGTATTTAGTGTAATTTTTAGGCTAAATATGAGATCAGACTGAGAACCTGATGGAGTAATCTACAGAGGAACTTTCTAGTACAAGAGCAGATTTATAGACAGTAGATCTGGAACTAATCTGAATGAACTAATCTGACCAAGATCAGTTTAACTGGGTCTATGGCAGATTATTCTTATCTTGAATTAAGAAAAAATTAAACTAAAAAACTGGAATTACACAAAAAAAAAGAATAAAACTTGAATTGAACAAAAAAATAAATATATAAATAAATATTGAATTACAGTAACACTCTGATGCTTGAATTACAGTATGAGAACCTTAGTAAAAAAATACCAAGTGTTCTTTAGACATGAAAATAGCAATGTGATTAAAATCTTTTTAATGAACCTATTTTTTATGCAGTTACAATAATATCTACTCAGCTGGACAACATATGTTTAAGCTTTGAACCAAAGAGTTTGCGGTTTCTGTTTAAGAAGACTGTTAATTCCAGTCTAATAACAATAAGCAATTGATTTACACATAAACATGTTAGTGCAGATCAAGTATTAAGAACAGACCAGTTGCAGTAATGATATGAACTGACTGATATGGAACTAAAACAACAAAACCCATGAATATACAAGAGAACAACTGTAGAAGAACTGTCCACTGGAGGTTAAAAAGGTTAAAAACATGATAAAAACCAGCACTTTTGTCATTTGTTTTCTGATTTATCTTATTATAGTATGTAAGATTTAACACATTTAATGTCTTTCTAAAAACTTATAGAACAGTGTTATTCATCTTTATACAGGACATCAACAAATATGTTCTCATTAGTTTAATGGAATATCATAACAAAGATGGAAAAATTCAACAATATTTCTGCAATATTGGGAGAGAGAGAGAGAGAGAGAGAGAGAGCTTGGTTATATAAATAATAATAATAATAATAATAATAATAATAATAATAATAATAATACTAATAATAATAATAATAATAATAATAATAATAATAATAATAATAATAATAATAATAATAATAATAATAATAATAATAATAATAATAATAATGAAGCAGATCTTTTGTAAAAAAAAACCCAAATTGTACACCAGTGTAATATGTTACATTTAAGAACAAAATCTTTAGTACAAGTGGGTCTTTCTTTTTTTCTTTTTGCCAGCTGATATCCAGACTGGGATAATATGGCTTTTCCTAACACCTATGGACTGATCTTCGCCTGTACCTGTGGTGTGATCCTGGGTATCGGACTGTGCGGTAACCTCCTGGTCTTCTCTCTGTTTGCCAAACACAACACCCTCCGTAAAAACCGTCTGGACATCCTCCTTCTGAGCATGACTCTCGCAGACTTCCTTACCCTTCTGCTCATCCCTTTCACCCTCCACTCTGCTGTCAGTTACTCCTGGCCTCTGGGTGACGTCTCCTGTAAGGTCTACCAGTTCCTCCTGGCCTTCAGCCTGGCCGCCAGCACCTACTCGCTGTGCGCCGTTTCCATGACACGTGCCATGATCATCACTAATCCGTACCAGCCTCCCACCATGGACCTGGTCATCTTCATGTTTGTCCTAGTTTGGGCCTTGAGCTTTTTCATCAGTCTACCACTACGTATGTTTGCCACTAAAGAGAGCCTGAGTCCAAGTTTGGCAAACTTCACCTTTTGCCTTCCGACTATTCATGAGCATCACTACCAAGTGGTGCTCAGCCAGTTTGTACTTTACTACTTTGTTCCAATGCTGGTCATCGCCTTCAACTATGTCCGCCTGGCTGTTTTTCTCCACAAGAGCCCTGTAATGTCGGTGTCCAGTGCCAGGAACACCCGCCGTGCCTCTCTTATGGTGTTCTTGGCGGCGGCCACCTTCTCAGTGTGTTGGCTGCCGGGCTACGTGCTGGAGCTGTGCGTGTACCTGGGACTGTATCGCCACGGACAGGCCTGGGAGATGTTCTACTTTATCTGCACTATGCTCCAGTACTTACACCCATGCATCAACCCAGTGCTGTATGTGTTCCTGTCCAAGCGCTACCGCCACAGGAGGGCAGCCTGGCTCTTTAACTGTAACAGGAACAGGGTGCAACCGCAGGTCATCAGTGTCACCGACAGCCTCTAGATCAGGGGTCTCAAACATGCAGCAGGTCAAATGTGGCCCTGTTGAGCCGCATTTTGTAATCAACATCCATAATATAATACTTTTTTCATTTGATTTTGTAATAAATTTTGTCACATTATTACTTGAGAAGATTATTACAAACAACTTTTTTATTCTCTAGAAAATGTAATAACATGGTGCATTATGTAATAACAATTTGTTTGTTTGTTAATTGTATTTTATTTGACTTTAAAGTATTTGTAAAAGCTTGGCCTATTATTAGTATCAGTGTATTAGCCTAGTAGCAGTACTTAGTAATTACTATCAGTACACTATTCAAAGGTTGCATTAACAGAGAATATTCTTTAAATTCCAGTTTTTTTTTAGTTTTTTTTTTATTGGATACCAAAACCTCATCAAGAATAGTTATTAACAACAATAAATGGAACCAACACATGCAGGTTTGTGGACAATTTAAAATGATAATGAACCAATGAATATAAGTTCTACCTTAAACAACGTAAGTGTCTTGTGTTTGTTTACAGAGCTGCTGTGGATAAATGATCTATTTATCCAATAAGATTCATTTTAAACAAATATGAAATTGCCTCAAAAGACTAAACAAACAACAACATTTCTATTTACAAAATATATCCGTAATTTCAAATTGTCCTAATGTCTAATATGTCTAATTACCAGCCAAACTATAAACCACTTGGAATGAAATACCACATCACCAAAGCACCTGCTGCTGCAAAATGTAAAAACGTATTACATAATCTGCAAAATTTATTACAAAATATGACTTTATTACAAAATGCGGTTCAACAGGCACCACCAGAGAGAGAGAGAAAGAGAGAGAGAAAGAGAGAGAGAGAGGACCTTTTTTTCCCTCTCTCTTTCATCCGCTCCTTTCTCTTTGCATCACAACAATATAACTAATTCCAACTTCATTTACATATGCTGCTTCGCTCATAGAATTAAATGAATAGCACTGGTAATGATAATGAATTAATACTGATAACAATAACAATAATCAAAACAACAACAATAATACATAAAACAAAACCATAAGTAATTAATCAAATAAATAATAATTCAAAGGAAATATATATTTTATTAATTACTTTTTAGGATAGTTTATTATTTTCCCACCTTTATCTTCCCCTTTAATAGGTTTGATCCACTGTTTTTCATACATTTAATTTTTAACTATCTTATTCCACATTCTATTTTACAATATAATTTAAAATCATTCTTGAACCTTTTGATATTAATATACATAATAATCTTAAAAAACAAACCAAAAAAGATAATTTTCTTCAAATTTTTTCTCTGTCTATAAATTATCACAAGTTCAAATGTTTGTCTTTGGTTTAGTGGAAAAACTAACATTACATTATGAAAATATTTGCATGTAAAAACTACCCTGTAGCAGTAACGTGAATAATAATGTGAACGACCTGAAATGTCTAAAGAAAATTAAGCAGGATTTGAACCATTTTCTGCTTCTGTTACTAAGTGTTTAATGTCTTTGTAGAACTGATCCATAATAAAACACATGGACAAATGATGAGTTCAGGCAGAATATTGTTAAAATTGCCCTTATTTTTCTTATGAAATGGCACTTTTTTCAGGTTATTCACATATTTAGAATTTGGATACTTTATAAAACTAAGTGAGAGTTAACTTTACACTAATAAGAGATAATACTTTACACTATTGAGAAGTAAAATTCACATTCCGAACAGTTACATGTTAAGAAATAACTTTTCCAGTGTTAAACTAAATATTCAGAAATTAATTACTCCAAAGAGTTTATTTTTAACTATTTGAAAAGTAACAGTTGATTTATTATTAATATTTATTATTATTACCACAGTTTTTCAAGGTGTAATGTCTCACTCAGTTTGTTGGTGGGCGGAGCTTTTCAGAGTCATTATCTTTTAACATTAAAATGTATCTTACTCTTATTGGCCTTGAATTAACTCTGAAATAATTGGTTTACTTTAACACTGAATAAATGACAGACAGTGTGAAACCTCTGTTAACACCAATTATTTTCACCAACACTTGCAGTTATCTGGTTAAATATTATTCTGTCTGTTGTTAGAATAATTATGAAATAATGCTTTGACACTGTATTTTTTAAACTGGGAAATTTACTGTGTAGCTTTCTTTATTATGTTATTCTGAATTGTAAACCCTTATATTTATTGTGTCTTTTCCCACCCATAATATAGGCTACTGACAATACACAAGTAATGATTATTTTACTTTTGCTTTGAAAGTTATATATATATATATATATATATATATATATATATATATATATATATATATATATATATATATATATATATATATATGTGTGTATGTATGTATGTATATAGTGATATGAATGCATACGTTGCTGTGGGCTTCCAGTACCATTATTACGGAACCATTACATCCATGTTCTCATGAAAACAAATTTGACCAAAACAAAAAAGTTTTTGTCAAATGAAACACTATTTGTATGTCTATAATTATATTTCTTAATGTAAAAATAAAATTTGGCTGCTGTACAGGCCCACTTTTTTTGCTTTAACCTTTTACTGTGCATTCATAACACCTTATATGTTTTCTTCTGTAATTACATTTTAAAGGTTTGTGATTGTTTCTGCCTTTGTCCATGTGTTTGTGTAAGTGAACAGTCATTTTGTTTCCAGACAACATGTCGAGGTCATGTCTTATTTTACTCAAGGGGCATGACACTATCTTTGATATAAGATAGCAGGTCTATCTGATGTTGTGCTTAAATAAAGATATGAGGTGCTGAGCATAAATGTATTTCAGAGCACATATGAGAATCTATATTTCATTATAAATTTTTTTTTGGCAGTTTTTATCTATCCAGGTTAACTATTTGCAGACCCCACAAACACATAGCTCTACTGCAATAAATGTTCTTCTCAAAACAACAGGGGGGGGGGGGGGGGGTTGGCTGTATTTACTATCAGGTTGGCTATTCTTTCAAGCAGCAACAAATCACTCAGTGACTCTTGCTACCTTGCCAAAAGATGGGTATTAAAAGTGAGCTGTATGATCTCCTAGTATTACAAGACATACACTCAGTAGAAATTAAAAACCAGAATCAACAGCCAGAATCATTTTATTAAGTCATCAGTCCTCAACGTCTTGTAGCCACTCATCATGATGTGCAATGATGTGATTCTAATATCTGTGGTTAATATGGAGCAGTTTGCAGGTGAAGTTTGTAAATTTGATGCATCTGCTTAAGACTCAACACTGCATTTTTGTCTTCTGTAGGCGACAACAGTTTCACCGCTTTAATGCTACAAATGAACAGTCCATTAAAAACAAAAATACTAAGTGGTGCCCGCCACAACAGACCCCACCCACCTTGCACACATTCACCTGATTTGCCTTATCTCTTATTGATGCAAAAACACATTTTTGGTGATTGTGACCTTTGACCTACATGCACCAAAATTTAATGGAACCTATTCTGGACTACTTCCTACCTTTATTGAAAATTTTATGGAAATTAGTTCAGGAGTTTTTCATAAACATGCTTACAAACAGATAGACAGACAAACAACAAACCGACTCAAACACACTACCCCTGTCCCTTTTTGAAGACGGGGTAAAAAAAGATCTAATCTCATGCACTGTGTATTTCATTAATTGTTGGTTCAAACCAACTTGTAAAACCCTATGAGATAACTTTGTTCTCTACAAATAAAACTGCATTAAATTGAAAAAAGGTATACATTAAAGGTGTCATTCTATGGTTATTTCATTAATATTACTGTGTTCTCAATTGTTAATAAATACATTGTGTGTCTGTTCTATTTAAATAAACGTCTGGATTACTTTGTTCCGAGCTGGAATATTACTTGAGGTCAAACAACATGACGCGGTGATGAGGCATCTCTGATTGGCTCAGAATGCATGAAGGAACACTCCCCCCTCCACTCTTGTTCCTTGTTGTTTGTATGTGTTTACCTTTACCAGAGTAGCATTCAGCTAGGTTGCTTGCTTGTTCTGAAAATGTGCAGGGGAAAAAAACGAGGCTTTATTTCCACAGAGAGCACATGAACCACTTTGATCCTCCATTTTTTTCTAGTTTGTGCAGTAGCTACTGTGGCACCATCTTCTCTTGTAGATGCTAATGCTAATGCTATTTTAGATTCGCTGCAATAGGGGACGGGTTTAACCCCACGTGGGTGACGGTAAAGTCCATCTGACATCAGATGAACCGGCTTTTTCTGGGGGTCTCGTTCCTCTTGTTGTTTTCTGTGAATGCAGCCAGTGGAGGTGACAAAGGCAGCATGTGTTGGTAACTCAGGGTGACCCATCAGATCCCAAAAGGAGCATGGAAAAGTGGTTTTCAGCAGAATGACACCTTTAATAAATGGTAATAATATCATGCTGTTTCCAATCAAAGCAAATACTTCATGTAAAAAAAAGCTTTACTTTCCTGGGTTTCATGAGCATATAAATAGTTGACTATCCTGCCAATAAGTAACAAAGTACGTACAGGCACAGAACTGGCCTTCAGTAACAGCAGTAATTGTAAAGCAGGGACCTTTAACTGTAGTGTTTGTGATTCAGTACAGATGTATTCTTTCACAATGTTTGAACAATGTTTATGCTCTTGTTAGGTGCATTTTTTTAAAAACAGTCTTTAAAGCTACTTTACTTCAGTCCATTTTGAGACTAATGTACAGTGTCTTATTTAAGCACCTTGTTGAGCCACATTTTGTAATAAATTTTGCAGCATTATGTAATGATTAATTACATTTTGCAGCAGCAGGTTCTTTGGTGGTGTGGCATTAAAACTCAAGGCGCTGTTTGGGAAACTTTCCAAGTGGTTTATGTCTTGGCTGGTAATTAGACATATTAAACATTAGGACAATTTAAAATGACGGAAATATTTTGGAAATAGAATTTTTTTTGGTTTATTGTTTAAAATGAATGTTAGTGGATAAATTATCTGATCACGGCAGCTCTATAAACAAGCAGAAGACACTTACGTTGTTTAACCTCTTAAGCCGCCTTCAAAGCATGCCCAAATTAAAGTAAAATACAATTAACAAACAAATAAACTATGCTTTTGAATTGTTATTATGTAATGCACCATGTTATTACATTTCCTAGAGAATAAAAAAGTTCCAAGTGTAATAACTGATTACATAATATGGCAAAATTTATTACAAAATGCATCTTTATTGCAAAATGAAATGAAAAAGTTATTACATTTTCAACCTTTATTACAAAATGCACCGCTATTACAAATTGTAGCTCGACACACCTTCCCAAAAAGCAACTAAACAACAGAAAAGGTACTCTAGGTAACCACTCATAGTGTTTTTCAAACTACACTGCAGGTCTCCAATATCATTTTGGAGTATGGATAAAAACATCAGCTGATTGTTTGGTTAGTTTGTATTACTTATATATTACAAACATATTACATATTACTACTATATTAGAAGTTATTTTTACCCGAAGCAAAAGGATCAGGGAAAATGTGAATATTTGAACCATCATATTAAAATGACAAAATCAAAAGAAAATGCTACTGGGCTGGATGTAGGGGGGGGCAGGGGTGGGCAGGGGTGGGCAGGGGTGGGCAGGGGTGGGCAGGGCAGGGCCCACCCAACCAAGATATGATGAATGTATATGTGTACATTCTGTCGAAATAACATAAAAAAATAAACTGTATGACTATATGTGAATTTACCATGACGTCACAACCATAAACAACTTACTTCCAGGAGGTAAAAAGCTTAAATATGTCGGCTCATCGATCATCACAACACAAGCAACAATTTTTCAACAGGTAAATTGGTTTAAAACATGTTATTGAAATGCAGACGTAGTGTATATGATAGTTAGACACTGGTTAACTGGTTTGTACAGAATTTCTAATATTTCAAGATGTAGTCAAGGCTACACTGTTGTTTAATAGAAAATATTACCAACACTCATGTAAAACACTGTCTCTGCTATTACTGTTTGAATTACATGAATTAGATTAAATGGTCTGTGTTGTTAATTATATTTAAAGGCTATGATTGTTTTGTTTCTCAGCTTTGATGAAATGCACATTTTGAAAGAAAATGTGTTTTCTGTTGTCATCTTCTAGCTGTGTGAACGCTAGAATCAGAACTAGATCTGATTCTTTTTTTTTTCTTACATCACGTGTGATAAAATCTCATCTCGTCTCATCATATGAACCCACTTTATCCTCACTAGGGTCGCGGGGAGTCACTGGGGGTCTAATCCAGCTACAGTGAAGGCGGGGTACACCCTGTATGAGTCTCCAGTTCATCTCAGGACTGAACATATATAGACAAACAATCACTCTCACATTAACCTGGAGAAAACCCACACAGACAAGAGGAAAACATGCAAACTCCACACAGAAAGGTCTGGTGTGGGAATCAAACTAGGGACCTTCTGGCTGTGAGGCACAAATGCAAAGATAGATGTTTGGTTCCCAATCTGTCCTGGTTGAAGTGGACACTCCTCCGTCAGGCAGAATTGCTCCTTTATCTGCACCTTTGACATCCACTAACTTTACTCTCTTCACCCATAGGTTCCACTGAACAATTTTCTTTTTTCCTGAAGGAAAATCCCACACCGTTTGTTTTATATTTGGTCGTACAACCCCAAACACAACACATTTTCCTACTTTTAAATAGAGGTCTTAAATTCAATCCGAAAGTTGAAATGGTCGGAAATCTTTTGAATCTGTGCTGAACTCTGTTCTGTCAGGGGCAGAAATGCTTCGTGCCTTTTTCAAAGATTCTGTTTGAACATCCACTGCCACAAACTTGTCTTGGTAGTGACTCTGACGGGGGGTACGATGGCTAGCAAAAGGTGCACATTGTTCAGATTAGAACACACACACACACACAAAGTTTAATTTCTGTTGTTAATTGCTGTAGAGCAGGGGTGTCAAACTGCAGTCCTCAAGGGCCAGTGTCTGCATGTTTTAGATGTCCCCCTCTTCCATTACACCTGGAGCCCATTGCATCATTATCAGTCTTCTGCAGAATTGATGAGGAGCTGATTATTAACTCTTTAAGTGTCAGCGCTGATGCATTCTGAATGGATGATTGAGTTTAAATATTGAGAAAAATTGTACCATTTTGCTTTTAGTTTTGTGGATGGAAAAGGTGTCAAAAAAGAGGGCGGGGGGGGGGTCATGTATATGCATAAGTATGTATGTATGTGTATATACATTTATGTATGTTTCCTCTACCTGTATGATAGCATGAATTGTGGAGCTTAAGATGTATGGTAGGTGGGCATTAATAAGCTTTGCTTCTGCCTGAGCGTTTTTCGGTCAAATTCTGTATTGTTCTCTCTTTTTGCTGCTTTGAAGTGAATATATGACTGAAATAAACTAAACTAAACTAAAAACTAACTAAAAAAGCATTTTTTTATTTAAAAAAAAAATTAAAGGCAAAATTAAAACTGCTGGGACCAAATTTGAATAATAGTTTATTTTTTATTTTTTTCAAAATGTTCTACATTGTTTTTTCATTTTGTAAATATGTATTTGTTTGTTGTTCATTTTGTTTTTACATTTTGTCATTTTTTGTCATCATTTTGTCATTTTTCTTTGATTTTCTGCCATTTGTGTCATACTTTGCTCATGTTACCAATTATTTTGTTAGCTTATTATTAATTGTTCTTTGTGTTGATACTCATTTTATTTTATTTTATTTCATACTTTTTTACTGATTGCTAAAATCTCAGGAGTTAAAGGGTTAAACTGAATCCCACAGAAGAGGGAAATCTCTAAAACATGCAGGACACCGGCCCTCGAGGACTGGAGTTTACACCTGTGCTGTAGTTTACTACACATACACACTGACAGTTACAGTCACAGTCATTCACTCGCTCAGTGCATCTGACTGAAGACATAAATGTAAAATTACTTTAGGTCTGTAACCAAAGCCTTGTGCTGCTTCTACCTCTGCCTCTGGTGAACAATATGTAGCACATCTAGCAAGAATACAGAAGCTAGCGTACGCACCGCCGAGTTGGTGGAGATGTGAGACAGATAAACATGATACAGATGTAACTGATAGACAAGCTAATGTCATAGACAGATAAACATACAAATGTTAAGTTGATATATAGATAAATTAAAGATATGATCATTAGTAAATAGATATGTGATAACAGCAAGATAACTCAAAAAGTTATTGACGGAGCTTGATGACAATTTCGTGACGTGTTGGGGGTGTCACAAGGGACAAATGATTAGATTTTGGTGATGATCCGGAAGAGATCCTGGATTCTGGATCACTTTGAAATTTTACATTGCGGTAAATGGAGAAGAGATTAGAGATTGGACAAACTTCTTCTTCTATCCTGTCAACCTGAAGAATGCTAATGTGAAAGGGCGTGCAGCACCACCTAGTGACTGCGAGTGGAATTTCTCTGGTGCATCTAAACTTGGATTTCTGTGAAACATCAGTTAAGTCCTTAATCAGATGAAGTAAATCTAGTAAATCCATACATTATGTTCCTTATATTTCTTTCATTAGTTTATTCACAGTGCAAAAAGAGCCATCAGTAATATTAGTGATTTTCAGGAAGCATGCAGACTGGAGGCGGGACTTAAAAGGCTGGCTGACCTCTGGCAGCCGTTGTCGTAATAGGAGACCACACTATCCCCCACCCCTCCCTTCCCTGTCAGATCACCCCCTGACTTTTGGCCTTCTCTTTAGTGTACAGCAAAGGCAGCTGGCCTAACTTGTACAGACTGGTCATCTGTAATCATCAGCATGCTGGATATGGTGAAGCAATAAAGAACACGTGTGCAGGAACAGCCAGTCTTCTAGGAACCACATTCATATTTAACCCTTAGATGCATATGTGGGGTCAAAACTGCCCCCAGTGGTAGTTTTGTTGCAAAATCTGGAATGAGCTTTTTACCCCCATCAACATTTGACTTTCATCAACATTTTGAGCAAATAAAAACTTTGATTATCCAACTCTGTAGTAAAGTGTAAAGTGTAGTTTAACCATATTTCACAGTGTTTTTTTGTTTTGGTTCATCAAGGATACAGTAATATTTGCTGTGATTCTAAGTAGATAGTTTAAGAACTGCACTCTTCATCAGCAAAAAGTGGGGAAATATGTTCAGTTGAATTTAAGTTAATAAATTCATTCATTCACTCTGTATTTGTGTGTGTAATGGAGTTGATTCCACTAGATCAGGGGTGTCAAACTGGGGTCCTTGAGGGCTGGTGTCCTGCATGTTTTAGATGTTTCTCTCTTCCATTACACCTGGAGGCCATTGCATCATTTTCAGTCTGATGAGGAGCTGATTATTAACTCTTTAAATGTCAGTGCTGATGCGTTCTGAATGGATGATTTAGTTTAAATATTCAGAAAAATTCAAACATTTTCCTTTTAGTTTTATGCATGGACAAGGTGCCAAAAAGCAAGAGGGTTTTTTATTATTATTATTAAAAAAATTTAAAGGCAAAATTAAAATTGCTGGGACCAAATTTCAATAGTAGTTTTCTTTCCGCATTATTTGTCATTTTGTAAATATTTATTTGTTTTTGTTGCTCAGTTTGTTTATTTTTCCACATTTTGTTTTGTTTTTTAATGTAGTATTTTTCTTTGATTTTTCTGCCATTTGTGTCTAACTTTGCTCATGTTACCAATTATTTTGTTAGTTCTCAGGAGTTAAAGGGTTAAACTGAATCACATGGAAGAGGGAAATATCTAAAACATGCAGGACACCGGTCCTCGAGGACTGGAGTTTGACACCTGTGTACTAGATACTGTATGGCCAATCAGATTTGTCATTGCATGCAGCAAACTGTATCAGAAGCACCCATTGGTCGTTGGTAGGTTACGAATACACTTGTCAGAAGGAGGAGATTAAGACCTTGCTGTGCCAAGCGAGCGACCAATGTGTGCTGCTTCTCCACTGTTTTGCAGACAATAAAATATAATGGAATGTAAAGAGTGTTTGCCTTCATCGACTAATTTTCAACACAACGCAACATGTCACTATAAACAGGGCAGAGTGAGACCTCTTTAGATAGACGCTCTTTGGTGATACTGCTAGTGAACCTGCTAACAGATTAGCCTGCTAGCCTTCTCTAGTTAAGGCAATAATGACTCCAGCCTCTTCTGTTATTAATACCACCTCATGTGTAAAACATGTTTTACACATGCTCACACACAACAGTCTTATGTGTCTAAACACTTTTAGGCTCGAAGTTTTTCATCAGTGTACATAGAAGGTTTGTTAATTAAGTACATATATGTCAGACCCACGGTTCTCAAACTGGGGTCCGCGGACCCCTAGGGGGACGTGGCGCATGTCCAGGGGGTACGCGAAGTTATTCACGGTTTTGTTTTTTTTTTGTTTTTTTGCTGTTTTATTTTGAAATGCGGAAGTTTAATTTTGTAGCGAGCGGGCGGAAGTAGCAGCGCTGTTTGACGCTAGCTTGACTAAATTGAGACGGAGCGAGTCACAGGCTATTTTTAGCCACCCTGCAGCGAACATGGATCGATTTTTCAGGCCGCAAAGTTCCTCAAGAAGTGGTAAAAGAAATGACAATGAAAATGACAAAAAAACAAACGTCCTAACCCTAAAAAGAGAAAGTACATTGATAGTTATATTGAGTTTGGCTTCATTGAGAACAACGATGGGAGACCAAAATTCCACCAAATGTCTGTCTGTCTGTATGTCTGTCTGTATGTCTGTCTCTCTCTCTCTCACACACACACACACGGTTTTGTGTGTCTTTTGTTCTGTTTATTATTTTAAAATTATTGAAGTGCTCATTTATATTATAATACCTGAAAATTTCGCACTATTAAAAAAGGTTATCATTGTTTCATAATAATCATTGTTGAAGTGTTTTTTTTTTTTTTTTTTTAAATCATTTTCAGTATCGCGAGGATGAGGGGGGACATGGAAAAATTTCACCCCTCCAAGGGGGACCTGGGCCAAAAAAGTTTGAGAACCCCTGTGTCAGACTATTGTATACTAGGAAACGTACCGACATCCTCTGTCCACTCTTTTATCAAGTAAGGATCCGGTAGGTGATGCTCACTTTTAAGTGCTAATTTATTTATGTAGCATTCTACATCTGGAAAAGACAGATGTAGCATAGTCTGACAGTTTAATATTGAACTCCGGACAGTCCTGGCTGCGCGTGCATCCAAGCATCAATCGGTTAGTTCACAAACATGTCAGTTACGGCGTGCGTGAGGTAAGGTGCGTTCATGAACCGTGGGAATTTTAAAAAGCCAGGGTACTACTTTGTAGCAAAAGTGAAGCATGCGAGATTAACTTTACGAACTCAACACACTCAACAATCAAGGGCACATAAACAGTTACAGTTGTTTTATTTTTCCCATGCAATAAGGAAATAAGCATTTATAAATATAATATATATTTTTTAAAGAAATCAGATAGTTGTGGCTTAAGTCCATGTGGGCCCCTGATCCATGTGGGCCTGGGGCGACCACGAGTGCTGCTGGTGTATGAGTGTGTGTGAATGGGTGAATGTGAGGCTAATGTAAAGCGCTTTGAGCACCATGAAGGTGGAAAAGAACTATATAAATGCAGACCATTTTTTATTCTTTTCATTCTGTTCTACACTGTAGTGGATAAAATATTGGATCAACACTCTCAGTTTTCATCAAACTTGGCGTCATCAGCCCATCTTTGCTTTAGATCTTTCCTAGATATTGGTTTTGTACCAAACAATGATTAGAATCACCTGTCCACGTCACCTGCTTCAAATTATGTAATTAAATTCCAAATGTTTTTGGCATGAATTTGAAGAATCAATGGATTAATTGACTAGACAAATCATGAAACATTCACACTATTGACAATTATATTTAAGTCAGAGTACATTTTAGTATGTGTATTTTCTTTTTAATTAAAAATAAATAAATAAATAAATACATACATACTGTCTCTGATTTTGGATTCAAAATTAATCTAGACGAAACTACAAAGTTTGGGCTATGAAAAGAGACGATTTTTTATGTATTAATTTTTATTTTATTATTTCTTTGTGTACTGTAGTTGAACAGTCTCTCATCAGCTCAGCCTCTGTTTCAGTCATGTTGATGTTTCAGGTCAAACTGTCACCACTTATGACTTGACCTTCTGTCGTCCATGTGCAAAAGAGCAACATGTTTAGCAACATCAGGGAGTAAGAAAAATATGGATGACATATAATAAATAATTACCCAGACTATATTTTAGATATGTCAAAAACTGATCATTTCTGTTTGTGCTATAAAATTATATGACAATTTCAATCTGTCCTTTTATGAACTACTGTGAATTTGTATTTTTTTAATTTATTTTTTTGCTTTTTTTTACCAAATTTGGAGACATATTGTGGAGCAACCAAGGTAGATAGAGCTAATATGAGCATATATTCTTATTCTTGGGCAAAGGTTCGCCAGGGAGACCAAAAATCTAATACGTAGGTCAAAGGATAAAGGAGCAGTGGAAGGTCAAAGTTGGACCAAACATAACTTTGTCAAAATAATACAACAAAATATACCCCAAATTTTGATAGGCCTTTACTTCAAAACTATTAGGGATATCAGTCTAACACTTGGTATTATTACATAAAGCCACAAGGGGAACCTATATGAAGTTTTGAGAGGGTGACCCAAGAAATGTCTGTTTGCTTTGACATGTAATGATCTTATTACAGCTTCTATAGGCAAAAGGCAGGGTACATCCTGGACAGTTCATCACAGGGCTTTAATAAAGTGCTGGTGGTAGTATGTTTATTTATAGAGGGACCATGTACAATAAAAAACATAAATGCTACATTTGATTATATTGTACCAGAGTTAGCTCAGAGCTAGTTTACATCTGCAGTCCCTTGTAAGATCACAAAACAAACATTTGTGGAAAAGAGAGAAAGAAGAAAAAGAAAAAAATGATATAAATAAGTAAATACGTTAAAAAAAAAAAATCTGAGAAATAGCAATAAGACAATGACACAAGAACCAGTACAGTTAAGCCACTCATACACATCTACATTCACACTCACATACACAGACACAGTCGTACAGCCATGTTTAAAATCAATGATTGCAGAGTTGAGTGTGTTTCAGTCGATTTTTGAGTTGGTTCTTGAAGCTTCCTCTGGAATAACAGTTCCTAATATGCTCAGGGAGAGCGGTACCTTTACTTACAAAATGAATTTGTTCCAGAAGTGTTTTCATACTGTGACTTTTTCTTAAATAGTTGCATTGCATGTAAAAGGCCTTATTCATTCCAAAGCCCCCAATACTACCCCTCAAACCCTTAAAAAATGATAAAAAAAATTTACCAATTTTGTATGAAATATGTGTTAAAAGAAAATGTAGATTTAGATTTTAGATGTAATTTATTGGTCTCAGTGAGTAAATATGACTTCACTGACTGAACATTAAACATTAAACTATTAAAATGAACAAAACATATAAATAATTTACATATCATTGTGGTTGTTTTAATTGTCACTTTCAACTTCAACAATGTTTGTTGACGGAGGTTTGGTGAAATATCAATCCAAAGACGACTGCCGTGGACCACGTTTCATAATCCTCCTACATTGCACAAGGCTTATGTTGTCAAAGTGGGCCACAGCACGACCCGTGAACATTTTTTTGGGATGTTTTTTTTCCACAAATTTGGAAAGTTCATTAAATTTCACCAGCATGTCTTTTATTGGTACTGATGGAATGATGACTGGTTCCTCCTCCTCTACATTCTGTCCAATTTAATTCCTCAGCTCCTTCATCTCCTTCATTGAGAAGCTTGTTAATTTCCTTTGTGATTTATGCTTATTCAGTTCTTCATAACAACCAAAATGTATAAAAAAAAAAAAATCTTGAATGATTGAAATATCACTAGATTAAATAATTAGTTATTAGTTGTATGCATCCATTTCCTGGTAACTTTGCTCAAGGGTTAGGGTTAGTTGTTCAACATATAAAAACTTCTGATGAATATATGTAAATATTTACAGAAATAGCAAATAATTTATGGCAATTCTGTGTATAAAAGTTCAGATATTTAGTGACATTTAATGATGATGTTACCTAGCTATACACCCTTGTCTCTCTCTCTCTCTCTCTCTCTCTCTCTCTCTCTCTCTCTCTCTCTCTCTCTCTCTCTCTCTCTCTCTCTCTCTCTCTCTCTCTCTCTCTCTCTCTCTCTGGTGGCCATAAAAATGCAAAACTTTCTCATTAAGAATTTATGTTTCGTCTGCTCTGGGCTTTTTAGTTAAGAGCATTTTAACTCTGGTTGGCACTCAAACATAATAGATGACAGAAATGTAGCTTAACACTGAATACCACCCACTATAAAACGAGATAAAGAAGAAGAATGGTGACCCAGATATAATCTACTCAGCCTAACACAACTAAAATTGGTCTAATTCCTGTTTAATTGTACATTAATGAAAGAATAATTCTGATTATTGTATTTCCACAGTTACACTGTAAAATGCAATAAGTTGACTTTACTTTGAAAAACGGGTTGCCTTAAAATGTCTTAAGTAACCTACCTTACAACTTGTGTTGTTGTAGTGTATAAAATTCAAAACTAGTACACACTTAAAAGTTGTAAGCTAATTTACTTAGACATTTTAAGGCAATTGGTTTCCTAAGTTTTTCAAAATAAAGTCAACTTATTACATTTTAAAGTGTAAATTCTCTTCTCATTATTCAACAGACCAGCCTGCAGTACTATTTATTATGTAATATGTAATTTTTCTGTAAAAATTTGTGCAAAATAAACTTTTTCTTTTCTTTTCTTTTCTTTTCTTTTCTTTTCTTTTCTTTTCTTTTCTTTTCTTTTCTTTTCTTTTCTTTTCTTTTCTTTTCTTTTCTTTTCTTTTCTTTCCCTCCATTAAAGACTATCAACATTACAAATGTACAAAGATAAAAAAAAATATATATATATATATATATATTCAAAGGTCAATGTACATTCTGTGTAAGCTAACCAAATTTTACAAATTCTTCTGAGACCACATTCATGAGCCACTCTGTGAGTTAAACCTTGCACATAGCTGACAGAAAATAGTTGTGGCTACACACTGTAAGATCAGAGGGCCCTTGCCATGAGCTAATCATTCCATGTGCCATATAGGCAAGTGTTGAAGGAGTGTTGCCTGTTTATTTATAGGAGTCTCTAAGGTTCCACAGCAGAGGGCTGGTCTTTCAGCTGGATTCAATTACAGCTCTGGTGGAAGCTGAAAATACAGCATCTATACAGACATAAACATACAAACAAGAGTATATATGTCTAATTTAGATCTCTTGGTTAGGGTCAGTATTTACTCAGGTGTATTCACAAAACACAACATTCATAATAAGCAGATATGATATTAGGCTCATTGTACTAAATTTAGAGTGAGTAAATATACGGTTACTATTTGTCAGTCTTTTATTTGGGCAAAAATTTTGGAAATTATATATATATATATTGAAGAGGTGTTTATTGATATGGAAAGTGCTTCTGTTTCAGTGGTATTTATTTAAGTCAGTATTGCATTAAACCTTTGTAGCTCAGATAAAATTAGGTGTGAATGATATATTCTTTAGAGGAAGACTAGATATTAAGCACCTGCAAAGGGTTGTTGTGTCAACCAGAGGTCCCCCTAAGAGTCCCTGAAATATCCAACAAGAAAGCTTTTTAATAAAATGTGTTACTATGAAAATATTGAATTGTGTTAACATATGAATTTGAGTTTGTTTATAATAGGGACAGAACATAATAATGAACATATACATGTAAATGGCTGATTCTCATGAAACAAAAAAAAAACAATCAATTGCCCTGAGGCTTTAGTGGTTAAATATGAAATAAATCCTATATATAGCATCATTTTACTGTAGAAGAAAATGTGTTTTTTTCTTTCACACTAGGTCATTTTAAAATATTCCATTTTTATTTTCCACTTTTTATACATTTTCTGAGCAAATTCTCATCATGTGGCCCAACCAATTAGGGGAACACATAAATAAATAAATAAATAAATACATGTACATTGTTTTATGTCAAAATGTAATTAAGTGTTGTTTTTTGGTTATTTTAATAATGAATATTCATTATATTTCAAGAAAAGATCATGTCATTACTTTCATTCCTGCAATATATTTCAGAACTGCATTGAAACTACCCACAATGCATCTGTATCAGTGATGCGTGGGCTGACTCAAAGTGAGCGGGTGCCCATGGGCACCCGCAGTTGTGGATCATTGAAAAATATTTTTAATGATATTCAGGTTGTGGTTGGTCGGGACATTTGTCAGTTGAGATAAACATTAAATACGCTTCATTAACTGAATTTCCGTGAAGGTGACGTACAACATCGGAAGTATCCTACGGCATGGAGGGAGAAAGACAGAAAGTCAAATTGGTAGAGTGGAAGCTCCAGAAACATACAAACCAAAAAAAGTAATGTTTGGGACACATTCACTGAGGTTTTTAAAGATGATGAGCGGCTTCCAGTGTTTTCGTTTCCGTGGAAACTGGGTTCAAATGTCTCTTTGGGTGTTACAGGTTGTCGACCCCTGCTTCAGATGCTGCACGTTGAAAACTTTTGAATGATGAAGCAGGACAAACATATTTTCTCAACATATTCACGCACAACCAATGACATTGGATTTCAACATTGAAATAAATGCAGGTATGTGAGGAAGGTCATGTGACTTTCATAAAGACCACTGGCTACTTTCGAAAAATGTGGAGCGAGAAGTGGGTCGGGTCTGTCCTTTCCAAATATATTTCTTACAGTCTGAGTTGCGGGCAGGCTAATTAAAAAATGTGGTCGGTTGCGGGTCATTTTTACATAGACCTCAGTGATCTGTACTAACAGAAGATCCAAGATGGCTACAAGATGAGTCAGCTTTATTTTATGCTCCTGTAAAATTGTATTTATTTATCTCATAACTGCATGAACATGACAACACTGATTTTCATGACCCAAATTGGTAATAGGGTATTATTTTTCAGAATGTGATTAAGGTCATTATTTAGCTAGGTCATAATAGCTAATGCTACAGTTAGCATTATTACAGCCAATAGCCTTTATCACCTAATGAGGTGATACTAGTTCTACTAATTAATTTAAGATGCCTCAGTCAGACCAGTTGCACTTATAAATGCAGTCAGTCTGTAGTTAGGCCTACTGTCTTTTACTCTGTACTGAATGAAAAACAAGTGATAGATAGACAGACAGACTTTATTGATCCCAAATTTGGAAATTGTAGTTATTGTTTTAATGTCTGTCAAAGCTCAACAATGTTTTTTTCACCATTTGAAGCTTTTATTTATTTTACGTGTAAACTGAATGAGCTGAATGGAAATATATGTACGGAGACATTCACATCTTTTATGTAAAGTCATGTCTACAAGATGACAAACAACAAAGTAAAAAAAGGAGCTAATTGATGATGTATTTATATAAGGTGTTAATGTAAGTCAATTATTTCACTTGTGCAGGATACTCCATATTTAAATCAAACTGTTTTCTGTGGATGAGAAATGAGCTTGATGGTAGATATATAGATAGACAGACAGATAGACAGACAGACAGACAGATAGACAGACAGACAGATAGACAGACAGACAGACAGATAGATAGATAGATAGATAGATAGATAGATAGATAGATAGATAGATAGATAGATAGATAGATAGATAGATAGATAGATAGACAGACAGACAGACAGACAGACAGACAGACAGACAGACAGACAGACAGACAGACAGACAGACAGACAGATAGATAGACAGACAGACAGACAGACAGACAGACAGACAGACAGACAGACAGACAGACAGACAGACAGACAGACAGATAGATAGATAGATAGATAGATAGATAGATAGATAGATAGATAGATAGATAGATAGATAGATAGATAGATAGATAGACAGACAGACAGACAGACAGACAGACAGATAGATCCTGAAGGACATTGTGCAGCTGTCCGTCGCTCACATTCATACACACACGGCAGAATGAATTAAGTCTTCAGGTTAAAAATACCATACTAAAATAGCAATAAATAAATAAATACTACACTAAAAAAGGAAGTGCTGAGTGCAGAGGAGTTGAGAGGTCGAGGCACTGCAGAGAAAGGGTTCAGGACATTTGTGAGTCCACTCCAGCTTTTCCCTAAAGTGGCTGACGACACAGGGAACACAACACTTCTGTAGTCCAGTGTTTTCCAACCCTGGTCCTGGAGGCACATGATCCTGCATGTGTCCTCTTTGAACAGTCTTCTGTAGACCTGGATTATTGGCTGATCATTTGAATCAGGTGTGATTGGAGATAGAAACATTTAAAAAATGTATCCTACATGTTTTAGATGTTTAGATGTTCCTCCAGGACCAGGGTTGGGAAACAGTGCTCTAGGGCGCTAGTTCAATTATTTGGTCCACACTAGGTTACTATGTTTATATAGATTCCAATGTGGTCTGCAATTGAACCAAAGTTGGTTTGATTGATGTTTCATTTATCTTCCAATAGAAATATGTAAGAAAATAAGTTTCCAAAATAAGTCTAGAGTCAAAATGTGAAATTTTACTGAATATTTGTTCATTTTTGCTCATTTTAATGATTATTTTGTTCATTTTACTGAATATTTTGTTAATTTTTGCTCATTTTAAAGATCATTTAGGTCATTCCTGGTCACCTTTAACACTGTCCAATAACACTGGTCTACAAGTAAAATGTTTCCAGAATAAAACCAATGAAATGTTACCACTTGTGTGTAACTGATAAAAAAAATCATGCAAATCTCAAATGCTGGTTGGCTCAAATTTCCAAAATAAGTTTGGGGTCAAAATGTATAATTCTTAGAATCAATAGGTTTTATTCCAAAGGAATATTGGTCTCTGATCTACTTCAAAACACTGTCTGCACATTATGATCCATTCACTTTACAGGTTCTTTCTAGTGGAATATTTACTAATCCATTGTATACATGTACATAAACCACCATATATATTAAAAACATGAACAAACCTAATTAAAACTAAACAAAACTAATTTGTTTTGTGATTCATCTTATTAAAGTATGTAAGATTTAACACATTTAATGTCTGAAACAGATACTTTATAAAAAAATTGCAGAGCAGTGTAAATCAAAGTCACCCATGTAGAAGAAATGCTGCCATTTTAGTCTCAAACTCTATTCTCTTCTTCATTTAGAGCTGTGTCTAGTAGTGAAAACAAAAGTACTTCTAGCTGTCATCACTTTTCCACTTTATTTTATCTGGTCACTTTATGAAGCTTTGGTCAAAGGCATTAGTTTTCCTCACCATGGGAGACCAGCAGAGGTCAATACACTGGCGTCTTTGACATAATTTTAGGATGTTATTTAATATTTGAAAGTAGAAATACAATTTTTACTATTTAACATATTTAATGTCTGAAGCAGATACTTTATAAAAACATGTAGAGCAGAGATATTGGATCAACAAATATGTTCTTTAAAGCCAACACCAATTATTATTAAAAAAAAGACACTGCTACCTTGAATCATTTTTAGTTTAGTGGAATATCATTACTATAAATCAAATTAGGATGGAAAATTTCAATATTTTTTCTGCAATATTGGGCTCTTTTATATCACCACGAGAGAGAGAGAGAGAGAGAGAGAGAGAGAGAGAGAGAGAGAGAGAGAGAGAGAGAGAGAGAGAGGAAAACTTGACTGAGCTTGATGATATAAATAATATGTAATACTAATATTTTTTTTCCTGATGCATCTTTTTAAACTATGTAAGATTTAGAAGCAGATATTGTAGAGCAGTGTTATGTGTGTGCAGAATTATCTTTATGACAAGTAACTACTGTCAATATATTAAATCATGTCTATTGAAAATGTGGCTCTGAACATGCAAAAATAAAGATAACAATAAATATAATATTGACATTGATGATAATAGTGGAAAAATAAACAATCATTTACTGTGGTAGACATTACTGGACTACATACCATTTCTAATAGTAAATCACACAGTCATAAATTTAACCATAAAAAGTCAACTTTGAGCCCTTTGAAGTCCTGGTTGATTAATAACCCATGTGCGGTTCTCCTGTGAACTGATCCCTCTGCACTTGTGCCAGCCTGGCTTTTGGATCACACCGTCGACTAAAAAAGGGAAAGGCTCGATCAAGGACTGAAACGATAATCCGAGGTAGGAATGGGATGGGACGAGTGGAGGTAATTCCAAGGAACCCTGCCCTCCGGATTTGAAGTGTCCAGTTTCATCTCTCACTGCGTGCCTTGTTACCTATCAGCAAAAACATGACCATCAACTTCAGATGACAGGGGGCTAAAATTGGTAGCTATCAAACCTCAGGAACTGGCAGGAAGTTTGGTGGGGGTGTCCGCTTTCTGGAGTGGAAGCCCTGGGTGCAGATGCCTCAGGGCCAGGAGATAACATTCATTTATAGAGGATGTAATGGGCATGGCATAAACACCGCTTAGACTCTATTAGGTCAAAACTTTCACACTATTAATTAGATGCAGCTGCACTCGCTCCTCACGTCTCAGTTCTACACACACTTATACAGCAGAGAACTGTGGCCGTTTAAGCTTCACAGCTATTGTCCAACTGAACAATAAATACAGTACATACCTGCACAGAACAGACATAGAATAGAGTAGAGTAGAATACAGCTGCACACTATATTGTCTGAGCATCGACATCACAAACTACATATGTGTAATAGTCATATCAATTATTTTAATTTAATTATTGTATTTATTTGTCTTTTTATATATTTATTTATTTGTATTCATTTATTAATTTTTTTTATTTGTCTTTTTTATTTCTTTTATTTTAAAACGTTTATTTATTTGTATTCATTTAGTTTTATTTTTGTGTATTATTTATTTATTTCTAATGAATTTTTCATTTATTTATTTGGAATTATTAATTTTTTAAAAATTATTTCTGCTAGAAGAAGGATGACACTAAAATGTATGTTCTGTGTTTAATCTAATCAGTTTGATTGTTTACGTCGGCACCACACAGCTGTTAAATACTCCTGTGTAGTTTTTCATATTGGAAAAAAATCACAATGCCAGTTTTTTCTAATATCGGGCAGCCCTAGAATAGAATAGAATAGAATAGAATAGAATAGAATAGAATAGAATAGAATAGAATAGAATAGAATAGAAAATAAGTACTTTATTGATCCCACAACTAGGAAATTCAGGCTCTGTGCAGTGTGTGGTACAGAGGGTTAAAGGTTAAAGGTCTGTCTAGTGTGTGGTGCAGAGGGTTAAAGGTTAAAGGTCAGGGCCTGTCCAGTGTGTCATGCAGAGGGTTAAAGGTTAAAGGTCAGGGTCTGTCCAGTGTGTAGTGTAGAGGGTTAAAGGTTAAAGGTCAGGGTCTGTCCAGTGTGTCATGCAGAGGGTTAAAGGTTAAAGGTCAGGGTCTGTCCAGTGTGTAGTGTAGAGGGTTAAAGGTTAAAGGTCAGGGTCTGTCCAGTGTGTCATGCAGAGGGTTAAAGGTTAAAGGTCAGGGTCTGTCCAGTGTGTAGTGTAGAGGGTTAAAGGTTAAAGGTCAGGGTCTGTCCAGTGTGTGGTGCAGAGGGTTAAAGGTTAAAGGTCTTTAGTTTCTGGAACATCCTCCTCTCCATCATGGTCTGACAGTTTTCCATCCTCCTTAATGATTGTATCCAGTGTGTTGGTGTCACTGGCTGTGGAAGGTCACATGACTTCTTATTCTGAGTTTAGTGTGTCTGAATTTGAAAGAGAAATATTAATTCTACTCAAAGAAAGTGATGAAAAATTTCCAAACAGATTAAAAAACATTTAAAAAATACAGAAAAGACAGCAAAGAATGTGAGCAAATATCCAAAACATCTGCGAAAAAGAAAAAATTATATATATATATATATATATATATATATATATATATATATATATATATATATATACTGTATATATATATATATTTAAACTGTAAACTGTAAAAAACATATTTATGTTTTCCACTGTATTACAATTATACTCAGCTGCTGATAGAACTGAAGAAAGAATAAAATATGAAAAAAAAGAATTAACAAATAACTCCAGATAAAAATCTAAAGCCAGTTCGATTATTCTAAGATATACTTTGTAGAATAACTACAGAATACAAAATACGACATAGAACAGACTGTTTCATTTGTACCTGAGTAATGAAAATTAACAAAAATAAAATAGAATAATTTAGGTAATTTTGTTTTCTATTAGAATTTTTTTTCATTATTTTTATTTTATATTTATTGCCTTTTTAGATGTATTTATTAATTGATTCATCTATTTTTATTTTATTAAAAAAGTAAATGTTTTATTTGTTTTTATTCATTTGTTTTTATTATTTATTTATTTGTCTTTTTTATTTATTTATTAAAACTGTATTTATTTATTTTTTAATTCGATTATTATTATTATTCAATTAATTTTTTTCAATTTATTTATATTTATTCATTAATTTGATTTATTTATTTAATTCATTCATTGATTTTATTTTATTTATTTCGGCTACAAGAAGGATGACACTGAAACACATGTTCCACCACTAATCTGCGTCGGCACCATACAGCTATTATATACTAGTTTTTCATATCGCAATACAGTATATCGCAAGGTAAAAAAAAAAAAAAATCACAATGCCATTTTTTTTCTAATACCATACAGCCTTAACAGCAGTGACATGAAGTTCACTCTTGATAACCTTTGACCTTCCAGAACCTCATTGGTTTTGTGCAGACCAATGTCCACAGACAGATTTACCTCAATAGACTCATTCCTGTGTGTGAGCTGCTGTCATCACCAGCCCTACAGAGCACACTGTACGACACACCAGCTCAAATACCCCCTATTTCATTTTGAGCAAAGTAGTTGGCACTGGAATGATGTGATCTGAAGGAGCTGTTGACGAGCACAGCTGACCTTCTAAAAACTCCTCTTTCAGTTTATACCACAGACCCTCACGCAAACACGATATGCACATGCGTTCATTCACCAAACGTACTGAGAGCGACGGCGGATACACACTTACAGAAATACACACACACTTTGTAAATACTTGGCCTGGGTTTTGGGAGGAGGTGAAAGCCAGGGGGGAGTCACTGCTGCTGTGATTACCTCACGTCTGTAATGAGTTATGAAGGTGTCTCATGGTGTCTATATTTAGATAAATTTAAGGAAGAAGGTACAATTCATCACAATGCTGATCAACATTATTATTCATAAAAGCATCCAAAGTGTTTTTAAAATGTTGGGAATATGACTTAAATCACCCAAACAAGTTCAAAAAATAATAGAATAATATAGAAATAATGTCAACTCCAAACTTTTTTCTCTGAAAAAAGTAAAATTACATGATGAAAACAAACAATATTAGGTTTTAGTTTATCATTTACACATATACATTCTAAATTACAGATCACACTGGATCTACAGATACAAAAAATATTTAGTCATAGTTGGAATATTATTAAAATTTTACTTAATTCTCTGAAGACATATCTAGTTTTTCATATTTGTTCAGATTTTTGTGAAATTATACATTGTCACTAAATTAAAAAAAAAAGTACATTTACAATGAGAAGTTTACTTGTGAAAATGTATAGGTTATTATGAGACTGGTCTGAATGTGGATCATGAACTAAAAATGATTTATATCTTAATATAATATTTGCAGTTCATAAATTCATCCAAAGGGCTGGATTTGGCCCCCAAGCCACATGTTTGACACCTGTGACCCAAACAGTTACGAGAAACCAAAAGCATTCACTCATCTAAAATGTTAATAACTTTTGAATCTCATCATTACCATGAAATAATTCAGGTAAAATGTCATTTTTCCATCCTTTCGTTGTCATCAGATATGATCAGTTTTTATGATCTTGACCTTCATAGTGAACATTAAAATACAATCATCTTCTATAACATTGTTACAACAATTTATACAACTCATATGTAATTTTACAAATGACTACATTACCCCCACAGAATTGCACATTACATATTTTACTATATTTATTTTTATCTTATTCTATCTTGGTGCATGTTTAGCATTTTTATGACATTTTTATATTATATATATATAGTTTTTTTTATTTATTTATTTTTTTCTTTCTTTTTCTTTTTATTGATATACTATATGTTGAATGTTGCAGCATTACACCGAGACAAATTCCTAGTTGTATACTACATGTGTACTATACGAACAATGGCAATAAAAATCTTTCTGATTCTGATTCTGACTAGTTGTAAACTGTATGTTTTTACATTCAGCTAATGGTATATTTTTCTAAATATAGTAAAGCACAGGAATTTTCAATTTGAAAATTAAAAAGGCAAAGGATAATATTATAATAATTGATGATGAATCACTTAGAAAAGGTTAATTGCAGAAGGTCACCACAAAAATAGTGAATATTTATGTAATCATCAGGGTTTCTTAGTTTGTTTCTGTCAAAAAGTTATCAACAGATTTCAACAAAATTTTCATACTATGTCTGGAATGACAAAAGAAATCAGTGATTAGATTTTGGGGATGATCTGGATCACCATCTGGATCCAGGATTTTTTTGAAGGATTCTTTACTGTTAGAAGATAGGGCCAAGTTTTGATAGAAATGCTTCTAAGAGGTCTGCACTTTCCTAGTCTTTTATTAAGATAGTTTATCAAATAAGGACAATCTTGTTTTTGCTTTTTAAATTAAGCTCAACAAGTGGTGTCCGGCACAACAAAGCCCACCCCCCTCATTGTGAAAAGACATTTTTGGTGACTGTGACCTTGACCTTTGACCTACATTCAACAAACTTTAATGGGATCTATTCTGGACCTCCTGCAAATTTCATGGAAATTGGTCCAAGAAGTTTTTGCATAAAACTATTAAAAACAAACAAACAGACACAGAGTCAAACACAATACCCCTGTACCCTTTAGGGGGTGGGGTAACGATAGGTAGGATGTCTTATTACAAATGCAGCTTTAGAAATACCTATTTTGTATAGAAAATCAATATAATAGTTCAAATGTAATGACATTTAGCGAATCTGTTTTTAGTATTTTTACACCACCAGATACTGTTGTTGGTTAGAACTGCATTACTGAATTTATACAGAAAACATTTAATGTATATTTGTGCAGATTTCTTCTCCTTTGCAGACAAGACAATTGTGATTTATGTAACATGTTGAGTTTTCATGACATATTTCTATAATTGCTTAGATGACTCTCCTAATGAAAAGCATGTTTTGACTAGATTAGGTTTCTAATTCGATAAAAGAAAAGTCATTTCTTACAGTCATCATTCTGCTATATTAATGACATGAGGTCACTAATGACCTTCACTGTACAGAAAGACTCCTGTGGCATATTTTACTTTTTAAATGACCAGAAAGCAGATGTTTCCTTGGTATGAATGAATGCACATATCATGTTACAGTGGGGTGTCCTGTATTTACAGGTTGAGCCATTAATAACATGAGTGGTTCCTTGCTGTCAACATTCATGCACCCTGCCGTCTTTGTGGCATGTGTCTCCCTGACTGTCTCATTACATGCCTTCAGTGCTAAATATTCACCTACATAACCTATATGACTTTACAGATTTTTACACAAGCCATAGTTCAGACATACACCACAAACTTATACAACACTAGAGTGTGGTTACTCTTGATCCTACATGTTGCAATTTCACATTTTTGAGTATTATATTTTTTTGCCTGGACTAATTTCTTCGACTCATGTGTCAGTTCCACAGCTTGTTTGTTATTGGTGTTTCCTTGGATACGGTCAAGGGGCACCTTGGCTTAACCCAGTCAGTAATTTGTGAACGCTATATGCTAACACATTAGCGGCAGGCAGGAGCGTGTCCTGACACTGACATTTGACTCTGGAATCCAACCCTTTGTTCTGTAATGAAAAGGCTAAAAAACAGTACTCTAATGGAGTTTTATATGTTTGTTAAATTGACTAAAAACTAAAAAAAAATCACTGTGACACAGAACTCTCAGAAAAATTTAGCAGAAGCACGTTGTGACTGCAAAAGATTGTCCTCATCTATGTAATAATGCAAAGCATCCAGGTTGGTTTTAGTAACACTGATTATCACCACAGTGCTATTATTGTTGACTTGGATAACTGATACAGCTTTATGAAGGCAATGAAAGTGGAAAAACACAGCTATTTATAGATTACATCCCTGCAGTGCATATATAACTTTACCCTTTACACCAGTGGCACTTCTTTTAGGATTTTTTTTAAACTTTAAGGATGTGTCCTTGCATAGCATATCATTTCCATGTAATCCTTAAAACCTGCATACCTGCAGTGTATCTCAGTGACCCCCAGTCTAGGTCATTTCTGTTCCAAGTTGTACAATTAAGACCTGTAACTGTAATGAATGGTGAATGTTATTTTGGCAGCAGTTTCCTGAAGACGCTATCCTCTCTGCCTACTCAGGTGACAGTCAAGCCAGCAGTTTCCACTGGCTGCGTCCAGGAGGGGCCCTGGTTATGTTAGTCTCTAGCATTCATGTTATTTCACCTTATTTATTTCAGGACATATTTAATATGCGGCAGCAGAAAAACTTCAGTGCGCTTAACAAACTTGACCCATTTGCCGCCTTCATCTGTACTCCTTGTTTCTAAAACTGTGGGCTGTGACCCAAAGTAGCCGTGGGCTGGGTCCTGGAGGTTCCCCCCCAGACAAGAATAGCCCGATGATTTCATGAATGAGGGACCTGCTGGGTGACAGACTCCATTTCTCAGTGGACTCAGCAGACTGAAAACTTGTTGGACAGTTAGCTTTGGGCAGAACACAGCTGGACCTTATTGTGGAACATTTGGAAATGTCTTGAGATTCTAAATGAAATATAAAAGACTGAATGTTTACTGGTCAAGTCTGAGAGGGACAGGAGCAGCAGCAACAACAAGTGTCATCTTGTCTTCCAACTTGGGCAGGGCTTTGGAGTTTAAAATGGTGTGAATATGATAGCCATCCCTCGCCATCGGTATATGCAAGTGAAGATCTGTCTGCAGTATTGAAAGTTGACAGTTCAGAGGCTCTAATCTGACAAACAAAAAGACTGTAAATCAACAACAGCACTACGGCTTTGGTGAGTTGGAGAAACAAAGCTGGATTTTGGGAGCGCAGAAGGGAATTTGCCTGAGTTTTGAGCGTCTGTATGAGAAAAAGAGCTGGGAGGATACACCAGGAAAAGAGTACCAAGGAGGTGAGTGAGGGATTTACCCTCAAAGGGGTAAAAGATGACTGTGGTGTCCCAGGAGAACCCCGACGAGACTGTGGTCGTGACTCCTTTGTTACAAGATGCTGTGGACTTGGAACCAGAGGATCAGGAGTGCAGCGAGAGGGTGGTCATCAACATCTCAGGTCTGCGTTTTGAGACGCAGTTAAAGACCCTCTCCCGCTTCCCCAAAACGCTCCTGGGAGACCCACGTAAACGGATGCGCTTCTTTGACCCTCTCAGAAATGAGTACTTTTTTGACAGGAACAGGCTGTGCTTTGATGCCGTCTTATACTATTACCAGTCCGGTGGGAGGCTGCGGAGGCCCGTAAGTGTACCCGTGGACATTTTCCTAGAAGAAGTTAAGTTTTATGAACTTGAAAATGAAGCCATAGAGCTTTTCCGTGATGATGAGGGCTTGACTCGGGAAGAGGAGCGCCCTTTGCCTTCCAACGAGTACCAGAGGCAGCTGTGGCTCCTCTTTGAATATCCGGAGAGTTCTGGACCTGCACGGATAATAGCCATTGTGTCAGTCATGGTTATTTTGATATCTATTGTCATATTCTGTTTGGAGACTTTACCTGAGTTTAGAGAAGTCCCCGTAGTGTCTGAGAATAACAGTGCACACAGTAAAGCGCAGAATCCCTTCTCAGATCCGTTCTTTATGGTGGAGACACTTTGCATCGTGTGGTTCTCCTTTGAATTCACCATGAGGTTCCTGTCCTGTCCCAGCAAAGCAGCATTCTTTAAAAATATCATGAACCTGATTGATGTCGTGGCCATAGCTCCATATTTCATCACCCTGGGCCTTGACCTCGCAGAGCATCAGGGCAGCAGTCAGCAGGCTGCATCACTGGCCATCCTCAGGGTCATCCGTCTGGTCCGTGTGTTCAGGATTTTTAAACTCTCCAGACACTCCAAAGGTCTCCAGATTCTCGGTCAAACACTTCACGCAAGTCTGCGGGAACTTGGTCTGCTGATATTCTTCCTGCTCATTGGAGTAGTTTTGTTTTCAAGTTCAGTTTATTTCGCTGAGGCAGAAGACCCCGAATCTGGATTTTCAAGTATACCTGATGCATTTTGGTGGGCTGTGGTAACGATGACCACAGTGGGGTATGGAGACATGTGCCCCTCTACTATGGGGGGAAAATTCGTCGGATCGTTATGCGCCATCGCTGGAGTATTGACCATAGCTCTACCTGTGCCTGTAATAGTGTCAAATTTTAATTACTTCTACCACAGGGAGAACGAGGAGGAAGAAAATGTGCAGTACGTACACGTGACATGCGGGCAGCCAGAGCAGCCCTCGTTTGGTGAATGTAATTCCAACAGAAGTACCCAGTCACTCTACAAGTCAGACTCTTATCAGAATGATGATGACTTGGAAACCTTGACATGTCCCTCTGAGAACCCATTAGAAACATACGCAGGGAAGCTGACAGTTGTATAAAGACGGAATTTAGGAAGATTTTGGATGTGCATTAGTGATTATTAATGATAGATTAAGAGTTTTAATCGTGCAGTCTCAGGTTAACCCCCAGAGATACAGGCTAGAGCCGTCAGTGTTGCTCACCCAAATGAAGACTGTTGTTCATCTCCTATTTGTCTCACTTAACAGTTCTACCAATCAGAGACTGGTTTTTCAGCTACCACTAACTTTATCATCTCACAAGAGGGAATAGAGTTAATAAACTACAATAATAGAGTTTAGTGAACTAAATACTTACATAAAATCAATATCTGGGTACAATAAAATGTACCTATTCAGCTCTCCATTGAGTGAAAACAACAAAACACTTAAATGCTATGTTCTTTTAAACATATTTCGAATGTTCTTCTACAGGGAAGTGAAACTGAATATCTTTTAAATCCCATTAATCCCTCAAAATCGTAGACTAGAGCTCAGTCGTGCGTAAAAGCGCAACAATGACGCACGAAGCTCCACAGCAGAGAGACAGACACAGACACATAAACCATACAAATCTTTTTTTCCCCATAGGTAGGCAAGATTGTGGATATGACTGTCTGTCTCACATGTGTTTTATATTACTGCTATTTGCAGAACTACCTGCCTCATCATGACCTGCCTGTCATGACCACCAACAGTTTATTATGTGTCATGACATGGCAGCCCACGACAACAATGTGATTTTTTCAAACTTATGACAGCGCTGCAACATAATGATAACAGATGAAGACGAAAACATCTCTTATTTGCATTTGGAGGGTGCAATGCGCCTCCACAGCAGACTGGTCAGAATAATCAGAGTAAGTGAGCTTTGAGCGCCACTCTGTGGATGAAAAATATTCCTGCAAACAACACTTCTGCTCAGGACTCAGTGTGCAAAATTAACACTTTAGCTTCAGTATATTTGCACTGTTGCAGCTGGCCTTGACTGATTTAGACTTAAGCCTCTGGGATCATTCTCTTTGACTTACCGGATGCTTGTGATGGTTAACTAAGCTCACCAGATGCCTGGCTGCTCTCTTTCACCTCCCAGTGTTAACACAGTGAGTTTTGTTTTCAGAGGGCAGGGGGCAAGCGATTAAGTGCAACATGTCAATCCCTTAGAGAACTAAGTAAAAGTGTGGGATTCTTTTTTTTCACCGCCAATGCAGGAAAAAAAGTGTTTTGCATTGATAGAAACACCTAGAAAAGGTTCTGTTTGCTTTAATGGATACTATGCTTATCTACACAGTAAATTTTGCAGTGTTAAATCAACACTTAGAGAGTTTATTTAACTTCTTCTAGAGTGTATTTGGTCCCATTGTCTCCAAATTAACACTGCAAAATCTACAGTGTATAGAAAACAAATAACATTCTTTTATGTAGGCTTTATAAATGACCACACAATCTTCGTATTAAAGCCTTGTGTATATATATTGCATTTTTAATATTAATGTCATCTTTTCCTGTGCAGCTTATATGTAATGTAAAACTGGACTTGCAGCTTCCATCGCTGGGTGGTTACAGTATATTTCGTTTGTGTTGCAGTGTCCTGGGTACTGACAGTGTAGCCCAGAACAGTATGTCAGCATGACATAAATTCACTTGTGAATTTTAAATGTAATAAATATTTATTTTTCTAATTTCAGAATGTATATGAACTTAACTTAATCCTTTTTACAAATAAATTCAAACTCAGAAAATATGCTGTTTCTTTCTTCTTTTTTTTCAACCTAATCACAGAGAAGGTTTTTTTTTTTTTGTTAAAAGTCAAATGCATGTCCTATTATTAGTTCAATATATTCATCACTTTCTGGAAATTACGCTGTAAATTTTTGGTGCTGAATGATGGAAAAGCAGACTTACGAGATCTTGCCACAAAACCAATTAACTTAATAAAATGTCAGTGTGATAAATGCAGGGTATTTTTTCAGCTTGAATTGCACTAAAAACAAATGACTAAGAGATTTGATTTCATATGAATTGTATGTTGTTCACGGTCACAGCAGAGGAAAGTTGTTTTGACCCCTGTAAGGCTTTAAGGCCTTTCAAACATTCCTTATAAATGTACAGACTGCATATCATTAGCACTTTATCATATATAAATATATATATGAGTAACTTGAAGATGTTGGTTGTGTTTGTCTTTACATGTCTGCTCTTGAATATGTCAAATCAGACACGTGCGCTGTCCCTGGTCCTGAAACGGATCTGGGATCTGTTTGCAAAATACTGCACCTCTATCCTTGCGTTTTAAGTCAAATCTTGTAACAGTGCATAGTACAGGCTGGGAGAATTTGTGCTTAGTGTCATTAAATATTAGATTTAGACAGTGACAGCTTTTATGAAACAATATATGAGAGCAGCTGTATCCATAGCTGTCAAACACAGTGTTATTGGTTTTATCTTTCTCATTGCTTACCAGTAAAGTGATACTAAATTTGTTCTCACATTAGCTCAGTCATGGCTCCTGTCAAGTCCCCTGAGGTAAACATCTATATAATCCGTGTATCAGAGCTCAAAAGAAATAATTTCCATCTATCATTCAGAAATATTTCTATTGCAAATTATTGTGTTGAATATAGATTATAGATTATAAGGTGGTGTTTGCTTCCAGCTTGTAATACCCAGTGTCCTTTGCAGAGTGATTGCACCAGTGCTGGCACACAGGAGCTCTTGTTTTTGTGGTGTATGGAGAACTTCTGGCGGCGTGCTTTAGTAGAGCCGGTCTGCATTGCGTCGAAACCCTCCAACTCCTCCTCCCATCCTCTTCCTCCTCCTCCTCCTCTTCCTCCTCCTCCTCCTCTTCATCCTCTCCCCACCTTTCTATTCCTTCACCTCCCCTGCACTTGCATGTACAGTACACAGCAAAACATGCTTGATATTGTTGAGAAAGCAATTGGACGTCGCTGCTGCTGCGCGTGACCGTCTCCTTAGTGCTCTTTTTAAAATTATTATTATTTTTTTTTTTTATTTCTCATATATTTTATTCTCCGAGCCGTGCTTGAAACCTACTCTGCCCGTCATCTCGTCTACTCGCAAAAAAAAGCAGCAGATTTCTGCTGATGCAGTGATGTCTGGAAATGTCAAGGGCTTGCTTATTGCCCCTTAATGTATCTCCCCCCCTGAATTGCAGTGCAGGATTTTCTCCTGCGGTATATTATAAGCTCACACCGCTGTGCCACCGCGCAGGCAACTCCGACGTTGCAGGTTCGCTCCTTTTTACATCCCAGGCTTTTCTCATCAGAGTCACCTGATTTTCATAGTGGTTTTTTTTTTTTTTGGTCCCTTCTTGCTTCACTCTGAATCGGACGCAGTTAGAATGGTGACGAGGTCAGTGAGACAGTTATTTTGAACTAGGTGCGATGTAAAGTTGCCACAGATCTCCAAGTGCTGCTGAGCCTGTGGATGGTTTTACTCGAGGTTTAAGACGCCTTCAGCATCTTTAACCATCAACCTACGGTAAGCCCCAAAACTGCTGACTTATACAAATTGTTTACTCTGTGTTTTCATATGACAATCAACATTTAATTCACTGTATTATATCATTATGTTGCAGAATATTTACACGCTTTGCTCAGTTTACTTTCACCTACAGTATGTAGAAACGTGAGTTGGTGAAAACACCAGTAACAGATATTATGCGTCACATCACAGTTGAGACTACTGGAGTGAGTGGCGTAGGATAAATCACTGCCATGCTCCTTTAAAACACACAGCCCGAGCATCTGCAACATATATGTGAAGTGAACCCTTTTAAAAGATGTATAATGATGAAACACAGACACGCTTATAAATCTTTAACTATGTAGATATAAGGATGTAAAAATTCAGAGAAGTGTCTCTCTACAATAAAGATATAGAGTCATAGACATGTTTTTGTGCTGCATTTTCTGTCTTTACTTTCTGCACTAATGCGAGAAGCCACTTAATAAATAAATAAAGTGCAGAAAATGCTGAGCCAGCAGATATCTTGGTTGTTTGATCCCATTATTTCTTTCTCTCTCTCTGGCTCTCTCTTTCTCTCTCTCGCTCTCTGTGTGTCTCTGGCCCCCACCCCCCACCCCCTCCCTTTCTGCCTGGGTAACAGAGGCAGCAGTAACAACAGCAGCAGATGCACTGGAGAGCAGCAATGGTCAAGTCAGCGAGAACCGCAGTGGAGCCGCACTGAGGCAAAGCAGCCAACCAGTCCCTCGTATCTGGGGACGTCTCCAACTATTTAAGTGGTGTGGGAAGCTGAGGAGCGGAAAATTCACCCTGAACCTGAATGCCTGCTCTCTCAGACTAACCGGCATCCCAAAGCAGCTCCTCCTCCTCCTTTTCCTCTTCCACCTCCTCCTCCTCCTCCTCCCAAAATGACCGTCGTAGCAGGAGATAACATGGACGAGACCTCGGCTGTCCCCGGCCACCCTCAGGACACCTATCCCCCAGACCACAATGACCATGAATGCTGCGAGAGGGTGGTCATCAACATAGCTGGTCTCCGGTTTGAGACGCAACTGAAAACTCTCTCCCAGTTCCCAGAGACATTACTTGGCAACCCCAAAAAGCGCATGAGGTACTTTGACCCCTTGAGAAATGAATATTTCTTTGACAGAAACCGCCCCAGCTTTGACGCTATCCTCTATTACTACCAGTCTGGGGGTCGGCTGAGAAGACCTGTGAATGTCCCTTTGGATATGTTCTCAGAAGAAATCAAGTTTTATGAGCTCGGAGTTGAGGCCATGGAGAAGTTCCGCGAAGATGAAGGTTTTATCAGAGAGGAAGAGCGGCCTTTACCAGAGAAAGAGTTTCAGCGCCAGATTTGGCTCCTCTTTGAGCATCCAGAAAGCTCAGGCACTGCGAGAGGGATTGCCATTGTGTCTGTGATGGTCATTCTGATTTCAATAGTCATATTTTGTTTAGAGACATTACCGCAGCTCAAAGAGGATCCAATGGGTCGGTTTGAAAGAGTGGGGAACACTACTATTTATTACAAGCCAAATATCCTCACAGACCCCTTCTTCGTCATTGAGACACTCTGCATTATCTGGTTCTCCTTTGAGTTGATAGTGCGCTTCCTGGCCTGCCCAAGCAAGCCAGCCTTCTTCAAGAACATGATGAACATGATCGACATAGTGGCTATCATCCCCTACTTCATCACACTAGGCACTGAGCTGGCTGAAGACCCAGAGAGCGAGGGAGTGGGGGAGCAGGCAACATCTCTGGCCATACTCAGGGTGATCCGTCTGGTCAGGGTGTTTAGGATCTTCAAGCTGTCACGACACTCCAAAGGTCTGCAGATTTTGGGGCAGACCCTCAAGGCCAGCATGCGAGAGCTCGGATTGTTGATCTTCTTTCTGTTCATTGGAGTCATCTTGTTCTCCAGTGCTGTCTACTTTGCCGAAGCAGAGGAGCAAGGATCCTACTTTGGCAGCATCCCAGATGCATTTTGGTGGGCTGTTGTGTCTATGACAACTGTTGGCTATGGGGACATGGTCCCGGTCACTATAGGAGGCAAGATTGTAGGTTCTCTGTGCGCCATTGCTGGAGTGTTGACAATTGCGCTCCCAGTGCCTGTCATTGTGTCCAACTTCAACTACTTCTACCACAGGGAAACAGAGGGAGAGGAGCAGGCCCAGCTGCTCAATGTCAGCAATCCCAACATCCCCTCTGAAACCAATTCCAGCCGTCGTAGTTCATCAACCGTTAGCAAGTCAGAATACATGGAGATTGATGGAGACATAAACAATAGCATTGACAACTTTAGGGAGGCAAATCTCAGAACTGGCAATTGCACTATAGCCAACCAAAACTGTGTAAATAAAAGCAAGCTGCTTACAGATGTTTAGACATAATTTAGGAACTCTGGGATCTCTGTGAGACTGTCATATGTTGAGTAGACCATCAGTTAGAAATGCTTCATTTACCTCCCCAAAGCGCTCGATGGCATTAGGCCTATAACTATGCTCAACTATATAGAAAGGAAACAGAAAAAACAAAACTGAGTATATGAAAGGTAGATAGAATAATTAATTCTACTGATTCCTTCAAATATATAGGTATATTAAAAACAAAATGCATATTCACGGTGCCCTGGGGGACGCAGAGCACACACTGTCCTATCTGACGACAGAGTGATAATTCAAATCTTATGCATGGAATACAGATAACGTTTCAGCAAGTTGCACAATGCACCAGAAAAGTCTGCAGAGACATGCAAGCATCTGCAGCCATGTTGTAAACGCCAAGAAGTTAGGTGACCCCCCACCTTCCCCTCCACCTTTTCTCCCCCACAAAGGATCTACTATTCAGCAAAAGCACCTTATAGGAAGAAGACTGACTCACTTGTTTGGATGTAAACAGATGGTGATCTTTTCGCTTCATGGACATCTGCAATGCTGCTGTTTTCCAGCAGATGCTGTAATTGTGATATCACCAAGTGATTCAATGCCATGCCCTTTAGATGCAACACAGCACAATGATAAGTGAGCTTCACATGAGCATGATTAGAGACTTTCCATTTTGATATCGGCATGCATGAGACATATCTCTCATAATGGAAAAGATATTCTTTTGGATACCTGACTCCACCCCTCTTCTCATCTGTTTTCATACTGAGTGCACTGGATGAGTTTTTGATTTGAAATGCTAATCATGTAGACGTATAGAAATTGAATGTTAAAACTTAAGGGATCAGTACATAAATGAGATCATAGCATGAAAAAGTAACCTGCATTATGGTCTATTGACTAAGGTACTTTTGTATCCTGGTATATTTAATGCATGACATGAGTATACAGCTTGTTGCAATTCAGGCACTTTGCAGTGTCCTATTGTCAGGGAAACAAAGGAAATCAAATTCTAGATGTTTCTGAATTGCGATCAAATATATCCAAACCCACATTGAGGATGCAGAGTTTCTAATTAAAAAGTAGTTGAACAAACTGAATAAATATTAAAGATGCATATAGTCATTATAAGCACCAATTACAATATTACGTCAAGTGCAGTGCATGGACCTTCTTTGAACAAGAAAAGTTAACATATTATTAGTCATGCTTCCATTTCAACATAAAATGTTTAGTACATGTTGGTTTGGAATCCAATGATAAGGATTTATCTGGAATTTCACATCATAACACAGAATTATTCTGACATTAGTTGCTAGTGCCTTTATCCCTTTCACCAACAGGATCAGTGAAAGTGCCTCTGTGTACAATGGGATTAATGAGGATGAGCAGAGCTAGTTTACCATCTGTTTTAGTATGAGCTGATACTGATACTTAATTAAGATGTTGAAGATTTTGATGAGCCAGATGAGAAGGCTGAAAAGCAGATGACTGTGGGAGGAAAAAAAAAATCATGACTGTCATGCACAACCCTGTTTTCATGCTACCATGCACTTAATTAAGCCCTAAAGCAGCAATGTATTGTACTTTGCATGTTTACCAATCCAAAACAAAAGGGAATATCTATAGATTTTCAGCACACTTTATTTATTGTTGTTTTCTGTGCACCATGCATCTTTTCAGGGTCTCTACCTCAGTGAGGTCATTGCAAACTTGCTGCACTGCTGCAAGCTTCAATGCAGGGCTTCCTATACCATAATGCAAAATGGAACCTTAAGTGTAAACTGCAGACATGCAATATTGAATGTGAGAGTCCCAAAGCATAGCCTTTACACAAGCTCTTAGAACAAATAGTGCACCACAATCTCGCTCCTTGTTTCACTCAAAGCTACGCACAATCAGAGCATTCATTGGTAGAGTTTGTAGAGATTCCTTTACTCTTCTCATAGGATGAGAGTGAATGTGATAAAACCTATTAGTAAGTTAGAAATAAACACACCTGATGTGTTTCAACACACGTGTGTGTCTGAGATCATGTATAATCTGTCACATGGTGATCCTTGGGCATTACGATGTACACAAATGTGCAGCCCGTCTTTTTGCACAATCATTTCATTCTGTTGCTTGAATCTATTTTGCTATTTCGAATTTTTTTTTTTTTAAATCTTTGTCATTGTGCTTTTTCACAAGTAGTGCATTGTTCCCAGCAGGCTTAACACAGTCAGATTGGGACAAATTGTAAAGACTACTTGAAACTTTCCAGCTACTGTACATCTCTTATCAATTTTGAGATAAATTCATCCAAATGATAATTGAAATTTTGTACTGTAATGTACTGTATGCTCTTTTTGTTCAGCACTCTCCTGACAAGGTCCTGTGAAAAAGCTCCACTGCAGTGCTACTTGAATGTCATAGTTGTTTCTGTTGGTGCATTGGCTGCCCTTTGTGGTGCTAGTACAGGACTATGATCATTGTCTTAGCTTTCAACTGTTTATTTTTGTATTAATATTATTTTTGTTCCATTTTATAATTATTGTTTATGGGTTTTTTTTTGTTGTTGTTGGTGGCTGGGTCAGTAGTTAAAGTGACTGTTTGTCATTTTATTTGGAATTGATCTTTCTACTGTTTTGCTGAAAAGTATATGCTTCAGGCAAGGTTACCATTTCAGAGCCTTGCTACATGTCAGTAACTCACTATGAGAGCAAAACAGACATACTCTTGTGTCAGGGATCTTTATGGAGTTTATGGTATGGACGAACATCGAATCTGCAGACACTAATAATATCCAATATCATATATTATAATACTATATATAAAATTACATTATAGTAGTCTCATAAATGCAGCTATCAGGAAATTTGCTTTGGTCACGGGTTTCTCGTATGACTAATGCTTAACAGTAGTGATGTGTATAACATGTCCTGCATGAAACATTTCAATGTGAGGTGAAGAAAATACAAATGACACCCTCACATTATCAGTGCTGTCGCTACTCTTGCTGTGAGGGCATGTATGGATGGTGCTATGCATTTAATTACCCTACAGAACATGCATTTTTAACAGCAATAGAATAACAGATAACCTGTTTCTTAGAAGCTTTTTGTAAAATAGGAAAAACAAATCTGTTTTGAATGTCAGAGAAACTGCGATAACTGGACAGAATATCAGAACAGGGCTGTTTCTGTACCAACCTCTTACCCTCAGTTCTGTGATTGATTAAGGTGAGTGGGCTCTAAAGGTGAGAACAACATCTGGAGAGAAAACCATGAAAATCCAAATATAGGCTTTGTAATAGTAGTGGTCTTCATAAAGCAGCCTGTTAATGAGGCTGCTGAAGTGTTTAGAAGAAAAGATAAAACAAATCCAATGGAAAAGTGCCCATGATGCAGTTCACAGAACTGACTGGATGTGTGAAAGAATGTCAGTGAAGGTGCCTAAATTGTTGATTTTTTTTTCCAGTTGTTTAGCTTAATGTCAAATGTTATGCTTCTGCAAACAAACATGAGTGAGAAGATTTAAAAAAAAAAAAAAAAGACATTAACTTGATTAAACTTTAAGAAAATGAGGACAGATACCATTTAGCTATAATAAGATAGAGAAAAGTAACCACTATATACTGCAATTACATAAGAAATACAATGAATACATTCAAATGTGTCTTTTTCTTTTTTGTTTCTGTTTTTTGTGACACTGTAACATGAATAATTTAGGAAGAACATGCCATATGCTGGAATGTCAAAGACAATATGTTCCTCTGGCAAAGCCATGATGATAAAACTACTGTATTCTGATCAATTACACTAAAAGAGGTGGACAAGAAGTGTACTCTTATTAAAAGAAACATGTATTTTTGGTTTGAAGAAGAAAAACAAAACAAAACAACAGGATTCATTCAAACATTGTCATTTTTCCAGTCTCTACCGCTGAAATGTACCTCTACAGAAACCTACTGATCGCAAAACCTGCATGGTCAATGGAAGACTGCATGAGCTTTGCCTTTCAAACTGTGGATCAACTATTATACAGTTGCATCATTTTAAAGAAACCCTTGCTTTCATCTGCACCAAGGCTTCCTGTTAAAGGCCCTGTTCAGAACCTGTGGTGAAACGTGTCCTCCGCTGGATTCCTAAAAAGCACCTTAGCGCTGACCTCGTCACTGAGACGGCGTTGGGTATTCGAGCCGTATCCATCGTCTTGCCGTGTGTGATGTTCACGTTCCGCTAGCTGTAGAGGCTCTGAATGTGAACAAGGACATTAAGGGCTAGTTTCTCTAAATCTTTATCTCTATTCTCGGACTGAAGCGCTCTTTCAAACGACACTGACCATTCGTGGAAGTCTTTTCTCTCAGTCTAGACTGTAGTGATACTGTGTTGTGGGAAACATGCCCGTCATGTCTAAACAGGGCCTGTGCCACACTCCTCCCTCCTCTGTACCACATCGGTTTATAGGCATTCTTGTTTGCTAGAGGTCTTGATAAGTGTTGATCATGGATGTGTGTCTGCCTGCTGAGAAGGCATGGACCAGGATTATAGATAAATATCGGGATATTGTGTGCCTCACTCACCACAAGCCTCCCTACAGGAAAAAAATAAAAATAAAACAAAACAAACAAAAAAAAAAAGAAATGACAAAAATGAGAAGATCTTGTTTGTGTTATTGGTATGATGAGATTATCCTTTACATAATGTATAATTGTCAGCAGGGAAGTCAGGTTGTTTTGAAGTAAAAAGGACTGTTGAACATGCAAACCAAACTCAGATGTGTTATTTAATCCAGCCGTCATTGTCATGTTGTGTTTAACAAGGATTATGCTATAATGTTTTCAGTTTGTCAGATGATGACATGGCATGGTCTGTGATCTATGCAAGGGTAATTATGATTTTTTTTTTCTTATATCACTTATGATTTCATCTTACATTAACTTCAATAAATTTTTAAGGATCTGCTGGTGTATGCTCATTTCGGCTCGGGGATGAGGGGGGGTGTTTTTGTATTTGCTCAGTGAATCCCACTCATGAAGTGGCATAAATCAAAGCAGCTTGTGCAGAAGTAGTCCTTTCCGTAGTGCGCTGACACCAGGAAAGTGCTGCAGTGTGCTGTGTTACAGAACTCAAGGTCTCAATCTTAATGTGTCCTAGCTCTGTACTACCCTTTCACTGAAGCCATTAGCAGTGATTCACAGGGCTAAGGTAATGGTTCCACACTAATCCTCCTGTCCCTAGGGAAGCCTGCTTACCTCTGTCATGCAGTTAGTAGTTACACACCTCGCAGGCAGGGATAGCTTCCCTTTTTTTTCCTCTTTACTCCCTGCTTCATTCTTTATTCACACACATCTTTTCAAGTGCTGACTACACAGTTACATTTTCAAACTACATTTTCATACACCCAGTTAAGTCTTAATGAAAGACATCTTGTGTGGAAAAAAAAAAAAGTGTGAGAGATAAGATTCAAAGTGTTTATTGTCACATGCACAGTATGTACAATGAAATGATGACTTTGCTGTCGGCAGAATAATCGAATATAAAACAGACATTTAAAAATTTACAATGGAACATTAAACAAATAACATATGTGTAAAGATACTAAAGCTAAGTTGCAACATTTAGTAAAGTGCAAAGATAAAAGTTTGTAATAAATAAGACCAGCTGTTGAGGGCAGAAAATTCCTAGTTAACAAATGAAGTCAAAGAGAGAAAAAAAAAATCATGCTTTGAAGCTGAAATAAGCAGGGACAGCTCTCTGGGTGTGAAAATGATTCATTCCCACTTCTGTCCTCTGATGGCGTGAAGCTGAATATTTGTGGAGAACATTAGACAGCACAGGCATCATCAGCTCATCTACTTCTCCATCAGTCTGCCCATCTGCCTGTCTGTTTGAGTATTTCTGTCCACCGCAGAATCACTGTGTCTGTGTGTGCGCTAGTTGGTGACCTTAACATAAACCAACCTCATCTTCCTTGTCCTCTGCATTGCCCTCAGGAAATGCAGCACTCCTTGCTCTGCAGGCAGCAGCAGTAAGGGTGGGGTGAGCTGGCGCCGGTCCTGCTCTTCGTGCTCATGCTCATGCTCGCTCTTCCTCCCTCTCTCTATGTCTGTCTTCGTCTCTCCCTCTCTCCCCCTATCTCTCTCTCTCTCTTTCTCTCTCTCTCTCTGTGAAAGCTCTGAAGAGGTGCTCAGTCATTCCTCTGTCTGGTTGAAGGATATCACACCTACTTTTACTAGGTTCTTCCCCTTGTCCAGTCACTTAAATCATGTACGTGCACATCCAGTATTCATGAGGATCATCAAATAAGTGTCCGCAAAGTTAATGCTCACCTTGGGGATCATGAAAGAAACACTGCAGGACGAAATTTTCTCATATTTTTGTCCATATTCTCTTATTTTGTTAGTCCCTCCCGGAATGTGTGGGATTTTTTTTGTCTTATTTCAGGTAAAATGGTCAAGTGCATTCTTACGAAGTTAACTCATTGACTGCCAGCTATGTACTACTGCCAGCTATATATATATATATATATATATATATATATATATATATATATATATATATATATATATATATATATATATATATATATATATATATATATATATATATATATATATATATGTCTTTGGCAGTCAATGAGTTAAGAGAAAAAAATCACGGCCCAGGAAGTGTTTGTTCAAATGCATGGAAATACACATTTTAGATTTTAATAACAGAAGCACATATTACAATCTGATTCAAATTATATCCTGTTTCATGATATAATTGGTTCATTATTACATTTCTGGTGGAAAATTAACTGAATAACTCAATCACAACATCTCTCTCAAGTGAAGCATCTGACTGGACACCTTTGTATAAGAAATACTAATAATAATACTACTAATAATCATTATCATAAAAATAATAAATAATTAATGAATAAACAAAACAAACATACAAGCAAATAAATAGATAAGAAGTCACGCCTGGTACAACAAGCCCCGCCCCCTTGCACATATTTGACCTGATGTGCTCTATCTCTTATTTGCAAAAACACATTTTTGGTGACGGTGACATTGACCTTTGACCTAAATTCACCAACATTTTATGGGATCTATTCTGGACCAACTTGCACCTTTCCTGAAAATGTCACTGAAATTGGCCCAGTAGTTTTTGCGTAAAACATGTTTAAAAACAAACAATTCCATTTTATTTATAGAGAACCAAATCACAACAACGTGGTCCCACAAGACTTTACAGGGTTGATGGGAGAGAACAATCAATCACAGAAATAAATGAAGTCCCAAACATTCTCTTTCATGACAAGAAAAAACTCCAAAACCCAGTGGGAAAGAAGAAACCTTGGGGAGAATCACACTGAAGGAGAGATTCACTCACTGCACAGAACAACAAACTGAGAAAAATGACCTTAAAGTTCCAGCCCCAGTAGTTGTAGGTACACTGTACATTTTGCAGTGTTAATTTGGAGACAATGGGACCAAATACACTCTAGAAGAAGTTAAATAAACTCTCTAAGTGTTGATTTAACACTGCAAAATTTACTGTGTAGATTATTGGACATGAGGAAGTTATTGTTACTGCATATTAACTAGCTCTGGAACCACAGTGTGCCTTATATATGGATTAATTCTCGTAGTGCTTAGTGACTGGGAATTTTGGTTTTTTATCTCATAATGTTGACTTTTTATCTAATAATTTTGACTTTTTATCTCATAATGTTGACTTTTTATCTCATAATTTTGACTTTTTATCTCATAATTTAGACTTTTTATCTCATAATGTTGACTTTTTATCTCATAATTTTGACTTTTTATCTCATAATTTTGACTTTTTATCTCATAATTTTGACTTTTTATCTCATAATTTAGACTTTTTATCTCATAATTTAGACTTTTTATCTCATAATTTTGACTTTTTATCTCATAATTTTGACTTTTTACCTCATAATTTTGCCTTTTTATCTCATAATTTTGACTTTTTATCTCATAATTTTGACTTTTTACCTCATAATTTTGCCTTTTTATCTCATAATTTTGCCTTTTTATCTCATAATTTTGACTTTTGAGTTTGACAATCAGATATTGACAGTGCGTCTTATAGTCCAGTGTACCTTATAGTGTGGAAAATATGGTAATTACATAATCTGTTTCAGTCTAATACAGGGATTGACTGTAAACTATTGAGGCAGGGTCCTAAAAGGATATTGATAAGAACACAGTAATGGTCTTTACTGCCTTTTTGCTTTGTTTTACTAGTACTTTTTGTAGTTACTGTACAAACACCCACCAATTTTCTCCAAAACAACAGATGATGAGATATGTTATTACATGACAAAGAATAATTTAAATGTTGCAAAAAACAGAATAACTCAAAAAACACAAAAAAAATGCACTTACTGCCTTTTTGCTTCGTAGGGCAGTATAGATCAGGGGTGTTCAACCCTGGTCCTTGAGAGCTACTATCCTGCATGTTTTAGATGTATCCTCCTTCCAACACACCTGATTCAAATGATAAACCTCTCATCACGCTCTGCAGAAGCCTGATAATAACCAGGTGTGTTGGAAGAGGGATACATGTAAAATATGCAGGATAGTAGCTCTCGAGGACCAGGATTGAGCACCCCTGCTATAGATGAACGTCCATTTGTAGATGAAGGGGGGGTGGTCACAAGTCAGCACAGGACACAGGTGAAACAAACAAGAAACAGATGGTTAGACAGACAAACAAATTGACTCAAACATCATACCCCCCTCCCCTTTGAGGGGCGGGGTAACTGGAATCTTTGGGGTACAGTAGAAAGGAGTATTTTTCAGCTTTAGCATGTTTAAGCTTTAGCATGTTTAAGCTTTAGCATGTTTAAACTTTAGCATATTTCAACTTTAGCATGTTTAAACTTTAGCATGTTTAAGCTTTAGCATATTTCAGCTTTAGCATGTTTAAACTTTAGCATATTTCAGCTTTAGCATGTTTAAACTTTAGCATATTTCAGCTTTAGCATGTTATCCCTCATGTCAGGATAGCCCATAAATAAACAAAATAAGGTGAGAAGAAAAAAGGAGTATATGAGTAATATGAATATAATAATGAGTATAATGTATAATGTATAATGAGTATAATGAGTATAATATGAGTATAATCTGGATCCAAGTGTAGTTTTAAAATATTTTCCATCATTTAGTGAGCAGTCGAGTCATGTGTTTCCTGTTTGTGCCCAAGGCTCTCTGTCATTTCTCAATATGTTTTGTTGTCTGTTTTTCAGTTCTCGTGATCTTGTGAAGCGCCATCAGTCGGAGCCCAAGTACTGTTCCATTTGAAGTCCAGCACAATTACAATTAACAACTGAGCTAGCTATTTTTAAATCTCGGTTAAAAACATATTTATTTAAGCGAGCGTTTGACATGAAGTCATCTGACCATGTCTCTTTTATGTTGTGGCTATGGTTTTATAACTTGTCTCATCTTTGTTTTTATCTTTGTTTTATTGTTTTTATCTCATTTTGGAAAGCACCTTGTGTACCTTTTTGGTGTTGTAAGGCGATTGATTGATTTATTGATTGATTGATTGATTGATTGATTGACTGATTGATTGATTAAAGTTTCACGCAAACCAAGAATGCATGGGATACCTGGATGTTGTTCTTGTTTCATAGCATAAACCAAGGATGTTCTGGTTGGTGACTTATGCAGACTTGGTGGGTACATTTCCAAAGATGCACATTGTGCAACTACTGGTTCTGTGACAACTTAATTCAGAAATGTTTTATTGAATAGATGACCATGACATGGAATTACAAGAAATACATCTTTATTTTCACAATATGGGATTAAAAAAAAATGTGTTTCAGTTTAAAAAAATGTACAAAATGTATAAAAATATAAATGTATTAAAATCAAATTGAGTGACAGGGTGGCGGACTGAGGGAAATAGTATCAAGGAGGCGATGGTGGAAATATAGCAGAGCCAGGGAGGAAAGGTCACAAGTGCACAGCTATTACAGAGAGACTTGTGTTCTTAGAATATCCTTTCTATGGGACCATTCTTACTAAAACTAGACTCACCCAGTTCACAAGATCATCCTCTGCCAAATTGATATTGAGAAATGGCCAGACTCTGCACTGGTCTACAAGTAAAATGCTTCCAGAATAAAACTAATGACATTTTACCACGTGTGTTACTGATAAAGAAAACTTAAGTCTTAAATACTAGTTGGCTCAAGTTTCCAAGATAAGTCTGGGGTCAAAATGTGAAATTCTTAGAATGGATTCAAATAATGGATTTGATTTCTATAGCACTTGTCAAGGTACCCAAAGCGCTTTACATTATTGATCTATTATTCATTCACTCTAACATTGGTTTTGGTAAAGTACATTTGTAGCCACAGTTGCCCTGGGGCAGACTAACAGAAGTGTAGAGTCTACAGTCCCTCTGAAAATTCATACATCAGTGTGAGTGACACTGGAGGCAAGGAGGGTGAAGTGTCTTGCCCAAGGACACAACAGACTAACAGAACAGGACTTGAACCGCCAACCCTTCGGTTAATGGACAACCCGCTCTAATAACTAAACCATGGCTACTCTGATTGATATTGCAGTCACTCTATAAAAAACACATTTTAAAAAACAATCAGGTATTCAGACTTTACATGTGCACAAATAATATTTGTGGTCTTATTAAAAAACTATATATTCATTGAGACAAAATTAAATGTATTAAAAATAACCCTTTATATGTTACTTCCTTTTGGAAGGTGGCTGTCCAAACCTCTAACCCCTAAATGTACACTCGTAAAAATAGAACTAAAATGATTTTTCCCACTTTTATAAATGTAGTTTTTAAAGACACCCATTTGATTTATTTTATGGGCAAGTTAAAATAATGAGATTGATTGTGCGGATTTTAATGAAAATACTTCATCTAAAATCTGCCATCAAATTTTTTCTTGTCACTATTGAAATACAAAGCATTAATGTGTAGAGGGATCTGGTTTTAGCCACACCCAAAATATTTCATCCATAAACTGGGACATATCTGCTGATCCTCAGTGTCCACCTGCTGAGTAATACATTTAGATAAGTTTGAAGTAATTGTCTGAAAAAAGTCTGAAAATCATCATGTGTTTATAAGAACTGTTACTATTGAAACACTTCATTTTGGCAACTAATCAAATACTTTTGTTTTTTAATGCAACTATTATGTTTTGATCTGTGTACACCTGTTCAGAACAGTATTAGTATTAGATGTCTATGTCCCTGCTCTGAATGGATAATGGTAGTTCTCTAATTGTGCTGAGAAGGAGAAAATGTAGCAGAGCCAGAACACCAAGATCAAATATTAGATCTACTCTTACAGTATATTACCATAAGGACATATAATGGATCATTTTATTTGTCAGTTTTCTGACTGAACTGCAAATTATTCTTTGTCAAATTAGACCAGTTGTTATCGTTTATAATGAATTATCATATTCTATTGATCCTATTTCCAACATATTGCATATTGAGTTAATATTTAGTCAGAATTGCAATATCAATCAATCAATCAAAATGTATTTATATAGTGCCACATCATAACATCAGTTAACTATAACATTTTACCTTTAAAGTTGGGCGAAATCAGCGTCTTAAGATGATCACACTGAAAAAGTTAGGGAACCACTGGCCTGTGTTTCAACAGTGTTTCAAAAACAATGGCTATAATTGCATATTCTTTTTGAGAATGCTGTAATAGTGTAATATCACCCAGGTATGGAAGGTGGTTTTTTGTTTGATTAACTGCCAGATAGTATCGCACAATTCTAAGTTACTATTTTGCAATTCTGGAGTACTTTATGTTAAAGGTGTCATTCCACTGAAAACCACTTTTCCACGCTCCTTTTGGAATCTGATGGGTCACCCTGACTTATCAACACATGCTGCCTTTGACAGTGGTTTGTCACTTCCACTGGCTTCATAACAACAAGAGGAACGAGGGACCCAGAAAAAGCCAGTCCATCTAACGTCAGACGGACTTTAGCGTCACCCATGTCGGGTTAAGCCCGTCCCTGGCAGCGAATCTGAAGTAGCATTAGCATCTACAAGAGAAGACGGTGCTGCACAAACTGGAAGAAATGGAGGAACAAGCTGGTTCATGTGCTCTCTGTGGAAATAAAGCTTTGTTCTTTTCCCTGCAAGTTTTCAGAACAAGCAACAGCCTGAAATATAGCTGGATGTTACTCTGGTGAAGGCAAACACATACAGAGAGCAAGAGGGGAGGGGGAAGTGTTCCTTTTTGTTTTCTGAGCCAATCAGAGACACCTCGTCACCGCGTCATAGACATGTATGAGGAAGTACCGGTAAACTCTTTTTTTGTTACAGCTTGAAACAAACCAATCCAGACGTTTTTTAAATAGAACCAACACACAATGTATTCAATGGAGAACACAGCAATATTAATGAAATAACCATGGAATGACACCTTTAACCCTAACCCTTAATACTAACTTTATCGCTAACCCCTAACCCTAACCATAAATCCTCAGGGCGTGGCATTTTGCATGGCACAGCATGAACATACAAGTAGAAAGCTTATAATGGGTACAGATAATATACCAGTTAATGACAACGACAGTGAAAAGTGGAGTGCATATTTAAGCGATTTCAAGATACCACCTTGCAATTACACATGAAATGTACCTCTGACAGAGGAGCTGGTAGTTGTAAGAGATACTTCAACATAAAACCTGATGCTACATCAGCTTTTCACTGCTGGTGTGGATCATACACAATTCCTGTAAAAGTAAAGCCCCAGTAAAATTACTGTCTTATACCAATCATAAATAGTTGCATTTTGTAAAGTCTAATGTAAAACTTTTACTTTAGTTTAGTAATTAGTTGTTTTTCCTGTGCTAATTTTGTGATAGGTTGTATATATGTGCAAACTTGCATAGTTATTCAATTAATCTGTTTTAATGGTGCTTATTTTCACTTAACTTTTATTAATTCACCCATTTTCCAGATAGACAGACATAGACACACAGAAAGACTTTATTGATCCCAAATTGGGAAATTGTAGTAACTGCTTTAATGTCTGTCAAGCTCAAAACTGTTTGGAAGCTTTAATTAATTAATTTATTTGCAAACTGAATGGGCTGAATGTAATCACATGTACTGAGACATTCACGATTAAGATTTAATCTTATTCTTTCATGTAAATGTTGGGCCAAGTCTAAAAGATGACAACAAAGTAAAAAAAAAAAAAAGGAGCTAATCCATGATCTATTCATACAAGATGTAAAATAGGTAAATTATTTCACTTGTGCAGGATACTCCATGTTTAAATGAAACTGTAAGTGTTGTCTGTGGATGTGAAATGAGCTTGATTGTACAAAGATAACACTTTTTACATCACTTCTGTGATTATTTTTATTGTTTCGAGAATGGAAAATACAAAACATGACCAGTTTTAAGTTCAAATTAAAACTGCAAGCAGTTTCAAAGGCCTTTGCCGTTTCTCGCAACTGCCTCCCCATGCGACCACTGACAACAGCTGATCCTGAGACGACATCATACCGTGGGCGGGAAGCGATATTCTGCTAGAAATGCATGCTTTTGTATAAATATGTAGGGGGCACTATCGTGTGACTTATTTGAAATGTTGTATGTTCTATGGGTGTTGAACTGTGAGATTGACAATTGAGTCAAATTTCAGCCAAATCGGTGTTTGTATGTCCGAACTACAGCCATTTTAGTAAAGACGAATCTGTAGGGGGCGCTATAATGTGAAATAATAACTCCATATGATAAACAGGTACCTGGGAGATAGACGTCTGAGTCCAATTTCAGCCAAATCGGTGTTCGTATGTCCCGTGCTGAAGCAATTTATGTCGTGGTAATGTTTCTTGAAAACTTAGCAAATTTTGTGATATTGTAGTACAAAAAGGATGCAACTTTTCAGAAAAATTTGGAGAACTTTTGATGTTCCCCTTGTCTAGATCGTGTTCACTGATTTGGAGCTCATTTGACTCAACGACTAAGGAGGAGTTTGTTAAAATACAACAGCAAAAACCATGACTTTCCAAGATGGCGGACTTCCTGTTGGTTAATGGGCGTGACCATCATAAGGTTTTTTGTTCGTCATCATATGATGAACATGTGTACCGATTTTCATAACTCAAACTTCACTAAGGTATGATCTGGCCTAATACAAACTATTTTCACTTTTCTAGGGGGTGCTGTAGACACATTTCTTTACCGACTTTTATGAAACCTATATATATACACACAATTTTTCACACAAAATTTGGTGAGTTTTCATGCATGTTCAGGGGGTCAAATTTGAGGTGAAAGGGTAGACTCCCCTTGCGATCACAGCAGACTCAATAGGCCTTGCACTGGATGTGGTCCACAGTGAAGGCCTTATAAGCACACAGAACCACTACTGGAAGCTCAGGTCTTGCACATGGACCCGGGTCTTTACATGAAGTGAAGTTACATGGTGATTTAAGCTGCTGTTTAATCTCTGATCAGATGGGTGGTTGTGTCAAGGTGCTGTCGGCGGGTGATGGATCAGGCCTCCGTTAAGCCAAACACTGTCTGAATGAAGACGTTCGAAAGCTGTTAGGTAACCATGTCCTTATCAAGAAGCACTTACGATCATCATGTCTGCCTGCAAATAAAATGTGTTTGCATGTGCTCCTTCTATCACACACACTCACAGACTCACATAAACAGTGAATGATTTGCCTGAGTCAGACCTCTGGCTCACTTGATATTCCCTGATCGATCTTGTTGAAGACAGACACTCATCCCATATCCCTTGTAGAAAAACGCTATGCCATTCCTGTTGACATCACCCAAAAAGTTTCTCAAGGGCCTTTTCATTGCAGCCCAATCAGCTGTCCATGCACAGTATCGTATGATTACTCGATATCAAATCACAAGTGTCCTCTGCCACTGTTCTTTCTAAAGCCAAACCACTGAGATGCCTGGTACAGTCCACCTCTAACTGCCTCGTATAGGGTCTGAATGTTAACAATGTGAAAAATAGCTTTGACAGCACTATTGGATCTCCCAGGCTTCAGCCAAAGCCCTGGGGCCTAACTACACCCCACCCCCAGGTCCGAGCCCACCAGCCTCTCTTTCCCCCCGATCCCCAAGGCCCTCTATCTGGCCCACTTCCTCTTTGCATTACCTCCATCAAGCTGGGCTGCTGACACACTTGTTTAATAATTAAGGGCACATCCATAATTTCCTCGTCCTTGTGGAAGTCCACAAATGGTCTTTGTGAAACTCAGGCCAAATAAATGTACCTCTATAGCTCAGGGCTCTGACAGCCCTACATCATGCAGAAGATTAGTCAACACAGGAGCGAGAGCCACTTGTGAGGATTCTAACTGGATCCCGTTTAGTTTCTAATGCAATGCAGAGTCTATGTCACACTGTGGACTAACGACTGAGGTAGACTTTAAAAAGTGTGACTGGGCTTAATTAATATTAACAAAATACATTCTATTAAATCATACATAAAAAAAGACTTTGTGCAGTTTGGTATATTGTTATGTTGAGTTAATGACATTTAAATTATTTATTAATTGCATTTTACTCATTTTTGTTTGAATAATATAAGCTGAAAATCAATTAGTAGAAATGAAATATATTTCAGCAGTAAAGTCAACAACATATCAATAAACATCATCCAGATATTTAGGAATATGAATGAATTCCACCTTTTTTGTAGATAGTTGGTATATCTGAATTAGTATTTCCCAGATAACTAGTGGTTATTGGACAGTCTTCCTCCTAAAATTAATTCGGATTTACTCAACATGTGCTAAATCTTAAGTAAATCCCAAATTAATCAACTAATAATTTCATTATTTTGGATTCAATTATTATGTTTAAATTTACTTAATGAAAACAATAGTTTTTAATCAACGTTGAAATACTACTCAATTATTGTAATTGGAACTTTGTTGCCTTAATTTATTTAAGTAGACAATGTTCATACTGAGTGTACGAAGATCGCAAACAAACATCAGGAATCAGGAATAAAAGCCCAGATTTCAAATTCTCATTTTCAAATAGGAAAGTATATGAGATCAAATACATTTAAAATAAAGTCAGAATATGATGTAATAATGTGACAAAAAAATTACAATAAAGGGTCTGTCCTTTTCACACCATATTTAAGAAGGCACAAAAACAGTAGAAGAAAAGGTCTGGGAAAAATGTTTAGAAAATATAAATGATTGCTCAGTGAATGTCAGATAGAACCTGATACAATTCAAGACATTGCATCGTCTATATTACTGTAAGACCAACATTCATAAATATGATCCATCAACATCACCAATTTGTAACAGATGTAAAGTAAGTGATAGAACACTTGCCCACACTCTTTGGTCTTGTAATAAGTTGTCATCCTACTGGACTGATATTTTTCAATGCTTTTCTAAAGTATTTAAGAAGACATTTAAACCAGACCCACTGGTTGACATTCTGGGCGGGACAGGGGCTCTTCTTTTGACTAACACACATGAGGCTCCAGCTCTCTCTTTGGGGATGGTAGTGGCGAAGAAAATTATCCTGCAGATGTGGAAAAGTTACTGAAATGGGGAAATGGGGAATGTGTTGTGGCTGAAGAAGATTAGCAAGGGATAATGTATTGCCCATGCGTTACTGTACTATCAGAAAAATATTCCCCAAACGGGGCCAAAGGTAACGCGTGTACAATACATTATCCTGCTTATTCTACAGTTATTACCGTTTATTACTGCTACTACTCTAACAGACTGGATAAAATAGGGAGCCTAAGTCTCCGCCCTTTCTGGTCGGTCCACTGGGCCTAAGTTCAGAAAAATGTAACATGAGAGTGGATGAGGAGAAAATAATTATCTTGTGGTCCACTTTACTTTATGCCCCGATTCACACATTTGCTGTACTTCAATTAAAATCATAACCAATGATGTGCGTTTGGAGTTTCTTTGATACATGTTTTATGATTTATTAGCGTGTAAAAATATGTAATTATTCGGACTCTGTTTGGACTACATATCAGACGTCGCATAGCTGATGTCACAGCAGAATCTAATCCCTGCAAACTTTTCAAAACCGTATACCGCCTTATACGTTTGATACTCTTGCCTTCGTCCTGAAAGGAGGTGAAGCTCGCCAAAGTCACAGTCATTTTCAAAGAGTTTGATGGTAAAGCTTGGTGGTGACGTAATATTTGTGAGACGAACGTTGTAGTCCATTACTTACTCTCACATAAAACCTAACGTAACTTTTGATGCCTGTCCAAAGTGAGTGCTTTCTCAATGTGAAAATGTATCTTTAAAATTCACAGACATCATATGTGAAAACCGTAGCACATTTCAAACGGGACCAGAAAATTAATTTTCTCCCTCCATTGACTCGCGTTTATTTTTTTATGGCACTTCGGCCCCATTGCCCGGAAATCGACCGGAAATAGACTCGCGTCACTTAGGCTCCCTATAGCCATTACAACATAGCGAGTATTTACTTTCAAAGTGGCCGAACTACCTGCGGAGTGATACGGAACAGTGGATCTGAAGTGACAAAACCCGTTGCCGTGGCGGCGGGCGTTAACGACGCAGCGGGCGGTTATTGAAAAAAATCCACGCGCAGAAGGCTGGGAATGTCAAATCAAAGTGAACGGTAGTTGCTGCAATATTCTAGAGACTCGTAGAATAAGGTATTAAAACATGGACAAAATTAAGTACTATCAAAAGATCTGGGACCCTCTTCTGTCCTACATAAGCGGAAAAGCGTGACTCCTGCACTGTAAGAACTGAATACCTGCCATGCTCTGTAGTGACATAATACCTAAAAAACTGTGATAAATGTCTGTCAATATGCGCTAGGTTTTATTTATAACAAACAAACAAAAAATAAATGGGGAAAAAAAAGAAGACACAGCAACACCTGTTCCTGCTGAGGACACTTCAGGAGCTTTGAAGTCAGTCAGGATGTCCTAGCAGACGTCAACAGTCCACTGGTCGAATCCATAATCACCTTCAACATCATATCCTGTTTCACCTTCACTTCTGCTAAAGACAAATCAAAGCTTTCCAGGATCATCACACAAGCAGGTAAAATAACCGGGAAAAACTCAAAAACTACTACCAGTACTTCATAATCAGGCAGTAGCAGGAAAGCCCACCTCATCACACAGGACCCCACCAAAAAAACCTATACAAGAGCTAATTCATACCCACTGCCATAAACATTTAAAAAAATATGAACAATGCTGAACCATTTTTAACATGTACATTTTTTATTTATTCATAATAACGAAAATTAGATCTTTTATGTTTTTTTGTTGGATGTGTGCTGTCTAACACCAGAAGAAGATTTTCTGCCACAACAGACATTCTGAAAACAATGGAACATTTTGTTTTATTTGACAGTGTTAGCTAAATATATGATTGTTCTTGTGCTATATTTACAAATCATATTATATTGTGATAATCAACACTCCTGAGCTCCAAAAAAAATATCATGATCCACCATAAAATTCAAAAAGCAACATGAAACACACTTAATGATATCATGAGGAACATTATCATTTTATAATTCACTTTTAACATTAAACATCTTAAAAGTACTTAACTCCCTATGTAAAACCTTAAAGTCACTCTCAACAGCATTATATTATTTTACAGTTTTTTCATGTTTTGTATTATTACAAATATTATTATTTCACTTAACGTGTACAGATTTATATTTCCATGTAGAAAATTCATCAGGAATCAACAAATAAAGTGACATCAATCTGACCAATAAGTAGAACTCAACATGACATTGGTATCAATTACGGATGGGATACATAGCAACTATCAGCACTGTTAATTAGTGGACCAATAGTGACAAAGATTTCCATCATTCCATTTTTCTACTAATTATGATAATTAGTTTTCACCAATAAATAGAGCCCATAATAACACATCTAAATTGTTTAGATATCACACATTTCACCAGTGCACATTGTTGCCTTGCCACCCACCATATATACCAAGAAGAAGAGGAAATCTGGATCAGTATACTGTAGAACAGAACCTTTATTTTTGTCTGGTTCACACACATTAACATGCACTGCACTGAAATGTCTCCTCTGCTTTTAACCCATCACTAGATCATGCATCACACATGTAGACTAGGAGTACTGGGCTGCCATATGAGGCACCCAGGGAGTAGATGGAGGGAGGGTTAAATGCCTTGCTCAAGGACAACTCACTGCCAGACCTGGGAATCAAACCAGCGACCCCATTGATCACAAGCTGACTCTCCAGCCAACTCGGTACTGTCTGTAAAATGTTTTCAGTTACTCTATTACAGCTGCAAGATGAAGATGAACATCAAGTGATTGTGGTTTTTGTTTTGGTCCAACAGGAGCAGAAGAGAGACATTCTGAAAAAAAAAAAAAAAAAGCTTAAAAGGGACATATCATGCAAAATGCAATTTTAATGTTTTTCCAACACAAATGTGTGTGAGGAGACCCTTAAATTATGAACAAAAACCACCCACTCTCCTTTTCTCCTGATCCATTTCTTGTTGGAGGGAGATGAAAACACTCTGTCTTTGATTTTTGTATAGATTCATTTGAATACCCCACCCCATCCCGTCCCACCAGCTCAGCTAACCCCACCTCTGCTCAGATCCTCCATTATTCTCTATCGTAGCCCTGATGTGCATCTGGTGCGTTGGGGTCTGAGCCCTGGTCGCTGTGCCTGCGTCTGGGTCTAGGGTCGGTCTGACCCAGGTTAATCGGATGGGCTGGTCTATGGGTGGCACCACGACCATGGTGTCATGGCTCATCTGGCCAGCCCGGGTCCAGACAAACCAGACCCGAATGCACACTGGTGCTGTTAATGGACCAGGACCTGAATGCACCAGGGCTGTAAAACTCAGCACTCGGTCCACTTTAATTCTCTCCAGCTGATTTTATTTCATTGGTGTCTTTGTCTCCTTTTCTTTGCCTCAACTTTTTCAGGTTCCATTTCTGTTGGTATGAAGCAGAAGAGAGGGCAGAGGCAGCTGTGGGTCATTTGCACTAAAACCAAGTGATTTAAAAAGATCTGTTTCTCCAGGTTAGTTCTGTAGTAGCTTTTATTTGACTATTAACTGAGTTTTACTACTGAAATACTACTTGAAATAATATGAAAAGAATATGAATAATAATAAAATAATATGAATCAGTTATAGTTGTAAAAAAATATTGTACATCTCTAATATAATGATAATAATTTTTATAAAGAGAGAGAGAGATACAGTGTAGATACATTATATTAATACTGATACAGACTCATATTTTTTCATATTTACGTCTAAAATACAGATTTTAATTGTGAAATATGGAAGAATGGAATCACTGAAGTGCACAATGTAATGTGTGTTTCTCTGCAACTGAAATTAACTTTTGTTTTTTGGTCTTTCACAGAAATATTTGTATTTTATTTTACCTTGTTTTATGCTTGTACTCTACAACTTTAGAGAGAGTCATAGTAATCATTTTTACTCTACTACAATTTCAGCTAATGTAATTGGATATTTGCTTTTACTTCCAAAATATATGAGCAGCCTATTAAATGTGAAGTATTAATACAGATTAAATGCCCTGCACATGTACACACTTTTGAAGTTAAATCTGAAGGTGCTTCTTAGATTGGAGCATTTGTGTGAAAAAGAAGGAAATCAGAGGTAAATGTATTTTTTTCAGAGTAGGACATTTTTATTTCTAAAATATGACAATGAATGTTTTGTGTAAACTCTCATTTTATAGCTGATTAGCTCACTGTTTCAATTTTTTTTTTTTTTTTTTTTTTTTTTTACATTCATCACTGTACTTTATACCATATCAGGGATTTGTCCATAGCATCATGAACAACTGAGCCCAAAAGAACAAAGTTCAACAATAACAAGCATCAGAATCAAACCTCTCAGCTTCCTTGACCTCTGACCTACCTCTAACTGGAAAAACAGGTCAATATTCACATAAGTATATAGTAGAATTAAGTTCATAATAGAAGTGACTTAAAGGTGTTTTATGTAATACTCAGGGAATAACAAGGCCACCAATGAACCAATGCTATGTATCCACATACTGAATATAATATATGGTAATCATCAAATTTTCTTCTTCAAATGGAAACTCGTCTCATCGTCTGAACCCGCTTTATCCTCACTAGGGTCACGGGGGTCTGTGGATGCTAATCCAGCTACAATGTGTGAAGGCGGGGTACACCCTGTATGAGTCTCAAGTTCATCTCAGGGCTGAACATATATAGACAAACAATCACTCTCACATTCACACGTATGGACAATTTAGATTAACCAATTAACCTATCAGTGCATGTGTTTGGATGGTGGGAGGAAACTAGAGTACCTGGAGAAAACCCACGCAGACATGAGGAGAACATGCAAACTCCACACAGAAATGTCTGGTGTGGGAATTGAACCAGGGACCTTTTTGCTGTGAGGCGCGTTAACCACTGCACCACCGTGCCACCCAAATGGTAACTCGTGGTCACTTATTTTGTGGCGGCTGTGGCTCAGTTGGTAGCGTGGGTCATCCGGTAAATGAAAGGTTGGCAGTTTGAATCCCGGCTCTGGCTGTAGAAGTGTCCTTGGGCAAGACACTAAACCCTGATCTAGACTCCCAGTAGGACTGACAGAACCTTACAAACCTACTGGTGTATGAGTGTGAATGGGTGAATGTGAGGCTAATGTAAAGCGCTTTGAGCACAATGGAGGTGGAAAATAGTATATTATATAAGTGCAGAGTATTTACCATTTATTTTGACAGTCACTCAAAATAACATTGTCCCCTATAATTGAGCTCTGTTAGTTTACTTTTGTTTTTAGACACAAAACAGCCAAAGTAAAACCACAAAAATCAACACTATTTTCTGTACATTTTTCTATTGTTTGCAATCATGTCAGTAAGGTCAGATCTGCTACAGTTTAGTCTGACCTGTGACTCAACAAATGGCAACTTAGCAAAGATAATGACATGACATAATAACTTTATACTGTACCTTCATAAGCCTCATGATCAAGATGAAGATCAAGACATGCTGCCACTTCACCAACTATTCTTTTTATTTAGAACTCTATCCAGTGATGAAAACAACAACCGTGTTTCTAGTTTTTAATTACTTTGTCACTTTCTTTGACTCAAAAAGTTGTTTCGTTGTGGTTCTCATGCCATCTGGTCACTTTCTGACACTTTGGTCAAAGGCCCCATGGCTTCAGTTTTCCTCACCAAAATGGTCACATAACCCCCATAAATAACTTTATTTATATAGCACTTTTCATACATGTAGATGTAGCACCACTACTAATTATAAGAGCAGGAAAGAAAATCGTCCCCTGGTGATCACAGTGGACTCAATAGGCTTTGTGCCGACATGGTCCACAGCGAAGGCTTAATAAATAAGTTAAAACTAAGAATTTAATTGAAAGTTAAACTAAAAGTGTAGGCTTTCAGTTTACGGGTAGCTGCGGCTCAGTTGGTAGAGTGGGTGCCCAATGACAGAGAGGTTGGCGGTTTGCCTCCCTGCTCTGGGTGTCCACATGTTGAAGTGTCCTTGGGCAAGATGCTGAACCCTGACTTAGAACTGACAGAAGCTTAGAAACCTACTGGTGTATGAGTGTGAAGGGGTGAATGTGAAGCTAATGTGAAGCTAATGTAAAGCACTTTGAGCACCATGAAGGTGGAAAACCACTATATAAATGCAAACCATTTACCATTTTAAAACTTAATATAAACGTGCAAGTTATTCAATAGAGAATAATGGAGGATCTGCGAGTCTGAGCAGAGGTGTGTGTGACACACACACACAAATGAATGTGACGTACGAAGTATAGAAAAGACGGAGGGTTTTCATCCCCCTCCAACAGGAAATAGATCAGGAGAAAAGAAGAGTGGATGTTTTGGGATTTTTTTTTCAGAATTTAAGGGTCTCCTCACACACAGACAACACATATTTGTGTTGTAAGAACATTAATATTAAAAAGTGCATTATATGTCCCCTTTAACTGCTCACTAGATGACTGAAAATATTTTTAATCAACACTTTATTGCAGAGAAAATATAATACTCACAAGCTGCATCATGTACAAGTCATTTATTTAAATGCTAATGATGTTGTAAAATGATTTTATGTGATTCCTATTGTCTTCTTCTTCAACTGAAACAGGTAGAACAGTGGCCTAGCACCCTCTATTGATGAGATGCCACTGATGTAGTAATAAAAAGCTAATTTAGATTTATTTTAACCAGTTACAATAAATGCAACTTATATTTTAACGCATCAGAAATAATAAATAATCAGATTTAATACATTTGTTTCTGTAACACTGAAAATAAGGCTTGTTGTTAAAGCTTTTGTTGAGTCAAAACCCCACTCTGTCAGTGAGAGAACAAGCATCAGTGGTCCTGGTGTGAATATGTCCTTGTGGTATCAAGCGATGTGGCTCTCAGTTTACATGCTCCTCCTTCTCAGTGTGCAGTGTCAGCGTGCTTGTCTGGGGGAGAAAATTCAAAACTTAACATCAACGAAACTGCCGCTGTGACCTTCCCGCTTCAATTACATCACTGCGTCGCCGCTCAAGGAGGCTGGCAAATACAAAACCACAAAAGGATATCACCACACACATGGGTTGCTGTGCTGAGGTCCACACAACCCAGCATCCTTTGCACACGCTGACTTAAACAGTGACTATGTACCAGTAAAGGTCACTGTAGGACTGTGAAGGTTGTTGGGTCATTGCTGCATTCAGGGGCATTCAAGTAATTTAGGATGAAATACAATGGGGAAAAATACAGTGAAAACATGTAAAGGAATGAAGGGGATTTTGTACATGGAAAAATTCATGTTCAAAACAGTTTTGTCAGATTATTTTCCTGCAGTTTTTCAAACATATGGGGGTTTATTTTACTATTTCAAGTGTTTGCTCCTGGAATATTCTTTTGGGTTTTGTAAATTGGCTTGAGAATTTCAACCAGCTCTATATATATTTAGTGTCACATGATAACTTTTGTTCTGATCTGGTGCTATATAAATAAAATTTGATTGACTTAACCCTTTGATGCATGAATTATAAAAACCTTAGTCAAGATTTTTTTCTTAAGTGTTTTTATTCCTCTTTAGACATGAAAAAAGCAATGTGATTAAAATCTTTTTAATGAACCCAATTTTTATAGAGTTACAAAAATATCCACTCAGCTGGACAACGTGTTTAAGCTACATGTATTTAAAACACAATATCAGAACACTATGAAATTAAATTGTTTAAGAATAGTCTCTCAGGATTCTGTCATGAAGTTTAGTGGTGATTAATTACAATAACCAAAGTAACTTAACGGTTTTAGTGTTTTAGTCCATGTTAGCATGTGATCATGTTGGTATGTCAGCTAGCCTGCTAATAGGTTGATTTCATGTGACGCCACAGCGTGCGATTTTCATATGGAGGGCAGGAAGTGAAGTAGGTTGAGAAAAATGCCTATATTTTGTGTAGTTTACGGCTGCGCCAGTCGTTCTAACCGAGAGAAGGAAAAGCAATTTTTCTACACTGCCATTCACACAGGTGCGAAATGGAAAAAGCTCACAGAAAAACGCTGTAAAGAGTGGATTTGAAATCTGCATTTGCAGTTGGGAGTTTCAGCTAATGGCCATGTCTGCAGGAACCACTTTGTCACTTTAAAGAAACATCTCATGGATGCGCTGGGACGCATTATCAGTGATGTGTTCTGGGTTCATAGGGTGTTTTGGGTCTTGCAACATGAGGCAACCCAGCCGGGGTGATCAAGTCCTGGCTTGCGTCCCAGTAGCAACCCACGGATCTGCCCTTTTTAGCCACAGCCACCTTGTGGCTTTCTCTGCAGCTTCACTGGCACATTTAATTGGCACATTTAATGGCCCTTCTCTTAGCTGCCCCTGTCATGCCCAGCTTGCTCAGGACTTTGCAAAGTGAGTGGACCTGCAAAGCCCCTGCAGCCAACCTCTATGGGCTCATAGAAAGTTCTTCAGCCCCTGCCTCTGCATTCCTCCACCAGCTCCTGATATTTGGCACGTTTCCTCTCGTTGGCTTCCTCAATTCGCTCTTCCCTGGACACTGTAAGTTCCAGCATGATCAGGTGTTTGGAAGCCTCTGAAACGATGATCATGTCTGGCCAGAGAGATGTTCTTGCGATGTGCTGGGCGAACGTCAGCTGTTTTCCGAGGTCAATGTGCAATTTCCAATCAGGAGCCTGTTGTTGACTTTAGACCTGCCCGGGGTCTTTCTCCAGCCCTGACAAAAGGGATTGCCTTCCTTCCTTGAAACCTGGTGACATTTGCTGGTGTTGATGGCCAAGGCTATGCTCTCAGCGACTGCTTTAAGTACGTAGTTGTGGCGCCAGCGTTAGCAACCTTCAGCCAGGGCCTTCGGGGAAGATGTTCGAGGGAGCCTTTTCCGGAGCAAAGGTGACAGGAAGGTGTCTCGCCCTTCTCCCACACGTGGAAGTTCACTGGGCTTGGGAGGGCATCATAAACTGCCTGCACAAGGAACCGTACATCAGAGGTATGTTCGAAAGCTAACTTTTTTTGTGGATGTGCTATATATCATTAGCTTGACATTAATTGGTCATTTACCCTGTTGTAATATGGTTTACCTAGCGACATCACGATGTTTGATAGTGACATTAGTCACTGCTAACAGCTAGCAGTGACTAATGTCAACAAGCATGCAATACATCTTGACGTCGCATCTTTACAAATAAAACACTCACCCTAGCCTTTTATTACCCAGGTTGTGAACCCATCCGCTGACAAAAAACTTTTATGCCTCCAAACTTTTCTACGCTTTCATCTGCTGCTGGTGTAGTAGGATGTCTGCAGGACCAGGTAGTTAGTAATATCCACAGCAGAGATTACTGGCAAATCTTTGGGTTCTGTCAAAAACTCATTAATTTTCACAAGACACAAGTAATTTCCAATACATTTTTTAACTAACTGTATATAGGCTATCTCTGTGTTGACACTGGATCTAAAGCCGTACAACAATGTGTTTGTAGGCCCCATTTAATGACTTAGACATAAAAATGATCAAACACTATTGCATGTGTTAACATTCATTAAGTAGCTGTAATGTTGTTCATTATTTCACTGTTAGTGTTTTCAGTTAGCTCCAGTTTTACCCCTCACTGTTCTTTAACCTCATCCTCATGATTCAGGTTGTTTGCCTCCAGTCCATCAAAACATGTGCCAAAAAAGCCCTTTTTCCTGTTGTTTTTATCTTAGTGAAGACATGTAAGGGTTATAAATAGTCCAATTGCAATTATTTTTCTTGCAGAGTTAATGTTGGTTGCTCAGGATAAAGACTGCATCAAGAAATTGCATCATTGAACAGGTGCAATTTCTTTTGTAAAGTAACTTCATCAACATTCATAAGATGTATCTTCAGTGGACATACAGTTAATGTTGGTCTGTATTTTTCTACACATCCAGACCAAACAGATGTGTATTGTAGGATGATGAGCTGCATGTCATTTTTCTTGGTCAGGACGCATTAACTATACTGCTAGTGGAATTTACAGTAAAGGCTTGTGTAGGTCAGTGGAGAATTGTGTACACTGCAAAAAATATCCACTTCACTCAAGCTTTGAAATAGAGTCTTCACTGAGCACAAACTTCTCTTTAAAGGGAGAATATGTGTAAGTAAGAATAAACAACATAGAAATTAGGGGTGGGAGAAAAAAATCGATTCACATAAGTATCGGGATTTTTTGTTTTCTGATTCCCCCCTCCCCTTTTTAAATGATTAATTTTAAGCCGGGTGGGGGGAAAATTACATGTAAAGGCCGTAGACGACTGTTTTAACATCATCAAGAAGAGCGTCATAGAAAACACAGAAATCACCTCACAGAAGGCACACAGATGACAGCTAGCGTATTATGTATTAGCTTCAACAACACGCCAGCGTTAAAGAGCATTAACTTATGCGCAAATAAAAAATTCAAACTGTATTGTGTTATTAATCTGACCTTGTGTCATTTACACACAGTAATAAGTGTATATGGAGGAGTATATGAATTAGAGTTGGGAAAAAGAGGGTGTTTAGCAACAACACAGCGGCTAATTCTAAACAGAGTTTGGTGCATTCAGGAACCTCGTAACATCTCTGGGGCGTTGGACATTGCGAGATATCTGAAAACTGAGAGAAAATTAGTTGTTCCTGAATAAATATAGTTAAACAATTAACAACAATTAAAGTGTGTGGTCTTTCTAACAGAAGGGACGAGCAGAGCTGGACATGTACACTTTAAAGTTCACTTTATTATGAAGCATGTTATTTTAGAGGCTCATATTTGTGTTGTGTGCAGATAAATGTAGTAGTTTACTTCCCAAAGTCTGGTTCAAATATATTACTGCTGAATAAATCTGAATTGACTCGCATATGATGTACATTTTTTGGGGGGAAATGTGGTTCCTAATATGATCTGTAGGCATCATCATTCAGCTTTTTCTCGTGTTCTGGTGTTAAAAAGGCAGACGAAAAATCTGAAATATGAAAGAATCGCAATTTAAATCGAATTGGCACCCAAAAAAATCGTAAAAGAATTGAATCGGCATAAAAGCATATCATCCCAGCCCTAATAGAAATATGATGAAATAATTGACAAAGTGAAATAAAACAAGATAAAAAAACATTTGACATGCTCTTGCATGGTAAACAAAGCATGATCACAGCTTTTGCTTGGGGGAAAAAAAACAAGTTGCCTTATTTCTGTCAACAGACCAGGGTAGCTAACTGTTCTAGCTCTAGTTATGAAAATGTTAAATAGAGACTAGCAGACTAACTTCTTAAAATGCCCACTTTTTGCAGTGCAGGCAGATGAAGGGAGAGTTAAAGTCTCTGCTAGTGAGAGAGCCTGTCAAAAGCTGACAAATGGAGAGAGTGCTTTCTGCTGAGAGCAGTCCCTACAGGTTTCCCATGCAGGCAGTCAGACCAGGGCTAGGACATTTTACATATATAGTTAAATATATGCATAATCAATCATTATAACACTGTCATAATAAGACAACATACATGCAGATTTCTATGTAGCTGATATGCATACGAATTAGATGAATAATGATATGGTTTCACCCACAGAAGCTTCCGATTCATCAAAACTGCAGATAAAGAAAACCATTTGTGGATTTTGCTACACCTATCTCTGCTGTGTACTCAGTGTGGCAGCAGATACTGCAGCTACTGTGCCCTCTCCACATGCACTGGTAGCTGCAGTCCTTAAGGAAAGCAAGATTTCAGCAGTTTAACAGACTGAAGCCCTGCAGTGGGCAGCTCTGTGAGAGGAAACAAGAGGAATGTTGTTCTTTGTCCTGCAGTGAGACTTTAGTTAAATGTTATAAATACTCATCATTCTGAAAATGGAGAATGCGTGGGTTTTACCTCATGTGAATCTTTTGAATTAACTGTCTGAATGGTGTAAAAACTAAATTTGGTTCTTCATGATAAAAAAGGAATGGTTAATTCAAACTTTGCAACATTCCTACCACTTTTAAAATGTCTATAAATGACTCGATTCTCTTTGACTTCATCACTTATCCTGACAGCACAGTCCTCCTCATCCTCTTATGATAATGAGCATGAATATGCAGTTTCAGCACAGTAAGTGAATCAATACACTAATCACTATTTTTTGGGAACACTGTCACAAAGCAGTTAATAATTAACTCTGATGTGCTTTAAGGAAATGTGCCAGTCTGTTAGCACAGTGATTCACTAGACCAGGCAAAAACCTAAACACTAGAGTTATTTCTTACAGTCACAAACTAGAACAGAAGCTCCTCCATTCCCAAATATGTGAGGTGTGCATTATTGAAAAAAAAAAAAGCCTCCATTATGCCTGTGTGCAGTGTCTGCATTAGCGTACGTGCATGTGTGTTCACTGTGGGAGTGTGTGTTGGCCTGTGAACACTCTGGGCAGAGCTTTCCCCCCTCTGTGCTGCTGCTGACTCATTGTCACAGCCCCTGAATGTACTGCCTGCCTGCATTATTCACACACATACCTTCCTCTACTCATGCCTCCTCAGCACCTGGAGCCTAAAAGCAGAAGGGCAGCTCCAGCCCTGGGGCAGAGCCGTCTGTTTCACCCACATGTCCACATACATCACTACTAACTTTAGATGTGGTTTCATTTCAAGCTGTTTGCTCTACACTCATAAAATCCATGATTTTTCAGATGTCGTCTCTTGTCAATCGCTCATAACTATATGTAGAAGTGGGGCACCTTTTTAAATCTACACTTTAAGAGTAAAAATAGTGCATTGCTGTATAAATATTGACTCTTCTCCTCCCTGTGTCTGTTAGAAGTCCTACAGGACAAGAAAAAAAAAACCCTCTGCTGCAGGTATCAGCTACATCGCTGCTTCTGCTGCATTGACTGGGGAGAGTGCAGAGCTGTGAGCTGAGGAGCCATATGCTCATAAACTCCACTCCCAGCAGCCCTTGGAAAACACACACATGTGCAGAAATCACTTTCAGCTCCAAGTAATGTATGAACTGATGAGGGATTAAAATATAAAAGGGATTTTATATCAAGTGTCAGTCCTGTGTAACCTTGTGTGTGTTACATTGAAGTTTTACTGCAGAGCTTCATCAGTGACAGGAAAATGATGTGCCCCCTAGTGAAAGACAACAGAACTACAAACTGATGTGGTTTATTCTGACATTGAGGTTGGGAAAGACAAAAGAAAATACCCTGTTAGAAGAAAACCCGCTGCACATAGGGAGCTTTGGAAATGTTGTTAAATAAATTATAGTCTTGTGGAAAAGTCTGTCTACCATTAGTTTGCTGCTTTAGCAAGATTATGACAAACTGTAGGAAAATCTACATACTGTATGCATCATCTCTGACTACCAAGATATATCTGAAATATATAGGAATTATGACAACAGTATTCAAAACAAGAGCTTCCAAAAGACAGAATAGAGCTATACAAAACAAAAATTAATGTTGCAGAGTTTAGGAATATCAGCCAATATTATAAACCTGGGCCATATATTGTTTGTCCACTAAATGATCAATTATAGCTCCTGTCATGATGGTCAAAATCAAAAGTATGAAATCCCACTGTGGAATAGGTGTATGATTATGCATAAAGTGTAAATGACCAACCCCACATTTACAAAATAGTACTAACAGTCAAAAGAGCTGATGTACTTGTCACCTCTGAGGAGTACTCTAAGCTGCTGAGGGTGTGAATATCTAGTAGTGCTTACATTTGTATGATGGTGGTAAGAACAACATTAGACAAACACCAAGTCTGAGTTTTTAGTTTTATTTAAGGTTCATTTTCCAGACCTGCAGAGGACAGTTCATTTCCTTTAAGCGCCTCAATTTGTTTTTGTTTTTTTTTTCTTAATTCTCGTAACATTACTGTTAAAACCCACTGTATGACTGTTGGTTTCTCCTGGATGAGTTTGTTCATTTATGTGAATACTGTTTTAACAGGGAACAGCAAAGGATGGGGAGTAGGAGAGAGAGAGAAAGAGAGAGACAGAGCAAACACAGATCAGAATTAAGACTTCAAAAAGAAAAGGGTGGTGGTTGGAGAGGTCGATCTCAAAACCTAAAGGCGGAGAGCTCCTTAAATCACTACTACAGTACTCAGTATTGTCTTGCAGCACCTTCCTTTGTAACACACACTCACATACAGTTGCTGAAGTCACATACAATATTGCATATTTTTCAGCAATTATTGACACTAGAATCCCCCTCCAATCACTCATGTTCCTTTCTCTCATCTGTCCATTTTAAGGCTGCGTTTAAGCCCTCTAGGGTAGAATGAAGAGATCTGTTAACCCTATGCTACCCTTGTAGTAGGCGATGTATGCTCATCCATCTGGTCATCATTCTGTCTTCGTGGTGGCTGTCCATGTTAGGGCTAGCTACTGTAGGTACCACACAGTGGCACTGAGTACGAGTCTAACCCTAGTGCTCAGGATGTGTGCCACAATCTCCCAAAGCCCTGGCTCCCTGCAGTTAGGCAGTGCTCTATCCTCTGATACAGAGGTTCAGCAAAATTTTCCCTCCAGCCAGATGGGGCCCGTGGAGACCCTCCACCAAAGGGAATATGGGCCACTTGGCCTCTCAAGCAGGCCATTTGTGTCCCTACCTAACAGGGAGCCCATGCATAGCCTGTGCCCTCAACTCCCCTGTGTCGTCTGCATTCACTCTCTGACCAACATCAGCTTCTTTTAGATTTCACTGAAAACCACTCTGGAAAAAAAAAGCTAGTGCCACCACCCAAACCCTCACGATTCACATCTATCAGGTGTAGGGGTTAACCGTTTCACAAACTCCTGTTCAAGTGGGGAGCATGAGGGTCTTTGGGGCAAAGCTTCTAGAGCAGATTCACAGCTTGCTTCATTCCTTGGAAAACTAATCGTGACTTTTGACTTTCAAAACACAAATGTTGTTCATGCTTAATCATTAGTTACTTTTTAAAAAAGACCTCACTTCAGCTAATTTGCCGTTTGTGGAATTAAACACTTGTGTCACCGCTGGGCACTCTGGCTGTACTGTTTCTTAAGCTCTCTGTTAACAGGAAGCTAAAGAATGAATCCCAAAGACTTTGCCCAGGACTAGGTCTAAGGAGTGGTGATGGTAGCAGACAAAGGGTACTGATAACTTAGGTGCCACAAACAAAAACAAATAGGCCTTCAGAGTAGACAATAAGGAAGGAGGAGAAAAAGAAGAAAGCATGTCTGTTACTTTGTTAATTTTTCATTCTCTGCAGATTGGTGTGTATTGCATCGGGGAGGGGGCGGGTACAGGATGAGTGGGTATAAAGTGGTGGCGGTGGGGGAACGGATGGGTGTCTGCTGCAGTTTGTATTCAGTGGCGGTCCACAGCAGCACTCTGTAGCAGCTCTGTTGTGGGCTGTCCTGGGGGTCTGAAGGCGGTCTGGAAGCCTGGGGGAGGGGAGTGGAACTGGCTGGCAGGGTTGGCTGTGGGAGGGGGCAGGTAGGGAGCCCAGCCGCCGGCGGCTCTGTGGTGGAGGGGGGGGAGGTGGGCGTCGAGGAGGCCACTGTGGAGGGGCTGGGGAGTGGGCACTGCTGAGCTGGCTGGGCCGTCCATCTCTGTGAGTGCCTGCAGGGACTTGAGCCAGTGTGGTGGGTTATCGTCCTGGAGACAGTCTAAACTGCTGCCTGAGGCGGGGATGCCTAAGGGGAGGGAAGGTCACAGCAGATTAGTGATGACAAAAATACAGAGGGGACACTAAGAAGAAACACAACAACTATGTAAGAAATACAAACACATCAAAGTTAATTTGGATCAGTTACACTTGATTAAATGATTAAAATATTAAGATACATGACATTATTCATATAACATACTGGTACATGTTAAATGATTTGCGATGGTAAGTTAATTGCAGGACCCGCAACACAAACATTTCCGTTGCATTGATAACTGACAATGCAACATGAATGCAAGAGGTGTCTTACTGACAGGTTTATTTTTTATATTTAGTTTTGTTGTTGGGCTTAGAAATAAAAAAAAACCAACAATAACATTATCTGAAAGAACAAAGTTATTTCACCATAAAAATGATCTGAGAACTAGGCACAAACATTAAAATGAAGAATCCATCTATCTAGGAAAAAACAGAAACTGCTTTGTGTATTTGTAATTGATTTTTTGTTTTTGTTTTTTTAACAGCCTGTTAAATGTGACACCTTGATGTTTTTAAAGTGAAAGTTCTTTCTGAAGGATTTGTTGGTTGAATGAGAAAAAAAAATACTATAACTACATTATGTGTAACTCTAGAGACGACTACAATCATTACATTATAACAGATTAAACACTGCAATGAAACCAGCGGCTCATTTGTTATAATTTGTCATTTCAGTTGTAACTGTTCAGCTCTGAGGTAAGACCAGGCAAACTACCTGTGATGATGGCAGGGTCCATCCAACTGGCTGTACCATCCCAGCTCAGGCTGTGTGAGATTCCTGCCGGCCCTGTCGGCCCACCGATGTGGTTAACACTGTTTGAGGATGAGGACGATGATGAGGAAGAAGAGTTTGGGAGGCCCCCGAAATTGATATTGATGTTGGGCAGGAGGGCTCTCAAGCCGTCCTGCCATTCTTTCACATTTAAGCCGTCTATGGAGCCACTGTTTTCTACAGAACAGAAAAGAAAAACAGCTTAAACAGGAAAGTGGTTCAACAGCCTACAGAAAAGAATGCAACAGGATTTTTGCAGAAGACAGCTACTGATAATACAACTACAGTGCTTATGAAGCAGGTAACATACGGTGGCATTTCATTATGTGAAACATCAGATCTGCTTTAGTGTCTCCACAGGACATAAAAAGGTGCAACAGTGACCCAGGTGTCTGGTACCTGAGATGGGGATCCCTCCCAGGCCTGTATTGTGCTGAGGGGGCAGATTCAGGTCCAGGAAATTACTGTGTGAGGCAGCACTGGCTGAGTGGTTCAAGTGTGTGAGGTTATTCCGTGTGGGGACGCCCATCCAGGGGTGTCTGGCAGCTGGCTGCTGCTGTTGACTGGCCTGGTTGTTCTGACTACCGGGGAAGCTGAAGGAGCTGTAGATGGCTCTGTGGTGGAGTTGGGGAACGCGCGGCAGCCCGCTGGGGAAGTGATGTGAAGCGCTGGGGTTGAGGGGTGGCAGGCTAGGGCCGTGGTTGCTCCCCTGGGAGAGGGGTCCTGGAGATAAGGGGCAGGGATCCTGCACCGACAGCTCCTTCTCTATGAGGTCGGCCAAGGCCTTGCGAGTGACATCGAAAGGATCAAAGCCTAAGTCATCGTCCTGCTGTTTGGTGGACGAGCCGAACCCAAAGGCTGCCTGCCAATCTGTGGAAGAGGACACTGGTATTGTGTCTGAAAGAAGACAAAAGAGGAGTCAATAAGGAACTTACAAACAGCACTACTTTTCTATGAATTAATGCATTTTATGATAAACTGAAATGATCTGTACATCTTTCCAGTAATATTGTTCTATAAAATGCGAGTGAAAGTACAGAAGGATTCTAAAATTATGTTCTTATTAATACCTCTGAGTCACTATGTCACACATTTTACACATGACTAATAACTAAGATTTCTGTAGTCATTTATTTACCACAAAACACCCTAGAATGCTTTAGGTCCTATCATCACATATGACTTAGTCTAAGTAATTCCAAATATCAAAACAATTTTTCAAGATGTTCCAGCAATCTGTGGTGGCCTGCACCATCTTCTTTGCTGCTGTTTGTTGGGGTAGCAGCATCAGAGCCAGGGCAACTTTCAGAGAGTGGTGAAGAGGAGGATGCTCCAGAAACTGAGGACAAACATGGATAACACCAAGCACCCTCTGCACCACACACTTGACAGAGTGGAGCACTTTCTCAAAAAGACAGCTCCACTGTCGAACAGACAGATCTAGGAAATCCTTCCGCCCACAAACCATCACATTGTATCGTAGTCACAAATTGTATTTTCTGTTTAGACTATGCACTTTCTGTAAATAATACTGTAATTAAAATTTTTGACTTACTTGACACTCATCTGTATTTACACTTTACTTTGTCATTGTACCTTACTATTGTTTTGCACCTCACTTTGTTTTACTTAGTATATGAATGCTAGAAAGTTAGAAAGCAATTTCCCAATTGTGGGATAATAATAACAAATTACTTCTATTTTATTCCATACAATAAATTACTGAGTTTTGCTTTGTTTCCTACCTAGACCCTTTTACAGTATGAACTAAAGTGCATAATTCAGAAGGTCACACAACAAATCGAATACATCATGCAGTCAGATCAAACACATGCAGCTACCTGCTGTTATTGAATTTTCAACTAATGTAAATTAGGTATTTAAAGTCAAACTGTACCTGATGTGAAGAGGCTCTGTGGTTCAGGGGTCATGGGCCAGTCAGAACTGCCCCGAGGTGAGCTGGGGAAGGGTGGAAGGCCAGCAGGGAGGGGGTTAGGATGTCTGAAATTACTGTTGTCTGAAAAGAGTGACTGGGACTCAGCTGCTGCACCCTCAAAGGGCGAACGGGCTGTGAGGTCTGAGACGCTGATGGGCACCACTAGACTGGGTTTTGTTAAACCAGGAGGGGGGGAGGGGGAGTCACTTGTGGGTATCTGGTGAGTGAGAGAAACACAAGTACATGATTTCTGACTTTACCTTCATAAACTGTAGCTGTGACCAAAGTAAGAGCAAGGAATGTCTACCTACCTGTTGTAAAGTCTCTCCATTCACCATACCAATTGATTCTGGAGGTTTATCACTGGGACTGGAGACAGAGAAAGGAAAATGTATAAATACTGGAATAAACTGCTCTTATTTGAGGATATTTTCACCCAAATGCTGATGCATCATTTACATTTACCTGTTACTGTCACAGTTAGAGGAGAAAGGGGACAGAGCAGTACGCTGGCCAGGACCTAGTTCTGTTTCTAGTCCATCTGAAGTAATAACTTCTTGGTCTAGATAATCTAGCAGCGGAGGGGACTTGCGGTCCTCTGAAAGCCCATTGGCCAGTTTGTTATGCCCCGAAAGCGTTGGCCACCCATCTTTACCATTGCTATTATTGGTTCTGTAGCCATACATGACAAAAACAAAACACAGATCACTTTGCTGTATGAACAATAAGAGGAATAAAGAAAATAATGTGTTAAAACTAACCTCTGTGTGGAGTTGGATTTACTCTTTGACTTCTCTGTTCCACATGCTGGAGGTTGTAGAAAGCTAGGGTTAATTTTATAGAGGTCTTGCAGGAGTTTCTGCTCATACTCTTGATGTTTCCCCGCCTAAACCAAAAACAGTCAGATTAAGTAAACATTGAAGCTTCTGCACCATACATTTAGACTGTAGAAAGAAGCACAAAGACTTGTACCTGCATCTCCTCTTTAGTAAAGCTAGCTGCTTCATCCCCCAGCTCATGTAGATACATACAATCAGGTTTGGGACACTGCATACTTTTGAGAAAGTAACTGCAGTATTTTGTTGTTCCTAAGGAAGCCTGTTACAATAAAAAAAATGAAGAAAAAGTACACAAACATTTAGTGTGACAAGATAAAGGTCACTACGAGGTATCAACACAAACTAAAATATTAAACTCAACTCCACATCATATGTAAATGCTTAATAAAAAGCATTACAAAATTCCTCTGCATAAATCAAATGTTTTATTTAACTCACCTTGAGTGTTCTGCCATCAACCACCACATTATTTACACATTGTATTGCTCTAAGAGCATCTTCAGAACGGATGTAGGTGACATAAGCGCTGGCACTAGGCCCCTGTAGAACAACAACACTTTAGTTAAACATACAAGTTGTTGAAAAGAACCTGAAACTCAAACTGATCGTAAAGTGGCCTATTCTGAAATTCAATTAATTTCTCACCTGTGAACCTGCATAAGATGTGCTGTTGTTGATGACCACTTTATGGATTTTCCCAAACCTCCCAAAATATTCTGGTCTTTTTAGGACCTGCGAGTACAATGAAAGTATAATTCTGAAAAGAGCACTTATGACAAGGTTTTGATTCTTTTGTACAAAACTGTAAAAATACACAAACAAAATTATTTGGTGCGCAGTTGCACAAAAAAGCCACCAAAATGTGTTTAATTCCTTCTTTGATCAACTCTAACTCCAAACATGTAGTGCCATTAGTGCCCAGAGGCATTGCCATATTTCTATTACAATACCAACAGTTTTAATAATCAAGTATCACACACAAACCAAAGAACTTGATCGAAAACTGTGCTCACCTCTGGGTCAGCGAGTCGCTGTGAGAGCCCAACCACAAACACCAGGTTTCTCTGGACCACTCGCACACTGGCCAGATGCTTGCGGTTTTCTGTCACCTTCTGCTTTTTCTCATTCTGTTTCTGCTTCTTTTCATTCTTTATCCTTTGAATCTCCTCCTGTGACAGAGGCTTATAAACAGCGGGGTCCTCTGGGTATGGCTACATAAAAACAAAATCAATTTAGTTCAAACCACCAACATTTAGAACAATTGTCAAAAGAGTAATGGGTATTTAATATTATCTTTGCTTCTACATTAGACCCATCACCTCACTGCACATTCATTGCCAAAACTCAAAATCAAATGCAATAATGTTCATGCTATCTTTTTATCACCTTCCGGCAGGCAGGACAGAGGCCGTTCTCGTCTGTGCGGATGCGGTGCCAACAGAAGCGGCAGATCTGATAGCCACAAGTGCAAGGGAAGAAGTTGACATCATCTATCTCCAGCGGTTCCATGCACAGGGGGCACTCCATTGGGTCGTCCTTCATTTCAGGGCTGTGGGACATCCTATGGCGTGGCACGGGTGAGTGTTGAAGCTGGTCAAAGAACACGGGGCTATGAAATATTACAAGTACTGAACATGATAGCTCCACTACAATGTGATGGTACAACTCAACTTAATGCTCATTCTAGAAGTAGTAGCTGAACAAAGGTGTTTAATGTCAAAGACAAAACACTGACATAATGATCGCTTTCCTTTGATTATTTTCATCAGCAATTTCCCTGCCCTTTTACTTCCCATTCAGATCAGGGCTGGGCAATGTGGTCACAAATATTATCATGACAAAAATCCTCACATCAGTCTTTAATTATTAAGTTAAAGACTGAGTTTTGGTTAGATCATTTCAACCTGAAGAAACCAGGTGACTGTGTTTATCTATTGGCACAATGTTTAAAAGAACTAAAATTATTAAATGTTTAATATTTAAAATATTTTATGTTTCCAAATTATTGCAACAAGCAATTGTATTGTAATAATCACAGCCAATGATATATGTTGTAATGATCACAAAATACACAAAAAAATCACACGGTTGTGATATGAAATCATATTTACAATTATTATTTTGTTATCCAGAGATTAGAAATGTAGCTTACCACCAGTATGTCAGTGTAAGAGCAAATGAATAATGGCTCAAAAGCCTTATTAAAACCCAAAATATTTAATAGTTTATTAGTCAAAACTAGACAGGTAGTAAACATTTTGACACGTTTGCTTAAATCTGTGGATGATAAATTAAGCTTTCTGATATTTACCTACAAAAAAACTGTAAAGGTGAAGTAATGTCTAACAGCTTTATCAAGAAACCTGCTAATGAAGTAACTTGACCGGACAAAATGACTAGTATTAGCCTCATACTTTCAATTTGCAAAGGAATCATGGTAAATCATTAAAAATCCACCCAAAAAGAAGTCGTGATGCTACGTGATGTGGATATGTTGTGGTATGTTTAGTGGGTTGACAGTACAGTACTTGACACAACCACATGACGAACGTTACAAAGCAATGGCAGACAAATGTAAAATTACGTAGAAATGATTAATACGTGTGTGTTCAGCAGGACACCTGAATCTGTGACAACACGACTGCCAGAAGGCCAATTCAATGACAAACCCAGCTTGATAACAACCGATAATGTAAAGATGAATATAAAGTGACAAGGAAATGGAAACATGTCAAAACGATTCGCAGCATATTTGCTAAGAAAGCGACACGTAACATTTAGAGATGCAAACATTTACAGCTGCAGCTACAGATATGAGCTGATTGTTAAAACCGTGTATACTAAATGCCTAGTTAGCCAGATGGGTAACTTTAGCTGCTATGTCTCCTGGATTGTACATTATGACAGATGTTATTTGACTAACGTTAAGCTAAGCTAACATTAGCCGAGGATTGAAGAAGAAGCCGGTATAAGACATTATAGCATCCGTGGGTGGCAGTAGTCGTGAAAACACAACATATGTAGCTGAATATCAATATGACATAGACGGTAAATATGGAACACGTATGTCATAGTGTGACGCTTACATGATCATACGAACTGTCAGTTTGCTTCATGCTAATGGTTAGCCTTTGACGTAGCTAACATGCTACATTGTCATCAAAATGTACGGAGCTTTTGGAGCCAAGCTTTTGACGCGGCCTACACAAGCTAACAGGGACCCCGAGCAAGTTGTCAGCACTATAAAGCACTGACATTGATCTCATGACATGGAGATTAAACGGACACCGATCTATTAAACTTGATAACACTCTAGTGTCAGTCTTCAAAAACGTTAATGACATATCAGTCTTTTATTTATTGAGCAAGACAGGAATCCAGCTAGCCTAGTTAGCAACTTGGCTATCGTTAGTGTTACTTACCCTGTCCGTATTTAGCTTAGGATTCCACTCCAAGGGAGTCACACCAAATTGGGCGGGGACTGCGAGCCAATGTGTCTGAAATGTCAAATTCTCTATAAACGGTCACTTAAAATAACCGCAGGTGTGTTGCTCTGTTGTAATTGAAAGGCTATAAAGGTGTTTTGCCCCTTTTTTTCTTGGTATTGTGAAGACAATTTACGCTCAAACCACCATCTTAGCTAGCATTAAAGTAGGGAGGAGGGAATGGGGCAAGTATTCACTGCAACTGAGCCTGCGCACAAGGACAGGTGCACTGTGGGTATTGAAGTTCGAAATAAGTGCGGAATCTGGACCACAATTGTTGTCATTTTTAAAATACAACGTATTTGTAAAGCAATACTTCGACATTGTTGCCTGAATATTATCTTTACGACTCACATCATCCTGTGTCAAATATTTAACTATTCTGTCAGCGTCCAAAAAAATCATTTTCAAAACTGTATACAGTAGCTATGCACAGGCTCCAAGTACATTTTAGGTATACTAATAGAGGTGGGAACACTTTTTACACTCTATTCAAAACTTTTTTTTATTTGAATACTTTTGATAATGATTATTAACAAATAACCACACCTCGAGGCTATGTTTTTTGTTTTTGTTGAACAAAAATGTTACGACCAATATGAGTGAATTTACCAAACTGAGCCGATAATGTTTTTTTCTCCCAAGGGTTTAAAAATATTCCAGACATCCCTTGGTGTACTATTAAATAAATTCTGTAGAGTGCAATCATGAATAGAAAAGTTCACAAAAAATGGTTCATTCATCTATTTTTGTGTAATTATAAAAGAGTGTAATATATTTATTAAATCATCTACTGTTACATATTTTATCAGCAGTTTTCACATCTTAAAGACATTTTTAATTGATCCACATGAATTGAGGCTTGGGCCAGCAGTGAGTGTGGTCTTTGTCAGGATCCACAGAGTCTAAAGTGAGTGTGGGGTCGATGGGGTGTGGCGAGGCGAGGGACAGACGTGCAGCCAGGAGTCCCATCTGGACACAGCTGTCTGTGTCTCGGCCCTGGAGGATCCCCGTTATCAGTGCACCTGCCAGACTACAGAGAGAAGGAGGATCAGGGAACCGGTTGGGTAAATATTTGTATACTCAAATCTGGGTTGTTATAGTTTTGAAACTTTCCTTAGACTTTATATTTATTTGTTTTTCCCAGTTTGGTTTTAATTTTTCCTTAGTTTTAAAACTGCAAAATTTCATACTGAGAAATATACTAGTTTACTAGTTTTATTTTATACTTTATTTAATGTTTCATTTTAGAACTATGAAGGAATTCCTTGATTTATAAGCATGTGAAAAATGCAGAAAAATATCATGACATCAAATTGTATTAAGAAGAATGTATGTCCTATATTATATAATTGCATGTTATACATGTCATAGTTTATGGCAAAAAAATTAATAAAAGTCATTCTTTAGCACTTATGGTTGCTTTGATGCTGTCTTTTGTAATTTGCTTTGAATAAATATGTCTGCTAAATACAATGTAATGTAATGTCAAACTAAACGGATTTCATCTGCAATTATATTTCATGATGTCTTTCATATTTATTTGAATTCTTTTGTTTCAGTTGATGGAATACTTTTATTCTCTGTAGTTTTAGTATTAATTAATTCTAATAACACTGGTTCAGATGTTCAAATCAATCAGTTTTTTTCTTCATGAAAATCATAGAAAATACCTTAATTATGATTATGAGATTATGATAACTGCTTCACCTGGAATTTATATTTTTTTTAGTTTTGTTATGTCAGTTAAGTGTGTGTTTCTCCAGCTTTCGCCAATCTTTGGTGCCTCACTATTGTTTGGATGATTTCTATTTTATTCATTTTTTTTAAGTAATACACTTTGACACTCTGGCAAATTCTGGGTAATTGTCCATAACAGTGAAAGTGTATATGGGCAAAAGGAAAGATGAATGAAGCACATGAAGTATATATAAGTATATATCTTCTATAAGAAGAATAGAAAATAGTTCAAGTGAATGTTAGTACCTATCTCCTGCTCCTGAGACATTCATAGTTTCTTCTGCAGTCACAGTCAGGGCAGGGTAGTGGAGCGCACAAAGACGTCCTTTCTGTAAATGTAAAGATGATTTTATCATCACTGTAGCAGGAGTCAGCTTTATTATTATCATGTATAATAACAACCTTTTACCCTCTTCTGTTTTCTTGGCTTCAGGTTGACCGAGCCTGCATCATGTTCTCCACACACAAGCACACCATTGGCTCCCAGGGTCACCACGAGACAATGCAGATGCTCCAGAAGGGGGCAGGAGAGAGCTACTGCAACACTCAGCACTTCATCAACAGAGCTGGGAAGCGCTGACACCCCATAAGACAAAACCACATCCTCATTTATCACATTGCATTTTCTCAAGAAATATAACTATGACTGAGACGTTTTGGCAAGTTTAGTAAATGAATGGCGTGAGCCCACACACCCAGTAGTTTATCTGATTCAGATTACCTTTGGGTGATGGGAGGCCAAGGGTTTGGTTCATGGTGCACAACTCTGATAGGTTTGGGGATGAATAGGAAAGACACTTCCATGCCTCTGACAGGAAAGGTTTGGAAGCCTTATCTGCATCCGTTGGCTCATACCAGACTGTAACATACATTGGTATAAACATGAAAAATAATCAAAGCCACTATTTATTATAAGTTGTTTTAATTATGCTCCACTGTTTACCATTGACATTGTGCTTTTTGGCAACAGAACACACATAGTTGATGGTTGAGACTGGGATGTTTCCATCGAGACACACAAGAGCAGCTGATGAGAGCTGCTTCTCAAACTGTGACACCTGAAAGAAAACATTCAAAGATAATTGGTGCCAAGAACAACAAACCCTGCACCCCACAAATGTTTCACCTGATTTTCCCTATCACTTATCTTTGTGAAAATATATTTTTGGTGACTGTGACCTTGACATTTGACCTAGATTCATCAAAATTTATTCCTGACCACCTCACACAGTTCTTGAAGATTTTAATGGAAATTGGTCCAGTAGTTTGGTGTAAAGTTGTTGACAAACAGACAAACATAAAAACCCTAAATCAAAAACAATACCCCTCTCCCCTTTTGGGGGGGTGGGGTAATAATAAAGAAAGTTAGGAGGGAAAAATGTGTTCTGGGTTGGATTAACCCTTTGATGCATGAAATTAAGAACATTAGTCAAGATGTGGGTATTCCTAAATGTTTTTCTTCTCCTTTAGGCATGAAAAAAGCAATGTGCTTTAAATCTTTTTAATTAATATATTTTTTTATGGAGTTATAAAAATGTCCACTCAGCTGGACAACATGTGTTTAAGCTTTGAACCAAAGAAACATGTATTTAAAAGGCAACATCAGAACACTATGAAATAAAACATTTTCAAAGCAATTTTTTGTTAAAGAAGACTGTTAATCACAGTTTAATAACAACAAGCAATGGATTTACACCAGGCATGTCCAAACTATTCCACAAAGGGCCAGTGTGGCTGCAGGTTTTTGTTCCAACCAACCAAGAGAACACAGTTTGACCAGTTGACTCTGAAGACTGACATCAGTTGATTCATTGAGTCAGTCTGGTGTGCTGCTGCTTGGTTGGAACAAAAACCTGCACCCACACTGGCCCTTTGTGGAATAGTTTGGACATATCTGGTAAACATGTTAGTGCAGATCAGGTATTAAGAACTGACTGATAGGGAACTAAAACAACAAAATCCATGAATATAGAAGAGAACAACTGTAGAAGAACTGTCCACTGGAGTGACCAGTATGCATTAAAGGGTTAATAATGGATGCTAGAGTCAGGTTCACTTACGTACTGCTCTGTGATTTGTTGGTGAATGTCCATGTCACCCAACCCTAGACTCAGTTCTCCACTTTGAGTAATGACAGCACAGTATGTGGCAGTGTTCTGCTCCTTCAGCCTGGCCACACCACTTGTGTTCTATAAGAAAAACAAACAAACACATAAGAAACACAGTCTTTTCAATTTTGAAAAACATGTTTTGACGACAGTACTGTCCGTGTACCATATGTTTACAATAATTTTTCACAGCATCACTGTGTGAATCAGTCCCCATGGCTGAGATGAAGAGGGGTTTGTGGCCCAGTCGACTCAGACAGTCTGAAGGGAAATCATCAAAGAAATGACTGTAAGGTGATCAGAGTCAAATTACTGACAAAATGTTCTTAAATGCAATCGGATTAGAACAAAACAAAAAATAACCAGCAATGTTTCGCCCGACTCCCCCAAAAGACTGACAAACACTTCCTGGATTGGTCTGTCCAAACTGAAAGACAAAACAAATATCCATAGAAGTCATTACAACATGGAGCTTTTTGTGTTGAAGTTTTGTGAATAAATGCATAATTTAAGTTCAACTTACACAAAGAGATTTTGTTTTTCCTTTAGCAATAAAGTCCACATTTATTCCTCCTACAACGACCTGTGACATGACAACATCAGGTTCTTTGTTGAATAAACTTTTAACTTTTCAAAAGATGAGAAAAAAAATCTGTCACATGTTTATATACTCACAATTTCTGATTTTGAATCTGGTGTGACTTTTTGCACAGACTGAGTTGTGTTTCTTGACTCCTTCTTACTCCTCAGTTTCGACAGAGCACAAGCTATCTGGCTGCCAACTTTAGCATTATTATGAATGAGTGCTATATCTAGAAACATGCCAAGTTAAGGACTGTGTGATATAAATATATATATATATATATATATATATATATATATATATATATATATATATATATATATATATATATATATATGTATGTATATGAAATGTATACATTAACATGTTTTTCAGCTTTTTTTATTTGCATATAAATAGAAAATAAGCAGGGGTGGCAAAAGTACTCATATACAGCTACTTGTGTGAAAAAGAATCTCTTGTAAAACTCGAAGTACTGATTCAACTCCTATACTTAAAGGGATTATGCAGAGTGAAATTAATTTTAACTTAATTTTTTGATGATTGGGAATACATATACATACAGTTGACATCAAAATCACACCATTTGAATGTACACTGAGAAATAAAAATTTTGCTGTTTTGAGCCAAACTGTGTTAGCATGGAAGTGATTATTAGGACACGAAATGTTATTTTTAGACTTGTCCAGAGTTACTTATCTCAAGCCAGTACCTTTCCAGATGCAGAAGACGTCTTTAGGAGGAAGTCTGTAATAGTCGATTGCCGAGTGCAGAGTCACATGTTCTGTAAATTCACAATTTTGTTGCATTGTTTTTTTTTTAAAAAAAACAACAACCTGTTAGTAGGCTAAGCTTTGCTGTTGCATACAGCTTCAATTAAATTTGTAATGAAATACTGGACTCTGATTTTAAAAAAACAATGCAATGAAATTATGAACTTCCAGAGCATGTAACTCTGCACTCAGCAATCGACTATTACAGACTTCCTCCTAAAGACGAATCCTTCATCCGGAAAGGTACTGGCTTGAGATAAGTAACTCTCAACACACTATCCAATGACATAAAAACCTTGGGACACTTGGGTTTACTTTTAGGGACCCTCTACCTACTACCATGTAAGTGTGATGTTGTTTAGAACTTTAGAAGAGGTCTAAATATAACATTTTGTGTCAGTGAAAAGTCGTGCCCTAATAATAACTTCCATGCTAACACAGGAAGGTACAAAAAGTCCAAAAACGTGCATTTTTTAAAATTTTATTTTATTTTATTTAACTTATTTTTTTTGTCATTAATGAAACAATACTTTTTTAACTACCATTAAGTACCATACCACTTAATTACCAAAGTTTCCATTTTCTAATTCCATAGGGAATGGTACTGACAAGAGTTCTCCACTGGGTCTGGTACCTGACAGGTAAACATGTGGGGATGTGTAAAAAATAAAATTAAATAAAATGTGGCCGGGAGACGGCAAGGATGTGGGAAAAAATAAGAAAAATAGAAGACATAAAAGTTTGGAAAAAGTGGACCCATGCAGGACTCTGGTACTGACCCTGTGCTCCTTCTCTCCATCACACTTATTTTCCTTGTGAAGCTTCATATTTTACAAACTGTCACATCTGTTTAGTTGGAAAAAATAACAACCCTATTCTGACAATGTAAGAAGTATAAAGAACAGATATTTATGCAACAATGTAGAAAGTAAATGTAAAAAGTTGCCAGGAAAATAAATATTCAAACAAAGTACAGATAGATTAAAAAAATCTCCTTAAGTTCATGAAGAAAATACTTATACTTTGCTACTTATCACCTCTGAAAATAAGACAAATACATGTACACATCTCTCTTGTTATAGAGAAAGGTACAAAAATGTGCAGGTGAGGTCAGAAACCCAAAAGGTTTACAGAATGACCTCACATTGACCTATATGTATTTTAAACCAAATAAAAGAAGAAAGATATTTTGAACATTTGTTTTAATGACATGTGATCATTTACCACTAACAATACCTATTGCAGAAGGATACTGGCCTGAAGGGACTTTCCTTTAGTCAGATCATTGACCTTTTGAAGAATGAATGGCGTCACATCTCTTCCTGTGATACTTTTATCACTATAGGGAAATCAAAAGGAGAACAGAAAGTCATTGTTTATCTTTGTCCGTCTTTTTTCCATTAAATGATTTTTGCTGCTGCTGCTGCTACAACCACAACAGCCTCCAGACATGTCACCAAGCAACTATCTAAATACCAGGAAATAGTAAATTACAAAAGAAACGTGACAAATGACATGAAGAGTCAGGACTTTTTGTACCTTGCTTCTGCCACTGCGGTGTGTATGGCCTTCTCTATCTGCAGACCCACCGCTGCATGCTCCTCTGGGATGGGCACAGCTATCAGCACACCACTCTGGAGACCCAGTGGCAGAGTACTCACTAGAAAATAAAACATTTACAACAGGTAAACTGTGAAAAAGAGGTAGCGTTAAACATGTTGATTTATAAGAATTAAATGAAGAAAGTTTATTAACCCTCAAAAACCCAAACCACCATCAGTGACCAAAAGCATTTACTGATCTAAAATGTTTAATACCTTTTGATGCTTTAAAATCTACTGAATTTTATAGTTAATTACACTAATGATTGCACAATAATAATGAATTGCACTGCTCAATCTTGCTCTGTACAGTTCAGTTCAGTTCAGTTCAACTGTTCAACTGTTACTGTACTAATTGCTGCCACTTATGTTACTTGTTTATTGTTCTCTTGTAACTTTGTACATTTCAATTTTATATTTCCTTTAGATTTACTACACCTTAGGCATTCTGTGGACAGCTAAGTTAGAATTTCATTGTACACGGAAACATGTATCCATACTGTGTACATGACAATAAATACTTTGAATCTTGAATAATTCAGATAAAATGTAATTTCTCTCTTTTTTTAATTTTGTTGTTGCCATCAGATATGACCGTCAGATGCTTCATAATGAACCTGGAAATACCAGCATCACAAATAAATCCATGTAGTTTGACAAATGACAGTGACTGTAAACACTTTTTTTTTTTTTTTTAAATGTTCATTATATTTGGGTGAAAAAGTAACTTTTTCCCCAGTTTTCTCTGTTTTGATATAACCTTTGAATTTCAGATTCTTTGAGCTTTATGAACAACTACACAATCAGTAAAGTAAAAATGAGAAAATACCTGGTTTTCATAAAAAATACGCTATTAAAGTACTTGAGGATAAATTCATCTGGTAAACTTTAATCCAGAGATGTCGATCCAACCATAGTTGTAGGTCTTTGAGGGTTGAAGAAATCTATAATATTTTTATACCAATAAGTTTTGCTGCTTCCTCTGGGTTGCATACATTATATGGAGAAGTAAATCCACTCTGCGGAGAAAAGAAAGCTGGAAAGTTCTTTGAGGCTCCATAAGTGACAACACAGACTCCTTGTGTCTCCTAATTTAAGTAATAAAAAAAATAAAGTCACGTTAGTCAGTAAAGAATCAATCATTATGAAACATTATTATACATAATATATTGCTTACAGGTATTTTACTTGATTACATGCATGCTAATGTGTGAATTTCACTATTAGATCTGTCTAATAGTCTTATTACCATTTTTTTTTTAAAGAAAAAGAAGGTATTCAGAATTCTTACAAGAAACTCTAGGGTGCGACCAATGTCCAGGATAGATTTCACACCAGCAGAAACTACAGTAATGGGAGTCCTGCCCAGTTCTGTCAGATCTGCACTGACATCCAGACCTGGAAGAATCATGTGGTTCAGTGTTGTTCCTCAAACTCATTGTATAACTTTATTTTATATGGACAAACACTGGTCATGTGGTTTCAGTTGTATGTATCAGCTAAATGTCGGCATAAAATGTTAATTCATTTGATGACTTCACGTGTAATAACATTAAACCTCTGTGATTAGTTTAAACATATAGAGTAAGATGTAATCAGTCTATGTTTACTGTTCTCTCCGTCTCTGTGAACTCCCCCAATCCCCCCTGTGACAAACACAGGGATGCCGACTCGATGTGCTGCTATCATAGTGGCTGAAACTGTCGTTCCCCCTGAAAGCCCCTAAAGAAGTACACAACAGGAAAACAAAAAAACATAAATGACACATGCTATCATGCAAATATTAAACACAGGAGACAAAGGTCAGTGTGTGTAATGCAGCCTCACATGGCTAACGACATAAGGCAAATCTCTTCGGGACACTTTCATAGATGTGTTACAACGGGCGAGGTGGTCTAGCTCCTGTGATGACAGACCAACATGAACTTTGCCCTCAATAACTCCCACAGTGGCTGGAGTGGCTCCTTCAGCCTGGACAATGGCCTCCACTTCCATGGCTGTACTGCGTAAGGATTAGCAGCTGTTAGTATCAATTGTTCAAACAAATCTGAACATTTTCTGAGGGTCATGAATACCTTAGGTTGTGTGGATAGGGCATGCCATGAGTGATGATTGTACTTTCAAGGGCGACCACTGGCCTGTTCTCTGTCAGAGCCTGTGATATGGATGGATGAACTCTGAAGACACTGTCTAAGAAATGACAAAGAGTCAACTGACTATTATTATTATTGTTAGGGCGGCTGTGGCTCAGTTGGTAGAGTGGGCAAGACACTGAACCCTGACTTAGGACTGACCTTAGACTTTAGAAAACTACTGGTGTATGAGTGTGTGTGTGAATGGGTGAATGTGAAGCTAATGTAAAGTGCTTTAAGCACCATGAAGGTAGAAAAGCACTATATAAGTGCAGAACATTTAACATTATTGAGTTTAGTTTATTTCTCACTTTAAAAAGATGACAAATACATAAGCAAGTATAAATACAAATAAAGTACTCAAAAAGACGCAAACCTCCGCCAAGGCAGACACCCTCCCCTTCAAATGAAGAGAGGTCCGCCAAGGAGGTTATGTTTTTGTCAGAGTTTGTCTGTTGTTTGTCTGTCTGTCTGTCTGTTAGTTAGCAAGATAACTCAAAAACCTATGGACAGATTTTGACGAAATGTACAGGGTAGATTGGTAATGGGGAGATCTAGAAATGATTAGATTTTGGTGGTGATCTTGGGGGGTGGGGGTAAGATAAGTCAAAAAGTTATGGATGGATTTTGATGAAATTTTCAGGATGTGTTAAGAACAAATGATTACATTTTACATTTTGGTGGTGATCCGGAAGAGATCCTGGATTCTGGATCACTTAAAAATTTTACATTGTGGTAAATGGAGAATACATTTCAAAGTGATCTAGAATCCTGATCAACACCAATATGTAGTCAGTTGTTCCAATACCCCTGTGTTTATTTGTATTGTGTATTATATTGTGTTTGAGTCAGTTTGTTTGTCTGTCTGTTTGTTTGTTTTCCAATTTCCATGAAATTTTCAGGAAAGGTGCAAGGTGTTCCAGAATAGGTCCCTTTAAATTTTGGTGAATGTAGATTAAAGGTCAAGGTCACAGTCACCAAAAATGTGTATTTGCAATGATAAGGCTAATCGGATCAAATGTGTGCGGGGGGGGGGGGGGGGGGTTGTGCCGGGCACCACTTGCTATTTTCTTTTTTGCTGGAACTGCTACTTGGAGATGTATTAGAGAAAGAAGACAAATAAATTTTTTAAGTTATTTATCCCATGAGGATCAGTGACTATAATCAGCGAAATCTACTCTGTGGAAATGTTGGCTCATTACCTGGAGCTCAAGGAAAATATCTTTATAAAGTACTGGAGAAAATGACTGGATTATAAACAAAATAATGCATAAAAATGACTACTGTCTGTCATTTAAATATGTTGTGTTTAATCAATGACCCATAGGTTCTGTGTTGTAAGGTCTGTTGCTAAAACAAATAAAAAATAAAGTATATAAAGAAGAGACATTTTACCATTTTTGTACAATCTGCTGTGGTATGTTGCAATGCCTCTTCTCAGGAAGCACATAGAGGATCTCTTCAGCATTCTCAGCAGGCTTTAAAGGAAAATCTGAAAATATTCAGATATCTTAGTGCTTAAATTAAACTAAATTTCCCAACTTGGGATGAATAAAGTCTGTCTGTCTGTCTAAAAGAGTGTTGACTGTTGCATATAAACTAATCAACTTGACAAAAATCAATTGTATTTAACAGTTCCACCTCATAAGCTTAGACTGATGTCCTCTCTACAGTAGACACAAAGAAAGTAATATGTATTAGGATTTGGCATGTAGATAAATATTTCCATATCTGTTTAGACTGTATGAGCTTTAAATGAATGGCTACAAAGCTGTCTTTGTAAGCATTATATACAAAAATAAATCAATCAATCAAATTAGTAGACCAGTGATGCCATTTCTATCCATCTACTTTCCACTTTTAAATTACATAACATTGAAAAAAAAGCATAATATTGTCACAAATTAGATGTAATATTCATCGTTGTACAAAATGATAATAAAGAGAAAAGGCAATTATTCTTCAGTGAAGTTCAGAGAAGCTCTTCTACTTGTTAAAAAAATAATAGTGGACTCTAGCCTCAGTTGTGTCTAAAGGACTAAAGACTTATACTGAGTTTGACAAACTTAAAATAGTTCACAACATTACCTCTGTTTTTTTTGTTGTAAAAATAAAATAGTCTCCCTGGTTGCATCACACCCTGCTGTGTGTTTTCCGTCACTGCAAGCCTCATGTCCCATTCAACCATTGTGGGAATTTTCTTTGCTCTTGTTTTCTGGGACAAATTCCCACCACCCTCCCCTTGTGGGGGCCGCTCAAACCCCAAATTCCAGAGCTGGGGCTTGTATAGTTTTTTTTTTTTTCTTGCTTAACTTAATTTAAGCATAAAGCACTAATACTGATATATATTATGTGTCCAGATCAATAAATATCAGTAAACAACATGACAGTATTATATGTTATGTATATGAATGATAGAGGATTAGAGAATAATGACATAAAAACAATGTATTTATCTACATTTTACAACAACCATATTCAAACTTGGAATACAATGTTGTGGAAGATGTGTAACATTATATTTCCCCGATGCATTATTTGAAAAAAAAGTATTCAGACATACAGATTTTTGCACTTACCTTCTCCACTGAAACCAAAAAAGCCAGAAACTTTGCCCAGAAGGTTGAACTTTGACCCACACAATGTTTACACAGCCTACAAGCATCAACCATAGATCTGGAGGTTTAAACTAAGCTGGAAGTGTTCCCTGTTAATATGACACTTTAGTGCAGTTTGTATTTTAACACAGATATAATACTGTATAATTCCAAGTTTGTTTTTTATTAATAATGTGATAAACAACAACTAATTCACTTGTTTCTGTTTCATTTTTCTATTGATTGATTCACTAGATGCAACTATGGAATTGGATTTACTATCAAAAGGTTTCAAACAAATCTGTCTAAAACTCAAATGAATAAAACAGATTTAAGCAAAATAAAAAAAAATTGCTCAATTAAAATACATTTTGCAAACTGTTTGACTTTTTTGTTCATTGTTTCCACTGCTTCATTCTCTCTTATCTCTCTTTTGGTTTTGCTTCTCAGTGTTTTTGGTTATTCTTCTGACATTAATCTCATGTGGGCAGGTTCTATGAGGAACATGTTCCTATTGGCTGTTGATTTTTTTGAGTAACACGGCTGTGAACAAGATGTTATAGCACAGCCCCTTTAGAACAGCCTCACCACACATCATTCAGTCCCCATTGTAGCTGCTTTAAAAAATAAATAAATAAATATATATATATATATATATATATATATATATATATATATATATTTAATTTACTTTACTTACTAATCTTTATACTTTTGTAGTTTAACTTACATTGACATTGCTGACTCTTACACTGCTTTTAAATTGCCCTTTGGAATCTTTTGAATTTAATTGCATTTTTGGATGCAGAATTCCACTGGAGGCAATCGACAGTGTGAGTGAGAGTGCAAAATAAATGTTTCCCAATGGAGCTAGATGTTAAAATGGTCAATTTCACCTAATTATCATTGAGAACGCTCATATTTGAATATAGTTTTTGAGAGTTCACTGTGGGTTTTATGTAATAATGTTTTTCCTGTTGAAAATCAAATGATTTATTTCATTTTTTATTTATTTTACTTTTTTGGCTGCCTTTATTCTGACCTAAAAATATTTTCATAAAGATATTTCTACCTTGGTAGAGGTCTGCGCTCTCAGAGAGTCTTTTTCATTTGAGTTTTCAAAAGTTTGTTTGAAATCCTTTGAAGCAAATCTAATACCATATACAACATTCAGGAATTGAAGTCAATGGATTGCGTTCTCTGTTGTCTTTTTATTCCTGAACATTTGCATTAAGGCATGTGTCGAAAATGTAAGAAGGTTTGAGGTTGTTTTGTTTCACTGGAGCTCTGCAGAATCCTTATATCATTTCCAGCTCTGAACTTTCAAGCAGTTCCTCCTCAAACCACTGCGGATGTTCCAGTTGGTAAGCACGGAAAGCCTCTATTGCTTCCCGTAAGGCCTTACCTGAGGGGCAGTGGTAATAGTCCTCTTCTGAAAGCCCCTCAATATGATTCATTTTGCCTGGTTCATGTTTTTCAGTATCTAAGATTCTGAAGAACAGCTCCTCAAACTGTGTCATCAACCTGTAACGTACTGTGATGTTAAAAGGTGTGGGAACGTCTTCTTCAGAGCAAACATCATCAAAGTAAGCCACTATGTACTTTTCAAAGGAGGCGGAGCTCACAAAATGAGGAACCATGAGGTATAAGGCTGGGATGAGCATATCTCCTGTGGATGAACAAGCGTCTTGTCTCAGGAGGACTTGCTTGCCACCACACATTGCTTTCCATTTGGCTTGAACTCCTCGTGAGCACAGAATTATTATCTTATTTGAAGACTTTTCTATCTGTTCTCTGTGCCAGTCCAGCCACTGGATGCTACCCAGCACTCCCAGTCTGGTGGAGTCCAGAAGATCCAGGACCACCTCTGTGCCACATTTATTGATCAGAAAAGCACAAAGCTTGAGAACAATGTTTTTGTACATAGGATGGTCGAGGGAGTAGATGATGAGGACTCTTCTTCTGGTTTGCGTTTGAATACCCTCTGGTTGTTTTTTGGCAGCAGATGACGATGTCTTTGCAGGACCTAAGAGTAAAGTCATATTTTCTATCTTTATTGTAATGTTTGAGTGATATATTAATCATCATCATTAAACCATACCTTTAAAACATCCCCTCCAGATGAAAAGTACCAGACAACTCCCAGTGATGATCAGTCCTATGGCGGTCTTTACAATTAATGTCCGTGGCTTGTAATCTAATCAAACAAAACAAGTAAATTTTTTCAGAAAGCATTAATACAAAATGTTGAGTGCATGGTTATGATGATGGTAATTGTCATTGTATGTTGTAAAAGTTCATTGGAATGTGTTAAAAAAAAAAAAAAATCATACATACAATAAGGGCAGTAATCAATGTGTTTTTCAGCACACCGACAATCATTCTGGCATTGTATAAAAAATGGCTGAATCTATGAAATAATAATAAAAAAACAAACTGTGATTCTGTATCTATGGCTAATCTTAGTGTAGAGACTCTGAAAAGGAAAAAGAAAAACTCACCTTTAGTACAATTTCACACTGTAAAAGCTCTGACAAACTCAACTCAAAGGTCACGTTCATTGACGTTCTGTTTTCCTTTTTGTTAATAAAAATGATAATTAATTTAACCATATGTACACTATAACAAAACAGTACAATAAATAAGCAGCAAATATCACAATTTTACATGACAGTAGCAATAAAATAATAACTCATTACCTTTAAAACATTCTTTGAGTAAAATAAACCCAGGCTGGTTACAGAGACTTGATATTTCTCTGAATATTCAGCTGTATTAAAACCAATGACAACAGACAATGTTTTGTATCTCCAATTAAGTGACAAATCACTAGTCATCTGAAGATCCCAAAGACTCCCTGAAAAAAAAAAAAAACACTCATGAAAACAAAGTCCAGTATGGAGGACTAAATAAATACATACATCATCAAATAATTAATTAAATATGTCATTCAGTAATTAAAATTGGAATTAAATACATACATGTATCATTAATTCACTAAAACACCGAATTATTTTAGGTAAAAAAAATATTATTTCTCTAATTAATTAATTATTTCATGGTCCTTGTGTTGCACTGAATCATGAATTTATTTTATCTGTTACCTCCGCCCATCAAAGTTGCTGGGTGGGGCTGATGCAAATCTAGTCAAATCCACTACATTGTGAGTGTCTGACTGAGAGTCAGATTTTTAGCAGTTGCCAATAAAGTTAATTTCCTAAAGTATCCAAACAAATGTAGAGCCACCCAGTGTATGGGAATGTGTTCACAAGCTCTGCATCAATTCTTTATCTGGAATCTATTTGCTTTTACTTGATGAGCAGGAGAACCAATCAGATGTTAAGACCCGCCCACTGACTTTGATGGGTGAGGTTGACAGATAAAATAAATTCATGATCCACTGCAACACAAGGACCATGACATAATTAATTAATTAGTTAAATTATAACATATGTTGTTTTTTTTTGCCTAAGACTAATTGATATTTTGATTAATGAATTACACATTTATGTATTTAATTCCAATTTAAATTAATTAACAATGGCACATTTAATTCATTATTTAATGATATATTTATTTATTTCATTTTAACACTTTTAGTCCTCCGTAATCTACCTGGTCCTGAATTTCTAACACTCTCATTTTAAAACAGAAAAAAAAACCATGAGGATCACCATTTTCCAGACATATCCGAGCTTTTTGGAGTTTCTTGTCATCACATCCTGGTGATAGAGTGAAATAGACAATACAGTAATTACATGCATTCAAAAAACGTTTCTAAAATATCCTTACAAAGATCATTAATGTAAGAGAACCATGACAAAACCTGGAAAATGGTATAACAAGCACAGAAAATAGTCACATTTGACGACAACATGGACATAAAACACATGTCAAATAATAAAAACATGCAAATGGAAAATCATACAAAAAGATACACATAAAAAAACAAACAGAAAAAGTAGAAATCTACCAGGGATGGTGATATTCTTTTGGGTCTTCTTATCTTTAAGGTAAGGTTGTGGTAAATTTAAAACTGACACTGTATATGTACGTTCAGGATGTACCACCACTCCATCCAGTGAAAACATCCACTGCTACAGTAAATGACAAAAACAGATGTCTCATTATAAAATTAGTGAATGCAGAATATATGTCAGTTATCATACAACAAACATGTTCCAGTCTTACTTTGCCTCTCTTTGGATTTATTTGTCCACTGATATTGTAGGAATACTGCACACACATACTTTGATTTGTACTTCTATCCACAATATGAATCTGGGATCCACGAAGGACTTCTACACTTGCTGTAAAAAAAACAACAAAAAACTTTAATTCGATTTAAAGGAAAAGTATTTTAAAATGAATATGTAGTGTATTATTATTATAATAAACACATGAAATTCTGCCAAAGGTGTCAATGTCTTGTAGAGATATGAAGTAAATGTATTTACCCTCTTGAATGTCCGTATTATTATTAAAAAATATTGTGTTGTATGATTCCTGAAACAGCTGAAGGTGAGGTACACAGGATTAGGACCGTACCACCTCTGTTTATTTTTCAGCCTAGAAAAATCCTGCGTACAGGTCACAACTATGGCATATAGATAATGCACATAGAAGTCAGTTCACTGCTTCCATTCAAGATGACAATATAATTTAAAGAAGATGCCACCATCCAGTTTATAGCAGGTGTTAGCTTGTCCCCATTTTTACAGACACTTAAATGGGTAACCCTTATTGGAGCAGTCTAAGAAAACATGTAACAATAAAGTACTTTATTTGTTATTATAATTAAGTACAATTAAATGTGCCCTCTGCATTTAACCTAATACTTGTACCACATTCATTTGCTTTTATAACATTAGACTCCATTATTTGACTACTGAATTATAGGTTTATAAATCTAAACATCCTGACTTTTAATCATATCTTATTCTGAGATTTTTTTTAAATTCTTAGAGCCCTTTACATTCTGTATTTATTCATTTATTTAAGGGCTGATGTAGTATGATTGTGACTGGTGTGGAGAGGTGACTGTAGGTAGGTAGGTAGGTAGGTAGGTAGGTAGGTAGGTAGGTAGGTAGATAGATAGATAGATAGATAGATAGATAGATAGATAGATAGATAGATAGATAGATAGATAGATAGATAGATAGATAGATAGATAGATAGATAGATAGATAGATAGACAGACAGACAGACAGACAGACAGACACAGACAGACAGAGACAGACAGACAGACAGACAGACAGAATGCACTTTTTAAACACAAGCAAGCACATTTGCATTACTTGTGCTCTTAGTAAATCAGGTCCATATTGTTTGTATTATTTGCTCATCTTTAGTGTTTTCTGGTATGTGACTCCCCCTGCTGGTGAAAGTTTAGAATATCAATACTTCAAAGACCCACATTAAAAACAGTGTTAAAAAATAACATTTCATTGCAGAAAATTTAAGCATAACTTACAGTCTGCTTTAATATTCCAAGTCACATTTAAAACGGGAGTAAATCCATGTTTGTCCATCCTGATGCCCACCTCCTCAGGAACCAACTCTGGATCAGTAGGAGCATCACGTAATGGCACAAGCATGCCTTTGTCTGAGCAGTTACCTTAGAATGGTAGAGTGATGTGTTATTATTTGAGTCAAGTATATCTATCACATGCACTTGCACCCCTGGCAAATAAAACACCGAAAGATAGGATTAAAATACATACAACCTGTAATATTTAGGCTGAAAACAGTGAAGACCAGAGAACAGGATTTGGAATAAAAATAAATAAATAAATAAATAAAGTTTGTGATAGAATAGAATAATCAACAAAAATAATTTCAGATTTTTTCTTTATTCTTTTTTTTTTTTTTTTTTTTACCATTATTACTATCATATATGTTTTGGAGAAGCTAGAGAAGATAATTACATCCAAAAGTAGTAATAACACTGCTTTACTTTTTTTTTTTAATTTTAGAACATATCTGCTTCAGACATTAAATGTGTTAAATCATACATACTTTAATAAGATGAATCACTAAACAAATGGCTTTAGTACTGCTTAGCTCATGTTTTTAACCCTTTAACCCCTGATGTGCCAGCGCTGATGCATTCTGGATGGATTATTTAGTTTAAATATTCAGAATTTTTTTTGTTTTTTAAAAATCTGTGTCTTTACAGAGTTTTGTTTATGGAACTGAGCTATGGAGATAAACAGATGTCAAAAAGCAACTGATTTAGAAAAAAGAAAAAGCCAAAACTAAAACTATTGAAATCAAATTACAATATAATCTCTTTCTTTTTAACTTAATTGTTTGGAAATGGTTTCATGACATTAGTGATTTTGTACATATGTATTGGTTTTTTTTGTAAATTTTGTTGCTTATTTTGTTTCTTTTTCTACATTTCTTTAATTTTCGTATTTTTCTTCAATTTTATTCTATTTGTGTTTGCATGTGTGTTCATTTTACTTATTATTTTGTTGGTTTATACTTTTTTTTGGTTCATTTTGTTGCTTATTTGATTCCTTTTTTCACTGTGGAACTGCTAAAGTCTCAGGAGTTAAAGGGTTAATGTATACTATGGTGTGTTATTCCACATATATAATGGTTTAGGCCAGCGATCCCCAATAGGTGGCCCGCGGGCCACGTCCGGCCCGCGAGAGGATATAGACTGGCCCATACCAACTTGTGAGTTAAACTATTCTTTTTCTAAAATATTGTAACGTTGCGACATTAGTGCCGTCATCTCTGCCCCGCGTGTGGTTTTCTTTTTTCTAGTCTTTTTTGGAGTGTGTGAAGCGCGGCTCTCCTGCGACATATGTTTAAACTGGACATTGTCATCTGGACCTTGCCTCACTACTCAGCCTAATAATGACTTAATTCATTCATTCATTATTTCTCTTGTATTTATTATCAGAGTCTGAACAATCTTTTATTTTGAAAAGTGACCGAATTCTCTCGGTTACATCTGTCACTCGAATATTTTTTAAATTGTATTTAGAGTTAACTAGCTGCTGTTATAAATCTGTCAACTTTCAGAGCAGACTGTAATAATCAAATATTTATTTTGACTAAATGGTTAGTTCTCAACTTTTGTTTCCAGGGTGCAATTTGTCTTTGTGTGACCCTGACAAATAGTATTCCTGAATCCCAGGCACAACTAATAATGTTATAATTCACTATAAGTGCAGATTCAACATTGTTATATATTGTCACTGGAGCGGGGCTGTTGTAGTGTCCTCCTCCCCAATTCCTTGTGCCCCACAGGTGCTGTGGCCCTCGGCTTGGTGCCCAGGTCAGAATTTGGCCCTTGATTAAATCTAATTGGGGAACCCTGGTTTAGGCTATACAATGGATTTGTAAATATTCCACTAGAAAGAACCTGGATCATAATGTGCAGACAGTGTTTTGAAGTAGACCTGAGACCAATATTCCTTTGGACTAAAACCTATTATCTTGTTAATTCTAATAATTTCTCATTTTGATCTTAACTCATCTTAGAAACTTGAACTAACCAGCCATTAATACTTGACTTTTCTTTATCAGTAACACACGTGGTAAAAATGTCATTACTTTTATTCCAGAAGCATTTTACATATAAACCAATGTGACAAAAACTTAATAAAGAAGTCTACGTGAAAAAGTAATTTAGCTAGGTTTGATGCTTTCTGGACTGTTTTCACCTTAATTTGAGTTAATTTTATGCCTAAAATGCCAAAGTGCTGCACACAGTGAAAGGGAAAGCCCTGATATGCACCTGAAATGTGCATAAATATTCACACTTTACACATCGATTAGTAATGTAAATATCAAAATTTGACATACATACAATACTTACCTATTTCACAGTGGTCAAGACCCTGAAAGAAGCACACATTATTAGCCTTTGTTAAAAATCGAAGTAGAATTTGTGACTTTAGTCTGTATTCTCACCGGCTGTTTACAGTCCAGACGTCTGTCCAGAATCCTGAGAGGAGACGACATTCTGAGAACTATGAAGCAAAGAAGAACAGAAATACAGATCATTGTAACATCTATGGAAGCTCCACTGTATAAAGGAAACACAGAAATAGTCCGATTGTGTTGGTGAGAGGGTAGGAATAGTTTAGACGAAGGCTTGAGTGTGAGTTCATTTCAATCTGACTTCCTTTGTCTTATCAGACAACGACATTTGAATTCACAGGAAGGATGTAAATGTGGTTTATAGCCGCATTAGCTTCAAGTTCTACTTTGCACTTGTACAACGTTTTGTTATAAGTGTTCCAAACTGGGGAAATTACAGTAGCAACAGCAAGACACACATTCAATACCAATATAATACCACAGCAAATATGAGTAAATAGAAACATAACACACAAGCGAACAATATATACTGTGCACTATGTAAGGGATTTATTGCCTGCACGTGACTATCAGAGCGGAACAGCACCTCTTCACCTTCGGCGTCAGGGTGCTGTTTGGCCCCGTCGGGAAAATATTTTTCTGATTATCACGCGTGGGTAATATATTATCGCTTCCTTATTACTGCTACTACTCTTAACAGATTGGAAAAAATAGCCGTTAAAAACGTAGCGAATATTTACTTTCAAAGTGGCCGAACTACCTGCGGAGTGATATGGTACCGTGAATCGGAAGTGGCAATCCCGTTGCCATAGGCAACAGGCTGTTATAAAAAAAAAGTCCGCCCGCTGAAAACATGGAACGTCAATACAAAGTGAACGGGAGCTGCCGCAACGTTCTAGAAGGCCGTAGAATAATGTCACTGCATTCATAACAACATAATCGATCATCATTTGTTCAGAAGTTGGATAGGCCGAGACTCAACTGTCCTGACCCCCCCCCCCCCACACACACACACAATACACAGAGAGATGATGCTTGTCGCAAGGTCGCATTTGAAATAGTAATGGGTGTTCCACTTCAAATGATTGTAACATAAGTTGTTGTTCATGAGAATTCAGTAGATAAATGTATAATAGTAGAATATACAGACATCATTGTATTGTTTTTTTCCCCACTAATAATAATAAATAAGAATTTACAGACATCATTATTTCATCACTACCTGTTCACCTGTATACTTAAATGCAAAATTAAGGAATATTAACATTTTGAACAAATTCAAGTAACTTTCAACAAATATTACATTTTCAGTATTTAAAATGTATTTCCTGTTTATAATCTATTGCAGGTTGATTAACTTTTACCATTGATAATAGGTCATAAAGATCTTTGATATTGTTTTTAAGGAAACATCTTAAATCACATCCAAAGTAATATCACAGAACAATGATGAATACCCCGTTTAACTGTTTTGTTGATTCTTTGACATTTTTAAGCAATAAATAAATAAATAAATAATGCAAAAATATTTTTCCTTGTAACTAATTACTTTGCTAGTGGAGTAGCACAGTTAATAATGCAATCACCTTTTGGGGGAAGTAACTAGTAATTGTAATTAATTAGTTTTTCAAAGTAACTTACCAAGCACTGAATGTGGTGAAATATAACTATAAATATGAAATACAATGATTCTATAATATAAAGTATGAACTGTAATATGTAAAACTAATTAACCACTAGGGAGCAGCAATCTATTGAATTTATTTTTCTAAGACAGACAGTTCTGTTCAGTGTTTGGGACAGAGTGATACATCAGTATGTCATTTATTTAATTTCAATTATTTATTTATTCCAATCTCCATGATTGTAAATGGGCAGGATGAAGAAAACGTATCGTACCTGCCCCTTTCTTACAACATCTGATACATCAGACACCATTACAGCAAAAAACTAAAACAGTTTATACAGTATAACAGTCATCCAAAATCATAAGCAAAACCACTTCATTACATATTTTTTCATGAGATTTCAAGCAATTTTATCGTTGTTACACTAAAATGGTCATTTCACAAAAATACAAGTAATCTGAACAAATATAAAGATTTTTTTAAAATGTTCACCAATATTCTGCCTGTTATTAAGTAGTTTATGTATGTTTTGTTGATCTACTGTGATCTGTAAATGATAAACTGAGACATCATATTGTAAAAACTGCACATAGTTTTCGTAAGAAATTTCACTTTGTTCATGTTATTCACATTGTTTTAAAGGATGTAAACATTTTCCTCACATAACTTTACTTTTTTCATGTTAAAACATAGTAAAGTTTGGAGTTGACATTATTTTTATATTATTATGTTATTATTTCACTGGTCCGGGCATCTGCAGATTAAACTTGGCTTAATGTGGCCCCTGTTCTCGGTGCTTAAATCATATCTTTAACATCACCAACCTATTGAAAGCACATTTTGTTTGAGTCTGACCTCTTACAACCTCCAGGTAACGTCTCCTAAACACACAGATAGTGTAGATTTGAGTTCAGAGGATCACGACTCAAGCCAACAAGCGATCCTGGATTGTGAACACAATAAGCCGTAAACCTTCAGCACCAGCCGCTGCATACTCCATAGAGCTCAGCATCTATGGGAGAAAAATGCAGCCGTGGTTATGTGTTAATTCCTATCGCTTTGTGTTGGCGTTACTGTCTCCTACTGGACATTGAGCTCAGTTTACACAACACTAAGACAGGCAGATCAGCAGTCATGTGGCACTGAAGTCTGACCAGAATAGATGATGATGATGTAGAGGGTTTTGTGTTAGACTGCCAGTTGCAACTATGTCAGACTTTGATCCAAGTATTGAATGTAAAAATACTCTTTTAAAACAGCCCTGCTCGTGACATGTGCAGAATTAGGAGGATTTGTAGTACTGAGACACATTAAAGCTCAGCTGAAACCAGTTTGTCCTGAGATTAAAAATACTGTTTCATAAATAAAACTTGATATTTCAACAAGTGATGGGGTTGGTATATTCACTTTTGGTGAAGTGAAGCAGTGGGCGAAGCAGCTGAGGGCTACAAAGGCAGAGGTCAGCTGTCAGCCGGACAGGGATGTGTGAGATGTGTCCCTGGGAAATATAATCACACGAATTAAATGTGTCACAGGTTGAGGGCAAATCACAAAAGGTTGCATGATGCAGTAATTGTCAGGTGGACGGGGAGGCTATTTTAGCCGGTCATCCACCAGGCTATGAATGCATTTCAGTAATAATCATAAAGTGCTTTTTGTTTTCCTGACTCGCTGATCCTGCTGCTGTTCCTGACTGAACTCACTTTAAAGGTAAGTTCCACACAATAAACCAAAACAGTCTGACTTGTTAGAGGCAGTTATTTAAGGGGCCTCTTCTACCTTCTCTATGGAGTTAAGGTGTCAGTTTTTACAGCCTTGTGTTGGCCACTTCAGTTTGAATGTAGACTGCATATCAACGTGCCTGTGACACAGATACTGCCTTTGGCATTTACATAAGGTAATCCCTGCTATGTCGCTCCTTGTCGGAGTCTTAAAACAACTTCTTGGACATGCCTCCCCACCTTTGACGTCTACGACACCTCGAGCTTCTTGATTATCTCTTTAAGCTCTCAGCAAAGAAACGTAATCTGAGGCTTGCGCTGCTTGTAAAACTATTGGCTGCCGATAAAAACGCTCCTGACCCACGACTGCAGCTAAAAATCTGCTGATGGATGGTTCTTATGAAGCAGGAGCCTTCTGAATGGATGGCAATCAGCTTCCTGACACAGTCTGCTGCTGCTGGATGCCAGCCCGACTTCATTTTAATTGTTATAATACTGTGTCAAAACAAGTAGAGGAATCTCTTTGTGTTTATGAAACCCTGGTCAGATTTATTTAGGATATTTAAAATGTAAACTTAAGGTTAAAACACAGACTCACTCAATAATAACTATTCTGAAATAATGGGTCTGCCTCCACCACTACAACTGCCACATTAATATATTAATAAATTTAACTATTCACATTATTGTTACTATTATTATATATTTTTGTGCTGTTGTCATTGTTATCATTATAACAGTAATTATCATTTCTCCCCTCTTCCTCCCCTTTACCCTTTCACCAATAATCAATCCATATTATTTAGTTGTTCTTTACATTTAGTATCTTTTCATTCTAACATAATGTTGTCAGTTTTATTGTGAAGGGGTGGGATTTAATAAGTTTGACTTCCTCCCACTCCCTTTTGAATATATTATAGAATTATATGACAAATCTGACTAATGTGCCATTTATTTATTTTATTTATATTTGTTTTTCTTCCTTGGTTGTTTGTTGTTTTCTTTTCTCTGTGACATATTCAAACTTAACAACTAACTAACTAACTAACTAACTAACTAACTAACTAACTAACTAACTAACTAACTAACTGACTAACTAACTAACTGACACACAAACTTTTACATTATAGCAACATATTTTCCCTTGATTCACAGCAATAATTATCCCAATATCATTTTATATTCCATCATTTTTGCCTTTAGGATTTATTTTGTTGATGTATTCTAATATTATTTGTGACATTGATCAAACATGCCTCTAGCCATTAACCCCCCCCCCCCCACACACACACACACACACACACACATACACACAAATAACCATCTGCTACAACCATTCATTAGCCTCATACCATACTAGCCTTAGTCACATGAATGGCAACATTTTCCTATCTGTGTAACATTACTCTCCTAAAACCGATGCTTCATTTTACATCATTAACTATGACATGAAAAAATATGACTTAGGCTATTATACTATGAGGCTAATGATGTACAACTGAACAAAATAGTATATAATGACTCCTATCAACTTTTTATCATGACATTTTGGCCCATGTCTCTGTGTTATTATTGACACACACCTTTAATTACTGTTACGTTGGTCATCTATAGTGTGCAATTTGCCAAGTTAATTATTTTTGTTCATATATATATATATATATATATATATATATATATATATATATATATATATATATATATATACACTGTATATATATTTGAATTTTGGATCTTTTTTTATTTATTTCATTTATGTAAACTTTTTTGGGCTAATTCTTGCTCATTTTTATTTGTTTTCCATTCATCTTGATTTTTATTCATTTCATTTTCCTTTTTTTAAGAAGCAAATATAATGTTACATGGGTCAGTGGCTAGGCCAGGCTGATAAAACCATAACCCTGACTATTGTATCGACAATATCATTTTTAGATGATGATCATGTTTCTTTGATCAGCAGGTATAATCACAAAAATTGAAATATTATATTACAATATATGTTTTTCCCTGTAGTGTTTCCTTAGCATTTGTCTTTCATTTTGCTAAAAAAATCTGACTTTAGTCTTGAAAAAAATAGCATATAATGACTTGAATGAGATTTATATCATGATAACAGACTTATTTTTATCCCACTTATTTTTACTTGGGTCATGAAGTGTGGAATTGTATGCTTTTTTATTTATTTTTTTTACTAACTAATCTAGCTATCAAATAACATGATGGTGTTTGGCATGATAGAAAACAGCAGTGTAAAATCTAAAGGATCAGAATTTAAGAACTATAATAAATACTGTCATATGTATTACTATACTATCATAAATAATGGTGTGAGAGTAGCTTGGCTAACCTTCCTCTGGCATCACCAAGACAGCCCCAGCAGCTGTTGGACCCCAGTGGCCAAATATAGCTGCCCAACAGACTCCTGGTCAGACTCTAAAACAATAGGAGAGATCAGACAGAGCTTATTGTGAAACAGTGAAACATATCTGAAAGCTCTTGAGGATAGTTAAGTCTGAGAAGATGTATTTAACAATTAACAATTTGCAAATACATCTTTCACAAAGACACAAAGACAACTGTGACATCTTTTTGCTTCTGATAAGAAATGTTGTGTCTCATAATCGATGTATAAAATCAATAATAAAAACATGTTTGTTGCTAAGGTGCTGTAAGCTGCAGGCATGTCTGAGGGGTGAGTATTAACTACAGCTGTATTCAGTGTATTTATATACCATATGTATATATAAATAACTCTTTTGGCCTGCTGTTCATGCCTCCTATTGGTGAAGACCGGTGAGTTTCAAGGAATATTGATTAACCCTTTGATGCATCACTTATGAGAACGTTAGTCGAGATTTTTTTTTCCTAAGTGTTTTCTATTCCTCTTTAGGACTGAAAAAAAGTAATGTGATTGAAATATTTTTAATGAACCTATTTTTCATGGAATTACAAAAATGTCCACTCAGCTGGACAACATGTGTTTAAGCTTTGAACCAAAGAAACATGTATTTAAAATGCAATATCACAACACTATGAAATAAAACACTTGTTTAAGAAGACTGTTATTACAGTGTAATAAAAATAAGCAATTGATTTACACTAGGGCTGTCACAATTGAGTTAATCGTGATTAACTATTTTTTAATCACAATTTTTTCCCAGGCATTTGGTCATTTTACAAATATGTATTATTTTACACCACAATATCACTTTATGTTAAAGAAGGCAAACAAAACTTTTGAATCAGCCTATTTTCAGGAGTTGCTTTTGAGCCTTCATTATTTTTTTTTTATGTTTTCCCCCATTTGTCATATCTTATTATGGCAGATATTAGTGTCTGTAACACTATTTGTTTATTTTTAATAAAAAAAACCTAACATTTGTACAAACCAAGCCTATTCATTTTTCTACATTGATAAGAGTATTAGAATGAATTTCAATGACACAAAAATGTGTGATTAAACTGTGATTAATCGCAAGTTAACTATTGCATTTATCCAGTTAATCGCGAAAAAATATTTTAATTGATTGACAGTATTAATTTAAACCTAAACATGTTAGTGCAGATCTGACAGACCAGTTACAATAATGATATGAACTGACTGATATGGAACTAAAATAACAAAACCTATGACTATACAAGAGAACAACTGTCGAAGCTGTAGTGCGCAGTATGCATCAAAGGGTTAAACTATTGTACTATTTTAACCATTTATTGAAACCTGTATTAATGCCTATGTTTGATATAGAAATGTTTCTTATTTTGCTAACAGAAGAAGCCAAAATATTCAGCTACACGCCGGCTGCTTCTGAAGGTACGTCCTGACCCACAGTCACTACATGCACAGAATTTAATTTAATTTAATTTTTATTTCATTTCATTTATTCATTCCAATCCCCATGATTGGAAAGGAGCAGGATGAACAAAACATATAATACCTGCTCCTTTCTTACATCTGCTACATCAGACAGTCACCACTACAGCAAAAAACTACAATTATTTACATAACAGTCAATGAACAAATACATAGTAAAAGAGTAATATATCCAAAATCATAAGCAAAACCACTTCATTACTTATTTTTTTATATCATTTCTCCACTCTCTCCTTATACATCCTCTTAAAGTCAAATATATACCTACAGTTCTTCTCTTTCACTGCCAAACAATTCCACATTCTCACAACAACAACAGAAATACACATTTATTTTCCAGTCATTCTCAGCTTTTGATGTTTAAAATTAAACCTTCTATGTTATTCATCCTGTGATACTAACAAACAAAAGTCCACTTCTAGCTCTAAACACAACCAATAATGTTGTGACTCTTTAAACTTAAACAATCCTGATTTAATTTTGCACCAGTATTTGTACATTTGTAGATAGTATCTGTTTATTTATTTTTCTCTAAAGCTGTTTCTTTTTTGTACATAAGACACAGTATATATATTTTTTTTTATTTCTGGTACTTTTTTTTACATTTCTAGTTTAATTTTATTGTTTACCTCTATGATTATTTGCACTATTATTTGCACTGCTTTACTTCCTTTTTGCACCTTTTTGTACTTTTTCTGTGAGCTCCTGTAACAGTGAATTTCTTCTGTGTGAGATCAATAAAGTCTTGTCTCATAAACATTTATATGTTATTTTTATTGCTCTTGTCATTAAATCAGCCCTTCATTTAAATCTCCTTCTATTAAAGTCTAAACTGCTAAAGAAGGCAGCATCATTACTGGTAGCTGAAAGTGAAGAGAAGAAACATGAGAAAGAACGAGTTGTGAATGAGAGCTTCCCTCCACTGAAGCTGTCAGGTTTGTCGGTCCAGGAGCTCCAGGTAGTGTCCACGCTGATCATGACAGTTGGATCACATCACAGTTGAACGTTATAGTGACGGTTTATGTTGTTTACAGGAGCTCTGCAAAGATCTGCATCGGAAAATCGATGTTGTAGATGAAGCACGTTATGATATGGAAGTTAAAGTCGCCAGAAATGAAAAAGAGGTCAAGTTAATATGAATAAACCAATGACAAATGATGTGAATGAAAGCACATGTGTTTGGGTGTTGACCTGCTTCTTTGTGACACAGATCCAGTCACTGAATCAGAAGATTGTTGAGCTTAAGGGAGTAAAGAGGCCGAGCTTAAAGAGGGTGAAGAAAACAGCAGATGACATGTTAGGTGCCTACTGCGACACCTCCAAACTCATGAAGGCCGATTTCAAAGCCAACCTGAAGACAGTGAAGAAAGAAGATGAAAAGGTACATTTGTCTTGACATTTTTTGACCAAACCCTCCCCCTTTTTTTGTCCATTTTATTGGCCACTTTTGTGATAAATAAAATGGTCATTATTTTTGTTAGAATCCCTAATATTTAATTATGTATGTTTTATTGCTTATTTCTGACTTGTTTTGTTCATTTTTGTTTATATACCATATATATATATATATATATATATATATATATATATATATATATATATATATATATATATATATATATATATATATATATATATATATAAACATATATATTAACAAAAGCGTGCAAAAAATAACAATATAATCAAAACATAAACTTAAATCAAGATAAATTTTTTATTATATATATATATATATATATATATATATATATATATATATATATATATATATATATATATATATATATATATATATATATATATATATAATAAAAAAAAATTTATGTTGATTTAAGTTTATGTTTTGATTATATTGTTATTTTTTGCACGCTTTTGTTAATGTTTGCTAAGTTTTTGTGTTCATTTTTAGATTATCTATTTCATTTGTGTTCATTTTATTAGTTTGTTTTCATGTATGTTTATTAATTTTCTACACTTGGTTTCTGAAATATTTTATTTACCTTTCATTCTTCAACATTTTTTTAAACAATTCTAGTCATTTTTATTTCCATTGTTAGAGTTTTCCAACCTTTCCATAAAATGTATTATTTGGAGCATTTTGATTTGATGTTGGGAAACATTCATTCTAAAATAGCATATTAGGAAAAAACAAATATCACTGTTCATTTATATTTCACAGAGGGAAGAAGTGACTGACTGGCGTAAGAATGTGGAGGCCATGTCTGGGATGGAGGGCAGGAAAAAGCTGTTTGATGCAGGACAATAAGAAACCACTCATGTGAGACAAAGCTGTTTTAGTACCGCATCAATTTTTACCCAGAAAACCTTGCACTGGCAAACATCCACCCCAATGATGTCTAATCTCTGTTCCTCTTTACAACAGTTTCAGGATGTTAAGAAATCATTTATTGTATTATTGTATTGTAAAGAACATAGATAGGCTTTTTGTCGTAATAAACCCCTGTGTAATAAAGTGTGATAACATACTGGTCACTCCAGTGGACAGTTATTCTACAGTTGTTCTCTTGTATATTCATGGGTTTACTTCCATATCAGTCAGTTCATATCATTATTGTACCTTGTCTGTTCTTAATACCTGATCTGCACCAATATGTTTACCTGTAAATCAATTACTTATTGTTATTAGACTGTAATTAACAGTCTTCTGCACAAAAACTGCATAAAGATGTTATTTCATAGTGTTCTGAATGCAGTTTTTTTTTTAAAAGAGGACTGTAAAATACACATTTCTTTGGTTCAAAGTCCAGCAGAGTGGACATTTTTGTAACTCCATAAAAAAAGGTTCATTAATAAGATTTCAACCACATTGCTTTTTTTCATGTCTAAAGAGGAATAAAAACATTGACTAAGATTCTCATAATTCATGCATCAAAGGGTTAAGAGCTCTGACGGGCTGAGGTTTAGTGTAATGCTTGTGTCATACAGATGGTGGTGCTGTCTCACTTCATATAATACTGTATGTGTGATACTGAATAAACAACCATGACCAGATGTCTGTCATTTTTTTTTTCGTAAATGTAGCATTTTTATATCGAACTTTTACCTAAACATGAGACAAACTAAATTCAAACAACTTATATATGATTCAATTTTATGTCTTGTACTCATACATACAATCTGAAACCTGGTCCTTGATGGCTTCCACATAGTGGTGCAGTGATAAACAGTAGACTGACTGGAGTTTATTTTAGTTAGCCACTCACAGAAGGAAGCAGCATCTGTTACATCTGATCTGATCATCTATAGTTTCTTCACACTCAAAGACAGTGTCCGTTAACCTTGACAGGCTTTCTGCACTGAGAAGGTATGTAGATTTTCACCTGTTGCAATTAATTTAATTTAATTCAATGAATTGAGATTGTGTTTTTTTTTATAATATATATATAAATCATGAACAAATCAAAATCAATCACTAAATCAAGGTCACTGCTTCAAACTGAACACTATTTCCTGTTCAACAAAAGGTGGTAAAACAACGTGTTATGTTATGCTTCAGTCAAAGTGTTTTAATGTCCATTATTATATCCAAAATAATGCACTTTTGCAAAAGTAGTTTTTTTTTGTTATTATTGGATGATATGGTACATTATGTACACCAGCATTATGTGTTACAACCACTTATTCTAACTTTATGTGCAAAAAAAGTAAGAAAAAAACAAAAGGTGATGCTGATTTTTATCCCAGTTGTAGTTGTCCTTAAAGTGAACTGATTGATTAAGGATAAAAAAAAAAAGGAAAATCTGCAGGATCTGAGCGTAGAGAGTTTCTCACATAAAGGCCAAATGGTGACTCTTCCATAGCCTCTGATGCAACAAAATGACAAGCAGCATGAATGCAGATAAAATACAGATACAATCATTTTAAATTTAATTTGGGCAGTGACCTTGATAGAAGCATATAAGTGTATGTGAATTTTAATCTCTTTAAATGTAACTATTCTTTAACAGTTAAACATCTACAATCATGTCTGAAGCGTAAGTTACATTTTCCTGTATTCTAACTTAATATTTATTAAATTGTGGTAATTTTTTTGGTTTATACGCTTTAGATTCTAACCATCTTTTTGCTCTGTACTTTTCATATGACAACATCCATCACAGAGGGGTAAGTTAAACTGGAACCTCTGCGTCCGTTTTCTTTATATAAATGTTGCTTTCTAAAATAAAATGTACCCTCTGCTTTTTTTATGTAGAGGTCCAAGTCAAAGAGTTCTGCATCCCGGAGACTTGCTCTCAAGGTTCTGTCTACATTTTATCTACACAATCATCCATCAGTTCAATAATTATTCCAAACTAACAGAAGGTTGATATTTCCTCCTTTCATGGTTCTGCTCAGACTAAACTGCTGAAAAAGGCAACTGCCATGCTGGAGAAAGAAAAAGAGGACAAGAAGCTGGAGAAACAAAACACTCTGAGTGACAAAGTCCCTCCACTGCAGCTGTCGGGATTGTCAGTACAGGACCTTCAGGTGCGTAAATGGAATAACATGTATATGTTAACAAGAAAGACAGTAAATCAGAAAACTGTCACTTGACTACTTATGCTAAGCCCCGCGCCCTCGCATGATATTATTACGGCTGTCAAGTTTTAACGATTGTCATGTAACTCTGTAGACCAGGGGTCACCAATCCTGGTCCTTAAGGGCTGGTATCCTGTATGTTTCACATTTCTCCCTCTTCCAACACACCTGACAGTTGATATCAGGCTTCTGCAGAGCTTGATGATAGAGTGATCATTCAAATCAGGTGTTAAAAGAGGGAAACATATAAAACATGCAGGACCAGGACTGGTGACCCCTGCTGTAGACAGGTTGGTAGAAAGGACTGGTTGAGCTGTCCTCACAATGGACTGTTAATATGATCAGCAAGAGGTAAGATGGCCAGGACAAAAGGCCAGGACTTCACCCCAAAGTGAAGACAGTCTGGAAGCATCTTAATAAAGTTGTAATACATGGCCATTAGACGCTGCTTCAAGAACTTGTCTCTAAAACTACTTAGTAGGAAATTCTTTTCCAGGACTCATTCCAGTCTCATCCTCTTTGAGAGCCCTAATGACTCTAGGAGTTGTTGTCTGGGGTGTTTTGACCGTCGTAGAAAGACTACAAAGAGATTGTGTACCTGCCCGGAGGGTTACAGGGGCCCCACCCTGGAACCAGGTCCACGGGTGAGTGCCTGGTAGCTGGGCTTTCACTCATGGGGTCTGGCGGGGTCCACCGCAAACCAACAACATGGGCTTGTTACCTTATGACCTCACCACCTGCGATGGGAGGCAGAAGGGTCCGATGCATTTTGGATTGAGCAGCAGACCAACCTTGGCGGTCTGATCCCCAGTTGCAGAAGCTGGCTTTGGGTACATGGTGTGCCATCTCTCTAGTGGGGTTGCTTCCCTGCCCCTTCGGGTTGGGGAATGGGTAGTGACTTGTCAGTGCATGCGCACCAAACATCAGTTCAGATTACCTGCCCTTTTTGTAGTCCTTGGTGCTGCTATTGGGAGATTTCAAGGTTCATGTGGACAATTGGAGGCACTTGGAGGATGTGGTGGGGAGGGACTGCCTACCCAATCTGAACCCAAGCAGTGTTCAGTTATTAGATTTCTATGCAAGTGGCAGTTTGGCCATAACTAACACCATATTCAAACTGAAGGACGCCCCTTGGTGCATGTGACACCAGGACATCCTACATCATCATGTGATGATCGACTTTGTAGTCATGTAATCAGACCTGCAGTCGTATGTTTTGGATACTCAGGTGAAGAGCAGTCAACCAACCACTACCTGGTGGTGAGTTGGGTTCAGATGGTGGGTTAAGATGCTGTACAGACCCGATAGGTCCAAACGAGTAGTGCTGGGAACACCTGGTGGGAGAACCTGTCAGGCAGATCTCACACCTGCATCTTGAGGGCAGAGGGAAGCACTGAGTCTGAATGAGCTCTGTTCCACTGTGCCATTGCTGATGAAACTGTGGTGAGCTTTGTCCACACTGTTTACAGTGGACACAGACAGCTGTTGATGTCCAAAAAAATGAGGTTGCAGGTACAAGCAACAGAAATGAGTTTCCATGGCAGGGGTCGAGCTCAGCCTTAGAAGTAGGATGAGAGGAGCCAGCTAAGGCGGCTCGGGCATCTGGTGACGATGCCCTCTGGATGCCTCCCTGGGGAGGTGTTCCAGGCATGTCCAGCCAGTCCCGGGATTGACCCAGGACATGCTGGGGGGATTATATCTCTGGGCTGGCCTGGGAATGCCTTGGGATTCCCCTGGAGGAGCCGGTGGAAGTGGCTGGGGAGAGAGAAGTCTGGGCTGGTTTGCTGAGGCTACTGCCCCCACGACCAGGATAAGCGGAAGACGACGAGTACATCCACGAGTGTTATTTAATAAAATAATTTGACAGTTAATAGACAGCATCACTGGAGTTGTGGTTAAGAGGTACCATTAATAAATCTGTCAAGTAACTTTGTTTCCTAATGACTGATATAGATGTTATTTCTATCATATCATTAAGCCAGTACTAAAAAGCCAACATATCCTTCCACTCATTTTATACAGTTTATGATGCTAAATACTGTTACTTCAATTTGTTCACAGACATTTACATATAAGTGATAATACACACAACATAATATTATTGTTCTCTGTTTCTGTTTCACCTGTGGTCACTAATGAGCATCTTAAATTCTCAGTCAGTCTGTAGATGTAGTGGCACCTGGTGCTAAACAAATATATATATATATATATATATATATAAAAAAAAAAATTTCCTCTCGCCCCACGTGGGCGGTGTCTCCTTCAGGCTCGGGTCCTCTACCAGAGGCCTGGGAGCCTGAGGGTTCTGCGCAGGATCTTAGCTGTTCCTAGCAATGCGCTCTTTTGTACAGAGATCTCTGATGTTGTTCCTGGTATCTGCTGGAGCCATTCTCCCAGCTTGGGGGTCACTGCCCCTAGTGCTCCGATCACTGCCCCTATATATATATATATATATATATATATATATATATATTTATTAAGTTGTGAATACTCAATCTTTCAGAAATAGTACTACTAACTCAAATGTATTTAGTTGCTGTAACATGTTCTTCTTTTTAAGTACTTCCAACTAATAATTGTTTTTATTAAGGATATAAGTGAACATAACTTAAAAACATAGATGAGGTAAAACTGGAATTAAGTCATTAAATGCTGAGAATGATATTGTTCTGTTATTTCTATTTTGTCAAAAAAGGATGATTAAAAATATATATAAATTGCCAAACACAGTCATTTTATTCAGGGGCGGCTGTGGTTCAGTAGGTAGCGCGGGTCGTCCAATGACTGAAGGGTCAGAGGTAACCAGTGAAAATGATCTAATTAAAGACAAAAACAGGATGCTGAAATTGTATGTGGATATTTAATCCTGTGATGAGAGCACAGCCACATGCAGGGACGGACTGGCCATTGGGCAATGTGGGCAAATGCCACTGCAGCCGTTTGGTGATGCGGCCGCTCGCGGCTTTCGGCCGCATCACCAAGTGGCCACAACAGGCGGCATCACAAACAAATAAATAAATGAAAATATAAAGCGGAGGGGCCGCAAATGATTAGGCTGAGTGAATGAATGAATAAATAAATAAATAAAGCGGACCGGCTGCGTCGATAGGCGGCCGCAAATCAATAAATGAATACATAAAAAGAATAAAAAAAATAATAAAGCGGAGCTGAAGGCGGCCACAAAAAAGAGGGGGAAAAAGCAAACAAACAAAACAGCCAGTTAACCCTGACAAATAATAGGCCTACTAAACTAAATAATAATAATGACAGTTTTTTCCTATAAAGGACAAATAGCCTGAATTTATTGCCTGAATCTGGGAAAAGCACAAATATTGTGGAGTTATTCTCTAAAAAGCCTGTGCCCGACAATGTGCCCACAAATGTGGCCTCTCTCTATCAAAATTGCCAGGGCCTCTTTTTGGTGCCAGTCCGCCACTGGCCACATGTCATCTATTATCTCATAATACTAAACAATTATTGCTCAAATTAATCCCTTTAAAGGGACCTTCTTCCAGTAATTTAACATGGAGCTCATAAAATTAAAAATGATATGAATGATAATTTCAATTGATTCTAGGTGATAGTTTCTGGACATAGATGAGCTTGGGTTTGACCTTTCAAGGTCACTCAAGGGCAACGATCATGTCATCAAATTAAAGTCCGTATGTGACTTTCTGTCTATTGTCAATAGTAACTAGATCAATATCTTCACCTGTTTTTGAAATATGTTCCCTTACAAAACAAATGGGGATAAAAAAAAAAATTTTAATCGATAAAATAAACATTTCAGACATCTATATTTCTCAATTCTTTGAATAAACTTGGTAGACATTATCCCAAAGATATCAAGTCATCTTTTTGTTTTTGAGAAGAAGATTCATGAAAAATTGTTGGGGAACTATAGAAAAATGCTAACTGATACAAAAAGTCCATCAAAGCTGTTGGCCCATTGGACTAAAAAGCTGACAAAACTCTTCAAAGTTTAGACGTATAACTTTGACTTTGAGATGTTGAAGTGTTTTTATAGAGAAAACCTTAGAATGTCTCTGATGATGTTAAAGGGATCTGATGTATTTTTCTTTTCCAGACTTTGTGCAAAGACCTGCATCATAAGATCGATGTGACAGATGAAGAACGCTACGACATTGAAGCCAAGGTGACGAAAAACAACAAGGAGGTACGTTTTCATAGATTTTATGTCTTTATTAATAACATCGCCCTCTAAGGAACTCTAAGAATTTCATACTTTGACCTCCTTGGAAACTTGAGCCAACTTGACTTTTCTTTATTAATAACACACGTTATAACATTTTATTAGTTTTATTCCAGAAGCATTTTACTTGTAGACCAGTGTAATTGTAGATTTGTCTTAATACTTTATGTAGTTTGTTTCATATTATTATGTTTGTGTTTGTTGATTTCTGCTACATTTATATTTACCTCCACCAAAGAGGTTACGTTTTTGCCAGAGTTTGTCTGTCTGTCTTTCTGTCTGTCTGTTAGTTAGCAAGATAACTCAAAAACCTATGAACGGATATTGATGACATTTTCTGAATTTGTTGGGAGTGCCACAAAGAATAAATGATTACATTTTGGTAGTGATCCGGAAGAGATCCTGGATTATGGATCACTTTGTAATTTATACTCCATTTACTGCAATGTAAAATTTCAAAGTGATCCAGAATCCAGGATCTCTTCCGGATCACGACTGAAATGTAATCATTTGTTCCTTGGGACACTCCCAACACATCATGTAAATCTAATCAAAATCTGTTCATAAGTTTTTGAGTTATCTTGACTAATCATTTCTAGATCTCCCCATTACCAACCTACCCTGTAAATTTCATCAATATCCGTCCTTAAGTTTTTGAGTTATCTTGCTAAGTAACAGACAGACAAACAAACAGGCAAAAACATAACCTCCTTGGCGTACGTCTCTTCATTCTAAGGGGGGAGGTCTGCCTTGGCATAGGTTTGCACTCTCAGAGTGATTTTCTAGTTTTAACTCTGACTAATGTTGTTGTTGTTTGAACTGGTCTTCAATTAACAGGCACTTCTTACCTTTTTTTCTTCTTGTTTTTTGCAGATTGAAAACCTGTCCCTGAAGATCACTGAGCTGAAGGGTAAGATGAAAAGACCTGCTCTGAAGAGGGTGAAGATCTCAGCAGATGCCATGCTGGGAGCTCTACTGGGGTCAAAGGTCAAAGAGTCTGTGGACTTTAAGGCTAACCTGAAGACGGTGAAGAAAGAAGAAGAAAAGGTCAGATTTACAGACACCTTCTGTGTGTGAGAACCATCCGTTAACAGATATAATCACTAAACTTGACTTTGTTGTCATGAACAGAAGGAGGAAGTGAGCGACTGGCGGAAGAACGTGGAGGCCATGTCTGGGATGGAAGGCAGGAAGAAGCTGTTTGAATAGATGCTCGACCAGATGCTGTTTTTCAGTGAAAAAGAGTGGAGATGAGAACAAAGCTAACATTACAGCTCACTAACAGTAACCCAGCAGTATATGTGTGCAGACTTTAGATTTCCAATATACAAACAATTCAACAGCAAAGGAATTCAAATGTATATACAGTAATTTGCATACAATGATCAGACTGTGTTGTGGTTTTATAGTGTCACTTTGATGTTATGTTACAATAATAAATATGTACTGATCAACACTGAAAACTGGTGATGCTTTCTTCTTTTGGAGACTTTTCTAAATTAGCTGAGAACCACAGTATGTTGACATGCACTTATACATTTGAATTATTGCCGTACTGTGATTAAAATCAAAGTTTTCAAAGTCACGTGAACACTTTAATGATCAAATCAAACTAGAGTTTTAGAAGTCTGAGACACCAAGTCAGATAATGGGATTCTAATTAGATTTTTCCACACATGTAACACCACCCAACCTTAGCTTAATTAAGACTGGCCTGGACACACCCCCTTCAAGAAGTGACCAGAGTCACCATGACAACATGTGTTAATGTAATAAATCAGTTTGTACTAAATGTTCCGAGCTGCTGTATTTTTGGGACAAAATTAAAACATATTCATAGCAGAGTAATGTGTGCATATTTGGGATATGCATGTGTCTTTGGTTGTAGTTGAGCATAAAATAAATATTTGCAAAATAAGTCTGTTTGTATTTTGTACTTCTAATGTGTTGTGTGTTTGATATTTGAGAGAAAAGTTACATCAAAAATTACATTCCCAAAATTAAAAGTTATAAGTACACTGGCTTCAGTACGAATACAGATTTCTTAGATGGAAGAAATTGGTCAAAAAATTTGTCATCATCTGCTGTAGCCTCTTGTTGTGTCATTTTCCTTCTGATTTCAATCATAAAAGAAATCCAGTTTTTACCATTGATAGAGTCACACTGTGCTACCAGTCACAGATTTTCTAGAACTAGGAGTGAAGTTGTTGCTGAGCGGTGATGGTTTGGTTTCTGTGTTCAATGGATAATGTCTGTGATGTGATGATGTAAACCAGGGGTGTTAAAGTCATTTTAATTCAGAGGCCATATTTAGCTAAATTTGATCTGAAGTGGGCCGAATTATTAAAAAAACAAAACAAAAAAACCCCCCAATATATAAATAATGTCAACTCCAAACTTGTCTCTCCATTTTAGGGTTAGAAAAGAGTAAAATTTCTAAATGAAAACAAATATTAGGCTTTAGTTAATCATTTACACATATATATTCTAACTTACAGATCACAGTGGATCTACAGATACACAAAATATTTAGTAATAGATGGAATATTATTATTAAAGTTGTACAGACATTTCCAAATTTTCACATTTGTTCTGATTATTGAGATTCTGTGAAATTACACTTTTAGTGTCACTAATGTCACTAAATTTACAAAGATATTTTAAAAAAAAAGTTTATTATGAGATTGAATTGGTCTGAATGTGAACCATTAATCAAAATGATTTATATCTTAGTGTAATTTTTGCATTTCATAAATTCAGACAAAGGGCCAGACCGGACCCTTAGGCGGGCCAGATTTGGCCCCCGGACCACATGTTTGACACCTCTGACGTAAACAATTGCCATATTTTTGATCATTTTCTTCCATCTGAGAAATTCAGATTGTTTGTCTCGATTATTACATCATGAACCTTTATTCTATTTTAAGTTATTACATTATGAGCCATTATTATTATTATTATTATTATTATTATTATTATTATTATTATTATTATTATTATTATTATTATTATTATTATTAAGAGTATTTTGTCTCTAATATGAATAGTTTAAAAGGTATATCCAAAATTCTACTTTGACCTTTGACCTAGACTCTTCCAAATTTGGCCTTCAAGGTTCTGATATCAATGCACATCAACAGTGAGAGTAAAAAGAAGTGAGTGTACAGGAACGATGGACAGGGTAATAATAATGGATTAGATTTATATAGCACTTTTCTACGAACACATACTCAAAGTCGACCCATAATGTGTTCACTCACACATTGACACTCTGGTGGTGGTAAATGACATATGTAGCTGCAGCTGTTCTGAGACAGACTGCCAATTCACGCATACAGTTCCTGCCGACCACCATGGAACATTCATATATCAGTGTGAGTAGCAGCACTGGAAACAAGGAAGGTGACGTGAAGGACACAACAGCACATGAGCGGCTAAACGTTTGGTTATTTGACAAACGCCTCGACCTCCTGAACCAAAGCCACCCACCCTACTTGAGTGTTAATTAAACACAACTAGTTTCCTACAAAACTGACTTGACTTGGCTCTTCTAGGATAACGGTGCGATGTCTATCTAGACTTAAGTTGGAAAACTCTGAAAGCTTCAACCTCTGTTACAGCGTCACAGTCTGAACTCTGGCAGAATAATCAAGCCCTAAACAGCACCTGTCCTCTTTCCTCAGCTCCTCTAATGACCCCCCCCCCCCACACAGCTTTGGTTTTACCTCCAGCATAGCCAGTGGTGCTCAACCCTGGTCCTTCAGATCTTTCCCTCTTTCAACACATGTGACTGTCATTATCAGTCTGCAGAGCATGATGACAGGCTGATCATTTGAATCAGGTGTGTTACATGAGGGATACATCTGAAACATGCAGGATAGAGGCCCTCAAGGACCACGATTGACCACCCCTGTACTAAGTGCTGTCAGAGTTAATGAACCTGTACTTCAAAAGGGAGACGGGTATTGTGTTTGTTGGTTGGTTGGTTGGTTGGTTGGTTGGTTGGTTGGTTGGTTGGTTGGTTGGTTGGTTGGTTGGTTGGTAAGCAGGTTTCCATGACATTTTTCGGAAATTTGTAAAATGGTTCAGAATAGATCCCATTTAATGTTGGTGAATGTAGGTCAAAGGTCAAGGTTACCAGTGACCAAAAATGTATTTTCACAATGATAAGCGATAGGGCAAATCAGATCAAATGTGTGCAAGGGAGGCGGGGTTTGTTGTGCCGGGCACCACTTGTTATTAGTGTGTTTGGACATGTTGGACTGTGCATGCACTGGACATGCACCGTTTTTTTTAAATTATTAGTATTATTAAAAGGTGAAAGCAAAGAAATGGTTCAGTTTGAACTGATACTGAACTATAACAAGGTACAAGTGGGCATCCAAATGGGGTATGAAATCTTCTTAAAACTCAATGTAGATTCAGAAAAGTGTAGTTTTGGAACTATTTATATGTCCTGTATGTATGTGGTAATTCAGTGTAAGAGCCTTTCAACACAACACATTAATTAACTATTGTATGTTTTTGGACTGCTTTTCATTATCAGATGTTTTCATGTCTTTACATGTGTTATATAAACACTTAATTTGTCTTGTATTAGATTATTCCCTCACATTTGCACAAGAGTAAACTGTGACGAAGTTACATTTATAACAAACACTGACAATAAATGACTTCCAAAGCTGCAGACATTTTACTGGTGTTTTGTTCATAACCACTGGAATAATAACAATAGATGTGCAAATAATCATGACATGCTTTTAAAACTTAGAGAAGATATGACTAAATCCTCACATTTCTCTTGTTAAATATTGGACTACATTATCCTACATATGAAGGTGTGTGTTTTATTTCTTCTAACATGATGGTTCTGGTCAAACATGATTACAGGACCTTGGTCAGTTTTTTAAACCCTTAAATACTTACAACTGTTTATAGTAGCTTTCAAATAAATGTTCCCATTACATTTATCTGTGATTAATCACCATTTACTATGGATAAACCTGTGCATTTGATATTTTTACAATGAAAATCAGGTATTTTGCTGCATTTAATGTATTGACCATGAAGTTTTTCCATAAGAGTTGAGGGTGGTTCTAAGGTTATTATATTAAAATAACGAAAAATGAAGAATAAATTCACAGTTGACACAAAAATGCAACAACTCCTGTGGCTTAGAGAGCGTTTTGACATGTCATAAGGATTATTATGGCTGCATTATTGGATTATCTCAGGGTTGGACAAACTTAATCTATAAAAATGTTTTGAATTCTACATATTTTTTATCCTCTTTCTTATATGATTTATCACTATTTTTTGTTTTTATCCTCTGCATTTTTCAGTGGAAATCATGTATTTTCACAGAATAAATTTACTGATAATGTAGATGTTCATAAAAGCTAAGTTCAAAGGTTATTATATAGGATGGGGAAAAAGGGTACCAGCAAAATATATCATTAATCTAATGTACTCAAACATTTCTACAACCACTGTCAAACTATGTGAGATTTATTAGTGAATGAATCAAAGTCGATATTGTTTTCATGTTCACAACTGAACATCTAAATGGGTCTAAAAGGGTCTAAATGGGTCTAAATGGGTCTTATCTGATAACAGCGAAAAGATGAAAAACGGCATTTTACCTGAATTATTATAATATAGTCATAGTATTAGTAGTTCAAAAGTACTTAAATATATTGTAAATGCTTTTGGTCATTAACAACATGACAAAGTTCTTTGAGGGTTAAATGTTCACAGCCGCTTCCACCAACAGGTGCCACTGAGGCAACAGCAGATACACTTGTATGAACCCATAAACATAGTTTTATTACCTCCTTTCCTGCCCGATATGATGGTATTGCTATGTGCAACAGTAAATGTCACTGTCAGTGGACTTGATATAACACCAGTACAGACAAGTCTATTTTAAAGCCGTTCACATTTGGCACAGACACCCCGTAAATCTGATTTTTCTTCTTCTGGTCTTAGAAGTGGAAACTCTGCTGCACACAAACACTTGAGTTGAGTTTTGGAGCTTGTCCCAAGGACCTGCATGAGCTCATTAAGGTAAAGAGTTCATTGTATCTTACAGGTAAATCAGAGTTATATAGACCTTCTCTACATGTAATGACTAAACAAAGAACTAGAATAATCCATTTTAAGGCATGATGTTGTATGTTAGTTTGTTCATTATTATTATTATTATTGTGCTTAGATTTTACAGAAAACCAGACCATTCACCTACTAAACCTTTTTATAGGCATGTTTTTTTTTTTTTAATGCAGCTTTATTTTCAGGGGGTTTTTTTTCTTAAAGATTTGTTTTTATTGACAGAAGCTCTTACAAGATGTTCATAGAGCACAGTAAACATATACAGTTTGTTACCTTAGGTTATGTCGTATTGTATAACCTGACAGACAACACCTTAGAAGGATGATGTTTGAATGTTAAAAGAGAAATTGAGGAAAAAGAAAGAAAAGAAGATCAGTTTAAAAAAAGAAAAAAAAAGAAAAATACATTTCAGGTGTTTCTTTTCTTATAGTGTATAATCTATATCTAGTGGGTTTGGGTGTACATTTTTGTAAAATCAAAGTTGAATTCACATAACATCTACAGCTGCAAAGAAATTAAAGTAGAGAAAACAACAAACAACAAAGGCTTTTCTAAAGAACTGAATGTCATTTGGCTGATGCATTTTTGGAGAGGCTGAAATACTTTGACCCAAAAGGTTAAAAATGTCATCAGTTATCAGCTTACAACTCAATTAACCTTTTCAGTGGCACAGGCTTCTGTTTACAACTCATTTAACTGTGAACTAAATACAGTTGCTGTTATTTGTTCAATTTCAGTTCTTGGATCTGACACAATCACACCTGATATGTTCATTTAATCACTTTTAGTTTTTACTAGCTCATGACTTTACTAAAATATAAGCTGTGCACTGTAAAACCATCCGTATATTATATTGTACAACATATTTTATGTATTTTTCCCCTTTGTTAAAGTTCAGACAGTCCAATACGTATCTACATTTTCAGTAATATCTGTGTTATATTTAAAATATGAAATATTCAATAATATTTTCTATAAATTCCAATCATGAGAACAGTATTGAGATAGTAAAAAATCTTTTGTTATATTGCTTTTAAGAATTAAGTATGGCATTGTTTCCTTCATATCTAAATAAATGAATTGTAAAAAACATACACTTTTTTTTGTGTGTGCGGTGAACAATCCACATAGCAGCAGCTAAAACTAACTCCAGTTCTGTATTTGTTGTTTCTGTGTAGTTAGCTTTACCTTTAAATACAATATGTTGTAATAATTCAACCTTTTTGGGGGTTAAGTTTAATCTAAATCAGGGGCGTTTTAGTTCAGGGACCATGTTCAGCCCAATATGATCTGAAAAAGGCCAGACCAGTAAAATAATAACACTGAAAAGAGTTAAATTACATTAATGATAATTTTCATAAAGTTTCCCTCAAAATGTGAATAACATCAACTTGACATGTCTTAAGAAAAACAAGTGCAATTTGAACCATTTCCTGCCTCAGTCTATTAGTTTGTCAACTTCTATTTCAAATTACAAATACACAAAACATTTAGTAACTAGCAGAATATTTGTGAAATTACACTCACTTCTCTACAGATATTTCAGGTATTTGTTCAGGTATTTATTCAGGTTTTTGTAAAAGGGTGTTTTTTTAATTCATGTAATTTGACTTTATTACATTAAAATCTCAAGTTTTTATTATTTATAGGTCATTATAATCATATTTTACTGCTCTGACCCAATTGATATCTAATTATTTTGTATGTAGAACCTGAATTAAAAGCATTTTTACACCATTACACCAGATTGGACCCTTTGGCGGGCTGGATTATGCCCCCGGGCCTTATGTTTGACACCGATGATCTAAATCAACTTAATTATTGTCGTTATTATTAGTTGTTCACTTAACAAATACCTGCTTCAAAACAGAGCAATTTCTCTTGTGATGATGATGATGATGATGATGATGATGATGATGATGATGATGATGATGATGATGATGATGATGATGATGATGATGATGATGATGATGATGATGATGAGAGGTGGTCAGATCAAATGATGCAAAAATCTTCCATCTAAATGTGCACAGATTTAGATGAAAGCAAAACTACATATAAGATTAATTTAGAAGAAAATAATATTTTTTGTTATTTTGAATTTAGAGATAAGAAAATAGACACTATTGTAAATCTTTACATATTATTATGGAAATTTCATATTCATAAAAGCAAATTTCAAAACTCAACTGCCTTATTTAAATTATTTTTAATTGAAATTAATTATTACTTTGAGTCTCTGAAATTGAGTAAAAATAAGAAATGCATATCGATGGTTGATATCTACTCTGAACTCTCTGGTAATGTACGGTCATAATTTTATATATTTTTTAATTATTATAATGTTTTCCCTTCTTTTTAGAAACAGAATATTTGTACAAAATATGTCCCATATATTTTGAATATACTGTGGAACTGGAATGTCTGAATGTTCATTGATATTTGTACTTGTAAACTTGAAATAAAGTAAAAACAAACTAACTAACAAAAAACAGATTTAGATGAAAGGGAAAGTGGCTGTTTTAAAGAAGTACACATTTTGTTCTACATCTTAACTGGTGTATATCACACATAATTCAGTGTTTAACCTGTAGGAGTAACTGTGTAGAATTACGTGTTTCACTAAAGTGGTTTGGAATGAATGATGTAATTGTAATGACGTTGTTTGTCCAACAGGTGGTGCTGTGGGCAACAGTATGGATGGTGAGAAGAAGCAGTAAAGTGCTTTACTACAGTATGTCCAATGAAATAAATGCACTATCTTTTTCTCAGATGAGAAAGAGGAATAATCTGCTTTCCTCATCCATTAATCCAACCAGACAGTTTTTCACACTTTACCACAAAAATCTGAGAAGACAACAGCTGATCAGTCACATGACTTTAACCCCTACTGTCGCAAATATGCAACATACCAAAAAAAATCCATCAATTGTATGTACTATAGTCAAATTGATTATCTCCACTTAATGTAACATTCATGTTTTTCTTTAGGGCTGTTAAATGACTAACATTTTTAGATCAGATTTCTAGGTAATTATGATCATATTTTACGGTCAGATTTAATCAGATTAATCATATGGTTGCTACCAATTTTGTTTAATCATGATCAAAACACTTTGTCGGTCGACTGTTCTATCTCAGGTTTTATTTTTTATTTTGCACTCAAATTTCCCACAAAATACATAACAATACATTGAAGGAAGACAAAAAAGGTGGAGAAAAAAATATACAAAATGTGCTACAATCCACTGAAATTCACAAAAAAATTAACTAACAAAAAAGCGATGAAAAATCCAAAACATATTCAAAAACTAAAAATGGGATAAAATACCCAAAATATATGCAAAAATACTAATAGATATGCAGTTAATCTGTTTATTCAACACCTTCAACAATTTCAACAAAACAACTGTTCCATTTAACTGCAATAAAAATGTAATCAGCTTAATCACAATGATGGTGTTAACGTGTTTATGTTCACAGCCCTACTTTTTTTTCTATATTTATATTTAAATTCAGCCATTGAAGGGTTAATATTCACTGCATAAATAGTGCCCTTATCTGTAAGTGCATTTACTCTTTTGCAAAGAAAGTTAAAGAAATCAGCAATAAAGCAAAAAATAAATAAATTATTGCAAGATTTCGTAACATTTTCCTCCACTTTTTCTGTTTCCTGAAACATTTTCCAATTTCAAAAATGTGCAATAAATATGAATGCAAAACACACTCTTAAGCTCAAAACTATAAACTCACTGCTGTTCGTACAATGCATTTTATTTTATTGCACAGCCTTTGCACCACACAGATGAAAGGTGATATGAAACTGATCTTCAAAGTATCTAAAAATGACAGATATGAGCTGAGGACTACATTCATACAGTATTCAATCTCTTCCAACAGTCATATTAGAAGTATTTTAAGTAATCCAACACTGACATCATGTGGTCACGACACACAGAACAGTTTACAACACGTCATAAAAACTGATATTGTTTCATGATACTCTCCCTCATATTGTACCAAGTCATTAAAACAGATTCCTGATGCCTTTGGACAAGTGGAAGGAACCTGAATGAGTGAACATGGAAACTCTTCAATTAATATTAAGTGAAATGGAAGTAAAATCATGAAAAAAAAAAACCCAGGAAAGAGTTCTATGCTGTGTATCACCATAATACTATGCAAAGAGAGAGAGAAAAAATACTCTGGTAAAAGTAGAAGTACTGATTCAACTCCTTTATTAGAGTAAACATAAAAAAAACCAAAAAAAAAACCAAAGTACATCGTCTCAATTGTAATAAAGTAAAAAAAAAAATTTTTTAAATAAAGTAAAATCAAAACTATATTTTTTTGCCATGGATGAAATAATACTTATTTAATTTAACTGTGAAAAATCAAAAAGTATCAAAAATTTCAGCCCTAAAAATTGAGTTACTGAGTAGATTGATGTGTTTTATCAGGTCATAGTACTAAGCTTTGTAGGTATGGACAAGACATTTAGAAAAAATGGGGGAAAAAGGCCCATTATGAGACTAAAAAGTCAAAATTATGATGAAAAAAACTCATAAATACGAGATAAGAAATGCACATGAGAAAAAGAGTTGAAATTATGAGATAAAATGGCACAATTTAGATAAAAAAAAAAGTTTTCAATATTAGATAAGAAATGCATAATTGTGAGATAAAAAAGTTATAATTATGATATAGAAAGTCAGTTTCTTTCCTCCACTGATTTTCCTTATGAAGCCACTTATTCTCGTACTGTCACATCTGTTTAGTTAGAAAAAGTAATGAGTCTATTCTGAGAATGTAAGGAGTATATAGTGCAGATATTTAGGAACAAATGCAGAGAGGAAAAGTAAAAAGTTGTCTATCTATCTATCTATCTATCTATCTATCTATCTATCTATCTATCTATCTATCTATCTATCTATCTATCTATCTATCTATCTATCTATCTATCTATCTATCTATCTATCTATCTATCTATCTATCTATCTATCTATCTATCTATCTATCTATCTATCTATCTATCTATCTATCTATCTATCTATCTATCTATCTATCTATCTATCTATCTATCTATCTATCTATCTATCTATCTATCTATCTATCTATCTATCTATCTATCTATCTATCTATCTATCTATCTATCTATGTAATGTAAACATTTCAATCATATGATCATCTCTTCTCCCTGATCAGATTGAAAACATGAAACAGATCCAGAGTACGTTTCAGAGGCCAAATGTGAAGAGAGTGAAGATATGAAGTCATATCAAATGTCTTCTGGGAGTCCTTTGACATCAGGACCAACCTGAAAAGACCCAAAAAAGCAAGAGTAAAAGGTAAATTTGACTTCTTTTTTTTCTGGGTAATGTGTACTTGGAGGTTATTTTCACTCAAATCTGCTATGACTGAAAATGCTTCAGTGACTGACTGGTGTAAGAAGGTGGAGGCCATGTCTGGTACCAAGGACAGGAAGAAGCAGTTGACTGCCTCTAGAAACAAACATAAAACGGTTTCAACTGGAGATCTCACTGTCTTACTTTACCCATGGTCCTAATTTATGACCTGAACCCATTACAAATTAACGACATACATAAGCAGCACTGGTTGAGCACAATCCATCATGTTATTGTTGCTCAGTATAGATTACTGATTTAATCTCATTTTATTTTCTGAACCCAATTCATCCTCACGAGGGTCATGGGGGTCTATCCCAGCTACAATGGGTGAAGGTGGGGTACACCCTGTATGAGTCTCCAGTTCATCTCAGGGCTGAACATATATAGACAATCATCTATGGGTAATTTAGATTAACCAATTAACCTATCAGTGCATGTGTTTGGATGGTGGGAGGAAACTGGAGAAAACCCACGCAGACACGAGGAGAACATGCAAACTCCACACAGAAAGGTCTGGTGTGGGAATAGAATAAAGGTCCTTCTTGCTGTGAGGCACGAGTGCTAACCACTGCACCACTGTGTCACCCCTACAAATTTCGTATACAATATTTATTTATTTTTATGTGCAATTTTGTTTTATGGTATCATTTTAAGCTTTATTTCATATTATCACTCTATTAAAATAGTGACCTAAGTCTTTTGGGGTTTTTTGGGGGGTTTTTTGGGCTTAAATCAGGGCTGTCAAACATGTGACCCGGGGGCCAAATCCAGCCTACCTAAAGGTCCAATCGGGCCCTTTGGATGAATTTATGAAATGCAAAAATTACACTAAGATATAAATCATTTTAGTTTATGGTCCACATTCAGACCAATTCAGTCTCATAATATAATAACATATAAATATTCACAAGTTAAAAATAAATAAATAAATAAAATAAAATAAAAAAAAAAAAATATATATATATATATATATACATATATATTTGTAAACGTTAATTTAGTGACACTAAAACAAAGCATAATTTCACAGAAAATGTCAATAATCAGAACAAATATGAAATATTGCAAATGTCATAAGAGAAGAATTGGTAAGTACAATTTTAATAATATTCCACCTATTACTAAATATTTTGCATATCTGTAGATCCACTTTGATCTGTAAATTAGAATGCATATATTTAAATGATAAACTAAAGCCTAATATTGTTTGTTTTCATGATGTAATTTAACTTTTTTCGTTATGGATGTTATTTATATATTATTATGGGTTGTTTTTGTTTTTTTTTTGTTTTTTTTACTGGTTCGGCCCACTTCAGATCAAATTTAGCTGAATGTAGCCCTGATTTAAAATGAGTCTGACACCCCTGGCTTAAATCATCTGTTGATAATTCTGTCCATCTCTAGTAAAATAGCTTAAATCTTTAACTAAAAAGATCATGCTCTTTATGCTCAACACTCAGGGTTAAGGGTGAAAGTTTTTTTGTGTTTTTCCCAAGACTTGAAAAAGTGACTCAGGCCATTATTTTAATAAGGAGACGATACTGTATGTAGTAGTGATGCAGAATTTTGCTTCTTACACTTCTCCTTTGAATCCTTTAGATGGCAGTATATTTCTTCCAAACCACCAGCTTGGTTTGCATGTTGTTGTCTGTCATTTGTAAATTAACAACTGCTTCAGTTTGATAGCTGTTGTAATAAACCGTTGTCTACACACACTTACACTGATTTGCTATTATGTATAAATTACTTAAAACCTGTCAGCACCACTTTATTAAAGCTGATGCACTTTGACTATGTCATATTTGTCTCATTTTTTTCTGTGTTTTCCTGGTATAACCTTTTTAACAACACAAACACAGGAGAAAAGCTCCTTCAACCTCTTCTTCAAGGAGACATTTGTTTAGACTGAAATCATTGCTGTTAAAAACTTTCACACCTCAGACATATGTGATGTAGAAGACAGTACAAGAATGGTGAGGACAGCGGATCTATTTTGGTGAGCCACTCACATGAGGGCTGGAATCTATATATCTGCCCTGTTTCTGCTGGTCTCATCTTGGAAAAGAAGTCAGAAGTGATATCGCATTAAGGTAAGGATTTTTATTAAAACTATCAGAGAAAGTCAATTCAACAGTCAGGAACGATTCCTCTCTCAAACTATTTTATGTTACTGATAATCTGTTTAAACCTAATATAGATTTGTATTTTCTGTTTCAACCAGATGACACTCTCTTCTCAGAGATGTTTTTGATCATAACTAAAATCAGCTGGCTTCTTTTATACTCAAGTTTACAATAATAAATAATACTTCCAAACATTTTCATATTTCTCCATTAATACCTTTCTTGATCATTTTAATAGATGTTTCAAATGTCTAAAATGAACACAATATTGACAGGTGCAGTTTAAATCTTATTGACTACTTCTAAAATTATGACAAATATTTATGACTTTCTTGAAGAGAAGGTTATTTTAGTCACAAGTCTGACCTTCAGACAATGTCACATATTATGTTGCATATGACGGACCCACAACCATTTGTCTATGTATGAGTTTCCTGAACATATTTTGCTTTATAATAAAGTGAATTTTCTGACTCTGATCTTTTTGATTTATCAGCGGAGGTCACACAAATACCACAATGTCTGAAGCGTAAGTGTCTAAGTCTAATAAACCTTCAGCACACTGTATAATAACTCACATTTAATGCAAAAAATTGAGTAAACACTTTTTTTTCCTTCTCTCTATGGTGTATGGGCTCATCCTTTCAAACTGTATAGGCCAGTGGTAAGTTGATTGTATTTTATACTTTCCATCATGATTGATATATATATATATATATATATATATATATATATATATACACATATCTGTTGATAGATTTTCATAATGTGAGCTTTTCCTTTAACATCTTTGGTTGCATTATTAGACCATTGTAAATGAATTATCATCAGCCTACTACATAAGTGCAATAATGTCCGTATTAAAAGGGGCTCATTTGTCATATCTATAAAAGCTAAAATATTTAATTTTGGTATTTGTTACAGAATATTGAAAAATATTAAATAACAATGCACTGAAAAAATGTACATGTTTGTTATTCCAGAAAGTGAAGCCAAAAATCTCTGCATCTCGCAGACTGTTTTTGAAGGTATTTATATTTCCCTGTGTCTCACACAGTAACACAAGACAATATGAATCAATCTGTAAATAACACATGATATATGTTTTGACTGAAGTGGTTTCCCTTTATGTACCAGACCAAATTGATAAAGAAGGCTATGACCATGCTGGACAATGAAAAGCAATCCAGAAAAGATGAAAGAGAGAGAGTCCTGGCTGAAAAAGTCCCTGAACTGCAAATGTCAAGTCTCTCTGTGCAGGACCTACAGGTACATCTGTTACATAAACCACTGTTTGAAGGATTGATATTTTGTTTTTTGTAAAAAAAAAAAAATACGAATGTGTGTGTATGTGTGTGTGTGTGTGTGTGTGTGTGTGTGTGTGGGGGGGGGGGTGATGGTGATTATTCTTTTGTATGATACGTGTGTGTGTGTGTGTTTGTGTGTGTGTGTGTGTGGGGGGGGGTGATGGTGATTATTCTTTTGTATGAAACGTGTGTGTGTGTGTGTGTGTGTGTGTGTGTGTGTGTGTGTGTATGTGTGTGAATTATGCCTATTAAAACACATCCACATGTCCACCTTCTACCTTATATCTGAGTAATGACATGAGAAATGTTGTTTTGAGCACTGGCCCTTTAAATTGAAATGAGGCACTTCTCACACACACACACACACACACACACACACACACAAACACACACACGCTCCTTTCACATTATTGACGATAGTTTCTGTCCTTTTCAGCCACTTGTGTTGGTCAATACAACTGACCATTTTAGGTAATCATCTCAAGGTTTGGACATATTTTCAGTTTTTACTACAACCACTGCTGCTGATAAACTATTATGGCTTTACGGTACTCAGACAAACATTTATCAGAAGTCTTGAATAATGGGTCCATCTGAAATCCCATATTATATACAACATAACACAATATTTCAACAATGTTCAATATCATTTTGTGTAATTATAATCTAAGTGTAAGTCCATGGCACTTTCTGAAGACTTCATTGCCTTTGAGGAGCATGAAACCATGGTAACTGACCAACCTCATCTATATTATGATCATCAAGTTATACCAGCATGTGTGTAACAATACAAACTCTAAACTCATGTGTGTAATACTTCCATTTTCTATCCCTGTCATGTCTACATTGCATTGTGGGATATTTGTGTCCAGAACTCGCAGCAATATTTACCTAGAAATAATAGGGGTGGGAGAAAAAAATTGATTCACATATGTATTGGGATTTTTTGTTTTATGATTTTTATGTTCAAAAATTTATTTTTTTTACTATATTTAAATGATTAATTTTAAGGCAGGTGAAAAAAAATACCGCTTGTAAAGACCGTATATGACTATATGAGTCACTCAGATGTATAATATGCGTCATGGAATACACAGAAATCACCTCACAGAAGGCACACAGATGACAGCTAGCTTATTTTGGGGGGAAATATGGCTCCTAATATGATCTGTAGACATCATCATTCAGCTTTTACATGTGGTCTGGTGTTAAAAAGGCAAGCAAAAAAGGAGTATCGAAGAATTGCAATTTAAATCAAATCGCTACCCAAAAAAATTGTAAAAGCATTGAATCGGCATAAAAGTATATTGTTCCAGCCCTAAGAAATAACCAAAAGTTCATACAATATTAGCTCATTAACTAGCATGGTTGTATGGAATATCAGATACGGCAATTGTCAACATATATTATCAGACCCTTTTCTTTAGAAAGAAAAAAATAAATAAAAATATATGTGCTATTCATCCAAATCATCCATCCATCTATCTTCTTAAATATGTATATATTTATTTATAATGGCAGTTTTGATCATCCATATTGTCCAACAGTTTCAATTACAAAGATTAATGTATGATATGTTTTGGAATTTTCCAGGAGATACACAGTTGATCTGACTTTTCCTGAACAAAACTGTCCGTATTGTATTGATGCTAATTTGCAGTATGCATCTGTGCAAATCTACATAACAGACACAATATTGCGTTGCTTTGGTTACAATCTTCACTTCTCATTTTTCTGTAAAAAGCTGCAGGCTCCTTGCATTTTCAACTCTTTTCCTTTACCTGGTTTTTATTACAAGTCTGAAACATGTTTGTCCACAGAATCTCTGTAAAGAATTACACCAGAAAATTGATGTTGTTGATGAGGAGCGGTATGACATTGCTGCAAAGGTGTCCAAAAATGACAGAGAGGTAGGTAATATTAATGACTCATTACACACTAGAAATCTGTCCCCATCACGTAAGAACATTCACCTATGCATTCTAAACTCTCAAATGGATCTCTCAAAAAGATACAAGACCTATCTCAGAAGATCTTTGAGTTAAAGGGAAAAATGAAGAGACCAAACCTGAAGAGAGTCCGGGTTTCTGCTGATGCCATGCTTGGAGCTTTGCTAGGGGCAAAGGTCAAAGAGTCTGTAGACTTTAAGGCCAATCTGAAGACTGTAAAGAAGGAAGAGGAGAAGGTAAGAGCTTGAGCTGAACTATTTATTTGATTTTTCTCTGCATTTTACATTTATTTTTCTTATATTAAATGCATTTTTCAGTGAAAAGCAATTATTTTCCTATATTTTTATTTACTGAACATGTGGATCTTCATAGGTGATTTTTTTTCTGACAAATTTCATATTAACTGAACAGAAAATCAACTGTCTATTGGTGAATCGATGTCTCAGAATATGATGTTTCCACATTCACTACAAAGATCCTGAACTTCTGAAAATATCTGATGATGATAAAAAAAAAAGAAAAACTGGATTTTACCTGAATTTTACATATATTAATAAGATTGGTGGTTTAAAAGATATTGAATGGATTGGATTTATATAGCGCTTTTGTGGCCACTCAAAGAGTTTTACATTAGTGACCCATTTATTCATTCACTCTCACATTTTCCCTCTGGTAGTGGTACACTACATATATGCATCCACAGTTGTCCTGGGGCAGACTGACAGAAGTATGGCTGCCAATTTGCACCTATGGCCCCTCTGACGACCACCAAACATTCATACACCAGTGTGAGTGGCACTGGAGGCACAGAGGGTAAAGTGTCTTGCCCAAGGACACAACAGACTGAATAGGACAGAGCAGTATTTGAACCGCCAAGCCTTCGGTTATTGGACAACCCGCTCTACCATCTGACCCATGGCTCAGTTGGTTTTTGATGGGTAATTTTACCTAAAAACTGAGTAGACACATTAACCAGGGTGGGTGGTGCAGTGGTTAGCACTCGTGCCTCACAGCAAGAATGACCCTGGTTCAATTCCCACACCAAACCTTTCTGTGTGGAGTTTTCATGTTCACCCCGTGTGGGTTTTCTCCAGATACTCCAGTTTCCTCCCACCATCCAAACACATCCACTAATAGGTTAAGTGGTTAATCTAAATTACATAGGTGGGAATGTGAGAGTGATTATTTGTTCAGCCCTGAGATGAACTGCCGACTCATACAGGGTGTACCCCGCCTTCACCCATTGTAGTTGGATTAGGCCCCCAAAGACCACCGCGGCCCTCATGAGGATAAAACTGGTTCAGATGATGAGACGAGACATTAACCAGTATCATCCACTTGGAAACAGAACTGTTTTCAGTGGAAAATAAACATTTAACACAATCCATCTGCAGAGTTTTAGTTACAATGCTGTGAATGTTTCATGCTATTGTGGGAAAGCTAATTTAACTGAAGACCAATGTTGACGTGTTATGTTTTATGATGAATCTGTTTGAATTTGTACTCAATCAAAGAGTGGGATGAAGAACTAAAAGACTTTAAAACAGTGAAGCCTATATTTATACATATAATTATGATTTCTTTGTTTCCCTGAATCAAGAGGGGTTGATGCATTCCTCCAAAAAAAAAGGCCTTGTGAAAGAAACTGAATTAAATGATGTATTAATATTTTTTTTTCTACTCCTACCCTACAGAAAGAGGAAGTGACCGACTGGCGTAAGAATGTGGATGCCATGTCGGGTATGGAGGGCAGAAAGAAGCTGTTTGATGCTGGACAGTAAACTTTGTTTCTGAATCATAAAACTGAACTTTTGATTTTACAATCATAATATGGACTTGACAACCAGTTTTACAAGGGAGTAAAGGTAGTAAACTGTGATTATTCCCTGAGAATATTGTATGTTTTCCATAATGTATGATGTATTATGAAAGACGTATGTACATAATCACTATCACTGCATCACTGTGGCTTCTTTAACATCATACATTCATAAACACAATTCTAAAATGATGCTAGTATTTCATATTTCCAGCCTTGTAAGTAATAACAATCAGACAATAAATAAGCAGAGATATTTATTTTAAAAAAAGTACCCATAGTTTGTCCTTTGACCTGACTGTGTCCTTGCTTTCTAAAGCTCACTTTGCATGGTGGACATTTGTCTCAACATGGAAACATAAAGAATGAAGAAATACAGTTCTGTGTGTTTTCTGTTTGCCAATGTCAGATTTATTGAATGAATACACATTCCAGGCACAGCTTAAGATACAGTAGAGGTCACGTTAAGCTCAGTGTCACTAAATTAATGGGGTGTCAAACTGTTTGACTGTGATGACCATCAACAGTGTTATGAACTGTTATCAAATAATAAAGTGCAATTATATGTGTTCAGAGCAGTAGTTACTTTACTTTGTAACTGCTGCTCAGGAAAGTCTTGGAATCAGTGTTTGTGTGTATTTACTCATGAAATTATTGAATTAAAGTAGGGGTTCATGATATGATTATATTGTATTTTGTCATGAGGTAATAAGGTGCCTTTTGTTGGACTTCAACATACACTATATCGCAAAACCTATACACTTATCTGCCTTGAAATATACTTAAGTGACATCCCATTCTTAATCCATAGTTTAATATGACATTGCAGTTCTCCACAACTGTGTGTGTGTGTGTGCTACAGTGATGATTATTTGTATGGAATGTATAGTGTGGGAGCAAGGATTTCCACTGCTAAACCTTATACCAGTGGAAAGGCTGTTTTTGTCTTAAAGGGATACGCCACCCCCAGGCCAAATTCGGTATTTCCCCATTGTTCCCAGACCTAAATAAGTGTGTGGAAGCATTTTCCTGGTGACCCAGCCAATCTCCGAATCAATGAGAACTGACCACAGGTTGGATTCCTACAGTAACTGCATTCTTGCATCACCAACTAAGTATCTCGTCTAAAGTGAATTAATGTACTTGATTTTGTCTCCTCATTATTTTCCGTGTACTGGGCATTTACTTCAAGGGTGAATGATGGCACAATTCACAGCGCAAAAGACTTGTCTTACTCATGTGTATGGGAACTATTTTTCGGACGACACAGACGAGATAGACAAGATACTTAGTTGGCGCCGCAAGAATGCAGTTACTGTAGGAATCCAACCTGTGGTCAGTTCTCATAGATTCGGACATCAGGAAAATGCTTCCATACACTTATTTAGGTGTGGGAACAGTGGGGAAACATTGAATTTGCCCTGGGGGTGGCATATCCCTTTAAATATCTTGCATCAGCACCAAGAGATTTTGGACAAAGACACTTTGGACACGCTCCCAAGTTTGTGGGAAGAGTTTGGGGATAGCCCCTTCTTCTTCTAACATGACTGTGCACCAGTGCACAAAGTAAGATCCATGAAGACATGGAGGACAGAGTTTGATGTGGATGAACTGGACTGACCTGAACACAGTGCTGACCTTTAACCCAGAGAAATTGTTTGGGATGAATTAGGTTAGTCGTCCATTATTGCCACGCGTCATGTCGTATTGCCGGAAAGGTCCTCCATGTGTTGCTGTATTGCTACAACAAGTGGCAGTGTGTATGGGTGTGTACAAATGTGTGGATGTTCCCCATTATTCATTCACCCGTGATTGCAATGGTATGATAAAGAAAGTACTCAAAGCCTTTATGGCAAAGAAGGAAAGAAAGAAACTCAAACAAAGTTAAATCTAAATACATGGTCTTTAGCTGCTTTTTAAAGATGTCAACAGTGTCCGCAGATCGTGGTGAGGGAAAGATAAAATGTGTATTCTGTTAACAGCAGTGATTAGGATCTGCTCCACCAGTATTTTTTTTTTGTGGCTCTTCACCACGCTGCCTTCATCATGGACACACCTCCAGAATCTACTGCCATTGGATAGTGGACATATGACTTTGAATAGTTCAGCGGAGCTCAACTTCTAGACGTGCCGTCGGTCTCCGTCTTGCCATGTCACAATCCCAGAAGGCTTTGCGAGTATGGCAACAGCGGTTGGCCGGATTGCATTGACAATGAATGGTATGCGTTTGATGCGGCATGACGCACCGCAATAATGGACGACAACCCTGAGAGACCGACTTTCTGTCCAATGTAAGTGTGTGGTCTCACAAATACTTCTGGGAGGAATGGTCAAAAATTCCCATAAACACATTCCTAAACATTGTGGAAAACCTTCCCAGAAGAGATGAAGCTATTACGTATAGCTGCAAAGGGTGAACCCACTTCAGATTAAATCCTACGGATTAAGAAAGGGATGTCAATTCAATTTGTAAATCAAGGCAGGTGAGTGAATATTTGGCAATATAGTGTACCTTGAATGATTTAGGCACCGTGGTAGCACTGCAACAGCTAATACTCAGATGAATTTAACTAGTAACAAATTGTTTTTTTGTTTTGTTTTTTTTATTCTACTCATCCCTCCGCCTAAGTATAAACTACTTCCAAAGCATAAACTACTTCTAAAGTATAAACTATTAGCTCAAACAAACACTGGATCTTCTGTCTCCTAATTACATACGAACTCCCACAAAGATCTGAAGTAATCCTGACCATTTCAAAAATCCTCTCAAAACTCAGATATGTGTAATAGCTATACACCAAATGTGCAAAAAGTACTGAACATGAACACAAATCTTGCTGTGGGTGTTAATCCTCTTGATCAGTGATTCAGATAATTAATAAAACACTGGTCATCATTTCATTTGGGCTGTAGGTCTGACTGAATTTAAAATTTGATAACTGTTCTGATACATGTATATTTCTTAGAATCAAATACATTTATATAATGTATTTTAATCTCGTGGTTTAGTCATTTTCCTTGTGATCAACTGGAAAGATGTCCCTGTCCTCAACCCTCTTAAGGAATAAGCATTTAAAAAAATTTATGAAGGAATGAACAAAAATTAAACATATAAACAATAAACTTCTCTTTTTCCCCCAGCATGCTTCAAATAACTGGAGCAAAACAAAAGTTTTATGGTTAGTAATTTTGCCACAAAAATATAGACAGTGTATTTTTGATCATTTGGGTCAATGAAGTTACACTTCATGTAACTTCTATTGGTAACCCCTGTATGACATAAATAATCCAAAAACATTTGTGCTATCAATTGATTCCAAAAAGACACAAATGAATCACAAAATACCCCAGAGATAGAGGAACACCCCATCGCCTTTAAAATAAAATCTATGCCACTCAGACCCATTATAGTCTTTTACTGGCTACACTCACAAGTTTTTTTCCTAAACAAAAAGAAGTTGTTATATTTAAGAATAATATATGTCTTTATCATACGGTTATTTTTGCTGTGCAGTCTTAAGAAGTGACAATATTTATACTAAAAAGTGCATGAATCAATTACATATGGCCCTGCTCCACCAGATGGTTGAAAATCATGCCGATATAGTCAGTGGAGATGCAGTGAATCATCACTACTAGCTCAACAGCTCACACAAATTAACTACATAAGCTCACACATGAAAAAGAGCACTTGAAAGGGAGTTTCAAACTCTGTGACTCTGGGAATCACTCCATAAAGAGATTGTGAATTTGACCTATAAGTTATAGAAATAATAAAATAAAAAAAGAGATTAAGTTAGGCTGTTTTGACGAGTTGAGTTCAACTATTTCATTAAACTGTGAGTCCAAACAAACAACAAAAAATGTACAAGACATACATATCTGACAATATTGTCACTTACTATGAAAGATAATTATACCAGTGTTGGGAAGCAACAATTAGGACAACTAGGATTAGATGCAGTGTTCTTCCATTCATTTTGTCACTTCATGCCCTGATGAAGGCCGAGTTAGGCTTAAATGTGTTGGTGTTTTTTTAAACTACCTGCGATGAGATAATAAAAGCTTTTAATTTTTCTAACCCATGGAGTGTCTCAGTCCTTACTAAGAAAGCATTTCCTGTCATTGTGAGGATTAGATGCAGCATTCTTCATTTCCACGTTTTGAATATTGAAGGTAGTGCCATACATGGCTGCATGACCCGATCAGCCTGGGAGGGGTTGGTCAAACTGAAATTTTGTTTTGTGTTCCTTGGATATGCAAAATGACAAATAAAGCTTATGGATTCTTGATTTTTGTCTTTAACCTTTTGGGATGTAATTTATTATCTGCCCCTAGCTTTTTCAAATGTTTGGATACGGATACAATAATAATAATAATCATAATCATAATAATAATAATAATAATTTTTTATTATTATTATTATTATTATTATTATTATTATTATTGCCTGAAAGCATGTGACATGACTATATGTCAAACTCCTCTGTAGGAGAACTAACAAATGGATTTGTCTGAGCATAATTCATCAGCAAATTTGCCAAGAATGTTGAAATGAACATGACTTTTTAGATTTACAGTAAATAGTATTATTTTCATAAATACAGGTCAAGAATAACAAAATATATCTAACTAAATTCATTTGGCCTTCCTGAAAACTTGAGAACACTGAATGTGACAGGATCCTCTAATAAAAAAATCCTTACATTGGCTTCCTGTGGGTCAAAGGATAGAATTCAAAATCTTACTCATGGTCTATAAAGCACTAAACGGCCTAGGACCCAAATACATCCTAGACCTATTGGTTCCCTATGAAGCATCCAGAGCCCTGAGGTCATCAGGAACAGGTTTACTGTGTGTTCCAAACATAAGAACGAAACAAAGTGAGGCATCATTCTGTTATTCTGCTCCTCAACTGTGGAACAAACTATCTGGATACCTGAGGTCTGCTCAAACTGTCAGTTCATTTAAATCAGGCCTGAAAACATTATTGTTCACTGGAGCTTTTACTTCGATTATTATTTGCTTTAAAATGTTTTTATGTCTTGATTTTAATTGTCTTTTAATGCATCTTTATCATTTTAATTTTCTTCTGTTTCTGTTTTTGTGTAAAGCACCTTGAGTTGTCCTGTACATGAAATGTGCTATACAAATAAATTTGCCTTGCCTTAATATTTCAGGTATATAGTAGATAAATCAGATTAAGTGACTGACCATTTCATCCACATTCATTCCTTGGGAATCAATTATGTAGATGAAGTCATAATTATTTAGGCCAGAGGTGGGCAATCCTGGTCCTCAAGAGCCAGAATCCTGCACGTTTTTGTTATTTCCCTCTTCCATCACACCTGATTCAGCTCATCACCAGGTCCTGCAGAAGTCTGATAATGGTGTAATGGCTTCCAGGTGTAATGGAAGAGGGAAACATCTCAAATGTGTAGGATACCTTGCCCTCGAGGACCATGATTGGCTACATTGTTTAAAGGTATGTCAGATGTCAAGAATTGAACATTAGCCATCGTTACTAACAAGGCATGCTAGGTTTTATGATTCATATTTAATTAATAACATATCTTAAAACTTGTAGATCTAATTATTCTTTACTTTGTACGTATAGGTGAAGTATATTTACTAATTTCTATTTACGGCTTTTTTTAATGGCTGATTCACGTTATATAAACTGTTCCTCCGTCAAGCACATCCTTAAACTACAACTTTAACTCAGTGACTTTACAGTAAGCCATCCCCAGTGTGATTTTCTTTTTACCTATTTCTGAGTTGTGAAGCTACAACAGTTTGGTTGGTGTTACCTTACTTGCCAAGCCGTTAGTCCTCTTCCTACTATGGGCATCCTAGCATCTGAAAGCACCGCCTTAGAGCTGCATTTACAATTCTGATTGGCCGAGCAAAATGTCAATCATAACAATCCCTCGCGCTGCTGTACGTGGTCTGAATACTGTCAACACTAACGGCTGTGTCAGCCAGAGTTAGGCCGGTTTTACAGCCCACAGAGGGTAAGACGCATATTTCTAAATTTCAGTTAACATTTAAATTATCATAATGAAAGGGAAAGTGTCGGGAGCTGTTTTTTTATTCGCTCATTCTGTTTTTCAGTTACCGCTCGTGCATCCATCCATGGCTCATGTTAGCTAACATGCTCAAGCAGCGTTCAATAAAATGCTTAGCTGTCTGTAGCTTCGGTAATGTTATCCTTCATTTTTCACTGCTTCGTAAGCTGTCTACCGTTCCCCTGCCATTCAAGACAACCTCTAACCTTTTACTGGCCCATCCTCCCATGTCCCCTCTGGTCCTGAGCTTCATGCTAGTTGGATCAGATACACAAAGCTGTGACTTTCTTGACACATACATTGTAAGCTGCAGATCACTGTTTCACTATTGAAATATGAATGATTTTATTGATGCCATCACTAACTGTTTTCATCCCGGAATCTGTGCAGGTTTTCTCTGTCTGTACTTCTGATGTCCCAATACAAACTCTTTCTGCTCAGACATGGAGAAGGGGCCTGGAACAAAGAGAACCGTTTTTGCAGCTGGGTTGACCAGAAGCTGAGTGACAATGGGTTGACAGAAGCTCAAGACTGTGGCAGGCTCCTGAAGGAACAGGGCTTCAAGTTTGACATAGTGTTCACTTCCATACTGAGCCGTTCCATCCACACAGCATGGCTTGTGTTGGAGGCCATGGGTCAGGAGTGGGTACCTGTGGTCAAGTCTTGGAGACTGAATGAAAGGCATTATGGTGCCCTGATTGGCCTGAACCGGGCAGAGATGGCTCAAGAACATGGTGAGGAAAAGGTGAAGCAGTGGCGAAGGAGCTATGACATAACACCACCTCCAATTGATGAATCCCATCCTTACTTCCAGGAAATATACAATGATCGTAGATACACAACTTGTGATGTGCCAAAGGAAAACCTTCCCCGAGCAGAAAGCCTGAAAGAGGTGTTGGACAGGCTGCTGCCATATTGGGAAAGCACTGTTGTACCAGAGATAAAGAAAGGCAGGACTGTGCTCATTTCTGCTCATGGAAATAGCTGCAGAGCCCTGTTGAAACACCTGGAAGGTATGTTGCTGATGTATGCCAAGCTGTTATAAACAGTGACCTCTGTTTTTGTTTGTGGGATTCATGCATGCAGTTGAATTTTGCAATACCTCTTCTGTTAAAATCGGGCTGCTCTTTCTGGATATTAGTCAGTATATTGGACATACACTATTTCAGTTCCACATATGGAAGGCTGAACTTGTATAAAAAGGCCAATGAGTTTATATTACATTATATAGAGGGGTTCCACTTTGACCTTTATCACACTCGTAAGCCTTGGTGGCTTCATATGTCACACACTGCACTAATGTCACATACTGTAGACAAGTGTTACATAATGTTATGAAACACAGGAAAATAATCTATTTTGTTCTTAAATTGTTGGGCAACAGGGTACAGTGTGGGGTAAAATTGAAGCTGATATATATAATTAGATTTTTATTGGTATAATCACCTGAAAATATTATTTGTTGCGTGTTTAGTACTAGCTATACAGTGAGTGATTTATCTCCAGATGGAGCTGGTTGAGTCCACTATGTTTCTGCAGTAGCTCACAACAAAGTTCATCATTACCTGCTATGGTTGAATGTGGACCATAGTTAATATCCCTTCAATCAAATAGAACACTGGGTCTAATGAAGGCCTGCAGGCATTTTAGCAGCCACTGTAGAGGAGACTGAGACAGGACATTTTTCATGAAGATTCCACAATGACTGTTGAATGCTGTATCTAAACATTTTTGTCCTTATTTTAACAGGGATATCAGATGAGGATATTGTCAATGTGACTTTACCCACTGGGATACCTGTATTGCTTGAGCTGGATGAAAACCTCAAGCCTGTGAAACCTCGTCAGCTGTTGGGAGATCAGGCAAAGATTCAGGCAGCTATTAAAAAGGTGGAGGACCAGGGAAAAGCTAAAACATCAACTTGAATCAACTCTTATGGTTGTAGAACTTCACTTCGGCTGTAGTTGGTTGGGTATGATTTGATTAGGTATGGTGCAAATAATTGATATTAAAAAAAAAAAAAAAAATCAACAGATTGTTGTTAATTTGACTCTGAGGAAATACCCAAGTCTTCCCCGTAAGCTGCTGTATGTAATAATGGCCTAGCTTGTTGTTTCTGACAGGCCTGACCGAGCCCTGAGGACATTCAGATATGTACTGTAAATGTTTCAGCACTGTGTGGACATGTGTTTGGTGTAAGCACTGAAGAAGTTGTGTTTTTATATTTATTTTGGAGCTACTTGTCTTGACTAAAGCATGTATGGTGATCCCACAGACCAGATTTAATCTGTTACTTGTTAGGTTTTGGTAAAGCAGATAAAAGTTTAAACGCAACATATTCAGAAAAGGAGAATCAGCCTCCTTTCTTCATTACACTACATGAAGCCTTGATGGTCATGCTAAAACAATTGTGCAGGAGAAAAGGGGTTTGTATTTGAAATCTTACAATAACAAATATGAAAATATTTTATGAATAGATTTCATATTTTCATATAAATATGAAAAAACAGTCTTATTTGGTATAAATAGAGATACAGTCTGTAAAAGCTTATCACTGTTGCCTGCTGAGTAGCTTTGCTTTGGTGTTGGCAACGAAACTTGCTAACATTGAGGAAAAGATACTGGTTTGTTATGGAATTAACATTAAGTTTAAATTTCTTACATCATTTTAATAATTTCACGGCCACTAAAGAATTGTATCATGAGTATGGTGGTTAAAAAAATGAGTTTATGCTACAGACCTACCCCCCCCACCCCCTATTGGATTTGTTACACTTACCAAAACATGTGGACTTTGCATGTTGTCTTTGTGGCTTATCTCTGGCTCCTCCCACCATCCAAATACATGCACTGATAGGTAAATGGACTTCCTTCTACAGCGCTTTGACCTTCATGGTGCTCAAAGCGCTTTTATATTAGCCCCGCATTCACTCACATCAGTAGGCAGCTGCTGTCATGCAAGCTTCTGTCAGACCCACTGGGAGCCTAATTCAGGGTTTAGTGTCTTGCCCAAGGACACTTTGACATGTGGACAGCCAGAGCTGGGATATAAACCGCCGACCCTTCAGTCACTGGACAACCTGCTCTACCAACTGAGCCATATGGGTGCATTCTGGGTATTTGGGATGGCTATGGCTCAGTTGGTAGAGCAGGTCATCCTATGACCAAAGGGTTGGTGGTTCAAATCCTGCTTTTTTTTCCTTTGTCAGTCCATTGTGTCCTTGTGCAGAAACTTTACCTTCCTTGCCTCCAGTGGCACTCCTACTGGTGTGTGAATGTTGGGTGGTGGTCAGAGGGGCCATTTAGCACAAATTCTCAGCCACACTTCTGTCAGTCTAGTGTAGTTTACCACCACCAGAGAGGAAGGAATAATGGGTCCCTAATGTAAAGCGCTTTGAGTGCTTAGAAAAGCACTATAAATATCCAATCCATTATTATTATTTCTGCTTTGACTTGTATCTGTACGGCTATGATTAATTAGCTTTTCCCTGTCACATGTTGCTTGAGGAAAATATCTTAAGAACAGATAAAGGATAAAGGATTGATTCAATTTAATCCATTGATTCATGTAGAAGTAAAATGACAAGAATTGATAATAACATATGTAAGAGTTAGTTAATTGAATTTAGAACATTGTTCCAATATGGTAAATCCAGCAATTTTTGCCATTTTCTACAAGATTTGGAATTGATTGGACACTTAGATGCCTGACATTTTGTGTGGACACATGTTTTGGTTGGAGGTTTGTAGCTTAAAATTTACCCTAAACATGAGCCATTGGAGAAAGTTGTGGGTTTGTCCATTTTTCATTTAATTCTGGTAAGTTTTGTTTGTTTACTGTTGTTTTGGTTCATTTTTATTACATAATTAACTTAATCTGAGTTGGTTGTTTTCCTGTGGATGAACAGCAGTTTTTAGTTTCCTGGCGTTCATGTGACTGGTGGTCCAGCAGAGTGTGGTACACACAAAATCGAGAAACTATATCTTTAAAAATGAAGCGTTTTGGTTCATAAATCTCGGTCTTCTGTGCACAGTCAAAGCAGAAAAACTAGACTGTGAACTTTTACAGGACTTTACCTCTATTTATAACAAACATGGGTTCATTTTTGCAGACTTTTTAACTTTAATCTCAGGAAATATCCCAGTCATTTCTCCTGAATATTCTCTTCTGTTTTGCCAAGTTCTAAAATCCTGTATTGATTGCTTATATTTTCTTTACCTAAACCGACTGTGTTACAATTTATGAATAAGCTTTCCAGTTATTCTCCTACTTTTTTACTGTAATGTGTGCCTTCATTATTAGTACAGAAGTTCAGTTGCATTAAAGTTGCAGTACTTGACGGTTTTTCGTGTCATTGGGCAAAAATCCCATAATTCCTATTCAATATATTGTAGTATAGTATATTGAAGTGGTCTGAGAGGACCTGAGACTTCTGCGTCTACTCCTTACCTGTGTTTTGAGGGTGTAACCCATCTACTCGCTGCCACAGGTTTTGTCCAATCAGAGGTATTTTAAACCAGGTTAAAAACAAGACTGACGACAGTGGTAAATATTATTTGCTTAGAAAATTCCATCAAAAACTAGCTTGACTTTTCCATAAAATCCTCAAACAAAGTCAGGTTATTCTATATTTGTTTGTTTAGTTTTTTTGTTGTTGTTTGGACTAAGAGGAGAGAGTGACAGAAAGTAGGTGTCACTTTTTACTGTTTTATCCTAATTTCAACTCCTGCAGCTATAAGTAACGTGTGATAAATGAACTGCCTGTGGTGATTTAATTTTTTTATTTGTTTATTTTAGACTTAAATCTCTCCTTGAACAACTCCTAACCTCATTAAAAAAAAAATATATATATATATATATAAGGGAAAGTTGAGAGCCAAATGCTGTACATGTGTCAAACCACAGAAACCCGTTGACATAATTATGTAATGGCTGTTACAGTAAAAATAAGAGGAACAGTGGAAGTTTTATGGTAGTAAAACACTGGTTAATAACCACTTCTAAGGTTCTTGTGATTGTGTTCATGCCCTTTAAACTGTGAATATTATAACATATATATTTTGTATTAATATAATTAGGAATTTAACCATTTTAAACAATCAGTGGTTTTAATTTTTCCCTGAAACTATTATGTGCACTTATTTAATACTGCCAGGTACTGTTACATGAAGGAATTTGTTGCAAACTATTCTCCAGAGGGAAATGCACACCTGTTTATTTGATGTACACTCCATTTTACATTACTTGTGTTCCTTCAGTGTACTGTATTGATATTTGTACTCTATGCATCCTTTACATTTTCAGTTTCCTTTGGCCACAGAAATATAATGCACTGCTGTGTTACAGAACAGAATATGTTAATATTAAAAACGGTGTTGGCTATATTTGTAAAATGTTGCTCTGTCTTTCCTGCTGTCTACACCTGCCTGATAAAATAAAAGCAAATTAAAATTGTGAACAGCTTTGTTTTCACTTTTTCCATTTTGATCCTGTTCTGTTTATTATTTCACAATAAGAGGGGCGTATCAAATGCCATGAAGATGCACAGTTGACTATAAATTCTGTGAGTAAATGAATAGGAAAATTAAACGATAATGTTGTTTAGAAACATGCCTGTTATTTGGGTTTTGGTTGACATGAACCCACTATAAGCAATAAACAACTGGGTCTGTTTGGTTACCACAGATGGTTCCAGAGGAGTGGCTCTTCATTCCTTAACCATTTTTGTAAAATGGCCAAACCAGAGGGGATATGCCAGGGAGAAGCTATCTAATGAATGGAAACTTTTTAACCAACATCATAGTAATATAGCTTCACTTTTATCATACATCCGTTTAAATGTTAGTTTTTATTTAAAGATGAAAAAAAAAAAAAATACAAGATGTGATTTGATTTGTTCTGTAAAATCAAATGAATGAATGTCAACTAGGATCATTCACATAAATGACCCAAAAATGATCAAATTGACCAAAGTATGCAATAAATATTGATGTTGAATCATAAGGCATTGCTTATAAACCAAAGGAACCACAGAGTGCACACACATGATCAGAGTGAACATCACTGAGGCGGGGCTGTGTCTGCTCCTTTATAAACTTCTGGAAGCTGTCCTTCCACTGATTTCCAACAGGAAGCCAATCACTTTGGTCTGCTGCCCTGGTGAGTTTTCATCATAATGAACTGTGATGCTTCTTTTACTCTTTCACTGTTTATCATTTCAGCTGGGTTGGGTTGCACAGATGACTGAATTGTTGTTTGAATTTGTGTTTGGTGTCAATCAAAGGCAATGCAAAGTCAAGAAGAGATGTTTTAGATTTAGAAGGTTTATAAAAGTCCTTTATAGCTGCAATACTAGAAACTAGTAAATGCATTTGTTAAGTTTAAAGTCTATAGAAATGCATTTGAAAATTAGTAGAAAATAAATCAAATAAAAACCTTTACATGTAAATTCCTCAGGCACTTGTGATGTAGATGGAGAAAGGCAGGTGAACAGCTTAAAGATGGCATAAATGTAATTGTGTAAATCATCATTATCAGCATGCCTTTGAAACCTTCAAATATATATATATTTATTTTTTTTCCCCCCATTTTGAGCATTTGCTTCATAAGTTGCATCCTTTTTTGTACAATAAATGTCACTTAAGTAAAGATTTTCACTATTTTATCACAGCTAAATTCCTGGAAATTTGTAAATACGATACAGGCTGTATATGATTTTGTTTTCTGAGGACTTTCATCTCTCTGGTTGCATCCATAATACAGCAATACAATACAATACAATACAATACAACAGGAGATATTTTCTGATCAAGCAGATATTAATGGTCAAATTGTCTACATTAGTGTAGACACGTGCAAATGAGTGGCGTCAAACTTTCACATTCCTTCTTTTTCCACTCCTTGAGGCTTAGCACTTGCATCTCTCTGAGAAAAGACCGAAGACTATAATTTGACTATTTGTTGCTCATACATTGAGCAGACGTCTGGCTGTGGAAAAACTGTTTGCTGTAGTGGACATGCCAAGTCAGACTCCTATTCCTTAGATGGTAGTGAAGATAAAGACTGTAACCACATGGGGCTGGAGTGTGTGAGTTTATGACCGTAGATTCTTTTCCTCAGGGACTGGAAATGTGTTTGGGTTTCCAGAGCATCGTCTCCCCTCTTGATTACAGAAATCATAATAATTTGGTGTTAATATGGATGAAACCATCTGTGTGGTCTACAGTGAAATGATTGTGCATGAAGTGTTTGACTCAACACTATCCACTCTATCAGAACCAGAATTTAATTACATGTTTAGTTGGAGATTATTTAGGTTCCATGTGACAAAAGCAGCGTTTAACATCCCTATCTGTGTGTATGACAGTAGAGAGTAAGACATGAGGGATTCCTGAAGGAACAGATTATGGACCATTCAGCCAAATAAGTGAATAGGGTACACTGGTAGATAGGGCTGCATGATATTAGAAAAAACTGACATTGCAATTTATATATAATATATATATATATATATATATATATATATATTGAACCTCTTCTTGGAGCCAAAATAATTAAAATTAATAATTAAAAAATGGATTAATTAACTAAAATGTAATTTAAAAACAAATATTTAAAAAAATAAATGAATAAATAAATGATTAAAAAAGACAAATAAATTCATATTAATAAATAAAAATCTAAATTTTACATTTAAAAATGTCATTTAAATACAATTAATTAAAAATAAATAAATGAAAATACAAATAAATAAAAAAAATACTAAATAAATAAATAAATAGAAAAAGACATAATTCCACATAATGCAGCTTTTCTTTCTGGTTCTGAACCTTGGTTTTGGCTGATTTTTCTCTTGTTTATTTTTCAGTCTTGTTACCAGTGACTCACTCCAAACTGCTTCAGAATGATTGTGATGTGTTCAGTGTGTGTCAAGTTCTATTGAAATTAGATGAGAAAATGTTGAGCTCATTCATCTCCTACATTACAGGACCTGTCATGTGACTATTGCACACACGTACATTGTGATGTCGATGCTCAGACCATATATTGTGCAGCTTTAATGGTGGAGGTTCCATCCAGCTGCTAATGCTTTAGAGGATAAATGTGCCTCTGTAACTTCAGTGTGGTGTGTTTTCATGGTGGGGGGGGGGGGGTTCTCTGCTCTGTAGTTACACAGGTGGAACACTTAAATGGGAGACGAAATTGTTTCCCACAGCAGCAAATTAATGCATTAATGGATTCATTCATCTGCAGTTGGCCTGACATCAAGCCTGATTGGACGTAAAGTGGAATGAAAACTGTTAAATCTGACTTTTTAGTGATTTGTGCAGATGTGGCAAAAGCACACAGTTTTACTACTCATGCAGAAGTAATGGTATAAGTTCTTTACAAAAGTGTTTTGGTCACTTCTTTTGCATTGTTTGGTCATGTTTACTCTTTTAACTTGTTTTTGTATTAAGATTGAAAAGTGTAATGATGTATAGAATAGAATAGAATAGAATAGAATATACTTTATTGTGATTGCACACAAGTTACAATGAAAGTGCACTTTAGTGTGGCCACTCTGCACTGCAAATAAAAAATAGATAAATAAAAACAGCAACAAACAATGGCAATGACCGTTTAAAACAATAGGGTTAAATGTTTTAAAAGATTACAAAGTTTGAAACAAGATATTTTTTTCTGAGTCTATTGCAATTACCATGGTACATAAATTAAAAATTAAAAATGAATTATAACATTTGTTCAAATGCATTAAAATTAAATGATAACTAGCCTGTTTTGATAAGGTGAAAGTAAAGGTATATATGCTAAAATGAGAGATTAAAAAAACATAAAAACTAAATATTCTAGTCAAGTTCAGATAAATAAAACCTTTGCTTAAGTATAATAAGGAGCTATTTGTGCATATAGACGTATATATTCCATACTTCTCAGCTCTGGGTCTGACAGTCAGTCAGTTTTCCGGTGGTACTTTCTATCATCCAACAGCATTACAGAAAGCTGATTCTTAACTTCCACAATGGAAATAAGTTATTCTTGGATGGCCACTGTACAGCAGCAGGTATTTCCTAGAGTAAACCACCCTCTCTGTCTGTGGCCTTGCACCTTGCCAAGCTGGGACACTACAACTAACAGTGCCTGTGTACTTCCTTAAAAGGAGGCTCAGACCACTGTCTTAGGGTGGGATGCGGAACAGGGAGTGCACAGAACTACATCTATTAACAATGAGATCCTTTTTGAAGAGGAAACTATAACTCAACTTTGAATGTACATTAATGAACAGTATTAATCTCAGTTTATTTAAACGCTGGAACAGTGTAAAACATGTGTGATGTAGTTAATGCAACAAGAACATGTGTCGTTTAGCTTCTGCTCACATGTCAGGTATTGATCAACTGTCTGTCCTCTGGTTTATTAAAACAAAAGTGAGCTTTAAAACACAGAGGAGACACACTGACACAATTGTCTGTACCATCATCATCCACTGTGGTTGTCAAATATAGAAACAGTTTTGACCCAAACTGAAGGCTGTAATGATCACTGTAGTAACAACTGTAACATAATAAGACTGTGATGATCAGTAGAAAAGGTCACCAGTATGTTTTGACTTGTAAACTATGTGGAATTTATTCCTGGTCAGGGACTTTTTCACATGTGACCATGTTTGGTCATGTAGAGTAAGCAACTGTGGCTTCTTGATTGATTGCAAATGCCTCTCTGCGAACTGTTTATCTATAAGCGTGTTGAAGCACTTTCTTTATCTTTTAACGAGAGGCTTTTGGCTATAGGCTAAACGACTGCCGCATATTTATCACATCTGTTTAACTGATGATGTTAAGCAGCATGTTTTAAACCTTACATTATGAAAATATGACTTTAGGTGTATTTACCTTTGGAATATACCATTATTACATATATTTGTTACTATTAACAAGTATAAACTTTTGTGTTTATGCGTGAAGTTGTTTTCTGCATAATATCTCTTAAGTCAGCATACATTATTGATTTAAAAATTTATGCTAGATGTTCTGTGAGGTACTGTTTTGTTTTGTTTTACAAAATTGTTTCTTCAGCTCTATGTTGTGTTGTAGTTTCCTGTGGTTGAAGAGATTTAAATAAATGAGTATCTTCAGAATGAATGAGTGTATCTGTAGAATGGCTGCAACAATTTATTTATTTGCAAAACAAAAATACAAAAACCAAGAAAACGTATCAAAATGCAATAAAATGTGCAGGTGATACAAAAATCCAACAGGTTTGTAAAAGCATCTCACCCAAATAAGCACAAACAGAATATAGAAGTATGAATGAATAAGTTATTTTTGTATATGCATATGTGTCTTCTTCTTTTTTCTTTTCTTTTTCTTTTTTTTTTTTTTTTTACATAAAGTGCACTGTGTTTGTTGCACCCAAAATGGACTGAAATGATTACAAGAAGCAAAACTAAACAGCTATGAACCATGTGTAATGAGTCTTTTCTAATAGAACAGCTAAAGTATACTGGAACTTGCCAAAGTAAACACAAATCATGCGTCAGAAAGTCTTTAAATGGAATATTGTGCTTCCCTCTGCCTCTTTCTGGGTTCTGATTAATGCATTGTAAAATACGTCCCTAATTTAAAAAAATGAGACAAGATAAAAAAAAACACACACACACACACAAACTGCAGTAAAAACAGGCGCCACAGAGAAACTAATGGCATCATGAGGCTTTGTTGAAAGGGTTACTAGTGTCTCCTTAAGGCTTATGATAACACTATTATACTATGGGAGGGATTCTCAGGCCAGATCGTGGTTGGTTTCATAAACAGAGAGTTTAAAGATGTGGTTTTGACTCTTTGATTTGTACCATCACATGTATTTTTCAAAAGTAGTCACTCACTACCAAAATAAAATGTGATTACTACCACTCTCTACAAATGTGTCATCTGCATATTTAATATTTAATAGTCTTTTAATCTGCCAAAAAGCTTTTGCTTGTACTGCAATGTTGTTCTTCATTGTTTCCACAATAATGACGGAAAGAAAGATCAGATGTCAGGTTTAGACAGTGATTGTTTTTGTTTTTTACTTCATGTTTAAAATCATACCTTTTTTCATTCTTCTCTCTGCATCTGATATTAATGTAGCTATTACTCATTATAGTTGTAGAAAGGGGAGCAAGTTTTTCTCATTTGGGTTGGACTAAAGAATAAAACTTATCTAATCTGTACTGGTGGCATCTGTTACAGTGAGCTCATAGTCTGTACTCACTGTACATGTGTGTATGTGTGTATAATGTGTGTAGTATATGTATATATATATGTTACATCCCTGGGCATGTACCACCTCCCCTCCATCACTAATGACCTGTGTCTCTGTAGAGCTCCTGGTTGGACACCCTCCTGCTCCACCCAGTATAAAAGACGGAAGTGGCTCTGTCTGCTCTCTCTCTCTTTTCCCTTCAGCCACGCCACATGCTTCACGCTCCCAGTTTCCTTTGCGCACCTTTTTTTGCATCACACTTGCAACTTACAACAGCTGCTCCATACACGAAGGGTATCATATCATATATTGATTGTATATATATATATATATATATATATATATGTGTGTGTGTGTGTGTGTATACATACATACATACATACACAGGGTGTCCCATTCTTGACATAAACTATTTTTATTTATATAATACTGAACTGGCCATCAGGATGATGAATTCATTGGTCTTTATTCAAATGCATTCTTTGGGTTATCTGAAATATTAAAAAAAATATATGAGTTAGAACCATATATGTTTGGAATGTACAATGTCTTCGAAGTATGGAGGCTCATGGGACACCCTGTATACTGTATATACTATATATATATATATATATATATGTAATTTTAAAACATAAATTTCTCATTCATATTTTTCATCATTTTTTTTAAACCTAATTGTTACTTAACCTACACCTACACGTGATGATTACAAACATGGAGACATGGAAATGTGTGTGTGTGTGTGTGTGGGCGTACATGCATGTGCAAACTGTAGGTTAGAGTGTCCATCACCTTGTCCTGTGAGTTTCTACACTTGATAAATGTGGAGGTGTGGTGGACTTGGTGGATTTGCTCAGACAGACTGAATGATTGACAGGTCAGTTTCGGCTGCAGGTCACTCAGTGTTTGTCGCCTCAACAGGCCACAGACAGACCAGCCTTTGTTGGGCACAGACTTGAATGGATCCTCTGTTAAAACAGCTGCAGAGGAATGACTGATATCAGCTGGAAGTCTGTCAGCGAAAATGTTAAGGCTTCACCTCTCCAAATTTACTGTGACATATAATGATTTTACAAGGGAAGTGGGTGCTTACAAATGATATAAAGGTGCAGTAGATCACACAGAGGAGCCAACAGTCGGCTTCTTCTTTCTATCAGATGGATCCACTGGTCTTGGTGTAAGGGTGGTTTATTACAACTTCCACAAACAATCCCAATGATGAAGGGATGTATTTTCTTGATTCTAAAATCTAAAAATATTTCACATATAGATTCAAACGTCGAACACATTTTATCCAACAAAAATCATGGAGGTGTGTCTCCTGATAGAAAATGATGCTAAAAACTGACAACAAATTATCTTTGATCAGTCGACCTGAATCTCAGATCAAGTACTTCAAACGAATGTAGACAGATTCCAATTTGTTTATGCATTTCTTCTCTCGTTTATTCTGAAGTGTATTTATATGTTTATGTCTGTTTGCACCATTAAAATGCATTTAAATTGCAAATGTGCTACAGCATTTTTGCTCTTTTCTTCAACAAAAATGTTATATTATTGAAATAGTTTACTGATAACTCTACAAAAAAACATGAGGAAATATCTAATCATATAATAATGAAAGAATAAGGAAGTGACATGTATTACTTATTATCAGTGACTTCAGAAGTTATTGATTTTAATCATTTTGTAATTTTCTATGTGTTTTTCAAAATAATGTTTCATAAACAAACAGAAAGTTATTTTGATGATTATTAAATTTTTTTGTGTAAACAGGTGTTTGCATTTATTGCATTTCTTTATTATGAAATACAGTCATGGTCATAAGTATTTGGATAGTGACACAAATTGTGTACTTTTGTACTCTGTACACATGAATGGATGTGAAAAAAATCTATATGTGATCAAAGTGTGGACTTGCAGGTTTAATTTAAGGGGTTAAACAAGAGGATAGTATTAATCCTTCTGAAATTACAACCATTTTAAACAAAGTGTCTTATTATTATGATGATAATTATTATTATTATTAATTAATTTCATTTCTTCTACTTCTTTTATTGTACTAGTTAAAGGTTAAAAGTGTTCAGTCCTTCAGTTTTGCAGATGTGTGTCATACCATCTGTAAGATGGTGTACATGCGGTGGGGTACTTCATCCCTTTTTCAGAAAAATTACACAAACAATGACATCTTTATTTTCCAGTAAATGTTGTGTTTAGTTCCACATGTAATGGATGTTTGAAAAAGGCTCCTTTCAGCTCATTATGTCTGCGCTCATTTGTGACTGTATATGGCATTGGTCATTGTGTAAACTAAACTGTTATTTGCTTGTCACTGTTCACTGTTGGTGGGCTTGTCTTTAGATCTGAAGATTAAGACCCTAAGATGAAGAAATAAGTGGGTGTTTAATGTTGCCTGGTGTCACATAAAACCAACATAACCTCATTTGACCAAGAATGAGCTTGATGTTGAGTCGTGAATATATTGTGTTCAAACCTGAAAAGAGTGTGATATACTGAGTCTGAACTCATATTATCTTTGTTATTTTTCCTTTTTGGTTCAAGTAAAAGGGGCTTTTCTGTCATGAAGTGATCTGATTTTTAAAATAAATCACTTTCCCTCAGTTTATTCTTGGAATAGATGCGATATAATTAGGTAATACATGTTGACGTTGCACTTGTAAAGCTATTTTTGTAAGGGTCATTTTGAGTAATATGAGGACTGAGGACATTTATAAAGGAAGAAAATCCACTTTTAAGAAATGCTTTTGGAAATCCTTAATGACACATTATAAGATATGCTTTTGTTTAGACTATTTGTATAGTGTATGAATTCAGTTTCAAAGGTTAATTTTAGGATGTGAGAAAAGTGATAATTGCCTTTTGTGATGTTACTTGGCAATGTCAGATGGGTTAGACAATGTGTTATAATAACACAATGTGTCTCTGTTGAGGCTCCATAGGGGCATCTATTTAAGGTGATTACAGATATGTTTGTCAGACATACTGAGCTGAAGTAAAACAAACAAACAAACTCTTTTCAAACAAACTGAACATAGACAAAGGCTAAAACACAGTTATTTTCATATGACTGATGATCAAGGCAAAAAACTAAGAAGAAATAAAAAAGTGAAGTCAGCACACACCGGAAAGGATGAAAAATAAATAAATAAGTAAATGTGACCTGTAATAATAATAATAGTAGTAGTAGTAGTAGAAAGAGATAGAGAAATGTCTTGTTTTCCCCCAGATTTTTCAGGAAAAACAAGAACTTAACCAAGTATTTGATGATTCTGGCAAAAAAAAAGAAAAAAAACTTAGTAATAAATATCTATTTTTGTGTTGAATAGTTTATATACTACATGTAACGTACCAGAAACAGCCATTGCACATTTGACCTGAGTTTTCTATGTCAAGAGAAAAAGTTTCAAAATAAGTGAAAGTCCATTAGAGTTCCACAGACATCTTCAGACACTGAACAGATGACAAACAGAAACAGTTATGATGTAATCACTTCCATGACTTTCTGGTGTGTAGTATGTATTTTCACAGTTTTAATAGTTTTACAACAAACAGAGACTTTATTGATGTGTAAAGTGGTCTTTTAAATATACACACTTCATATGATCAGTGTCACAACTGAACTAGAGTTTGAACCCAAATGTACGACTCAAAGAAGTTGGGGTTAAAAAAATAGAACGATATTTTTTGCTAAAGTTAATTTTTTAAAAAAGGACTTGTACAGAGAATAATAAACAAGTAACAAAAGCATCAAATAAAAATCGCTCACAGAGAAAAAACTGTTACTTGAAAAAGGGAAAGAAATAAATGAAGCAAATGATAATGCTTTTCATGTAATACCTTAAATGTAATAAAAGTTCATAATGTAATAATTGACTCATAATGTAATAAAATCATGAGAACATAATCATAATGGAATAAATGCCCATCATGTAACAATGTGATAATGTGAGAAAAGTTGCATTATCACCATTTTTTTTTACCTTTGCCTGTACTGCAAGTAACTATTAACTATTTTTAAGTAATGCTTTTGAAGCAAATCTATAATTTATTAAGGTTAAGTTATTAAATTATGTGCAAAGACGTTATTAAGTTATGCACTCATGATTTTATTACATTATGAATTGATTATTACATTTAAATTATTCCATTATGAGCCGTTATTATGCTATGAGTTTCTACAAGACTTGACAAATGACAAAAAAGTCTACTCTCTTCTTGACAAGGTTATTATTAGCGTGGTTGTCTGAACTAAAAAGACAAACTGGCATCAAATAAAGGAACACACTAACTATATATACACACATGAGGACGGGGAAACAATGGGAGTAATCATTATATTGACATTGGTGTGGATATAATTTGCCAACTTCTTCGTGGGAGACACCAACAATAAATAAATAAAAATCATGAAAATCATGAGACATTTTATGAATGTTTTTTTTTTTATTCCTTAAGCCATATTTTGTCTGTTTTTTATTGGTCATCTATATAGTTAATTATAGTTATCTAGTTTCATCTTGTTTTTGTCACGTGATAAAGGTTCGTTGATGACAATATTTAGTCACTATAAGGCCCACTGTCAATGAATGGTTTATTTTTTAGATTCTTCATATATAAGGTGCACTGGATTTTAAAGTCAAAATCATTAGATAAAAGGTCAAAATTCTAACATAAAAAGTGAAAACTATGACATAAAAGTGAAAATGATGAGATAAAAAGTTAAAATTATCAGATAAAAAGTCTAAATTATCAGATAAAAAGTACAACCAGAATTAATCCATATATACTGTTGTTTTTGGAGGAAATTAAAGTCTTAAGTGTTACACCCATGGGGGAAACAACAGGACACAGGTGAAATACATTAGGACAAAGAGCAATTAGACACACAAGAAGAAACTAGGTAAAAGGTCTGACTAAGACACAAGACACAAGACAGGCCACAAAAGGAAATCTACCAAAATAAAACAGGAAGTGACAAACATAGAACCAAAACACTAATAAATACAGCCTTACAATTTCTTAGACATGACAATCAGTAATTATAATGGTGCATAATAAGATTTTAAAGAAAAATACTTGTCTCATCTTTGACTGTCATACACCCCCCCCCCCCAAAAAAAACCTAAAAAATAAAATAATGGGACAAGACTTTAGCTCTCAATAAAATGAGAGCTAAAGCTAATCATCTCTCATTTTAGGAATATGAGGTGTATGTACCAGTTGTGAATGTTGGGCAAACAAGACAAACATTGCCAGGAGTGGTTATGAAAAGAGAAATCAGCACTGGATGGACAGCATGAATGAAGACCATTGTTTTAAAGACAAAAATGAGTCTTTTATGTTTGCAGAAAGCTTTTCTAGCTTTGTGTGGACTTTGAACCTTGGTCATTGTGGTCTGCCTTTTACACATGAATTATATATTTTTTTTATGCATTTGAGATGCAGGTTCAGAAATGTTTAAGGGTGGACAGTGAAAGACAGATAAATCAGATGTTTAAGTATTTTATGTTTCATTATTTCCAATCTTTATTAGGTATATATGTGTTCACAAACCTGTTATGTAAATGTATGTATGAGCTACTCATCATCCAGTAGCATGAGAGAAAATCTAATTCCTTTAAAATAAAAGTATGTGGCAACAAAATCATATAAATGATCTATTTAAAATAGAATAAATTACAGGGGTTCAATAAAAAGCATGATTAGATCCTTTTCATGTAATATCTTTGAAGTTTCTGGCAGCCTTGGTCTTTACATTTATTAAAGATGGTTGGGAGCTGCTGATTATTGCACAATATCTGTATTTGATGGAGAGGTTTTATTGGCAAAGGTTTAGAAATGCCTGTGGTCGTACATTTTACTATAATGTATTACACTGCTCTACATTTGTTGTTTTTTTTTAAGTATCTGCTTCAGACATTAAATGTACTAAATCTTATATACTTTAATAAGATGAATCAGAAAACAAACATATTTGATGGTTTATGTACATGTATACAATGGATTAGTAAATATTCCACTAGAAAGAACCTGTAAAGTGAATGGATCATAATGTGCAGACAGTGCTTTGAAGTAGATCTGGTAGATTTACTTCAATTCAATTCAATTCAATTCAATTCAATTCAATTCAATTCAATTCAATTCAATTCAATTCAATTCAATTCAATTCAATTAAATTCAATTCAATTCAATTTTATGTATAAAGCCCAAAATCACAACAAAGTCGTCTGACAGGACTTCACAGAAACACAATCGACTACAGAAATATATGAAAAGTCCCAAGCATCCCCTGTCCTTAGACCCTCCATTTCGGCAAGAAAAAAAACTCCAAAACCCAGTGGGAAAAAGAAGAAACCTTGAGGAGAACCACACTGAAGGAGAGATCCACTCCCATGGACGGACAGACTATAGATGAACGTCCATTTGTAAAGGAGAGAAGGGGGGGGGTATGGTTGGCAGGACCCTCTACCAGACAGGCGAGAGAAGAGGTCACAGGTCAGCACAGGGCACATGCAAGTCGCCGCAGATCCTGTTGTCCATGGCTCCCCATGCAGACACTGCTGAGAGAGCCGCCACTCCCCCCAGGGGGGTGGGGTGGGGAAAGGGTACACCAGGTGACTAGCCATGAACAGACTTGGTATGTAAGATAGGTTATAGAAATGACAAATACAGATATGAGAGAGAGAGGGGGGGGGGGGGGGGGGGGCAGAGAGAGAGAGAGGGACAGAGAGAGAGAAGAGAGGAGAGAGAGAGAGAGAGAGAGAGAGAGAGAGAGAGAGAGAGAGAGAGAGAGAGAGAGAGAGAGACAGAACTCTTATTCCTTTGGTTTAAAACCTATTCTCTTGTTGATTCTAAGAATTTTACATTTTGACCCCAGACTTATCTTGGAAACTTGAGCAAACCAACATTTAAGACTTGAGTTTTCTTAATCACTAACAAACATGTGGTCAAATTTCACTCCTTTTATTCTGGAAGCGTTTTACTGTACACCAGTGTTACACATCACCCTTCTGTAAGTTCAAGACATATTCACTTAGGATATCCCTCTCATTCTTGAGTGTTTTTACAGTGTTTGAAGTTAAAATGTCTGATGAAGCAACTCTGTTTTTCCCTCAGTTGGGGATCTTGACCACGACAAAAGCAAAACAAACTACTGATTCATTATAGCCTGCAGATTATTCAACTGGATTTGTTCTACAGCATATTCAGTGTGCTTAAATAGCATCATTATATGATTATAAATTATACATAAAGTAAGTTATGCATGAGAATATACAGTGTGGTGTCAAATAAAGGCAAGAACGTTTGTTAGTTATTTTATAATTAATCAGAATGGACAACATTTTTGGTGGCAGATGCTTTGCACGGATATCCACCTGTTCTGTAAGAAAAACTGGCATCAGACATCAAGCCAAGAAAAAGGAAATGCAATAAATAAAGGTTTGGAGGAAATGTCTGGTCTATAATTGTGGTTGATAAAGAATTACAGTAACCTGAGGGCTGACACAAGGCTAAAGAAAGCACCATGAGATAAGACAAACAAACAAATAAAAAAGAGATTTTAAAGTGGGAGACAGAGGGAACGTGAGGTAAAAGAAAGTAGGAGGAGGAGGAGGAGGAGGAGGAGGAGGAGGAGGAGGAGGAGGAGGGAAGCTGTGGGACGAAGAGCAAGAGGCAGGCTTTGCCTTTTCTGGTAGTTAAAGTTGCTGAAAGTACAAGCAGGAATTCTTGGTGCAGGAGAAGTCAAGATATAAACCAGACTGTAGAGGCTGATATATGAAGTCAAGGGAGATGCTGCTGTCCGTGGATGAAGGTACTGTAAACCATGAGGCGCTGAGGGTTTTATTTCTTACCCATAAACTGTCATGCGTGCCCCCATTTCTACAGTTAGACTTACATTTTTGGGTGACTGAGTTGTAGTTCTACTGAGCTGTCACTTGTTGTTTTGCACCATATCCCAGTCAGGTAACCAGGACATGGAAATAATGAAGAGTATGATCATAAAACCCTCTCATTTACAGTATATTGTATCACACTGTATAGTATTGATTCAATTTGCATTTTCATCTTTATTTTAATATACAATATAAAATGAAAAATAATAATAATAATAACTTTGCTCATGATGGGTGATTGGTTTTTCTATTGTGTATTTTATTTTATTATGTTATACTGCATATTATGCAATTTTTTTTATGCACTTATTTCAGACATGACGTTTCTGTCTTTCAGTGAGAAAGTGACAATCTTTTGGGCATCATGGATGATGATTTTGACCGCCGCATGGAGCTGAGGAGGCAGAGAAGGGAGCAGATGCGCAACGAGGGTGAAAAGTATGTGCTGGGATATATGAACACACAGTTCATGATTCATTTAGTTTAGTTTTTAGTTTGCACATTACATACAACAAGATGACAAAAATCTTAAAGTTAGCACATTATTGCAGGTGAGGTCAGAGGCAAAAAAATCCCTCTCCTTCAGACAATTATCTAAAAATCCCAGACACTAATCTAAATATATAGTGTTTTACTAGTTTTATAATATCTTATATTTTTGACCTTAACCTAAATGCTCACAATATAAAAAAGAAGAAAACAATGAGGTGTTTTTAAGTTTTGATACAGTACAAAGGAAACACCTGACACACCATAACCCCCCCCCCCCCCCCACACACACACACACACATACACACACACACACACACACACACCCCTAAGACAGACAGACAGACAGACAGATAGACATACCTTAGTGAAAACTTAACTCTGCCATTCCTTGGCAGAGTAAATATCATACATTGATCGTACACCTCATCATTATAGATTAAAGCCTCATTAGTTGCATGAGTGTTTGACATTTGACTCTCTTTGACAAAACAAAACTGATAAATGTATAACTCCAGTATTAGATCAGCTCTCATTGTGTTATAAACCATGAATGCAGATGCTGCCAAAGTTATTAGCCTGAAGTAACTCAGAACAGAGTTCTTCTAAATAGCAGGTATCATTCCCCAGAGAGGGAGTGGTTCCATAAGACAGGAGCCTGGTAACTAAAGGCACTAGCTCCTCCTGTACTTTTAGAAAACCTGAGAATTTTTAATAGATCTGTATTCTGAGAACAAAGGGTTCAATGGGGCTGGTACAGAACTAGATCATCTTTAAGATAAGAGGGGCCATAATATTAATGGTTTTATATGTAAGGAGGAAGGAAACTCAATTGGAAGCCAGTGAAGTGAAATGTTAATGACACAAGGAACAAGTGATAAAAGTTTGGTGGTGATCGCGGGGGTGGGGGATCCTACCTTGCTAGGGTCTTTTCTAGTCCTCTCTCTCTCTCTCTCTCTCTCTCTCTCTCTCTTTATATATATATATATATATATATATATATATATATATATATATATATATATATATATATATATATATATATATATATATATATATATATATATATATATATATATATATATATATATAAATCACACTTTGTGGGAGAAGAGCAAAGTAAATAAATTCCCAATTACAACTGCATTGAAGAGTAGAACGCCTTCACTTGAATACTTCTGATCATCTTGACCATGTGTGTATGCCTAATGGCATTAACTTTGAGTTACTGCCATCTGATTAGCTTGCTATGCATTTAGTTCTGAACCAAATAAAGTGTTCAGTAACTGTAAAACATGCATTTTGATTTGCTTTTTTGGGTGATTTGTTGAAAAATGTAAAACATATACGTACTCACTTTTCTCTTCACAAGATGTTAAAACATGTTCATGATCAACTGATAAAGATCTCATAGTTTTCATCCACTTCTAGCTTTCATTGCTCTGAGCTACTGTCCCATATCAGCCCCAGTCAGTGGAATGTTCTGGTTCTTTTCTCACAGTCGTAACAGCCTCTGCCCATCATGCCAACATGTCTGCCCTGCCTCCAACCATCAGAAAGGAATGTTTTGACTTCCATTTTTATTTTGGAGTGAGATAGTCTGTCCTGAAAGTGTTAGCATGATTGACATCTTCATTTCTCCTCTTATTATATTTCATGCTTCTCATTTAGTTTATTTAGTTACAGAGACCCGGTGTGCCAGTTTAATGTGCTTTTCTTGAGGATTTGCCAGCCTGGTTTATTTGAGCCTTTATTCTGGATTCTTGTGGTTCCCATCCACCTCTTCCTATCACATTTGTGACTCATTATCTTGTGGCTTGTGGAAGAGCAGAGGGAAATAACATCCATGCTCTGCCAATGGGCCATGTCCAGTTCTTTCTGCCTCATGAAGTCTTGTAAAGCTGTTAATGGTGCAGCCTGCCATGGTTCAGACCAGGCATGCCCGGGGGCCAATCACAGCCCAGGGTCAGAATTCATACGGCCCACAGCTTCAGTTTTATAAAGTATTATTTATAGCCTGCTCAGACTGTCGAACACAATAAATAAATCCTAAAGGTTTAAAAATGCAACTTCTTATTTGACCTGATGGTGGCAGCACCACTATAACTCGATCTGACTTTGCCGTGAACCCTTCTTACTAATGACGCCTGTAAATAAAAAGAAGAAAATTCACAGTGAGGCCGTCGCTTCCTGGACAGAAGGTAATTACAGTTACAGATGCTTGTGTTTGTCTAATTTGTCCAGAGACTGCTGCCTTGTTTAACGAATTCAATATAGACAGTACCAGACAAAACATGCTAACAAATGACAAGCTAGCAGGGAGTGAGCACATTGCATTAATCAGTCCCCATGGCAACTGATGAAGTTTCAAATTTAATTACCTACACCTGCTGGTGATATGTATTTGTACGTGTAAGACAAAATATAACGTTTTGAATGATTTTGTAACATACAAGAGCAAAAATCATATTTTATTCTTAAATGTGAACAGACTTTGCATAACTGAGTAATAGGTAAGTAATGAGTCCTTAAAATAAACATGGGGTTCAGAGTTTTATCAACTCCAGATCCTCCAGTTTACTCTGTTACTGATTCCAGAGGGGAAGAAAGGATATATATATATATATATATATATATATATATATATATATATGTGTGTGTGTGTGTGTGTGTGTGTGTGTGTGTGTGTGTGTGTGTGTGTGTGTGTGTGTGTGTGTGTGTGTGTGTGTGTGTGTGCTAGAACAGTGCATTTATACAGTATGCAATCTTTACTGGCCCACGGTAATCTCTACATTATCAAATCTGTCACTCTCTAAGAAAAAAAACCCTGATTTAGACTGTGGCTGGATGAAGGTCCATGACAAGATATGTGTTCTTTGGCTCCAAAATTCCAAAATTTAAATTTTATTTTTGTTCAATCTATTTTCATTTTCCATATTATTTGCACCTTGTTTCTTGTAATGTTTGTCATTTTGTTACACTCTATCATTGTATTATCATTATATTTCTGGTCAAGATTCAAATGAGCCAACAGCACAGCAACAAAAAAGGGTTTCTGTTTTAACAAGATTTTATCAGGTTAGATTATACCACTTTAGAACCACATTTTCCTCTTTAATAAAGGAAGGCATCAGGATGAATGGCAGTGCACTGTACATTAGAGATTCAACAGTTTAGTAATTAGTGAACAACTACTAAAATTGTCATTAGTCATATAATCATATAAAATATTTCAATTTTTTCAGAATGTCAAAAAAGTTTCATGCCATTTTTTATCTTGCTGAAATGTCATCATGAATTCCACATTAAACATTAAGTCAAAAAAATTTTTTTTAAACTTAAAGTAGATGAAACCAATGTATAATCTTACATTTTTGTCTTGTTTTAACACCACAAATTATCATCTTGTTTCTTCATCAGGCCCAAAAATTTGCCTTTAAACTTAAGAACAATTATATAATATCGATTAATAATGATAATAATTGGTAAATACGATGGCTATGAAAATATGAGAATATTTATTAATCAGGTCTAATGAATCCTAATGTGATGTTAAATGAGTGTGTTGAATTAAAAACTAGCCCCAACACAAACTGTGCCTGTGTGAACATGTGATGTTTCAGGGTTGGTTACACAAATGAGGATGATGAAGAGGAGGCTCGGGAGCGAAGAAGACGTGCGAGGGAAGAGAGGAAAAAGATGAGAGAGATGGAGGAGTCTGGTATCACCGATGAGATCAACACCAACAGGTAGTGTACGTTAACTAAAACCTTTAAAAAAAAAAAGTTCAAAATATGGACAGAAGTTACTTCACAGGAATATTTAAAGTTGTACAATGTTAAGTTAATCTGATGTACATCTGTCCATTCATTCATTCATTCATTCATTTTCAGGCAGACAGGTTGCGTTGCTCATTCACTAGGGAACAACTAATTGAATTGTTTACAACATTTACAATATTTAAACAACGTTACAAGAAAAACAAATCTATTCATGATGTTAACCCTCCCTGGTATCCTAGTATGCTTTTTTTATCCACACTTTTGTACTTCATGTTAAAAAACTTTATATTCTCGTCGTTTGAACCCGCTTTATCCTCACTAGTGTCACTGGGGGCCTAATCCAGCTACAATGGGTGAAGGTGGGGTACACCCTGTATGAATCTCCAGTTCATCTCAGGGCTGAACATATATAGACAAACACTCTCACACTCACACCTATGGACAATTAAGATTAACCAATTAACCTATCAGTGCATGTGTTTGGATGGTGGGAGGAAACCAGAGTACCCAGAGAACATCCACACAGAAAGGTCTGGTGTTGGAATCGAAAAAGGGTCGTTCTTGCTATGAGACACCAGTGCTAACCGCTGCACCTCCGTACCGCCCAAAACTATAGATTGTTTTTCATAATTTAAATAATGTGAGATTTCAAAAGTTGTTCATTTTTGCATGACCTCTAAAATTCTGGACAACAACTAAAATGAGCACATTGTAAACATAAGAAAATTACCAGACTAACATCTGTCTCCAAAGTGTCAAAAAAGCACTATTACTTCCATTATTACCACTGTTTGTGATCCATAAGACATTAAGACATGAAATAAGTATTTTTTTGTGTTTTTGCATTAAAAATATAGTGAGATCATGATCAATAGTTTATTTTTTCATAAAAACATTTTTTCATAAAAACATTACAAACAGTATTTAAAGGGTTAAAAATTGTCCAATTATTACTCCATCAAGGAACGGTAGAGTTGTTTTTTTGACAGCATTTAGCTGTCTGTCTGTGTGCCACATAACTCAAGAAGTTGTGGATTTGGTTAAAATTTTCAGGAAATGTTAACATTGACACAAGGAACAAATGATAAAAGTTTTCTGGTGATCAGTGGAGGAGGGCGACACACTTGTCGTTTAGGTGTCCTATATAAGCCATAAAATGATGCAGAAATAGACAAAGATGTAAATAACACTGACTAGTTGGATTATTGATTAAAGTATCATCTATAAATGATGAACTACTCATTTGTTAAAAGGAGCCTTTGTCCTTTTTAGTAAATAAACACTTATTGAATATTAAGTGCGGGTTCAACTTAGTCTCGGTTGTTTACAGAGAAGTTGTAGTCTTTGTCCATCTGTTTGGTTCTGGGCAAGTTATAGTTTATTTAAAACTCCTACAAATAAACTAGAAGCATCATTTGTCACACAACAGGCAACAGTTGTATATTAACACATCAAGAGACCAAAACAAGAATGAGAATAAGATGCTGAAAATCTCGATGGTGCTGCAGAAGTTATTATCTTTATCAGTGAAAGTCATTACTTTCACATTACATTTAATCAACGATTCAACACAAATGAATACTTTGCACCAGACTCACCGATGGCAGCAGTGGACTGACTATTCTTTATTTGTTGTTTTTTGATAATCCCCTCTAGCCTAGAACTGCCAGACTGCAGTGATCCATTCCTTCTGGTTAATGCCATTTGAATATTTACATGTGGATTCATCAAACTAATATGCAATTGTAAAGGGAACATATAGACCAAGCAGCCTGTATTTTTCCTGGGTCGATAATGATCATTATTATAAGCCTTACTTAACTCACACTGATTAAAGAGACCAACTTGACTTATATTTGTGGTAGATTTCATAGTGTCACGCCAGCACTCAGAAAATGAGGACTCAGACAATTAATCAACTTTAATCACACGTCCACAAGAACTGCGAACAAGCTTTGAAATAGGGCAACATAAAATCACTCCAGAAAAGAAGGAAAACAATAACTAAGATGAATTACGGAATGTTCAACAGAAAAATCACTCCAAAAAGGGAGGACATTGAGAAAATGCCACATTCTATCAAAGCTAATAAAGAAAAAACAAATCACTCACAAGGAGGATAATTACAGTATAAAACTTAGCTATGTCAATTGGGAAAAAAAGTAACAAATCAATCACAAAATCACTCACCAGGAGGAATAAATCAAACGGCTATAAAACATAATTAACTAAGGGAGTCAAAAAACTTAAAAATAGAAAATGACGTTAAATGAGGATTCAAAACATAGCAACAAGACTGTAAAAACTCTTGAGACACTGTGAAAAAAGCTGGAGCTGCACGACAAGACATCCTCTGTCCCATTTTTGAGATATGACCATTTTCAATATTCAACCACGTGCATAATACACAACCACTCTGACGTTATGCAACGTCACACAACGACCAAATTTCACATGTTAGATCTAAACATTTAAATGTGAAGCACAATATATTGTCGGATTTGACAAAATATGCTAATAACTCCGCTTTAGGGTAAAGGTCATACATTTTGCAAATATACCATTCACTTGACATCATATGATGTCAAAACGTGACATCATCAAGCCCATTGGTGTTATCTCATCTGATGTCTGAAGGTAAGAGAAAGTGAATGCAAAAAACTGGGTGATGCTATCTTGTCTGGATTTTGAGATATCACCACCTACGTATGTGTTTTAGCTATTGACCTTCACTGTGACCTTTACCTTTGACCTTTATAGCTCAACATTTAATGGTTTCTTCCTTGACAAATTATCAATAATCTTTGAAAGTTTTATCAAAATTCTTCCATAACTCTTTCAATTCAATTCAATTCAATTTTATTTATAAAGCCCCAAATCACAACAAAGTTGTCTCAGAGGGCTTTACAAAAACACAATCAACTATAGAAATACATGAAAAGTCCCAGGCATCCCCTGTCCTTAGACCCTCCTTCTCGGCAAGAAAAAACTTCCAAACCCAGTGGGAAAAAGAAGAAATCTTGAGGAGAACCACATTGAAGGAGAGATCCACTCCCATGGACGGACAGGCTATAGATGAACGTCCATGTATAAATGCAGGAAGGGGGGCTGGTCCAGACAGGCAGGGGCGGTGGTCCGGGGTCACAGGTCGGCACAGGCGAGATACTGCAGATCCTGTCGTCCATGGCTCCCGTGCAGGCACTGTCAGGAGAGCCACCACTCCCCCCAGGGGGGGGAGGGGGGAAAGGGGACACCAGGTGACTAGTCATGAACAGACTTGGTATGAAAGATAGGTTGTAAAAATTACAGAAACAGGTGTGAGGGAGAGAAAGAGAAGAAAGAACTCAGTGTCTGTACTTCCCCCAACATTCTAACTCCTAGGGCAGCCTAGACTGAACTGTGACTCATACATCATGTATACATGATATATGAGTCACATAATTTTTAACTAACCTGACCATAGGCTTTCTCAAACAGGAATGTTTTAAGCCTAATTTCAAATGTAGAGACTGTGTCGGCGTCTTTAATATTAAAGGGAAGCTGATTCCATAAGACAGGGGCCTGATAACTAAAGGCTCTAGCTCCTACTGTACTTTTAGAAACCCTAGGAACTTTCAATAAACCTGCATTCTGAGAACGAAGGGTTCTATTGGGTTGGTATGGAACCAGATCATCTTTAAGATAAGAGGGGCCCATACCATTAATGGTTTTATATGCAAGGAGGAGGATTTTAAATTTAATTCGAGACAGTGAAGGGTTTGGAGCACAGGGGTGATGTGTTCTCTTCTATTAGATCCTGTTAATAATCTTGCTGCTGCATTTTGAACCAGTTGCAAGCTTTTTAGGGAATATTTAGGACACGCTACAAGTAAGGAGTTACAATAATCTAATCGTGATGTAACAAATGCATGAATTAATTTTTCTGCAGTCGTTTTAGACAGAATATTCCTAATTTTGGCTATGTTGCGCAGGTGAAAGAAGGCTGTTCTGCAAGTTTGGTTAATATGCATTTTGAATGAAAGATCTGGATTAAAATAAAACTCCTAAATGTTTAACTGTGGCACTGGGTGTTACACTTAAGTTGTCCAGAGTAACTATCTGGTCAGGTAGGGAGTCTCTCGCATTTTTAGGACCAATTATAACAACTTCAGTTTTTTCAGGGTTCAATAAAAGATAATTGGCACTCATCCAAATTTTTCTGTCTTGTACACAAGTACTTAGTTTATCTATTTGTCTGGTCTGATCAGGTTTAATCGATAAATATAGCTGTGTGTCATCCGCATAACAATGAAAATTAATGCCATGATTTCTAATGATGTTACCTAAAGGGAGCATATATAGTGTAAACAAAATAGGCCCAAGGACTGACCCTTGAGGAACGCCATAATTAAATCTGGAGGACTGCGATGATTATTGGTTGATGTGAACAAATTGGTAGCGATTAGATAAATATGATTTAAACCAGCAGAGGGCTGCTCCTCTAATACCTATCTCACATTCTAATCTGTGCACTAAGATACTGTGGTCAATGGTGTCAAAGGCTGCACTAAGGTCTAATAACACCAGGACCGATATTAATCCGATGTCAGCGGCTAATAATAAGTCATTAGTAACTTTAACTAACTCCGTTTCAGTGCTATGATGGGCACGAAAGCCAGACTGAAACTGTTCAAATAAACTATTAAACTATTATCCTGCAGGAATTGGCACAGCTGTTTAACTATTACTCATTCTAAAACCTTTGACAGGAAGGACAAATTGGATATAGACCTATAATTGGCTAAAATGTCAGGATCTAGGGTAGGCTTTTTCAGAATTGGTTTAATAACAGCATATTTAAATGACTGCGGTATTTTTAATACCGCAGTCATTTACTGCGGAGAGATAACTCTCTTTGAGTTATCTTGCTGACAATCAAACAAACAAATGAACGCATGGTTTGCAGAGGTAATAACACAAGAACAGTGTGTACCCGTAGTAAACCTGCTGTTGATCCACCTGATCACCTGCAGGGGCATTGCTAGGATCTGTGAGGGCTCCATGCAAGGAACCCCCCCCCCCACATGACAAGATTAATGTTGAGATTTCAACATTAAACTGTTGTGTATCTGAAAAGACTACACTGGTATCACTTCTGCTTTACGTCACACCATCCACAGTGCCGCTGGATAGTCCCACCCTGCGATACTGATTGGCTCCTTCATTTTGAAGTACAATTGATCCCCGTGCTACTGCTGAGCGTAGCGTAACGCAGCCAGATGACGTAAATCAGGTTAGAAATTTTGAGATTAAGGGAAACATTTTATTTCATCATTATTCTCGACATTTCGAGATTAATGTCAAAATTTCAAGTTTAATGATGAAATTTCAACTTTTATCTCATCATATCAGAATATTGTTTTTCTTCACATGTGGCCCGAATACTCCTTTTTTACACTGATGAGTTTTTATCTCAATTGTTACTTTTTTTTCACATTTTTCCAAAATTTCCTGTCCATACCTAAGTACTGTGACCCCATCAAACACATTATTTCTTGGCTAAATAAGTATTATTTCATCCATGGCAGAAATAAATGTAGTTTTACTTTTTTACTTATGTACATTATTAAAATTCAGGAGATGTCCTTTTTGTACTTTTACTTCAGTAAAGGAGTTGAATCAGTACTTCTACTTTTACCAGAGTATTTTTTCACACTAGTAGCTGTACTTCTACTTAAGTACAGAACATGAGTGTTTTTACCACCTTTGTCTACATCCATAAACAAATGGATTTGATGTGTTTCCAGTGTGACAGAGGCAGAAACAGAAACAGAAACAGAGACAGAGACCACTACTGCTGCCACCACTGGAGTGGACGATGACCAGGCTCTGCTGGAGCGTTTGGCCAAGAGGGAAGAACGGAGGCAGAAGAGGATGAAGGAAGCCATGGAGAGACAGAAGGAGCTGGATCCAACAAGTACCAATGGCTTAGACAGCACAGTGGAAGAGCAGTCCTACACCAGCAACCAGCAGCAACATGATGAGGAAGTGAAAGAAGAGAACTTATTAGGGAAAGAGGAAGATAAGAATGAAGAGCAGGTAAAGGCATGTTCTTCTTCATCATATTTACTCAGTGTCTCGCTATGGGATGCACCCTCCTGCAACCCTGATAAAAGCATTAATCTCAATCCACCAATGTAGATTGCCCGGTGAAGTGTTCATCTGTGCCTCCCCCAGTAGTGCCCACTGCTATATATGGTGTGCATGGATGACACTCCCCCAATTCAAAAAATTTTCTCACCTGAGATTTTATCTTATGACAGAGTTTCTACTAATTAGCTTAACTGTCCATAGATGGATCATCGCTAGCTTCCGTCACTGGACACTAGTGTACTACTCTGGTTTCTGTCTTTACCTGTTCACTGGTAACTAATTCCTCTCAGCTCCCCTCCACAGACACTCGAGTCAGTCGAGTTAGGCTAGCACACCACCTACTAATCTACACCCCACACGAGCACACCAGCTGGCTTTTAGCCATTTCTCCACTCGCACTCCAGCTTGAGGCGAGATGGCGACTGCTACAAACACACACCAGAGGTGACTCTCTGCCCTATGGCTGCGGGACTAAAATATCGGGCAAGGGCACCCACCCAGTCTGCAGTACCTGTCTAGGCGTTGACCTCGCCAGGTCAGTCCTTGATATTCCCAGGTCCTGTGGACACTGCAAAGCATTCACGGTCAAAAGACTCAGATGCAGGCTGACCAGGGTCCAGCCACAGGGGAAGATGAGGATATGCCCAGAGAAGTTCCAGAGACTTGCTACGACTGGGCCGCCCAGTGCAAGCAGGTCCGGGCTTCTCCGTTTCTTTAGGAAGACGTACTGGAGCTTGGGCTCACAGAGGACGATGATGACTCCTCTTTCCTCATATCAGAGGACGAGGAGGAAGACAACGTCTTTGTGACTCCAGCCCCGGTGGATAAGCTAAAGCTGCCCGCTGCCGTTAAGGGGGATGTTGGGATGAGCCCATCAGCTCCTCCCTTCCAGGTGGACCTGTCCGACATGCTTGGCAAACGTGTGGCAGAGAAGCTGGATGTCCCCTGGCTGGTAACAGTAGCGGAGCCCTTCCGGTCCCTCTACAAAAGCAAGCGGCTTCCCCTCGCTCGTAGTACGGGGAAGCAGCTTCTCCCCATCTTTCCCGAGTTGCTGGCAGAACTTTCCAAAACTTGCAATAACTGACTGGACTGCAACAGGAGTCCTATCCTGGGTGCAGCATCCCTCGACTGTGAGGTGATGGAAGTCCATGGTTTCTTTTCCATGCCACCAGTGCAACTGTACATCTCTGCCCAGGCACATGAGCAAGCTATCCCAAGCCTCCTCCAGCCATTCGGCGCTGAGTGCCTGAGTGTTTCCAGTCTGGCCAAAAGGGCATACAAGACTACGAATACCATGTTCTCCCGTTTGGCCTGTCTCTCAGTCCGGAGGTTTTTATACAGTGCATGGAGGCTAATGCCACTCCGCTCAGACACTGCATCGTACAGCTGGCCACGTATCTGGCTGACTGATCCTGTTGGTGCAGTCAGAACAGGAGGCCAAATTATCACAACACACCTATTAGATTTGGGTTTTGTGATAAATGCAGTAAAAAGCCAGCTCTATCTGACACAGGAGCTATCCTTTATCCCTGCGCTCTGTGCTATTCACAGCTCACATGTCGGGGGAGAGGGTGGAAGCGTTCAAAGCTTGCCTCGCGCACTTCTGTCGACATGATCTGTCCAGTTCAGAGTATGCCTTCGGCTTCTGGGTCTGATGGCTTCAGCCATCATTGTGACCCATCTTGATCACCTTCACATCAGGGATTTCAGCACTGGGCTGCTTTGCTTAGGCTAGATCCCATGTGTCATGGCACATGGAGGATAACAGTAACGGATTACATAATGGCTCTGCGACACTGGTGGGCCCCGTCTTTCCTGTCTCAGGGGGTGTCAATATTCCTCGTGGGCCATCACATCCTGGTGAAGACGACAGTGGCATATATAAACCGTCAAGGGGGTTTGTGCTCACATACGGCTCACATACCTGGTATCCTGCACATGGGTGCCAACCTGCTGTCCAGGGGCACACCAATGTATGGGTAATGGAACCTGCATCCCCAGATAGTGGAGCAGATATGTTAGCCCTACGGCCGTAGCATCCAGAGAAAAAACGCTCCCCTGGGCATAGACGCACTAACGCATGGCTGTCGCATGCCTGGCTGTGTAAACTTCTCGACACGTTTCCTCCACTTTCCCTGATACCCCCTACTCTTGCCAGGTTGAGGGAACACGACCACATGATGATCCTAATAGCTCCACACTGGCCTGCATTGCACTGGCTGTCGGAGAGGGGCACTCAGTCCTGGAAGGTGCCAGTGCGCAGGGTCTTGCTCCTGCAGAGGAAAGGGACAGTGTTCCACCTGCACCCAGACTAACTGCAACCGTGGGCTTGGTCCATGACTGGCTACATTTAACCACTGCTGGGCTCCCTCAGAATGTGATTAACACTATCCAAAACGCAAGAGGTCCCCCCACTAGATCTCTGTACGGATCTAAGTGGGCTGTCTTTGAGCAGTGGTATCTCGAAAGGAGCCACATTCCTTTTCAATCTTCTGTGCTAGCGATACTGTCATTTCTACAGGACCTTATTGAAAAAGGAAAATATTTTTTCATGGTTAGGGTTTATCTGGTGGCTATATCAGCCTGTCATGTTGATTTTGGGGAGAAACTAGTGGGCCAACACCCATTAGTGTGCCGGTTTATGAGGGATGCACGCAGGCTTCTCCCTGTCTCCAGACCACTGATCCCTCTGTGGGATTTAGTGGTGGTTCTGGAGGGGCTTAAAGCCCCCCCCCTTTGAGCCACTGCTGTCCTTCAAGATGGTGCTGTTATCCGTCTTTGCGAATCAGGTGAGGGACATTCATGTGCCCTCTGTGAGCCCCGCGTGCACTCAGTTCACCCTGGGAAATACGCTTGTGGTTATGAAACCTAACTCGGTCTTTGTACCTAAGGTGGTAGGTTCGTGTACCCTGCTTGAGCTTTCTGCATTCACCACTCCCTCTGATGAGCAGATATATAAATATAATATAATATAATAATATATATTATGAACAGGACATAGAGCATTAGAAGGAGCAATCAGCTTTTTGTTTCCTGGGCTATTCCCTGGAAGGGACAACCAATCACAAAGCCGTGCCTTGCCCACTGGGTGGTGGAGGCTATAGTTTTGGCATATACAAGAAGGGCTGTATGGTGGGTTTGTGTGCACACTCAAGCCGTTGAGGGGCCACATCATGGGCTTTATTTAGCGGGGTGTCTGTTCAGAACATTTCCTCAGGAGCGAGTTGGCCCTCGCCTCTGACCTTTGTTTGGTTCTACATGGTGGATGTGTCAGGGCCATGTGTAGCTATAACACGATCCTGCAGTCCTAACTGTAGGCTGATATAGGGACCCTCCCCATCAACCGGTTCTTGTTCCATAAGCTACCATATCCCATAGCAAGACATGGAGTGAATATTATGAAGAACGTTGCTTATCTAACATAACCGCAGTACTTAGAATAATATGAGTGAGGTGTCTCGCCAGACGACCCTTCTTCCTGGGCGGTGAGAATATATATAGTAGTGGGCACTACTGGGGGAGGACTTTTCACCGACTAATTAACATTGGTGGATTGAGATAAATGCTTCTATCAGGGCTGCAGGAGGCTGCATCCCATAGCGAGACACCTCGTTCATATTATTCTAAGAACTGCGGTTATGTTAGATAAGCAATATTTCACAGAATCTTACAAGAGAATGATTGTTATTTAATTTAATGTTTTTATTTTCTCTCAACAGCCACCTACTGAGGAATCACCTGCCACACCAAATGAAGTATGCTCTCCTTTTGAAGCTTACACAGTAAAATCGGCAGTGTTGACATAACACTTAAAGAGTTCATTTTAACACTATTTCAGTGAACATATTAATCCCCATCTACAGAGTGTAACATTTACACTAAACCTAGATTATGAAATAGGACAGGTCTGCGAGGGACTGATTGTCCCTCCTGCTCCCGCACTGTTAGGAATGCTTCCTGGTTCCCTCCTGGTCCTCCCTGTGACCCGAGGGTCCTTTTTATTAGGTTCATTAGGGTCCTTAAGTTTTGAGTTTGAGTTTGTAGGTGATCGGTGGTTCTATTTTCAGGTTTAATTTTATTAGGTATAGATTTAGGGGGTTTTTTTCACTTTAGATTAGTGAAGTGGGTGGAGTACAAAGAGGATGATCCTGACATCTTCTTTACTTTTACCTCTGCACATCCACCTTAGATGCCTTCAATGGGACGAGACTCCTCGGGATGTGGCGCAAAAGCATGCGGCGCGGGTCATTATTTGACAGTGATTTTACTTTTTTTTCACTGTAAAACAGAGGAAAGTTTCGAGTTGACATCATTTTTTTTTATATATTATTACGTTATTTCATTGGTCCAGCCCTCTGCAGATCAAACTTGGCTTTATGTGGCCCCTGAACTGAAATGAGTTTGACTCCCCTGATTTAGAAAAAAAACTTTCAATATCAGTTTGAACACAGGTGGTTGGTGGGCGGGGCTTTTTAGAGTAAAGTTATGTAGCTCTTATTGGTGTTTAATTAACTCTGAAAGAAAAACATCTGCTAACTCCAATTATTTTCACCAACACTGAAAGTTATCTTATTCAATTCGTTGCCAGAATAACTGAAAGAATTAAAATACTTTGACACTGCAATTTTATACTGGGAAATTTAGTGTGTTCATGGTTGATCTTTTTTTCACTCAAATAAAAGAAAAAAATACATAAATCTTCTTGATTTTTTTAGGTGGAAACTGAGGAAAAAGAAGAACATTACAATACAGGAAAAGCAGAAGTGGAAGAAGAGGTCATTCCTGATGCTGACAAAGAGGACGAAGAGAGGAAAAAGAAAGAAGAAGAAGAAAGACAGCAAAAAGAAATGGAAGAAAAGCTGAGGATAGAAGAGGAGAAACAAAAACAGGAAATGGAGGAAAAGCTTAATAGGGAGGAAGAAGAAAGGAAGCTGAAGGAGGAGGAGGAGAGGAAGAAGAAGGAAGAGGAGGAAGAAAAAGAGAATCAGGAGATGGAAGAAAGACAGAGGAAAGAGGAGGAGGAGAAACAGAAAAAGGAAATGGAGGAAAGATTGAAAAAACAGGAAGAGGAGAAACAGCAAAAGGAGATGGAGGAGCAGAAGAAGAAGGAAGAGGAAGAAAGACGGAAAAAGGAGATGGAGGAGAAGAAAAAGAAAGAGGAGGAGGAAAAGAAGAAGAAAAAAGAGCTGGAGGAGAAGAAGAAGAAAGAGGAGGAGGAGAGAAAGAAAAAGGAGATGGAAGACAAGAAGAAACAGGAGGAAGAAAAGAGGAAAAAAGAGGCTGAGGAAAGAAAAAAAAAAGAAGAGGATGCACGCAAAAAGAGAGAGATGGAAGAAAAGAAGAAAGAGGAGGTAATGGTGTGATTTATGGATCATTGCACCAAGAAACAAGTAAAAATCAGATGCATGTTGTGTTAGTCAGCCTATTTGTAATAAAGACTTAAATATAAAGTCTATTTATATCCTGGTTCCTTAGAAATACTGTGGTTAATAACAATCACAACAGTAATTCATTTTGATTGCTTATTAATTTTGATTTTATCTTTCACTGCACACTGAGGTTTAATTTCAAATGTAAAGTGCTTTACAAATAAAATGTATTATTATTATTAACAATACTAATATCCTAACAATACTAGTGACAACAATACTGACAAGAATAATCTATCTATCTGTCTGTCTGTCTATCTACCTACTTAAATATGTATATATTTATTTATAATGGTACTTTTGAAGTTGTATTTCCTGATTAAAATCCCTTCTATTTTCTCTGCATTTCCCTCTAATGTTAAAGTAACTGCATACACACCTTTCAGTATTACACAAGACACTCATTTTTAAAAGTAACACTAAGAAACTACATTTACATCATATGTTCCGTCACATTTTTCTCATATTTGTTGCTATGATATGTTTTTTTGTTATGGCCTTGGATCAATGTATAATCACTGTTTTTTTTACATGGATAAAAGTGGCTCATCTTTTCTTTACATCTGCATTACATTCAACTCCAGACCATGTGTTGATGTTTTTCTGAGCTTTTCAATAACCTAACATATGTTTTGTTTCTGATGTTTTAGTTTATTAATTTTTCTGCCTCTTTCTTTTCTACCAAGGAGGAGAAACCAAAGCGATTTGGTTTTAAGGAGAAGGTAACGTACTGTTCTTTATCATTATTAATTATTACACTGCAAAGAAAAAATACTGTATAACACAATTGCAACATAAAAAAAATGTAAGTGATAATACAATGAAAATTTGTTTTTTTTAGGAAGAATTTTGTGTTAATAAAAGTAGTAGCTTACGGGAAAGGTATGTGAACAAAACCAGATTAGTATATGTAGAAATTATGTATAAAACTATAAATGTGGTGCCTTTTAAAAGTTAAAGTAACAGCCTGTTTATAATGAAGACAAACATTTAACAAGTTTTCATCTTAAACAGTGATGTGATGGTGAGGTGAGGCAGCATGAGCAATGCGTTAACACAAGTGGTCTCTCTCTCTCTCTCTCTCTCTCTCTTGCTAGCTAGCCCCCCTCTCCGCCATGATGACAAAATGTATATATTGTATTATATGTAACTTTTTGATTGTTTGTCACTTGGTGTTGTTACTACAGGGTTTAAAAAAACTAAAAACTGTAAAAATATCAGTTGGCTGTGGTTGAGTTGGTAGAGCAGGTCTTCCAATAACTAAACAGTTGGCAGTTAGAATTATAGCTCTTAACTGTTGACATGTCAAAGTGTCCTTACAAAACTCTTAAGACACTGAATCCTACGTTTCTCTCAGTCTCAGTCAAAACACTGTGGGTACATGTAGGTCTGTGTAAGGAGCAGTACATTTACTTCTTATGTTCAATATAAAAGTTTAAACTGTTAAATCCACATGTTACTCTGTAAATATGTTTACGTTTTGAAGTGTTTTACACGATTATTCTAGCGAGAGCTGCCATGTTTTTCCTGCAAAAACAAGATGATTTTATGTTTTCTTACAGTGTAGGAATAATGATTTGATGTTAGTTTGAGGGGTTTTTTGGGTTTTTTTTACAGAATGAACCGTCCAAACAAATAGGATCTCCATTTGAGAGTAAACTTAAGAAAACAGAGAAGACCTCAAGGTAATGTTTGCTACACTATTAAAAAATATATACGTATATATATATATAATTTATTTATATTTTCTTCTTTTTTTTTTCTTTTCTCCCTTCTTGTATTCTATTTCTTGTATTTCTGATATGCTGGGTGATTGTATAGCATAGGCTTGTGTGTGTGTGTGTGTGTGTGTGTGTAAATGACTCATACACACATACTGCACATAACTTGCACACCACACTTTTTAATTTAATTGGTATTGTTAACAAATGAACGTGCATCTATAGCCTGTCCGTCCATGGGAGTGGATCTTTCCTTCGCTGTGGTTCTCCATGAGGTTTCTTCTTTCCCACTGGGTTTTGGAGTTTTTCCTGCCAAGAAGGATGGTCTAAGGATAGGGGATGTTTGGGACATTATCTATTTCTGTTATTGTTTGTTTTTTCTATTGTTTGTTTATTTATTGCTGTGAAATAAAGGTAAAGATAAAACATGAAGTCTGTCTGCAACTTGTCAGGCTGATCTTCAGGCCATTTTTAAAAATGTGTGTTGATTGTTGTGTTGGTTTTCCAGCAGGGAAAATGTTCCCTCCAACAAAGCAGATGAAGTGCAGAAACAGGAAGCAGAGCAAAAGCTGCAGGAGCTGAAGAGGAGGCGAAACGACGCAGAGAGCGAAGAGCTGGAGAAAATAAAGCAGAAGCAGCAGGGTGCAGAGGCAGAGCTGGAGGAGCTGAAGAAGAAGAGAGAGGAAAGGAGGAAGGTCATGGAGGAGGAGGAGAAGCAGAAGAAACAGGAACAAGAGGAGAAAAAGGCCAAAGAGCAGGTGAGCTCACAATGAAAACCTGACATCAGCGGTTCCCAAGCTTTTTCACCTTCAAACTCAAACCATGAACTTCAGGTCTAACAGGAGTCATAACTTCTCATAATCCAATTATATTCAATCAGTCTGATATGTGTATTTACTGCTAGAAGTTGGGCTTTTGAACACACCTCATTCCAGCCCTCTGAGATATCCTTTTGCAAGTCAGTTTCCCATTGAGTTTTCTTCTGCTCTGTAGAGTCTTTATGATTTTTTCACCAGTATGTTAGAGAGTTAGGACATTTGACCCTAACCAGTACAATTATTCATCGCTAGTTTTTTTTTTTGTAATTTGGACTAATATATATATATATATATATATATATCTGTGCATGAACAAAACTTCAACTGTAAATGTAAATACATGTGTCATAGGAATATCATATTAATTTCTGAGTTTGTCAGACAAAGCTAGATTGCCTTCCTTAATGTGAGAGAGGTTGTTTGTTTTTAGATGATAGCCCCGTGATGAATTGCTGACATGTCCAGGGTGTAGCTAAGATAGGCTCCAACACCCACGCAATCCTCTTGAAGACTTAGAGGTGCAGAATAACAATGAATATTAATCAATAGTGTTTCTCCCAGGGCATTATAGGCCTTGATTTCTCCCCACCAGGCTAAGTGTCACCATTTATTTATTTTAAAGAGTGATACTGTTATACAACCAGAAACAGACTGGACCCAAATATAAGACTCCAACACAGATGTACAGGTTTACAGTATTTTTTAATAAAACATGTCTGCTCCTCCGTATGGTATATTTGAATCTGGATTTCGCCATAGCAAACAGAAACAGGGATCACGCAAAACAGGTCAGAACACAAACAGGGAGCAATCAGACAGAGGGAGAATCCAAGAGACATTACCATAGGGAAGCGGGAGGTCATACCAAGGGTCCGAGATCTGAAGAGGCACAGACATGGGGTCGAGCAGGAACGAAGTCAAATCCAGGCCAAAGACAGATACCAGAAACCAATCCACATCAAAACTGAGTAATCAAGACAAGATAACAGATAACAAACTAGCAAAGACAAGACCAACACGGGAGGGTTATATAGGGCTGGAAACAGGTGAGACACATTGGGTTAATGAACAGGGTGGAGACACACACTGTGACCAGAAGAAAAGTAAGGAAAAGGTGAACACAAACGCACATGTTAAAGTCATAGCCCAGAACTCCGACAAAGACAAAAACCACAGAGAGAATTACAAAAATAAGACAAAGAAAATACACTAGATACTGAACTTCTGACAGATACAGTACAAACCATAATGTTAACTTAGATGGTAATGTAATGTCAGAGTTGGGCCTGGCTCTAGATATAGATTTAAATATCAGTATAATAAAGTTTCAATGAAGCCTTTACACTTCCTTGACATGTTTTCTATTAAATAAGTCATAATCAGGCCTCAATATGACAAATTTTTGTCCCATTTATAACACTTTGTGGACTCTGTCATTGGCATTTATTTATTCAGTCACTATTAAAGGCGAATAAGAGAGTGTTTCAGAGTTTGCATTATTATTGGCAGTTGGTGAAAGTACTGTTACTTACTGTTGTACAATAACACTTAATGGATGTAATTTTATAATTCTTGTCAACTTTTTTATTTTATGTTTTTAGAAAATCATGGTGGGCTACCGATGGGCTTCACTACCTACCACCAGCCACTTTGCTTAGCAAGATTTCTGGGGGAAACCCTGTAATAGTATTCTTATTTGCTTAATTTTGTCAAATGGCAAAACAATAAAACTCGCTCTGCACCACATTTTAGGTCCTGGCCCTAGGTTTTACTAGGGCAGTGTTATATTATTAAATCAAAAATGAAGAATCAATAGTTTTTTATTTATAAAATATCCAGAGGGCTTTTTATTGTATCCTTGTTGTTGTTTATATGTGCACACTTAGCAGAGCATATCCCATGTTCCACTGCTCAGTCAGTCGAGCAGGTCGTCTTCATATTGAGACATTTAATTCTTCGCCATGGTGTTCACATAGGGAGGAGTCCTTGAGCATGAACCTAAGTGGTCCTCAGTGACTGTTCCACTAGTGTATGTGTGGTTGACTGTAATGCAGTTTTAAGTGTTTTGGATATTAGAACCCTCCTGTCATTAAAAAGGACATAAAAAAAAGAGGTCATAGTGCAAAACAGTGCATTCTTCATCTTTCTGTGTGTTCATCCTGTGTGATGTACAGTAGCTGCCAGCACCACTTACTGGAATGATCAGATCCAAACCATTTTATGGAAATGCACAAGTCACATTATTATTCTTATTATTATTGTGATTTTTCTGGCTTCACAGTCAGTGTCAGTATCAGTTTGCTTCATCTAACTACAACTGAACACTAAACTGACCTGAACTGTGGCTTTTTTCTCTAGGAGGAGAAGAAGAGGATGAAGGAGGAGATAGAGAAGAGAAGGGCAGAAGCTGCAGAGAAGAAGAAACAGATGGAGGAGGTGTCTGGTAAACCTGCTTTCGCCATCAGCCCCAAAGGCTCCTCAAAGGTGAGCTGCTGTGGAGCATTTTCCCACCGGTGGGCAGCAAATGGTCACAGAAATAAGCATATTTTGACAAAAAGGGGTGGGGCGACAGGAGTGGAGGGGTCATGGGTGCACTAATGCTAAATGCCACTCACCGAGTCAGGGAATGATAACTTTAGCAAACACTGGTTTGGATGGTCATCTGAACACTTTTTTTAACAGTACAAACCTGTCAATCAAAGCCATTGTTGAAATCTGAAAACTTATTTACTGTGGAAAAAGAACCAGATTACTTGTCAGAGGTTCCAAACTGAACAATTAAGGCCAGAATTATTAATTTAAAAAAATAAACCTATGACCAGCAGGGTTTTGTGGAGTAGCATCTAGGGACCATCACTGTAATGTAGTATTACAAAAATTACGAACGGTGGTTGGTTCATTCACCAACTTCATCTTGGAGCTGAGGTCTTTGGCCTTTGGTTATTGGTAGAAATACAGACATAACTATGCAGCATTTTGGCTGTAATAAAATCTCCAGGACCATCCTGTGAATCACCTTCTAACAAGTGGACCCCCACCAATGATTTCACAAACACTGGTATGGCTTTTGATTTGTTTTGTTTTGTTACCCCACCCCCAAATGGGAGAGGGGTATTGATTTTGAGTCAATTTGTTTGTTGGTCCATCTGTCTGTCTTTGTTATGTCAACAACTTTATGTAAAAACTACTGGACCAATTTCAATGAAATTTTGAGGAAAGGTGCAAGGTGGTCACATTAAATTTTGGTGAATGTAGGTCAAAGTTCAAGGTCACAGTCACCAAAAATGCGTTTTCACAATGATAAAAGATAGGGCAAATTAAGTAAAATCTGTTCAAGGGGGGCGTAGTTTGTTGTGCCAGCAATTTTATATAAAAACTACTGGACCAATTTCCATGACATTTTGCGAGGTGGTCCAGAATAGATCCCATTACATTTTGGTAAATGTAGGTCAAAGGTCAAGGTCACCAAAAAATGTGTTTTGCAATGATAAGATACAGGGCAAATCAGGTAAAATGTTTGTTCATTGTGCCTGGAACCACTTGTTTTATTTTTCTCCCTTCTATGGTTAAATTAGATTTTCTTTGGCTTGTCATTTTGCTGTGCTAGTTCCCTTTATTGTTTTTGAATCTTCTAATATTACATTATTGGTTGACGTATTAAAAATTAAAAAAAGATGTGATTTGGTGCCTGGGCTTTCCTCAAATATGGTTGTTGAACATGACCGTGACTGAGTGATTTTCATGGTGAAGTATTCTTGGAGGAATGTTGAAAACTGTGTGTGTTGAACAGTGTGTTCAAGATAGGGGTAATTTATTATGAAAAACATTTCAGCTGTGCAGCTGTGTGTGTGTTTGTGTGTGAGTGTATGTCTGTGTGTGTGTGTGTGTGAGTGTATGAGTGTATGTCTGTGTGTGTGTGTGTGTGTGAGTGTATGAGTGTATGTCTGTGTGTGTGTGTGTGTGTGTGTGTGTGTGTGTGTGTGTGTGTGTGTGTCTGTATCCTGGCTTGTTGACAGGCAAATTTCCAGTTCAGTCACCAGCTCAGGGCTAAAGAAGCCCTTCCCAGAGACAGTTTGGTTTGCCTCTGACTGCAGCGGTTTTTACTGTCAGGGCGAGGACAGCTTGACCAAAAACCACTTGTCAATTATGCATTATAACTTTAATCATGTTTTGTTTTTGTTTGTTTTGTTTTTAATACAGATTGGAGAGAAGGCAGAATTTTTGAACAAATCAGCCCAGAAAAGGTACGCTATGTAAATGTATGAACATCACAAGAACATTGTAAAGCTTTTATAATGGTGAGTTATATTGTTGAGGTATCTAGTATTGATATTCCAAAGAAGGGGGTAGTTGTATACCAGAACACACATAACTCAGTCTAACATTTGTGTCAGTTCCCAAATGATTTTTTCCCACTATATTTAACCTTTCTTAAATTATTTGTCACCATTTATTGTAATATTATCCTCTTTAATTTGAAAATGTTCAGTGTAAATCATGTATCTTCATATATCTAACTCACTGGTCATGTAGATGTTAATTAAAAATCAGGGTAAATTCAAAGGTTACTTCATCAAAACACAGAGAAAACTGATGAAATACTGTCCTTAACTGAACATAAATCAAGTGTCTTCATCCCCCAGCATTGTTTAAACTGGTTTTACCAGTGAATCAATGTTATAGAAGATGACAGAGTTTCCACAGTAACTGCAGAGCTTTGAACGTCCAAATGGGTCATATCTAATGATTGTTTAGAAAATGATAAACTGCATTTTACACCAATTATTTACATTTATTAGTGGGTCATTGGGTATTAAACCTTTTCAACAGATGGTTTTGGTACTGTAGGTGGTGGTTGGTGGTTAACTTAACTCTATGGGTTAAGACCACCAACACCATCAACAAATGAACACTATACATTCACAGACTGTACCACTCACTGAATAAAGTATAAAGCCCATTATTTACACACATCTCTATAATGGTATCATCAGGTTTTCCTCTTCCAACTAAAACTGATACCTCTTATTTTGTCACTCAAATGAACACTTCACATGCTGCTTCAGCTGATAGAGCTGGTCTACAGTGGTTCTGGAATAAAACTAATGAAATGTTACCACATGCATGTTACTGATAAAGAAAACTTAAATCTTACATGCTGGTTGGCTCAAGATAAGTCTTGGGTCAAAATGTGAAATTCTTACAATGAACAAGAGAATAGGTTTTAGTCCAAAGAAATATTGGTCTCAGATCTACCATCTACTTTAAAACACTGTCTGCACATTATGATTAATTCACTTTACAGGTTTTTCTAGCGGAATATTTACAAATTCATTGTATACATGGACATAAACCACCAAATATGTGGAATAATTACACACCATCATATATATCAAAGGTGTCAAATATAAGGCCCGGGGGCCAAATCCAGGCCGCCACAGGTTCCAATCTGGGATGAATAAAAATGAAGATATTAATGATCGATTGTTTACAAATGAGGTGCTATATACACAACAATTAGATCTCAATTGGGTCATTAAAAATTCAAATCTGCTGTTTTCATTATTTATAGGAAATTATGAGCATATAAATATGATCATAATTACCTATAAATAATGAAAACAGCAGATTTTCTTTTTTTTTTTTTTAAAGTGAAATTACATGAAAATCGTTATATTAACAAACCATCCTTTTACAAAAACCTGAATAAATACTTGAACAAATATGAAGCAGCTAAAATATTTGAAGAGAAGTAAGTGTAATTTTACAGAAATTCTTCCTGTTACTAAATGTTTTGTGTATTTGTAATTGAAATGTAGGTTATTCTGCACATGTGCAAATGACAAACTGATAAACTGAGGCAGAAAATAGTTCAAATTGCAGTTCTTTTTCTGAAGACATCTCAAGTTGTTGATGTTATTCACATTTTGAGGGAAACATAGATGTAAACATTATCATAATGTAATTTTACTCTTTTCACTGTTATTATTTTATTGGTCTGGCCCTTTTCAGATCATATTGGGTTGAATGAGGAACTGAACTAAAATAAGTTTGACATGCCTGATATACTGTATATTAAAAACATGAATTAACTAGTACTTTTGACATTTGTCTTTTGATTCATCATATTAGAGTATGTAAGATTTACCATATTTAATGTCTGAAGCAGATAATTTGTAAAAAAAAAAAAAAAAAAAAAAAAAAAAAAAGTAGAGTACTGTAGTTTACATTATAGCTCTGTTAGCTTAGCTCTGTTTTTATCCCAAAGACAGTGGCTATACAATCACAAATCACCTCCATTTTCTGTACAGTTTGTGTTGTCGATAACTTCAATAAAGATCTGTTTGGAACGATCCAAATAAAGTCACAGTTTAGTCTGAACCACATATCAACAAGCAGGTAACTTAGCTAGGATGATAGCATTCCATAATAACCTGATACCTGTAGAAGAAACATTGCTATTTCAGTGTTAAAGTCCATTCTTTTAATTGAGAGCTGCTCTAAAGCTCTGTTGCTTTAGTTAAAGGTTTTAAAATACCATTAAAGTAACTCACCACTCCCTCTAGTGGTCACTTAAATCCATCGACCAAATCCGCGCAAATACATTCAATCATATCTCTGCAGTCCAATACATTGGCATCTTTAGCATAACATCAGAGTTCTTTATTCTAAATGCTCTTAGAATAATTTGAGGCCATGTTGAAAAGTAGAAATGCTACATATAGCTTCTTTAATGTTTTCCAAACAGCACCCCATCCAGAGTGTCACACACCCCAATCGTCTCCAAGATCGGTAACAGAATGGAACAGTACGCCTCTGCTATACAGGTGACATTAAAAGCAAACTTTACAATCTATATTCACTGTAATAGACCTTTCTACGCACATATATGTTATTAAATCTGTTATTTTTGTCTACAGGGACAGAAAGATGTCAAGTCCCCCAAGTCAACCGTGGCTGATATCCCCTCTGGAGGTGCACGAAATATCAAGAACATGTGGGAGAAAGGCAACATCAGTGGATCCTCTGAAAGTCCGGCCCCTGTCAATAAGGTAAAACAAAACGTAAGAGTGAAGTTTGGGCGTAGAGGCAAAGGCTGAAGCTGCAGTGTTTCACATCTTTTCCCAGGATCTTGCTGGTATCAAAGTAGGTGTAGCCGGACGGGTCAACAGCTGGATGACAAAGCCTGCAGAGCCAGAGAAGACGGCAGCAGCACCCGCACCAGAGGCATCATCACCAGCAGCAGCATCACCAGCAGCAAAGCCCGTAGTAAGACCTGATAAATCCTCCTTGTAAATTAGACACTTGCATTGCCTCAGTGGAGTAATCCCTTGATATTCTGTGCATGCTAATGCGCTCTTTTGCACATAAACATTCCAGTGTTTTGTTGGCTACAGCCTTTATAACTGGGGCCCAAATTGGATCCATCTAGTCTAGTGTCTAGTGACCCCACATGGACAAGTTACATAACAGCATCTGAACCAAAGACTGAATCTGTAGACTCCTCTATACATGAAGATTTTACATTTTAATTACTGCCAAAAACAACACATTGAATAACATTTATGATGAAAACTATCCTCATGTATCACTGTTATTCTTGCAGGTTGTTCTAGATCATGTTTGAACACACAGAGAACATGAAATGGACTTTACCCCCCCCCACCCCACACACACACCCTCCACTATTTCTGCCTTCTCTTTTCACTTGCTTTTCATTTATCACATGTGACAACAGCAGAAAGTCCCCTTTTATATTTTCACCAATATTACTAGTGCACTGTCAAACATGGAAAAAATAACTGAAGCCACTTATAAGTGGGTACTTGGTGAACACTGTGTCCTTTCTTAAAGTAGTCCAGCACTTGTTAATCCTCTGAGGTCTTCTGGAGACATTTCACTATGTCCATATGCAGGATGATGAATGACATTGTTGTAACATGAAATTTATGAGTGAGTTATCTTTAGTGACAGAAGAATGGTGATAACCTTGCCTGTGTGAATGCTACAACACTTCCCCCTGGTGGGAAGGAGCTGAACAGCAGCTGAACATCCCCCTGTTTGTTTTGTCTGTTTTATAGGCTGTTTTTAGCACTTCAGCTGACTTTTAGCCATAACATATTTATTGATTTATTTACTCAGATTTATTGTATGTATGTGCTGGGTGTGTATTTACAGGTGGTTAGCTATGCGATAACCTAAATTCCCTGAGGGGATGAATAAAGTATCTGTCTGTCTGTCTGCCTGCCTGTCTGTCTCTCAGATAGTTGTGTGAGCGTAGGGTAATGCAGCCAGATGACACGAGTCAGATTAAGTAAAGGTACCACTTTACATACAGTTTATTCTGCCTTTATTCTACAGCCCTCTAGAATGTTGTGACAGCTCCCATTCACCTTGAATGGATGTTCCCAGCTTTCTGCGAGTGGATTTTTTTCGATAACCATTAACGCCCACTACAAATGGCAACAAGTTTTGTCACTTCAGATTCACTGTACCATATTACTCCGCAGGTAGTTCAGCCACTTTGAAAGTAAATATTCATGCAGTGTAATGTCAACAAATAGGGCTAGCAGATCAGAGGCAGTAACGGCTAGACAGCAGCGCAACAAAGTAGCCTATATTGTAGAGTGCCAGTGGAGTGTTGCTTAGGAACAACGATAACGTTCCAACTGGACTACTTTTTCTCGACAGAAGCCATCATCTATAGGAATACATTCTTAATTATTTTGGTAAACAATTGTCTGTCTTTTCTCAAAATAAGCAGTAATAAGCTATAATAATCCGTAGAATAAGTGGGATAATGTATTGCCAATGCGTGACTATCAAAAAATATTTCCCTTCGGAGGGATACAGTATTGTTCGACCATGTCGGGAATTATTTTTCTGATAGTCACGCGTGGGCGATACATTATCCCTTACAGTCTACAGTGTTAACAGTGAACAAATATGATGAATCACAGACTTCTACTCCTAATGGCAGTGTTTTCATTTACTACAGGATCAGAAACCAGGTGCTGTTGGGAATAAGCGTGGCATGTGGGAAACCAAGAAACCTGCCAAGGTAACAAACTCACCTGCACACATGGATGAGGGGTGATGTAAACTATCTAAAGACATTAAAAAGACTCTAAAGCCACGGTGCTGTTTGTTTGTTTCAATCAGTCGACCTAATAAACCAGTGATAAAGGTAATCAGTAGAACTGTGACACCAAGCATGATGTGGATTTCATAAACACACAGACATTTATTTCTCTTTCAGTTCATTTTGTTCAAAAGACACAAGTGGCAAAAGTAGTTTACCTCGTAGAAGTACAGATATACAACTAAAGTAAAATTACTCATGTGGCATGTTTACTGTGCTTTGGTTTTCCTATCATGTTTTTGGTTTTAGTTGTTTTATGCAGTTGTATTCTCATGTTGTTGTTTTTTTATTTTGTTAAATCATGTTTTCCGCAACTTTTCTGTTGCCTTTTTTCATCTTGTAATTTTACATATTACACGTTTTAGGCTAGCTTCATCTTGTTTGTATTTGTCTGTTTTTTGTTTTGATATTTTTCTCCCATCCCCCCACAAAGTGGAGTCGAGGGTATTGTTTCTGGTTCATTTTTTTGTTTGTCCATTTGTGCATTTGTTTGTCTGTCTGTTACCCCGCCCCCTGAAAGGAGAGAGGAGTATTGTTATTGATTCAGTTCTTTGTCTGTTTGTCAGCAGCGTTTTAAGGATAGGTGCAATGTCATCCGGAATACATACCTTTACATTTTAGTGACTGTAGGTGAAAGGTCAAGGTCATAGTCACCAAAAATGTGTTTTCACAATGATAAGAGATAGGGAAAATCAGGTAAAATGTGTGAGAGGAATGGTGGTGCAGTGGTTAGCACTCATGCCTCACAGCAAGAAGGACTCTTGTTCAATTCCCACACCAGACCTTTCTGTGTGGAGTTTACATGTTCTGTCTGTGTGGGTTTTCTCCAGGTACTCTAGTTTCCTCCCACCATCCAAAAAGATGCACTGATTTTGGTTAATCTAAATTGTCCATAGGTGTGAATGTGAGAGTGATTGTTTGTCTATATATGTTCAGCCCTGAGATGAACTGGAGACTCATACAGGGTGTACCCCGCCTTCACAAATTGTAGCTGGATTAGACCTCCGCAAGCCTAGTGAGGATAAAGCGAGTTCGCATGACGAGACGAGAGACGAGTTAAATGTGTGTAAAGGGGGCAGGGTTTGTTGTGCCAGGCATCACTTGTGTCAATGTCATGTTTTTATATTACTTTCGTTTTTTACATCTCAATTATCTTTTTATATTATTTAGATCTCATATTTCTTACATCATGTTTGTCTTATATATGTTTTTACATGTATATTACATTTTCATCCGACACTGTTATAGTGTAACCATTTATTTATTTATTTTTTAATCTTACTATATTTTTATTTAGTTTTTATCATCATTTTAATCTTTTTCTATTATTTCCAGTCACACACAAATATTTTTGTCATGATAAAACTGACTGTATCACTGCCATCTTGATGGGGTCTCCCTTTCAACAAAAATAAAACAAGTGGTGCCAGGCACAACAAACCCTGCCCCTCACACATTGTATTGTAGCTTATTTTAGTATCAATCCTGCTGATATTTGAAATGAATTGTTTAACTTTGACTTACTTATCCCAAAATGTAATGACATTTACTCTGGGCAATGTATGGTAATCAGTAAACCCAATTTGATATGAATTCAACCAATAGATTTGCTGCTTTAGTGTGAACAAAGAAACAAAGAAACCAAACCTAAAACAATATTCTTTCCCCTTCAGAGGGTGGGCTAATAAAAAAAAAAGGATAATGCCCCTTAAAATCAATCAAACTAAGAAGTTGTCTACAATAAATACTCAATAAAGTGCATATCCCTAAGTATTAGTACTTAGTTATTGTTGCCTCTTTCAAAAGGTAAATATGTACTTCAATCAAGCCTGAAAGTTATTTTATTTTACAGATGATGTTACTGATATTTACTGAACTGAAAGAGAAATACTTATTTACTTTGGGTGTGGTGATCAATACAAAGCTTTTTATTCTCTGCTTCCTTCACCTCTGGCATGTTTTATAACCCTGGTGCTCAACATCTACTATACTGCCTGTTTTAAAGGTTTCCTTCTTCCAACACACCTGATGGTCGTTATCAGGCTTCTGCAAAGCTTGAAATATATGTTAAAGGGGACATATCATGCAAAATACACTTTTTAATGTTTTTCCAACACAAATGTGTGTTGTCTGTGTGTGAGGAGACCCTTAACTTATGAACAAAACCCATCCACTCTCCTTTTCTCCTAATTCATTTCTTGTTGGAGGGGGATGAAAATACTCTGTTTGGATTTTCTATGCTTCGTACATCACATGCATAGATTCATTTGAATAGTCCACCCCATCCCACCCCACCAGCTCAGATAACTCCACCTACTGGTCACAGACACCTCTGCTCGGACTCACAGATCCTCCATTATTCTCTATCGTGTGTGCGTCTCAGTCTATGGTTGTTCTGACCCAGGTTGATTGGACGGGCTGGTCCATGGGTGGCACCGTGACCTTGGTGTCGTGGCTCGTCTGGCCGGCCCGGGTCCAGTTCATCTGGACTTGGGCTGTTAACAGACCAGGACCTGAAGGCACCAGGGCTGTAAAACTCAGCACTCGGTCCACTTTGATTCTGTCCAGCTGATTAGTTCATCTGGACAAAGTCGCGATGACCTATTGCCATCGCGCTTTGACCGTCACACGTCCGTCGTCAGCGTCCATTGTCGTTGTCGTCCACAATTCACTAAAATCACTTCTCCCTCAATTCTCAATGGATTTCACTTCTGATTGATTCATTAGATAGATCTAAGCATTACGCACATAACATATCACTTTGTCGAAATTTTAAATTGTAAACAATTTGTTTACATTATATTTTTCCAGTCCGACACTAAAATCACTTCTCCTCCCTCAACTCTCAACGGATTTTATTTCTGATTTTATGATCTATTGATTGCCTCACTTTTGTTGATAGCAAGACATCACAGCTGTGAGGACATTGGCATTATCTTTTTATTTCATCAGTGTCTTTGTCTCTTTTTCTCTGCCTCAACGTTTTCAGTATCCATTTCTTTATAATAATATTAACAACAATAATAATGGATTAGAATTATATAGCACTTTTCTATATACATACTCAAATCACACAGTGGATCCATTATTCATTCACTCTCACATTCTCCCTCTGGTGGTGGTAAACTACATATGTTGCCATAGTTACACAGGCTGACAGTTTGTGCCTACAGCCCCTGTGAACATTCATACCCATTCATACACCAGTGTGAGCAATGGAGGCAAGGAGGGTGAAATGTGTTGCCCAAGGACACAACAACACATGACTAGGACAGAGCGGGATTCAAACCACTAACCTTGCAGTTATTGAACAATCAAGTCTACCAACTGAGCCATGGCCGCCGCCTCTTTCTCTTCCTCTCAGTAACACAGAAGAGAGGGGTGGAGTCAACTGTGGCTCATTTGTATGAAAGCATGAGACACTAAAACTCTTTTGTAAAGGTCTGTTTCTCCAGGTTGAAGAGGCTGCTGTATCTCTGCATCAATGTGATATTTTGACCAAAGCATATGACAGACAGTTTACTGAGACACCAGGGAACTGTGTTGACTTGTGGAAAATGGCCATGATATGTCCCCTTTAAAATACACAGACTCATCATTTGAACCAGGTGTATTGGAAGGACGTCTAAAACATGCAGGATTGTAGATCTGAAGGACCAGGGTTGGAGATCTCTGTTCTATACCACAAACCACACCATGTGCACGCTGACAATTAACTTCACGCTGGGTTTCTCAACATCTGGACTTGGATTTTCAGTGATTCTGAAGTGGTTTCTCATTCAAGTGATGGATTATGTCTTTTGTTACATGTATGTGATGTATTAGTTGTTACTGGATGCTTGGATTTCACCACACACAATGTTTTCATGACTGGATGTACACTAGATATGATGATTCAGAGCATGTGGTTATATGTGAATTTAATTTGATTTATTTGACATATAAATAACATCGCGGGCATTCATTTTTAGAAGTATTTTCCAGGCATGTTGAATATAGTATCATATCATTCTTTATTTTTGTCATATCCAGAAAATGAAAACAGTCATGTTTTTATTTAAGTACAGTTTTTTTTATGAATTGCAAAAAATCACTGACATTGGGTGAGGACTTTTTTTTTTTACAGTTTTGTCTTTTGAATTCAGATTCTTTGTAGATTTGGACCAATAACTTAGATGTTGTTTTTCATTGTCTTCTGAAAATGTTGTGGGAAAACAAAACAGTTTCTTGATTATTTGAAACAATTGGTAAAGTAGTCATCCCTGAAAATGCAAAGATGATGCAATACTTTTCTAATTGTTTTCTCCCTTTCCTGCTTCATTCCTTTGTGTTAATGCTTCATAGGTGGCAGTTGGAGGCAAGAGCAAGTGGTGAGAGCTAAAGGTAAGTTTCAGGTTCTGGAAAAACTAAAGCAAGTAGAAGTGAATTTTCTGAATCATGGTTGGATTTAGCAAGAATATGATGAGATAAGTGGAACAGGTTGGACAAATAGAACACCACTTGCACTAAATTTGGCCCAGTTTTTCTCTTCAAAACCTAATACAGTAGCACTTTTTCAAAAGTGGTGCCAGATATGCCTGCTGAAAAAGATTTGTTCCGCCACTAATATAAATGAAGTTGGTATAAAAACGTCAACTACATACTGTAGTACGCTATCTTTCCCTAATATTTTTAATAAATGAGCTACTTTTATTTGCTAAAAAGATTTATGTAAATAATTTTTTGTCACTCAGTGAATTCAGACTCAGATTTTAGAAACAGATATAAATGAAATCTAATCATACAGGAGTTAATTTGCTGTTTGAATGCCTGATAAACCACTATCTGTCATTGTGCAAATGCTACATGAACCAGCGTTTATCCTAAAGAGTCCTGGGGGAAGCAGAAGCGTCTTTGTCCTTCAGATCATGTTGTGGGTGAGGGATCAGTCCTTGACTGATATATAGTCCCCCATGGACCCGTGGCAGCCACAGCCCACCGGCCTGTCATTGTGCCAGAGTGGCTGTCCTCTGTAAATCAGTTCTGCTGTTTTACATTTCTGGGCAGAAGTTCAATTCTGCAGCACTGTGTACTATATTTAAAAACCTCACCCTGACCTTGTTTCCCAGTATAAAGAACCTTCCAGACTCCTGGGATGGCTGTCATGTCTTTGCATTGCATGGTTCACCCAATGCCACCTGGGCTATCTGATGCCGCAGTGGGTGTCGGTGGGCTGTAAGGCATACCATACAGCAGCTGCTTGATTGTCACATTACAGCTGACTGCTCAGGAGGATTACTAAGTATTTAAGCAGCAAACTGGGCTCAGTCACCAAGCTTATTCAATCACTACTTGTGTATTGTCTCGGGCTCCTGCGCAGGCTGTAAAACCTGTTAAACGTGGAAATTAACAGCCTTAATCATTAAGAAGACGCAGAAGTGACATTCATTTTGTCATGTCACCTCAACAGCTTGAGCCAGGACATGAACAGTGGCAATGGAAAAGTGTTTGTCGAGTGTCCACTTCAACCTTAAATAGTAATCCTTGTTTGTAACCTCAGTTCTTAATCGAAAATAGACCACTGAGGAATGAACTAAAGGGCAAATGACAAAGTTACAGCTTTCAATAACGCAGAGAAGGGTCACGACTTAGTGAGTGCGTTAGAATAGAAACATGATGTCTGATGCACAGACAGATATACTATATACAGAGGTGGGAAGTAACTACGTACAAGTATTTTGGTACTGTACTTAATTAGATTTTTGAGGTGTCTTTACTTAGACAGAGAGACAGACAGATAGATAGATAGATAGATAGATAGATAGATAGATAGATAGATAGATAGATAGATAGATAGATAGATAGATAGATAGATAGATAGATAGATAGATAGATAGATAGATAGATAGATAGATAGACAGACAATACATTACTAATTACGTGAATAAACACACACACACACACACACATATATATATATATATATATATATATATATATATGTGTGTGTGTGTGTATATGTGTGTGTGTGTGTACTTTACAGGAATATTTATTTTTCTGGCAACTTTTTACTTTTACTCCCTACATTTGTTCATAAATATCTGTACTTTATACGCCTTACATTCTCAGAATAGACTCATTACTATTTCAAATTAAATAGATGTAAGTGACTTCAGAGGGAAAATCAGTAGGAGAGAAAATATGACTTTCAATATCATAATCACAACTTTTATCTCATAATTTTCTTTTTTTTTATCTCATAATTTTAACTAATTTTGTCATAATTATGCATTTCTTATCTTATTTCTGACTTTCTCATAATTTTGACTTTTAATTTGATTGTTATGCTTTTTTGTCTCATAATGATGCCTTTTTCATCTCACTTATGACTTTTTCCCCCATTTTTCCTAAATTTCTTGTACATACCCACAAAACTGAGCACTGTGACCCAATCAAACACATTATCTACACAGTAACTCACGTTTAAAGGTTTTATTTTTGGATACTTTTGAAACTTTTATGATTTTTTTTTTTACTTTATTACAATTGAGAATTTTTTACTTTTACTTTAGTAAAGGAGTTGAATCAGTACTTCTACTTTTACCAGAGTATTTTTTCACACAAGTAGCTGTACTTTTACTTAAGTACAGAATGTGAGTACTTTTACCACCTGTGACTACATACATACAGTAATACAGTTGTACTGTAAGAACCCAGAGGATAGCCATATTTAACACCTAATAAACTAGAATAAACAGTGCAGCTTTAAACTGATGGTGGACTGTAGGGCTGCACGACATTAGAAAAAAAAAATTATTTATTTATTTTTTTTAAGCCTGCCATATATTTTGATATGAAAAAATCCTCAGGAATGTATAACAGTCGTACGTGGTAACTGTGGTACCGACACCAACGGTCAAACAAATTAATAGATGACACAGAACATATGTTTAAGTATCAGCATTTTTGTAGCTGAACTAATTTAATAAAATTAACAATAAAATAAAATAAATAAATAAATAAATAAAAACACAAATTAAAAAATTTAAATACATGAATATGAATAAATAAATAATAAAATATATTTTAAAAATATTAAAAAACACAAATAAATAATTAAAAAAAACAAAAAAAAATAGATAAAAAAAACAAAAAAACAATTCCAAATAACTGTTCCTGTTCTTTCTGGTACTGAGCTTTGGTTTTGAGTGATTTTTCTCCTGTTTGTTACTCATTTTTCAGTCTTGTTACCAGTGACTCAGTCCAAACTGGTTCAGAATGATTGTGATGTGTTCATTGTGTGTCAGGTTCTATTGAAATTAGATGAGAAAATGTTGAGCTCATTCATCTCCTACTACTGTCACGTGACTATTGCGCACACGTACTTTGCGATGTCGATGCTCAAACAATATATTGTGCAGCTCTAATGGACTGATTAACTTAATGTCTCTGTTCTCTATTCACAGGTGCCATCAAGTCCCTTTTATCCTTTAGCTTCACCTGAACAAATACAAGACTCTGCTCACGTATGTGCACCCCTTCCACAAACCTTAGAGCTCGCAGCAAAAGAAGAAGAAAAGAAAAGGGACCATGATGGAAAGGAGTTAATTGTTTTCCAGCATGAAATAATCTGTCAAACCTAGTCAATTCCAGGAACTAAATTTCACATTACACACTTATTGGAAAATGAAACTGATTTTCAGGAATTAATTAGTATTCCTGTTGTGTCCCATTTTGCTAATTTCAGATCAGGATGCACAAGCGTTACTTTATTTTTAAGCTTTTATCCAAAATAAACATTTGTATTATCAGTCATGCACCATCATTTTTGCTTTTTTAGATAATAGTCACTGTTTTGGCTTTTTTAACTCAGGCTGTTTAATACTAATGTCATAGGTCTATCCAACCACCGAGCTGGATGTTGCCAATTAGCCTGTACATATAGAATTGTGCTATAAATCAATGCTGTTTTATTCAATAAATGCTAGGGAATGGAATTAATTAAGTGTCAAAAATGACAGAATCAATCACCTATTATAATTAACAACTGTTAGCTGCTATGTTGTAAAAAAAAAAAAAAAAAATCCACTGTCTGGTGTTAGTTCTTTCAGCACTATTTCCTACTGAGATGAGTTTTAATTACAATACAATAACATATAGATTTAAAGAAATAAATATAATAAAATATAATAAATATGAAATTCACCATATGTTTGTATCTCTACAAAGTTTAAATTACACCTTTGCAGATTGATCAACAACTTATTCATTATTATTCATCAACAAAAAAGATAAACTTTCATTTTGATCCCACCAGCCCATGTTTGCCCGTGTCATATGATGTCATTAACATTCATGTTTCCTTCTATGACCCTGATGACCCCTAACTGATACTGACAATAATCATTGCACTCACCGTCATTGTATATTGGTGAGGCAGTTTTACATTAATTAAAAGATAAAATACAATTTAAAAACAGTTTTACAACATGAAATGATATAAAAATCAAGAAGCACTTTCATAATTAATGCCAGTGCACAGGCTGAAGTTATCTCTAGGGCAATAAACTAATTCATCACAACATAAAAAAAAAATGGATTTGTTACTGAAACTGGCACAAAGACAAAGTGTTAAGTAATTCCACTTTGCTTTCATCAACCCAAAACCCATTCTTACAGACGCTTTTTCTTTGTATTTTAGCAAATTCCAAATTGTTTTTTTTTTTTTTTGCAATAATTGTGTTCTCCTGAATTCTATGGAGTGATATATATATATATATATATATATATATATATAGATATATAGATATATTTGTTTTTATTTCACAAAAGAAGCCGGTATCCACTCAAAATTTCTCCAACACTTCAACATTATAATTAAAAGTAAAAGATAAATACCAGCCAATGGGATTTTTTACATGACCTACATAATGATTGGTTGATAATACATATTAACCATGTATTTACATGAATACATTTTGTTTTTTCTAGTCCTTATATGAATAATTCCTGAATTCTCTGCCTCATTATAAGCTTTGCACACTTTGCCCATGACTGTAGCCAGTGCAGTTCAACATCTGGGTGAGACTCTTCACATTATTTTCGACATCAACACTATTGAAGATTATGAATATGTGCAACATCCACTTCAGTGCAAAGTCATTTGATGTTGTTTATTTGTGTCATGATACTAACTCTGCTGTTTTAGCTGCATCACAGCAGCAGTAATTAAAGACAATGTGCACTCTGTTTTATCAAGGCCTGTAAATCACATGAAGTTGCGTCCTGATGTTCCTCTCAGTCAGACGTGCAGATGAGATGAATTCTGTCCTAATGTTTTGTCTGTTGTGGTGAATTTGCTTGAATGTTTGAAATTATTGTTTGTACTTGCTTCAGCAATTAAAAAAAAAAGTGGGAAAAAAACAACTGTGTTTATGTAGTTTCATGTTGTCTTATGCATCGGAATGAATTATTACAGTTTAAATTCATCAGGTTAATATTTCAGTGTTTATATCTGTTTTCACAAGTAGGCTAAAATGCAAGAAAAATCTGTTAGATCTTTATTATTTATCGTGATTTTCATAATCCAAGAAATAACTATTAAAAAAGAAAATTCCACATGTGACTTATTATCACAGGACCTCTGCTTTTAATGGAAAAAAAGTCATTATGGAATTTTTACATGATAAATTACAGACACAATAGATTAATTAGAGGTTACCAGATGTACATCATTTGTTTCCAATGTCAACATTTTTTTTTAGATCAGCTTAAAATCATCTGTTTCTGCCTTTAGTCCTGCTCTTATACATGGTTTAATCAACCATTAGAACCCAACGTAGGTCCATCTGTATATTGTTGTTTCTTATTTTCTATATCATATCATATTTTTGTGAATTTCTACATTTTTAGGGAGGGAAGGATTTATTTATTTATTATTATTATTATTATTATTATTATTATTATTATTATTATTATTATTATTATTATTATTATTATTATTATTATTATTATTATTATTATCATATGCATCAAAGAATGAACATACATTTTTATCACCACTGAAACCATCATGCCACTACCAAAATGTTTCTGTAGTGACATTTTTAGCAAATTATATATATATATATGATTAATTGCCAAAAAAGATGTGTTTCAGTAGTGACAGTTATTAAAAACACAGGCTGATTTTCTTCAGACTGATGTAAACGTATTACTCAGTATGAGCCAGTTTATGGATGAAATATTTAGGGCGTGGCTAAAAGCAGGCTCCGCCTACGGGCTAGAATACTTAGTATTTAAATTTTCAAAAACATCCACACAATCAACCCCAGTATTTTAACTTCCCCATAAGAGAAATCAAACGGCTGTATTAAAATCTAACTTTATAAAAGTAGGAAATAATTCTATTTTTATGAGTTAAAATGTAGGAGTTAGAGGTTGGAACAGCCACCTTCCAACAGGAAGTAATATATAAAGGGTTATTACTGCATTTAATTTTATAATTAAACATTTTATCTCAATTAATATATTGTTCTTAATTAGACCATCATATATTTGTGCACATGAGTCTGAATACCTCATTAAAAAAAATCCAAAAAATAATGTATTTATCTGAACAGTCATCTCCATCTAACTTCATCATCTTGATCCAACTCCATCTGATTCTCATCATTCACTCATATCATTATTTTTGACCTTTTGACCTGACCCAGTCCTCACCATTAAACCCTTCGAAAACCAAACCAGTTCACATCCAGTTGCTGTGTGCACTTTAAGCAACATTTCTACCAGTCATTTTTTTGGTGAAATCTGAGTCGAGTTAGTGAAAGCTTGAATGGATGTGTGACATTTTACCTTCCTGTATTTCTGCTGGTGTCTCTGATGTCCTGCCTTCTAACAATAGACAGAGTGTGTTTTGTGCTGAGCAGCCATAGGGCGCAGTGGTCACATGACAAAAAGGGCCGGACCATGTTATTATTATGCATCTATGATTCCCAAGTGGTTTGTGAACCTGAAGGAGCTGAAGTGTGGCGCTCGTCTCTGAGGTGAGAACTTGAAATAAGATCCTTGTTTAGTCATAAATTATCAGAATAATACATCTGCTTCCATTTTATAGTTTTTATAACATAGATTTGGATGAAGTCAGTTTATTCTTGAATTATTTTTCTCATGAGTAGTTAGTGTGGGATTCAATTGATAATACTTGGAAACCTGCACGTTTTGAATAAATGAGAAAATGTATTAAATAGAATAATAACCTGAAGCAGAAACTGCATTTACAGCTTTACTATGACAGCAAACAAAAATTTATATTATTATTATTACTATTACTATAGTTGTGAAATACTAAATATTGAATTTTAGCAATTTTATTTTACAATAATTGTAGAATAAAAACCAAAAATGCCCATAATATTTGTTAATTACTTCATAAAAGCTCAATTAGATTTTAGATTAACTAAAGCTCTTGGTCAAATTTACTAATCTATACTACAAGCACTATAATATACATTTCAAGAAACCTCTGTGTATACCATTTTGTTGCCACAGTTTCTTTATTTCAACTTGATTGAATTTAAATTGCATTTAATTATCAGACTATTTGTGAAGAGAAATAAATAAATCAGGATGTAAATTCAACATGAATGAAATCAGTGAGTAAGATTAGTAAAGTGCATCAGTTTTATAATAAAGTTCTACTCATGATCTGCTGCAATCAAAAGATGGTTTCAATGTGTGTCTAATTGTATTTTTGTCATATCTGCACTAAATTTAATAATAGAAATGCATAATATTTTCACTTCAACACTTTTCATGTAAACCATATGACCATTTAGACACATCTGTGTATATATATACATATATATATATATATATATATATATATATATATATATATATATATATATATATATACATATTGTGTGATTTTTGTTCAGGACGTATGCATTTGTTACAGTGTATTTGTGTCAGTGCTGATCTGATGTGTGAATGGTTTATGTCAGGTGCTCTGCTCATGTTTAATGATCTGTTATATTTCTAAAAATACACTAATAGGGATCCATTTTGCAGAGTTCATTCATAACAAAATGTCTGACGCAGAAGAAGTCATGGATGAGGAAGCCCAGTATGTAACTACTGTTGGTTTTCTACTTTAATGTAGATTATTATGATGTCTGCGCATGGTCAAATATGTTTTTAATTCTAGTTTTCTTTTTTTTTTGTGCACATCTTGTAAAGTGAGGGAGAAGGTAAGAAGCTTGATTTAATTTCACACATTTGACTCCTTTAGTTACTGCAGCAACAGAAGAGAAAACTGGTCTTTTCTGTCAGTTTTATGCTTTTTCTTGTTTTATTCATGTCTCCTGATTGTTTCTTTTCTTTTTCACAGATGAGTCAAAACCCAAGCCAAAGTAAGTGTGCTTTAGTGGACCACATATCACATTTATATCAGATTCGTTGATTATTATTATTATTATTATTATTATTATTATTATTATTATTATTATTATTATTATTATTATTATTATTATTATTATTATTATTATTATTATTATTAACTACTTATCATTGCAGGTTTATGACAAACATTGCAGCACCAAAGATCCCTGATGGAGAGAAAGTGGATTTCGATGTAAGTGGACCTGACCTGGTGTTTAACAACCACATCAGACACATGTTGTTGGATGAACTGATGCTTATTTGGTTTCCTGACGGCAGGACATCCACAGGAAGCGCCAAGAGAAGGACCTCTCTGAGCTCCAGTCTCTGATAGAGGCTCATTTCATCCAGAGGAAGAAAGAGGAGGAGGAGCTCATCGCCCTGGTCAACAGAATCGTGAGTTATGGAAGATGAATAAAGTCTGCGTTTGCATCTTCATCCTCATCCTCATCCTCACACGCAGACAGAGTCACTGATTGAAATCTACAGCAGATGGATGTTAGGTTTACATCCAAAAACAAAATCTATTCTGAGTGAATGAATCTGCAAGAGGAGTTCATTTGAAGTATTTTTGAATGTATTTATTTTTTAAATTGAATAGTTTATTTCCAGTTACAAAATGACACCACCGTAATTTCGTTCTGTGTATTCTGTTAACAAATATATATTATACATTCTTACAAGAACCTGTGTCCCCCTGGGTTTTCTCCAGGTACTCCAGTTTCCTCCCACCATCCAAACACATGCACTGATAGGTTAATTGGTTAATCTAAAATTACCCATAGGTGTGAATGTGCGAGTGACTGTTCGTCTATATATGTTCAGCCCTGAGATGAACTGGTGTCTCATACAGGGTGTACCCCACCTTCACTGTAGCTGGATTAGGCCCCCAGTGACCCCTGTGACCCTAGTGAGGATAAAGCGGGTTCAGACGACGAGACAAATTTGCCTTTTCTTATAACATTCCATATTCGACTTATGCTCACTTCTTATCAACTCAAAACACTGTAAAAACAAATATTGAAAAAACATCAAAATTGTCCCAACTGGTTAGTGATAATGCATCCTGGGAAATCCCCCTAGCTGCTCCTCCAACATGTCACAATATTATGGGGTGGATTTTATTATATTATTAAACATTTAATACATTTTATAGCATTTATATTACTTAATATATATTATTATATTAAGTATTAATTGTTAATATTTACAAATCCGTAGAATTTAACCAGTCATTCCTGTGAAGTAAGTCAATGTATTCATGTCCACAGTTGTGCATAAAATAAATATTTCTGAATTCTCAACCCAGTCCAGTAGTGCATAAAATATAATGTGTGTATTTTATCCATCAGAAAAATGATTACTTCAAAGATTATAAGTACGACTTTAAACTTGTCCACATTCACAGTCACCACCGCATGTCTGTGGATGCAGTGATGACATATTTTGACAGTTGAGTCACTTGTGTGAAGTCGAATTCATACCAAAGAAAAGCTAGCTGTAAAGTTTAAAGTCATACTTGTAATTTTTAAAAGTCATAATTTTTCCATCCGTATTCTGATGGATAAAATACACCCAGTATATTTTATGGATGACTGGACTCATTTGAGAATTCACAAATAATTATTTTATGCATAACTACAGACAAATATGCACGGGCATCCAGGGCCGGTGTTAGGCATAGGCAGACTAGGCGGTCGCCTAAGGCACCAGTTGTCTTGGGTGCACCAAATTCTACAGACTTACACTATTAAGCTACTGTATTTTCTGGACTATAAGGTGCACTTAAAAGACTTGAAGACATAAAAGACTCACAGTGCGCCTTATATATGGATTAATTCTGGTTGTGGTTAGTGATATGAAATTTTGACTTTTTATCTCATAACTGACTTTTTATCTCATAACTTTGACTTTTTTTCATGTAATTTTGACTTTTTGTTGTGTAATTTTGGCTTTCTATCTCATAATGTGACCTTTTTTATCGCATAATTTTGACTTTTTAGACTTTTAAAGTTAGATTTAGCAGAATAAGAATGTGTTTTGGTCCGTGTTACAACTCAACAAGATTGAGAGTTATTTTGGCTGTTTAGCTTCACTCATATATGAATTCACCTGTGCACCTTATAGTGTGGACAACAATACAGTAAAGCATTCAACTTAATATTGACAGTGATTATTCATGGACACTCAGTACGTACTCCATCAGATGTAGGACACTATGTTTACAGACGCTCATTTCTAATTCCACAAAAAGGAAAGAGGGGTGTTCGCCTCGGGCACTGCATCGACCAGAACCATCCCTGCGGGTGTCCAATCTGTGGACACGAATATATTGACAGTATTGATACTGTTGATTAAAATGTAACTGGTTTCCATAGTTTGTATTTACCAACCCACAAAATCCTTTTCTTACAGTATGAGTGTTTCTTCAAAACCTTACACCTTCAACAGCTGAACATTAAAAATATATCTTGTAGATCAGACTTTAGTTTTTTTTTTTTCATTTTTGTTTGTTTGTTTGTTTGCAGGAGAAACGTCGAGCTGAGAGAGCGGAGCAGCAAAGGATCCGAACAGAGAAGGAGAAGGAGAGGCAGGCCAGACTAGCGGTAGGAGTTTTACACCTTATATCCTCCACGTCATACCTGAGAGTATCTACACACGTGATGGTTCCAACTGTGCTGAAAACAGGAAGAAAAGGAACGAAAGGAACAGGAGGAGCAGCGCAAGAAGCTGGGTGAAGATGCCAAGAAGAAGAAGGCCCTGTCCAACATGAGCCAGCAGTATGGCGCTGGGCAGAAGGTCAGCGTGACCGTCAGCTCTTACACAGATCCAACATCAAATGACACAATGATGACCAGAGGTGGAAGTTACTGAGTACAAGTACTTCCTTTACTATACTTAAGTACAATTTTAAGGTATCTGTACTTTACTTGAATATTTATTTTTCTGGCAACTTTTTACTTTTACTATCTACATTTTTGTATAAATATCTGTACTTTATACTCTTTACATTTATATTAATATTTATACTTTCTACTGCTTATATTTATATAAATATCTGTACTTTATACTCTTTACATGTATATAAATATATCGACTTTATACTCCTATTTATATAAATATCTGTACTTTAAACTCCTTACATTTATATAAATATATCGACTTTATACTCCTATTTATATAAATATCTGTACTTATACTCTTTAAATTTATATAAATATCTATATTTTATACTCCTTATATTTATACAAATATCTGGACTTTATACTCCTTATATTTATTTAAATATCTTGACTTTATACTCCTATTTATATAAATATTCTATTTCTTATCACATAATTATGACTATCGTCTCATAATTTTCACTTTTTATCTCATAATTTTGGCTTTTTATGGCACAATTAAAACATATGTATCTCATAATTATGCCTTTTTTTAATCTCCCATTTATGACTTTTGAAATTTTCCTAAATGTCAAATAAGTCACATAAGTGATATGTGGTTTCCTTTTTTGTTCATTCTCTTGATAAATGTCATAGTTTTGTAAAATTTTTGATTCATTCTTGAACTTTTTCCTGATTACCCCACCAAGGAACAGTAGCATTTATCTGTTGTCTGTCAGTTATGGATGAATTTGCCAGAAAATTTCAGGAAATGTTGATACTGACACAAGGAACAACTCATTACATTTTGGTGGTGACCAGTGGAGGTATGGGGGGAAGCATACATGTATTTCATTCAGTTGGTTGGGGCAGAAGTGAAAGAGGGGGTGGGGGTTGAACTGCCTTGGCAGAGTCTAAGCTCTCTGAGTGTTTTTTTAGTTTCCTTTATTTTACCAATTTTTATACTTCAAAAACCAAGTAGTAAGGCTTTTTTTTTTTTTTTTTTTTTTTTACAAAATATTAAATAAATTGAGCAGAATTGAATCACTTACTTCATTAGCTTTAAAACCAATTTCTCTAATAAATGAAAATATTGATTTAATATTGTGTGCATTTTTTTTTTGCCAAGCATATTTTATATTGCGTAGATTTACATTATTTGTAATCACAAATTCCAGTGATTTAGAACTTTTCACAATATTCTAATTTTTCTACACTTGACTAAACAGTTTAATGGTTCTTTGAAAAGGACTAAAATGATATTGAGTTATAGGTTCATTACTGTTCACTTTTTCAAACTAATATTTAAAAAAAAATTTGGTTAGTGATGGAGACTAGTTTGTAATAGTTTTATATTCTGGTACATTTTTGAGAGCACATTTGATTAAATGTGTACATCACATTGTCACATCAATTAAAAAACATAAATTACTATCACTTTTGTTTTTGTTTTAAATGTTTTTGTAATAAATCCTTTCCATTTCCACTCTTTCCTCACAATGCATTTATTGTGTGTTGATACTAAACAGACTGAAGGCAAAAAAGGAGCTAAGAAACAAACTGAGAGGGAGAAGAAGAAGAAGATATTGGCTGAACGCAGGAAGCCACTCAACATCGATCATCTAAACGAGGATAAACTCAAGTAGGACCAGGATGTTTAGTACAAACTCTACAGCTAATGGAAGTCTGTTGCACTGATATGCAACCTTTGTTTGATGTGTGTGTCGATGGATTAGGCTGCACTATTTATTATAAAATGAAACTGCAGGATGAAAACGGATTTCTTTAGAACAGTGCTTTACTTGGCACACATGTAGCTAACTGTAGAATGTAGCTAACGCCTTTTCACTTCCTGACAACAACCACTCACATGACTCAACCAGCCAATCAGGAGCCAGCAGCACCTAGCTTAGCAAATGCGATCCACAAAGGCAGATTCAACAGATAATACAATAAGAATAATTAAATGTGTAAATCATAATTCTGTAAACATAAATTTCAGTAGTCTATTGGGTGAACACTATATTATTTTTTAAAAACAAATATGTGAATCAATCAATTGTCAACAAATACATGAACTGTTTTAACTCCATGTGTTTAGAGAGAAGGCCAATGAGATGTGGCAGTGGCTGATGGGACTGGAGGCAGAGAAGTTCGACCTCGGTGACAAACTCAAACGACAGAAGTATGATGTAAGTGACAGACTTTCTCCAGTTATAATAATAATAAAAAAAACACCTCCTGCTGTGTTCTTTAAAATACTTATGGAGCTGTGTGTGTGTCCATGCAGATCAACGTGCTTCTCGCTCGGGTCCAGGACCACCAAAGGTTAGTCCACATCCCCACTGTGATGGATTTCATATAGGGGGCATATCAGTCAAATAATATAAAAAAATAATAATATGAAAATAATCATTTAAAAAAAATGTGCAAAATGAAAACAAAAAAAAACTTTTGCATAATGCAGAAAATACAGATGATTGTTGCATTTAAGGGGCTAAACTGAAGAACATTTGCTCATTTTGCTTCATTTAAATTTTTAAAAAATACTTAGAATTAAATATGCACATTCATTTTCTTAAAATATAATTATCATTTCAGGCACATATTTACTTAAATCAGAAGAACATTTTTTTTTTCTCATCCTGTCGCCTGATGTTTTTAAGTTGCTTTAACCTATTTGATGTTAAAACCAGTTCAACACCAATAAATATTTAATTAACTTTTACATAATGCAGAAAAATGCAGATGATTATTGCATTTAAGGGACTAAACCAGAGAACATTTTCTTATTTTGCTTTATTTCAATTTAAAAAATTACTTGTAATAAAATATGCACATTCATTTTCTTAAACTGTAATTATAATTTCTGGCACATATTTACTAAAATCAGACACAATAATGTCTTTTTCATTCTGTCACCTGATGTTTTCAAGTTGCTTTGGCCTATTTGATGTTAAAACCAGTTCAACGCCAGGACATATTTAATTTACTTTTACACAATGCAGAAAAATGCATGTAAACATTTTCATCACATAATTTTAGTTTTTTTTTTGCCCTAAAACAGAGATGACAGTGGAGTTGACATAATTCATATATTATTATGTTATTATTTCACTGGTCCAGCCCTTTTGAGGTCAAAATAAGTTCAGACTGACAGACTGAAAGGTATGGTACTCTACTGTAGGGACTCAGACCCCTCCATTATTGTAGGAACAAGTTAAAAGGATTACCAAATTAAAAAGAATAGAATGAACAAACAACAAACAAACAAGTAATGGTAATGAAATAAAAGTAAATACATAAAATAGCAGAGTAAAATAATGTTAAGTGTAAAATTTAACTAAAAGCTAAGTTAAATTATCCAAACATCAACATTATTTTGTCATCTTGAGGCCAAAGTAACACTTAAAATGTATGTTCTGCACTATTTCAGTTTTGATTTGACACAGCTTCAATATATTTAAAGTAAATTAAAGATTTAATACAATAGCTTTGTGTTTTTTGGAGGATTATGAGGTGAAGTTTGTGGAATGTACAAAGACATATCTACCAATTTTGTCAAATTGCCACTAGAGACAGGTGTGCCCAAGTAACCTTTAAAAATAAAAAAAAGGTACCATGAGAGGCTGGTGCTTCTAGAAAATAATACCCAACAGTAGGCTCATATGTAGCAAATTAATTCCTTCTTTTATTACATCTTATAAATGTCTTGTATCCAGACTTTTGTACTTAAGTTTCAGTCATTTAGGTTAATGTTAAGTGATTCATATTTAACAAGTGGTGCCCGGCACAACAAACCCCGCCCCCCTTGCACACACATTACCTTTAATGGACATCTCCCTCTCAAAATATGAAAGTATGGGTTTGACCTTTTAAGGTCACTCAAGGTCAGGATGTCATTTTGGAGCCTCCATGTACTTTCATATCTGTCAACAATAGTAACTGAGTACTTACCACCACTCTGTAGTTGCCACCTTTTAAAATCAGGTAACCTTGATTATGACCTTTCAAGGTCACTCAGGGTCAAAGGTGATGACATCATTTTAAAGCCCATGCCAGGCTTCCATGAGTAACTAACTCCAATAATAATTAAGTCTCTATAACTACTGTTTTTTCTGTTATAGTCTGTTTGAGGTTTTTAGGTATTGACCCAGTGACCCTTGACCACTTGAGTCAACAAGAGGTCACAATCTATACAGACAAGATGCAGAAGTGAAAGACCAGCATTCTGGTGCTGATGGGAAGTCTGTAAAATGAATACTTCAAAAGTTATATCCATAGTTCATTTTAAGCTATATTGTGACCTTTGACCTAGAGTCTTCAAATTTGTCCCTCAAGATTCTAATGTCAATGCACATCAACAGTGACAGCAAAAAGAAGCTACATGTAAAATGGAGTATACAGGAATGAAAAGGAAATTCCTGATTTGCCCTATTTCTGATCATTGTGAAAATAGTTTTTTTTCTGACTGTGACCTTTGACCTACATTCACCAAAAATTTAATGGGATCTATTCTGGATCTTCTTGCACCTTTCCTGAAAATGTCATGGAAAATGGTCCAGTAGTTTTTGTATAAAACTGCTTAGAAACAGACAGACAGAATCAAATTCAATACTTTATGGTTTTAAAACAGTTTTTTTTTTCCTGCTCCAACCTGTTGTTTGCATCGGCCTTTAATAATCCACCCTTATGAACAGACTCAGTGTCCATTTTTTCTTGTGTCCTCTTAGTGCCAAAGGTCGTGGGAAAGGCAAGATGAGTGGACGTCTGAGGTAAAGAAGCTCCAAGACAGAGACACCACTGATTGGCTCGTGTTTATTGCCTGTGTATTCGCTGTATTACTGTTGGGTTACATGTCCATTATGAGCACATCAAGTCAATAAATAAGTCTTTTCTTCTGCTTTGCTGCATTTCTGAAAATTACAGATTGTCTCTTATGTACTTTGTTAAACATGTAATGCTTAGACCTGCAACATCTTCAATGAACCCGTATGTAAATCTCATGGAAAAATGGCAACAATTTCAGTGACTTCATGCAATAATTGACAAATGTTTGCTTCTCAAAGGAAACTGTTTACCCAGTGTTCATTCCTTTTTTTTGTCTTATACTAACTCAATGAGGCATAATTTGGTTTTCCACTGCTGATGGGAAACTATATCACTTTCAAACAATTGAACTAATTCTTCAGGGTTAAAGGAAACATTGTGTTTTTAGGATTTGTACCATATTTCAGTGATAAAATGTCATTTACTCACCCGTTTCAGTTTGGTGTAATTAGGAGTATGTCTGAAGACATTGCATTTGCTGATTTTCATAAAACAGGAGTGGTCTCCACCTCCTCATCCATATACTCCAAACCACAGAGGTGCTCATCAAATTCAAAGTCGTCTTCAAACTGTAAAGTCCGATCCTTCTGCTATGTTGTATATCAGCAACAAGTCGAATGATGATGTCATCAGTTCAGGGCTCCAGGTAAGGTCCAATTTGATCAATATCCAGACTGTGGATGGCTATAACAGAATACTTCTGAGTGAAATGGAAACAGCACAGATAACAGGCATCTGAGAAAATTAAAGTTTTTCTGCTTCCCACTCTTTTTAATTATTGTTTTTTTATTTCTTTTGCTGGGCTTGCATGTATTCTGTTGGGAGTCTTTATCGTATCAGACACTGTTGTATTAAAGTTATTTCTGTTGTTTAATCACTTGCTCGAAATAAATGAAAATGAAGGAAATTAAGTACAGAAATGAACACATTTATTGGCTGCATATCGGTGTCCCACCCTCTCCCAATATATGGATATCAGCAAATGCATCTTCAAACATACTCAAAATTAAACCAAACTGAAACAGGTGAGTAAATGACACTTTATCACCGAAATAAGATCCAAATCATGAAAACTGTGCTTCTCCTTTAATACTAGTTTGGATCATTAGACCATTAGTTGCAGAGCCATAAAGTCTGAAAACACTGTGATACAAAAACAAGTCTAAAAGCAGCTGCAGTGACCAGTTTGTTGTTGGTAACACACTGAACCACTAAAGATCTTATTTGTGTTATTCTGACATAAAAACAATCCTTTATTTACCAGAAACAGAACACATTGTAAAAATGGTAGTTTCAGCTAGTCCATATGTAAACCAAATAAAAATATCTAAAGTAACTCTAAAGTTCATTTCTTTGGAAAAAGTAGCACTAAGTACATTTTCTGCCTTGAAAGTATCTACATATTGTAACAGAGCAGACATTCTTCAGCAATGGCTCCACATAGTGGCAATGAATAACATTATAATTGTACTGCAGCAATTACATAAGAAAATATAGTCTAAAAGAGGAGCATATGTGATACTGATGATGGAGCTGGCAGACTGAGATCTACTGCCATTCATTCAATCCAAGTCTTTATTGTACATTAAAACTACAGTTTGATATACACATATGAACAGCAGTGCATTTTCAAGTTGTTTGTCTCTTGAGTTTCTGAGACACAGCAGTGGATGGTGAGATTGGATGGTCCGTGAGAATGATGGTCTGTGTGGAAATGAGCTGTCTGAAATGGCGTCGTTCTCACCACAGGTGGGTTTCTCTGATCTCTGCAATTACCTGGCTGGCTTTCTGCAATGCCTGGACATAGGAACGCAAACAGAGAAATGCTCAATGGTTAAAGCAGCAGCGTCGGATGTTGGATTGATAGTTGCGTGGGTAAATTCTGCTACATTATTGTCCCCTGCTGTTGATGTTTAGGTTATTTTGGGATTCTTAAAAACCCCTTTAAATAAACCTGTACTAATTTATAATCCAACTTGTACTATTTACACAGTAGGGGTATACTTTCTCTACTTTGAGCAAGTAGTTATACACTGAATATACTATAGAATATTTTGCCAAGTAGGTGAAAAGTAAGCATCAGTTGACCAATGTCTGATGGACAGTAGCTGGTGTGTTTGCAGTCCAACTTGTCAAGTCTGTTACCTTGAGCATGTCAGCAGCCTCATTGCGTCTCTGGGCCATGTCTTCAGACTCTGTCAGCAGGTCGTTCAACAGGGCTGCCTTGTATAATTGACCCACCAGCTCACTCTGCAGGCAGTCCTTAACATGGTTCACCAGGAAGTGCATCACTGCCTTCGGTACACTGAGGCCAATGACAAGAAATAATAATAATCATGGATTAGATTTATATAGCATTTTTTATGGAAAGCATACTCAAAGCACACAGTGGGTTCATTATTCATTCACTCTCACATTCTCCCTCTGGTGGCGGTAAACTACATATGTATCCACAGTTGTCCTGGGGTAGACTGACAGAAGTGTGGCTGCCATTTTGCACCTATGGCCCCTCTGACAACCACACACTTATAAGCATCCATACACCAGTGAGTGGCAGCACTGGAGACAAGGAGGGTGAAGTGTCTTGCCCAAGGACACAACAGCACATGACCAGGAGAGAGCGAGATTTGAACCACCAACCCTTTGGTTATTGGATGACCCACTCTGCCAACTGAGCCATGGCCGCCCCTCGTTTAGTTTGTGTAGTGTCAGCCTCTTAAACTAATACAGTTATAACAGAGGAAATAATGCATTGACCCCATGTTACCTGTCCTGGATGTTTTTCCGTACAATAAGAAAGTACGACTTGATGAGTCGCTCAATAACCTCACAGTCTCTCTGCTCCCGAGCAGACAACTTTCTGGATACTGGAACAGGCTGCCAATGAAAAGACATCACAAATCATAAAGAGCTAAATTTATAGTTCACAACAGCTAAAACTCAACAGCATAACACATGTATGTTCACTAGTGTAACATAATGAACTGAAATTAAAAGACAATAACTGGACAAATTCTTAACCCGACTGCTTTTTGATGTGGAAATTTAATTTAATACCATTCATAATATGCACAATGATAGAAGACACACAAAAGTATCCATGTGGAAGTGCAGGAAAATTACTTTAAATGAAATATTAGTTATTCAACATGGTTTCATCACACATTTATGTTAAAAGTAATATTAATGGTAATAATAATTAAGATATTTTATGGCCTAAAATTTTTATTTCTAGCTGTAAGGGTTTGCAGACCTCCTGATTAAGATGCACTGTAGATAAAGTGTAAAGTCTAGTAGCATATTCACCACATCCAGAAGGTTGACAGCGTGGCCCTTCTGTGGACTGGCAAGAAGGGGACCCTGACTTGATGCTCTATCACCACCTGCCATCTCCTCTCCCCTCTTCAGCATTCCTCTCCAGCTCCCCGTCCCACTGTCCACCTGCTCACCAAGGGGGGCACTCTGAGGACCACCGGCTGCTGCCTGGAGGGAGGAGTAAGACGAGTGAGGATACATGCTGAGGGGCTGGAAAAACAAGAATTCAAGTATTAGATAGATTCAAATGTAAGAATTCAAATAGTAGCATGCCACCTTTCGTTGAATACACTACAAAAAAAGATTCCAGACTGAAGGTGACTGGAGCTCAAAATGGTTTAAGGATGGGACATATGAAAATATACTGACATCAGCATTGTAGGCAGGCCTCATTTTGAATATATCTAGTAATAAGCTGCTCACTGTAGATCTTTGTGCACGAAGATGAATGGAGAATGAAAGACTCTATTCATGTCATTCACTCCTATCAAGCAAGTTTTGATCGGGGTGAAGTACAGTAAAATGGTGTCGGCACATGCCAAATGATGTCCAGAGAAAATAAATCATGCAAAAAGATTCAAAAATCAGTCAGAAAAATCATTAACTGCCACTCAAAGCTACTGCCATTATTTTTGACACTAAAACAAATAACCATCTACTCTGGTTGTTTGTCCAATTCTTGAGGAGAATTTAGTTTTTCATTAGTATAATATTGTTTGGGAACAGTGGAGGTTTTGGGTGGGCAGTGAGACACTGGCAGGCAGTGAGTGAACAGGACACACCTTGTACGCCTCAACCTCAGGGGCAGGAGGCTCAGGGGGGGACAGAGACTGCCCACTCGGGCTTTTAAGGGACTGGAGAAAGACAACATTGGAAGGAATACAACAATGGTGGGACAGAAACCTGACAGGACCTACAATGTACATAACTAACAACATATGGTGAATCCTAATGTGCAGTTTTTATTATGTCATAGTGCACAGTTTGTACAGGAATTAAAAAAAAAAAAACTTGTACCTTGTCTCTAGGAACAGCAGAGGGTAGGTCTCTCATTCTATTACGTCTTTGCTCCTGTGAAAACAATTCAAAAGCAACAAAGTTAAAAGCTGGAAGATAACATGTAACAACAAAAACATATTTAATGTATGTGTTTGTTTGATACTTTTAAATTAGTGCTGTCTGTGTTTACATTACATTTTAACAGCAAAACTTTGATGTGCTGGTCACACCGATGCAATAATGAAATGTAAACGGTTTGTTTAGGGCAGGGGTGACAAACCCTGGTCCTCGAGAACCACAATCTATCATGTTTTAGATCTATCCTTCTTCCAACACACCTGATTCAAATGATCAGCCCATCATCAAGTTCTGCAAAAGAATGATCATGATTGTCAGGTGCTCTGGATGAAGGAGATATCTAAAACATGCTGGATTGTGGCTCTCGAGGACCACGGTTGGCCACTCCTGGTTTAGGGGGAAAAGGCTCAGTCACATTACCAAGCATAAGTGACTAATTACATACTGAAATTGATATGGTAAAATTTTACAGAAGACTAAAATGTGGTTGTGAAATGAGCTGCAGATGTCTTACTTCTATGTTGTTGTTCATGAGGCCACAGGCATCAGCAAAGTCAGGGTGCTTGGTGTTGATGTATGCCAACTCAATTGCAACTAGGTTGTGAACCTGAACATAAATCAAAGTGAGTCATTCCCCAAGAATTCTCCATTAGTGTTTTAAAAACATGATACATGATACATGTTAAGTGTTCAGGTCCAGACCATTTCATTGGTGACTGGGAGCCTCTTTCTGAGCAAAGAAGTTACCACTTCCACAATGGCATCATGGAGCTTTGGAAACCTCAGGAGTTCCTACAGATATAAGCAACACACATAAGTAGTTGAATGCATGAAAAAAGTGTTTCTCCATGTGTGAGACTGGTGTGCATGTGTGACCTGTGTGCTGTAGTTGCTGCAGTGCTGGATAATCCTCTGCATTTCCTCATGAACCAGCTCCACACAGCGCAGACTGGGCTCCTCCAGACGCTTGATCTGCCGCTTCACAAGGAGCTCAAAAGAAACTTCAGGCACAAATAAAGCAGGCCTGGGGCCCTGTCAAAACAAATGGAACTGTTCATCTTCAAAAAGGTGTAAATTAAGACAAATATTGGAACTGGACGCAGAGCAAAAAACCCACTGTTGCATTTCTTATTGCTGTGAGGACATCAATGGTTGTTAACCCGCCCAGAGGATCCACAGACTCCAACGTTCGGCCAAAAGTCTCATGAAAAATGTAACAGATTCGTGCTCCGCCACATCTGAAGGATACAAAAGGGATATAAATTAACCATTGAGGTAGCATTGATGCTAGCACCCCTCTGTGGTTTGGATAGGAAATGCAGTTTGTAACTTACAGTTCAGCTGTCTCTATGTACTTGGCAGTGCCCTCTATCGTGTTGCAGTACTCTGCGGCAAACTTGGTGATGAGCTGCAGCAGTGTAGAGCTCTCGTCATCGACAGGTTCACCGTAGCTGTTGAGCAGGGACTGGTACTGGGCTGCCAAGACATTGATTCTGGTCTTGAGCTCAGGGAGACAGTCTCTGATGTGGTGCATGAGTAACCTGCCACGAGGTGAGAGAAAATGTCACACATTTTGTTTAGAAAACAGAGAGGCTACAGTAATAATCAAACGTGGATATTTCAAAATGTCAAGCGTTTCTTAACCTGTTCAATGTTCTGGCCAGATATTTGGTTCCATTTCTGTTTGCAAGAGAAGGGTACTTCTTTTGTAGAAAGGCGTATTCATCACGGATGGAATCTGCCACTGACTTCTTCTGATTGATATCCAGCTGACTCCTAACAAGAGTAAAAACAAACCAAAACAAAATGCAGGTTACACATTGCTGTTTCTACTTTTTTGTACAACAACCTACATCTAGACTATTGTTTTTTTGAGGTGGCATAAAACCCCCAACAGCAAATTGAAAGACTTATGGAGTATTAACCATGACTTATGAAAGTGGTGATCATATTGATACCGAGTGGGACATTCATTTCTGAGCTCTTCCTAAACTAAAATTTTTTAATTATGTTTTTATTGTAGGTATTAAAAACTGGAATAATCTTTTATCTATTATTCATGATAAATGTTGTTCACAAAAATATTCACTTTAATTATATGAAACACATATCATATAGAATTGCTGTTACAATAATACCTGTTCACTACTCCAATAATGCCTAATTTGACAGGAATGACCCGGCCCATCAACACGTCCATGGCATCCGTGCCAGCATCCATTAGATCGAGCTTGGTCACCACAGCTAATGTCCTCCTGCCTAAAAACACACAAAAAAAATCTACAGTGACTGAAAGAAAATGGCCATAAAATTAAAGCAAAAACAATTGCAGGGGTTGGATCAGAATGTTAGCCTCGCCACGATAGATGCTCCTAGTGGCAGCAAATCTAATTTGCTCCAATAGTAGTCTAGTTATTGGTAATGTAACTTTTGACTAGATTTCCCTGAAATTGGCCGACGAATCAGAGTGAAGCATAGAGTCAGAGGGCGGGTGTAACAAAGTGATGCTGTGATGATTCGGAGAGAAACGACTGGAAACAACTATAGAAGAACAACAACGATGATAGATGGTTGCCGACTGGGCTGTGATTTCCTTTTATCAAAGAAGAGTGAAAAATGTGAGAAAATGTCAGCAATCTTTAAATTCTTTTTACAGAAGTGACAACAGTCGTTAAGCTTCATAATCCCCAATTTTGTTTAGTCAATCGTAACTTTCTCCAGACTCCTCCGTGAACTTTCCTGCGCTCTAACGACATCATCCTAAAGATTACGCTGATTGGTTGTAGTACCGTCCTACTGCATACAGAGGGATTTGAAAAACAACCTTTTAGCCCCGCCCCCCCTGCCTATGAAGCACGACTAGACCCATACCCCATTGAATGGGGATAGCATGGCTAGGCTATTAGATGTATGACTATAAGACTTTTACCATCAGGATCGACGTCCCGTGCCACCTTCAGAGCTTCTGATGTTGCCATGTCTGTATTGGCAGCAGTCACCGCTAGAATTATGGAATTGGGGTTAGAGATGTATTTAAAAATCAACTCCCGGATCTGGATCTCTATGTCTTTGGGCTGATCTCCAACTGGTACCTGATCATCAAAAAGAAAAAAAAAACCCCACAAACCATAAGATTAAAAACTCACAGTGTTTGTACAAAGGTTGGTAAAAAGGCATCTCTCTTACTTTTGTGATACCAGGAAGATCCACTAACGTAAGGTTCACGACATGTGGTGAGAAGACTTTCAAATGAATGGGTTCATCACTAATTCCCTGAAGGGCAAATAACAGTGAAATATTACTATTAGGACAAATACTGATGAGAAACACTCATTCTAATGTTTAAAAATTCAGGGTTGGTGTGTTTACATTTCTTGTTTCACACCTTTTGACATTTCCTCATTCCTGAATAATGATTTTAACTACTATACCTTGTTAGTGCCGGATATTCTTTCTGTCTCTGCTTCAATTTCTTGTCTGATCTCTTCAAAATCTGTGTAGATCTGAGGACAAGGCAATAATTACACACCCCCACTTGTAAACATGGTATGACCGTGAAAGAAATTAACACAATTCTGAAAAGTCACCATCATAAAGCTGTAAACAAATCACAAGATCTTCTTTGTTTAGAGACACAACTCAACCTTCGAAAAGGCATTTACCAGCCTCAGAAGTATTTTTAGCTTCTAAAGGGTGTGTGCAGGACCTCATTACAGATGATAGATTTGCTGCTGAAAACATGCAACGAAACCACAAATGTTCTCCTGCAGGTAATCTATAAAAGTAGGAATCAATATGAGGATACAGAAAAGGGCTATTGGATTTTGAAAACCCCAGTGAGAGTATCGCTTTCTGCAAACACGGCCGCAGGAAACAAGACTGAAAACTTTACCTTGTTTTTAGTGTGGAGGAATTTTCCCCATTCCTCTCCATCGATGCCTGCAGAAAAACAAGGTCCAGAACAAATGTTTCAGTGAGTGATTCTGTGACAGATGTGGCCTTTTGATAAGGACGACTATAATCAACAGTGTTATGACAACTGTCTCAAGGGAGGATTTGTCTGGACAACGCTTCATGGAAAAACTCTCCACAGCAAAAATGCACAGTTGAAGAGTTTTACCAAAACAAACAAGGCAGAGAAACAACTGTTGTTTTCACGCAACAGTCATGAAAGCAAATTAAAGCCTAAAGCGAAAAAAAAAAAAAAAAAAAAAAAAGGTGCATGGTTTAGAATACACAGACCATTAAAAATTAAACAGTAAGTATTTCTGCTATAATATGTGCAACTGCAACAAAGGATGGGGTTGGTTGGTGACTTAGGGCTGGGAAATACAGAATATTCAAGTAAGTAAAATATAAAGTTTTGCCATGAGACTTCACTTCATCAACAGAACAGTTTGTTTTGTTTATAGTGATGCATTTGTTGTGAATATGTTTGTACAGTCAGTTAGTGTAAAACACACCGACATGTTTGAAACTGGTGCTTTTTTGTTATGGTATGTATATAGAGTGTGTCGTTCATGGAAAGAAAATAACTCATGTAAATAGCAAAAAAAAAATAGAATTGTGAATCATCCATAATGCTGAAAAAACCCCAACAACAAATAGGTTCAGATTTAAGGTTCTATTACCCAGCCCTAGAGTTCCTGAACAGAGCACAAATTAAACCACAAGATTCTGCTGAATATCTTCATGTGACTTGATCTGACGGAGCTTAAATAGAGAAGAAGGCATGAGCTAAGTGAGGGAAAGCCACATGTTAGCTGTGGAAAACCTACATAAATAGAAGGCAGGATGGGGAGGAGTGGGCAACAGAGGCATGGTGGTTATGTAATAAGAACAAAGAAAAGGAGACCTCTGTAAAGGCGTCCATTTTTCTTGAATTCTGCGGTTAAAGAGAGATGACAGGAGACAAAAGAGTTAGGCTGGCTATCTGCAGCTTCTGTGCAGAACTCTGCAGCAATGCAGAGTCACTTTAAGGCCATTATCCAAGAACAGCATTAAACAAAAACTCAGCATAAATCAAGTGAATTTAAGTGATTATTCACCTAAATTATGAATACACAGAAACTTTCCTATGTATCCATTTCTTCAGCATGGAAATAAAGCAAATATTCACATCTATTGAGGCTATGTAAAAAAATAACGATAATTTGCTCTGACAAAATATCAACAGAATATATCTTATATTGGGGTTATCGAATGGATTTACTGACTCTGAATGAAAATAACAGCTCATAAAATAAAACACTTCTTTGATTTTTCACATTTAAAGTTTGACCATGAAGTCATATCTTTAGCGATTACTGTGAGTTTCAAGTGTTGTAGCTAAGAGTTTCTGCAAAACCCTAACCTGCAAAGACCATGTTTTGTGGAAATAAGATTTAAAAAAAAAATTGTGGTAGCTGATTACTTGAAGAATTACAATTATGAAATCAATGATTTTTTTTAATAAAAAAAATAAAATACAAAAATTGATTTTAGTTAATCAGCAAAAACAACACAGCACCTCAAAGCCAGGGGAAATCTTACTTTGATTTCAGTGATCACTTAATCAATTATTCTCTTTGTAACAAAGTCTAATATAGTTCCTCTCCAACAGTATTTAATGTTTTTTAAGATGACGTGGATAAAAATCCACTGTCGGTCAAACAACACACAGAAATATGGAGCACAAAACATTCTTGTGCTTTGGACAATTTAGCAGAGTTCAGGTAAACTGAAAAGTAGCAAAGTTGGCAGTGACGTTACCATTCTCTTCACTTGTTTTCCTGCGGTCCTCTGAGTCGATGTGCACTAGCTGTAGGATGAGGGGTCGGCGTGTGACAATGCCAGTTCCACGAGGCAGGACATCTCTTCCAACCAGACTTTCTAAAACCGAACTCTTCCCACTGCTCTGTAAACCAAAATACAATAACAACATCATGTCACCATACCACAACTGGACAGTATGATTCACAGTCCAGGGAGGAGTCCTCATGTCTCACAGATAGCTTTACAAAAATGTTCTTGAGCAATGTATGGTACAGTATTCATAATTAGCTCAGGTGATTTGATTACACTGGTAAATGAAAGCTGCAATTAATTATTCCTGTGTAGATGTAAAGGAAATATAATTAAGACTTGTATATAGCCACTCCACTCCAAATTTCCAGAAAAAGAAATCCTGATTGAAACCAGTGGAATGTGATTATGAGGAAGAATCATAGTCACAAGCCATTGAACAAAGCTAAACTTATCATCATCATCATTATTATTATTATTATTATTATTACACTAGGCATGGTATAAAACAACCAGGAGTGGAGGACTGGTGGAGATCTTGCCAAGACAAGCTGCAAGTGAAAGTCAGGGTTTTCATCATGTTGTCAGAGATATGATCTCTGTGTCAAATATTTTAGGTGAAAAGGTAGTGAGTATGAGCATCATCTCACAAGACAATTTTTACATTTTTGACTGCAAAAATACTGGACCATGATTAGCTTATCTGGAAAAGGTAGACAAGATGGGGGGAAAAAAAATCAAAAGGCTTGAAGAAGTACAAAATTGTATTTTTGATTTTTTTTATTATGTGTTAATTTGTGCGCTTTCTAAATGACAAATGAAATTTGACAGAAATGTTAGCACTTTAGTATAAATCCTCATAAATAGGAGATCAGTGACATATATTTTTCCACAGCTGTATGTAGCCTTAGTATAGATCTTACCACCAAATATTTATTCTAGGCATTTAGGTTTGGTTACACCTGTCCTTAACCAAAAGACTGTGTGAATCACTGGCAAGGACAGACATAACAAATCAGGTGTTGAAAATGTTGACTGACTCTCCTTGTGTCACCGTAATACTATCACACATATGCCAAAAGGACTGAGACGTTTATATCCTATTAACTCAGTGAATGTACCAGTGAATGTAAACATGTTGGACAAAATTTGGCACTTTAAACCAATTAGTTAAGTAGATAAGTGGAGAGGGCAAACTTGTGTACTGTTAATTTAATTTTAAGGTCATTTATAATTAATTGTGCAGTTACATGTGGCTGCACTATTTTATCCACTGCCTTCAGAGTTAAATATGTTGAAGACACCAATAGCATTAGTATTACATTAGGAATAAAAACAGTTTCTCAAAATGATTATAGCAAAAACTTCTCATTACACTTTGCAAGGTAGCATAACTTGCAGTGAGTTGGCTTATCATAATGACGTCATATATAGACTAATTATTTTAGTGTACCACAATTCTATTCTCGTCATAATAATAATAATAATAATGTTAAAGAATTGTGGATGAAATATAGACAAGACAAAAACGTCATATTTTCAAAGATAGCTGCAGATAATTTTCAATATCATTCAGTCCTGTCTCTGTACATTACACAAAATGATTTATTTACGTGAACTCTCTCCTATTTAAACCAAAACAGAAGTCAAATGTCACGTGTTTAAGCATTCAAGTCTGATAAATGGCTCTTATTCCCCTTTATAAGGTGTGTTGTATATGTAAAAAATTGCTAACTAAAATTCCACCTTTTTCATTTTATGTTTATTTTAAGAACTTGAATGAGAAGAAATTAAACTAAAGGAAGAGTGATGCTCGAGACTGTTATTTAAAGACACAAGGAATAATGTTATCTATGACATGTATGCATTACGACAGCTAAGCTTGTTTGCGATAAAACAGCCTAAAACTTTGAATTTCATTCACAGGACTATGCTGATAATGACTTTTTCTCACCCGTCAGCTTGAAAAGTCACTGCTGCAGTGAGTTTGACAAGCTACTGCTAATGCTAACTTGGTTTTAGGTTGTTTCCCCAAAGTAAAAGACAAAAAAAACTTGTTTAAGAGTCTATGATTTCACATCTATTGTATATTGACAAAAATGAAAGAGAAACTGCAACACAAACACTAGAAGTAATTAAAGCAATAATTTGGCTTAAGCTAACTATCTTGCTAGCCTTTCAGCAAAGTGACGTTTCTCACCTGAGTTCCAACAACAACAATTTGTGGCAACTGAATTGTGTCCGCGCCGACCGTGTTAAAAACATCTTGCAGTTTGTTGATGACAGGTATCAAGGCCTCCATTAGCGACGACGCAAATCCAGACCTGTCAAATGTGAAACTTTTTCCCTGTGACCACACACAGCTCCAAAGTCATTCAATGTCCCTCGGCTAAAAGCTACCGGTCTCACTGGATCTGCGAACAACTGCGCATCGTTCACAGCCATTCAGTGTTGAATTATGGGAATTGGTGTTTCACAGACAGCCAACAAAACGAGCTCTGACCTGCCCTTGTCTCTTTAAAACTACATTTCCTATAATTAACGTCGTAATCATGTTGTACCAATGACAAAATACCCAACGGCTGTTTTTCCTTTTGCAACAGTAACCATGGAGAGAACCAAAATATTTATGTGAAATTCATCAATAGATTCATAGGTTAAGGATGAATTAAAGTGCCTTTGTAGGGAAAATGTACTCAACGACATGAATTTTCCCCACTGAAAAAGTATTTAAATATCAATACGTTTGTCACTGTAAAATTATGTAATTAAGCCTATTGATTTGATTTTAATGCTTTATTTCGAACAGGTGCTATTGATTTTAATTGCTCCTTCTTTTTTAATATAATTACTTCAATTGAATTAAATTAAATCACAAATTGAAATGAATCAAAGTGATATCCTTATGTGGAGAAAGTTTTATTTTAAAGTTTTAACTATTTTACTGTATTGCACACACATTGTTTCACATGTATAAAAAACAAATACAACTCTTTATTCAATGTATGAACATGATTCAAAAAAGAAAAGGGGAAACAGCTAAAGATATTTGATTTGCTCAACACTTGGTTGCATCTTTCTTGCTCCATACTATGACATTCCTTTATGTCTGCAATAAATTTTGGTGATGTGAAATTGTTCAGTTCACAAGCAAATGTAACATCAGCCTTGTTTTCTGCACCACAGTGGTTTTCAATGATTTCTACACATTCACAATGATGTATTTAGCAGCAACCTAGATTGGTGGTTACACAGTGTCAAATTATAACTGTTACAAAGAAACTATATTTAACCCCCCCCGCCAAAAAAAATTGATTCTCCACTTGTGTTTCAGATTCAGTTATAGTCTATTGTGTCTCAGAAATCGACTATCTTTTGACTTACATAAGTACAGAAACCACAAAAGGTTAATGAGGACAAGTCGTTTATAACGTTCAGGAATTGTATTATTTTTTTGAAGACAGATATACATCTCAAGTGGTTAAAGTGTTTTGTGTGGTGAGATTACATATCACTAAGAGGGCAATATGGGCATCATAAAATGTTTAAAGTTCTAAAATTAGATGTAACTAGTAATACTTTATGATAACAGCAGCTCAAATAGGAGATAATAAGACAGGAAATGTATTTTAGTCTAAATAGCTTTTATTTCAGACATTCTTAACACACTTAGAAAGTAGTACAAAATGAAAGTGCTACTGGATATTTCACAACATCAATGTAAAAAAAAAGAAAATGTATATAAAAAAAAATATTGCACACCATAAAATCAACCAATCATGTCACTGAAATAACTTTGCAGGACTGAGGTAACAGATGATAAGTTAGAAACATGTTTCAACCTCAGCTGTGTTGAGGGTAATGTTGTCATCTTACTGTTCAAGTGGCCCATTAAAAGCTTGGTTACAGAGCAATTTCACATCATTTTATATTTTAGTTCAGTTTAATTATTATTTTTTTTTACACATAAAAGCACCCCACATTTCTAAGATATAACAGAAGAGAATATGAATACATTCAGAAATGGTAGTGAACATAGAAATGATTCAACATCTCTTCTGGCACTCACAACGAGGTAACCAACACAAATAAATAAATAGTTGATGAAAAACAAACAACTCAGATGCGGTATCATGTTTTTAGCTTGGACTTTTACATGTATAATGTACCACAAATGACCGATCAAAACTTCTGAGACACAGTCCAAGCAAAACAGAACATTAAAAATTAAGGCCATAATAGGTCTCTGGTTATCTACACATTTTTCTTGTTTCATATTTTAGATGACATTAAAATAGCAGTGACTGAGCTTTATTCACAGAACATAATATATATTATGGTGTTAATAAAAAAAAGTCTGGTGCGGTTGGCTACACAAACCTTTCAACAAAATGTTATTCAAATTTAAAACCCTGAGTCAAAACAGATAATGCAGGGTCACAGAATATTTGTTGACATTGCCCAGGAACAGTTAAAAACAAAAAACAAAACAAAGACTGTAAAAGCTGCCATTGTTTCTTGCCTTCTGTTCAGACCAACAATAGCAAAGCTGCACAAAAGAGCCTAAAATCTGTACAAAAGTGTTATGTGACAACTGGCACATGTATGCCTGTAGCAAATTAAGCAAGACTATTTTATTGCTCCCAACAGTGAAATGTGTTTTTAAAATACTGCTGGAATGACTTATCAGCTGTTTTCCACAATAAAGTAAAAATTAGGGTCATTTAAAAGACCATTCACTCACACAGGTACAAAGGGAAGCTTACTTGAACAGAGATGTATGTGTATTTACTACTGTACTTACCAGCCACTGAGTCAAACATGTTAGCAGTCACTGTTCGCATTATACATTTAATCAACACAATGTTACCTCTGTAGGGCAAATGTATAATTACTATGTTCTATTTTGCACATTAAGATGCACTACAATCTGTGTAGGTTGTTACCATATTTCCTCTGCGTTGTGTCACTGTTCTGCAGTGCTGTTTTGATGCACCGTGAAATCGGTTTTCATTCTGCTTGGTATGTCTCTCAAAAGTGAACATTTTCTCCATGTCATCAAACATGTCATCAAAGATGCCTCCTCCAAAGCCCCCTTGGAAATGTCTCTTATGTCTGCTGTGGGACTCCTTCTGGAACCTGGACTGTTCGTCAAAGTGTCTCCTATAGCGAGCATGTCTGTTTTGACTGTAGATGTCAAAGTCCTTGAACATATCGTCAAAGTTGAATGAGCCTTCTCTGTGCTTGCTCTGAGTATCTGCAGTGAAGTATGCAGTACCAAACTGGTCATATTTTCTTCTTTTGGTATCATCTGATAAAGTTTCATAAGCTGGATAAAGACACAAACAGTACAAAGGTTTAGTAAACAATGACATTATAGGTATGAGAAGTAGTTTTATGACTCTATCATGACAAGTGTTAATGCATTTTGAAATCAAAGTTAAGAGGTATGAAGTACAAAGGAGGTTACTGTGTACTTGCAAAGAAAAGGCAGTAAATGATGGAGTATATTCAATGTGACAGAAAGCAGCATTCTCACAAAAAGAACAAATTAATTGTACCTTCAGCAATTTCCCTGAATCTCACTTCAGCATCCGGGCTCTTGTTTTTATCAGGGTGATACTTCATTGCAAGTTTGTGGAAAGCCTTTTTTATCTGTCGTTCAGTGGCATCCTTAGGCACTCCCAGTATATCGTAGTAGTCTTTCTTAGCAAGTATCAGCTCTGTTATCATCAGGATGCACACTGCAAATGTTACAGCAGACTGTGCAGTTGCCATGACTGTCAACACTGCAAAGGAAACCATAATATTTCATTATAATGTAAATATAATGGATTTTATTTTCCCATAAAACACTTAATCTGTACTCTTCTCTTTTACTTTGTTTTAAGTATTTATGTTTTATTTATTCTATTTTAAACTTGTCTCTCTTTTCCATTTTTGTAAAGCACTGTGAATCGTCCTGTGTATTAATTGTGCTATACAAATAAATGTGCCTTGCTTCTATCTTTAGATTGTGGTTTAAAGAAGATATTTAAAAACAACATCTCAAAGTTTGGGAGGCACTTTTACACCCCAGATCAAATGATTGACAATACAATCAAGAGATTAAACAGTAACCTTTAGCTCCAGTTACCAATGACCCAAATCAATATATGGCAACTAACAGTGTTATAACATAAATCATTGTGGCATGTATCAATCTTCCAAAAACATCTGGCATTTATATAGGAATTAAAAGAAAAGGGATCGAGTGCCTTAATTAAATAGCGTATGTAGAATAAAAAAAAATACACTTCAGTATTTTTGGTCAGATATAAAGTTGAGAGACTTGACAGATCTTTAGTTAATTTTTGTTAAGTTGTTCTTGATCTCTCTCTCTCTCTCTCAAAAAGATTCACATTATTTAATATTCCCATTCTCCAATGCACCTATCAACACAGTAGAGAAAATTTTAATACATTACATTAATTAAAAAAAAATCGTATAACTTATCCATCAAATGTTAAAGCATCATCAAGCACCTTTAGCCATTCAATCACTTAATTTTCATCTAACCAAATAACATCTAGGTGTTCAATAAACGTAAACTTCATAATGTAACAATAACAACCTCTTGCGAAAGAAAAGTGATATTGCGTTAGATAACAATTATCATTAGATTTCTTCTGCTCCTTCGCCATCGCTCATTAACATAACCTTAGCAGGGGTTAGCTAGCTAACATAAATTGACACACAAGGTTTCTTTTCTACTTAAAGCCCATATCACCTACCCGTTGGAGGAATACAAATGCAGTTTATGGTTTACTCCTTCCGATTAACAATTTAACCAACTCGAAACATGATAAACTAACATCACTTCGTAATTTTAAGGTGAGGCAGCGGTTGCCTTAGCCTCTTCTTTTTTTCATGGCGGTTGGTAAACCAGCTTATTAGTGCATTACCGCCACCAAGTGGACTGGAGAGTGGCACATAATAAACATGGCAGAAGAAATAGAAATAAATCCTTCCTACAATATATCCATTAATTAGTTAATTATATACATATATATATTCAACCAATTTCCCAAGAAGATCCGCTTTAGCTTTACTAACAGGAATATACAACCATATGTATTTATTTTCCGAGGCTTATTTGACCAGAACTTCGACTTCTCATTTCCCTCTACTTCTATATGAGCTGGAACGCAACTAAATCTTACTTCATCATTTTTTTGCAGGTGATATAATTCACAATGGACTTCAAACTTCAAAACATCTTCTTCTGCTTCTTCTGTGTTGAAAAGTACATCACTTTCCTCACCTCTGTCGGCGACTGCAGGCAGTATCACCTTCTTAACGCTTGTTATTCCCACATTTCTCCACATTTGAGAGTACCATGCTTTATTTATGTATTATTGATTACGTCTTCAAAAGTAAATGTTCTATTTTTATATAAAACAGAGGTAATAGAGAGAACAGACGCACGCTTTGTGGATATAGTTATCATTAAGTACGACGACGAGTCCGAGTTATAAATAAATAAACAAATACATACATAAATACACACATAACAAAATATAATACCTACAGTTTTGACTGACGGTTTCCTATCCGTGGGAAGGATTTATTTTTCAACCAATCAAAGCGACGCATCTCGAGGGTAGGTAATAAATAACCAATTGCAGTACGCATGTGGCGTCATGTGACCATTGTTTTTTCAATGACCGATGTCGTCACGTTATTTTGGAAATCAAGTGTCAGGTCGAATGACACTGTTGAATGATTGCGGCTTGTTACTGTATACATTAAACGTTTTAGCCAACGTCAAAGTAGGAAGTCGAGAGCATTTAAGGATTGACGCACTTAATGGAGTCGCTATATAACAAGCCTGGTATGGATTATCATATGTTTATGGTCTATATCAATGCTAGCGAGTTAGCAAGTTGTGTTACTCTGTTAGCCGAGCTAGCCGTAACGAGTGGTTGTTGACCTGTGCTTTTCAGAGTAAATGTAGTTTTCTGTTTTCATTTCTCACATAGGTAGATGTTCAATAGAAATATCCCTCCAAGTAAAACGTTCAGTGATCAGACGTTAGAGCAGTCTACATTATTATAGTTCTTGCCATATTGTTTGTCTTTCTTTCTATCCATCTGTCTGCTGTCGTATGTCAAATGTTTTTTGTTTTTAATTTTTTTGTCCTGTACTTTTCTTTTTTATTTATGACTTTCACGTTTATTCATCTTTTTTGTTCATCACCAGGTCAAGTAAAAATGACTGCATAGACCTAATAATGCTTTGGATGGGATAAACTCTTGAGACATCATTTGACAGAATGAGTCATAGATTGGCTTCAAATACATGGGTGAAAGTAAGCAGAGGATTTAAATTGTGGAAAATACATGCTTACAAGTCAGCAGCAACATCTCCTTTGTCTGGTACCTCTCACTGTAGGGTTCATGTTCAAGAATCTGTGTGCTACAAATCTGGGTATCTCAGTCGGAAACAGATCCAGCACCAGAGGATCAAAGCTCGTAGAGGATGGATTTTTAAAGCGAACCAGGTTAAACACAGGCTCAGACTCCACACCAGCACCCTGCATTTGAATACTTCAACCTCACGCTGGTTTTCTGGTCTAAACCAACACATGTCGCGGGTAAGAAACACGCTGGACACAGTTTCGAAAGCTGTGAGTGGGACCCATACAGAACTACTCTCCAAAATTGCCAGATTCAAACCCAATGCTTTCAAAGCTGGGAAAACTACTGAGGGTAATGTTGAACCGGTGCCAAAAGCAGAAGAGGGTGTGGCAACATCTACTCCTGCTCCAAATAATGGCACTTTGACATCTGCATCTCCTACACCCACACCTCAAAGTAGCTCATTTTCTGCCACTAGCTCTGTCCAAACTTCTGTTGTTACACTTGATGCAAGTGCCACCACTACCTCTGCACAATCTCCCAATGTTCCTCAACCTACTGTCTCTGCTGCTGTTGTGACAATGCAACAACTTAAGGAGAAACAGCAGAGGCATGTTGTTGCTGCTGTCAAAGCTGGTAGCACAAAAAAGCCAGAGGAGATGAGACCATCATCAAATGATGCAGAGAACACTTCCACTCAGTCCACGGCACTTTTCCATCCCAGCACATTTTCAGTCAGCTTGGATGAAACTTATAACTACCTGGCCCATCACATTAATTCATACTTCGGAAGCACTACAAAACCGCAAGACAAGAAAGCTGACAAAGTAGAGAATCACACTCCATCTTCTCAGGATCAAAAAACAACTGACATCATAACAGTGTGTGATAAAAAAGACTCTACTGCTCCAGTCACTTCCACCTCCACTAAGAGAGGTCTCGGACACTACCTGTCTTACTCAGGTCCAACAGTGCAAGCTTTTGTAGGGAGCTACATAGCTCCTCTGGTCCCCAAGTTCAGGACAAGCTCAGAACCCAAGAGTATTATGCTGGAGGAGAAGAAGCCTGAGCATACAGCAGTGAAACAGGTTGAAACTACAATAACTAAAGAGCAGAAAGCATCAGAGGAGAAAACCAAGAAACTTCTACTCCAAAGGGAAAAGGTAGGTCAACAGAAATTAATTAATTTGCAAGAAAAAAAGGAATCCTTGCACATATTCTTTGTGACAACTTTCTAAAGTGTTAGTGGATAGGTAACCTTCACTCCTGAGATCCTGCGACATGTTAAGATGTGATCATTGCTGTATCTTCCCATATCTAATTACTAATTTGTAGTAATGATATATTGTGTACCCTAAACATTTTGTCAGACACAGATGGTCACTCTTTGCCATGTAATCTATCTGTCTAAGTTAAACATGATGCTCACATCAGATGTCCTTCTGAGTATCTGGTATATTTTCAAAGCTCTTGCTGCTCTATATATCTAATGTCAGAGTGTTGACACCTTCCTTGACTTCTAAGAATGATCTAGTTTAAAATAACCCTACTGTAAAGTCAGTGGGACATACTGTCTGTAGTGTGTAGATAAGCAGATGTGTTTATGAGATGCCGTTAAAAACATTTAATTTTCAGTTTGAATTAGTAAGACAATAATTATAGGTGCAATTAGGAGAAGTCAAAACCATTAATGATGGGATTGTGATGAATTTGTTACATGAACCAGACAAAACTTATTAATTATACAAGACTGAAAAAAAATTTCAATTATGTTTGTTGAAACTCACCTCAAGTTTTACTCTTAAGACAGAGTTTGAACCTTTATGTCAATATAATATTGTTTGTCACTACAGACAATTTTGAAGTGACTGCCTCTCTGATTTGGTGGACTTCATATCAATCCATAATGTCATAGAAGAAAGAAACTACATTTTACTTTTGATTATATCCCTAATGTTATTCTTTTTTTTTTGTCATTTTATGAATAGGATCTAATGTTTAAGTGTAAATCTTACTTGTGTATGTATTTGTGTCCTAGATCATTGCCAGGGTGAGTGTAGATAATCGAACTCGGGCTCTGGTCCAGGCTCTACACAGAGCCTCAGATGTGAGGGTCTACATCAATAGGGTGGAAGATCTCAGCTACCACCTCCTTGAATTTCCAGAAACCCGGGGTGTTGCAGTCAAGGTGAGCTTGTACACTACCGTGTACTTTTTGCCCCACAGAATAGAAAAGTCCTAAAGCTTTGTCTGCAAACAGTTTAAGGTAGCACAGATAGTCAACCTCTATGTTTTGTGCCAAGACAATGTTTACAGTAGTATGTTGTTTCACATACATAAGAATGTTTTCAAGTATAAATTGTTAAAGAGCACATAAACATAATAGATAATGGATGATTGGTAGGATTTGGTAATATTCCTTTGCCAGTCAAATGTCAACTTGTCAGCTGCAGCAATGCAGTATGTTCTGTTTAGTGTTATAGCTTACATGCAACCTACATAGCATTTATTTATGTCACATACTTATCTGTGACGGCATTAGGATCTCATTCACTCTAATCTATTTTAAACTAAGGTCACCTTTACTTGTATACTTAAATCCTCTATAAATAATCAAGGATAACATTTAACCATGTATCATCAGGACAATATAAATATCTAAAAATAGACATTAAGAAAGAAGTGTTTACCAATATGTCATAGTTTTAATATATTGTTTACATTCTATGACAATGTAGAATTTCATGTTTGTCTTTTTTCTGCATTTGTAGAGTGGTTGGTTTAGTTTCTTTTCATGTTTTGTTTATGATCTGGGTTTTAAAGGTGTGTTCAGCACATAATCATGTACGTTCAGACATGGTAAGACATGATGGTAAATTGGTTTCTCATTAAGTAACCTGTGTGTTGCAAGAAGACAAAAAAAACAAAGGCTTCTGTGGTTTTGGCAGCGGACAGGGCTAGAAGTTAAAGACATGAAGACGTGCAGGTGCCAGTGTTACAAATGTAGCAACAGCTGAATTCCAATGTTCACTTTGCCAAGTTGACTTTGCTGTCCATTGTGTTTCATTCATGTGTTTGTGTCCCCCAGGAGAGGGTTATACCATGCCTTCTTCGTCTGAAACAGGCCAGTGATCCAGGTCTGAGAGCAGCAGTTCGAGAAGCCCTCACTCTGGTGGGCTACCATGAGCCTGTTAAAGGCCGAGGCATACGTATCCTGTCCATAGATGGAGGGGGGTTAAGGTACAGAATGTCACTGAGGTTTTTATTTCATGTTCTTCATTGTTAAAAAAAAAGTCACTGATCTAGTGTTTTACAGTGTAGCTGGAAAAAAGAGGCAGTCAATGCCACTTCAAATGTGTTGAAAAGCATTCTACTTTTTTTTTCAAGTAGATGTGCTGCTGAGAAAAATAATTTATTTTCTCTTGTCCTATTCATTATTATTGAAAATGAGATATCTGCTCACTGTTTTCAGTCTGCTTTGGTTGGCACCTTATCAAACAATGTATATGGAATTGTAACTTTGATTTTAGTTGTGAAGTAAATTTCAGGGGTAAACAGTAAAGACAGCAGGATGTAAATGTGTCATTTTTAGTTTCTCTAGTACCACTGTTGGAGGGAAGGGTAAAGTCAAAGCTATCAGCCAAATGCACTGTTTTTTTCCTGTCCCAACTCAACTTCATGTAATCATATTTTCCATTTGTCTATGTCCATGGGCCTCAAACTATGATACAAATACCACCAGTGGAAAATGACTGCCTTGTACAAGTATACAGAGAAATCCATGAAATGTTTTTTAAACAAATTAATGCAGTGAACATTTAACATCATAAAAGTGTTATGGTATATAAAAACACCTTAATTTTGAGAACACTGGCATAACATCTCAAATACTTGTTATCTTTACTTTAATATGTTTGTGTCTGTGTAGGCCTGTTTACAAGTTATGCTCCACACTGTTTGATGGTTGCAAATATAAGTTGTATAGTTCCTGTTATTGAACATGAGCACAGCTTGTTCTTGATTTACAAGTTGTTTATAAGAACATTATCTTATCATGAAGAGAAACAAAAAAGTAACCGTGAATCACAAATCTCAGTTTATACCATTTTATCACAGCATTTCATATGCCTTTATGTCATATAAATATAATCCTTCGTATTAATATTGTTTTAAGCATTGATAAGGTGATTAACACTGAGCACACCTCATTAGCTGCTAGTTATAGAAAGGAAAGAAATATATTAATGTCTTTTTTGGTAGTCTTTAAAGGTGTCATTCTGCTGAAAACCACATTTCCACGCTCCTTTTGGAATCCGATGGGTCACCCTGAGCACCAACACATGCTGTGTTTGAAAATGGTGTGTCACCTCCACTGGCTGTATTTCCCATTCATAGAAAACAACACAGAGAAATGAGCGACTCAGAAAAAGCCTGTCCTCAATAATTCACGTGGATATTGGCATCACCCATGTGGGGTTAAGCCTGTACCCCATTGCAGCGAAGTAGCATTAGCATCTACAAGACAAGACAGCGCCGCAGTTGCTGCACAAACTGGTTCATGTGCTCTCTATAGAAATACAGCGTTGTTTTTTTCTCTACACGTTTTCAAAACAAGCAATGGCACGAAACCTGAGAAGGGGGGGGGGGGAGTGTTCCTTCACACATTCATTCTGTGAGCCAGTCAGAGATGCGTCATCACCGCGTCATGGGCATGTATGTGGAAGTACCGGTAAACTCTGTTGTTCAACCTCAAGTCATTTTTCTACCCTCCAAAAACAGCTGGAAACAAAGAAATCCGGACATTTTTTAAAATAGACCCAACGCACAATGCATTCAAAAACAATGATGAACACAGCGATATTAATGAAATAACCATAGAATGACACCTTTAATGTACCATTCAGCTGTTTGCTGTGACTTTCTGAGAGGATTGCACTGTACTGTAGTTTTGCACATCTAACTTTCGTTCAGTGACCTCTGAGAGCATAGATTATTACAGCATTAAGCCATTTTGCTTTGTCTTGTACTGACCATAAACACATACAAGCATATTGAGATGTGGGAAACCATAGGTTCAAGAGTTATCCATTTACTTTCTTGGTAAATTCCACTGGTATTTTCAGTTAAATTACCTCTCGGCTGGCATGTCTATTTCTGCACATGAAATTTGATATACTGTAATGACAACATAGCTTCATTAATCTTAGGTAACCCACTTCAATTCTATTATTTTGGGCATAGCAGTGTGATTGGCCACTGGGAGGTCATTGTATTCCAAAATAAGTATTATCTCCTATTAACTTCCTGTTTTCACTAGTCTCTTACTTGATCACAAATACATAATTATGCCAAATTGCAGCAGTCAGGTGTTTCCAGATTTGGAGGATAGGAGATGAAGTAAACCTTGTGCCAGCTACTCATAAGTGTTATGACAACAACAGGACATGAATAATTTCAAAATAACCACAATCATGTAACCAAACAGGAATTTCATAGAAGTGTAGAACAATGGTGCTAGACTCTACAGTAGCAATAACACATTCACTGCACCTGGGTGAATGAGGAAATATGAGATGGTGTATTTCAGATTTTGGTTTTGCTGAAACAGGACTACAGTAAGCAGGAGCCCAGGCTGCAGTGGTGGTGTGTTCTTTGAAATTAATATGGCAGTTTACAACCAAATATACAATGTCAGTACAAGTACTATTCTTTTGTGTATTGTGGCATATTTACAATTGACACAACAGTCAATGGTAAATAATATCCTCTGTAGTATTAAAGCAGACTAAGGTGGCACAAGGTTTTATTATAGTTTAAGTCCTGTATGTCTTCTCACAGTTTTCTTGGACATTTTACTAAACATATGTGCTTGTTTCTGACTTTCAGGGGACTTCTTGCCCTTCAAACCCTACATAAGCTAGAGGATCTGACTGGCAAACCCATTTACAGACTGTTTGATTATATTTGTGGTGTCAGCACAGGTATGTTACCCTCATGCCCTACTTTAGATGTGTTATGTATGCCAGTGGATTATCAGCACAAAGGGTAACATTGCAGGCTAGACTCACAGCACTGATAGTGCACTGACCCATTTGTGGCTCCACTCTTATTTTGACCTCAATTTCTCAACTCATATTACATGACTGTAAAGGCTGCTGCTTTGCTTTTAATGTAGGATAGACTGCACCTTATAGAAAATAATTATATAATTTCTTACAAAAATGATATTGATTTTATTTGAAGAACTGATGGTTGGCGATTTTGATTTTGATTTATTTATTTATTTATTTTTTGCTCTAATACAAAATGACCACAAGAGGGTGCATTGCACCACACTCAAGCTTCTTTCCTCTTCTGTTATTTCATTTGACAGATGACTTAACAGCTGTATTTGTTTGTAGAAAACATTGGCTTTTAACAACCACCAGAAGTTTTTGTTGTTCTTAGTTCCTCTCACTTCTCTTGGTCTTAAGCCCCAGCAGATGGTGGGTCTTTACTCACGTTTTGTAATTTATTTATTTATTTATTTTTTTCTTTGAATCACTTTGCTAAATATATGAATGTTCACACATGTAACACCATCTGGGCTACATCTGACTGATGGGTTTGCTCATATTATTCAGGTATACCCCCTCTTTTTTCTTTTCTTATGCTTTAATCATGTCAGGGATCATGAACCATGGCATTAATATAGTTTTTATAATGATAACGTACAATACTAATGGCCATGTTAATCCTATTCACTTGAATTGCTCCTGGTTTGGTGTTGGTTTTAACCAGTGGATAATAGTGTTTACTCTATACTCAACAATTTTGCTTTTCTTTTAAGTAGTCTAGAAAAACACCATTATAGAAACAGTGCCATATAAGACTACTCTTTTTAGTTTACCCAAAATAAGTAAGAAAATCGATAACGGAAATGAAAATAATAAACAATGCTGAAATAAATACAGGGACAAAATGAAAGGTGCAAAAATATAAATAAGGACAAAGTCAAAAAATAAACAATACAGAAATACATTTATCAAGCCATTTTTATTTTTTTGTATATATTTCTACGCATATTTTTCAATATGGCAGGGTCAGTCCTCCATACATATCAGGGGGCTTTAGAAGTGGGCATACCCAAAACTAGGCCTATGCAGTTGTCACCGACTGCTAAAGGTGTGTCTCCAAAACGCGATGCTTCCAGTCACCCATCATTTCCACCACTCCCGTCCGCCCATTCATAAACTTCTATATTAAATACAAACTCTAAAAGAATGAGTTCATGTGCCTGACCTACTGCATGAGCCCACTGAATTTGGTAGCAATCCGGTCAAAAGTTATGGGCCAGACAAAATTCGGCCATCTTGAAAGTCGGCAATCTTAAAATTTTGAACTCCAAACTCTAATCAGTTCATTTACCTATCCTAGAGCATTAGCACACCAAATTCACGCAAATCCATCTGGTCGTTCAAAAGTATGGCGTTAACACGAAAGACCTTACGCGGGGCAATGGCGGATGCGGTGGTGGTGCAACACAAACCATTACATCCCCAATGCTCTGCGTTTCAGGGATATACACTATTACCAAAAGTATTCGCTCACCTGCCTTGAGTTGCATATGAACTTGACATCCCATTCTTAATCCATACAGTGATATGGCTCCGCCCTTTGCAGCTACAATCGCTTCAACTCTTCTGGGAAGGTTTTCCACAAGGTTTAGGAGTGTGTTTATGGGACCATTCCTCCCAGAAGCATTTGTGAGATCACACACTGACGTTGGACCGTAGGCCTGGCTCTCAATGTGTGCTTTAATTCATCCTAAAAAAGTGTTCTGTGGAGCTGAGGTCAGGACTGTGTTCAGGACAGTCACATTTATCCACATCCAACTCTCTCATCTATGTCTTTATGGACCTTACTTTATGCACTACTGTTACCACAAACTTGGCAGCATGAAAATATCCAAAGTCTCTCTCTCACACACACACACACACACACACACACTTGCAGAATACAGAAATGTCATATTAAACTCCATAGATTAAGAATAGGATGTCACTTGAGTGTATTTCAAGGCAGGTGAGCAAATACTTTTGGTAATCTAGTGTAAGTAGTCATATTCCATATACAGCCGTGTACCCAGGACGAGATCACTGGTTTTAACTATTAGTCCTTTACACAACAATCATGCCATTTAGCCAAGTGTCTGCCTTGAGAGTAACAGAAGGAGTTAATAGTTTCCTTTTTCTCATGTTTCCAATTCAAAATTAACTTGTTGAGATTGAAGCTCTTACTCTGGTCTTGTTATCTTTTCAAGTTTGTTTTTTGTTTTTTTCAGGTGCCATTCTTGGATTCATGCTAGGCATTTTCCAAATTCCATTAAATGAGTGCGATGATCTTTACCGGAAGCTAGGCTCAGATATTTTCAAACAAAATGCTATTGTTGGTACTGTGAAGATGGGCTGGAGCCATGCTTTTTATGACAGCGAATCCTGGGAGAAAATCCTCAAGTGAGTTTCACACATACATCCATTAATGATTGGTTTGGTCACTACTGTACATTATGACAAACGGAATCATTTTGCCTGTTTACTTAGAATTAAGAATCTAAGTGCATAATGTGCCGGCAGGTCTTTGCAGACAAAAACAACTCTAATAGCCAAAACAAACACAATGATGAATAATTGATAACAGATATTACTTCAGTACATATCCAGCTGTATAGACACAACTTTCTATATTGTGTGGCAAATATTGAAATATGCGTAATAGGAAGAGAAAGATACTAATACAAAAATAGTGATGTGGCCCTTTATAAACTCATGATGTTTATGAAGTAGTTATTTTAGCTGATATGTAGAGGGAATTTGTGTGGCTTAGAGATTGGTTTCTATTCCAAGTCGTATCTAAAAATCACTAAACCAGAAAATAACATCATCCGCTCTTCCTCTCCGTAGAGAGAAAATGGGCTCACACCTCCTGGTTGAGACTTCAAGAAACCCCAAATGCCCCAAGGTGAGCTTTAGAAGACGGTCTGACTCATTCTTTTCCTTTGTTGTTTTTGCACTGGCCAGCGAACCTTCACCCACCTCATTTACAGGGACGGCACATCGAATACTCCACTCCTCTATTTCAGGCTTATATTGCTTTGCTAGACAGGCGGAAGGGAATTTGACTGTACCATCATCTCAGACAGTATGGCTAAAAATGGAAATAGTTTAATTGGTTGATATCTGTCTATCCAGACACACAGACACATAAATTGGCAGGTTCCTCTGTGGCACAGAGGTTAAGTATATTAAAAAGGTCGGAATGAAGTGATGAGTGTCAATTCTTTGGCAGGTATCTCAATCAAGTTTTTTTTTTTTTTTTTCATATCTCATAAATGTGGGTTTATATTTTAGATCTCAGCTTGTAAATTGTTACTTTCACACTTAAAGATTCAGATGGCATGTCTTTACCTTCCCCTGTAGGTGGCAGCGGTCAGCACTGTTGTGAATAGGGGCACTCCTCTGAAGGCCTATGTGTTCAGGAACTACAACCTACTGCCCGGGCTGCGGTCACACTACCTGGGGGGCTGCCAGCACCAGCTTTGGCAGGCTATTCGTGCCACATCAGCAGCCCCCGGGTATTTTCAGGAGTTCACCTTGGGGAATGATCTCCACCAGGTCAGTCCATTACAGAACAGTGATGGGAGGGAGATGAGGGTGTTACAGGTCATGAGGAAGCTGATGAATTAAATCGTACAGAGGATGTTTTCTTTGTTCGTATTTAATTCAGTTGAGGACATATACTGTATTAACACTTTGATTTATTTTTTCTTATGGAATCCCCAGAACTGATGTAGTAGCTCTCATCCCGAGATATTGATACATTTTAGAATCAATAAAACAACCTATCTATTGCTGTCAGAATAGAATTTCTTTCCATTAATGCCATTGGACTGTAGTTGATGCATTTATTTATGTATCTAGTATAAAAATGGATTGATTCATACAATGGTTCCAAACTTTTTTTTTTCTCTCATAACCCCATTTTGCTAAAATGAATTTGTTTTTTAATATGTAATAATTTGTTATACTATGTTGCAAACAAACATTTATTTTAGATGATATTAAGGTTATATAACTGATATTATTATGGATGGAGGCAGAAAAACCAGGTTAGCATTACTCTACAAAGTGAGAATTTTGTTCTTCTTGGGCAGGACATGTACAGTCAGTCCAGTTTATATTTATATTTACAGGGTACAAATTCATACTGAACAAACAGCAAGTCAAACTATGAATTATGAAAGAACTGCAGCATCTTAAACTGACCACAATGAACATTTGAAAGATAAACAGTACCACAGTCCTTTAGTCATACTAGTGCAGAGCCTGTAGACAATGTGAGATTGTTTGCTGCTAATGTGTTGTGGAAGTGGGTGAAATGAGTTGAAAGAAAGACCATAATAATTACACACACACACACACACACACACACACACATACACACACACACACACACACACACACACACACACACACACACACACACACACACACACATTGTTTTTATTATTATTAAGCTAGCACCACATCTCATGGTACAAGTTGATGAATTTACATACTTGGTCATGGTCCAGTATCTGCACAGTAACTGGTCTGAAGATGTATTGTCTCTTGGGTCTGTCATTTCCAAGTGTACTATTAGCATAGTGCTAGGCTAGTGCTATTAGCACAGTGCGAGGCTAGTGCTATTAGCACAGTGCTAGGCTAGTGCTATTAGCACAGTGCTAGGCTACTTAGCTCTTCACAGAGGCTTTAATAAACACTGTGTGTTTATTAATGCTTCATTAAATCAGTCGTATTCCAGCCTTTACATGTAAATGTATTTAACGCCTGTAGCACATGGAAGCATCTGAAACTTCCTGTGAACTGTAACAGCACGTTTCACCTTCACCTTTGTTGTCTTCACCGCTGCTTGTGTGTGCTGCTATGTGTGCATGCTTCCATTTAACAATGGAGAGAGGGCGTGAAAAGAAAAAAAAAAACAGCTGCATGTGTGGTACCGAAATTCACGTTAGATTTTAGTCTGCCCGGTTCCATACCGATACCAACTTTAAGTATCCAACTCTCTCGCTCTCTTTTTGTGTGCGAGTGAGAATGACAGGATCGCAGTTGGGGGGGGGGGCTTGGTGCAGCTGCAGCCAAATCAGGGGGCAGAACTTGACAATGCTCAGAGCAGCAAAATTAGAAAGAGCAATCAAATTAGTTTAATATCTTCGTTGTTGTATGTGGTAATGGTGTGAAACTTTGCACTGTAATCCGTCATAGAACTGGATCATTTGGTGGAGTTGTGCAGGTGTTAGGTGTTCCACAGTCAAACAGGACACACTACAGACAGACATTTGCTGAATTATAGATAAATATGTACTGTGATTGTCTCTTTCAACCCATTATATCTTTTTATTAGTAAGTTTGTCTTTCTATTTTTTTATCAATTAATATAAATTTCAGGCATCCACACTTGAGGTCCAGACAACCTGACGTGGGGTCCCGACCTAAAGGTTAAAAACACTGATAGGTTTGGTTAGTTCGTCAGCAACAGTAGGACATTGTGCAGATTGTTGGTATCAGTGGTCATTAGTTGCTAATATTTTGTAAAATATCATCAACAATCATTGTACTGACAGTGACTTGTAATATTAGCGAAGCAGCAACAGACAATGCAAACTAACAAATGCACTAAATGAACACTTTACTTGCTGTACACATGATGACTGATGAAAACATGATGGACTGACTTTTCCCACTATGAAAATATCTTGTCATTTTGTTGCACCTTATCAGGTTTTCTTTAGCTTGTTGGAACTTGCATGATGTTTCATCTTAAGTATTTTACATGATTTTTTCTTTTTTATGTCATATTTTACTGACTGAACTCACTGAACACTATTCTATTGTGATCAGTAAAGTAATACACATAAAGTATATTATTGTCATTTTATTTCTTATAGAAAAATTCCAGCCCTAAGATTAGGAAAGACGGGCTGTAATTTCTGATTAATTACTTTCAGTTTGATGTTCATTATTTCTGTATGTATTGGTTTATTATTCTGACTTGTTAGATGTTCACGTCAACAGTTATCCAGTATCTACAGTATGTGGTGACAGTTGTATACATCTGTTGTCATCTTTTTTGTGTTAGAAAGGATTGTTATTATGCTGGTCACTATTGGTCAACCTCAAATTAAACAGTTAGATATATTTAGACATCTTTAGACTAAAAAGTTATGTGTTCTTTGGCTAGTTTTTTGAGCAATGCTAAGTCATAGATGCAACGACAGTGCATTAACACTGAGAGCACACATGAGGAAGTGCATCATGGAATCAAAGTTTGAATTCACAACTCTACAAAAGAAATAACACACAAAAAGATGCGTCTACACCACATAAGTTGAATTAATTCCCAGAATTCAGATTGGAAGTTGGAACTACAATTTCTCTGATCTGGAATGCATGTCCTAATGAGACTCAGTCTGCAAATTTGTGCGGTTATCCAAATCATCTGTGGTTGCATTTAAGCTTTTTTTTTGCTGTGCAACTCTTTTAATGTTTTAGTTTACAATCTTTTTTCTACTTGTGTAGTTTGTTGTCTTTTGGGTCAATATCAGCCCAATTAGTAGAATTCTGGCACTTTTTTGCCAATTAACTCAGTTACACTCTGGGATTTTGTCATAAATGCTCTTCCTGTTATTGTGCTGTTATTATTTTATTCAGTGTGTGATAACTTATGCAATTTGGCTATAATGCATGAGAAAATAAGCACAATGCATGTACCATTTTATCCACTTCCTCTATGTATGGATGTGTCCTATTATTTGAGAGCTCCTCAAAGGATTCAGAACGACTGTGTTTCTGCAGGGTAATAGTACACTGTGTATTTTGTTTAGATGTTTTAAAGAATCAAGAGACGACTAATTAGAAAAAGTCGCTTCACAGCAAACATGAGACCGAGTTCATCTTCTTCCTGTCAGTGTTTATTTCTAGTCAGTTCCATTTTGGCAGCAGAGGGAGGGCTGGAGTTGGCCAGTGAGGCACATTTAAATGTATCTTCATCTCCTTTAAACAGGTATGCATTAGCCAGCAGTAGCATAACATACTGCCTCCCACTTTACCGTTTTACTGATCAATACGTATGGCAACTCTGTTTGCTGTTGTTGTTTGTGAATATATCAATAAGGGAGGGAGCACTGAAGGAATAAGGCAGCAGAGAGGATCGAAATGTTTCAAATCAAATATATATTTTGTGTATTTAGCTTAAAACAGTCGTCAAAGAGATGACAAAAGTCACCCTGGATAGAGTAATTATATTTAATTATTTGAGCATTCAATTGATGTTGTCTATGTTTGACCTTCCCCCAAGATCTCAATATGTCCTTGAGTTGACATTGAAAAGACAGATGTTATGTACAGACGCTGACGTACCCAGCTCACAAATGAATTGGCATGTGTTTGCATCAAAGGCAGTGTCCCGTGTCGGTACGCCGCCTCACTCTTAATTGGAAGCTGTGTTTACCGTATAGGTGAGTGGGAAGTGCAGAGGAAGAAATGAAAGAGACTGGTTGATGAAACCCCACCTGTGGAGGGAGATTGCTCCAGCTTGCTGTCTGGCAGGTACCTTATACTGACATGAATAAATTATACCCGTGCAGCTCTTCCCTCATCACACACAACTGTGATTGCTACATCTGCCTCGTTAGAGTCAAAATACAGACAATCTAATTACGGAAGTGCTTTCCCAAAATCTCAGTTAGGGAGCCCCCAGCAGGAAAGCTTTCAGTGAGAAGATGAGGCAACATCAGTAGTTTAATATATTTAATAGGTTTGACTTAACTGTTTAATGTTATTTACTGTAAAAAAAAAAGAAAAAAAAAAGAAGGAGAAGACACGCAGTTTTCATTTTGTTTAAACAGCCTGGTTTATTGTTCTGCTTATATCCATAAATCATTTAAGTATGCTTTTGACAGAAACAATCAGTTTTTCATCTTCTTTCACCATCTTTAATCTACTTGTTTTTGCCATTGAAAATATTTTCCCTGTAATTATTTAACTCAACTTTGACCATGACTTCTGATCATCATGTTAACACCTTGATCATGTTGTAAAGTTTGGTTATTTTTAACAAACAGTCTGTTAAAAATAATCTAACTTTAAAAAAAATGGTACGAAGCTTCACAAGAGAAAGTTCTGGACAAAGCTGTGTCAAGACGAGGAATATCTTGATCATGTCATTTAAAATAAGTGTGTTCTTTCATTAGCATTCTTTTATAGTGACTGAAAATATTCACATTGAAATTTAAAAATATATATATATATTAGGAGAAAAAAAAAGCCAACAGTAATATCCTTCTACCTTTGAGCTAGTCTAAAATGTAAATAAGACTGAGGTATTATAAAAGTAATGAGACAAAGCACCTTTATGATAGTGTTCCTCTTTTATTCTGAGTGTTCAGCCACTGGCCCTCTTCAAAATGCCACCCAGTCTGATGACTTGATTTACTGGTTTTTCACACCACTAAAACAGATCAGGAACATAACATGCTGTTTGTGTGATGTCAGGATTCCCTAGAGAGAGAGTCATCTCGCCCTTTTCCACAAACGCCCACAGAATTTTCCACTTAATTCAAGCCACAAACAATCAGTCTTTTGTACACTGAATGCAAGCGAACCGCTGCACCATGTGCTGAACGAATGCTGGAATTTTCAAACAGCTTTTCATGGAATTTCTGATTGTTCGCTGACGTTTTCTATGATTCTGCAGGCTGGATTAGATGTGGTCTAAAGTTTAGATCCAGACTAGTAACTTTGACAAATTGTTACTTGGAGCAAGACCTTTGAAGCAGAGCCACCATGGTATTTTCAAAAGCTCACACTTGCCACCGTAGAAATGCAAAGGATGCCTTAACACGAGGGAACAAAAAGGAAAAGAGAAAAAACAGAGTAATTGAAAGGAAGGAGGGGGCATATGCTCCACATTAAAGCTTGCTCCGTTATCTCAGCTCTATAGACTTCATAAGTTTCACAGTGGACGCCAGCTCATGTGTGGAATGGTAAGGAGGGCCCAGGTTTTGTCCTGTGTTGCTATGGTGTCCACTGAGGTGATGGGAAGGATTGGAAGCATGTTTTGTGCCCACTTCTGCCAACATTTGATGGAAGCCAAAGGGGTCAGTGGGCAGTCACCCTTAATGTGAGATCTGAGAACTCCAACATGGGCGCACACTCAGCAGAAAGACGGTCACCGTCCAAAATGCTCCCGTGCTTTTTGTCACACAAGTTTGTGACGACATTAAACATAACAACAAAACACGCACGTTTGTTTGAAGGGAAAAAAAGGGCAAGAAATGTGTCCAGACCTGCTCTGAACTTGTTTGTCATGGTCCAGGAACAAATATCAGGCACTAAATATATCCACATATGTCTCTAGTGACCAGCTCCTTTTGCAGCTAAATAAGTACAACTAATATCCCCAAACACGACACAAGCGTTCATTCCCTCCAGATATTTTGGATGCAGGAAAGCTGTTCAGGTTTAACAAGCTTTTTAATATTCATTTGAACATTAAATTCAGTGCAGCCTAAAGACTGAATGTTCTGAATCAATCATACATTTCATATTGCTAGGACAACTCTGACTATTACATTTGATGTATTGGTTCTTTGACATGCAAGTAAGTGGCCACTGGATCTTCAAACCCTTCAAGAATGTGTGACCCAAACTATGAGCATTGTATTTACACCCAATATGATGCTACTGGAGTGATAAGTTTGACTCCCTCAGTTTATCCCAACACATCTCAGGTGTTCACACTGTTCATTTATTCATTCATTCATTACCTCTGCCAAGGAGGTTATGTTTTTGCCGGCGTTTATCTGTTTGTCTGACTGTGTTCAAGATAACTCGAAAACCTATGGACAGATTTTGATGAAATTTTCAGGATATGTTGGAAATGTGAATAGAAAGAACTGATTTTATTTTGGGGATGATCGGGGTGGGCGGGGGTCTACCTTGGCGGAGGTCTGTGCTCTCAGAGTGCTTTTCTAGTTCATTCATTCATTCATTCATTCATTCATTTTAATCTCAAAGTCATTGAAGGCCAATACTCTTATTCAGTAAATTTGAGTGTACAAATAAATGGCCTGGCCAAAACAAACAAACAAACAAAAAAAAAACATTACATACAACACAACATATTATTAAAAGCTGGAAGCATCATTTCCAATGAATAAATAGAAATACATCTTAGAAGACTGTAAAATCAAATCATAACACAATCAATATAATTAATTACTACAATAGGAAATCTTAATAGTAAAACAGAAAGCACAAAGACAACTGAAGAGCTTGGAAATAAACAGCTACATACCCTTGAGGAAATCAAATCCCCCATCATCAATCCAAGATCTTGAGAGGGGGGGGATTAATGCAACGTTGAATGGAAAAATATGTTGCAATATTCCACAAACCTGTTGAAATGACACCATGGCCATTTTGTGCTGCAAACAAAGCTAGAAATGTTCTAACAAAACATGAGAGTGTGAGGCTTTTTAATCGATCATACATAGAATTTAAAAATAAAAATGAAAAGAAGGAAAATGACAGATCAGAATGTGATTTAAAAGCAGCGACATTTTAAAGAAAATAAATCATTTTGTACATATTGAGCATTTAAATCTTTAAAGGCCTTAACATAGTCAAATGAGTGATCAGATACCAACATGTGTTCAATACATACATGAAAAGAAAGGTGACAATCCAAATCTGACCAGGACCAAAAAAGCAGAAATGCTATATTATCAGCTGCTACTTTCATAGTGCAGTTAGACAGAAAATCTAACTTCTCTAACTCCTTTTTTTTTTTTCTTGTCTACTGGAGGTGAAATTATTGGTCATAAATCACACATTCATAGTCAGCACCAGGGTCACAGAAAGAAGTGAAGTGTTGGATCGAGGAAGATGATACACAGGATAAATCAAAGCCTTTAGCCACTTCCTCATCCCAGCTAGCTGCTCCAGTGTTAAGCCCTGAGAGATTTGGTGCGGAGGCTGTTAGAGGATGTAACTCAGCCTTTTCATTCCTGCTGCAGACAGCCACCTCTCCCCAAACACAATCTGGATCTTTGTCTCTTGAGTATAATTGCTCACACGACTCTTGTCGTTGGTTTACCTCTGTTTTCTCGGAGGACTCCCCTTTTTTGTTCCCTCGTACACTCATCCTCACATATGCAAACAGTCTTGATTGGACTGGCACACTTTGTTTGGGATTAGGCCTGTCCACTGTTTGATTGACTGCAGTGTAGAAGCTGGACTTTCTCTCTCTTTCTCAACCCCCCCCCCTTGTGTGTCCAGGGCACACCACCACACCACATTAGTAGGCTTCTCACTGCCGCGACTTCAGATGAGATTTTCTTGAATAAATCACATTTCACATTACATCATATTAATATGCATGTAAGCATTCAGTCACTTTCCTTAGCATACAAAGGAAAGGATTTTTAATTGCCCTGCAGACAATTTATGATGACAGACAACATTGCAATAGCTTAAATTTAAACCTGTCAAATATGTACATAAAGCCTTAGGGATGTAAGATGGCAAGTAAATATCAGCTGGGGATTTAGGTCCATTTATATCACTGACAGAATTGTCTCAGTATAACGGTGATTAGCTAGCAGAGATGATTCATTGTTTCAATATTGTATGTGCACTTTTTCTCTTAACAGAATGTGTGGGAAAAGGTAACTATGCACCATACATCTCAATTTGTTACCTGCCTACGGCAAAGTCAGCATTTGCACAGATGGGTCCCGCCTCTATTGGCATCTTGGGAAAGATGACTTGAACCTCAGTGTGACCTTTGAGGCCAATAAAAGAAAAGGGTAAAGTGAGAAACTGGTCGACGTAATGGCATAATATAGCATGAAGACCTCTGACTTGACCTGGCTTTTTCAGTGGGACTCACCACAGCAACACTACTGTCATTCTTATCCTTGCTAATGAGAGAGGGTTTTCTTTATCAGCATAAGTCATTTTGGTCAATGCAGAGGCAAAATTACAGAAAAAATATCCTAATGGCCATCTTTAATTAGCTTTATACTTTCAAAACTTTACATTAAGTCGTGCCATTGGCGTTTCCTCTTCCATGATGAAGTTAATTATTCCTGTTTTGTACATATTCGAAAGATTGTTAATGAACCACTTGCATGAACTGACAGGAAGTATAAACCTCTACACTGTACCGACATTTCTCTGACACACAAATAGTGTGCATTTTATTTTCAACAAGCTATAATTTGACATATTGTTTCTTTGGCTAACCCCCCCTGAACTCTTCATACATCAATCATGAATAGATTTAAGTAACCCTATATTGAATCACTCTTGTTTATAGTAAAATCAAGTGTTGTGAGTCATTTTTAAAGACCTAATATCTCAATTCCATTTGTTTACTTGTCTCAAAATGAAATAATAAAAGCACAAATAAACACAAAATCAAGAAGTCAACAATTACATATGCACCCCTCAATGATCATTAATCACAGAAAAAGCAACAATTATAATGAATTTAACAAGTGTACATGCAAATGAACTGAAGTGCCTTTCTTACTTTGTGTCAGATTCATAACCATTTATATTTCCTTCATTGGTTAATCATCACATTAATTTAAAACAAGGAATAACTAGTCAGAGCACCTTTAATGTAGGTTCTATCACTAGTATACAACCATTCTGCCATGAACAGTGATAGTTTATTTTTACCAACTAATTTTATCAATCGAATCTGTACAGGGTATAATATGTTTAAAGCCTCCCAAACTGCCTAAAAACCTATTAACAATATCTTCCATTTCACAAACCAAAATATAAAACTGGTTTGAGTACTCGCTGCATTTGTATGATACATCAATGAACATTTGTTTGTATTGTCTTTTAAATAACAATGTACTCTTACATGACTTTACAGTGACATCAAGTTAATCCGCAACTTGATCCCACAAATAGAAATGCACATAGCTTTCAGAGTTCTGTTGACTGTTGGTTAAATTAAGCTATGTTCACCCCTTAGATTATAACCTTCTTCTCTCAATCTGAACATGTTTTATACAGTAGATTACTAGGTAGGTGAACTAACATAGGACAAGTAGGACTAATGGGGGCTTAAAATGAACTAGGTCAGAACTTTTTAATAGTCTTGAGTTAAATAAATAAGGGATTGGTGCGGTCTCTGTAGCCCGAATGATTAATGATCCTCACAATTCTTTTTTGTAGTGTGCAGATCTTTTGTAGGTTAGAATACTATAAGCATTACCACAGACTTCCAACACAATCAGACTGGTATGGCAGGACCCTCATGCAGCAAAATCTGTGTAACACCTTTTGTGGTAGTAAACAGTTTGTTGTATTCATAATTCCTATACTCGTTGATATTTTAGAACATGCAGTATCGTATGTATCGGTTCCAGCAAAGCTTGTGGTCAATGAAAATACCCAGAAACTTTCATACACTTTTTCAATGGCTACCTGATTAATCATTAAGTTCATTTCCACCTTTTCTTTTCTGTTCCCAAATAACATATTCTTTGATTTACCTATGTTTAGTGATCATTTAACCAATTTATAAGTTCACTCAAATCATTCAGAGTCATTTGTATGAGTCGCTGTAAGTCTTTTCCAGAAAATAAATATTTGTGTCATGAGCAAACACAATAAATTTGAACAAATCACAGACTTTTTAGATGTCGTTAATAAATTAAATTAATATTTTTGGACCCACTACTGACCCCTGCGGGACACCACAGGCAATGTCCAGACATCTAAATTTATACTGACCCACCTGTACATATTAAGTTCTATTTCATATATTGTTTCTCAGCCAGTCTGGAGCCACACCCCTAATACCATACTTCTCCATTTTAGAAAGTAGTATCTCATGATCAATCATATTAAAAGTCTTCTTTAAATGCATTAAAGAAAAACAACTAATGAGGATATAAGGCTGATATTGTTAGGGATGTCCCAATTCAACCACATAATCGGAATCCGGGGCTGATCATGTGATTTCAGATTCAATCGGAATTGGTTATTACGTCCCAATTAGTTATTGGAAATAATAATGTTTAAATATAAATATTTATTCATCAGAGCTATAATATTTTAAGACAAATAGTAACAATAACAGCTTGGCATTTACTACCATGTTATAGTCTCAGCCAAACTGTCATTGATCTCAACTCAATACAGAAACAGGTTTAATGTATTGACAGTGTTGGTTTGATGCTGGAAAGGCAAGGAAAATATGACAGCAGAGCATGAAATATCTGCTGTAAGGAAGTTTTTGTTTAAAGTAGATGACAACAATAACACCATTTCAAACTGTGAAATTTACTAATTTGGAATTACAAGAGTAGGAAATGACAGAAGTGGATACATTTAATTTATAAGGTTTATTTCTTATTGTGAAATGGTTTATGACTTGACTGTTCAAGCTACCTCACAGAAATACTACATTTACAAGTATTACATAAAAAACCAAGGTGAATAAGTCACTCTCGATTAAAAAAAAAAAAAAAAAAAAAAAGTATCATAAAAGTATCTGTTCCGAACTCTGTATCAGCTGATCATTAAAAAAAGACTGATCGGGACATCTCTAGATATGATATTTATTATAAGGACATTATTTTGGAAAACTAGGAAAGAAATCTAAGGCTATCAGTCTGGATCATTTAATCAAATCTGATCATTTCAGGTGGATTTACCCATAATAACTTTTCTTTGATTAGAGTTTGTCTCCAGGTTATATTTTGTTGAGTAAGTTTGTGGCAGTTCCATTTTTTTTTTTAACACAGACATTCTTTTTTTTTTTTTTTTTTTTTTTTTTTTTTTTTTTTTTTTACTGACCATTTTAGAATTTTCTTGTAAGATGATCTCACGCCCCTAAGCTATGTGTCTGGCTCTTCCACATACAATACATTGGATTCAGCAGACTCAAAATATCAGTGAATAATAATAATAATAATAATAATAATAATAATAGTAAACTTCCTTTGCGAATCCAGGACCCCAAATTACAACCCTGTCACATAGATCACCTATCCATGTAACTTTGTCAAAAAGGGTAAACAGCATATACATGAGTAAAGTATGTAAGTATTTTGATAGTGACCCAAACAGCACTACAGGGAATCTTATATGAAAGAATCAATATGCCATTGAAGTGTGGACATTTAGCTTTAATTCAAGAGGTTCAAAAAATATTCAGTTTATCATTTAAGAATTACAGTTATTATAGACAAAGTCCTTCTATTTTGAGATATTTGAAAATAATTGGAGGATGTAAGATCATGATTAATATTAATATAAGGATTATTTAGGATTGTTACAAATATTAAATTTTTTATTAATTTGTATTTGTTTTGTTTTTTTCGTTTTTTTACATTTTGATAGAATTAGCACAGGTATAAACAAGCATTGTTCTTTTTCATTTCATCAACCAAAATGTGTGCACAATATAGATTAGGACCTGGCACAGTTTTGTTTAGTTTTTTTTTTAAACTAATCTGAATTACTTATTTCTGAGTAAGTCTACAAATACCAGTGTGTGCCCCAGATCTCAACTACTTTCTTTTGTTGCTGTGTAATTTCATTGCATTATTGGAAGGGAAATAAAAAGTTAAAGTACTTAATAATTATAAATGAACTAGTGTTGACTAGCCATAGAGGAGGATATATATATATATATATATATATATATATATATATATATATATATATATATATATATTTTTTTTTTTTTTTTTTAGCTCAAAGTTTATTTTTCTCTACTGTGTCAAAAGTGTCTCTTTAGATTGTAAAGGTTGCTGAACTTAAACCCTCCAAGAACCTGTTGAAACCCTGGTTATTTATAGTCTTCAAGTTGTATGGGAGCTATCTAGGTATTTTACTTAATTAAACGAACAGATGTATGTTCCTGATTACATTGACAGGGGAAAAGATTGCTTTTCTGTGCAAGAAACATGAATCAATATGAGGATTTACACTTAATATCACAACTATTCAAGAGAGCTTTTATAGCAGAAAAGTTCTATGCGTTATCGATTGAATGACCAGTTCTGGGAAACAGCTTGGCTATTGTGACAGCCATAATCAGATGTCCGTGACTTATGTAATACTTCCCTAATTAATCATTTGAGAGATGGGAGCCTCATCGGTAAACCATCATAATAAATCATGGCAGACCTCGGTGCCCCTCAGATCATCCCCGTCAATGAACCCAAAGAAGAAATTCTAATGACTACAGCTGCTCAACGGGGGCTGTGATGTGAATGCTGCACCACACACCTCATTTAGAGTTAAGCCACTGCCCTGTCCTCTGTACCGCCCATCATGACGCTCACACTAGACTGCATTGAAGCTGCGTACCCATAATGGTACAGAGGTAGTGAGATAGAGAGGCACACAAGCAGCATGAAGAGGATGAAGTTTGCTGTCCTGGCTAATGGGAGCTGACACACACTGGGGCGTGAAATGACTTTTACTGATCCTGACGATAGCAGCTCTTTCCTATTCAAATCAGCACTCCGCTTCTAAGACAGTTTAAAATGGCCACAATGGGGATAACCTCTCCAAAGTTAATGACAACAGAGACATTTAAAATAGAAATGTAACATGTAAATCCGTGTATCATTTGTTCATTCGTTTTTCAAAATAAAACCAAAAGTAAGACAAAATTGGATAAAAGGGGAAACGGCCGTTATCCGTTTTTTTCCATTATTCATTTAAACACAAAAACGAAAAATGAAAAAATGGATCATTATGGTTTTTTTTTTATTTTGGTTTTGGAAACAAATAATGAAGAAACAAGTTGTTTTTTTCATTGACTTATTTTTGGTTTCATTTTGAAAAACAAATAACGAATGATACACGGATTCATGTATCTAAATCTTACTTGTATTTAGTATTTTGTCAGTAGTTTTATTTTACAATATGCAGATTCTTTTGCAGTTTAATTTGCCATTGAATAAATTAAACTTGCTCCCAAAGGTGTAGAAGCTCTAATTAACGAAAAAAATCAGCCTTATTCGAGCGACAGGAAAACAAACTGATTTGTGAAATCAGCCATTAGCCCCTAAAGGGCAGAGAGGAGGTTAAAGGAGGGGGGATCCTCTGGAGCATCAACAAACGAGCTCCTGGAAAAGAGGAAGCTCTTCAGCCTTTCAGAAGCCAAATTTGCCTGTCAAAAATTTAGTTTTTCTCAGTTAAACATCAATCAGATCGACACAACTGACAGGAGTGTGCCTTGTCTCGTCTTGTCATCTGAACCTGCTTTATCCTCACTAGGGTCGCGGGGGTCACTGGGGGTCTAATCCAGCTACAATAGGTGAAGGCGGGGTACACCCTGTATGAGTCTCCAGTTAATCGCAGGGCTGAACACACACATTCACACCTATGGACTAGGGCATTAACGACTTCAGAGTCGAGTCGACGGGTCGTGATGATGTCATCACATTGTCAGCTGAGGAAAAACACAGACACGCAACTAAAAAAAAAAAAAACAAAAACACTGACATACGTCTGTCCAGCAAAGAGCAACGTGTATTAAAGTTCACTGCAACGTAACAACGTCCACTGGCTAGACACAAGCATCAACATTTCAACACCAACAAAACAAAGGCTAACGTTAGCAAAGAGTTTTGTGTTAAATTTAACTGCACAACATCCGTAGGTGAACATATGTCTGCATTTTGTCTGGACCCACACCTCTAAAACCCGACTGTCCAGACGTCTGTCACGCGTCCTTACTTTTTATATTACAGTAAGTACAAAAAGTTCAAAGGCAGTGGCCAAGCCACACACCACACTGTCCGCATCATGTTTGGAAAAAAGGAGCGTGTTGTCTGTGCTGCTGCTCACTCAGGTTAGCTAGCGGATGCTGCTTATATCACGCAGATTAGCTAGTGAATGCCCTTTCAGATGGCCGTGCTGGTTTTTTTCATCTAAGGTGAAGTAAGGTGAAGTAAAAGAGAGTGACAGACACACATGTGATGTGTGTCTGTGTCTCACATTTGTTTTGTTAGCCTACCACAACTGTCTTACCTGCAGAAGCCACATCTTGTTGAGGTCTGACTGGGTTTACGCACCGAGAAAGAGAGAGAGGGAGGGAGAGAGAATAACATGCAACTTGTGGACTCCTCCAAATTTAAGTCGACTTGTGCTACGGGAGTCGACGTGTCGGTTAATGCTCTACTATGGACAATTTAGATTAACTAATTAACCTATCAGTGCATATGTTTGGATGGTGGGAGAAAACTGGAGTACCTGGAAAAAACCCATGCAAACATGGGGAGAACATGCAAACTCCACACAGAAAGGTCTGGTGTGGGAATCAAACCAGACCTTTCTTTCTTGCTCTGAGGCATGAGTGCTAACCACTGCACCACCGTGCCGCTGACAGGAGTGTTCCCTCTGATGATATTTATCTGTTGACACATGGCACTTTTCTACAGCAAGACTGAGTCGCTGTAAGTATGAGCAGCATTAACCGCTCCAAATCCTCATAAATGGAAGTGACCTCTGCCTTTCATCACATTGTGTATTTGACGGACAGCTTGAGTTAGCTTTCTTTTTTTTGTAATAAAAGCCTTTTTCCACTTTATCCCTATTGTTTCAAATTTAACATCTCATCCAAATGTGCCCTGGCCTCTACGAACCATTATGTGAGAATGTGGCAGCGGTCCAAGTATCATGTCACTGAAGAGACGACTGCAGCCCCAGCCTGTCCCGAACTGTGTCTCAGTATAGATTCAGCTCATATATTTTACCCATGGTGGTCTGAATTGTTCCTGACAAGTGTGGAAAAAAAGATGACGGATGCAAATGATCTTTTAAATAATTGAAAAGTTCTTCCAAAAGTTGGGAACATAGCACACAAAGAAAGTTCTCCAGTGGCATCATGAAGACTCTTCACTGCCAAGAAACAGACTTTTCTTAAAGGCCTCAACTATGCTCTCTGGCTGTGAATTGCCAAAGCAGGTGCACTGACATGGAGACAAGTTATAGCATTCAGCTCCCAGCCTACAAGAGCATTGTGTAGTGGCTTCTAATGTTAACATGCCTTGGCTCTGTGTGCAAAGCGAGCCACTGTGCTTTTGAAACTTGCCCCCAGCTATCCACACAAAGAACCTAGAACTGGACCCAGAGTGCTGCCTTAATTGCCACTGAGTTCAGAAAATGGGGTCTCTGACAGTGGTGGTATGATAAGAAAACTGCTTAGCTGTTTTGTTTCCTGCTGGCTTCATCTCGTGCTCGCTGCAGTTCTAGTCAGTCCTATATCTCCATGAGGAGCAGATCCAATCCAGGCATTTTCTTCTTTCACTGGGGTTCATTTCTTGGTCTGCCAGACGCCACCCTGGTGGATGATGACATGGTTTTGGACAAATGACTACCTCAGCAGTTCCTCCTCTGCTTTGTGGCAGAATGAAGCTCCTCATTGTGCAACTACATCCCTGGGTGTCCTCTGAGGCTTTGGCCCTCACAGGAGATTCTCTGTTACAAAATAAAGAGGTCTTGAATGATGCATAGATCACATTATCTTTACAGATTATTTCTCCACACACGAAGGGTCTGAGTAGAGCTGGACAATATGTTGTTTGAGAATTGATATTGTAATGTACGTGTGCATAATAGTCACATCGCTGGTCCAGCAATTAGTTTTATTTTATTTTTATTATATATATGTGTTTATTTAATTCATTTTTTTTAAAAATTATTTTATTTTATGTATTTTTATTCATTTATTTACTTACTTATTATTTTTTGTTTATTTGTCTTGTATTTATTTAATCATTTATTTATTTTTGATTTTATTTATTAATTTATTTTTAATTAATAACTTTATTCCATTATTTTGGCAAGACGTAGGATGACGTGAAACATATGTTCTGTGTCGACCACCAATCTGTTTGACCGTTTGTTTCGGCACCACACCGCTGTTTTATACTCCCGATGATTTTTTCATATCGCAATATGTATTAAAATATATCGCAATGTCAGTTTTTATTATATCTAGGCCTGAGACTCATGACCAAAGACGACTTTTTTCATATTTAATTAGATAAAGTAAAAAAAAAGTAAAAGAAACTTTTTTATTCTTAAGGAATGCAAATATTTAAACTTCTCATTTGCTTCCATTTTCCAAATACTTGTCATGAAATATTTTTTAATTCATATCATGATTCGACCAATGAGTAGAAAATTATACCCTTAAAAATAAGTTCATCATATATAGAAAAAAATAGGCTTTGGTTTTTGATCACATTTGCTTGGAAACTGACAAAAATAATGAGACTTTTGAAAAAAATAATAGCCTTTAATTTATAGATTCTGTGCTGTGGACGTTATATTCAAATGAAATTATAAGACCAGTTAGCCCATACCTCTATTTGAAATGCACTGCAGTAAGACAGAAGAGATGCATCTGCTAAAATTATTAATGGGAGTTTGAACTTGCTAGACTGCTGGTATAAATGTACAGCTAGAAGAATAATTTGAAACACTGACATATGAATCTTAATCAAAATAAATGTGAGGCTGGCCCTATTCTGCATCATGCATCATAGCAACAACAAAATGAATAGATATGCTGACATTTAAAGTCCATTTATCAAAACTAAATATTTCTTGTCTATATATTCAGTTTTGCTGTCTTTCTAATGCCTCAAATTGAGTAACATGTGATATAATTAATTTTGCTTAACGTGTTTGCAAAAGTTAGTCAAAAAGAGTGTATACAGTTAACAGGAGTGAACTATGCTTTATGTCACCTTCTTCACTATTTCACTCTTGGAAAAGACATTTTAAACTTGTACCAAGTTAACTAAAGGACACAGCTCGGCCAAAAAAGTATCTACTTAGTTTCATCCAGAAAATACTTCAGATCCTTCCACTGGATAATTACTGCAGTAATTAATGTGTTTCAACTGCAACAAGTTCTTTATCTGTAATTAATGGTGTAAGTAGCTTCTTATTTCTACAACAACCATCGATTAGAGAAAGAACATTAAGATTGAACTGTTTGAATAGAAAGGGTCATGTGGTCTGACACAGTTCCAGAGTGATGGGTGTATTAGGGTGAGAAGAAAGGTGGATGGAGTGATTACCCATCATGCCTAATGCCAATAAGGGGGGGTCATGATCTGGGGTTGCTTGTGGTCAGGTCTACATTCAGCATTTACTTCCATCATTTTGTATGTGTGTATAATATAATGGAAGTAAATGCTGTGACATTGCATTGCTAAAGGTAGTTAATCGTGGTAACTGTCACTCAACGTAATTAACTTAGTCAATAAATGACTCTCAAACTTAACATCTAGGACAGTGATTAATCACTATATCTTGAAACTAACTAAATCAGAACTAACCAAAAAAAATCTAGGTAGTTCAAATACAATGTTGATTTCTCTTCTAGTCAGATTAACCACCAACAAGGATCAGAGCCAAATTCTGTTCTTACCTATTGTTTGTAAATCATACTTTCAGCACGCCTTTAATTTCACCATTGCTATGGTATATAGAGCTGCACAATATATTGTTCCAGAATCGACATCGCAATGTACATGTGCACATTAGTCACATTGCAGGTCCTGCAATTAATTTAATAAAAATTGTATTTATTTGTATATATCTTTAGTTTTTGTATACAGTTTTTAAATGTATTTATTTAATTTAATTAATTTATTTTGTGTTTATTATTTATTGTTATTCATATTATTATTATTTATTTTTTTTTACAAATAATTAAGTATGAATGAATTTCGGTTACAAGGATGATACTGAAATGTATGTTCTGTGTCGACCACTAATGTGTTTTACCATTTGTGTCGGCACCACACAGCTGGTATATTTTTTCATATCGCAGGCTTCCAAAAAATTCGCCATGTCACTTTTCTTCTAATATTGTAGATCCTTACTATGTAATGGCTGTCAGTGAACGGTACACACTATATTCTCCCAATACCCAGTAAGTAACCATATTGATCATTTTTACATTAAATAATTGTCTTACTTGGAAACAAATTGATGTAACAGTTTTTTCAGACACATTTTGATAATATATTTTAATATGTCCTTTTCAGTGGATATTTTACTTTTTATTGTATTTTTTTTTTTTTTAAAGTAAAACTGTGAAACTACAGAGGACAAAAATGAATTGCTGGGTGTCAGGAGGATATTGAAAAAATAAAACCTGTTCACTTGGTAAGGATGTGTAATTCCTGAGTAAACACCTGCTTTCACTGAAGCTGTTGCTTGATGTTTTGTCCCTGTCTAACACTTCAGCCAATTCCCTGTGCAATTTTTATTATCCTCCTTGGTTTCATGTTGCATTCATGTCCATCTCCCCAGATAACTGGCAGGCATTTGCTTTAGTGTGTGGCCCTTATATTCCCCTTTACGCTGCGTTTTCCCACAGATTTGTATAGAATTATTTTTAGGCTACCACACAGCTGGAGTGAACAGAAAAAGATGTGATGCTGCCACCAAGCTCCTGAACAAGGCTCAGTGTGTGTGAGTCTGACACGCTGTCAGAAACACATTATTGTATTCTTTGACTCTAAGCAGCCATGAGCCTTCAATTAAACATGCACAAACACAGTCACATAAACAGGCACTCTTTTCCCCCCTTGGTGCATCTCTAGACACGGGGGCCCTGTATCCCCCACCCCCCCAACCTGGCCTCTTTAATGAGCAGTGGCCCCTGTGTGTTTGATCCCACTGCCAGCCCACAGCCCCGCGGCCCCTCAGCCTCATGCCTATTCAACAATCCCCGCAGCCTCTCCAGTTACTCCCCTGTTGCCTTCGGTAGACTATAGATTCAGAGCAAAAGGACTCCTGGGCGATTGTTCGATATCAAAGCCAGACTGGGTGAAGTTGAGGAAAGAAGAAAAAAAGAGCCAACAATTTAGCAACCCTCTTTGTAGACTTACAGTTTTGTCAGATGCTCTTGGAAAATTTCATCTATTGACTGGTAAAAGCCATGAAAGATTCTGGGGTTTTAAATGCCTATTAATTGGTTGCACTGGCTGTGGTCATGACATGAAATGCCATTCAGAGCCTGTAAATTGAGTTTCTAACATGGCACATTTTCTTTTGTGCGCAGGATGGCGGTCTCCTGATTAACAACCCTACAGCACTTGCGGTCCATGAGTCAAAGTCTTTATGGCCCAATACCCCCTTGGAGTGTGTGGTCTCACTTGGCACAGGGCGCTTTGAAAACCCTGGCAGGAACGCCGCCACCTATACAAGCCTCAAAACCAAACTCACAAATGTCATCAGCAGTGCTACTGACACTGAAGGTAAGGGAGAAGTCCAGTCTTTATTTATTTTGGACTGTTAGTGTCTGTCCATCTTTGAATCTATAAATACAGAAGACTAATGTTCATTTGTAACAAGAGACATGATGTATGATGTGGTTCTCATTGTTCCATTACTTGGTTATGAATTTGTTCTTAACTTGTATCATAAGTATATTCATAAATAAGTAAAATACAAAGAAAATTATATCAAGCAGATTTGCAAAAAACCCGGAAATTAGGACAGACACCATGTGAGTGGCCTTAAAACAAACTCGTACACCCACACCCACACACACGCACACGTACACGTACACACACACACCCACAAATATATATATATATATATATATATATATATATATATATATATATATATATATATATATATAAAATCAGTGTTCTTAGAATTGTGATATTATTCTTTTTTGTCATTCTAATTTTGTTGCTTTAGAAACGTTTATATAAACACATGTAATGCAACGTATCATCACAAATGACACGTCAGTAACTTGGAAACTTGTCAAGAACCTACGATATAAGGTTAGACCAGAACAAAGAAAGACAACTTCGCTGCGGTTGAGGAGGCAGAGGGTTAGTGGTTCAAATCCTCCTCTGTCCTAGTCATGTACCACTGTGTCCTTGGTAAAAAAAAAACCTCAACCACCCTCCCCCAGGCAGCTGTGGCTACAGACCACCACCAGTGTGCAGAGTGGCACAGTGTGATGTGTTTTAAGTGTGTAGAAAAGTGATATATAATCCAATCCATTATTGTTATAAGTATACAAATGTACTTTATTTTGTAAAAAGAAAAAGTACTTTATTTCTTGAAATCTAAATACAAACCAGAATCCAATAATGCAGCCTATTAATAAACCACTGACATCCAGAACAAACTGACTACATCTTTCCTAAACTATTAAATCTTTTAGAGAAACTAATGAGTTGACCCGTGGGAATCCACAGGGTCTAGGAGCAGCAAAGGTGATGAAATGGGGAGCTGAGCTAAGCTAACTGGTGTAACACACAGATAATGGCCCTCATTTTGTTTTATATTGAAATCCAAAGTAATAAAAAATGCATCCATAGTTACCTTAAATATTCATTTGAAAGACTGAGTGGAACCGGGCCACAGTAAGAACCAGATTGACCTTGTTAGTGTGTGATCACAACCAGAACCGGTTCTCTTGTTGAGTCCTGGTGGTTCTGTTGAACTGGACCCCCCCCCCCTTTTGTGGCTGTGAATGGACTCATTGATACGCTGCCTGAAAGGCCATTATGATTTAATGAACTAATAACTTCAAAATTATTGGTTGTATCAATAATCTGTTTTCACCTGTCTGATTGTCAATCTAAAATATATAAGTACTGCAAAAGGCAAAAGCTGGATCTGTCCAGTTTGTCAGTTATGAAGCAGATCCACATCCACACACATACACATGGATACAGATGTCACTTGGCTTTTATAATATAGACGCTGATGCTTCTGTCCATACATTCCTCCTAATCCAAAAGAAAACACATTGTGTTGTTTATGTCACATTTCTCAGCATTTTTGCATTAATACTATTATCTGTTTGTGTTACAGTGTTTCACTGTAATTTGTATTATGTCGTGGAATAAGAGACCTCACTGAAACAGCATCAGACACACCAATTATGTCTGTTTTTATTGGTTTAAAAAGGTAAAAATTGCTTAAAATGCTAATAAGACTCAGCTTGAAATGCATAACATCACATCCACAAATGAAATTAACTTTAAGCAGCTCTGTTGTCTATGATGGACAAATGCTGTATGTTTTGCTGTTGTACAGTATTGATGTAGTTGAGGATTAAATCGTTGCTGACTATAATTGGAATCTACGTTTGGGGTTGTGATACGTTTGTAAAGGAAACAACTAGATTTTGATGTTATCCCTTTAGAAAACACTGCACTGCAGGTTGACTTTGTTTTGGATATTTCCCTTTGTGGCCCTATGTAGTAGGAACCTCTTCCATCTCCTTATCACCTCTGGACATGGACACCTCTGCTGTGCCTAAATTTGGCTTGGACTCGTCCCTGCTGCTGCCGCCATGGTGCAGTGTGTGACCTAGATGCTACTCCGCACTTGTTCTTCCTGTATTTTGGATTAATCTCTCCCCAGCTCAGCAACAGGCTTTGTTATTTAGAAATAGCAGATTAGCAAGAGTGTTTATCACAGATTTTCCTCTTTTCGAAAGCCCCCCCCCACCCCTCTCTGTGCTACTGTTCACAGGCTTCCTACTTTGTTTTAGGTGTATCAGAAGTGCTTGGTGTGTTGTTGACAGATAAGGCTGATCTAATGGGGTTCAGGATGCAAACAAAGCTCTTTATGAAACTGGCTTATGACTCAGTCTTAAAAAATGTTTTTATTTCACTGGACTGAAGATTACATTCTACAAGAAGGGGAGCTTATTTTATTTGCATTTTCATATCGGCTTTATGCTTGAGCCACTTGTATTTTCACATCTTAATATAGCAGCTCCTTAGTAAAACTATTCCTTGTTGATATTTTTGCTGAAACAATCCAGTGATAAAGATATAAACCCTTTTTTTGTGTAGATTTATTTAGAACCACTGTCTTAAATGTGTATAATTTGCAATTCACATTACAAAACATCACAGATTTAGTGTTTAGGCGATTAAATATTTTTGAGGTCCTGTGAAACAGATTTGCTCAGCCTCATTAAAGATACTCTATTTAGTGTTGATATTCCCAACTCTTACCAGTAGTTTTACATGAAGTTTTCTTCTTCAAATGAAACCCCTATAACTTTTGTTTTATCATCTTCATGTGCTGCATCAGCTGATAGTTTACATTATAGGTCTGTTAGCTTAGCTCTATTTTTAGACGGCCAACAATCACAGTAAAAACACAAATCATTTCCATTTTTGGTGTGGTTTATGTTGTCAGTTGCTGAATTAAAGATCTGCATAGAATCAAACAAACAAGGTCAGAACTGTTAGTTTACCGTAAACCATGGATCAACAAATGGCAACTTAGCAGAAATAGCATTACATAATAAGTTTATACCTACATAAGCCTCATAATCAAACTCACCCGTGTGGAAGAAATGCAGCCATTTCAGCATCAAACTCCATTTGTTGCATTTAGAGCTGTGTCTAGTGGTGAAAACAACAGTACTACAGGCTTTTATCATTTTGTCAGTTTATTTAACTATAAGTTAAAGGTGTCATTCCGCTGAAAACCACTTTTCCGCGCTCCTTTTGGAATCTGATGGGTCACCCCGACTTACCAACACATGTTGCCTTTGACAGTGGTTTGTCACCTCCACTGGCTGCATACTGCATTCACAGAAAACAACAAGAGGAACGAGGGACCCAGAAAAAGCCGGTCCATCTGACGTCAGACGGACTTTAGTGTCACCCACGTGGGGTTAAACCCGTCCTCCATTGCAGTGAATCTGAAGTAGCATTAGCATCTACAAGAGAAGACAGCGCCACAGTAGCTGCTGCACAAACTTGAAAAAATGGCGGATCAACTGGTTCATGTGCTCTCTGTGGAAATAAAGTCTTCCTGCACGTTTTCAGAACAAGCTATGGCACGAAATCGAGCGGGATGTTACTCTGGTAAACACACATAGCGAACGGGGGAGGGAGTTGTTTTGAGCCAATCAGAGATACCTCATCAACACGTCGTGGACAAGTATGAGGAAGCACTGTTAAACTCAGTTGTTCGACCTCAAGTGATTTTTCTACCGCGCAAAAACAGCTGGAAACAAAGCAATCGTTTTTTAAAATAGAACCAACACACAATGCATTCCATAACAATGGACAATATAACAATATTAATGAAATAACCATGGAATGACAGCTTTAAGGCTTTGGCCTGTTGGTGCAAATGAACGAATCTCATATACAATACTTTTTTTGTCTCGAAAGATATCATAATTAGATTTTTATAGCGCTTTTCTAGGCACCCAAAGTTCTTTACATTGTTTGTTCCCTCTCAGATTCTCCATCTGGTTGTGGTAAATTACATCTGTATCCACAGCTGCCCTGGGGCAGACTGACAGAAGGGTGGCTACCAATTCTTGACAAACAGCCCTGTCAACCACCACCAAACACTCATACGCATTCATACAGCTGTGTGAGTATACTGGAGGATGACGTGCCTTGCCCAAGGACACAACGGACTCACTAGGACAGAGCGGGAATCGATCCACCAACCCTTTGGTTATTGGATGGTCTGCTCTACAGCCCATATTTACCCTGCCCCCTTCAGTAACACTTGAGCAACAAAACTATTGGTTCAATTCATACCAATTTGGGTTTATAGATTTCTATGGACCTAAAATAGATGCCATTATATTTGGGAAAAGGTAGGATGAAGTTGACATTTTTTTGATTTTAAAATAAAAATTTAAAAATTCCCTTTCACTTATAATGGGTGAAATACTTGCGAGAGGCAGAATTCATTGTGCTCGGCACCACTTGTTTTTTAATGTTTCACTGAAGAAATTCCACATTTATTCCCTTTAAAACCTTGACTGTAATTTCACAGCTATTTCAGTGTAATCATTGATGAATACTTGGTTTTTCACAAATGTAACCTTTTGCTCTCAATGTGATATAAAACATGATTGTTATATGCCTGCTACCTGTATTATATATATTATATATATATATACACACATACACACACACACCCTAGTCTGTAGTTTAAGGTCATTGCATTTATCTGTCAGGACAGTAATCAGATTCAGTCCTGTGTTGAATAAGGAACTGTTGATTATTATATGAAGCTATGCTCCTTGCTTACTTGCTAATTATTTGGCCCAAAGAGAAATACCAGCACCCAGAACCATGGTGCAGAAACAAACAGCCAGTGAGTGACTGCAGTAAAAGTGATAACCACAAATTATCATTAAACTGTATGATATGGAGTCTGAATTGAATTATAAATATTAAAACACAAAACAACCTTCAGGTAAATTTCTTCTTAGATGATTTTACTCCACAGTCTTCCAGGCAGTTTCTTTTAATAAATAATCAATGTTGACTTTCTGAACTGCCAAACTATTCTGGGAACAGTGCAAGATAGAAAAAAAACAAACAACATTTTTGGATACTTGAGGCATATTTACTCTGTTATTTTTACCTGCTGCTTGTTTATATGCACTTGTATTTCTGTTGAATTCTAAACCTCTGAGACGTAGCGGTTGACAACAGCCGTGACAAACAAGCCACGCATTTTCACTTGGTTTAACCTCGCGCTGTTAGCCCCCCCGAGTGCTCACCCTGCTAGCACTTGTAACGCTGTCAACACTCTGATCGACAAGTTTACACTTTCCATGCCCCGCTCACTGTTAACACAAGCCTTGAATGTTTGTACATGTTGTAACTATTAAGGATTTAATTGTTTATGATTTTGTTCTGACGCTCCCACGCTTTCTCCTCCAGAGGTTCACGCTATGCTCGACGCCTTCCTCCCGCCTGACACTTATTTCCGCTTCAACCCCTACATGAGCGAGGATATTTCTATGGATGAAAACCGGGAAGAAAAGCTGAACATGCTTCAGGCTGAGGGCATGCGATACTTGGAGAGGAATGAGGAGAAACTGGAGAAGGTTGCACGCATCCTCACCCAGGAAAAGACCTCCATCCAGAGAGTGGCAGAGTGGGCCAAGCTCAGGGCAGACATGTTCAGCAATATGTCATTTTCCTCCTCTAAACTCTAACCCATACATCCGTTTTTACCTCACAGAAACATTTCCTCTATTATTCTAAATTGCGTAGAGTATAATAATGCCATATTAACGTGTCATTGTGACTTCTTGACCTCTAACTCTGGAGAACATTGTGCACCTGTATCATAGGCATGTACTTTTGTCCAAAAGCCAGACCTCATAATAACTCGTCTCATCATCTGAACCCGCTTTATTTTCACTAGGGTCACTAGGGTCTCTAGGGTCACTGGGGGCCTAATCCAGCTACAATGGGTGAAGGCGGGGTATACCCTGTATGAGGGCTGAACATATATAGACAAACAATCACTCTCACATTCACACCTATGAGCAAATTAGATTAACTAATTAACCTATCAGTGCATGTGTTTGGATGGTGGGAGGAAACTAGAGTACCTGGAGAAAACCCACGCAGACACCAGGAGAACATGCAAACTCCACACAGAAAGGTCTGGTGTTGGAATTTAACCAGGGACCTTCTTGCTGTGAGGCACGAGTGCTACCCACTGCACCACCGTGCCACCCTCCTCATAGTAACTGTATTTGTTACAATTTTTGGCAGCTTTACTTTGCCATATAAAGATGTGTTAACAGATATTTAGATTAAGGAGCAATTTCTCTGCAATATTGTACATGAAACATAGAACAGTGTAATGTTCAGCACTACCTTTTAATTGATGCAGTTTTGCTGGATAAGCACTTAAGAATTCAGTTATTTTTGTAACTTTGTTATGACAAGCACTGCAATCACACAAACCTATCTTTGTATTTTCACAGAGAAAAAGTCTTATTAGGTTTGTTTCTGAAGTGTACCATTTGTTATAATGAGCTGCCAACAGGTAGAAATGTAAAGTAGAGGGGAAAAAAGAGCTTGCCTACCTTTGTAAAAGGTCTAATCAAGTTGAATGTGAGCGGTAAACGTAAGGAAGATTTATTAATTTTAACAGCATTTTAACAGTGCAGCTACCGCTCTATTGTGTAATTGTATAATCAACTATCACAATATTGCTAATATTGTGAATAGAAGTCATATATTTATATATTTCACAGTTTTCACTTATTGAACACAATTAAAGCCGAGTTAAAATCTAATTAGAGAAGTGAAAATTGCAAAGTATGAGACATAAATGATTAATATTAATAATTATGATATGATTGCTGACATAAGTATTCAATCAAACCACTAAGGACATAATTGTTCTATGTTATTTCAGCTTCATGGTATTTTAGTTAACTTGTTTTAAACCTTTTTGTTGCCATACGCAAGGTTGTTTGGTTTTATGGATTCACTGCAGGCTATGCACATTTTGTCTGTCTTCAGTGTGCCCTCGTTCCCTTTGATGCCTCTTCTCAGAAGCTTCTTTCTCCCTTTTCTACCTTGAGGTGGTGTGTTTCAATTCTCATGCTGCTTTTCTTTAGTGCTGGTGGAATCATGCAGGACTTTGTTCTTTATTTTTGAGGGACTTGTTCAGGACAGATTGCTGCTTAATGATTTAGTATAGTTGAAAATGATCCTATGTTGGTTATATTTAGTGCTTAAATATTGTATATTATATTATTAATATTGAGATATTAATTTCCACGACCAGGACAAGTACTGTAAATCTATGTTGTGTTAGATACTTGGAGATAAAACACACAGAGATATTACTCTGATTAATATAATTCTACTGTTCTCATGTTTGTCATGTAAAGACTGAAGTTGTACATAATTAAAAAACCATGTTTGATGAATGTCACTGTATTTTGGTTTTTAATCACACCATGATCGTATCTTGCTGTTTGATGAATTCAGTATGAAGAAGCCTGCAGATATTAACTTGCTCAAATGTAATCATATCCGCTTAATTATTCCAACAGAAATCAAAGCAGATATGTTGTATCATTTTATTAGTGGCAAATTTGCATTGATAGATGTACTGCAGGAATGTGTTGACCCCAGCAGGTGTGTTTTTTTTCCCATCTAACAAAAATAAATGCTAGTTTTTCTGTGTGCAAAGGTAGAGGTATGTTTTTCATGGAAGGTAATTTGAAGGGCCTTCGCTAAGCCGCTTGTCATAAAAGACGAAGGTGAGATGAGATGACTGTTGCAAGGCTGTTCAGACACCTGGGTAACAGCCCTTCCCAGTGATGGATCACATTCCCCTCCAGCATAAACACCACGCACCAACACAGCTTCCCCACCAACCGCTTACATGCATGAAAACACAGCGATGGCCACAGACGGTAGAGGACACAACAAACAGCATCAACAGTGTCCTGGGAGGAAAAATAACACAATATAGTGCTATTAGCATGTAAATAACTCAGTTCATGTGGGAAAAGGCAGCATATAGAGTAAATACCAGGGTAGAACATGCATTAACTGGACACTGACAATTTACAGAAGCGCTACAGTATAATAGAGTTAATGATGGGTGTAATGTAAAATGGGTTTTAGTACTAAAGGAATTAATAGGCTGAGAGAAGAGCTATTGTCATGTCCAATGATTAAAATACTTAAAAAAATTACAGAGGAAAAAAAAAAAAATATCCTGTCCAATCAGAGTCTGAATTTGGACTCACAGGTCTTGCATTGGTTTGGTTTGGTCAGAAAATAGCAGAAAAGTTTTGAAAACACAAAACAAAAGGGTAAAAAGGACTGTTACAAAATGTCAATGTTCACAAAATCCATAGCAAAAAAAAAAAAAAAAAAAAAAAAAAAAAAAAAAAAAAAAAATATATATATATATATATATATATATATATATATATATATATATATATATATATATATATATATATATATATATATATATATATATATATATATATATATATATATATATATATATATGGGAAAGTCCATTATTGCCATGTGTGAAAATATCACTCTAGTTTAATCTTCAAGTAAACATGAGAAAAATAATTTTGTTTTAGAAATGGTAGATGTTGCAAAAGAGACACAAAGGCAGGTGTAAAGTTTAATTATGAGTAAATATGAAACTAATAAAGGTAAGATAGGGAATATTATTTTGTTATTGACAGCAACCCTGGAATAAATTAATGAAATCAAACTGATCTCATTACATACTCTTAAAGAGACTGCAGATCCTCATGTAAACTCGAGAAAATTAATTCTTAAAAATTAACTGTGACAGATTTATTAAGTCACTTTGAAAATTTGTCAACTTTCAACTATGTAAAGATGTCCCTGCTGTAACTGGTCACTTTTTTAACTCACTGTTTTAGTCTCTTTTTTTTAATTTAAAAGTGACTACGTTATTATCTTATATAAGTTAACATATTGTCAGCCTGATACATGGATGTGGATGGTACATATGCACATCACTAGCTTCTGTCTCAACGATTTTAACGGTAAAATTGAGTGTTGAACTCCATTAAGACATGCTATGGTCAATGTGAGTGCTCAGTGATTTGAAATGCCTGGGCACTCTAATAGCATTTTATTGGACCTGCACTGGAATTTAATGGATTTGTCCTTAACCCGTGCCCTACCCTTCAACCCTTTTCTGTAATCCTGCTAACAGACAAGCCAACAAATAAGATCATACCATCCTTGGTGGAAACAGGCAGAAATAAACTAATAATTCTCTAAATGTAAGAGGAAAAGGTCATTTATAAATAACACTTTAAAAAAACAGCTTTAAAAAATAACACAAGCCTCTCACCAATCATATTGTACCATAAATTTGACACCTAAAATCCAATAAAATCAAAACGTATTTAAAACTCTGATGTCCTAAATAGTCGATTGCCGAGTGCAGAGTTACACGTTCTGGAAATTCACGATTTCGTTATATTCTTTTTAAAAATCAACCCATTAGTAGGCTAAGCTTTACTGTTTCATTTCCATTTCTGATCTTTCTAATTCAATTTCTATTTATGTTTTTTTTTAAATGAATACAACAAAATTGTGAATTTCCAGAGCATGTAACTCTTCACTCGGCAATTGACTATTTTTGGCTTCTTCCTCAGATGTCTTATGAATACAGAGAGGTACATGGGTTGAGATCAGTAACTCTGGACACACTATCCGACGACATGAAGATCTCAAGACACTTTGGTTTGCTTTTAGGGACCCTCTACTTACAACCACGTAAATGTGATGTTGTTTAGAACTTTAGAAGAGATCTAAAAATAACATTTCATGTCAGCTAAAAACATGTCCTAGTCACTTCCATGCTAACACAGTTTAGCTCAAAATGGCGAAATCAAAATTTGTCAATGTACATCCGAATGGAGTTATTTTGATGTCAACTATATGTATGTACTCCCAATCATCTAAAAAAAATTGCTAAACTTATTACCCCCACCCAGGAGGTTATGATTTTGCCAGTTTGTCTGTCTGTTAGTTAGCAAGATAACTCAAAAAGTTATGAGTGGATCTTGATGAAATTTACAGGGTAGGTTGGTAATGGGGAGATCTGGAAATGATTACATTTTGGTCGTGATCAGGGGGGAGGACTCAAAAAATTAAGGATGGATTTTGATGACATTTCCAGGATGTGTTGGGAGTATCACAATGAAAAAATAATTAAATATTGGTGGTGACCCAGAAGAGATCCTAGATTCTGGATCAGTTTGAAATTTTACATTGCAGTAAATATAGAATACATTTCAAAGTGATCGAGAATCCATGATCTCTTCCGGATCACCACTAAAATGTTATAATTTACAGATCTCACGATTATCAACCTACCCTGTAAATTTCAACAAGATCCATCCGTAAGTTTTTGAGTTATCTTGCAAACTAACAGACACACAGACAAACAAACAAACTGGCAAAAACATAACTTCCTTGGCGAACCTCTCTTCATTCAAAGGGGGAAGGGCTGCTCTCAGAGTGCTTTTCTAGTTTTTACATCAGATAATCCCTTTATTACAGTTAAAATCCAAGGTCATTCATTTTCTTTAATGAATTTCCTTAATAACTCCCATAGAGGGTTAAAAAAGCCCACATGTATAAATGTTGCATACACATACTTGACGACAGGTGCTGTTTTTTTTGGTCTCTGTGCTGGTTTATTCTTGTCATGTTTTTGCCCCCTGTGTGTTAACAAGGTTAGGCAGCAACTAAAGGCTGCTCCCTCTCAATATAGAAAAGTCATAATGTAATTACACAGACAACTGAGGGAGGAAATGTATCTCCTCAGATGTAAACTGATTTGACTCATGCACTCGTCCCCTGGCAGTAATCACATCAGTAATTTGTTTCTCTTGCACCTTTGGCCGGCCCTCTAGAAGCTGTGTGTAAATTCTTCTTTCTAGTTTGTTTTGAGTAGATCTGACAGTCACTGTGCCCTCCCATTCTCACTGTTAACAACTGTTTTTCCTTAGGGTGGCTAATACTCAATTACACCTCACATTTAGCTGCAGCAAACAAACCCAGCTCATTAGTGTGTAATGAGTTTGGCAGCAAGCAGCTAATACTGAGATAAGAAATAAAGAGTTTAATTTCTAAATATGACTGCCATGTTTGGAAATAAATTGTCATTAAATTGCAATGCTGTGATGAATAATCTGACTTCTGCTGCCTTTGACAAAGTTTGCTTTAAGTATTGTGAGTTTGTGGCTCATTAAAATAACATCAGAACCTGAAAGTACCATGTTTGTGAGACTTGTTTTGAGGTGGGTTAGGGCTATGAGCCTGTTGATCTGCATAGGATCTGGCTGCTTAATCATCACCTCTGATGAGAGGCCAGACATTTCATGGTTGGCTTGCTGGTGGTGCATCTGTTATTTAGTTTCTTCTGAAAAGAAAAGGAAAAAAAAAAAAGAAGCCCAACATGCATGCACACATCACTGAATCCGGGAAGAAAACAGGCTGACTGATGATTCTATTTCCTGCTATTTCTCTTGCACAATAGCGTCGCCATGTGTGAAGTTTTGCTCCTCAGTGAGCAGACTTCAAGGATTCACTGCAGTAATGTGTGCAATAATTGGAGATTCTAGTGAAGCAGAGACAACGTCTTCTCTGGTGGATTTTTGCATTTTAACACAAAGTTCTGATGAAATTCACCATGCAACTTACAAAGTGCCTTACTTTGTTTCCATGGTACTTGTATCCTTGAACTTATGGAAATCCCTGAGCGTATTTTATGGATAATATGCATGTGGGAAATTAAGAGAATATTTTAATGAGATTCAAGTGGCATGCAGACATATCTGGAGGCAGTTTGAAATGAGAGGCGAGGACAATTACATACTTCCCATGTGGCTTCATAAGATGTGGGTGAGAATTCCTCATACTCTCCAGTTGATGATGAAGGAAACTGGTGTGAAGTCACTGGGGGATTACTGGTACATCCAGAAAATGACCTAGGCTGTACTGTATGTCAACCCATTTTCTATCTCAATTTTGATTTCTTACCAAATGCTCTGAAGTCAAAATGAAACATTCGAGGAAATGTTCACTTGTAAATAAAGAGGAACCTGTAAAAACGGAGAGGATTTTCTACAGTATTTAAAGCCAGTTGAAGGTAGTTTAGTGTCATATTGTAGGCGTCTTATGACTCAAGCCCCTCAGCTTAATTCTAAAATATATTTGCAAATGTAAAATTTTCATCTCACTTCAAATCTCTGCCACAACCTAATTTTAGCTAATCTTGATTCACAGCTTCTACATGGCAACTCAAACCCAGAACCCTGCTCTGCTGCCAAACTGGGCTTATCCTAGTAATAACTGCGTCACTTGCTCAGTGTTTGATTCTATGGCTGCAGATGGCTTCTATTGCTAAGCCTGAGATAATGCATGTGTGTAACATGGACTGAGAGAAGGGAGCATGGCAGGCTGGCAGCAGATTGAACCGAGAGGAAATATCTTTTAAAGTCACATGATCCCATGCAGCACAGTCTTGGCTGATCCCACAGGCTACTCTATGATTATTAGTGCAATCCTGCTCACAGGCCAAAACATACAGTACAGTAACAGAAAATACAAATGCTCTTTGCACGTTAGGTTGACAACAACTGCCTAAGAGGTGACAGTACTCTCATTTGACAAATTCCAGACTGAGGATTTGTTTATTTCAGTTGATTTATTTTGCAGACCTGATTAATGAAATTGTACAGGATTATTAATCCTTAAAGGCTTGGAATTATTCCAATGTTATTTATGCATGTTACATTTTGGTGCTGCTTAAATCTTACAATAATAATGATACACCAACTAAATGAAAAAGCTACTCCCTGCTGATAAATAAGCTCTACGAAAAGGGCATAGCTGAGCATTAACACAAGTTTTTTTTTTTTTTTTTTTTTGCTTGTTTCATCCTAAAACTCATCCAGCTGTTGTCCATCTGTGGTTTTAGTGTGGGGGCTAAAGTGGGTTCTAATAGCGTCACTATTTAGATCAGAGTTTGCTGGAATGGTTCAGTGCCTTGAGGCCACCATACAGCGGCAGCGGCGCTGCGGTGCGCGCAGTAGGCGTGCGCACGCCCCTGTGTGCTGCTGCGCGCCCCCGCCGGTGTGTGTCGATGAACTGGTGGGAGAGAAGAGCACCAGCGACTGAGGCACGGAGGAGAGGACCAACGCTGAACGGGACTGCACGTAAACAAACCCAGCATACAGCTTGGCTTCATCGAAGGGACTGAAGAACCAGAGCTTCGTGTTGCGCATCATCGACGCACGAGATAAGGTGAGTTTTCTTCTGCCATTCATCATAAACACGTGCCGCGAGCTTCCAGTTCACTGTCAAGAGTTTGTGTAGAGAGAAGCAGGCTGCCACATTGACTTGGAAGCTGTAACGCTTCAGTGGAATCAGTGTCCTCTTTACACAATGTGTGTGTATGAGACCTGCCCAGGACTGTTTTAAAGGCGAATATTAAAACAGTCTGTACTTTGAATGTATCTGCGGTGTTCAGTGAGAGCAGGTGCAGGTGTACACGGTCTACAGAGAGTCTGTCAAATGACGGGATGACAGTAGTGTGGTCCTGAGGAGATACGGGGAGAAATCAGTGTCACTCATCTGCAAGTGGAAGATTGTGACATTATGCCTTCTTTTATCGTGCTGAGATAGATAGATAGATAGATAGATAGATAGATAGATAGATAGATAGATAGATAGATAGATAGATAGATAGATAGATAGATAGATAGATAGATAGATAGATAGATAGATAGATAGATAGATAGATAGATACCTCATGTTCATTTCATATCTCCACATTCATATCACAACTGTTTTGTTTTGACTGACTGACCAGTTTGTTTAGTCTAATTTGCTTTCATCAAACTCAATCTGATTATTTTGGTCCCCTGAGATACACCAGTTACATCCCATGCCATTTATTTCTCTGGCTAAACAATTGCTTTACTGGAAACAACATTCCCACCCAATCCCCTGCTCACCCTCCTCTTCCTCCTCCTCCTCCTCCTCCTCCTCTTCTTCTCTTCTCTGTCTCCTTTTGGCCAAAGCTTCAGCCAAGGGGGAGCTCACCATCATACCCCCCCCCCCTCCTCCTTCCTCCCCTGATCCCAAGACACTTTCACTCATACACACACACACACAAACACACACACACACACACACACACACACACACACACACACACACACACACACACATGCCACGGCTGCACATTTTTGCTGCTCATGTAGATAAATTAATACAATGCTAATGACCCTTTCTTTATTGTCCCTTGTTCTTACTGCTGTCTGAAAAGGCTGACACACTTTCTAGTGATGTTTATTCACTCCAGACGGACTATTGTTAATCTGATAAAGACAATAACAATATCCCCCTATCCCTGCCTTATGTGTGCTTTGCATTAATTCTCAGTCAGCCGCCAAAATGTGTGATACCCTTCCACACTTGCATTCTGTTTGCAATGTCGTGGTTTTGTCAGTCATTCAGTAAAGATGTAGCTTAAACACTCCTCCAGTCCTGGGATTCTGAGGTTCTACTAACAGGATATTTCAGGCTTATTTGACCAATGTGGAGAATCGGGACAAGATAGTGACCTACATTGTGTTGCCATCTTTACTTTCACCCTCAGCACAATCGGCACTAGGCAGAGATTTGCATAACTAAGGGATTATCATGACACACGTTGGCTGGAGTTTTTGTGAGAGCACCAGTCAGTCATACTGTTGACCTAAAACCAATGGCGGGCTGATCTACTCTGGGGGCTATGGGAAAAGCTTGGGTGTTGGAGGGAAAATGTCACTTATTTCATTCTGTGGGTTGTGGAAACACGCAGACTATTCTGTGAGAAGTGATCAACGCTCCTTCTGTCGACGGCTGTCTGTGGCATTGTGAACTCCGCCAACCGCTAGACAGGACAAAGTGCTTCATAGATGGTGAGAGGCGGCTTGTGTCACTTACGGTGGTTTTAGTGACATCATCTCTTAGGAAATGACTTGAACATGAGATTGAGTCATTTACGGATTCATTTTCCTGAGGATTGCAGAATTTTAGATGGCTGTTAAATGACCTTTGAGACACAGCACTGTCAGTAAGACAATATTAAAGTTGTTATAAGCAGTCGTCTCTAATGTTTGGCAATGATGGAAGATATTAATCCTTAAAGACAGAGAATTACATGTGTGACAACTTCCAAAAGATTTATCCCTGAGTTACTTATCACCATTTATTACATATATATCATCTGTATTATGCATTTTTCAATGAAATTCAGGTATTTTCTTCTATTTAATTAACGGATCATGTAGATGTTAATAAGTACTTAGATTAAATTCAAAGTTTATTATATTAAAATATGTAGAAAAAGTGACTGTCAGGAAAATCTGCCATTAACTGGATATAAAAAAACAACCATTGTTGCTCAATTCCAAGGATTTTATTGGTGAATTACTGCTATAGGTTATATTTGATGCTGCTGAAAACATGAGAAACTACATTTTATTAGGATTTTTTCATGTATTGATTGTGGTTCAAAAGATCAGTGGATGCTGATGTCTTTGATGGTTAAAGGTTTCATCAGGTGAAAACTGGTTTAATGTTTTCCTTTTTTCATGTGAGATAAGTCTCATATTTTGGGAGAAAATGACATAACTGTGCTCAGTGGAGCCAGTCTATTATTTCCCTAGGGTTCCAACTAACTTTTTATTATTATCTCTTAATCTGTAGATTATTTTCTTTGTTAACTGATTGGTTATTTGGTCATCATTGTTTAACCTGTTCATCATTTTCTGAACTCAAAAAAAGTTACATTTTCTGCTCACAGAGATGATGCCTTCAAGTAGATATTCAGATTAATGAATCAGATGAAGAAAGAAAGCAAAACTGATAAAAGTTAGAGCAATTATCACAGCTCTAGTTTGGTTTATTGCCTCAGGGGAGCAAAGACATCTGAAAATGTTTATCATTGAAACATACATTAAAACATTTTAAAACTAATCATTTATCTTTCAGAATTGTTGGCAGGTAATTTAATACATTGGAAAAAAAATTATTCGAATAATCATTGTCACTTCAGTGGACAGTTATTCCACAGCTGTTCTCTTGTAAATTGATGGGTTTTGTGGGTTAATGCATCACCCAATACACTATAATTCATATCATTACTGTAACTTTGCTGCTCTTGATGAACACAATAATCAATGTTTTTTGTACTTTTTGCACATTATCTTCATGAAGTAAGTAAAGTAATAACTAGTATTAGTTAAATGTGAGAAAACATCAGATTAGCTGAATTATTTTGAAAACAAATGACTTTCTGATGTTGAAGAAGAATAGGTTAATAAAAAAAAATCAATCACTGTACATTTACATGATGTTTTTTTTTTCAAAATTATTTATTCAGATTAAAGTAATTCAGAATTAAAGCTATTTCCTTCGTGTTTACATGGACATGTTAATTCCGAATAAGCGTTTACAATGGAAATGGGTTCATTCTGCTCTAGTTAATTTGGCTTTAAGAGCTGGGGCGACAGAGGGTTCTGATTGGACAGAATACCCATGTGACATCCTGCCATCTACCGGAAGAAAACAATTGTGTCCCCTTCTTGTTTTGCTTTCATTGCAACTATCAACATGGAAGACCAGATACTACATATTATATTTAATTCTTTCAATGCTCCAATCAAATACTTTACTTCACGACTTTGTGACTCCAACCGTTGTTTCATACAGCCATCTCGGAAAATGTCTCTAAACTAATGTTGGCTAATGTTAAAGCAGAATGAACTGTTTAAATGGGACAGGAATTATCATCGGAATAAACCAGTGACTTTATTCGGAATTAAGTTTAATTCAGAATGAACATTTTCAACAGAAATTAGGTGTCTACAAGGTCATCTTAAAATGGAATTAACTTTTATTCAGGAATAAATAGGAATAAAAACTCCCATGTAAGCCCACCCATTATGTTTTTCATGCTTAAAGAAGACTAAAAACACTCAGGAAAGAAATCTGCATTAAGGTTCTCATAATTCATCCACCAAAGAGTTAATTTTCTCCATCAAATAGTATTTAGCTGTTATTATTGTTGGCCTGTCTGCACTGAATTAATTTAACTTATTAACAACAGGACTAGAAAAAAATAAACAGAAAATAAGCAAACAAAACCAGGCAAAAATCTATTTGACACAAACTAGAAAAAATGGTGCATCATGGCATTTCTTGGCACTCCCATCTTTGTTTTTTTTTTTTTTTTTTTTTGCTCATACAGACATGAGCACAGTTCAGCAGCATCCATGTGATTGACTGAATGTGTTCTGGAGACACGTGTACTTGCCATCAGTGAAGACAATCCAGCAGACGTGAAAAGAAGTGTCGTGCCGCTCAGCTGTGATGAGGCTAAATCTTCTGGGACTGATGGAGGCCCATGCCCATCCATTAGTGTCACAGCGGTCTGGGTGTTTTCTTCCCACTGGGACACTCACACACAGCAGTACAGCACACTGACATTGCCTGGACCTCCTTGTCATAAGCATGTCCGTCTCATTTTGGGACTGATGAGCACCTCATTAGAAGACCAGAGGGGAAACGGGGTCCACCTCCCGCCTCACGGCTGCTTGAACGCTTGCCTCGCTTATAATTTGGACAAATGTATGCAGTGGCAGATCAGCGCATGTGATCAAAGACATATATGTTCATTACTTGCACACAAATGCTTGTTTCACTTTCTCTCTCTGTTGAGTGGGGATGAATGGTTGCAAGCTGGTGGGTGCAATTAGACTTTCACACTCAGTTAGGCAGAGGCTCTAATGGGGAATGACATGTTCCTGGGAATCCACTCTACACAGCTGCAACTATTGATGTTTACATCCTAGACCTGTATTGTTTTACTGGGAGGCAACATTGACAGATAAAATTGATATCAGGTGATTTATGTGTTTCTCAATGCTGTGTGTGTTTATTTTACTTTCTTAGAAACATAGCCCTGTATTGCCAAAATTATCAGCCACATCTGATGACAATTTTGCCAACTGATGATTTAAATCAGCTTAAATTATTGCTTTAAACGATGGTGTTTTCCTCTGTTTTTATCATTATAAAGTGAATCTGTTTGTATTTTGTAACTGATGGGTGGTGATTTGAAATGTCACCTTTCTGACTTCTTGAAACTTGTGGGTTTGTATTCCCTTGGCATTTCTGTTTCAGATGAATAATTCATCAGAATAGACCTGGCAAACACACTTGGGAATGCACTGTATCCTAGGCTTTCTTAACTACAGTTCAGGTAGAAGTTAAAATCTGCATTTGCATTGTTTTTTAAACGGTAGTGCAGGTGGACAGATGGTAGATGAGTCGCAGCCAGTGTGAAGGTCTCTTGATAGCCCACTGTGACCAAATTGTCAGACCATAGCTTTACACCACGGCAGTCGTCAAGCTTGATCATTCAAGGTCACCCAGGGAATGCTATTATCACCCATGTCAGGTTATTACACCCTTTAGTGAGAACAAAGCATTAGAGATGCTCTTTACTGTCAATACTAACTACCAGCGACTGACGGAAGTAGTCACCTTTTTGAAGTGACAAGTTGGGATAATGGATCATAACATTGTGGGTTTATGTTCCTTTTCTACCCCCAGTAGAGCCTGTGACATGTTAACTATCTTTTTGTTTACTCCCAGTAACCCAAGAGATTAGGGCTTGATATGAGCGCATAGATATTCTCTGAATTCTTAAAGGATCCTTTGCTCTGATGCCACCCACTGCACCAAAAGGAAAGGAAAAGTGGGAGTGATCAGAAGCTTTCGGGCTCACAGGGGGGAGGAGGGGTGGATCATGTACCTCAGTTGACGCTGAGAAGAGGCAGGGGGAACAAAGGGGGTCTGTTTTCTCTGTCTATACTGGCAGGCGGTTGTTCTTGCCTCTTTTTTGTGGCGTAGGGGGGTGAGGCAGGGTTAGGCCTGAGGATATCCACAACTGAAACTCGGGTGTTGAAGCGTCTGTGTGAACGCACAGTTGTTGATGCTGAAGAGTGGTGGAGAGACAGTCAGTGCTGCCGAATGCCTCTGGCCCGTTGAAACACCAGCCAACTTTGAATGGGCAGCAGATGTTGGAGAGGTAGTTGGTGGCCCAGTGGCAGCACATAACAAGGAACGCTGCTTCCTTCCCTGTCTTTAAAACAACAGGAGGTGGGCATGGTTCCACCGGAGGGGGGATGCTTGCCAAAATTACAGGGATTTCAGGAAGAGTGTGCACTTGAATGCAATCTAGTTTGTTCTCAAGCATCCATCTTCCACGTATTTGCATAGAGCTTAAGAAAAACTCGTAGTGCCCATCCCACTCTGTGTTGGCACAGATGCATCCCACTTGTAAAGCCTAATAGCTCAGCAAACACATTGCCACAGTTCTTATTTTTATAATACTGGCGATTTCAACAGGAAGCTCTGCCAAGAAATCCACCCCAAGACTCTGCCCTCCTAGCCGCCTGTTGTTGAACATTACATCCTATAAACTTACAGATGTGGGGCCTTTGCACTGCTAGATAAGGAGAGCAAAAGATTATCTTTGTCACAGCAGCACATGATGCAACAACAATTGAATCAACAGGAAAGAGGGAGACACTTAGCTGTCAGCTCATGAATAAAGCTGACAAGAACACACAAAGTGGTTTTTCCATGGTTCAGGAGGTTTGCTGACCTCAAGGTCTTATTTAGGCCAAGACTTCTAATGCCCTTACCCTTTGCTCCACCCTCTACCCCCTTCCACACCCCACCCCAGGGTAAGACACTATGTTAGCAGCCCAGCAGCCACCACTGAAGGGCCCTTAATCCAAGTGGGATGACAGCTTGGCTCTAGATGTTGTTTCTGTGGCGCTGAAACCAATGGGCTTTTCTTTCCCTCTTTTTCATCCCTTAAACCCCCCAAACACAACCCCAGGAATCCTGGGAAAAAAAAAAAATCTCTACGGCGAGACAAAGGAATGGGATGGTAAACAAATCCAAGTGTAGATCTAAGATTCCTGCATTCACTAAGAGATAAGTGCACATGTCTATGGGATGTCTAAGAGCACAAAATACAAAGCCAAGTGTGTTTTTCTTTCTGCCTTGTGTACAAAACATAATCTATACACAGATAATCGTTGTCAGGGCTTCAAAATGATTAGGGAAGATTGAGGTCAGAAAACCAATAATCATAAAATTTGATGTCAGTGTCAACACTCTGTTGTGTTTTCATCCCAATCAGCTGAGCCATCCATACATCACAGACTAAAAAAGGATCAAATAGGTCAATAATTTCTGGTAATGCAATGATGAGCATCATGTTGATTTCTATATCACTCTTGTAATTGATTAAGTGATTGTTCATCAGCTATTTCTGACAGTTATGTCAAGCAAAATTTTCCAACATTTGCCTTTGTGATCATTTTATTTTATTTTTTTTTTACTTTTCTGTTTTAGCTGAATTTCAGCGTTTTGGTTGTTAAATTGACAAAACAAACAACATTTTAAAATATCATATGCCTTTTGGAAAAACATAACTTAAAGTAAACTACTATTAAGTAAAAAGAAAATTATGAACAATGTATTCACAATTTATTATGTGATGTGATTATTTGAGGATGACATTATGTTTTAAGTAAGTGAAATGTAAAGAAACTAATCTTGATTAACATCATATATATATATATATAGAGAGAGAGAGAGAGAGAGAGAGAGAGAGAGAGAGAGAGAGAGAGAGAGAGAGAGAGAGAGAGAGAGAGAGAGAGAGAGAGAGAGAGAGAGAGAGAGAGAGAGAGAGAGAGAGAGAGAGAGAGAGAGAGAGAGAGAGAGAGAGGTGGCGATATATTGCAATGTGGGTATCACCAAATGAAATGAATATTTACACTTCTACTTGCAAAACTACAAAAAAAGCCTTACATTTTATTTTGCTGATGCTCACATCTTGAGGTTGGTCACATAGAAAATGGTATTGAAAAGCTGCAGCTCTTAGTCTGTTACACTGCAGTCTTCTGAAAACACTCTCAACTGTGTGTGCAGATGAATGGGCTGTAATATATAAAACTGAGGATGTGTGACAGTCACAAAACCACTGACATGCAGATTTTAACCAAATCATGTAACAACTATACATTGACATATGTTAGAATACCCTTTGGTTCCATTTTAAAATGAAAACACGTGACAGATCAGTATTTCAGATTCTGTGTTTGTGTGAAGCACATCATTTTATCAACTACCATGAGAAGAAAATTGGTTGTGACTTTAATTTATTAACACAAACCCTGGGACGCTAAGCGTGGAGTAGACTGTGCTCAGGCCCTGTGCCAGAGCAATTTAAGATCAAATGCAAGAGATGGAATAGTAATCAGTATGAGCTCCTCACTGTTATTCTTTGGCTAGTTTCACAGAGCTCGGCGTCTTTAGGAGCTGGAAGAATGTAATTGTCACCGAGATAATTTGTGGCTGTGGGCTAGCTGGGCATGGCTGTGAACAGGGGAGGATGGACAAATGGCAAGTTCATTTATCAGGATCTCTTCCGAGACTGGCTGGCCTGATAACCCAATCAAACGTCTTATGTGGCTGAGAGCTGTCTGGGCCAACACTGGGCCTTTTCAGATCTGTGTTTGTCTCTCTGTCTCTGTGGAAATATCAATAAGTCTTTGTCAGGGTGACATAGTTCATATCCACAGTCCTTGTGTAAAGGGTCTGGCCAAACCTTAGAGAAAAGAATCAGAAATGACATTAATAATCTTTCTTTTTCTGCTCCTTCTTATGTATATGTTGAGGCACAGTTGCACCATTATATTGTTCAGTCTTGACAGTGAATGGCATCCCTCTTATTGGTTTTAGTTGAGATTGCGCTGGCAGAAGTTGAAAAGACTCTAGTCCAAAGCCGTCCTAATGCTGGGGTCTTCAAGGATGGCTGGTTTTGGGCCTCTCGGGGCCCAAAGCACAATGGCCACATCTCTCCACGAGCACAACCAGGGTGAATAAGTTACTCAAAGAGGTTACTGCGTGACAGAGAGCACGCCTCCACATATCCTGGGAGAGAAAAATAGGACACTTTCTCTCATTGGTCATTTGTGATGTGTCACTGAGGTGGAATTCATACAGTATAGCTCCTGGTTTTGTAGTCCGTAGCTCCACTGTAGTTGACATTTCAGGGTATGTAGAATGATCTGCTAGGAGTCAAAGACATTCATTTGAAATGCATGTGGTGTGGAATACAGTAATGGATGAAATTGTTAATTTATATATATAGAGTAATGACACTGGGTGGTGTTTCTGCCTTTCTATATGCATTTAGTCAGCTATCAAAGCTAAACTAAAATGCTAAATCTGAGGCTTTTACATAATTATTATAACCACTGCCTCATTTCTCTGATTGAATGATAACGATTGAACTTGCGCTTTCATTCCTGAAGCCAGTCTTTGAGTTCATGATACGCATATCACTTATGGAATTATTAAAACCTGTTTCATAATCTCAGCTTGTTGCCATGTGATTTAACTAAAGGAGCAGTCGCTGCCCTGAGAGCAGATTATGCACTGATCTCTACCGCAGTCTGTCTTTCTGTCTGTCTCAGTCTGTGCTTCTCTCTTTCTCTGATTATTCTTTTTATGTCAAATCCTCTCCTTTTTATGTCATTCACTGTCATATCTACAACTTATTCTCAGAGATATGTGCTGTTTTCTTCTTAAATTGCTGGGAGATGTGCAGAGCCAGAGGCAAACTAGCAGTGTTCATTATACAGTATACACTATTTTGCATATTTTATGAGCTTATACTTTTTTTTTGTTTCCAACACTAGTTAGAATTGTAGGCGTTGCTTGCTGATATGGTGCCAAATGAGACCAGAATAAGGGAACTACATGGAGGTCGGAGTGATTGGATTCTCCACGGGCATCTGCAGTGAAAAAAATCTAATTAAGCCTTAGGCATTGCAAGTCAAACTCCTCAGGATTACCCTGGCCCTGCACCCAAACCCAACCCTGGGAGACAGTGATAACTAAACTGCCATAATCTGAAATGAGGGCAGTTTTTTAGGGAAAAGGGTGTGATGGAGAATTCAATGTTCACTGAGTCTAACAGCACAACTGCACAAATGACCAATGTCACAACAGAGTTGATAGTTTGTCATGGAAGCAGTCCAACATACCAACTAAGTGCCGTGCTGTTGACTGAGTTTATTCTGTGTTAATGTTCATATGCTGAAGCTATGAACATTAATTAATGAATGGTAGCTGTGTTTTGAGGAGATAATGCTAATGAAAAAAACCTGATTTTCTGCAGTTTCATCCATATCATTCACTAACCCGGCACTTTGAAGTCAAATTATAAGTGTGTCTGTATGGGTGGAAACGACAGAGAGATTAGAGAAGAGAAAACATGCTTTGAAGGGGCCTGGAAATCCCCCGCCCCCTCCTCAAATCTGCTTTTGAGACAAAATAAAGCCAAGCAAAGTATCACCTCTTTTGTTTCAATGTTAGGACGTGGGTTGGATGTACTCTTTGAATTTTAGGGTTTCCTTTTTACCCACTGTTTTGTCTGAGCATCACTTAAGAGAAACTACATGTTTATTGAGGTCATTGGTTTTTTTAACAGCCTTTTAAGAAGTCAGTTTCTGGTGAGAATAACTCACAGCAGGAGGCCACAGTTGATTAGGTGCTTGACTAAAGGATGTTGGGATCGATGAAGGAAAAACTGAGGAGGGTGAGGGTCAGGATGAGGTGAGAGACAGGGAGGAGATGGTGACTTGGACATGCTCGTCTTCTCACCAGGATGCAGCCAAGTCTGAAATATGGCTCTCTTCTTTTGATCCTGGAAACAATGCACCTGCTGGAGGCCTGAGGATACGTCCTTACCCATGAGGCCTTTCCCAGGTCTCCAAGGTACCGCTGACCTGGACCCATGTGAATAGATACTTTTTTACTCCTTGATCATTACTGTTGTAGCTTCACCAAGACCATGGTTTGCTCTCAGGGGAGTTCGTTGTTTGCGAGTTGTTTCTTTTTTTTTTTACTGTAGAGCAGGGGTGTCAAACCTGTTCAACCTGTTTACATGTGAGTTTTTATTTCTGTTTTAATTCCAAATAAAAGTTAATTCCACTTTAAGATGACCATGTAAACACCTAATTTCTGTTGAAAATGTTGAAAATCTGTATATATATATATATATATATATATATATATATATATATATATATATATATATGTATACGTGTATATATGTCTATGGAAGAAATCCGTTTCCCATGTAAACGCTTATTTGGAATTAACATGTCCATGTAAACATGAAGGAAATAGCTTTAATTCTGAATTACTTTATTCGTAATAAATTCAGAATTAACACCATGTAAACGTACGGATTAAGTCAAATTTCCTCTGCAGAGGGATAGACCAGTGAAATAATAACATAATAATAGAAAAAATTATATCAACTCCCAACTTTCCTTGATGTTTTAGAGTGAAAACAGTTACATAAGTTATGTGATGAAAATGTTGAAAACTATCTAAAACAATGTGAACAACATGAGCAAACTGAACTTTCTTAAGAAAACTATGTGCAGTTTTCACAATATTTGTCTCAGTTTATCATTTACACATATAAATTAATAATTTTCAGGTCACAGAAGATCAACAAAACATACATAAAACATTTAATAACAGGGAGAATATTGGTAAAGTTGCCCTTGAGATATTTAAAGAATGTCCATATTTGTTCAGGTTATTGGTATTTTTGTGAAATTATCTTTTTAGTGTAAATACAGTACAATAAAATGACATTTTTACATTTACAAAGAAAAACATTTGGAGTTGTATTTATACATTATTATGAACATTTTATTAATCTAACTTAAGATTAAATTGGTCTGTATGTGGAACCTGAACTAAAATGATTTATATCTTCAGTGTCATTTTTGCATTTCAAAGACCCGTCCCAGGGGCCAGACTGGACCCTTCTGAAGGCCAGATTTGGCTCCTGGGCCGCATGTTTGACACCTCTACTCTAGACTAACATCAAAATGTAGCCAGAGTCAACTCTGAAAATGCTCTTTATGGACTCAAAACAAAAGTCCCCAAATATGATTCTTTCCATCTGTTTATCCAAGCTGTGATTCAGCTGAAATTGGACTTTGGGAATGAATTTCGAGTAGAGGCTTTGGCAGCCATGGCAGTGCATGTCCTTGACAGCCCTGTTGAATTAAATCCTTCCAAATGGCTGCTTTAAAGAAATAAAAGAGGAGTGTGAGTAAAACCTACGTGAGATCTAATAGACTGCTATGACAGAGGTCCATTTTTATCCGTAGTGTCTTGTGAAACTATCCTTTTTTTTTTTTATCCCTTTGACTCATATTGTGTTTAACTGAAGCATAATGGAGTGGGAATCCGCAGTGAAACCACCCAGGACAGCTCATCATAGTGTCGCGGTTTGATTGGCATGCTGTTTCTTTTTCCACATCAGACATGGTAAAATGCTATAAAAGTGGCTCTTTTACATAACATTGCACAATTGCATGCCTAACCTCCTTCATTCACCAAAAGGACCTCTGTGAATTCAAAGTAGAGCAACCTCAACATATCTGTGTTTTGTGATGCTAAAATTAGTCGAATCTGAGGCATGTGCTTGATATGGTAATAGGGCGAGCAAATAGTATTAGAATGTTTTACTGTGGACATTTGGCTTCTTGAATGTAGGACTTAATTTGTCTTTGTAGAAAAATAAATAGAAAACTTCTCTAGAATCACATATGTCGTTCTCTGTCACAATGTCATTTTTTCCATGGAAAAATGTGGACATTTGAAATTGCACAATGGTCATGTTTAAGGTCGTGTTTTTTCAGAGCTGCCTTTTCAATCACACAGAACCTCAAAGAATAATTCAACTTTGATTCCTTTTTTTTAAGGATGAAGGGCATCATTTTATGAAAGATTTGAGTTAAAATGACAGAAAACGTGATTCTTGCAGCAAGTCTACCAAACTGTGTTCCTCGTAGCATAGATAAACTACTTAAAAACATCACAAGATGGCACTCGTAGTTGAACAACCTTTTCAGTGACCAAAACGCTTGTGTTGCAGGTTAACTCTTGGATAAACTTGGTTGCTGACAGCAAAGTGAAAGAATAATATTCACCCTTCCCTGCAGTGGCCTCAAAAAAGCAAAAATCTGCCTCTTTAATGAATGGGTATTAACTTTGGTCCACACTCATAGTGAGTGATGGTAATGCACCTTAAAGCACTGTAGGACATCACAGATGAATAAAAACCCATGTACTAGCCTAATTATTACTAATTAATTAGTCTTTCCATGCTCAGGCACCTGAATCACTTCCCTCATATTGAACAACTTTGACTACATTCACACAGCAGGTGTTAAGGCAAATTTTTGTTCAAATCTGATTTTATATGTGCTCGATCAATCTTGAGTGTGAATGGAATGCATCCCTGAAGTGACCCGCATGTGCAAGAGGCTCCAATGTAATGATTAATGTGGAAATATGGTATAGTACATGACATGTGTGGAAGGTTAAGATGCTAGCAGTTGCTATGGGCAACAGTGTAGTACCGACATGTAGGAAAGAACCTAATAAATCAAGATTTAAGATAAAAAAAAATGTGTAAGGTGGAGACGAAAGCAAGAGGTTCATATAGAGAGAAGCTCAATGTGACGGACTGAAGGTATTTGGAAAAGAAGGATATGTCTATGCTACGAACTATTGGGTTTCACCGGTACCAACTGGCCCCGCCCACCTGGACCTGCATACTGTTAGTTCACTGTTACTACACAGTGGAAAAAGGGCCTTTAACAGATATGGACAGTGTTACTGTGGCTGGTTCAAGGTTTAGCATCTACAGCCTGACAACTGAAAACACTGTAGTGCCAAAGGTCAAAGGTCAACCTGTGGATAGTCACATGTTTACGTGTGTGTGGTAAATACAATAAAGTAGTAGTAAACTCGTAATATCGTACCTCTGGGTTTTTATATTTATTGTGTCAATCACAGGAGTAAATGGAAAAGTCGGATAAATGCAACATGTGTTCAGACTGAAGTCACATGGCAAAATATCAGACACGTATCGGATTTAGTACCACATATGAAAATGGCCTGGGTTGAAATAAGAACAAAACAAAGGGATTTGTGCTCTTTAGACTGTCTTTAACAGGTCAAATACAGGTCAAATGGAGGCAAAAAGTCAGATTTGGGAACATTTGCGTGGAGTCTAAACGTAGATTAAACGTAGATTTCGAAGATGACTTCATCATAACTTGTTTACATAACAAACCAAACTGTCACTCAGGCTTTTTTAAAAAAAAAAAATTTAAATTTTGTCATGAAGTGCATTGTGGAAATGGGAATTGCATGCAGCAGCAATTTCGTGGTCTCTTAACTTCCTTCCAAACTATACTCATTGTTTAAAACAACCCTGTTGGACTGTATAATTTAGTTTTATAGCGATCTGGCTCAGTTTGTTGCTGAATATGTGAGAAGCTGCTGAGAAATCACCATACCCACAATGCACTTCACAGTAGAGTTTACGGAAAAAGAAGGAAAAAAAAAAAGGCTCAGGGGATGTTTCGGTTTGTTTATGTAAATAAGACGACTATGTTTATGCTGAAGTCCTCTTCAAAGTTGTTCACCGTGAGGGAAGTGATTCAGGTGCCTGAGCACGGAAAGACTAATGGAATAGTGACAATTAGGCTGTTGGGTTTAACATATTTGAACCTATAAAAAAAATATGATAAATGTTACACACCATTTTAATGCTTTAATGTTGTACTTATAGTAAAAGTGAAAAAAAAAACAGTTTGAAAACAGTGATTCTTATTTTCACCTGATTACACACTGATGACAACATAATTATCAAAATGATATATTCCATTTTCACAATCCCATTGTTAGTAAATCCCACTAAATTCTTACACACAGGACCTTTAATCACCAGCTGAAGGTAAACTAAATGCGACAGATTGTATTTCCTTCATCTGTTACAGTATCAGCTTTAAAATGAAGAGGTGGTTCTTCAATTTCTCGTCAAAGCCCGTGTTACTCAAGAGTTAGTATTAAATTAGATGGCGTTTACATCATCCATTATTGCAGCGGAAAAAACATTCTGTACACTCTGGGGATCAATGCGTAGTAGACATGAACGATTATCTAATATTGAATCAATATTTCAACATAATGATTCCTGGAATAATCATTTTAGAGAGAAATTTTCTGAGTTTTGGAGCATTTCCCACAATAGACAGATGTTATGTTATATATTGTCATATTAGGAAGCCAGTTTTGCATTTTAGGCATTATTCCATGTTTGCTTTGGCTGATTAGATGAGTTTAGGTGGCTCATTGGAACAATCCCGACTTGGATTTACTCCCTTTTAAACTGAGATAATAATGATTCAATGCTTCTGACCGTGACAATGTGAGGTAAAAGGAGGAAATATAGTCCAGTATTATCTGGAACAGCCTGTGGTTAAAGTGCAGTGTTCATGATACTCATTATCTCCCGGTGACACTTATGCATCTTATTAAACCAAATGGGTGCATTTATATAGTTTCGGTCATACTTCCACTTCATTTCCCTCTGCTTCATTCACTTCATCGCCCAATGTGAACTATGCTTTTCACAGAGGAAAAAACTAAAATAATCAGCAAAAGCATCCCAAAGAATAAGGCACAGTGTTGGATGATTAATGATAGCGCTGGTAGATGTGACATGTATGAACATTTCTTGTAGCTCTGAAAAGTTTTCCAACATTAATTTTCACACAGTAGCGTCTTGCAGCAGTGGCGAGTGCAGGAGTGATGCTCTAAATGTTTAATGGAGAGTTAAGGGATAAGGGGCATCTTCTGTCTCTCCATTTCTGTCTGCATAGTGTCTCCTTCCCACCTGGCCAAGCTCCAGTGCTCACTGCAGCATTCTGACCCACTATACTGCTGCATTGAGACCGGATACAAAGGCTCATTGGAGACTTTCTAGCTCCACTGAAGTTATGTGTATTGAGTAGTTAGTGCAGAACAGTGCTGTGCTCCAAACTTAGCCAGGCTATAAAGTTGCTCTGTCACTTGACTCTTGTGCACCTACATGTTGTTGTCTACCTTGGCCTCCTTTTTTGTTTTTTTTGTTTTTTAAACCTCAGTGTCAGAGTAGTATGCAGGTCATTTGACCACCACCCTTCAGTCCATGTCACGGTCAAATCCTCTGCATTTCAGAGAAGCCATGGTTGTCCTTCAGTGGGTCTTTCACTATTGCCTGGTGACAATGCATTTTTTACCATGCCATAAAGCAGATGCTGTATTATAGTCACACAATGCTGGGCCCATCTGAAACTGTTTACCATGTGAAAGGCACACCGGGATCAGGATGCCCACCGCTATTTAGGGCTTTTTGACTTGCCACTCTATAATGAGTACACGCTGGAAGGAAAAAAAAAGAGTGAGCAGCTTTAACTGGCTTTGTGATCACTGCATAGGGAGAGGAAATGCTGTTTAAAGTGCTGATCCAGGCTATTCTTCCAGAGCTGGGACTTTATATTCTTAGTAGAATACAGAGATTACTGTGACATGAAATGAGTCTGTCAGCAGTTACAACCACAACAAATAAATTGCAGGGACACTTACAGTTTAACAATTTGATTCAGGCTCCCCAGGAAACATAGTTTTCACTTATTTTAATGCATTAAATATTTATTCACTGGATTTTGCCAGCAGAGTCTGGTCCAAGTTGTGCTTCTCACTAAAGTTGTGGCAGATGAACTAGGAGGTGAGGACAGAATCTTCCTAAAACGTCTTGTTTTGCAAGTCAACAAATCAAGAGCTAAGAAGTGAAGTGAAAACATTTTGACTTCAGAGGCTTAACAGCAGAACAGGAAAGCTTTGTGGTTAAATGATTAGCTTTCTTTGTTTGTCTAGTACCTGTCTTTTCTTGGCATGAAGTTTGTTGTGAGTGGATTGAAGAGGCTGCCCTTGTTCAGAGTTGTCTGTCCTCAGGGCTTGTTATAAGACATAGTTCAACCTTCTCAGGCTCTTCTGTAGCACAACTCAAACAGTGTTGAATGAGCGCTGCTGCTGGACTTACTAGTATTCTGCTGGGGAGGCGCTCAGTCTTTAATTGAGCACTCAAGGAGGAAGGAGACCTGAAAGGCCAGAGGTCTTTGTCCAGTCACCCTTCACAGTCGGACTTGTCTCCACATCAGATGTCATTTTAGGACCAGTAGGAGACAGGCAGCACTCAAACCTCCTCCTCCTCCTCTAGTCAAACTCCACTAGGGCCCCCGACACCACTCAGAGGGCTTATCCTCCATGACAAGAGCTTGCTTAAGTCTCCGGTCCTAAACTGACCATCAGTCATGTCAAGGGCACAAGTCTTTCATATGAAGACACTTGAGAAATAAGAGCAGCACCATACACATAAAAGCTCAGAGTGGTGCATTTTTAAGTACATTATTCCAGCTCTAGTCCCACTTCAGAAGAAGGATGCCACTAAAGGAAGGAGGGAAGTAACTGTGGGTGCATGAGGCAGCTGTTAATGTGATTTCTGCCTGTGCAGTGGGTTGATATATCTACAACTGGATAGATACTACTGTACTCTGAGACTTCTTCTGCCTCAACTCAAAATGTTTGACCAGATCAATACTATATTCGCACACATGTCCTGGAACATAAAACATGCACACATTAATGATCATTCATTTCAGGTACTTCTCTGGTGATTTTATATATATATATATATATATATATATATATATATATATATATATATATAAAACCAGGTAGCGGGCATACTGTACTGTAAAGAGTATGGACTGGAGGTCCCAGGGTCAAGATGGGAGACCCCCCGCAAAGGTGACAGAGAACAAACAAGCCAAGATCCTGTGGGACTTCCAGATCCAGACTGACAAGATGGTGATGGCCAATCAGCCTGACATAGTGGTGGTGGATAAACATGGGAAGACAGTGGTGGTGATAGATGTAGCAGTCCCCAGTGATAGCAACATCAGAAAGAAAGAACATGAGAAGCTTGAGAAATACCAAGGGCTGAAAGAGGAGTTAGAGAAAATGTGGAGTGTGAAGGCAACAGTGGTACCAGTAGTAATCGGAGCATTCGGGGCAGTGACCCCCAAGCTGGGAGAATGGCTCCAGCAGATACCAGGAACAACATCAGAGATCTCTGTACAAAAGAGCGCATTGCTAGGAACAGCTACTCTACTAGAGGCTTCCAGGCCTATAGTAGAGGACCCAAGTCTGAAGGAGACACCGCCCAGGTGGGGCGAGAGGAAAATTTAAAAAAAATAAATAAAAAAATAATATATATATGTGTGTGTTTGTGTGTGTGTGTATATAAACAAGTATATAAATATAACTGCATTTGTGCTATGTGTAACAAATAAGATGTTTTCAGTACTTAGTTTATCTTTGGAAATGTTAAAATATTCCCTTTAATTACCCCAGGCAGAGGGTATTGTTTTTTTTAGTTTTTTCTGTCTATCACAACTTTATACAATAATGAGCAATTTCCATGAAATTTTCAATAAATATGTCAGGTGGTTCAGAGTAGATCCCATAACATTTGGTGACTGTAGGTCAAAGGTCAAGGTCATAGTCACCAAAAATGTGTTTTCACAATGAATCAGGTTAAACGTTTGAGGAGGGACGGGGTTTGTTGTGCCTACTTTTAACTGTTTTTGTCATTGGTGTGTTACCGACACTATGACCCTCACTCCACTCACAACATGGTTTTAAAAATACATTTTGTTTGTAATTAGGTAGTAGAAAAGTACTAAACAGTCTCAGAAGGCGAGATGTGAGGTGTAGTTCAGTGACGTCGTTGGTAGAGTGACACAAAACCCAACGACAATCAATATAAAGGTTATAGTTTGGGTTTTTGTACTGTTTCAATACACCAGAAACCAACCAAAACAGAATGGGCTTTGGTTTAATTTACTTTTACAGTTACTCAGTCTTTTGTGATGGGAAGCCCTGTAGAAAAACAACAGGTCCACCTCCACCGGATTTCTTGTAATATTGTATAATTTTAGTGTTTTAATATACGATATAATGAAACTTACACACATTAACCAAAACAGACATCAGTTTTTAAGGGAAAACATGTTTTTTTATGAATAGAACAATGAACAGTTTAAGTTCAAAGTAATTTTACAGACATCCACTTAAGGACATCAGACCTCAGATTAATGAGTGTTAAAAAAAGTTATACAACAAAGTTACTCAAATTTGTCTGAAAAACTGTATACCAGTATCAGAATGGGAATGTTTAGCACCAAGTCCATGTTGACCCACTTTAATCAATTAAATAATTATTTTTAAGCATGATGGTATTTTGATAACAGTGGAATCACATGATTCACTTAATATAATCAAATACAAACATGTTTTAATGTGCAGTACTTTAACACTTTATAGGGAAGTCATAGAAATATTTGGAAATTCCAAATTTCAAAATTAAAAAAGAAAGGTATTCTCATGTAGAAAAACATGGTCAACTAAGTTACCGTATTTGGTTCCTTGCCCAAAAGCGGCATGATAATATCCAAAAAGTGTATATATATAAAAATATATATAAGAAAAATAAAATAAATGTGCTAGAATCATGTATTTTTGAACATTAGAACGACATAAGTACAGACATGTCAGCATACACATAATCACTGTGAACATCATTCCTCACATTAGTACCATTACTTCATGGTACCAAACAAAGCAGGTACACAGGTGGACTTTACAGACCCTGCAGACAACATTGAACCTGAGCTTTTTTGACTCACTGTTCTCACAAGAAATGTTGCTGTCACTGTCTTGAAAATGTGTGTGGAAATGACCAAAAATACTCACTTGCCCAAAAAAAGAGTTAAGCTTAAAGGTATAATGTGTCTTATTGTAGCAACAAAACTACAGTTAAAACTTTAGTTCGGTCGCTACAATAAGGCTAGCTCGGTTCGATTAGTTTAAATGAACCTTGCATTTTAAAATTGTAATTTCCAAACAGAAGCTGATTATTTTTTTTGTTGTTTAATAACTACATCCTACATATGTCTTATCCTATTGGTTGTAGATTAATAATTGGAAAATTTGAAATATACTTACAATGCATTCAGGTCATGACAAATTTTCTGATAACATTTGAAATATTGGACTATCCACTAGAGAAGGCTAGTTTTATTATTTTTCTTTGTATGTTTGTACTGTCAAGTTGTTGGAGCTGTGAGCATCTGTCTCCTCTTGTTCAATCATTTCCCCAAAGAATAAGCTACACGATGTCTTGTCACTACTTCAGCAATGTTAGTTTTTGCTTATCAGGGATGAGGCAGAGGAAGTACAGACCACAGGGGCTTTTGCAAACGCAGTCAGAGCTGTGCGAAATCCCTCTTGGTTGTCAATAACTGAGTGCATAGATACAACAAAAAAATTGTGTAAAGATTCTGTAAATGATGGGAGTGTTGTCTCCACCAAATCAAGACTTTTTCCAGCTGCTTCTTCTTATCCTCCTGAACGCGGTGCATTCAGCCAGAGCTTGTCTGTCTACTTCGTTTAGTCACTAATTTATTCATTTAAGCGGTGGCAGACACATTCAAAGACAATGGTGCACAAGCTCTGAGTTGAATTAACCTCAATAATTATGCAGATTTTTGGGAAGAAAAGCCCAATTGTTACACACTCCTCAAAATTCCTGCCCCCTCCTGTGCAAACGAATAAATTACTAGACCCAAGAAAATATTCCAACTTCCCTCTTTTGGCATTTGCTTGGAACAACAACTTCCTTAATCATTTATGTAGGATTATTTAAATGTAGCGGTCCAAGGTCAAGCATCGGAGTTTGTTTGCATTACCCATCATTTTCACCTTGTCATCAGCCTAATGAATGCATGGGAGTGCATTACTGCATGGTAGTAGTGTATAGGATCCATTTTGTCAAAGCATTTTAAAGGAATCCACTGCAAGTGTTGTCAGTAAAGGCCTGCTTCACAGAGCTAATGGGTCATGTGATCAATACACAGGCTTCTTCACTGTATATACCAAATGTACATGAACGCACTGGAGCAGAGGGACTTAATCCTTTAAGTTTAACACCGTTCAAAGGAATTTCCTTCTACATTTAACCTTTTTTCACTGATTTACCACCATTAATTATATTATCCTCTGTATTTTACTGCATTTTGCATTTTTAAGTGACCCCCCCCCTGTATTTATTTAGTGATACTGTAGAGGTCTATAAAAGTTCACATTAAAATTTGAAAGGTTATTTTATATCAAAACAGAAAATAATATAAAAAAGATTTTATCCTTGAAATATATCAGTGGAATTTAAAAACATATCTACCACTGATATTTGTTCATAGATACTAGTTTTACTATGTTACAGAACATGACTGTGTTTCCATGTTCACTGGTGGCTCACCTGATGACAAGGAAAAGCTGACAAACTGTATTTTGCATTAATTATGTTCATATATAGATAATGTTGTGGGTTGAAAAGTTATAACATTTTAGATCAGAAGATGCTTTTAGTCGTGGTGGCTCAATACACAATACAATGCACATAGATGTTGTATTTTGGGCCTCTGCAATATTACTCAGATTCTCATTCAGTCATAACATAATTACTCATTAAGATCCTACCGCTCACTTCTAAAGCTTTACATGGAACAGGACCTATAGTTTTAGGTCCTAATCAGGTACATATGAAGTAGAACCCTAAGATCTAATGCAGGGCTACGAGCAACTGACTCAAATATTACAAATATATTGAAAAGAAAAAAAAAAATTATATATATATATATATATATATATATATATATATATATATATATATATATATATATATATATATATATATATATATATATATATATATATATATATATATATATATATATACAAACAGAATGGGGATACAGCCTTTGCTACAGTAGCTATACACCAAAGTTAAGACAATTCTAAAGGACATTGGAGAAGCCAGCTTACTTAATATATTTAAAACCAAATTAAAAACATTTTTATGAGCCTTTTGAAGGGAGATAAAAATGGGGTTACAACCCTAACCCTGAATATCCTATTTTATTGAAATGTATAAATTATGTATACTGCTTATTATTGCATAACATTTCATTTTCTTACACTTTTCTGACTTTTATAGTTATGTGTAGTCCTTTATTGCACATGTAAATTTATGTCAAATTTCTTTTCCTTCACTTTTATTTCAGATTTTTTCCTCTGTCTTAAGCCTTTTATGAGCTTGTATTTTATTTCTTTTAAATATTTATCAATGTGAAGCACTTTGAGCTGTAATTCCTGTATGAAAGGTTCGATACACATAAAGTTTATTATTTATTTAACTGGATAAAATTTGCATACCTGCAAGTTTTATTCCATATATACATGCAGAAAGTAAAAAACAAACACACTCTGAATTGTCATTGTTTTTTTCTTAGCTGGTTTGTAAATATTTCTTCATATCTCTACCCTACATGATTTAAATGAATAACTTTAAACTGTATTTTAACAAAAATTAAAGTAATTGCAACTCCCATTATACAAAGAGAATATGTATCAACCAGATGAATGCAGTAAAACACATCTGCCCACATATGATTAAACAGCTGAAGTAATATATGGAATGAAACTCAGCAGATTAAAACGGTAACAGCAGCCCATTTGCATCGTCTGTTTGACTGCATTAAAAACAAGGGCAGCTGAAAGTCTGCCTGGTTTATTGTAGAGTAGATAAAAGCTCCACTCCAGCAGGAATCATGTGCCTTGTACTCAACCTGTCTCTGACGAAGTGTAATGACAGATCTCTAGACAAGGAGGCCCACAGATGTTTTTTTTTCCCCTATTTGTTTTTTTTCAGGTGCTGCTAAAAATAGGACAGAAGTATTCAGACAAAGCCCCTCTTGACTGTGTTTACAACACTTGTAATTAGTGTAATAATGGAGGTAGTAATGGAGGTACTAATCTTTCATAATGATGCAGGATTACTGAATTTGGGACAGATGTTCGACTTTTAAGTATAATTGTTCTTTGCTTATCTGAGGGATATGGTCTAAAATAATGTCACACTGAAAACTTTCATGTCCATATTATGTTTGATTCATGTTGATACTGAAAATAATCCCAATAAATATTACATTAGTATTTGTTCTTGATCCTAAGTGAGGGTTGAATGAAGATATGAAACCATTTGTAGAAGATATAACAGGAGGAAAAGGTCTTAAAAACAAACACACTTTCTCTCTCTCTCTCTCTCTCTCTACACACACACACACATATATATATATATATATATATATATATATATATACATATATATATATATATATATATATATATATATATATATATAAATCCAACTTCATCCAGAGGAACGGAAATTTTAAAGGTAACATGGGCGAGTAGAACAACACAAACGACACCACAATCAAGACCCCAATTGCAAAATAAAAAAAACAAAAACAAAAACCTTTAAAGGGGCAAACCACCTTAAAAAAGAAATCACATAATACTGCTATAATGTAGGACAAATATCAACTCTACATGTGTATATGTATATATATATAAACCAAGATCCTTCCTTCTTTAAGTACTGCAGTCGTTAATAACAAACCTATAACAATCTATTTAACTCTTAACTGATGCAGTTAGTAGCCTCTCATGTCTTTAATGTCAATATTATTGGACAATACTGGGATTGATCAAAATAATCAGGCATGTGACAATGTTTGAGGGAGAATGAGATCATTTTCATACATGGGTTAGCCTCCATAAAGTACAGACCCTAATTTGGTATCATGAAGACAGCGGTCCAATGCTCCATCATTAATAAAAACATTAATGTAACTCTCATTGGGGAAAAAAATTTGAATCTTATTGTGACATAAGCATTATGTGTAAAAAATGTCACAGTGAATGTCTCCTGGAATCAAAACCCAAATGTGGCACAGGGAAATACTGTATGTGAAGTTTATGGACCAATAACTACGAAACTAAAACTAATACTAACAAACTAAAAGACAATATCTTAGTGAAAGTTGGATGAATACAAGTTTTTTTTTATATTTCAAAGTGTAAAATATGAAGTAAGATATGAACGAAGAGACAAAACTATCATTAAAAAAAGTACTTGGAGAGTTCAGACTATATGCAACCCTCCAACTGATCATCACCAAACTTTAATCACTTGTTCCTTGTGTCAGTAGGAACATTTCTTGAAAATTTTAGCCAAATCTTTCCATAACTAAGTAACAAACCCACAAACTCAAATGCTGACAAAAACATAAGTCTGACAAATTCTTGGTGCAGAAACTAGAAAAACACTTGGAGCTCCACCTGCGCATCATTCGTTCATTCATTTTTCAAAATAAAATCAGAAATAAGACAATGACAAAACAACTTGTTTCTTAATTTTTTGTTTCCAAAACCAAAATGGAAAAATGGAAAAAATGGTTTTTGTGTTTAAATGAAAATGGATAACGGCAGTTTCCCAATTTATCCAATTTTGAACATTTATCCGTTTTTTTCATTTTGGTTTTGGAAACAAATAATGATGAAACGAGTTGTTTTGTCGTCTTATTTTTGGTTTAATTTTGACAAAACGAATGAACGAATGATGCACTGATCACTGTTCCTTTTCCAGTGTCAACATTTCATGAAAATGTCCTAAAAACATGTCTTTTTGAGTTATCTTGCTATAACAAACAAATAAAACTGTAAAAAAATAAGATGAGATGAAAGTGTGACTCATTTAACAGTGGAAAAAAAGACAAAAAATATAAAGTAAAAGTTGAAGGAACATGACATTACTTTGTTTTTAAACTACTGATAAAAGATAACCATAAAAGATGAGATATAGAAGGAACAAGGCGAAACATTAAAGATAAAGATAAATGAAACAAAAATGATGTGAAATGATGAAAAAGTGATGCAAAAGATCAAAGACTAAAAGATATATGGCAACAGTACCAGTGAAAGTTGAAGGAATGTGATTTGTGTGGGATTAAACTAAAACACGGAACAGAAGAAACAGCATGCAGGCGATTATAGGACACAAAAACAACATTAAATATAAAACAAGATGCAGAGACATAAGATGAAGATGACAAAAAGCAGGGGGAAATAAAAAAAAAAGATAAAATGAAAGGGTAGTAAGTAGAAATTTAAAGGAAGATATTTTATATACAGTATTAAAATAATGGGACGACACAGAACACCATCGACATAATTAAAACAAAATTAAATATTAAACTAAATTAAAAAAATGAATTTAACACATACATTGGGGTGTGATGGTGTTTTCTAATCTCTCTTTTCCCTGTCCACATGGATACCCACAAGTCAAAGTTTATGAAAACCTTCACTTTGGATTATATATAACCAGCTATAAACCAGTCTTCTGAACACACCTCCTTGGTTGTCCCCAAATACAAGTATAAAATATATGGTGATCATTCATTAGCAGTTTTTGGCCCAAGGCTGTGGAATATGCTTCCAGCACAGCTACGATCAATGACTGAGCGAGCTGTTTTTAAATCTCAGTTAAAAACATATTTATTTAGGCGAGCGTTTGACATGTAGTCGACTGTCCATGTGTGTTTAATGTTGTTACTATGGTTTTATAACTTGTTTTATCTTGTTTTTTTTAATCTTGTTTTTATAATTGTTACTTGTTTTTATTGTTTTTTTTTTTATCTCATTTTGGAAAGCACCTTCTGCAGTTTTTTGTGTTGCAAGGTGCTATATAAATAAAATGTGATTTTTGATTTGGATTAGAGCTGTACAATGTAGTGTTTGAGCATTGACAGGTTATTTTATTTTATTATATTAATTATTATGATTTAAATGTTTTTATAATTTTTGAATGTATTTGTATATATTATTTTTTAAAATGTATTTATGTATTTAACAAGTCACATACACACACACACACACACACACACACACATTTTAGCTCTTATTGGACATCTCCCTCTCAAACTCTAAGACTATGAGTTGGACCTTCTAAGGTCACTCAAGGACAAAGGTCATGATGTCATTTTGCATTTCCTATTTGTCAACAATAGTAACTAAGTACTTATCACCACTCTGTTTGGAGTAACCAGCATTTCTAATCAGGTGACTTTGATTTTGATTTGATTTAGATTTTTCGAGGTCAAAGGTGAAGCCCATGCCAGGTTTCCTATCTGTCAACAACAGTCACGAAGTCTCTATCTCCACTGGTTTTTCTGTTATACTGTAATTGAGGTTTTTAGGTATTGACCCAGTGACCTTTGACCTCTTGGGTCAACAATAGATAAAAATCTATGCAGACAAGACACAGAACTGAAAGACCAGCATTCTGGTGCTGATTGGAAATCTGTAAAATGAATACTTCAAAAGTTATTGTTGTTGATAAATAATACCAGACAACCATGTTGTCGTGATCAGAGTTAAAATACACAGTTTATTTTGTTGAGTCCATTTTTATAGTCACATCATGTGATCTAGTCTTTCCAGTCCTGCTAGGTCCATACATGTCTACGTGTCCACGTACGGGAACCAGGCTCCAGTCAGCTCTTTGGTATTTACACAATTGTTGAAGTTAGGAAATGTACCAGGCCAATGTGAAACATCTGAACATCAAACCAGATGTTTTTGATGAACAAATACTTTGCACATTAACACATCATTTCTGTTTAAGCCATCTTCACACATTTCCTTCATTATATCCATTTTTATCATTATTGTGACCTTTGACCTAGAGTTTTCAAATTTCTCCTTCAAGGTTTTGATGTCAATGTACTTCAACAGTGAGAGCAAAAAGATGTCACATGTAAAACTGAGGATACAGCAATGAAAAAGACATTGATGATTTGTTGATGATCTCTGATCATTGTGAAAACACATTTTTGATGATTGTGACCTTTGACCTACATACACCAAAATTGAATAGGATTTATTCTGGATGACCTCATGCCTTTCCTGAACATTTCATGGGAATTGGTCCAGTAGTTTTTGCGTAAACCTGCTTACAAACAAACAAAGTGACTCAAACACAACAGCCCTCTCCTTTTCGGGGGCGGGGTAAATATATAAAACTAAAAACACTGAACAAAGAGGAACAATGAAAAAGAAACATATTTGTACAAAAAGTGTGGATGGAGCCTGAGAAAATATTTTATAGCAGTTGTAGTTTAGAAGGTAAATTATAATAGGTATCATGGTTATGTTTTCTTCTTCCTGTGGTTTTTGACCGCTGCCTTTTTTCATGTACTGTTCATTACTCAAACACAACCTGTGTGTTTTTCATGTGCATCTGTGTGTGTGGTTGGGGATATATGTGTGGGTGAATTATTGATGCAGTGTAAATCCAATCTGCCTCGTGGCAGGTGCACCGTGTTCTGTTTGCTGTGTGTGTTTGTGTGCGTGTGAGTGTGTGTGTGTGTGTGTGTGTGTGTGTGTGTGTGAGACGTTGTCAGGCTAGGGGAAGAAGCAGGGCTGTAATTAAAAGGCAGCCCAGTCTCCATTCCTTCCTGCACATATTCCTATATAAGCATTAGGGTATAGTGTCACATGACCAGCACACACCACACACACTGGTGTTCCACAGAAAACTCCCATAATGACTGTTTGATTCCTTTTGCTGTTGAGTTGTTTGTCTTCCTCTCCTCCAGTCACTGTCTGACTCTCTCTCTCTCTCCCACCGCCTTCCTCTTTGTATGCTTTCCTTTTCTCTTGCGCAAACTTCACAATATGCCACACTTGAGCTGCAGCAGTCTGTTATTGTGCAGCGTGCAGACGAGCCTCTCGCAGACGACCAGTGATATCATCCCATTGTCCCTGTGCTGTCACCTGCACCAGAGAGTGTGGAGTCTGAGAGAGGAGATGGGGAGAAAAGAGAGGGAGGGAAGAGGCTTTAGGAGGAGGGAGGTCACTAACGTCTACTGTACTGAATGGATGGATGTGGTTGCACGGAGGAATTAGATTTGAAATGAACATCTTCTAGTTTATATATTTGATATGTAACTAAAAGCAAAACTAGATTATTTTAAACATGGCTCTAAAATATTCCAATCTTTGAGCTTTTAATTGTTTTTTAACAGTCTTCATGGTTTTAGCCCTGATAATTGGGTCTGCTTTTATTGTACTGTATGAGCCCTCTCGCACCCTCAGTTCTTCAGGTCATAAAAGCTTTTAATTGTTCCAAGAGTTCACACTAAAACACACAGAGACGCCTCATTCAGTTTTTATGGAACAGTCGACCTGAGGATAATATGTCCACTGTCAGTGTTCATATTTACAGTTGTTTTTACAAAAGTGTTAAAAAGAGTAACACTGCTCTACAATTACGTATGACTTATAACACAGTGGTACTGTACGAATGACCCAGCTAATGAATAATCAAAGTAACGAAAAAACTTTACGTCATTTTTTCGTTTCTGAATATGAAATAAAATTCCATTTACGAAACAAAACCGAAACCCCTGAGATGCAAATAAAGTACTGTACGTAATATATATAAATACGCACTGTACAGTATGTAGCATCCCATTGGCTATGAAGGAACTACCCATGATGCTTTTCGTGACCCTTATTCATCACACAGTTCTAACGTGTAAAGGACAGAGATACTGCTGTTTTTCTGAGTGTAATCATTGAAACCTTATTACAGTATGTATTTGTTATTCATCATGAGCCCAAAGAAAGTGATTCCTGGTGCGAATGAAAAGACGAAGCGGGCTGCGTTTTTAATAGAAGGCAAGGCAAATTTATTTGTATAGCACATTTCATGTACAGGACAATTCAAGGTGCTTTTCATAAACCATATAAGAAAATTAAAATGATTAAAATGCATTAAAAGACTATTACAATAAGAGACATAAAAACATTTAAAAGATAATTAAGAATTTCAGTAAAAGCTCCAGTGAACAATAATGTTTTTGGGCCTGATTCTCAGACCTCTGGTATTCATGTAGTTTGTTCCACAGGTGAGGAGCAGAACAACTGAATGACGCTTCACTTTGTTTGGTTCTGAGTTTGGGAACACACAGTAGGCCTGTTCCTGTTGACCTATGACCGCAGGGCTCTGGATGCTTCATGGGGAACCAGCAGGTCTAAGATGTATATGGGTCCTAGGCCGTGTAGTGGAGGACCGGTGTGATGTGGTCCAGTTTGCCGGTACTGGTCAGCAGCGTTTTGGATCAGCTGTAGCTGCCTGATTGATTTTTTGTTTAGACCAATGAAGACACCATTACAAAAATCTAATTTACTGAAAATTAATGCATGAATGAGTTTTCCTCTGTCTGGTTTGGACAAAAAACCCTTGATTCTAGTGATGTTCTTCAGGTGGTAATAGGCAGACTTGGTAATAGCTTTTAAATAGTTGTTAAATTTCAGGTCTGAGTCAATAATTACACCCAGATTTGTGTCTTGGTTTGTAGAGTTCAATGACATGGACTCAAGGTGAGCACTGACCTTTGACCTTTCTTTTTTAAGGATGAAAACAATCGCTTCTGTTTTATCCGCATTAAGCTGGAGAATGTTCTGGCACATCCACCCAGTGATTTGATAGATACATTTACTCAGTGTCAGTAAGGGACTGTAGTCATGCGATGACACTGAAATATAAAGTTGTGTGTCATCTGCGTGTGTGTTGTAAGAAATGTTGAAATACTCTATGATCTGAGCCAGGGGCAGCATATAGATGTTGAAAAGAAGCGGTCTGAGAATGGACCCTTGGGGAACCCCATATGTCACCAATGTACTCACTGACTTGTAATTACCAACTGAGACAAAATAATCCCTGATAGCTGGGATAGGTTCCAGTACTTCCAGGACCCTCTCGAGGATAAAGGTTCAGAAGATGAATGAATGAATGAATCCATAGAGCTATAGTTTATGGACAGTTCTGGACAAATATTCTTCAAAAGATAGGTAGGTAGGTAGGTGGGTGGATGGATGGATGGATGGATGGATGGATGGATGGATGGATGGATGGATGGATGGATGGATGGATAGATGGATAGATGGATAGATAGATAGATAGATAGATAGATAGATAGATAGATAGATAGATAGATAGATAGATAGATAGATAGATGGTCCCAAGTTGGTAAATATAGTTGTTGCAGTAGTACACACATTAGCAGTTGTGCTTGTGGAGTATCGGAACAAAGAACATTATAAAAAGTTAAACATATCTACAAGAATTATATAGATAGGTATTTGGTTTTTCAATATAAAGTGTGAATAATAATAACATGGAACATTACAATAATCAGTAGTAGTGTATCTATGCAAAACGAACCAGTGCAAAAATTATCTGTGCAAATGAAGCAGTTACATGCAAATATATAAATATTCCAGTTTCCACAAGATACTGAACATAACCAAAGGCTGTGATGAATATGTAACATGAATTTATGTGAAAAAGAGTTGCAGTACTTTAGTATGTTGTGCTAAATGTATTATATACACACGCAGCACATTTGTTGACGTTTCATTGCTGTTGACTTTGGCCAAACATCCACACAGCCTCAAACATTTGCAGATGCATGTTGACAGAAGTGCGAACACTCTTCTATAAATCCACACATGGAGCTAACTGTCCAACACCTCCACACATTTACAGGCCTTTTGAGTTCAGCTCCACATTTGCTCCTGGCTTTGACATTCCCTCTTTTTCCTTCTGTATTTCACATCTCTGTCTCCCTGCCTCTGCATTTTTATCTTAGCACCTGCAGCAAACCTGTGTGTGTGTGTGTGTGTGTGTGTGTGTGTGTACATCATTCTACTGCAGACAGGCTGATTAAACCCTTCAGCGCTGTCTCCTTCACCAGTGCCTCAGCAGACCTTAACATAAAGCCACGTCACCAACACTCCCACCCTGTCAGTGCTGTCCCACTTCTATCTAAGCTATTTATTTAAAAGGACTCGCTACCACCGTGTGTGTTTTGACATAGTGAGCTTGCTGTTCTTTTTTTATTCCAGCTTTATTTCTTATTGTTTGACTCATTTGGCGCAATATGGGTTTCACATCAGAACAGTGGGTGAAAGCTAGCTAAAGATCCTATAGTATCAGTAGTCTTTGGACTCAGTAAAATGACTTGTTTCGTCTGTGCTTCTTGAAAGGAGTGAAGTGCTGGTGTGTTGGTTAAGATGCAGGTAGTTCAAAGGGGTTTCTTTGGCATCATTTTATCAGTTCAAGCATGACATGGTGTGTGCAAGGTGAAGCTTTTGTGTCCTATAGGTGTTTTTCTTTATTACTTTTCTGCATTCTTTCAGTACTGTGTGCTACAGTGAGTAGCAGTACTGTACACTAATGTACTTCCAAGGCTGGTTCCTATAAACACATCATAATGAATACACATACACATTGCTCTACACACACAACAGTCCCCTTTCAGAGGTTTTATTTAGCACTGAAGGCTAAACAAACTAGCGCATTGCTCTCTTCTGTTGTGTACACGCGCCTGCTATGGTCTTGTATGCTTCTGGGAGACTGGATGTGTTGAAGAGACAGGTGGTGAGAGAGCTGGACACGCAGCGTGGGTGAGGATAAAGAAGAAGAGAAGAAGTAGGGAAGAAAAGAATTGTCATTCCCCTCCTGCTGCCACAAATATGCACTTCAAAGATGGCCTCTCTAGTTGTGGAGATGCCAGGCTCCTTTAGCTGATGTCGTTATTCCTGAAACTAATGAAAACAAATAAAGTTAAGAGCTGATAACTCAAGATGAGATTTTTTTTTTTCTCCGAAGTTGCTGCTCTGTGTAGTGTGACATTAAAGTGCATTAATTTAGCCGAGCTTTTAATGTATCAGTGAGGTAGGTTGTGTGTGGTGATGGCCATAGCATTGCCATCAGTAATGAACAGCCCAGATGATGCGCACTGTGCAGCATCGATCGCTTACACTCACACAGACGGTGGATGGAAATTAGTCCTGGTGGGGAAGCAAAGGAGGAGCACACATGCCTACACCTTCTGTGGACGCATATGGATGCACAGATCAGCACAAATGTACACACTGAGGGAGAGAGTGTGTGCGTGTGTGTGTGTGTGTGTTTGTTGATGTCCACGGATACTCACTGCTCACTGGACTGAGGATGATCTTCTTAGTGGTGACAGTATGGAGCATATAGTGAAAGGGACCTGCTCAGTGGGTCTCTCTCTTTGACTCTCTCTCTCTCTTTGGTGCAGAACATATTTGGATCTCTTCCACCTCCCCTCGAGCCCTCAGCTGGTGCTCTCTGCAGTTGGAGGAAAGCCCTATACACAAACTGTATCAACCCAGGCTGGAGTGCTTCCTCTCCTGCTTCATTACCACATGAATGGTTGCCATATTGCCATATACTGTATGGCTATTGTTGGCAAGTTGCTTAATGTCATTGGTTTGTGCATGAAGCGTAGACAAGAGAGGGAGACTTCCTATTTTGGTTCTTACAAAAGCAATGTGGTGGTGCAGATCCATGAAGGTGAATTCCATTTTTAGACTTTTGGCGTTCTCTTATGAACTCACAAATTTGGCCACGAAAGATTAGGTCAGTGAAGTTTAATTTCAAGGGTAAATGAAAGTGTTTTTGCTTTTGCTGCATGTGCTACTAAAATAAACACTTTTCTTCACCTGTAGACAATGTCTTCTTATGATGCATTCCAGATGGACTATAATCTACAAATTATTTATACAAAATGATTGCGTATTTACTATAATACGCTACATTTTACAAGTTATACAGGATACTGTGATGATCTTAACAGCTAAGGCTTAGTCATTACATGACTCACATGTAGAATTTTCCTTTATTGTAATCCTTTGACAATTTATGCTGTGGTATGCTCATGTATCTGAGTTTTATTCCTATTTATTCAAGTATTTTTGTGACTAAAACACAGACAATCTCTCTTCCCTTATGAAACCAAAATATATTTCTCCATATACTGATGATCATTATATTACATCCTGAAATTGAACATAAAAAATATATGTATGTAATATATACAAACACATTGTCTCAATATATTACAATATAGTTAAAAACACATAAGGAATTGGCACTTTCCTTATATTGAGACATATATGACAATATACGTACTCGTACATGTTAATATATGTTTAGTAATAAAATATGAATAATATATGGATGCACATACACACATACACATACACATACACATACACATACACGTATATAGTGAATTGTATTAGTAAATATATGTAATTATATATGTAGTAATACATTTCACAATATATGTGGAAAGAAATTGCATTTCAATAAAACTATCTGTAAAAATATTGGGCCGCTTTTGATTTTAGTGCAATGTATGTTTTGTTAATATTAATTATATTATGTTATAATCAATGCATATACTGCAGTGTATTGGATAATATGTGCACTACTTCTCCATATATATGTGAATATATTTTTGAATATAATGCATTTTATTTTTCAATATATTGCCATATATTTTTCTTTCATAAGGGTTAGTCTAGTTCTTGAGGCTTTCATGACATCTTTGAGCACAAAAGCATAAAAACATGACAGTATGTGTGGAGCACCATGCAGATTACATCACACTAGGAACATCTGTCATTAATTGTGCACCTATTTCATATATTGTAGAAGTTTTTGGCATAATGGATGGGTCACATAAAAATGGCAAAATATACCATATATATTCAGACACAAAACAACAACTTTTTTTTCCAGACTTAGTTGAATTTCCTTTTTTTTATACATCAACCACAACTTCTGAAATGCCCCATTACATAATTATCCTTTAATAAAGTTACTTGTGATTGTAGCGTTGATGCCTTGGGTGGTTATAAAGAAAGAAAAAAAGCAGACAAGTGCTTCTGCAGTTGCTGTTTAGTCTGACTATTGTATGTTTTGAATTGTGTCACTAAGGGTCTTGCAGTTAAAGAGAAATACGATACACAACACTACAGGTCCTTAACCTCGGGGACGGTCTGCTGCCTGTGTGTGGTAAATCTTTCCCATTCTACACTTTCTTTGTTTTTTTTACTGCACTCCCTCTGCCTCTCTCTCTCTCTCTTTCTCTCTCTCTCTCCCTCTGTCCTTTTCTTTTTCTCTCCATCATCCTCTCTGTTGTCTGTGGGCATGTTAACACTCCAGCCTTGTCAGTGAGCCTCACAGCGCCATGGAAACCAGTCACACCATTCTCTGTCAGTGTGTTTGTGTGTGTGTGTAGATTGTGTATGTGTCTATGGATGTGTGTTCGTGGGCGGGATCGGGTCTTGTTTAGTTTCAAAAATCTGAGGAGAGGTCGTGGCCGTCCCTCTGGGCCTCTTGCTGTAATTCATGTAAATTCCCTAAAGACTCCAGCATCTTTGTTTTTCCTCATTGTCCAAATAGTCGAATCCAATGACCGTGTCATCACTGCAGTTCGACGCAAAATCTGAAATTCCTTTACCTGCTCCAGATCCAGAAGTTATCATGATAGCCTTGTCATGTGATATCGCTGACACCCAACTCCTCGGTACTATTGTGTTGTAATAATGAGTTCAGCTGAAGATGAAAATGGTAAAACCGATAGCTACTGTACATGAAACGTGGATAATTTAACATGACTGCCAGACGACAGTGTTGTTCTTTCTTATCAGGGTTATTGTTACGGTTTATTACTTGACGGAGAACACTTTGTTGTTAGGATATGACCCGAAAGCAAGACAGAAACCCCAGACAAGCGTTGAAAATGACTTGTAAAAAATGTGCAAGGAGGCTAAATCATCCATGCTTGTCTTTTTACTCCAGTCCCTGACAGCGGTGGGGTATTTTTCAAGTGTCCCCCTCCACCCTGCCTCGATAGCCTTGTGAACCCAGCCCTTCATTCTCTCCCTTGAGCCAATCATATTTTACTCCCATTCACATTTCTGAATAGGAAACTCTAAAGGAGCCCTTGCCATGCACACCCACTGATAGGAAAATGCACACGCACACACACACGCACACGCACACACACATGCACGCACACACACACATGCAGACAGTGCGCAGTTCTAGTTTGGAGGGTCTAGACCGCAGCATGAACTTTGCTCTGTTAAAAGTTGCCATTGAAATATGCAGTTGCCATTGAAATATTGTTCTTCTATTGGTGTCGTGACAAAGAGCAGGGAGGGCGCCGGTCCTGTCTCAGTGTGAGCCTGAAGGACCAATGGGCCGGCAGGGATCGCCCAGTGTTTCTGCTCAACAGAGTCAGTGTGCAGAAATAATGTCCATTAGACTTGGTCAATCACGCCCCTCACTCAATGAAATATGGCCCTTTCACTCATTTCATACCATAATCCATACACCTCAACACTATCCATCATCTCTCTGAAAGATGTCTGCCACTATGAATGCCTTTATTTATGATACTTTTTCAAATTAATGGCGTCTCATGCAGTGACGTTAGATGCTAAGAAAGCTTAACATGCTGACTTGTGTTTACACAGAAAATGGTTCCAACTTTTCATTAGTGAATTACTGCACAAGTCCAGCTCAGAGGTTTTCAGGTTTCTTGACCACCAAAGAAGCCTCGGCCGTCTGATGGTTTCATCTTGATAAGTGGGTGGAAATTAAGCTTGCAGTAGCACGCAACAATGAGCATGTTGTGTAGACAGACTTCATACTCTTTTTGAGAATATTAAATGGCTTTTTTTTTTTTTTTTCCCAAACTCTTATCACAGACTGAACTAGGGAAACAAGTTGGATGAGAGCAATGTTTCTGGACACTGGCGTCAAAATCATTGTTCACTTTGATGGACAATGTGCTTTGACGCAGATTATGTTACATTTTCAGCGCTTTTGTGGTGAGAGGAGCATTATTTAGGGCAGGGACCACAGAATAGTGACTCTTTCAAAGGGATAGCGCCTACCATTGTTACCCTCTGCAACCATAGCTAACGGATGTCAAAAGACCCTTTTTTTCAGAAGTTGTCTTTTTAAAACCAGTTGCAATAATACCAGTGAGTAGTCGGCAATAAAATAAGCTTCCCCTCACTGAGTCGACTAGATTAGATTGCATGGGGACATCTGTTGAGTGTAGGTGAGGACTTTCTCTGGCTTCTCACTGTATGGGAAAGGAAGTCCTTAGGATGTGCCTGAAGCCTCTTTCCTTTTATTTGTGGAGCTTTGCTGTTCCAGCTCCACCTCCACCCTCTATTGAACTTTTAGAAAGCTTTCATTTCGGGTACAATCAGTGCAGCTGACATTTATTTTACTGTACACAAGGCTCTATTTAATTTAACATGCAATTGTAGTGTCTGTTTTGCTTTTGTGCTTTGCCAAAGTCATATCACAGGGTATTATGCTTTGTCATCTCTCCATTCTGTTGACAGCTGTGTCTGATTCAAAACAAATAACTTTTTCTTTTTTTTTTTTGATATTTCATGCTGTTGTACAAATATGTCTGAGCCCACGTTGCAACTTTGTGGGTTTCGGTCACTGCTCATCCGATATCAGGAAATGTTTAACCCCTATTGTAGAGAGACAAAAGATTGTTTTAATCCCACTGTGAGAGGCAGGAGAGGGGGAGGGGGGGGGGTCAGGGGAGGGACGTGGGAGGAGGGGTTGTGGGTGTGTTGGAGGGGTGGTGGTGGTTTTGTGAAGGAATCAGCTCCTCTGTTTACTGTCAGTCAGAGCAGACACATCAAGGAATACAGAGCTATTGGGATTATTATCTGACTGAACTATGCTCATGAGCAGCAGATGTACACGCTGAGAGGATCTGTTCTAATAGACAAGGTGATTAAGGTAATCTATCCTCTTCTGATTTCTTTCATAATACTTTTTTTTTTTTTAAAGGAGATCTTCATTCAGATAGTCACTTGTTGTATAAACAGTGCATCTTACTTCAAACTGTTTTCCTACAGTGTTTTTAAAGTTATTGTTCTTCCCCTAAACATAAAAAAAACAATGAAATTCAGATGAATTTAACTCCTAGTTGTAACCTGTGTAGTCATGAAGATTTTTCCCGCAGTGTTATAAAGCTGTCATCACTAAATAGCCTTTTCCTTTAGAGGCTATTTTTTCTTGCTATCATTAACATTTTCTATGGTAGTTTGCACTTTTACTGCACTAGAATATCAACACATCATTCTAATTCAGCTGTTTACTCTCAGCTTGTCTTCAGTGTAATAGCATCAGAGCACATCTCTATGTGTTTGAACCACTGCCCCTGGTGTAAATGTGTTACAGGGGGAAAGTATTCTTAGGGGTCTTTGGTGATAACGATGGAGAGAGGGGCATCATCTCCATCCACACTCTGCCTCTCATTAAGCAAACAGGCAAAAATTAAACCCACAGGCCACTTTGTTGGTGATCCTCCTTCCATTCTTCGGTCATTGAGAGCACAAACTCTACAAAGATAATACAAATGAACCAACATCGCCTGCAGTAGAAAACCAACAGGAACTCATTAGATGGATGTGTCACACCTCACTACATGACATTTCTGTGGACCACCATGCAGATAATGTCATCCTCAGAATATTTCTCTTTAATCATGTATCTATTTCATACTTTATAGAAAACCTTTCTATTTTAGCATGACAGATTGCAACAATGACATGAAAATACTGTACACAGTGCCCTCAATGGAACATTTTTATGTGAATATACTGTGGAGATCATTGTAAGACTCAATTGAAGCTTTATTGAACAGATTTGATTCACAATGTCAATGTGATAAATAGAGCTTTCTTAGTCTTAAAAGCTATATTATATTCAAAAGTATTACTTACTATTACAACATAACATTTTACTTTTTTGCAGCTAATCTTTTTTTTTTGGCTTATTTATGCAATTCCGTTTACTGATTGTTATGGCCACTTCAGGACAGGACAACTATCTCTAAAGTCATAAAATTGCTATAGCAACCAAACTGAAAAGAATTACATTCTACAAATTCAGTATAAAAGACATTTATGTTAAAAACATAATACAGATAAAAGGCTACACAACATACATGAGTTAGTAACACTTTATAATTCTGCCACATAATTCACTATGTATTAACGATGTGTTACCTGTTAGTAAATGTATTGATCATACACAATTTATCATAGACAAACCATTTGTTAACAAACCATTAACAAATCCCTGTACAATTTGATTATTTTGATCAGATAGGTGCAGTGTTTGTTTATCTGCTTTACAGATAAAGCAAACAAAGAGGTTAACTTATCTGTTAATTCTAATCTAATTTTACATGCATGTTTGGAAGACAGTACGAACCTTTAATAAACATTAACAAATAGGTAATAAATGGTTAATACATAATGAACAAACATTTACAAATAGGTAACAAATGGTTAATACATAGTGAATTGTGTGTAGGTATTATAAAGTGTTAGTCAGTTAAAGGGTAGATGTCCTTCTGCCCTTGGTTAAGATGTTTAATGGTTGCTGACTGTATGAACTGTGGAGATGCTGACAAGCAAGTATGGCCATTTGAACTGGTTAGTTACTAAATTATTAATTTTACATAAATCTTTATGCATTTATGTGAAGCCACACATGCCACACGCTTTGACCCATTGGCTCACAAATGTGCCTTTTCATGCGTACTGTATGGTGCCATTGCCTACTACTGAAAACAGTAAGATATCCTTGGGGGTGGGGTGATGAGTCTTTGGAACTGAACTTTAGAATCTGGGTCTTTAAGACTCGATCGTAGGACACCAGCCTGTACGGAGGCCTGCACAAGGATTAAGATGTTATCTGGTCTCTTTTATCTAATGAGTGGAGATGCATCAATACAGAAATTCTGGACCAGTATCTAATGTATAAAATAACAAAGTGACCGTTTACTAATGTCAACACATTTTATTCATTTGTTTTCATGTTTTCATTTTGTTCTTAACTGCTAATAGGATTGCCACCTCTGTCTGACAAAAAACCTGGACATTTCAAACTCAATCAAACCTTTTGCTTCTATGCAATGGCATCTTTCATTTAATGTCCAGGAAAATATATATTTTTTCTGGGACAGACCATTAAAAACCTGGACAATCAGGTAAAACTGGGACAAGTGGCAACACTAACTACAAATGAAATTGTTAGGATTAACATCACTGTTTAGTATGTAAGTGAATCTGACCATATGTGTATTCATCATAGAAACACATAGTTCAGGATGTAACCAGTGTCTCTGGTGATTCAGACAAGACAGTTTAATGATGCCTCATGTTGAAGTGGAGTTAGCTCCTGGAGTTGTATGAGCTGCATGAGCTGTCACATCATCAATAATAAACCTTTTATACATAAACGGACAAACGTCACCATTAGTAGTGTCATTTTATTTTCCAGTCGACTCTCTTATATCAAATAGATGAATGTTGGTTCATTCTGACGTTCATGGACCAGAACATCCCTGGATATATTTGTCTCTTTCATAGTTATTTGGAATTTCCACCACATAGCTGCTAGCATTTTAACTGCTAGCAAGTGACTTTTAATGATCTTGTTTCCTAAAATGCTAAATGAGTCAACCAAACTAACCAAATATATTCCATTAAATCAAAAGGATGAGTTAAAATTTTACTTGTTAAACATGCAGGGAGTTGCAGCATGAAGTGTTGGTTTGTCATTTTCATGTTACACATGGTCATTTGAGCCTTTTTAAAAAATGTAATTACAATGATTAGATCTGCTTTAAATTCTATGACATGTTCAATTCGATGACCCGCTTTTGCCCCATTAAACCAACCTTTCTCGCTTGTTAAATTGTCATCCTTCCATTCCACATCCATTGAACATTCAGTTGTCAGTAGGTGTTTCTCTTTGTCAGCTCTCATGACACATGGGTGTTCCTAGAAGTATTGAAAGGACCAATGTGTCTCTTGCCATGAGCTATTTTGTAGTCTTGTTTGCTGCCCACTGTCGGCATCCTACTTACAGACCCAACTCGTCATCCCTCTTCTCATCACCATGGCAGCCGATCTGGACAGCGCTCAGTTCTGTGGCGTTTAGGGCCAGAGGTGGGGTGGCGGGACGGCTGGCTCGATGTCATGGAGGGAGGTCGCTTTTGATGGGATCAGCCTTCAGCTCATTCAAACAGGATGTGGAAAGGTCATTTTGTTGTGGTGTTTTATTCATGGTTTTCTGTTTTAATCAGCCCGGTTTGCAGATCTGGAGTGAATGTACGGCGAGGCAGAACTTATGTGCTCTGTCAGGCCAGATTTAACAGCATGAGATAAACAAAATGACATCTGAGCTACATGTCTGTGTGTAGGTACGGTGCGTGTGCAATAACATTGTGTGGCACTGTGAAAGAATTACATGTAGCCTGTGTCAATGGTTTTCAGAATCTGGGTCAGGATTCTTTTAAAACTCACAGCTGCAGGTAAATCAGATTTTCTGGTATAGTATTTTGTATAAGTTATTATGCGATTGACATTTACTGAATCTTCAAGATGTACCATGGTTAGAGTAAATAGCATTAAAATAATAATAATAAAAAAAAGCACCTCAGATGTTTCTATACATGCTTACAGGGAACAGGATGCTGAGGCAAATCTTGTGTGGTAAGAAAAATATGATTTTGAGAGAGTGTGTGACAGTAAGAAAGAGAATTAATATAAACCCATAGTTCACAATTGTATCTGCGTAGTCGTGTGGAAAACCAGTGTTCGTATTTAACCGAGTGGAAACGGCGGTGTCTCTCAATGGGGTTTCCACGCTCTTATTTAGAGCAGCACACTGAAGTCGATAAGCCTTTGCTAGAGGTAAATTGGATTGGCTTCTTCAATCATTTTCCCAATCGATTTCAATTGGTGTGTCAGTATTCAGTGTGAAAGGGTTTGAGAATACAAAAAGAAAAGGACAGAAAATGCGAGGTCAGGACATTTGAAGCTTTTTATGATGCTACGTGGCTCCAATTTTAGATCCCAGACTAACAGCGAGAGATTGGAAACACATTTTGTTTTTGTGGGAGACGGTTTGATTCATGTTGGTGTGTGCAAACAGATTGTTTGGTTTTTTTTAGAAATTCCTTTTGGCCATGCAGCTCCAGGAGTAGATTAGGTTTGGCAGGTTAGGAAGCAGAGATTGCACAGAGAAGGATAAAGAGGTGGCATTAAAGACGACACACAAAAATGAAACAAGTTAAGGAGACAGAGAAAAGAGCACAAAATAGAAGAGGGTTCAACTGTAAGGTTGGAAAAAGAGGAGAAGAACTGGCTACGAAACAATTTGAATTTGAAAAAAATGACACAAAACTGCAATCTGGGGAGAAAACAGATAAGATGTGACAAGAGAGTAAAAGGAAAAAAAGTACAAATTGTCCTCCATCTCTGGGCTGTTTTGTCTATCAGCATGATTACACACTTTGCTTCACACAGCGTGTATGTTTACTTTCCTTTCACTATAGCAGCGTGTCACAGTTGGATGTGTTTAAAGTACTTGTCCAAAGAGTCAACACATTCGAAGGTGATTAGCTTTAAACATCACTCCTTCTATAAGATATAGCATTTGATAATAAGGAGATTTACGGTTGGAACATCCTGGTGTGTAATCTGTGTGTGACTGTGACAGAGCCGGAGGTTTAGCACATTATTATATAACCAAACACAGACCAGAGGGTCCATTGTGAAATCAGACTAATGTCTGATGTCCCCCCCCCCAAAAAAAAAAAAAAAAAACTACCACAAATGGAAAAAACTAAAACATGTCATTCTCTCTCCTTTTTTCTTTAACCAGTTTCAAGAAAGCCAGAGACGAGGCAGCAGACTGCAATCGAACAAGGAGGCGGAGGAGAGAAGGAGATTTGGGTTTCTCTGGTAAGTGAAAAACATTTCCATCAACACCCCCCCCCCATCACATCGCCAGCATTGTTTCTCAAAACAGTGTGAACTTCCAGTTTTCTAGTATCAAACAGTCTTCCTCAGTGTTCTTCTCAAAGGCATTTCCCCTCCTGTTGGATGGGAACACACACACAAATGTCACTCTGTCTGCCATGCCTGGCAAGTGCCTCTGGTCTAAACATCTTCATCTACGATACTACCAGAATGGGAATGTATTAATATAAACACTGTCAAAGGTCTCTGAATAAGTACCTGGCCTTTCCACTCTCCATCACTATGATGTTCTCTCTTTTGAGCCAGGAGGGAATCTCAGTTATGACGCCTGCTCTTTTGTTCTAGCTTTAATGCAAAGGGCACCGCTTGCTTAACTGGCATTTATCCATTGGCAAAGTGTGTTGTGTGTCAGTATCCATTCTGGCAGTGAAGCCTGACAGGAGAATAAAAAAACCAAAACACTAGCTTTCTATTGTCCAACTGATTGTTTGATGCATATGGTTGTCAAGGTAACGCACCCTCTCATCCTCGCCCACTGCTGTGACTGTGGGCGTCAATACTTAGAAATCACAAAATAGCACTTAGAGTCGAAATTGCCACTAGTGCTGCTCTGTTATTGACACATAATGTGTTGTAATGGAGTACGCACTGTAGAGGTAAAAAAAGTTCCCTAATGGCAACGGCACAATTAGGAGCTAAAGTAGGTCTCTTAGGCCCAGGGATCTCTGCTGGGTGCATTAGAGACCAGAGAATTGACTGTCAGTTCACACAGGGCTTCAGAAATGACCCTGACTCACCTTCCTCATCCCCTCATTCCATGGTGCTCAGAGTGTGTCTGTGTTTCAACAGGGAGTTGATCTAATGCTCTGTGAGTGGTGGTGACACGGTGTGATGTGTGTCCACCGCCCAGCCGAGTGTGAAGGAAGGCTCCCACCTCACAGCCGAGTAGGAAAGCTGCATGAAAACACAGCTGAGCAGAGAATTAGAAGAGTCTGACTGTTGTGGGTTCATTTGCCTCCGCTGTGAGTGCGTCGGTTGTTTAACTTCTGCTGATCAGGGGTTTTGATCTTTCAGTTTATTCATTTATGCATCCAGTCTAATTGGAGCGGCACAATACATCGTTTGAGCACCGACATCGCGATGTACGCGTGCGCAACAGGGGACGAATGAGCTCAACATTTTGTCATTTGATTTCAATGGAACCTGACACACACTGAGCACATCAACGAACAAGAGAAAATCACCCAAAACCAAGGCTCTGTGACATCATCAATTTTTTTCTTCACTTATATTTTTTAAATGTATGTTTAATTAATGAATGACATGTATTTATTCATAAAAAATATATATTTTTAAATATATATTTTTTAATTTAATTGTTTTCACTCGTCATCTGAACCCGCTTTATCCTCACTAGGGTCACAGGGGTCACTGGGGGCTTAATCCAGCTACAATGGGTGAAGGTGGGGTACACCCTGTATGAAACAACAGTTCATCTCAGGGCTGAACATATATAGACAAACAATCACTTTCACATTCTATGGACAATTTAAGTAACCAATTAACCTATCAGTGCATGTCTTTGGATGGTCGCGAAAACACACGCGGCCATGGGGAGAACATGCAAAGTCCACACAGAAAGGTCTGGGATTCGAACCAGGGACCTTCTTGCTGTGAGGCATAAGTGCTAATCACTGCACCACCCTATTTATTTGTACTTATTTTGTTTATTTCATTTTAATTGGATTTTTTATTATTCATTTATTTTTTATTATTCATTTTACTTAATTATTTCAGCTGCAAGAAGCATAACACTGAATCGTATGTTCTGTTTAGACCACTAATCTGTTTGATTGTTTGCGTAGGCACCACACAGCTGTTATATACTACTAAGGATTTTTTCATATCACAGGGTTACATTTTTATTTTTTTTTTACAATATCACTGAACCCAACTTCCAATCTCTGTCTTTGCCTCTGCCTATCTGTCAATCCATTTGTCAGTGAATATGTTACTCTTTCCGTTCCCCACTCGTCACGGTGGAGTCAGTTGTTGTGGAGAATGTGACGGTACCGCTACACTACAGGCCACAGAGGCTGAGTCCACACTTTTCAATGGTCCAGTCATAGAGGGCCACACTTAGGAGCTACAGACTGAACTCATGGTTTGAAACACAGTGAGGCGTGAAGAGTCCATTGTGAGCAATAGCATTCAGGTCGTGGGCCGTTCAATAGAAGGTTGCAGAGGTTTCTGTTCACCTCCACAGTGCTGTCTTTCACCATCTGCTATCACGTGGCTGTCAGGGAGTGAACTATTATTGTTTGTGTGGGAGGCTTGAATCAAGATCTGAAATTATTCAACCATAACCTTACCTCTTGAAAATAGCAATGATATTATTAACTCCACATAAGTATGCCATTACATCCCAAGCTTTAGAGAATTGCGTAATCCTGTTCTCATATCTAAACAGTTGCAGAAGGCACAAAGAAGGCAAGTGTCAAAATGTAGTGAACTCATTTTATAGCTCTATTTTTGTAGTTTCATGTTATGTTATGGTTTAGATAGTGATTAATTAACTTTAATTAACCTTACAAAAATGTTTTTACTCCTCCCGGCTATTATATTGATTAAAGAAAGAAACAGATTAGGAGCCGTGAAATCTCTAAGGCTGCATCCGTAGAAACACAATATTTTAATCTGAATTAGTAAAGCAATCACTTGCTGGAGATCAGACCAAAGGCAAAAGCATACCCTAAATGAGCAGGAAGAACATATGGTTGAAATACAGGCTTGGTGGAATCCCACAGGGAAGATGGTAATGTTTTATTACTGGTGTAAATCTTCATGGTTACGTCACATATTATTATGAGTCATAAACTGAAACAGCATGATATGAGGTTTTACCAAATTAACTTTTGTTTTTCTTATATTTGTGATTTTACTCTGCTAAGCTGTTTGACAGTTTAGGCAACAATTTTAACTTTAAAGTTGGCTAACCTGAGGGCGTGTTTGGAAAAAATGAGATTGTATGAAATCAGAATTTCTATTATAGTTCAGAATAATTATGTCTCATCTCCTCAAATTAAACTGTGTGATGATGTGCTTAAAATCCCCTCCAATTTTTATTAGACTTTAGGACAAAAAGGGAAAAAGGTGTCACCAGTTTCTCTTTTTTCTTATTTATATAATTAAAACATATTTTCTGTATATGATGCATACAGTATATGAAACATATGAGGTTCCTCATAAATCAGCTGTTTGTAAATGTTATTGTCATATTTGACTAGGGTTGGGTACTGAAACAGTTTCATTTCATACCGATACCAAATCGGTACTTTCAAAATAGTATTGGTTTCTAAACAGTATTTAAATTACTTTAAAAAGAATAAACATTAAATTACACTCTAACCCATACACAATTGAACTGTAACATCATTATTGTTGTTGTTATTATTATTATTATTATTATCAACCGAGCACCACATGCCATGTCACTAGTTTTAGTTGGCAATAAAAGTACTCATGCTGGCACTGTCCACAGTAGATGGTCTGAACATTTATCACTTTGGTCTGTCAATCCCAAACTGGGCATTTCCATTTCTGCTATTCTATTAGCTCAGTAGCTCAGTTGCTAGGCTACTTAGCTTTAGATGCTGCAGCTTGTGCTTTAAGGTAAACACTGTACGTCACCAAGTGCTTCATTAAATTAGATGTATTCCAGCCTTTGCCTGTAAATGTCTTGAGACATCTGTTGCATATGGAAGAATGTGGATCCTGTTATGAACTGTAACCACACGTTCCACCTTTTTGCCTTTGACATGTCGATGCCATCTGCACTGCTGCGTGTTTACAGTGGACAGAGGGTGTAATTAAACAACAGCTGCATATACGTGTGGTACCGAAATATAACAACAAAATTCATGTTAAATTTCAGTCTGGTCACTGCTGTTCATGTTTGCCCCAGTTCTGTACCTATACTGACTTTTGGTACCCAACCCTATATTTGACTGCAACTTCTCTTGCATGTTTTTAAAAAATAGTGATATAATGTAGCCATGAGGAGAGATGATGATGATGATGATGATGATGATGATGATGATGATGATGATGATGATGATGATGATGATGATGATGATGATGAATAGATGGACTGTACCATGGGTGTAAAATTGCGTATGGATGCTATGGACGTGTCCATACCAATATTTGAATAGGAAATTACATGACATTTGGGAAACAAAAGGTTACTGTATTTTCTGGACTATAAGGTGACACTTAAAAGACTTTGATTTCCTCCAAAAACCCCAGTGCACCTTATATATGGATTAATTCAGGTTGTGTTTAGTGACTGGGAATGTTGACTTTTTGTCTCATAATTTTCACTATTTATCTAAAAATTTAGACTTTTTAAACTAATAATTTTGACTTCACTTAATGCACAAAAATCACTAAAAAATAAACCATTCATTGACAGTGCACCTTATAGTGACTAAATATTGTCATCAATGAACCTTTATCACGTGACAAAAATGAGATCAAACTAGACATAAATGTGGGTCTTGTGATTATAACTATAATTAAATATATAATGCAGTAATAGATGACCAATAAAAACTATACAAAATGTGGCTTAAGAAATAAAAAACATTCCTAAAATGTTCTGTTGACAAAAAAAAATTGAGACGTTATTTTAATTCTTTTTGCCATGTGTTTATTTATTTCATAATAATACATTTTATTTGTATAGCGCTTTTCATGGCACTCAAAGACACTTTATTTGCAGTAAAAACAGAACAGTAAAAGTCCAGCAACAATAAAAACAAACAATAGAAAACAGAGCAATCACAAATTAAAGCAGACAGAATATAAAGTAATGAAACATTGAAATCAATCTTGAATAAATGAGTTTTTAAAAAGGATTTATTTATTGTTACTGTCTCATGCGAGGAAGTCGTTGAATTACGTCCCTACCAATGTCAACATCATGATAACTCCCATGGACTGTACACTCAGAAGGTCCCTTTCTCCTTTTCACATCAACACATGGAGATATTTCTTAGGTGTTTCTTCGACAAGTCTGACAATTTCAACATTTCGTTGTGTGCATATCAAGTCTGAGAGCTACTGTATGTGTGAGATAAATAGACCATGTGTGGGTGCGAGTGAGTAGATGTGTGTTTTTTCAGCCTCTGTGGAGATGGGGAGACACTCAGACACAGCTAAGTGTCAAAGAGGAGGACATGAATAAACAAATAGATGAATAGATGGACACAAAGACAGCTCGAAAGAAAGAAGCTGAGTGAGGCCCCTCCTGAGGGGCTCCTGCTCTTCACCATCTTCCAGGGTTGAGGAGAAGTCAGCTTCATGCACAACTGACTCACAGTTTGAACAGCCTGGAGAGTCACAGTAGACGCACAGTTTTTATTCTTACTGTGTTTTATATATATATATATATATTTTATTTTATTTTTTTCCTTTCCCTTCACTCTGCTCTACATTTCCTTCTACGTTCACTGCTGTGTTATATGGTCGAGCCTTTGGGATTTACTTCATTGAAACTTATTTGTTATAAGAAGCCCATTAAGTTGGTATTAAACTGAAAAACTCTTCTATTCTATGAGTTTGTTAATTAAAGACATGTCAAATGTTTATTTCTGTATTTAATCCTCAAATGCGAGGATTTGTTTTATTATTTTTTACTACTAACTGGTAGTTGGTCAAAAAAAAAAAAAATATATATATATTTTAATATGTTTTGGTAACACTTTATAATACCTACACACAATTGACTATGTATTAACCATTTATTACTCATTTATAAATGGGTTGTTCATTATGTATTAACCATTTGTTACCTATTTGTTAAAGGTTCATACTCGTGTAAATGTAAAATTTTATTATATTTAACCAACAGGTGCAGTGTTTACAACTGTTTGTTTGTTTACCTGTAAAGCAGATATACAAACACTGCACCTGTTGGTTAAAAATAATCAAATTTTACATTTATCTTTGGAAGACAAGACACTAGTATGAACCTTTACAAGACATTAACAAATAGGTAATAAATGGTTAATACATAATGAACAACCTATTTATAAATGGGTAATAAATGGTTAATACATAGTCAATTGTGTGTAGGTATTATAAAGTGTTACATTTTTTTTTTTACTGTGTTTTGCATTTTAAGGAGCAGCTCAAAATGCATTCACATTCTAAATCTTGAAAAAATAACACATGACAAATTTTCCTTCAACTTCTTGCTATTCGTGACAATTTTTTGTTAATACAATGTAGTGATTTAGTTATATTTGTGTTGCTTCTTTATACCCAACTAACTTTCGAGCCCTATGAGACAACCTTGTTGTGATGTAGGGCTTTGCGACGAAAATTAAATTAAAGCGAATGACATTTTTTATTGAAGTAATTCTCAAGCAGCTATAGAGAATTAAATTAAGTGATAAAACCTTGACTTTTCTGAAAAGAATGTACTTTCTATTCAACTTCAAAATGTTTATGCTTTATTTAAACATTGACGGAACCAGTAGGTTACGTTTATGTCTTTGTTTGTTTTTCTTGAACTGATGAAAAAATACACATTTTTCTGAGGGATCAATAAAGTTCATCTGTATCTATTCAAGTCATGTGAAAACTCCAACATCCTCCTCTGCATTTCATACTGTAGATATCAAATCCATTCTGTTATTTAAAATCATTTACCTGGATTTCACCAAAATGCTCCTGCAGTCTGTCTGTGGGTGTCTGTCTGTCTGTCTGTCTGTCTGTCTGTCTGTCTGTCTGTCTGTCTGTCTGTGTGTTTAGTCTGTGTCTGTGTGTTTACATGGCTGTAGGACAGTGCAGATTGTTCTCACACCATCACACGCTCGTGGGATCTAACTGTTTGGGGGGGGGGCTATAAGAAAGCACATGATTTATGTGGCTGTTAGGTGTGGGTCTTGGTCCAAGGCCAAGTCTATCTTCTCATCAATATAAACAGCCTGCTCAGTGGGTGTTGAGGTGGAATACAAATGGCTGAATTTAGATGTAACCCCTCACTCACCTGCAACTCAGCCAATTCTAATGAGAAATCCCTCATCCATCTCTCTCTCTCTTTGCTGAGTTGAGGAAAACTAAAGCCAAGTGTAAATATGTAAAGAAGTAAAATAGGTTTTAGTGCATGTTTTTGTTTTTCCTTTATTAAATGTTTCAGTTTTTAAAAAAAAAAAAAAAACTACTTAACCAAGAGTCACTGCTATTGTCACATCACAGGTCCTGTAATTATTTTATTAAAAAATGTTTCATATTTATTTGTGTATATTTTTCAAACTATTTTTTAATGTATTTTAAGTTTTTTTGACTTAATTTTTACATTTTGTATTTTTTTTAAATTCATTTCTTTTAATTTTATTTTTATGTATTTTTCTTTTTTTTTATTCATTCATTTATTTTAATTGCAATGATTTATTTATTTTTAATGACTCATTTTATTTAATTATTTCAACTACAAGAAGGATGACACTGAAACGTATGATCTGTGTCGACCACTAGTCTGACCGTTTGCGTCGGCACCACACAGCTGTTATTCAGGGTTAAAAAAAAAAAATCGCAATGTAATTTTTTTTTTTCTAACATCTTACAGCCCCAGTACATCACACCTGTGATGTACATTGTGAGGTGAGGTTTTATTTTCATTATGTTTTTTGTACTTGTTTAGACTTGTTCTTTGTAAGGAATGGGAGCGACTATATCCTGCTCATTTCATAACTAACAACTTCCATTTTTCTAAGATTATACACTTGACTTTTAATCACTCACCATACTTTGACATGCTGTAACAAGAAAAGCACAGGTGTTCTGAATGACATGAGTAATAGTTGATATTATTACCCATGCCTGACATTAATCCCTATTCACTACTAAGACCAAACAGGATGCTTAAAATAAATAGTATTATTGTTATAAGACACAAGCATTTTTTTTTTACTTTGATGTATCTATGAAAAAGGTCTGTTGACTCATGTGGTTTCATTGTGTAAGTCCAGGTTTGCATCAAACTTTGAAATATTTTCACATTAAAATACAATATCATAATAATATGATTCATACTAAATTCATTAAGCACATAAAACAACCTGTATTCTCACCCTGCTCTGCCGTACGGTGCCTCCTTCAGGCTTTGGACACATATCTCAGAGGTTCCCGGTACCTGCTGGGTCCACCCACCCAGCTTGGAGGTTACTGACCCTGGACTTTTGATCAAGGTTTTATTATCATCCTTGATTATTTCACTTTTACAATTACTAAACAGTTTTTATGATCATGACCTCTGAAATCTAGTGAGTGTCACTCACTCATTCTCATTTCTGAACCCTTTTATCCTCACTAGGGTCACTGGGGGCCTATCCCAGCTACAACAGGCGAAGGCGGGGTTCATCTCATAGACTGAGTCAATGAAAATGCAACACCAGTTTGGATTCAAATATTTTTTTGACTGTTAAAATAAAAAAATAACTTTCAATTTCAATATATTGGGTGGGCTGATTTTAATAAATTAAATTAGTTATTTGTCTGTACATGTATTAAACATAATGACCACAAGTTGAAAATGAAAAATCACAACAACACTGAATGGAACACATTCAAAAATCAAATTCAAAAACAGTCAGTATAGGGTGTGACACCCCCCACCCCCCACCACCACCAATATTCACACAGGCAGGACAACGTCTCCTCATGGACCTGACCAAGTGTCTGCAGTTGTGTTGGGGGAGTTGTCTTCACTCTGTCTGCAAAACATTCTAGAGCTTCTGCCTGGGTTAAGTTCTGGGTACTCTGACTGAGAGAGCTCGTCCCAGTTGGTTCCACACATGTTCCACTGACACTTAACAATGTTTGTTGTGTCTTTTATCATGTCTTTATATAGAGAAGACAACCAACTGCACTTACAGAACTTCTAATTCTATATGTTATTAAGAGAACAACTCAACATGTTGGTTTATATGATGATCATTCATGTAGAGAAAGGTGTCCGTTGTGACTCCAACTGTCACTGGAGACTCAAATTAGACAACTCAGATCCTGTCATTGCCTCTGATTATATATGTTCACTCTCTGTTGCACAGCATATTCTTAAATGACACTTTGTTTTGTTCATTTAAATCTCTTAGTTAAATTATTCTATTTATTTTGACATGTCTTAAAGTGGTGCAGTGGTTAGCACTCGTGCCTCACAGAACTTCTAATTCCCTATGTTAGACTCAATATGTATTATTAACAGAACAACTCAATATGTTGGTTTATATGGTGATCTGTCACTGGAGACTCAAATTAGACAACTCAGATCCTGAGCAAAAATAAAGCAAAATTTAAAGTGTTGCATTTTCATTGCCTTTGAGTATATACAGTATAACCAGTCATGTGTTTGGATGGTGGGACGAAGCCGGAGTACGAACACAGACATGAGGAGAACATGCAAACTCCACACAGAAAGGTCGCACCCACTGGTGTTGGAATTAAACCCAGGACCTTCTTACTGTGAGGCACAAGTACTAACCACTGCACCACTGTGTCACTGTTAGTGTCAGCTGGAGTTATTACAAGTAGTGATCTAATGAAAGACAGAATGCACTTTATTTGTTATTATACAACATACAACGACATTTATTCTTGGCATTTAACTCCTTTTTTTTGATGCTGTTGGGCAACCTTGTAAGGAGCAGTGGGCAGGGACCTATCTCTATGTAGATGTATAGACAGACCTGGTCACAGAATCACCTAGCTGGAGGACTGTACCCTAACCATCATGTTTTTGGGTGATGGGGGAAACCCATCCACAGAAAGGCCCACACAGTCCATGAATCAAACCCGGGTCTTGTTGCAGTAACCGCTCCGCCACTGTGTCACTGTAATTGTAACCAGTCAGAGTAAGTGAAATGTGTAACATTTTTGCGTGCCCTCTATCTCTCAGTTGTGTTTTTGTCTATTGCTGCTGTGTTTGACAGTGTTTCTGGGTGTCAACTTATGGCTGGTTTGTACCTGGAGTGCACACTGCAGATAAGTAACAAAATGAAATGACTCGGGTTCATTCTGTTCTTGTCACTTTCTGTGTGTGGTGTCGTTCTGTCTGAGAGATGAAACTGAGCAAAGCATAAAGACTTACAGAAACTGGAATAAGTGTGTTTCAGATGCACTACCTTCACTTTTGTGAGTGGGTTTATTCATCATTTAGGAAATAACTCCTCTGAAATCATAATTTTCTGTTTCACTGCTTTTTCCACATGATCTGTTGGAAGTTTGTTTACAGTCAGATCAGTTAATTGAATTTTTAACAGTTTTACATTATCAAATCCAGCCAATTAAGTGAGGCTTAAATGACTTAAGAGGACTTTCACATTGCTCTTTAAGTACTACGTTCTCTAACAAGCACAAGGTTTAGTGTTTATGCTAAAAGTAGAAAAATGTTCCATAGAATCCATTTATTCATTTTTCATGTTAAGATAAAGGTGGTTCCAGCACAGATGTTTTACCATCTTCTGTTATTGTAGTACTTTATTATTCTGTCAAGTTTGACCCTGAAGGCACATAAACAAACAGGAACATCCTGGTCTCCTTTCCAGGGGGCAAATCCACAGACACCTTGTCCAGTCTAAGCACCAGCCTTTTCTTTACCTCCACCAAACACTGATACAGATTAAAAACAACCTACCCATTCAACAAAAGCCTCTCTGCCATTATCCCAGACACTTCTCCTACATTAGCCACACTGCCTGTACCAACCTCATCCCGTCAAACAGACACAGGACAGACGCGGTTAGCGGAAGCTATGTGGACTGTTAGTGTTAAATGGGAGCAATGTTTCCTCTGGAATCACTGTTTGACAAATGAGGGCTGATGGAGCAGTTCTTGTCGGAGCCATTATTTTTGATAGGGCCAGATGATCTGTAAGGAAGAAACAGTGTTTGTCTGAGCTGCGACGCCCTCCGGGTAAAACACCGAGCCCTCTCGAAAAACACTCAAACTCTCCAAATGATGGATGTAATAGGGAAACATCTCTAAGCTGTAACATCGGGACATATGTTACTCCACCTGTACAAATAAATAGAACAGATCTTCACGTTCTAGTAATCATAGCATCTTACTCAGAACAGTTATTTTTGCTTTTGTTAATACTTCATGTTGAAAGAACACAAATCTGTATGACTTAGTAAAATACTGACTTTTCAAGTAGGCGTGACTTAATTCTTGAGTTTATTCTACTAATTTGTATGCAGTCACACTGACTCGGGGAACAGTGTACGGTCATTCCATTAACAATAATGGTTTGTTTTAAAGCGAAAACCCTCAGAATCACCTGAGACTGAAAAGACATACATTTTTCATAACAAGAAAAAAACAAACATTTTAGGATTTCTAAATAACTGAGTCATGCCAATGGTTCATCACATGTTTAACTATCTGCAAATAGTTAAAGCAATAATTAGGAAACATGCATTATATGTGATATTGTGATGAAATTAACATGTCTCTTCTATTATATTTCTATTATATATATTGTTTTTCTACTGCACACTATTGTTCTATTCCTACAGTCATTGTCTGCTGTAACTAACCACTCTATCTTATAGTATCTTATTTTTTACAGTTGAGTTTCGTGTCTCTCATGTAGTTTTACATCATGCCTTCAACTATACTTGCAAAGGGATTCTTCCAGTGACTTCCTTCATTCATATCTATTTTGTAAATATCCATTCACTGCTCATTAGTTAACATCTCAGTCATCCAGACCCATGAGACAAATGGAAACATACTCACACTGAGCCTTAGTGAAGCACCAACAGTCACCATCAGTCAGTTAGCATCATGGGCTTTCTGCTTTAGTCTTTAATCTTCACATTTTTCTCTCTTAATTTCCTGAAACCAGTGCTCCAGATAAAACGGGGTCACTCAATTACAAAAATAAATAAATAAAATCCCCATTTGCTGAAAGGAAATGTTATCCCTCTCTCTTTTACTTGGTTTTTGGTGAAGTATCACTCATTTCTCAGCCTCAGAAGTTAATTAGATTACATTCCAGCAACTGTCTCTGGATGTGAATGACTTTAAAATGAAAACTCAGTGCCACTCTTCAATTCAGACACAGTCGGGTCTAGGGTTCAGGGCTGTCTTTGATGAATTGTCCGCCTCCAAGTTGTTTGTTATATTTAGCATATGAAAACCTCACTTGAAAAATAGAGCGACTATGGCCCCAGCCAAAGTGCATTCACTCATGGTGGAAAGAGTATGTTTGCATTGGTGTCGTTACCACATACATTATTTTCACATTATGGAACATATTCACACGTGTTGTATATTTCCCGTAATCATGTGCCCCATATTAATTTTGTTTTCATACACTATACTGTATGTGGAGAAGGGAGGTGTTTCTAGTGCATTATTTTTGCTTCTATAGCTTTACTGAATCTAAATATAATGGAAATACATCCTTGTTCAGCGATCAGCGATGCATTTTTATGTCAAAACTTCATCCCTAAATGCATGGATTTATAAAACTAATCCTCAAAGTTGGCAAAAGTCCATGCATTCTTTTCTATAACAGCAATACAAGTACTTTTAGAGACAAAAGCTCTGACAAGCTTAAAACTACAGGCTCAAGGAAAGGTACCTATATTTTATTTTAGTAACTTTTTAGTGTAAAGGGTACCATATTAATTACAAGTAAATAGTCCTTAAAAATTTAAATACAAATTAGGGAACAGAGGAAGAAGAAAAAACAATACTAAAAAGAAAACTAGTTGGGATCCCCAACCCCACCCTTCAATATCTGGATCATTACAAAACTTTTGTAGGACATGAAATATCACAAGGAAATGTACTGGAACCACATCCACCATGTCAGTATTAGCTCACTTTGTATCTGATATCTCATTAAATAGACAATACCTATATTATTGAATGACATATATATTATAGATGTGTGTCATTGCTGTGTTATTGGCTCATCTATGGAGACTAAAATTTGTTTTGGTGTAGAGATACTGTGATGCAAAATAAAAATAAAAAGAATTGAAAGTACAAATATTTGTGTAAAAATGTGAATAGTTAAAGTTGTCAGGAAAACGAAGTCAAATAAAGTACATACATACATACATACATACATACATACATACATACAATACAATACAATATAGTTCAAAATAAATAAATATAGTCAAAGATAATGCAGGATTTTTCAAAGAGTGTTATTAAATATGGAAAAACAGGCAACTTGTTAGAAATCTAGTCACTTATATACAAACAAGTGTGGAATAGAAGTATTGAAATTTTTAATGAAAATTGGGTGACTTATATTAAGACATTAAATCAAAAGTTCAAGGTGCAGCGTTGAGTCAGAATGTGAAATGGGTTTTACTCAAAAGGAAGGTTTTTCCTTTTGTCTTCATTTCTACAACTATATACTGTGTGCATATGCGTATGTTCACTCTTCACATCCCTTCTACTCTAACATGTATAAAGCTATATTTATCTGTAATACAGTTTTATTCTGTCTTGTCAATGTATGTCAGATTTAACAGATCTGACGTCTGAAACATGTTTTGCAAAACACAGCACACCAGTATTCTCTGCATGCATTGTGCTCTACTATGAAAAAAAAAAAACATTCAGGTAGCTCTGTCTCACTTACAAGCAAGTTAGTAAGACCTTAGTTATACAGTCATGATAGTTATTTATAATACTCAGTTATAGTAATATGATCATAATAACCATAAAATTCATAGTAATAACTGCAATACCCAATACTCAGCTGCACTATCCCCATTCATTCCATGTATAGGTCTAGTCGTGCTTCATAGTCAGGGGAGGCGGGGCTAAAAGGTTGTCTTTCAAATCCCTCTGTATGCAATAGGACGGTGCTACAACCAATCAGCGTAAACTTTAGGATGACGTAGTTAGACACGGGAAAGTTCATGGAGGAGTCTGGAGAAAGTTACAAATGACGAAACAAAATTCAGTAATATGGAGTTTAACGACTGTTATCGATTCTGTAAAAAGAATTTAAAGATTGCTGGTGTTTTCTCACACTCTTCACTCATCGTTAATAAAAGGAAACCACCACCCAGTTGTCAACCATCTGTCGTCATTGTTGTTCTTCTTCTATGGTGGTTTTCAGTTGTTTTTCTCCGAATCATCGCCTGCCCTCGGACTCTATACTTCACAGTCATTGGCCAGTTTCTAGCCAAAAGTTACATTGAGGATAACTAGACTGTCCCCGGTAGAAAATTAGATTTGTTGCAGCTAGGGGTGTCAAGTGTGGCTAAGCTAGCAATACTCAATTCCAGCTGTACGGTTTTAAGTTATGCTGTTTAATACTCACGATTTGTCAAAATAAAAGTCACTATTGGGTTTAGGACATCTTCAAATCTTGTAACATTTTTCTTCTGAAAACATATGGTAACTCTTAGCTCTTTTTGATACAGTCCAAAATGGAAAACAAACAAAAAACAAAAACATCTATTCTCCTTTTTCCCAGAATTGTTTTGGGTTTTTTTTTTTAATTTGAAAGGGTTAACTCCTGATTGTGGCATTACATTTTTTTTCTTAAGGGAATGATTTGATTTTCTCACACTTTGAAAAGACTATTGTTTGTGTCCTGTGTGTCTGAAATTAGGAGGGTGAGTCCTTTTGGAAAGCAGTGAAGGGGAAATGATTTGTATTCACCTGCTGTATCTGAATGGAGCTAAGGAGGGGCCTAGTAAGAGAGAGAGAGAGAGAGAGAGAGAGAGAGAGAGAGAGAGAGAGAGAGAGAGAGAGAGAGAGAGAGAGGCAACTTACATAGTGCTTCCTTTATGTGATAATGGATTGCTCTGACATTCACACACATTGTAGCGCGGTGTGTCTATCAGTCAACACTTTCTACCTTGTAGGATGAATGGCAAATTTTAAACAGACACCATTAGGGAACTGTCTTGCCATGACATAACAGGTGACACAGTTATCTATTGCAGGTGTCAGATCTGAATTAATGCCTCTGTGAAAACTACCGAGTTGAATACAAGACTTCACTGACACATGAAACATACGTGTCGTGTCATCCGCTCCTTAAATGAATTCCTTTTCTCATTTTCTTTCTCCTTTTTTTTTTTTTTTTTTTTTTTTCCCTCTTTCCTTTGTTTACTGCACTCTCTTTTATTGGCTCGCTGGGCAACCGGACTCTTCTGTCAGCCAGACAAAAGAGACAAAGTAGAACCGGGAACGGGCAGTAATGAGCAACTCCTCTTACAGTGTTACATATAGACCGGCTGTGGTGTAGGGAAGCCTTCTGGAGACAATGGAGGGTTTTGAGAGGTCTGGAGCCCTCTGAAGAACTTCTTTGATTGAGTTTTCTGGCACTGGGTTCCAATGTTGGGGCTGATTGTGGAGTGGGCGCTGTGGGTTGGGGGGGGGTTTGGGGGGGGGTGAGGACCCTCCTCTGCACTGACCTTTCACAGACACAGGTGGGGTGGAGTGGAGGCAGTGGGGGCAGCAGGAGAGTCCTATTGTGACTGAATATAGAGGTGGAACTCAATAACGCTAGACCTCGCTGCCTGTATCCACCTGCCGGGGATTTTCTCACCGCTACTTTCAAATTACATGTTCTGGTAACACACAGTGGTAACAGATTGTTCCAGCGTGCACTCACCGTTCATGCTTTGTTATCTGATGTTGTCGGCAGATTTTGCTAGACTGAATGGTACCACACAAAGCAGCACAGATAGCTCTAAATGACCCATCACTGCCTGCATGCCTGTCTACTGTATCAGCACAATTCAGATTCCACCAAAAGAGGGTTTATTGAAATACAACAACATTTTTTTTTTTGTTTTTTTGTTTTTGTTTTTTTCCAGAATGGTCTGGTTGCAATTGCTGTTGACTGTATAGAAGCAACAGAAAGTGGAACAGACAAAGGAAATAGTTTACGACACAACAACACAGTTTCCTCCTCCTACTTCTCTTGTCGGTTTCACACAGACTCTCATTGTTGTACCCATAAGCTTAAAGTAAACTCTACATATTGGCCCCATCTTGAGAGACCTTTCACATGTGGAATAAGCCATTCCGGTGCGAACACAGTGGCAAACTGAGATTCTAATCATACCGCTTTTGTTGAGCTCAAAGGAGGTTAAGATTTTTTTTTTTTTTTTTTTTAGTTTAGAGCAGATGTCAAGCGTACAGTTTCTCTCCAAGGTTACTTATTAGATGACAAATGGGTCTGAGCCTCTTTGCCCTTTTTTCATATGTCTGTGTTTGATGAGAGGGTTGACGTCTTTTTGTCAGCATGGAGATGTGAGTACTCCAGGGGATTGCCATGGATACAGAGTGCCCTTTTGTAGTGCAATGTTGAATATCTCTGCTAAAAGTGTATTGAGTGTTCCTATATTTAGCTTACAATGCTAATGAAAGAAACACTATACATGTGCTTGTCAAGTTAGCATATTGCTTATTGTACAACATTAGATTAAACTATTTTTCATTTATTTCATTGGAATAGTAGTGTTGGAACTGTAACATATGATGTGCATATGCAGAAGAAAGTGCAGTGCATAATATAATAATAATAATAATAATAATAATAATAATAATAATAATAATAATAATAATAATAATAATAATAATAATAAAATGTATTTATATAACACCTTTCATACAAAAACTGTAGCCCAAAGTGCTTCACATTGATTAAAAATTTAAATACAATTTTAAGACAAGGGTGAAATAAGAAATACATTAAGATTTGATTGCACAAAATTATAAAATTACAAAAGTACAAGATACCCTGATTATACATACATTATAAAATTTCAATAAAATAAATAACAAATACATTACTTTGATTACACACTCAGTATAAAGAATATAAAGAATAATATAGTTATTAACTGTATTTAACATAGTTAAGAATATTTATCTGCAGTTGCTTGTTACTTGAATACATTTAAGGTTAATTGAGGATTATTTTTTATTTTCTACTTATAGTGTATCTTAATTAATACTTGGAACAATAAGACACGGGGGAAGAAAACACCCCTTTGGTGCACAGAGCATGACAGATGTTGGAATATAACAAGACAAATCAAACAATAGAAGAGAAACTTATTTAATGATGAGACAAGAGACGAGAGCAAGAGAGCTAATACTGATACGGATGATGTGACAAATAGATTGTTTTGCACAGAAACAGCTGGTAAGAAAACCTTTAAAATGTAGTTTTAGAGCATTTTAAAGAAGTACTTTTGTGGTTAATGAGTGCTTTGTGTGTCCTTTTGCTGCATTTGTGTCAATGTAAACCAAGCTCTAGGTACACTGTATTAAGTGTGTTAATAGAATATTCTAAAATGTATAAAAGAACAAAAAAAACAATGCAGGTGCACAGTTAAAACTGTCACATTAGTGGAATACTAGCATAAATCTAGCATAATATGGCGACCGTTTCCCTTCTTCTTCTTGTTTCTCATTGAATACCTCAGTCGAAGTCATTCAACATTTTGATCACACTCTGTTGGGGTCGTTAAGAGCGTGACCATGCAATAATAGACTATTTTTCTTTTACTTTGATGTATGCGTAAATGCTTCTGTCTGCAGGATTTGTTGTTCTTCCCATAGCTAATTGAAAATGTATTCAAAATGGTCATTTTACTGCTTTCTGCTGAGGATTTGGAGAGTCCTTATAGCCATTCAGGGAACCAGTAGGCATGCATTTCCCCATTATAATGAGCCTGTGCTCAGTATATGAACAGCCTCACCAATAACACACTCAGGTAACAGAGCTGGCTCTTAAGCACTATCCTTAATGTCACACATCATACATTGATTCATGGTCTCTGAAGACATAAACAAGTACAATGGATATGCAAATAGTTATAGGAGAATATGACTGTATATGTGCAGAGAGGCCTGCTTATAGCTACTGAAACCTCCTCTATTAAGGAGTAATTACAGTGAGGGGATCAACTACCAAATAAAGGTCAAGTTCAGCTCCACAGTTGCTCATTGAGCCTTGTGCCGATTCTCCTCCTCATCTCAATTTAATGAATGCTTTTTAAAAAAGTGCTTCTGCTCACTTAAATCCCCAGTAATGAGCAACTGTACATGTCAGGTGCCAGACAAGTACACAAATGCACTCTGGAGGCTAAACCTTTACTTTGTCAGTCAGTACCTGTACTACTTTATTCACTAATGATTTATAGCTTTTCTTACACTGTGATGCAGTGAAGTGATTTGCCACTGGAAATGATGCTAAGGAGAAACAGAGGACTTAATGAAGTCATCCTCATGCTGAGAAGTATTTGAGGACGTTGCCACAGTGTGATGCAAAAATGTAACCCACTGACTATAAGTCATAATTAGATCTGCTGCGATAAGATGAAAGAAAATCGCCTTTCACTTTCATTCAGGTTGAACAGGCAGGGATTTCCTCCTTAACACAACCCCATCTCATCTAGCGGTGTTGCTACCATCTGCATGCTAAAGAGGAGTCTCCTTCAGAAGTGCTGGCGCCGGTAGTGATTAGCATTTGAGCAGAAGGGACCAAGTGCAAATCCCAGAGTATTTGGAAGGAAGCTCATTGAATGCCAATGTACGGCGAATGTACAGTCAAAGGAGGGCCAGCTAACATGTTGCATTTACTAGCAGATGCCCGTAAAAATTAGGAGCTGTGATAGACAGATAGCTCGAGAGGAATCTGTCTGCACAAAATATTCAATTAGAGTAGTTTTACCTCAGGTATTTAATGTTGATTTGCCCTAAATTCATGATGTTAGTGAAGTCTGTGAAATATCCCGCAAAGCTGTTTTGCATATTTGCACTTTTCCTGTAAAAAAAACATGGCTGGACGCCTCCTAAAAAGTGCTCAGATTGGTCAACCCCACCTGTGGAGCAGTGACCAATAGCTGTTAACTATCAGTCCACTGCAGGGGACTTAAATGTTCCAGAAAGTCCAACATAAGCACCAGTACATGCCCCACATAGTACGACTACTGATCAGATTTTTTTCAACTACTTTTTCCAGGAAAGTACACATTTTAATATCATATCAAAAAATTTAAATACTGTTGTGTAATTCAAATGTAGCCAAAGATTTAAACATCAAAACCAATTGAACTTTAGGTGTCACGATACAGGAATGTGATGGAACCCAAATGCAGACTCACAGACCCAAGATAAAGTTTAGGAGGATTTATTGATAACAGTATACATAATTTAAAAAAAAAAAAAAAAAACACTTGTCCTTTCCAGAACCTCTGTCTGGGGATAATGGCCCCAAGTAAAACTGCCACTGGGACAAAAAGCAGAGTCAGACAGTCAATGATCAGAACCAGGTAATCAGAATAAACCGAATCATAATCCACAACACACTTACCGTATACCAGAGAGCTGAGAGAGCGTCAATTCCAAGGGGGACAAGGCAGAGTCCAGGTCCAAAATCCAAGCCAAAGGTCATACACAAAACACATCCAAAACACAGACAGACAAGGGACAAGCAAAAACCAAGTACCAGAAAAGAAAAAGGGTGCATGGGGATAACAGACGTACTCACACTGAGTGAAGACACATGAGGGAATATATACTGGGCAGACAGGTGGGAAAATTAATGAGGGGCAGGACAGGAAGCAAAGTCAGAATGAGTGACAAAAACCCACATAACAAAATAAAAGCCTAGACACTAACAATGACAGAAACCACATAAGACTCACAAAAATAAAACACTTACAGGACACAAAGTACTGCATTCATAACATTAGGTAAACATATTCACTGTTATCTAGTACAGTAGTAACATCTGCCACCGCCTCATGTGATCTAGTATCTCTGAAGGAGAAGAAGAAATATGAATGGTGGTCAATGCCAAGACACAAATGAGTTTGTATCTTGTTTGAATTGTGAAATGTCACATGTGATTTTTGACCATTTAAAATATAACTCCATCTGCCAGGAGCGTCGGTGTTTGTAGCATAGATAGAAAGATCTAGTTCAGAACGAAACTTAATGAACCGCATAGACATGATACACCTCATCAACACCAAACAGCTGCTGCCTTTGTACATTTTACCTCAACCTTCAAGAACAAAGTGAAAACACGTTAAAGAGGTGAAAATAAATCCAAAACTACAGAAATGTCTTTAGACTCGATACAGATTGTGTTGGAAAATTACAATAATATCAGAGATATAAATGTTAATGCATGAATGTAGTTTTTGGAGTCTAAAGGTGACTGTAAGGGTGATCAGAGTGAAGCACAAAAACAAAAAGATAACGATCCGGTGTAGTCTTTGTATTTACATATTTGCACAGTCTGATACTTCAAGACTTTTACAACAAAGTCAGATTTTATTGACTTGTAAAATTGTCTTTCAGTTTGATACACATCATATGTGTAAATTATGCACAATTAATTTCCTGGCATTATTGTCTACAGTACATTTTTTTTTTATTCTGCCAATGGGATAACAACAGAAGAGGCAAAACACTCAAATCTTCATGACTATATTGTTATTTTAAGCCGTCAGCTGAGGTTTTTTCCTTCAGTACACTTCTTAATGTTTCTTTATATGCTGTAAATGAGGAAATGTTGTCCATGAATCACAGTCTTATACATGCGTTCCTCATTATGGACTTAATATGGTACAATATAAGGCATTAACATATAACAAGAACAGCTATTCTTCCTTAGTCTTTTGTAATACATTTTGATTCTGTCCACATAAGCTTTTACTATTCTAATGTTAAGTCTTTGTGGTTTAGAATAGTCACATTATTCTGAGGTGAGGTCTTGCTCATTTGTAAATCAAGCACCAAAAACACAAGAGCTTAGATGTCTCATGAAGCTCAGATTAATCATGTTGATGTAAAGTTCATGTATAGTTTCTGTTTGCAGTTTTTGAACCAACAGGAGGAACTAGGAGAACATAAACAACACTCTTAACAGTGCAGCAGATGGATGAAAGATCACACTTTATTGTCTATCTTTGTACAGTGAAGTTGAAAAGCAGTAGCGTGTTTTTGATCTGCAGGGTTTCCCTGAACAACAGGACCCCAATTCATATGTTAACCACACCAATTATTTGCATACGGTTCCCCAATTATAAAAGCTAATGAGAAGATTATGGGAAACGCGCGCTGAAGCTGGCTGCAGACTTTCCATTGTGATCCAGTAGCCACGGTAAGAGGCCTGTGAGAGGTATTAGTCAAAGCCACTGAACATTCAGTGCTACACAAACACATGATGCCTGTAATTCATTTTGCTACCAATGCCCTTCTAGTACGTTTCTAATGTAATGTCAGAGTCACAGAAACAAATGGCTGAGTGTTTGTAAATAGGTACTGTAGTTAAGGTGGGTGGTCATGGGACTTTGGAGTCCACATTTGATTTATAGAGGTGAAGCACAGATTGTAGATTTTAAAATTTTATTCTACGGCCTTCAAGAATGTTGTGACAGCTCCCATTCACTTTGAATGGACGTTTACAGCATGGCAACGGCAACGAGTTTAGTCACTTCAGATTCACGGTGCCATATCACTCTGTAGGTAGTTTCAAAGTAAACATTTGCTACATTGTAACAACTATTTTATCCAGTCTGTTAGAGTAGTAGCAGTAATAAACTGTAATAACCCGTAGAATAAGCGGGATAATTTATTGCCCACGCGTGACTATCGAAAAATATTTTCCTTCGGCCCTGTCGGGGGATAGTCACACATGTAACCCTTACACAATCATAACCAAGAAAGGAAGATCTGAATGACAAGCAATGGAAAACAACCAGTTCACTCTGTTAGAAAGAATTTAATTGGAAAAAATATGGTCAGATTCTTTCTAACACCAGCTCTGGTTGCTTACTGGAGAGGATATGGAAATATGTCATGTATTTTGGGGGTGTCCTAGGATTCACGGCTTTTGGAAAGCGATTATGGATGGCATAGAGAAGGTTTTAAGAATCAAGATTTATATTTCTTTTCAGGTTTTATACTTTGGTATGATGTCATCTGAACTTACTGGTTACCCTAAGTTGCCAGCAAAAAAGCCATTACAAAAAAATGTCAGGACCCACCCTCTATAGAAGATTGGTTTAATGTGGTGTTTGAAATATATGTGATGGAGAAATTAACATTCACATTGAGACTTAAAATAGATGTGTTTGGGAAATGTTGGAATGATTGTATTGAGTTTATCAGTCCATATAGATCAGATTTAAACTGTATTATCACACTCCCTGGTTCTCTGGTACACAGGTTTATTTGTTTTAGTTTAGTTTTGTTTGTCTTAGTTTAGTGTACATCTGTTATGTACAGTATGTCTGTTCATTTATAAATTTGGGAAATGTTTGCAATATATACATTTGTAAGAAAGTGTGTCTGTCTTGTACGTATCAACAGAATAAAAAGAGAATAATAAAAAAAAGAAAACAATTAAAACAACCTCACTAATTGCTGAGTTTTTTAATAGATGATGATCAGAAAAACATTTAAATTGTTTTTTTCTTGACAGAAAATAAGATAAGATCTGATGTTCAAGCTGCAGAGCCATTACCCAAAATGGAGTGAGATGAGATGCCATCGTTTTCTAATCTGGACAAGATGCCCAGATATAATGAAATAAATCCATTTGTGAAATATTTGGATCAGTTAAAAAAATACAATTGGTGACTCAGTTCATGCCCTAAACTATGGAACTTGTTCCCCTGAGAAATCATGGTTTCAGAATCTGTTTTGATTTTTCAAAGTTTTTTAGTAGGTATTTTTATAATGTTTTTTCATTGGTAGATATACTATTAATAAATAAAATGTTACTTACTAATATGGTATGCACTTAACTAATCTCTGCTTCAATTGGTAACAAGCAACTGAAATTAGTTTAAACAACTTAATTTTAATACGTTCTATTAACTCTACTGAATCAGATCAGATATACATAAATATTTTATGGGATTTTTTTTTTCCAAAAGAAAAGACTGCATTGCTTCAACTCACTTGTAAAGCAAATTAATTTAAAGTATGTACTGTATCCAATTTAAGTATTTGCCTCAGATTTGACCTGATTTGCCCTACCTCTTATCATTGCATAAACACATTTTTGATGACTGTGACCTTGACCTTTGACCTACATTCACCAAAATATAATGGGATCTATTCTGGACCAGCTTTCCTCAAAATTTCATGGAATTTGGTCCAGTAGTTTTTGTGTAAAGCTGCTCAAAAACAAACAAGCAAACAAACAAACTGACTCCCAACACAATATCCCTCTCCCCTTCAGGGGTTGGGGTAATAATTTAAGCAATAATTTAAATAAGTTCATTATAACTTTAAAAAAAAAAATCAACCCTGTATGACTGTGTTTTTCTCAAATCTGGTAACCAAGTGGAGGACTGTGTCACTGCCATCTGTAGTTTGACCATTCACACATCCAGCCACTCCCCCTTCAATACTGAATGGCAGACAGAAGCGGGCACGCAGCCCTAAGCCTGAATACCCATAGAGCGACATCCTGCGCTGCAGTGAGAGCACCCAGCAGTCTGAGGAAAATAAACCCTACCAACCATATCCGTTTTCTCATCACCACCTTCCTGAGCGCTGCACAGTTCTCATCATTATACCCCCACTTTTACCCATCTGTAGGGGATCCCTGCTGCTCCATTAAGACCGTACTGGGGCTCACAAAGCTGTGATTGCACGAGCCATCAATAGCATTGATTATAGGAGTTAATTAGAGCATTTAGTAAGAGATGAAGCTTGACTTTTATGGTAGAAGTTTAACGTGCACAGTCCTGATGCAACTGGAGTGATTCTGTCAGTGTTGCACTATTGCATCATTGTTGTTCACCACCAACAATGCCAGTATGTTCACTAGCAGGGTGCAGTATTTTGTGCTGCTGTGAGGAAAAATAGAATCTGGCCTTTTTCCTTACTGAGTACTATTCATTTGTGCCACGGTGTTCTGCAAGTTTCAGTGCTCGTGGTCCTGTCAGCTCCATCTGGGTGCTCAGACGTGTCTTGACCCTTATGTTCTGCAGCCAGTGTGTGAATGTGTGTGTCAATGTGTATTTGCTTATGTGTGTGTGTGTGTGTGTGTGTGTAGTGCTGTATATGTGTTACTTCTCTGACATGTGCACAAAACCAATTAGTTTTGGGATGGTGAAGTAGCTGGCCATGGGAAAATGACAATGGAGTAATTGAAGAGGCTGACTGAATGAGAGGCCAGTCGGCTCAATGCAGCTTTTACACAAGAGTGTTTTCTCCACGGGAAAAAAAAAAAAAAAAAATGAACAGAGAGAAAAGTCCTGAATGAAGGTGGTCTTGTGTAGTTGTAGACAATAATTACGTTGCTGTTTTTCCCTATATATATATTATTTTCTTATTTTTTTCCACAAAATTATTGACCTGTATTAAACCAGGAAAATAAATAAGTTGTTTAAATACAAAAAAAAATTAAATAAAAAATCTGTGTCTTGGCCAACACAGCAGCAGCAGCAGCAGCAGATGTTACATCCACTTATTCATTCATTCTCGTAGTAACAGTGGCATCTACTGCGCCACTGTTTCACCCAAGGAGTTACAGACATTACAAGTATAATTTGCAAATATGGGTAACACTTTATAATACCTACACACAATTGACTATGTATTAACCATTTATTAAACCATTTATAAATGGGTTGTTCATTATTTATTAACCATTTGTTACCAATTTGTTAATGTATTGTAAAGGTTCATACTAGTGTCTTCCAAAGATAAATGTAAAATGAAATTATTTTTAACCAACAGGTGCAGTGTTTGTATATCTGCTTTACAGGTAAACAAAGAAATAGTTGTAAACACTACACATGTTGGTTAAAAAATAATCTAATTTTACATTTATACTAGTATGAACCTTTACAAGACATTAACAAATAGGTAACAAATTGTTAATACATAATGAACAACCATTTATAAATAGGTAACAAATGGTTAATACATAATGAACAACCATTTATAAATGGGTAACAAATGGTTAATACATAGTTAATTATGTGTAGGTATTATAAAGTGTTACCCAAATATGAAAGGTGTTGTGTATTTAGTTAATTGTTAGTTTCAATTAAATTAATTAAAGATGACTCTTGAGGAGGCCTCATGCTCAGTCTAGTAGGACTGTCCCCAGCCTGAAACATTAAAGTGGTCTTTACCATCATCTGGTACTGGGTGCAATCAATCAGTTTCAGTCACCAAAGACTATTATCCCCTAAGATCAGTTATGGGATGAATTAAAGTGGAGCACCATTTTTAGCTGTGGGTGTCCTATGTCATCCATCAACAGTTTTTATGTGTGTGTGTGTGTGTGTGTGTGGGTCCATTTGGATGTTCTCGTACCAACACTCTGGTCTTCAGTTCCTCCACGGATCCTCCAGACGCTTTAGCTCAGGACTTGGACTTGCTCATGTCCTTGAACCACTACTACACTACCTTGGTGGTCTACATGGGGTTAGTGTCCTTCTGGGAAGACCAATCAGGACAATTTTCCGTACTACAAGACACACTGGACTATAAGGCACATTAAGTGAAGTCAAAATGATGAGATAAAAAGTCAAAACTACAGTCTATAAAAAGTAAAAATTCTAAGTCAGTAAGCACAACCACAATTAATCCATATATAAGGTGCTCTGAATTATAAAGTGAGAAAATTGAAGTATTTTAGGTGCGCCTCATAGTCCGGAAAATACTCTCTCTCTCTCTCTCTCTCTCTCCCTATATATATATATATATATATATATATATATATATATATATATATATATATATATATATAATGTGTGTGTGTGTGTGTGTGTGTGTGTGTGTGTGTGTGGAGTAGTACTGGGTGTAATCAGTCAATTTCAATTCATAATTTTTTATTTAACTAGAAGTAACATCAGTTTTTTTGGGTCACTGTACATGTAAGTATTTGAAAACCTCAAGATCCAAAAGAAGAAACTCAAAATGCCTGTTTACTAAAACCTTTACACAAAACCAGTTTATAAAGATTGCAATAATGTACCAACACTCCTCCTGAGACACTCAGTCCTGTAAACATTGCCATCATACAAATATCCTTATTTAACCAGCTTTCTGAAAACATCATTCAAAAAGGAAAATGTGTTTTTTTTTTAAATGTGATAGTTTTGGTACTGCCCAGAGCTGTACGTGATGAAAATCCATTGAAGAGACTCTGCTTTGTTTGTACTATATATACATTTTTCAGTATTATTCTACGGCCCTCTAGAACGTCCCATTCACTTTGAATGACGTCAGCGGGCGGATTTTTTTCGACAACCGTCCGCTGCGCCGTTAACGCCCGCTGCCCATGGCAACGGGTTTTGTCACTTCAGATTCACTGTTCCATATCACTCCGCAGGTAGTTCGGCCACTTTTAAAGTAAATATTAGCTTGGTTGTAACTGCTAGCTTATCCAATGTTAACCTATGGTGATGTTATCCTGACCGTAGTCAGGAAATCAGTGGAAATATCCGTCCTCATCTCGTACAGTATCTCCAGTATTTTACCCTTCAGTTAACTCCTCTATGCTGGTTTTTAGAAAACAAGGAGCGGTTTCAGTGAGCTTCGTTTTCAGTATTTATTTGCAGGAACGGGACAACACCTGCTCCGGTCGCCGACCTGACTGTGTACATCCGTCTTTCTCTTTTCTCCGCCTAAAACTCTCTGCACCCCCCTTCTGTCTGCCCCGCCTATTTCACAACACTAGTCTGTTAGAGTAGCGACAGTAATAAACTGTAATAACCCGTAAAATAAGCGGGATAATACATGTTCGCCCCGTCGGGGAATATTTTTCTGATAGTAACTTGTGTTCCATGTATTTTCCCTTGCTTGTAAAATAATAAAAAAAAGTGTCTGCCTTAAATGTATTGAACATTTGAAAATATCTGGAAATGATCCCAAAACCACAAGGTTAAAAGTAAAACCACATTGATCGGACAGTCAGTCTGGGAGATTGTGAAGGAGTGGCTTTAATGGAAGATGTGTCCTGAAGTAAGTCACTTAGGTCGCTTGCTTATCGTACTTTTGACATCATATATTAAAAAAAAGACGTCCTCTTAGGTCTCAACCTCCCCACCAACCTGTGTGGAGTTTTCTAAGAGACCATTTCCTGTTTGATTTTATCAACCGTCTGACAACTTTTGGCACAGCACTCCAAACAGTACCTTTGTCTTTATCTCAGCCTCAGCAGTCTGCACTGAAGCGAGCTTTATTGACTTTGGCTTTTCCTGTTCTGTCAGCACAAGATGCACTGGAGGCTTTTACTGTAGTCACGTACATTTTCTGTCCTTTTCTATGAGCTGTACCTTCAAATCAGAGTCTGAGTTCTACTCCTCCCAGAATAATGTGAAATATGTTGTATTATAGTACTGTATTTTCCAGTCCTTGTGTCAAACATGCGGCCCAGGGACCAAATGCGGGCCACCGTGGATTCCAACGTGGTCCCTGGGATGAATTTGTAAATGATTTCACTTCCACAGTCAAGGCTGTGACACTCAGTTTAGTTCAGGTTCCATACAGACCGATATTATCTATAAGTCAAATAAACCTACAAAAATAGTAATAATAAATCCATATTTTTTTCCCTTCTTGGTTAGATATGAAAAACATTTAACATAATGCCGATAATGACAATTTAAAATTTTTATCTTTGTTTTAGTTTAACCTCCTGAGACCTGAACTCTGGCATGGCGTATATTTTCAATTTCTCTTGACTATTTGGGGTGCTTGGGACTTGGTGAGTTTTAAAACCAAGAATTATCAGGAGTGCTGATCAGAACTTCTGGGTGTGTTGGCAGCCATTTTGAATCTAACTTGTAATGTGTTATACTCTTCATGTGGTGTCAGTATAATGTCCTGTAAGTGGACACCAAAATGTGGTATTATGGTTGAGACAACAGAAAATGTCCACATATGTGGACGCCAGGTCCTAGGACGTTAAAACAAGAAAAGAGTTCTGAGAGCGCAAACCTCCACCAAGGCACCCCCCCCCCCCTTTTGAATGAAGAGAGGTCCGTCCAGGAGGTATTACATTTGAGTCTGTTTGTCTGTCTGTCTGTCTTTCAGCAGGATTACGCAAAAAGTTCTGAATGGGTTTTGATAACATTTTCAGGATGTGTTGGGAGTATCACAAAAAACTAATTGTAAAATTTTGGTGGTGATCCGAAAGAGATCCTGGATTCTGGATCACTTTGAAATTTTACATTGCGGTAAATGGAGAATACATTTCAAAGTGATCCAGAATCCAGGATCTCTTCTGGATCACCACCAAAATGTAATAATTTGTTCCTTGGGACACTCCCAACATATCCGGAAAATTCTATCCAAATCCATTCAGAACCTTTTGTGTAATCCTGCTGACAGACAGACAAACAAACTCCTTTGTGGAAGTAAAAACAACATGAAAAAAATGGGAATATTTACATTTACAAACTATAATGTAACAATAAAATGTGAAAAACCTGAATAAGTATGAACAACATGATGTAAAGAAAATTCACTACTATTTTAAGATTTCTTCTTCATGTAAAATTGATATGTTGAAGCAAAACGTTTAAAAAAATGCATTTATTTTTCCGAGGAAATTTGTATTTTTTTTTCTGGTTAGTCACGTCATTTTTGTTTGTATAGTTTGTAAAAGAAAATATTTTCATAATCTAATGGGGGTGTTTTGCACTAAATCAAAAAATTTGGAGTTATTATTTACATGTCATTTTATTATTTTACTCACTGGAAATGGCCCTTGAAAGAAGTAGAGTTTGAGACCCCTGGCTTAAGGGTTTCCACTGTGGTCCCCCTGTCAGAAGAATAAGGGGTTGGACGAGTATCAATGCAGCTCACGGGGATAATTATAGAGCACACACAGAGTATGCACAGAAAGACACACAAACTGACCGACTAGAGCTGAGCTGCTACACCTCATTAAACTGGGAAATGAATCCTGGATGAAGCCCTGGCTCGTATCCAGATAAGAATCACCAGGCTTTCTGGGAGTCTCCATAAAATGTATAATTAACACATTTATTCTCTTGCTGTCATGGGGTGGGTTTCATTTTTTTTTTAACCTGATACTGTGTGGTGGAAAGTTTACTCTGTATCTTAATATTTTTATTGGAATTTATTAAGGCTTTACTAAAGAATTTATTAAGGCTTCGACAAAACTGACATTGCGATATTTTTTTCATTGTACGATATATATTGTGATATGAAAAAAGTATAGAACAGCTGTGTGGTGCCGACGCAAACGGTCAAACAAATGAGTGGTCGAAACAGAACATACATTTGAGTGTCATTCTTCTTGTAGTCGAAATAATGAAATAACATCAATAATTATAAATACATGAATAAGTACAAATATTATTTAAATAAAACGAAATAAATAAAAACAGAAAAAAGAATAAAAAAAATACTAAATAAAAATACATTAAATAAATAAATAGAATAAATAAAAATAAAAATTCTATATGAATAAATGTAAAAACATTTTTTTTTAATTATTATATATATTATAAATTATATATATAAATACATATATATATATAAATTATATATATATATATATATATATATATATATATATATATATTATATATATATATATATATATATATATATATATATATATATATATATATATATATATATATATATATATATATATATATATATCAGATTATTGGTCGACACAGAACATCATTCTTGTAGCTGAAGTAATGAAATGAAATTAATAATTAAAAATAAATGCATAAATAAATTTACATTTGAAAATAAAAATAAAAAATACAAATATATTATAAATAAATGAATACAAATAAATAAATAATAAAATAAAATACATACATATATATATATATATATATATATATATATATATATATGTAATAAAATATTTAATACAAATAATTGATAAGTTGAGTGTGTCGTAGGTTTGGTGCTCAGTATGTGTTCAACCACTCTGCCTGTAGCCTGCAAATGAGCTTGATCAAATTGCCCCATGGATCTTTTCATGTCAGATCCCAACCCAGAGCTGCCTGATAGTATACACAGCAGAGTGATTGGCCGCCCTAGGCGAATAACACCAGCGCTCCCCAGAGAGGTGTAGTTGAAGCCCGGGGCAGCAGACGTTAGCCTGGGTTTCTTCCCCTGCTGCCAGACACTGGCTCTGGGGCCGGCACTGACTCATGACTGTAGGGCAGCACTAACAAATACACTAGCTCCCAGAGGACGACCCAGGTCTGACTGCATTTCTGTTTAGCCTCTGGTTCTAGACACTTTCCATCAGCTTCAACTGCAGACCTGACCTGCTCCAAACACCCAAAGGCAGGGTGGAGCAACACTGCTGCACATTTAATGGGCTCAGTACGATTCTTTCATGCCGTACCCAGCATTAATATCACAAATTTGATACTGTGCTTTTGAGATAAGGCAGCAAATTAGTCTGCCTGAGCTCTAAATTAAGCTGTGACATTTTAATGCTGTGCCTGTGGATGTGATGTCTTGGGCGAGACGGGCAGAAGAGCGGCATACAAACAGGCTATTGTTCAATTGTTAAAAAAGACAGCACACGACAAAAGTTTTATTTCTTCATTCTTTTTGACAGTAGTGCTTAGATTTATGTAAATTCACAATTGGACTCATCATTTCTTTGTGACTGTGTTCAGTAATGCAGATGCAGCTACGTACAATTAGAGTTTCTTTTATCTGTTAGTGTGCTGTTTTTCTTTATTTAATTCTGTCCTGGCTTTGTGGGAGAAAATAATTGCTGTTGGTTGGGTTGAGATGTGATATGGCAACACTGAAATACTGAGCTGTCTGGCACTGAGGGAGGGATTTCCAATATTTTCACTATATTTCTGCTTTATTTCCCAGTTCTATTCACAGACAGTCTACAGTGCCTTCTAATGACATTACACCATGTAACCAAAGAAAATCCTCACTCAATTAACAGTTAATCAATGGCCAATTAGCCTTTCACTAGTCAGTTGAAACTTGCAAACAAGTCACCTCACTTGAACCTAAAACCCCAGCGCAGTGGCACCATCTGTCGCCATGGAGATACTGAATGACTAAGATCTAAGTAGAGCTTCACAGTATATTGTTTGAGCATCGCAATGTACGTGTTCGTAGTAGTCACATCACAGGTCCTGCAATTATTTTTATTTTATTAGTTTTTTATTCATTTGTATATTTTTGGGGGTATTTTTAAAATGTGTTTTTCTCTTTATTTATGTATTTATTTATTTTTGTCATTTTTATTCATTTATTTTTATTTTCATGTATTTTTAAATTTGTTTTATTATTTAATTTTTTTGTATTTATTTGTCTCATTTGTTTATTATTTATTTATAATTCTTAATTCTATTGAATTATTTTAGCTACAAGACGGATGACACTGAAAAACGTATGTTCTGTGTCGACCACTGATCTGTTTGACTGACACCACACAGCTGTTATACACGCATGAGTATTGTTTCACACCATAATATATATCCCAGTGTTAAAAAAAAAAAAAAAAAAACTGATTTTTTCTAATATCATGCAGCCTTGGATCTAAGTGTCTCTAAAATGTTCAATTACACTCTATCTTTCCCACAACAAGTCAGAATAAAAGAATGATTCAGTGTCTGAAATGCGACCTGATTGCGTATCAGCTTAGACGCTCAGTCCATCAAACTGATAAAGCTGAGACTAAAATGGGAAGTAAAGTGTCCGCTTGTCTCGTCCCTCGCCGTGTCATCTGCCCGCTGATGGGGTTGATATGGCAGAGATGGCGTCATGGCTACGGCAGTGATTAGCCAAACAAAATGAGTCCATGTGTTCCCCTTTGGTCCCTATTGGAAGTGCACTAGATCTAACAGATTGCTTCCAGCAAACTGAGCTGCATGGCAACAAACATCGATCTGTGGCCAGAGCTGGATCTATACATGCCCTGTCTCACTCCATCTGTGTGTAGTTCACTTCAATTATATTTGGAGCACACAAAATTATCAAAGCATTTTATTTATATATTTCTTTTTACCTCTGCCAAGGAGGTGATGTTTTTATCAGTGTTGGTTTGTGTACAACATAAGTCAAAAACTAATGGGTGGATATTGATGATATTTTCAGGGTGTGGTGGTAATGGGGAGGTCAAAGAATGATTAGATTTTGGTGGGAATTGGCTGTGGGGTGGGGGTAGGGGTGGGGGGTCGTGTCTTTCATACCTTGAAAATGTAATCAAAATACACCCGTTTGTATTTGAGTTATGTTACGCCGGCAAAAACATAACCTCCTGTTATTGGTCGGTTGTTTGCCTGTCTGTCTGTCTGTCTGTGTACAACAAAACTCAAAAACTTCTGGATGTATTTTGCAGAAATGTTCAGGGTATGGTGGAAATGGGGAGATCAAAGAATGATTAGATTTTGGTAGGAATTGGCATGGGGGGGGTCTTTCATACCATGAAAATGTAATCAAAATACACCCATTAGTTGTCCAGTTGTGTTACGCCGGCAAAAACATAACCTCCTTAGCGGACCTCCTGTTAGTCAGTGTGTCTGTCTGTCTGTCTGTCTGTCTGTCTGTGTACAACAAAACTCAAAAACTTATGGATGGATTTTGATAACATTTTCAGGGTATAGTGGTAATGGTCTGCGCTCTCAGAGGTCTTTTCTAGTTTATTTATGCATTTGACAGATGCTTTTATCCAAAGTGACTTTCAGAGGAATGTGAGAAAACAAGCTCTGACAAATAAAATACAAGAATCAATTTGCATTTGAATGCACTTGTATGTTGCAAACATCAATCAAAATGGTCCAATATATTTTTTTGTACTCGGAATGGGAAGAAGTAAAACTTATTAACTCCCACACTCCTTTTATAAATTAATACTCCTATATATTCTGTATATGCTTAAGCACACTTTTTTTTATGTCCATTTATTATTAACATAAAGCATCCATAACCATTTTTATTGTATATACACATTTTCTTGTAAATCACCTCACACAATCTGATTTGCATAATCAACTATAAGTATATTTATATTCACTTTAAATAAACTACCAATACAATATTTAATAAAAATATTGTCTATATTAATTTGTCGTAATAAAATCTTCTTTTATGCATTCTTCTACATTATAACAAATGTTTCACTTATTCAGATAATGTTTTGTATTTTATTTTTTTTATGCTAGTTTTATACATTATTTTAAATGCACACATTTTTTTAGATCGATTTTATTTTTTATTTTTTTGATCGATTTTTTTTTTTATCCAGATTATTTCACAGATGGTCATGAGCTTTATACATTATAATAAAAGTATTAAGGTGCACAATATCATGCTATTTTAAAGCATTTAATTTTCTAAATAGGGATTTTTTTTTGGCGTCAAGTACCGTGTTTGACTAACAATTCATAATGAAGTAAAAAATATCTAATTAATATCTGATTTATAATTATTTCCCCATAATGCTGCAGTGTTTAAATATGGAAGAACAAGAGAATTGTACAGCATGTAGAGAGAGTCTGATCTAGAAAGCTTTTGGTTTTGTGCATTATAGCAGTGATCTTACCTATTTTTGATATAAAAAAAATGCACATGATTCTTCCAGATCTTTCACCAACTGATGAAGACAAACTAGAACGAACCCAGTGATATGATTGATTACAGCAGTAAGTGGATATGTCACATAACCAGGGGGATCTCTGCTCATGCTTGGCCATCTTTCTCTTCCTGTAGTGGTGAATGTGCACGTGTCCTCAGACAGTGTGACTGAGGAGCGAGGCGGGGATTCGTCGTATTTTGGGGGCAGACCTTCGCGTCACACACTGACGATGGAGAGGAGGGGAGTGGATACAGCACTGCTCCTGCTTTTCCTGGGACATGTAACTGCGGAGCTGGATGTCCCACTAGACCGTAAGGCAACACATCACACGCCACAGAAAAACACTTTCAAGTCTGGGGGAAATTGGATCGATTGAAGTCATTTTTTTTCATCTGAGACAATTACTCCATTCAGTAATCTAATCGTTTCAAACATTCACTGGGAAAAACATGCTGAATATGTAACATCTACTGCCTGAAAAATGATGATCTGATTGTTTTTATTTTCCATCTTCTTACATGGCAGTAGAAGTAACCTGTGGCAAAAGCAGCATATTTCATGTCTAACCCAGAGGTCGACTGTAGTGATTATAATTTAGATTTTTTCTCCTATAAATGGCCAATTATCCTGGTCTATAATTTATTTTAAGTATCTGCTTTGGAAAATGTGCTAAATATTACATACTTTAATAAGATGAATCAGAAAACAAATGACAAAAGTGTTGGTTAGCTCATGTTTTTAATATGATGGTGTGTTATTACAGGGTAAATAATGTACCTCTGGATAGGGAAATTAAAAAACAAAAACAAAACTGATATTGTACATTCTAAATTATTACCTTTTTACTGTTTTTATGTATTTTTATACTGCATGAATAAGCAAGCAAGGTTTATTTGTATAACACAATTTATACACGCAATTTACAGTACTTTACAAACGTGGAAGAGACACATTTACAGTTAAAACACAATTAATAAAATAAAAATATCAACCAATTAAAATGAAGAAGTAGTAATATAATAAGAGTATTGGCTTGATTTAAAAACAAAAGATCAATTTGCTTCCTTCATGGAATATGGACACATTTTGGGAACAATAGTTTAAGCAAATAACACTGCTCTACAATTTTAGTTTACTTATTATTTTTTAGAAAGTATCTGCTTCAGACATTAAATGTGTTAAATATTACATACTTTAATAAGATGAATCAGAAGACAACATAATATATATGATGGTTTATATACATGTATAAAATAGATATGTAAATATTCCACTAGAAATAACCTGGAAAGTGAATGGATCATAATGTGCTTGTTCATTCTAATAATTTCACATTTTAAGACTAGAGTTTTATTTATCAGAAACACCCATGTGGAAATATTTAATTACTTTTATTCTGGAAGCATTTTATTTGTAGACCAGTGTCACAGCCCATTTACTTTTACAAAATAAATAAATAAAGAAGTAAGTTGGTAGAGCGGTTCATCCAATGACCAAAGGGTTGGTTGTTTGAATTTTTCTTAAATTTTTTTCCACAGAAAATGTCCCTCTTTTCATTCTTTTTTTGAAGTAGCTCAGAAAACACCTATTATTTGACATGTGCACTAAACTACTGTATGTGTTGATTGCTTTCACTGGGAAATAAAAACAGATACCTCCAGCCTTCTCCACCACTTGTATTCACCACTAATGTGTGATTTTCTTTGTTTTCACTATTTGATTTGTCTTGTTTGCTGATACTTGGGGGAAACATTAAAGTTCAGCAAGGATGTAAGTCAAAAAAAGAGCATAAAACTACAGAGCGGATTGTGCTAATGCTTGTGTTCAATTATTCTGATGTGGTTTTTTTATTATATTTTTTATGATTTTGAGTGTGATTTGAAGTGGACTGTAGCATCTTGCATGCTTGTGTGCTTCTTTTTTCTTTGTTTTTTTTGTTATGTTTCTGCACTGGTAGATGGTTTCCCATGGAGCAATAATGCAAACAGCATGAGTTCTGATATCATTTATTTTTCCATAGTCCATTAGTTATCTTCCCAGCGCTGAAAGGAATACATTAGGCTTCAAAGCATTACAGTGAAGTGAAATGTACCTGAGTGCGCTGCATGCTATTATACATGTTATGAGAGCTTTTTTTTGTGTCTGTCAGCAAACAGCATTCTGCTCTGATTCAGTGTGGTAAGTCTGCATGTGATTGGTAATGACTGGTGTGGTCAATACAAGCACAACAATAACGGCTCAGTTATGCATTAAAGGTCATGATCATACGACTGATTCACCTTTCTGATCGCCTTTAGTGCCGCAGCCGCCAACCTTAACTCACCAGTCCCCAAAGGATTACATCATCGACCCACGGGAAAACATTATAATCCACTGTGAGGCGAAGGGAAAGCCTCACCCCAGGTACTGTACAGATATGTAGAGTTTTTTCATTTATAATGATGTTACTTAGAATAATACTCCAGATGTAGATTCAGCCTCTAAATGTCAAAGTTCACTTCCAAAAAGAACCTCATTAAAAGACAAGTCTGTTGAAATTCTGCAAAAAAAAATTGACTGTTTCCCTTCTGGTTCAGTCAAATATCATACAGTAAATCTTCCTGTAGGCTGCCCTTACTGTACCTGTGTGTGTTTATGAATAATTATTTGTCAGATATAACTTCCCCTATGGAAATGTCAGTTTAATTCAATTCAATTTTATTTATAAAATCGTCTCACAGGGCTTTACAAAGACATAATCAACTACAGAAATAGATAAAAGGTCCCATCATCCCCTATCCTTAGACCCTCCTTCTTTACTAAAACTGCTTGTCATTCCTTTCCTTCCAATGCACCTCCTGTACTGCCTCCTATGCCTATCCACAGGAGGCATTATGCACCACACAATAACCACTTAAATTGACTTCTCATATTATAGTATGCACTATATTGGACATTAAGGCACGTAATGTCTTCTGCTATTTCTATTTTATTTCTGTATTTTGTGTTAAATAGCAAAAAAAAAAAAAATCAGCTAAATTAACTCGCTTTTTATATCTGATGTAAGAGGAAAATGTAATGGATTGATGGTTTCATATTATCTTTTCTATTCTCCCTGGAAGCAAAATAATGTACACAGTATTAAATCGGTGCAGCTGTGGCTCAGTTGGTAGAGGGGGTCGTCCAATGACCAAAGGGTTGGTGGTTCACATCCTGGTTCTGACTGTCCAAAAGTTGAAGTGTCCTTGGGCAAGACACTGAAACCTGACTTAGGCTCCCAGTAGGACTGACAGAACCTTAGAAACCTACTGGTGTATGAGTGAATGTGAGGCTAATGTAAAGCGCTTTGAGCACCATGAAGGTAGAGAAGCACTATATAATTGCAATCCATTTTTAAATTAAATGACAAAAATACAAAAATGTGTGCATGTATCAATAAGCATTTACTTCTTAAATGTTCCACCTTTGTTAGGCCTAGTCCTGTTTTACATCACAGTGTAAATGGTTATTATTATAACTCCTCCATCTTCTTCTTTAGCTTCTCCTGGACCAGAAATGGGACCCATTTTGACATCGACCGGGACGAAAATGTGATCATGAGGCCCCACTCTGGTACCCTGGTGGTGGACATCAGCCGAGAGAAGGTGGAACATTACGAGGGAGTTTACCAGTGCACAGCTAGGAACAAACACGGAACCGCTGTTTCCAACAACATTGTCGTACGACAATCCCGTAAGAAATTCAATGCAATTTATACTCTTTGTATTTTTTTTGTTGTAGCATTTTCATTCTCTTCTATTGTCTTGAATTCTTTCCATATTTCACATCATGAATAAATGTTTCATTTCTCATTTTCTAACATTTAAGTTGCATTGTCCATCTTAAGAGCGCTACTTCTTGAAGGTAAAAGTTGCACAGAGAAAACAGCATGTTTCAGTTTTGGTTTAAATAGTGACTAGAGCTGATGATCCTTCTGTATTTCTCCTCTACCATATTGTGAATCTGCTCCTTCCCCCTTTCCATCTTGCCTTATTGCCCATGTCATCATGTCAGCGTCCCTCCATTAGTCCCCATATTTCACGTCATATTAGAAGACTCTTCAGCCACTAATGTGCTTTCTTTTCTATAACCACTGCAGGGTCTCCCTTGTGGTCAAAGGAGAGAATTAAACCAATTGTCATTCAGGAGGGTGTGTCCTTGGTGTTGCCATGTCGACCTCCTGTTGGTCTACCCCCTCCCATTATATTTTGGATGGACAACAGTAAGGACTACACACACTTAATAATACACTGTTACTAACAGACATGTTGCCTTGTTTAAAAATCATGTTTTTGCTCTAAAAATGTTTATTAAATGCTTACAGTTAAAGTCTAATTAGTCTAATTAATCAATCGATCAATCAAATGTCATGTTGCTTATATAGTGCCAAAGGTTATCTCATGACACGTTACGTATAGAGTAGGTCATATCCAAACTCACAAGCCAATTTACAGAATCCAACAGAAGTAAGAACCATGGAGTGTGAAAATAAAAGTTTAATGTTGTTGTGAAGTTAGAAGTTAGGTCTCAAACCAATCAAATCACCACCAATCAATCAATCAATCAATCAATCAATCAATCAATCAATCAATCAATCAATCAATCAATCAATCAATCAATCTGTGTTAATGGACAGGATAAACAAAAGTTCATGCTAATTACAGATATTATGACCAGATATGTCATAAGTTCACAACATCCTGTTTCGTCTCAGTACATTAATATGGTAGTATGAAAACAAAGTATGCATAAGAATAGCAGTGTGTCCACAAAGGGGGAAAATGCCATTGATATGGATGCAGTCTGTACATAAATTTGATCCATGCCTTCAAAATATGAGCAGGGTCAGTACAGATGAAAACAGTCTCTAGATTACAATGGAAGTGAATTGGTAGTTCTTAGCATAGGCTTTCCCTCTGGAAAACAGCCGAGTGAATCTATAGAGACAACTTCAGATAGATATAAATATTGTTGTGTACATGTGGGTTGGCGTGACTATAGCTTCCTCACCACATGCTGCCATACAAGTCATCGAGTTGATGATTCTTTGTGCCTTCTTTTTGGAATTGTTCTTGCTCATCTGGTAGAAAGTAAATGGACTGCACTTATAGAGCCCATTTCCACTTTGATGCTGCTCAAAGTGCTTTACATTAACCTCACATTCACCCATTCACACACCAGTAGGTTTCTAAGTTTCTGTCAGTCCTGCTGGGAGCCTAAGTCAGGGTTCAGTGTCTTTGCCCAAGGTCACTTCGACATGTGGACAGCCAGAGCCGGGACCCTTCGATCATTGGACATTCGCTCTACCCACAGCCGCCCCTAAGCACGTAGGAAAGTACATAGGATGGGCCTACCCCTTAACCCCCGAAATGCTGCTAATCATAACTATGACCACTTCTACCATTATTCACTCCAGAAAATGTTAAATCACACAGACATGTGCATTCACATGGGACTTGAAATATCACTGGACGTCTGTCTTTCGCTGAAACACAGTAGGTAATTTGCAGCTGAATTATAACTGAGCAAATCGCGGACATGGTGCATTCACACGGGACTAAGAACTCAGACATTTTCTGTAATTATTCTGAATTACCAGTGGTCCATAGGTAATACTTATCCCGTGCAAATAGGGCATAAATTGGATATGCTGAAATTATTCTGGCTTATGAGGACTCTTTGGACATGTTTATAGGCCGTTTAGAATATGAATCTGATCTCTGGATTCTATTACAGCAGATCTAATATGAAGCCAAATGTTGTGGACCCACTAATGGCCATATGGGGTGGTTCCAAAAAAGCCCTGGTTCCCATAGACCTACAATGAAGCTCTTGTTAAAAATACTAAGTCAGGGTTTGGTTGTTTTTTTCTAACACTCATTTTGGTCTTATCTACTTTACTCAAAACCTCACATAAATGTATTGGTAGTGATTTTTCCTGTTGGTCATATCTCAGGTTAAATAGTAATTTGGTGACAGACTGGTTATGTTTACACTCAGTTGGAGTAAAGACAAAAATCAATTCAGGGAAAATGGATCCCCATAAGAAAAGGTGACTTTTCTGGTCAGAAGAACAAACATACCTATACACAAATATTGCAAAGCTGACATTTCAAGAGTTGTTGTTTGAGGGAATGAAAGACAGACACTGTGTTCACTTTGTGGATTAACTGCTACTAGTGGACATTTTTGCAGAAATGCACAGCTGCGTGTTCATTTTCATTTAGCAGCAGGAATTAGTGCAAAAACTGGAATATTAATGTGTATCTAAACATAAATATAGTTACTATCATCACAACCTATTTTGAGCATCTGTGCCGCACTTGTGTTGTAGTATTGTAAATTGAAACGAATAATAAAATTGCCGTATATTTCAGATTTCCAGAGGCTGCCCCAGAGCAACAGGGTGTCTCAGTCCCTGAACGGAGACCTTTACTTCTCTAATGTGCTCCGGGAGGACTCCAGAAATGACTACATCTGCTACGCACGCTTCCCACACACACAGACCATCCAGCAGAAACAACCCATTACCGTCAAAGTCCTCAACCGTAAGTCTGACTGTACGAGAGGCGAGAAAAGCGACCTAACGGACTGTAGCTAGAATGAGTGAAATGCACAGAGCATGACTTTGCTTATGTGTAATGTGTTTGCATGAGCACCACTTCATTAGTATTAGTGCAGGGGTCTCAAACATGCGGCCTGGGGGCCAAATGCGGCCCGCCAACAATTCCAATGTGAATGGGATGAAGAGCATAATAACTCCATATTATTATTCTATTATCTATGACTCCATATTTTCCTATAAATGCCTATAATGCCTATAAATGATGACAATTTAAAATTGTGGTCAGTGTTTGACTGCAAAAATTAATATTAAATTATGAAAATATTTACATTTGCAAACTATCATGTAACAATAAAATGTGAATAACCTAAAATTTCTCACGACAATTACATGAAATTTGAACCATTTTCTGCTTCTGTTACTAATTTATTGTCTTTGTAGAACTGATCCATAATAAAACACATGGACAAATAATCAATTGAGGCAGAATATTGTTAATGTTGGGTAATTTATAAAAGTATTTTCATAATTTAATGTGGTTTTCTTGCACTAAAACAATAACAAAAATTTTGACTTGTCATTAATTATAGATTACGTTTTCATTTTATTGGTTCGACCCATTGGAGTTGAAATCAGTCTGAATGTGGCCCTTGAAGAAAATGAATTTCAGACCCCTGACTGCGTAGGAGGAAAACAGTGTTGCCTATTTGTAATTCCCTCCCCAGAGACACCAGTGTTCGTTCCAACAGTGAAACGACATGTTGTCAGATCTCGCTTTGCCCTCTGCATTATCTACCCGGCAGGCATTCATTGCTTTACTTCTCAACAACAAAGACTGCTCTCATTCAGTCGTCACATTTAAATTCTGTTCTTCCATTAAGCCTGCCAGATTTATATGATAATCATTCCTCCCTGACAGTTTTACATTGAACGTTCATGTTAAGTTGCTACAGCGTGTTGTTTACGTGATGTTTTTTTTTTTTTTTTTTTATTGTGCTGTTTTGCTTAATGATTTCAACTTGTGGCATGTTTGATTTTCTGTTGTGTTACAGTGGATGCAATCAATGACACAATGGCAGCTTTTTACAATGACACTGATTTATTTAGTGGTGAGTTTTGGCACCCCCTAGTGTTTACCCTCAACCTAGAGCTCCAAACTCCAGCTCTTACCCACTAACACTAACCTCTTCAACCCAACAATCTGTGGCTGGTGGCACTGATTTATGTACTGGTGAGATGGGGCGCCCTCTAGTGTTACCCCAATTGTAGAACCCAACACTAGCAATTACCCTCCAACACTAACCAACCTTCAAACCCAAAAATACTATTTCACTTTTCCCTTTTATCCCTCCTGCTCTATCCAATTAAAATCCTTTGATAGCTCCAAATCTTTCCTTCCATGATTCACTTGCATGAGTCTTCTACTATGAGCTGAAGTGACTTTACCTTGGATGTGTGGTATTTTAGGATAATATTACGCAACAAAACAACAAGCAGAAAGCTAAGTAATACTAAATTCTAGTCAGCAGTAAACAAAACACATCATAATATGACTTTAACATATAGGCACAGCTTCTTTTTTCATCTTTCATCTCTCACACATCATTGTCACAATCTTTGATCACATTGATCAATACGTAAATTATTAAATATACACCAAACTCAAACATCAGAGTCATGTTAGCTATAGTTGCAGGGTGAAAGGTGTTAAAATGTCAATCACTACTGTATCAGATTATTTCAATTTGAATTCAGAATATTATTTTTTAACATATTTAGTAGCAGAGACCAACACCTCATCATGTCTATACTGCATTTTTTATGCTGACTTTTATTACAGCGCCAGAGGCAAATTAATTGGCAACAAATACCTTCAAAACCAGACCAATATAGGCCAATGCAGCTATAAAATTTACATCTAACTATAAAACAAGAGAATAGTCATGTTCAGCTAAATGGGTTAGTGGCTCTGTATCATAGAACTAGTGTAATCCCTGGTGCTTTATGCAGCCAGACAGCAAAGTGGAAGGAGATTTGTGGGGGTGAAGAACCTCTCCTTTCATTTTAACTTACTGGTGTGTATCTGTGTGTAAATGCAGAAGACCCAGTAGATGAGAGGGGGCCGACCTTCCTCACCTCATCTGGTCCTTCGAGCTCTAAGATGGTGTTGAGAGGGCAGGTGCTGGAGATGGAGTGTATCGCAGAAGGACTGTAAGTAAAAGAATCCACCATTACCGCCGTTATGAAGTACCCATCTGCTCAAGGGTCATCGCAATCACAGTCTTTGTCTCCCCTCGCCCTTTGAATTCAGTCCCACTCCTGAAATCTCCTGGACCAAAATCAGCGGTGATCTCCCTGCCAAGCGCACAGCCTTCCTGCACTACCAGAAAACTCTGCGTATCGTCAATGTGTCGGAGTCAGATGCGGGAGATTACCGCTGCACAGCCAGGAACCGACACGGCTTTGTGCACCACACCATCCATGTAGCAGTAAATGGTGATGAAACACACAGTATCCCATCAGGCCATGCACCTATCTATCTATCTATCTATCTATCTATCTATCTATCTATCTATCTATCTATCTATCTATCTATCTATCTATCTATCTATCTATCTATCTATCTATCTATCTATCTATCTATCTATCTATCTATCTATCTATCTATCTATCTATCTATCTATCTATCTATCTATCTATCCATCCATCCATCCATCCATCCATCCATCCATCCATCCATCCATCCATCCATCCATCCATCCATCCATCCATCCATCCATCCATCCATCCATCCATCCATCCATCCATCCATCCATCCATCCATCCATCCATCCATCCATCCATCCATCCATCCATCCATCCATCCATCCATCCATCCATCTTCCTTCACTCTTCCTCTATCACATAATTGATTTATGTACAGATGCCAACAGGGCTGCATGTTCAGTGATTAATTCTCCAGCCTTCTGCTGTGCTCTGTTCTATTTTCAGCCGCTCCATATTGGATCAGCAGCACTCCCAGAAGCCTTATTTTAGCTCCAGGAGAGAGAGGTGTGTTGATCTGCAGGGCGAGTGGCACACCCAAACCTTCCATCACCTGGACCATGAACGGCCTCCCCATAGAGAGTGAGTGTGACTTCAATCTAAAACTCATTTTCCACTGTCATTGCCGTTTTTCTATTCATCATAGGCTGAGAGATTTCTTATTCCTTTTCATTAAATCTTATGTAAGATTCGTGGATTCCACTTGTGACTTGGTACTGTGTAACTTTGTGTTTTACACATTTTGTAGTAACGTTTACATACGTTTGATATACTCATATCAAATGCTCGTCTTCTAATCTAATTCATTTTAAAATGTGTCTGACCTTTCATATAAACCAGAAGCTACTGTATAAATATCATAGATAGATGGAAACACTATATTTATCCCCTCAGGGAAATTCATTAGTCTGTAGCTTTTACTGCACAGCACATCACTCCTAATATATAAGAAAACTAAAATAAACTGTATATATTAAAGTAAGAAGTATCAGTAGTATTAGTATTATGTTGTTGTTTCCATTGAATACCCTCTGAAATAATAAATTTTCTGGGGTCTACACAACAAGAATGATATTCAAATATTATTGACAACTACCAACAATAAGTGTAAAAGAACAATAAATGCAATTATTTTGGTAATATATCAGTTAATATCACAGACACAACATTGAAACAATTCATTATTGATGCTATCCATTAATAAGTAAGCGAACTATGTAGTTGATTGCCAGCCCAGTATCGTATCAACACAAGCTCAACAGCAACAACTTACCCAGAAATATAATGTGGTTACTTTTAGAATAATTGAAATTGCTAATTGAAACAGCTATTTTTACATCCTCTATATTCTGTTTGTCATGAACAGGTTCCCCTCAGGATATAAGCAGGAAAGTAGAGGACGACACCGTCATATTCACTGATGTGCAGGTTGGATCCAGCGCCGTCTACCAGTGTAACGTGTCCAATGAATACGGTTACCTCCTATCCAACGTGTTTGTCAATGTGCTTTGTGAGTTTATTACACTGAATACATCTATAGCAACACACTGTTTCCATTTATATTGATTTCTGTGTTTTAACATCACAATAATTGCTGTCTCACTGCAGCGGAGCCACCGAGAGTGCTGACACCAGCCCACAAAGTGTACCAGGTCATCCGGAATCATCAGGCTTTGATAGACTGCACTTCCTTTGGATCACCCATCCCTAAAATTACATGGTGAGCAAATGAACTTTTAATAGAAGGGAAAGTGATGTTTTGTCTCCTCAAAAGCTCACTCTGGGCTGTTGTGTGTTTGTCAGGTTCAAAGACAGTCGCTCCAGTACCCTGGATGGAGACCCTTACATTCTGCATGGAAACGGCACATTAGAGATTGCCGTTGCTCAGATGCACAACAGCGGCAAATACACGTGCGTGGCCAGAAACAGCCTTGGTATCTCTGAGAATCATGTCTACCTGGAGATTAAAGGTGATTATATTTGGTATTTTTTGTAATCAAGCTCCCCTCAACAGTATAACCACTATAATGAAGCAACCAAAAATGTAAAAATAAAATAATAAACTAGATGAACTTAAATCCAAATGGCTGTTGATTCACCGCAGGAATGAATCTTACACAGGCAAAGGCTGTATTTCTTTACATTTATTGCACCATTTTGCAAGCAAACACACAGCATTGTCTCTCTTGCCCTGGTAAAAAAAAAATGCTAGCACTCATATGCGAAATTATACTCATATTAATGTAAGTATTTTCTTTAGAATTATATTAGTGCTTTCATCAATTAAAATATTTAATCATGATTAATTGCATAAATGCGATAGTTAACTCGCAATTAATTGCAGTTTAATTGCACATTTTTGTGTCATTGAAATGAACTGTAATACTCTTTTATCAATGTAGAAAAAACAAATAGGCTTGGTTTGTACAAATGTTTTTCTTTTTTATTAAAAACAAACAAGTAGTGTTACAGACATTAACATCTGCCATAATATATGTATGACAAATGGGGGGAAAACATTAAAGAAAAAATATAATAATAATAATAATGAATGCTCAAAAGCAGCCCCTTAAAATAGGCTGATACAAAATATTTATTTGCCTTCTTTGAATTAAAGCGATACTGTGGTGTAAAATACTATGTATTTGTAAAATAACAAAATGCTTGGGAATTCTAATCATTATTAATTGCGATAAAAAATAAATAGTTAATAGTTAAGAAACAAAAATATGTAAATTAATATTTAACCTTTGCAAAAGAACAAATACTCATTACAAGCTAACATCGATTACTATTTGTTATGAATGAGGCGTCTTTGATGTTATACTTAAGGACTCCTACAGCTCAGGGCAAGTTAAATTCAAGACTTTATACTGTAATACTTTTTAATGCTGTTTGAAATTACATTTAAGACCAAGCCGACAATGAACCAAAATTGAGAAGAGAAAAAGAAAACAGCAGATTAATTACCTGGGAGCACTTTTACCAACTGTTTATTTTAAATAAAACATAACTTTTTGGTCCAGTTTCTGCTACATTCATGAACTATTTGCAACAAAAAGCATAATTTTGAATATATAACACACTCACACACACACACACACACACACACCATATAAACACACCCTAGCTAAAGGAATACTACACCCACAGAATGATCTGCCCTCATTTTCTCCTCCCCCTAAATTATTTTTGTAATATGGACAGCCTAAATGTTACCAAATACTTTTTTATTTCTAACATAAATCTCACTTATGTGTCCAAATTTTTAAGACTTTTGAAAATGTAATTTAACACATTTTAATGCCAATTAAGGCCTTATTTTTTAGAACAATTCATTTAATTAATGCCTTTTAAGACTTTTCAAGGATCCACTGGAACCCTGTATTTACCTCATTCCTGATCCTCTCTGTCTCCCGATCAGAGCCCACTCGGATCCTGAAACAGCCAGAGTATAAAGTAGTCCAGAGGGGCAGGTCTGTGGTGTTCGAGTGTAAAGTCAAACACGACCAAACACTTATCCCCACCATGACGTGGCTTAAAGATGACGGAGAGCTGCCAGATGACGAGAGGTGAACACTGTAATGACTGATGAATTTGTGCATCTCCTCTACAGTATAATCAGACCATAATCATGTTTGTCATTGACCAGTCGGGGTGTTTAATCTCTTTCCAACTGGATTAGGCTTGTAGTTTTAAAAATATCACAATGCAGTCATCCTGATCTGTATGTGTGCACTATTTTACAGATTAATTGTCGACTCTGACAGCCTCACAATCACTGATGTGACAGACAACGATGCCGGAGTGTACACGTGTATCATGAACACCACGCTGGACCACGATTCAGCCAGCGCTGAGCTCACTGTTGTCGGTACGTAAGCTCCATTTCATGGACTCACAAATTATTCAAACATAACCTCTCCCTACCTCTTCCCAGAAATGCAACTTAGTCAAATACTGACACAACAAATTGCCTTGGAGTCCCTCAAGGTTAATTGCGTGAGAGTTTACTTAAAGTGGGCTAGTGTGTCAGCAGCATGAATATTTGATTGTTTCCTTTTTAGCAAGGCAGATGATCTTCCATGTGTATTAATGGTTGAATGACCACTAAACTCCCTATCTTACTCCTGCAGAGGCAACACCAACACCAGCTGTTCTCTACGGTAAAACCTGAAGCACACATGAGCATCCAGATGTGTCTTGCTGACATGGGCTTGTGTTGTTCTGTGTCTTCTGTGTTAAATAAAGCATGCTGTGGCCAGAGGATGCTTTTTGTTTCTGGCCATCGCCCAGATATATATATATATATTTATTTATTTATTTATTTTAGTCTCTTCATTTCGTTTCCATGTTTAAGTGTTATATACACCGGATATATTAAACCAATATGCGCTCAGACTTGAATACAAAAATAATTTATAAAACAGTCATCTCACAATTAAACCACTTGGGATCTTTTCCAATGCACGATTTCCTCATCACTCATTTATTCAAAGCATGGGTTTCCACGTTATCATTACAATTCTAAAACATGAACATCAATTTACCCTCTCTGCTGAGCTTGATACTCAATTTCATGCAGACTGATTATGGTGGATGTTTGAGAAAAGCATCAGTTGTTTCATATGCATGATACAGTTCCTGCATGTATATTCGTAGGCAAACAACGCAGTACAATGTAAGGAAAAAATAAATAGAGATGTAACTGAGAAGATAACGCTGGATATTTGATTGTTACTGAAAACAAAACGATGTAACCGGATATCTTCTTTTGTTTTTGCATCATTGTCCAATCACCAACGCCCTTCATGTTCTGTATCTGTAATATGAATATGAAGTCAGTAAATGTCATTCTCAGACGGGTGTGTTGTTTTTCTGTATCTCCCCCAGAGCAACCCGACCCCCCGACTGACCTCGAGCTGACAGACCAGAAAAAGAGGAGTGTTCAGATCACATGGACCCCTGGGGATGAACATAACAGTCCTATTCAGAGTACGTCTTAGGCACAAGTGTCTGTGTGGGTGCATGTGTCTTTGCTGTCTGTTTTTATCGCATTCACGGATCTTTTCACCTCACTCAACTCTTGACGTGTCCAGGGAAACTAGACATGACACGTTTTTGAATGAGTGATGGCCATGAAAGTTTCTACTTCCTTCACCAAAATATAGAGTGTAAGTTGGAAAGAATTTTCTAGAACAGTGTGAAGTTGATCAAACCTGTAGAAACAAACTACACTGGTCTACATTATTTGAGAGGAAATTATCCGAGGTAGGTTCAATCTTCAATACTTTAATAAAATGAATTGGGTTAAAGTGCTGTCTCACACACACACACACACACACACACACACACACCTATAAACTGCTCTTGAGTATAAGTCACACTGGCCAAAAAAATACATAATAAAAGAGGGAAAAAAATAAAAATAAAATTATATATATATATATATATATATATATGTCACATTTTCTCGTCATCTAAACCCGTTTTATCCTCACTAGGGTCACAGGGGTCACTGGGGGCCTAATCCAGCTACAATGGATGAAGGCGGGGTACACCCTGTATGAGTCTCCAGTTCATCTCAGGGCTGAACATATATAGACAAACAGTCACTCTCACATTCACACCTATGGACAATTTAATTTACCAGTTAACCTATCAGTGCATGTGTTTGGATGGTGGGAGGAAACTGGAGAAAAACCCACGCAGACATGAGGAGAACATGCAAACTCCACACAGAAAGGTCTGGTGTGGGATTCGAACCAGGGTTCTTCTCACTGTGAGCCACTGCACCACCGTGCCACCCTCTATGTCACATTATTTTGGGGGGGGGGGGTTTATTTGATAAAATCCAACACCAAGAACATACATTTAATCAGGAAAAGCAATTTAAAATAAAAATAGACTAGAGGAAAACAGGCTGATTAGGTGTACGGTGTGCTAGCTAGAGATGTGCGGATGACGTATATTTTTTTCAATTCTCTATTTACCCACTATCCATTTGCACGAATGATTTTTCCCCAATTTTCAGGACCGAACCCACCCTCCATCCACCGATTAGTTTTTAGGTCTAATGAAGATGCCTTGGCTGTTAAGACTACACCTATCATCTTTTTCAAACAGTGTATTTCAGTAGTAGTCTATATCTTGTCAGTAAACTAATTTTTTTTTATTTACAGTGATTCCAAAATTATCTTTACCCACCGCACAATGTGAATGCGAGTGGGTAAAACCTTATCTTTTAAATTTTTTTTAATTTTATGGATGTTGGCATATTACAAATGGCCCAGAGACAACAGTTGAAAAATATTTTTTTTATGCTAATACTGACACATTTACAGAAATGTTCATTAATGTGTGCTGTGACAGCAGTCAGCCAAAGACAAGATCAACAGACTATTGTCTGATTAAAAAGTATTTTAGTGTCGTTTTTGTTTGTTTGTTTACCTTTGGAATAATATGCAAAATGTTTATTATTTTTTATTTCGAGTGCTTCAACCGCAACCCACCCAAATTTAATTAAAATATTATTTTTCGTCGCATCATTCATCCAATCCGCGGTTCAACCGTGCATTTCTAAAGCTAACGTAACATATTCAGCTAATGTTACATGATGAACTGAGGACGTACCTGGTATGTTAATGTAACATATTAACAACATTATTCAGAAAACTATAGCATAAATAACATGCTCATGCTCCACAGCAGCCTCTTGTGGTTGTCAGTGTGAAAATAATATATATATAAATTATATAATAATGTGTTAAGAATTTCACATATAAGTCACCCCCAAGTATATATACTGTATTCTACTCTACTCTTTATAATCAACACATCGTAAAAATAATTTAGGAATGTGAAGGTGATTTGCACTTACGTCATAAAATGGGAGTTCTGCATCTGAACTCACTTGGAGGAAAATAAAGAAAAACAATAAAAAACATATATAAAATATATTTTGTAATATATACATCTATAAATCTTCCATTCTTAAGAACCTGAAAATCAAATGCATTATAATGCACAGACATTGTTTTGAAGTGGATCTGGTACCTCTGAGATAAGCCTTACTTTTGAGTAAAACCTGTTTTTTCTTCACCTAATTTCACCCAACCAATATTTGTGTCTTCATTTTTCTTTATTAGCAACTCAAACTTAGTAAAGTTTCATTATTTTTATTCTGGCATTTTACTTGGAGACCAGTGCTACTTAAAAAAAAGGGGATATAGAGTTTGCAAAGGTGAAGGTTGGATAAAATGATTGTAGTCATTTTATTAATGCATATTTTTCCTAGACTGAAGGTTATTGAAAGTGTTTCTGTTCATGTTGTTATGGAAGGACAGTTACTACGTCGATATATTCATATAGTTATAGTCAGCCAGGTGATCCTTTTTTTTCTGTCATAGATTTATACATGTCAATGTTTTTTAATTTTAAGTCGTCTCTTGAATGAAAATAGAGGTGGGGATTGGCAGAAGTCCTTTAGAGATGATTCTGTTTGTAGCATGTGACAGCGTTTTTTAATGATTCCCTTCAGTTATGGAATAGATAGATAGATAGATAGATAGATAGATAGATAGATAGATAGATAGATAGATAGATAGATAGATAGATAGATAGATAGATAGATAGATAGATAGATAGATAGATAGATAGATAGATAGATAGATAGATAGATAGATAGATAGATAGATAGATAGATACTTTATTGATCTCCAAGGAGAAATTTACAATGAGAATGGAATGGATGTATTTAAGCTCAGATTCTTAGATGTATGCATTGTAGAAGGTCAAGACAGCACATATATTCATCACGTTTTATGGCTCTCTGAATAGAGTTAGTTTGCAATTTAATTTCCATTTTCTGGACATTTTTCTACCTTTATTTTTTATTTCTGAACTATTTGATTTGAATTATTTACTTACAATTTCTGCTGCCTAGTCCTTCAGAATAAAAAAAGTACATTATTGCCTATTACTAATCTGATAATTCCTGTCCCATTCTTCTCTGGTGGTGTATTTTATGGAACATCTGATACCTTGCATTTGATAAACTACATGTTTCTCAGTTGCAGTTCATTTCATTATTAATATTAGAAAGGCATATTTATATATGCAAAGCAACCCATTGCTATTTCCCTTTATTTTTTTTTTACCTATTGCATCCCATATATGTGATGCATAGTGAGACTGACTACCATACCACAGTAATCCTATCAGTTACAAGACTCCCCATACTCATTTCACTAATACTTTCCCTCGTCCAATTTTCTTTGAAGCCTCAAGGCATTGCCTGAAGGAAAACATTAATTTTGATATTTGAAGATACTTTGGTAAAACTTTGCCGTATAGGTCAAGAGTACATCCCGAAGCATCAAAGACCTTTGTTGCAGCATCAGGTTAAAATGTTGAAATATACATAGCACACTCTAAATGTGTACTATATATTCCACAGAATTTCTCATTCAATATGAGGACTCACTTCACCGCCGAGGTCACTGGCATAATCTAACTGAAGTCCCTGGAACCAAAACCACAGCTCACCTCAAACTGTCACCCTTTGCTCACTACACCTTCAGAGTCATGGCTCTTAATGCTGTGGGTTGCAGCCGCCCAAGCTTCCCTTCCAGAGTGTACAAAACGGATCCTGCAGGTATGAGACAGAGCTGATCCACAGCTCTGCCATTTTTTTTTTTTTTTTATAGCAAGTATCCGCTTCAGACATTAAATATGTTAAATCGTACATACTTTAATAAGATGAATCAGAAAACAAATGACTTTAGTGCTGGTTATTTCATGTTTTTAATGTAAATGATGGTGTGTTATTCCACATATATGGTGGTTTATGTACATGTATACAATGGATTTATAAATATTCCACTAGAAAGAAAATGAATGGATCATAATGTACAGACAGTGTTTTGAAGTAGATCTGAGACCAATATTATATTTGGAGTAAACCCTGTTATCTTATTAATTCTAAAAATGTCAAATTTTAACCCAAGACTTATGTTCGAAACTTGAGCCAAGCAGCGTTTAAGACTGGAGTTTTCTTATTTATCAGTAACACAGATGTGGTTAAATTTCATTAGTTTCATTCTGGAAGCATTTTACTTGTAGACCAATGTCATCTGCCTGGAACTCTAACTTTCATAAATGCCAAAACAATCACCAAATCAGTCAGAAATCATATGTGTTCCTATTGGAGCACTGTATACCTAACTACATTTTCAATGTAATAATGCTTCACTTTGTCTTTGCTAATTCTTTCTTCAGCTCCTGATGAGAACCCAACAGGTGTACAGGGATTTGGAACAGAACATAACAATCTTGTAATCTCATGGAAGGTAATAAAGTAAAATTTGCTAATATCCTGCAGCATTTACTGTTAACAGAGATCCATGAAATATAAAGTGTCATTGAATAATAAAGAGCTGTTCTGTTAACTAGCTTCTCAAGTCTCTGTGTTAAACTCTGGTTGTATTCACTGCAGTTCATTGCAAAAATTCAATCAATAACCATTTGCAGTTGTTTTTTTTCTTCTTCCAGAAATACAACATTAGCTTAATGTGCAATAGTGTAAATAGCGTATATGGTGTATATGGTGTGCATAGAATTTGATAGTTTTTTTTTCAATATAATTTTTTGTTCCTGTGCTGCTCTTCTGTGCCACTCTATTCTGTGCTGCTGTAAACGTGGAATTTCCCCTAGTGGGACTAATAAAGGAATATCTTATCTTAATGTCCCTGTTTCTCCCCTGCAGCCACTCTCAGGCCTCCAGTCCAATGGTCCAGGACTGCACTACAGAGTCATGTGGAGGCAAAAGTCTCTGGGCAGTGAGTGGACCTCAGTGACTGTGGCTAACAACTCCAAGTTTGTGGTGTCTGGAACACCCACGTTTGTTCCATATGAGCTAAAAGTTCAGGCTGTGAATGACTATGGAGCAGGACCCGAGCCTGTTATTGCCCACGGATACTCAGGAGAAGACTGTGAGTTCCGCTGACTCATGAGACCTTTACAAAGTGCAGTGTGAAAAAAGCCTGGGGTTAAATCATTTGGCTGAATCTCAATAACATTTACTCATGTTGTGTTGTGCTCCTGCTGTATTGTGCAGTGCCAGTAGCAGCTCCAGAAAATGTGCAGTCCATGGTTATGAACAGCACTTTGGCAGAGGTGCACTGGGACCCGGTTCCTACTAAATTAATAAGAGGACATCTGAAAGGATATAAGGTACAGGACGCACACTTCCAGCAGCAACACACACACATACACACACACAACACCATAATATTTATTACTCTAATTATGTCTTTTAGGTGTACTACTGGAGAGAGCGCAGCCTCCACAAACACAACCCCCATCACGTAGAGAAGCAGATCCTGACCTTCAGTGGGAACCACACTCGGGGCATGTTACCTGGTCTACATGCCTTCAGCCTCTACTCATTCAATGTCAGAGTCTATAATGGCAAAGGAGAGGGTCCCGCCAGCCCAACCCAGAAGATTGAGACGCCTGAAGGAGGTAAGAGAAAGAACTCTTTATTCATGGATCTAAAATAAACAAACCCCGCCCCCTTTGCGCACATTTTAGTTCTTAATTAACTTTTTTTTTCACAACTTCCGCATGTCACACCGGAAATAGCATAACCCTACTTCCGCACCGGTAAAAGTTAAATGGCAAAGATGACAGTAACGATCAGTTATTGTAACATAAAGGGGTGTTCTTGTAATGCCCAGAAGCTGTCATATATTTCGTTCCACTCCTTCCCTGTTTATGGCGAAGCTAGACGAAAATGGGTACAAGGCTATTCAGTGGGATGAAGGGCCGAGTTTTAGAATTAAAAAAGGAGCACTTACGTCTGCAGCAGACACTTCACATCTTGGGGATGACTGTTTGCCACAGTCTGTCCGTAGCCTTTTTCCTTGGAATTACACTCCTACAGGAAAAAGGAGCCAGTATATGAACGACCTGTCAAGTCCTGTTGCTTGTACATGTGGGCTTCTTCTTCTGCCGCCTCACAGACCCATTGCACCACAAGTTCTTTCCTGCCTTTGTCATTGGTCTTTTGCTCCACATCCTGGTGTTGTACGTAATGGTCCCAGTCGCCCTTGGCAGACCACCCCGACAATTTCTTAGTGCCTCCAGTGTGCCTCTGCTTCCTTTACTGCGTCCTGGGGCTTCCACTTCCTGCCACAATTGATGGATTTATTGGCATGTCTGACTCACAATTCTACATTCTGCTCTTTGTTAGTTTAAAAATGTTCATGTTATTTCACTATATTTACAATAAAAGAAACTATCATTTCACAAAAACGCGAATGACGTGAACAAATATGTGTAACAATATTCTGCCTGTTATTAAATGTTTTGTGTATTTGTAGATCCACTAATAAATAATGTGTGTAAATGATAAACTGAGACATGATCTTGTTAAAATTGCATTGAGTGTTCTGAAGAAATGTCATTTTATTCATGTTATTCACATTGTTTTAAAGGATAGTTGGTGGATGTGAACACTTTCATCACATAATTTAACTTTCTTTTGCTCTAGAGGAAAATGTGGACTTTTATTTATTCATATATAATGTTATTATTTTACTGGTCTGGCCCACTTCAGATCAAATTTGGTTTAACGTAAAAATTAGTTTGACACCCCTGATCTATAGCCTATTTATAGCAATGTTTATCCTGCAAAAAAAAAAAAAAAGAAGAAAGATCACATCATAATGTGACACTTTCTGCCAAATGTACACACTTAGTAAAGTGTAAAAGGATCAGAGTCGAACTACAAGACAAGAGAACTGAAACAACAAAGCAGATGTTCATGTCAGTGTTAGTTCATCCATCATGTACCCAGTGGATATTCTATATATAGATACAGGAGATAGTAGAAGGATAAATAAATAAATAAACAAACAAATAAATAAATGTGTGAATGAATGAATGAATAAATAAATAAATAAATAATTAAATAAGTAAACAAATAAATAAATGCCTGAATGAATGAATAAATAAATAAATAAATGAATGAATAAGTAAATAAATAAATGCATGAATGAATGAATAAATAAATAAATAAATGCATGAGTGAATGGATGAGTGAATGAATGAATGAATGAATGAATGAATAAATAATGTACAGTATATGTAGACAGAATGTTTTAAATCTTCAATATTATCTTCTTACTACTGTCAATAATATCTTCTCTTCTGTGCAGTGCCTAGTGCTCCTTCCTCTCTTCTTATCACCAACTCCAACCTTGACTCCCTAACACTTGAATGGAATCCTCCTCACGACCGAAACGGACGTCTGACAGGCTACACCCTCAAATATCAGCCAGGTGAGGCCTTTTCTTAAACATGATGTCATCAAATATCTGACAGTACTGGGTATTACTCAGCCTTTTTACTGTTGTCTAGAGTCCAGTGTCATCTTTCTCCACATAGTTTGTAGTTCTCATGTTTCACCCTGTTCAGTTTTTTTTAGACAAAAGGCATAAACATATAGTTAATAGTTAGTCCAAGTGCATTTTAATCAAACTATATTCGATTAAAACACAAATTAACATAAACTTTTGTCACTCCTGCTTTCTACTCCTGAACCCACCATCCCTGTGTTCTTCCAACACTCTCTCATTATTGACACTTAAAACTCCATCTACAACCCTTCTGTTCTCAAACCTCTACTCAACTTACCTCACTGCTTCCCAACTTCAACCCCATCCCATCATTCTGTCGCTCCATTTCCGTGTCATCCATCCTCCATCATTATAGTCAATAACTCCAATGAGCTGGGCCCAGTGGAGGAGGTGGCCTTTCCTGCCAATCAGACCTCAGTCACTTTGCCCGACCTCAAGTACAGCACACGCTACAAGTTTTATTTGAATGCCAAAACAGGCAAGGGAGCAGGTCCAGCCATTTCACAGGAAGCGGTCATCATCATGGATGAAGGTAAGTCACTGAATGCAGAACATGACCTGCACAGCATGCATGTTCCTTCCCTTTGACTGATGAATGAGTACCAGGAATTTGAATCAGTCATACCTGAGATCATATAGTTATTTTATATCTAAGTCAAAACACCATTATACCATGCTGTTTTTAATCTATTTTCAAAATTAGGACCATTCATCTCAAAATAGAGGGGGGCTATAAATGTCTTTTTTGGAGGAAAAATACCCATGAATGAGTTTAATTAAACCTTTATTGTACATAAAGAAGCTATATAAATGTTCTTACTCTCTGTTATTAGGCTTCTTGCAGCTACTGGCATTTTAGGAAATATGTGTTATTTTGCAGAAATATTCAATATGCATCCTTGTATGTCTGACACATGTAAGGTTATTGTCATTCAGCTGCAGGGAAGATACTCCATGGCCAAACAGTGTCGGTGTAGATCTGTCCTTGGTCTTGCCTCATAGAAACTTAAGATTGTCACAGAACTGTTCAGGAGTCATATGTTTTATTTTTTCTTGAGCCTTGTTCCTCCCTATGACTTCCTTGTACGTAGGCAACATCTAATTTTTAGCTCATCTGGAGATGAGCTAATGCCATCACGCTTCATCTTCGTCGTCCACAATTCAGTAAAAATTGCTTCTCCTCCCTCATTTCTTAACAAGACGAATCTATTCTGAGAATGTAAAGAGTATAAAGTACAGATATTTATGCAAAAATGTAGGGAGTAAAAGTAAAAAAGTTGCCAGAAAAATAAATACTCAATGAAAAATCTACTTAAGTACAGTAATGAAGTACTTTTACTTAGTTACTTCCACCTCTTACATTAATGCAAACATTATAATTGGACAATTGTGGTTTTGGAAATGGTCAAAAGGTAACCTGGTATTGTTAATGGTCAAACAAGTGGCAAGTTTTCCTTTAAATCTTGTTGAGCTTCACTAGTCAAATGAGTAATTGAATACATGCATCAGTTTGACCACATGACCTTAATAATGAACTCTCCTCGTGTGTTATTTAGGTAAAAAAAAAAGCACAAATCTGTTTTCACATATGTGCCAGTAGTCAAGGGAAGCCAGGGGAAAATGTGGTTTTTATGGATATGTGGTTAATTTTTCAGAATTATAACCCCCCTCTACTTAAAAGGGCTGTATGTAGTATTTCCACTGTGATATATTTCAAGAAAGTTAAAATTATTGCCAGCGTTTAGAATAAAGAGTTCACCAACAGGCCAGGGGATTTATGACAAACTAAATCCCCTGCTAAACTCTGACACTTCTGACCTTGTTTAAATCATTCCAAACAGATCTTTACTGCAGCTATTGACAACACAAACCCGACAGAAAATTGAGGTGATTTGTGGTTTTACTGTGGCTGTTTTCTGTCTAAAAATAGATCAAATTAACAGACCGATAATGTAAACTATAAGACCATACAGCACATGAAATTTTTAAGACACTGTAAGTTTTAGCGACTGTGAAAATATGCATCTTAATTTAAGAAGAAAACTTGATGATACCATGATACAGATGTGTGTAAACACTGAGCTTTATACTTTATTCACTACAGTCTATGGATATATAATGTTGATTTTATTGGTGCTTTTGGTTCTGGTTCAGGACTTTTACCTGCTGTCGAGAATTTGGAATATGAATACAACATAGAACCCCTTTAAGATAAGAAAAAAACAAAACCTGTATTCTGAAGCATGGACTATTCTGTTCTTTTTCTGTAAATTAATTCAGGGTCAACTAGTGGATTATTTGGCATTATTTTAATATAATGATAAATTTTTGGAAACGTTTGACCTCCAGAAATGTTTTTCAATATATTGAGCTTTGGGAATAATTATTAGACCCAACGACCTTTAAGTAATTAGTTGATTTGATGAGAGAGCATAAAGTTTAGATTGTGTTTCAATGTGATCTGATTAACCCTGTTTAGTTTAGTTTAGTTTAGTTTAGTTTAGTTTAGTTTAGTTTAGTTTAGTTTAGTTTAGTTTAGTTTAGTTTAGTTTAGTTTAGTTTAGTTTATTCTTTATATGACAGGGACAGTGCCAGATTATAGCCACTAGGCTAATTTTCATCTGTACTCCCTGGACAGGAAATGTTAGTAAGCAATTAAAAAAAAAATAATAATAATAATAATAAATAATTCCAATAATAATAACATTAGAATTAATTACAGGGTGAAAATTACAACAACCATGTTCTGGGTAGGATTATGTGCAGATAAATACCTACTTTTTGTTGCAGTGCCAAGTACATAATTAAAAAAAATTATGAATACACAAAAAACACATAATCAATGACTAAAAATGTCCACAGTGCTGCCCTGCCTTTACCCATTTCTTAAGATCTAATTTAAAAGTAGTGAGTGTGGTACTCTGCCTTGATACCAACCGGAATACTGGTCCATATGGGACAGTAGAGAGGTGGATGAAGTATTTACCAGAGGTGGTCAAAGTACTCACACTCTGTAGAAGTACAGTTACTGGTGTGCAAAAATACTCTGGTAAAAGTAGAAGTACTGATTCAACTCCTTTACTGAAGTAAAAGTAAAAAAGTACAACTTGTCAATTGTAATAAAGTAAAAAAGTAAAACTGCTTTTTTGTCATGGATGAAATAATTCTGATTTAAGCAGGAAAAACAGAAAAAATGTCAAAAAATATACAAAAATATAGGATTTAAAATGAAATGGAGTTACTGTGTAGATGGTGTGTTTTATTGGGTCATGATACTCGTTTTAGTGGGTATGGACAGTATGGACAATGGACAATAATCAATTATAAATAGGAGATTAAAAAAAACACAATTATGAGATAAAATAATCTAAACCAGGAGACAAAAAGTGAAAATTATGAGATAAAAACTAAAAATTAAGAGGAAAAAAATTCTAATTATGAGATAAGACATGGATAATTAGGAGATAAAAAAACAATATATGACTTATTTTTCATACTGTCACATTTGTCTAGTTTGAAAATGTAATGAGTCTATTCTGAGAATGTAAAGAGTATAAAGTACAGATATTTATACAAAAATGTAGGGAGTAAAAGTAAAAAGTTGCCAGAAAATTAAATGCTCGAAGTACAGATAATTAAAATCAGCAATGTTATGTGAAAGATGATGACAAATAATTCAGCAAATGCATCAGCCTATCAAAAAAAATTAAAAAATAAATAAAAAATACAGTGAATTCCCTAATTAAGAGTAAAATGTCACTTTTGTTCCCAGGCTGTGTATATAAAAGCAGTATATATAAAATACTAATGTTTCCAAATGTGATACTAATGTATAATTGTATAATTATACATTAGTATAATTGTCAAACTACTGTATAATATAACTGCTGAATCTCTATTCCAGTGGTGTTAAATACTGGTCCTCAACAGCTACTATCCTGCCTGTTTTAGATTTTTCCTTCTTCCAACACACCTGATTTAAATGATAATCCTATCACGACGCTCTGCAGTAGGTTGATAAGGACTGTCAGGTCTACTGGAGGAGGAAAACATTTGAAACATGCAGGATAGTCGTACTCAAGGACCAGTATTTGATGCCTCTGCTCTATTCATATCTTGTAAAGTCAGGTAAAATGGAGTGTACCAGCTGTCAGCCTCGTTTGGATCTTTAGAAACTGACTGCAATAGCATAGAAAACTGTATAATTAAGAAAAATGATTTGTGTCACTGTTTGTATTTGTTCCATTGTTTCGGCACATGTACATGATCAGTTAATGGATATGGAAAAAATACCTAGAAATAATATTTGAATATAATAAATATATTTAAGTTGCTTTACATAGCCCCCCCCCCAAAAAAAAAGAAGATTTTGAAGCTAAAAATAGGATTTTAAAGTCAGTGGGAAAAAACCCACAAACTTTCTGCGAATTTGCGAAAAATAACAGAATATATGAATGAAAATTGAGAGGCAGACATGTAAAAATGCTCTGGACATTTGAAGGATAAGACAGTAGAACTCAGCTTAGAAGTGAAATACATGATGAGTTTGGGTCTTCATGATGAGTCGCTGCAAAGAAACTATAAATAATCAAAACAGGTGTTTATTGCAACATGCAGAGGGACAAAACAAAGAACAAAAACCAGTATAGGAAAAATAAAGAAGCAGAAAATTCATTCACAGTGGTCTAATATTGGTCTAATATTGATTTCCAAAGCTGGGTTTTGTCCATTTCACTGATGTAAATTACTGGACAAATATCAACTATTAATATATTGTCTTGAGGGATCTGAATATTTTTATTGCAGTTCATCTTATTTCTTATTTCATGAACTAGTTCCAGATCCTTGAATGTGACAATGTGTAGTTTTTAATATTATTTTTTTACAAGACTGTCTGAACTGCTTTAGTGTTTTCCTCTATTGGCAGAACAAAGAAGGGTTTTACAAACTAAACATGTAACTGTTTATTAAAACTTTAACCAAGAACTTAATCCTGTGACTATTTGTTCCAGTCCTGCTGCTGCTGTTACCATGTGTTTACATATTGTGTCTCGTCAGTCTTTCATAGTACGCTGTAGTGTGTACACTAGAGCTGCACAATATATTGTTTGAGTATTGACATCACAATGTACGTGTGCACAATAGTCACATCGCAGGTCCTGCTTTTCTTTTTTTTTTTTTAATTATTATTAACTATATTATATAACTTTTTTTTAATTTACTTATTTATTTAATTAATTAATGTATTTTTTTTTATTAATTTATGTAGGTTTTTTTATGTATTTATTTATCTATTTTTATTTATTTGTCTTTTTTATTTATATATTTATTGATTTATTTTCATTTTCATTTCTTTCATTTCATTTATTTATTTATTTATTTTTAATCATGAATTTTATTTCATTTTTTCAGCTACAAGAAGGATGACACGAAAACGTATATTCTGTGTCAAACCAATATAAATTAAATAAAATAATTGCAATGTCAGTTTTTTTTTTTTCTAGTATCGTGCAGCCCTAGTGTATATATTACATGTGTTAGTGGAACATGAGTGTGAGCCATTTGCACTGATGTATAATGAGCTGTGTCATTTTAATGCATCCAAACCCATGGAGTGGTGCAAGGAGGTGCCAAAGTGACCCCTGTCTTGTTGTTTCTCTGTACCCTCTTTGTCTTTACAAGCTCTAATATCACAGTTTGACGTAAATGTGGGCACAGGTACCAGTAATTGAGACTTCTGCATGTTTAACAGATATAGCCATAGCTTCAAAAACCCACTGCGAGCATGCATTTTTCATCTTTAAACAATTTCCCCTTCGCCTCTATCGTACTCTGCGGCCTTCCGCTGAGTTCAAAGCTGCCAAAGTTCAAAGCCACACAGATAAAGACGCCATGTGACATGTGCCTTTTAATGTTGCGTGATAAGACTAGATGAGTCTTTTCAGCTGCAGTTTTGGTTTTTCTTTTGCTGTGCCTTTGGCAATTTCGACCCACTCGTTCACTTTTTTCCCATGGTTGCTGCTGGCGAGGCTTTGCATGGCGTTCCAATGAACTGTGTGACTTCAGTGTTTGTGGTGTTTATGCTCGTGGACATTTTTTGCGTCTCTTTGTGTGTCTTATGTGGTGCAGTCTTTATACTTCTTCATGTTGTTTACAGGAAACACCCAAACCTCTCATCCCATTGCACGGCCCTTTCCACACCATCCGACCCACAAGGGTACTGATACCGCTGTGATTTCTGTCTTTTTTTGTACCTGGATACAATTATATGAGCAGTTTAGTGTGTTCTTTTTTTTTAACCCTCTATGGGAATTAATAATAAAAAAAATAATTACCTTTGATTTTAAGTTTATTAAGCCCTAAAGTAAATGTCCTTTGCTCACTTTACAAAATTCACCTTTATTTTGGGGTACCATCATTTATAAATGACTTTGTCCCATTAGGGTATATTTTTTTTTCTTGAATTCTTAATGTAAAAAACTAATGATAAAAGAGCAATAGCTTCATTATCCATGAACATATTAGACTGAAAAACACATTTCATTTCAGAATGATTCTAAAATCATAAAAAATATATTTAAAAAATTCATGTGAGTTATGAATTTTGAAAAGTTGATGAACATAACATTGAATGGACGACTACAAATGAAATGTGGTTCAACCCCCACAAAACCCAAAAGCAGCACAGTTAGTTACATTCTAAATTCTTTAAAATTGATGGTTCAGTATGATTGGTTAGAGCAGGCATCTCCTAATTATTTCACAAAGGGCTGCAGGTTTTTGTTCCAACCAACCAAGATGGGTGAGGTTAGATCTAGAGTGTTTTCAGGAGGTGTCATGGCGGCATGTATCTATATTTAGAAAAGCACAGTCAAATGGTAAATGACCAAACTCCGAGCTCTTAATAAAAGAGAATGACCTTAGGGCAAATTGTAACTCTGTAAAATATTGTATTCTTATACCAGTAAAAAGAAGTTTATTGTAATAAAATTCATATGTATTTTTACATGTATGTGTGTATATATTCTTTTCCAATTTCAAGTAAGAATTTTTATTATTCATAATGAATGTAGTGTTTTGATAATTACAATGACTAGCTCTTATTCTGAAATATGATCTTGAAAATATGGAAATAAAATGAACCATATTAATATTTTATGAGCTCAGGATTTAAAAAAATCCCAGATTTCAAAATATCTGAGGGTTTTTAAGTATAATTTTTGTTAAAATCTTCTTCGAGCATGCCTATAGGGTAATAACATCTTAATTTGTTTAGAAATAGAAGTTCCTAGTATAGGACGACAGCGCCACCATATAAACATGGCACATATTGAAACTAATGACGCAAACAACATGCCGCCATGACACCTCCTGGAAACACTCTTGATCTATCCTCACCCCAACAAAGATTACACAGTTTGACCAACTGACTCTGAACACAGAGGTCAGTCCAGTCTAATGTGCTGCTTCTTAGTTAGAACAAAAACCTGCAGCCACACTGGGCCTTTGTGGAATAGTTTGGACATGTCTGAGTTAGAGCCTTGTGTTATTAAAAAAAAAAAAAAAAAATCAAAAATGTAAGCATCATTTAAAAATCACATTGTCCCATAGAGGGTTAACATTCTTTGTATTTGAACATTATGAAAATTATACAATCAAGAGTAATATATACAGGCTATTAAAAAAAAAAAAAAAAAAAAAAACAGCAGCATATCCAATATATGTCCACAGCAATGACCTGAAGAGTCCATATGGACTACTGTACACTTCTGGCACTTCTCAAATACTCCAACATTCTTTCAAATGTTTCTAGAAAAATGTCTTTCTGATCCTTAACCCTTTGATGCATGAATTATGAGAACCTTAGTCAAGGTTTTTTTTTCTTAAGTGTTTTTATTCCTCTTTAGGCATTATTATTATTATTATTATTATTATTATCATTATTATTATTATTATTATTATTAGGCACTATTTTTTATGGAGTTATAAAATTGTGTTTAATCTTCGAAGCACAAAACATATTTAAAATATCAGAACACTATGAAATAAAAAAATTTTAATGCAGTTTTTGTTTAAAGGAGACCTATTAATATGCTGATTCGTGTTTTTCTACATATGTTATTATGTCAGATGTCGACTGCAAACCTCAGCAAAATTACAAAACATGAGGCAAGTTAAATATTTTTTTCATTTGATTAACTTTTAGAGAGTCTATTTTACATAAATAATCCTCATCATGTTTGAGAAATACTTTGCTATTCATGTAATAATTTGTTGGAAAAGATGCTCAAACAAATGGTAGAGATGATAGTAAAGGATCATGAAATGCTAATGCTAATCGCTAATGCTAATCGCTAATGCTAATCGCTAATGGTACAAACACAAAGGGTTCATACATCTAATTTGAACCAAGTCACAAATTATGTTGGTAAGATTGGTGAAGGAATAATATTTGAGTTTTAATACTTTAGTTAAATTTAGGGTCAGTTAAAAAAAAAAAGTCTATGTTTTATGTCCCTGTGAGGTGGAAAAAAAGACCCCAAAAAAGTTTTTTATTGTTATTTTTGTAGTGTGACCAACAAAGGGTTAACATGCTCGATTCCTCCCTCCGAAAAACGTGTGACTTGATAGCTCTGTGTCCAGTAGCTATGTTAGCCTACTAGTATCACACAGTAAACAAATACACATATGAGGACGGACCTGAAGATGACATAACTATGGAGTTTTTGGAGCTGGAAATCATGCAACAGTGCTCTGTAGATGCTGAAAACTGACATAATAATAGTTAAAACTGAGTATAATAGGTCTCCTTTACTTTTAATTACAGTCTAATAACAACAAGCAATTGAGTTACACATAAACATGTTAGTGCAGATCAGGTATTAAGAACAGACCAGTTACAGTAATGATATGAACTGACTGATATGGAACTAAAACAACTAAACCTATGAATATACAAGAGAACAACTGTAGAAGAACTGTCCAGTGACCAGTATGCATCGAAGGGTTCAAATAAAATGATAATAACTTTTCGGCCCATCATAAAAAAAAAGAACAATATATTTATGTATTCTTAATGATGCAGGGATATCTCCCAACACACACAGTAATGTCTGTAAATGCTGTGTAATTATCATATTAACCTCAACACATGGTTTTGCTGAAATAGTTGAATATTTTCACACATTCCCAGAGGCAGTGAAGTCTTGTCCCTATAATAGTCTTACATTTGGGGCAGTTGGGAGATGCCCCTGCTGTATATTTGCTGTACATATATGGGGATATGTCTACATTTTGTAAAATATTATATTGGATTTCTCTGAGCCTGTTTACATACAGATATTATTGAAGGTAACAGTAAGATTTCTTCCCACATGTCAGTATCTATTCTTGTTTTCTGCTGAATTTCCCATGATAGTTTAGTGCAGGGGTCTCAAACATGTGGCCGAGGGGCTAAATGTAGCCCACCAATGGTTCCAATGTGGCCCGTGGGATGAAGAGCATAATAACTTATTAAATGACTCCATATTTTCTTCTCAGTGTTTTCTTTGCCTATAAATGATGACAACTTGAAATTTTTGCCATTGTTTGACTGCAAAAAATAATATTAAATTATCAAAATATTTACATTTACAAACTATCCTGTAACAATAAAATGTGATGATAAAATGTGAAATGTCTAAAGAAAATTAGACACAATTTGAACTATTTTCTACTTCTGTTAGTAAGGATTTAGTGTCTTTGTAGAACTGATCCATAATAAAACACATGAGCAAATGATAAATTGAGGCAGAATATTGTTAAAATTGCCCTTATTTTCCTTATGATATTTAATTTTTTTTCCATTTGGATCATTTCTAAAAGTATTTTCATAATTGAATTGTTTTGGGTTTTTTTGCACTAAAACAATGACAAAAATATGGAGTTATTTATGTTTTCATTTTACTGCTCCAGCACATTGGAGATCAAATCAGGTCTTTGTTTGAGACCCCTGGTTTACTGTGTTCTCACGTGTGTTTCTTTTGAGATTGTGTTACCGTACCAGTCTAGTGTTATTGATCATAATTAAATCACACATTTCTCCGCCCTTTTACCAACGGACCGATCACTTTGGTTGTCTTTTCTCTTGTGTGCTCAGCGCTGCCTGCGAGTGGAGATTTTGGAAATGTTACCTGGTCAGTTGCAGACGATGGGGTCCTGATCAGTTGGGACTACTGGGGTCCAGAGAAAAGCATTTATATAGAGTACAAAAGAGATGACAGTAAGAGCCATGTCCTCATTTCTAACAGTTCCACATAGGTGGGAAGAGACTCCTACTTCATAATTAGCCTGTGTGGGTGAATGGAAATATTGGCAGCCAAAAGTCTGCCAGCATGGACCCAGATGTAATAAACATGATGGTCTGTGATTTGGTTCCTAATTACTCACTTCTGTTACTAAATCGCATTACCATAGTTTCCCATGGTAATCTTTCTGGAACCTATGTAGATAAACATCACAAAAAGCAGCACAGGCATTTTCATTATGCCAATTAATTTTGACTGAAGTGGCCTCTATTGTGTTTATCCACCTGCAGTGAGGATGAGAAACACTGTGCTGTTGTCGTACGGCTCTCTCACACCTACTGTTTAGTGAATTCATTTGTGGAATTTACAACAGAGAAGCCAGTAATTTAATTATCAAAGTGGCAATCATTAATCAGCCACATTTTTATTTTGTTCAGCACCATCACCATGTTCACAGGCCATGTTGAAGAAGTCTGTAAATGTACACATGAATCCACCCAAGTAGATATAGTCTAGTTTTACAAACACTGTGACAGTCCATGTGTGGTGTAATCACTGGATGTTCTTTTCAGAAGTGGGAAAGGTTTGATTGAAATACTGTACAAGGCCTTTTTCTTTTTTATGGTCAAATAGATATGAGTGCAGACGTATCACTTTAAGTTCTATAATATATTTAACTATTCAGAACTTGGATGTGGTCATTTATAAGGAAACAACATAAATATGGATGGTGCCTTATGGAGAAATACAGTAGTAGGCGCTGGGTTTAGTTTAGTTTAATTTCTTTCTTTCTTTCTTTGTTTATTTCATTCACCAAAACAAATACAATATAATACATAAAATACATATACAACAAAAACATTTGAATGAAAGGGTGGCAGAAGGAAGTAAGAAACTTATAAAGTCTGCCCCCTATCAACATAAAATCATTGACAAGTCGTTGTCAAGTTACGCTGTCAAACACAGCCATCAATTTAATTTAGTTTAGTTTAGTTTAGTTTACACGTAAAAGATGACAAATACCTAAGCAAGTATAAATACTAGGGCTGGCAAATGAGTACAATTTTTAATCAGATTAATTATAAAGTAAAGTTGTTTCGGATTAATTTGGATTAATCATGAATAAAACACGTTGTCCGTCAATTGTCACAGCTTTTTTTTTGTACTCAACTTTCCCACAAAATAGTCAAAAATATACTAAGAAACACAAAAATTGTGGAGAAAACAAAAATAGAAAACATGCACTAAGATTCACACAAAAATAAACTTGTATAAAAAAAACACCAAAAAATATGATAAAATATCCAAAACATATCCAAAGTATATTTATGCAATCCAACACCTTCAACAGTTTCAACGAAACTTGAAAGAAAATATTTTCACAAGATAAATTTAATCTTTTTTGCTTTAAATGGTTTGGGGTTGATTATTATTTATTTATTTTTATGCTTTTATTTTACTATTCCAGCCCACTTCTGATCAAATTAACTGATTGTGGCCCCTCAACTAAAATGAGTTTGACATCACAATTCCATAAAAAACATGTTTACTGGTTAGTTTTCAAGTGATCTAATGTATATTTTTCTCTACACAGCACCGTCTTCATTGGTGTTGCATTATAAATAAGTTACCACATCCAAATAGGAACAAGAACATTCATTCTTTTTACACCATAAAAAAGAAATAACCTCATATTTCCATTTTTATTTACCTATTTTGAAATTTAAAAAAATAAAATAAAATCACCATTTGGCATGTGTTTGTAAAAATCTAATTTTGAGAAGAATATCCATTGTCTAACATTGTTATGATCCAATCTGTGATGGTGTGAATCCCATTATTATGTCATCATCCATGGCCTGATTAAAGTTGTCTGCTCGCCTAAATGTCCCTCTCTTCATGAACGTCCCTTCTGCAGATGAAGGTGAAGAGTGGGAGAAAGAGCATGTGAATGGCTCTCAGAACTATCTGGTGAAGGGTTTAAAGGCAGGCCAATATAAGGTGCGTGTGATGGCCAAAGGTCACGCCGACCAGCCGCGTCACTCCAAGGAGGTATCATTTTTTGTCCCAGGTGAGGCAGTTCCTGGGTGGTTCCCGGTTCAGCGTGGTCAAACCTCGTGTAGATTGTGTAGTAGTTTGTGCCGTTGAGTATCTTTAACCGAGTCAAGCATGGGTTTAACAGATGTGTTATGGTCAGTCTATATGGTACGCATGCACCGTAGTGACATGAGTTTGTAGCAATGCGCATGATTATGTGGTTGAAACTGAACGGAGTTAAAGTCCATTCTCTCAACACGGTAATTAGAAAACATAGATTGTGATCGTATAGAGCTTTAATATACATTCTGTGTTTAATAACCACACTAATATCACTGATCTGTGTCAGTAATTGTGTTTGTCTATGTCCTTATGTTATTGTCCTCGCACATTTGTGGGAGAACCACTGATTTCCCAGTGGTTTAATGAATGACTATAACCATACGATGTCTAAATCTAACATAAATGCTGTCTTCTTCTGTAACTGCGCAAACTTGATCCACTCATGAACTGAAATCTCTAACTGTAGACATCAAGACAGTTGTAAAATAATAATTCAGATTTACATGTTTGTCGTCGTTAATAATCATCTTTCACAGTAGGTGGAACTAAAAGAACCAAAATTAAATAAATACATATATACATCATTAAATAATTAATTAAATATGTCATTAATTCATTAAAATTAGAATTAAATGCATGAATGTGTTATTAAATATGTCATTATTTCATTAAAATACCAATTAATTTCAGTACAAAAAACATATATATATATATATATATATATATATATATATATATATATATATATATATATATATTATTATTATTATTATTATTATTATTATTATTATTATTATTATTATTATTATTATTATTATTATTATTATTATTATTATTATTATTATTATTATTTCACCAATTAATTATTTCATGTCCTTGTGTTGCAGTGATCATGAATTTATTTTATCTGTCAACCTCGTCCATCAAAGTAGGTGGGTGGGACTAATGCGAATCTAGTAAAATCCACTCCATTGGGAGTGTTGGACCAAGAGTCTACATTTTTAGCAGTTGTCAATAAAGTTTTGTTAACTAATATATCCACACAAACAATTGTAGTAATAGCGCCACCCAGTGTATGGGAATGTGTTTACAAGCTCTGCTTTAATCCTTTATCTGGAATCTATTTAACTTGACTTGATGTGCAGGGAAACCAATCAGCTGTTAAGACCCGCCCACTGACTTTGATGGGCGAGGTTGACAGATAAAATAAATTCATGATCCACTGTGACACAAGGAGCATGAAATAATGAATTAATTAGTATTAATGATGAAATGGTATTTTAATGAGTTAATGACATTTAATAACACATGTATTTAATTCCAATTTTAATGAATAAATGATAGATTCAGTTAATTATTTAATGATATATTAATTTATTTATTTTTAATTTTGGCACGTTTAGTCCTCCATACCACTGGGAATAACTCATCAGGCTGCAAATGTTAAGTCTCGTTCTCTCCCTCTGGTCAGCGGTGACGAGCAGACAGGTGGATATCGCCACTCAGGGATGGTTCATTGGCCTCATGTGTGCCATCGCTCTTCTCATCCTGATCCTTCTCATTATCTGCTTCATCCAGAGGAATAAGGGGGGGAAGTACCCTGGTGAGTAATACGCACAGCCTGCAAACATTTATACGTTTATACCATTAATACTGAACCCACACAGACATAATTATGTTAAACATGATTATTGTTTAACATGGTTTAATCACGTAGGATGGATTTCACTGTAAAAGGACTCCTGTTAGCCAAGGATTTGGGTGATTTTAGTCAAGAATGGCAAGTGAATATGAAGAAAAGTAGCCAGGCTTAAAGGCCGTGCTCTAGTGGAATAATCCTGCTGTTGGGGACGACTGAAGTCATCTGAAAATGACAAGTTTTTGCAAAGATGTCTTTTTTTTACTGTTTTCTTCTGCCAGATTCTATTAATGTGTCATTTCATTTGAGTATTATTTGACAGAGTCAGTGCTTATTAATCACCAGACATACAGTCAGGCCCTTCAGTATTTGGACAGCAGTACACATTTTATATACAGCAAATAAGGGGGTGTTAAATATTCAGTGTTAGTGTTAAATACGGAGTGTTGGTGTTGTATTAACACCACATTAATTTAAAACAACACTGCGTGTGGTGCTTGTGATAAATTAATGTTGTTAAATTATTAATATTGGTGTTAAACAAATCCAGATTGGTGTAGATCAAACCATGTCATTATGTAAGAGTTCTAGAATGTTTGACAGATTGCAGAAACATTTCTTAGCTTGTTTTTCACAAGAGTCAGTTGCTCATTCTTACCGAGTCCCTTAGGGCAGTGGTCACCAATCCCCAGGCTGCGGACTCGTACCAGTCCATGAATCAAATGATACCTGGCCACCGACTGCCTATTTATAGCGACAGGTGATTCCCAAACACCAAGTCTGCTCTGCATAATTTGCAGTGAACCCACCCCTGACCCCCCATTCCACAGTAAAGTTGTCAAACGTTGTCCAGTCTGTGGTAATAAAAAGGTTGGGGACCACTGCCTTAGGAGACATTAGTGGAAAAACACAAAATTAGGTCAAGTACTGTGAGATCTCGCAATATTTTTGTAAAATAGTTGTTGGGATGGTTCCGTCATAACTCTGCGCAGCCGCCATGTTTGCTTCTCCTGCCCTTCTGTTTACTTGGAGAAATGCATTGTTTACAAACAAACTCTACTCCCTCACAGTCATGAAACCATTTACATTACTTACCATTACTGTGTATATCACCATGGTAACAAGTTTAGTGTTTCTATTTATAACAACAAATGGTTTTAAACCAACAAAAACTGAGTGTTAAATGTTCAACACTATCGAACATGTTAATTTTACACTGCATAGTGTGGACACATATACTGTAGACACTTTATGGGTGTTACATTTCACACCATGGGTGTTAAATTAACACTGGTGTAGCATCTCCTCTGTGCCCCACTACAGTGGATCTGAAATTAAACAGTCAATATGTGATTAAAGTGTGAAATTCAATTTAATGTTCAATAAAAGTGTTGCATTAACCATTTAGGATTTAAAAAGGCTCAAATGGAACACATTAAATCAGTGGAGGCAAAATTAATGTACCTGTCCAGAATACATGATTAAACAAAGAAATCTAAATTGGCCAACAGGATCCTTTATTATCTTATGTATGTCCCTTACTTAATGTTGAAAGACCATCTAAAAAATGAAAAACCATGTCTTGTTTCATCATATGCAAATGCTCCTCTATGTTGCATAGACACTGAGCTCCATCCTGCCCTTAGCCTAAGGTCACTGTGATTTCACATACAAACTAGACAGAAAAAAGACAGTGGATGGTGCCAGATCTATTCTAATAAGTGTGAAGATAGGTGGAAAAACCTGCATGTATGGTGTAAAAGTTAAATGCAAATAACTACAAAGGATACACTGGATGGAACAGAATGTAAAAATAATATCTGTCTGCGTGTGTAGAACATACAAAACACTGTGTTGTGCTGAAAATGAATACAAGACATTATAAATAAAAAAAGAAACTGTCAATAATATATATTTCTATATTTCTGTAGTTGATTGTGGTTCTGTAAAGTCCTGTGAGATGACTTAGTTGTGATTTGGGGCTTTATAAATAAAATAAAATTTAATTTAATTTAATTTAATTTAATTTAATTTAATTTAATTTAATTGAATTGAATTTAATTGAATTTAATGAGGTCTTGACATGACAGAAAAACTCAGTGAATCTTAGAGGTCACAAAACTTCTACATCTTCAACTTCCCTGTATTTTTAAATGTAAACAGGAAATGGTTTCTAGCTAATGATAGGGATTTTAGAAAGACATGTAGCTTTGAGTACTTGATCACTTATCATATTATGTTAGCTGCACCCGAGACACAATTCTACTACTTTATTCAGTGTCTCAACTCTTGGATAAATGGCATGACTTTTCCATAACAAATACTCTTTTGATTTATACTAAAAAGAGTGAACCACATGGGAATATGTAGATACATTCTGGAGGTTTTCCCTAGGATTTTGGAACAGGAAAAAAAGAAATGAATGTGAATTTTATATTAGACACAGGAACAAAATGCCACCATGTACTGTGAGGTTCAGAAAAAAATATTACACACATTGACACACATTGACACTGACAGAAGCAAGTGAAAGAACAAATTATATGAGTAAGATGTGTCACATGTCAACTGGAGTGACACTAAAGCATGTCAGGTTATTTGATGAAAGGCCTCTGGTAATGTCTCTCAACACATCCTCAGTCAAATGTGGTAATGATAGTAAACTAATGACACTGGTCTACAAGTAAAATAGTTCTGGAATAAAACTAATGAAATGTTCCCACATGTGTTAGTGATAAAGAAAACTCAAGTCTTAAATGCTGGTTGGCTCAAATTTCCAAGATAAATCTGGGCTCAAAATGTGAAATTTTGAGAGAAAAAAGTTTTAGTCCAAAGGAATATTGGTGTCAGATCTACTTCAAAACACCGTCTGCACATTATGATCCATTCACTTTACAGGTTCTTTCTAGTGGAATATTTACTAATCCATTGTATACATGTACATAAACCACCATATATGTGGAATAACACACCATCATATATATTAAAAACATGAGCTAACCAGCACTAAAGTCATTTGTTTTCTGATTCATCTCATCAAAGCAGGGGTTTCAAACATGCGGTTCAGGGGTCAAATGTGGCCCGCCAACAGTTCCAATGCTGCCCATGGGATGACGTGCATAATAACCTATTAAATGACTCCATATTTTCTTCTCAGTTTTTTCTTTGCCTATAAATGATGACAATTTCAAAGTTTTGCCAATTAACTGCAAAAAATAATATTAAATTATGAAAATATTTACATTTACAAACTAGGCCAATGCAGTCATCTCTGACTGTTAAAGGTATATCCCCGAAACATGAAACCACTCCCGTCCACCCATTCATGAATGTATTAATTAAATACAAAATATAAAAGAAAGAGCTCATGTGCCTGACCTACAGCATGAGCACATTGAATTCGGTGGCAATCTGTCCAAAAGTACTGGACCAGACAAAATTCGTTCATTTTGAAAGTTGGCCATCTTAAAATTGTCAGCGTCCAACACCTGAGGAGTGCATGTGCCTGTCCTAGAGGCCAGGACAAATTCATCCAGCTGTTCAAAAGTTATCGCATTAACACGAAAGATCTTATGCGGTGGTAGCGGCACACACAAAATCATTACATCCCAAACTATCCTGTAACAATGAAATGTGAATAAACTAAACAAATGTAAAAAAAAACCTGGAATGTCTAAAGAAAATTACAAAAATTTTAACCATTTTCTGCTTCTGTTTAGTGTCTTTGTAGAACTGATCCATAATAAAACACATGGACTAATGATAAGTCGAGGCAGAATATTGTTAAAAATGCCCTTATTTTCCTTATAACATTTGCTTTTTTTGCATTTGGATAATTTGTAAAAGTATTTCCATAATTTAATGGGGTTTTTTTTTGCACTAAAACAATGACAAAAAAGTTGGAGTTGTCATTATTTATAGGTTATAATGTTTTCATTTTACTGGTCCAGTCCATTCATGTCTGAAGCAGATACTTTCTAAAAATTGTAGAGCAGTGTTATTATTAATATTCACATTAATAGTAGTAGAAGGTAACACATGATGTTTTATTTCCCTTTGGTGACTTTCTCTCATATATTTGTGACACATTGAGGTGGAGAACAACTTATTGCCTGGTATTTTGTCTGACTTTGATTCAACTTTAATTCTCAGTCAAAGAAAAGGAGGACGCACACACAGACCCAGAGTTTCAGCCCATGAAAGAAGAGGACTGTACCTTTGGGGAATACAGGTGAGAGAAAGCGCTGTAGCCTCTGGAGCCCCAGAGCCCATGAACTGCTGCCCCGTCCCTGTCTTCTGCCCAGGTCTGCTGTCTTTGGCAGGACTGGAGCTCTGTTCTCCCATCCTCCTCTCAATCCTTACAGCTGACCAAGAACTAACCCAGAGTCATCATCAAGGGGAGATCAAAACAACATTAAGAAGTGCACACATCTGAACTCCTAATATTGTGAAGCACAAGTTTGTTTTTTGTTTTTTCTGGGTTCTGGGACGTCCTGGATGGCATGCTACACGTGTGGAACTCGACTTTGTGTATTTGCTTGATGGCATTGTAGTGTCATTTCAGAAGCAAGATTCTTCAGGTTTTTGGGCTTTGTAGATGTGGGCCTTTAAAATATCCAGATAACACTATCAGGAAAAAATAAAAAATAAGCTAGAGTCATTTGCAACACATCTGAAACTGCATCAAATCCCATTCTTACTGTACAGTACATATACTATTAACACTTTGCCTCGTGTATTGCTACTTACATCCATGACTTAGTTACGGCAGAAATATACCGAATCATTCCCACTCTGTTAGAGCATTTATCCAGATATGCTTGCTATGTAGCATCCTCTTTCTAGGTTGCTTCTCCAAACGCACGAAAAATACGAAGAATTAAGCACTTTACTTCTGTATAACTAGCATTTTTTTAAATATTTTTTTTAGAAGTCAATTTATAAGATGGTCTTGCTTTTATATTTTATATTCCTTTTTGTATTATGTATACATAAAACTGTTCTATGGATTATATGCTGTGAGAAAATAGATATTGATATATAATAAATGTGATGTGCATGGTGTGAAGATCTATCAGAATTTGCTCGAAGCAATAGTTTGCTGAATGGAATTATTGTTACACATGTATACATACATAGTGTTTATATATATATATATATATATATATATATATATATATATATATATATATATATATAATTAAGATACATCTAAAAAGGGAGGTAATATGAGCCAATAGGGAGTGACTCTGTAGTCATTGTTTTTCCAGTAAAACTCTTTAACTTGTGGTTTTGAGGGAAATGAAACGCACCTCTCCAGTGGAAATCAATTCAGAGAACAAAGTAGACTAAATCACATGGCAAAGTGTATAAATATTCTAGTGCCTTTGTGACAGTATACCATATATCCATGCTGTTTCATAACACTCAGCTGAACCCCGTACAGTATATTATGTCAATAAAGGCATAACTTTACTCAACTCAGCTGTTCTGGTTTGACTGCTGGAGAGACTGTGTACGTGGCACACAGTATGTGCCTGTCAAAGTGCCATACTAACATCAAATCTTGTACAGACGTGTGTGTATAGCACCGCTGCAGTGAATTTTGTGTTGTGTGGGATCTCAGGTGGATCTCCTGATCTGATCCCAAAGGTGTAGGTCTGAGGAAAGGTAAGGGTCACGATATGAGGGGGACGCCTACTGTAGTCACTGTGGAGAAAATGCTGGCGTTAAAAGCATTCACAGCTGTCATCATTAATCACACTGCCTTCATCATGCACAGTGTGTGGAAAACAGTGATCTCTACTGTGTGATCAGTTGTTCAGTTTTGGGTTTTTTGGGGGGGTTTGTATATAAAATCTTACATTTAAATTGAAAACCACACGTTGCGTAATGATGGCTTTGTGATTTTTCACTGTTCTCATCAATGTCCAGCTCCTGTACGTTGAATGTTTTCAACTCTGATATCCAAAGAAACTTTCTTTGTAGATCTGTTCATGCATTTTGCCTATTTGTAATTATTATTATTATTATTATTATTATTATTATTATTATTATTATTATTATTATTATTATTATTATTATTATTATTATTATTATTATTATTATTATTATTATTATTATTATTATTATTATTATTATTATCATGCTTGCTTTGAATGTTTGGCTGATATCTTGCTGTTGGACTTTTATTCATATCATTGCTTTGTTTTCAGTCTTTTCATTACAACCTCTGTCTTGGGAGAGGCGGGACAAAGCAGGGTTGATGCCAAACTACATGTTTATCACCTCATATGTGGTTCCAGGGGGAATTGTTAAAACAGTGTATGACTTGCTTGAGCTTTATTCCCCCGTTGCCTGATGGAAACCAACTAATCATTCATAGTTTCTGTTTTTTAGACGTGGAGCAAACCAAAATTGCTTTTTTCTTGTTTAATTTGAAAGTTCAATTGATTTCTGTCATGAAATTTGTTTAATCAAGGAACATACTTTACCATTGCCTGCAAATTTAAGTGGGCTGCGGTAAAATAATAATAATAATCACCAGCATTTCAGTGCTCCATCTAAAAAAAACCCAAAACTAATCACCAGTCTCCTTGTTGCATCTGTCACATCATCTCACCTGTAACACCTGCATGTTATTTTCTCCTTCAGTGACAATGAGGACCATAAACCATTAAAAGGAAGCCGCACGCCATCTAACGGGACAGTTAAGAGAGACGAAAGTGACGACAGTTTAGTAGACTACGGTGAAGGAGGAGATGGACAGTTCAACGAGGATGGCTCATTTATCGGCCAGTATAGTGGAAAGAGCGCCAGCAGGGACACTGCTGAGGGCCATGAGAGCTCAGAGGCCCCGTCCCCTATTAATGCCATGAACTCCTTGAACTCATTTGTTTAAACCAATTGGTCTCACAAACCAGTGTGAGGTCCTGCACTGACTGCTCAATCCCCGTACCTGTGATCCAGGGCTGTCCCCGACACCGCATGGCTTTATGTGCATCTCCAGTGACACGCTTCTTGAAATAAGACATTCAAAACTCACCAACATTTCAGAGTTTTGTTTTTTTTTTTTTTTAGAGAGAATTCATGGCTCAAAGTAGCCAAAGAAGCATTTAAAAAAAAAAAAAAAAGTTGGAAGTAGTTCAGCCAGAGATCTGTGCAACAGTTTAACAGTGCTTGAAATACCTGAAATTCATCTATTAACAGTTTGTAATTAACAAGTATTGCATTCTTACCAGAAAACTACTATAGACTATGCAGTGCTCATCTGCACTATGTATTTTTTTCTTATGGGTTATTACATAGTACAGTATCCTATGTTCAATTCGTCATCAGTGTATGATCCATAATCCAACACAGAACATCTGTATTTAATCACGTATTTCCATAATGTAACTACATCCTGCATTTACAGAGCGCAAGGCGGATCATGTACAGTGTAAATATATACATATATACATACATATATATCTATATATAAAGTGAACTATGTGTAAACTGACTGTTAGGAGCAGTGCACAGAGCATGCTTGAGATTGCATCGACACATCTCCATCTGTCACCACTCTTATGAATGCTCCAACTGCATTTGTGATGGAGGACGCTGCGGTGTAGCATGGCATGTACTATGACCTCATAACCTTTGCCCTGCATGTGACCTCCGCATATCCGGCTCGATGTAAAGACCAGTGGGGAGCGCTGAGGGTAGAGCGGTGTTGTGAGCTGCCTTCAGCAGGTAGTGCCTTTGCCTCAAAACGCTGATTCAATTCTGAAGTCTCTTTCCAGAGTTCAGTGACTGGAACAGGAACAGTGGTAGGAAAGCAGAAGTCACACCCATGGATGGATAAAATAAGTATGAGAAGACAACTCTGAAGAGGGTGGAATAATTTATATGTTCTTCCCATCTTTTTTTTTTTTTTTTTTAAATCTCTCAATGCCTTCAAACACAGAACTGGCTTTGATTCCTCCCAAAAAGCTAAGCTAAAGTGCACCCACATTGGATCAAACTAAAATGTTGTTAAAACTATGTCTACTATGTTCTCAGTCTGCAGTTATCATGTAGATTGTGTGATTGTAATGCAGGGTTTGAATGTATGAATACTGTATCTGTGAGTGTGTATATGTGTGTGTGTGTGTGTGTGTGTGTGTCCTGTTACACTAAATTCCTTCTAGATAGAAACTGTTCACTTATACTAACTGCTTGAGGGCCTACGAATGGGATCAAGATTTATTTTCTCTTAACTTGCATCAAGTTTTTTTTTTTTTTTTTTTTTTTTTTAAGACATGTAGAATATGTGTAAATACCTTAATTGATTGTACAGGGATGAGCAGCTTATAAGGCAGTCTAAGAGACAATATTGTGCATGACATGGTTTAACTTGTTGATAGAACTGTATTAAATATAGACTACTTTTAGAAAATATATATTCATTATTTCTTCTTTTTTTTTTGCTGTGCACAGTGTATATTGTTCTGTAACTAAATGAAAACTGAATTTTGATCTTATTCTGAGTTGCTTGTCATCAGGTTTGTTTCTGGAGTTCCATGTATTGATATGATGAGACAAACATACATGAAACTATTACTGTAGATGATGCACAGAGTTGTAATATCCTGGGTTTGAATTGGTTTTAAAAGCAGTCCCAGTATACTGCCAATACGATTCCTTTTTTTTCCCTTTTTTCTGACAGTGTTGAAAATGGTTTTGTATTTATGAAACAGATTTGTACTAACAAATACTTTTTTTTAGTTTCTATTTAAGTTTCTCCTTTTAGTGCAAGTATGAAATTCAAGGTACTGGAAATACAATGAATGAATAAACAATTATCTGCTTTAATTTGATTTTTTCAGACTCTTCAATTCAATTAGTCTTGCTTGGTATTTCTTGAAATGAGGGTTCCTCTCAGAGTTGTAATTTTCAACAAAATAAAACTATGCTTGCTCACAAAACACACTCATAAATACATGAAAACATAACAAAATTATGTTGCATCAAAATGGCGGTGTCTGTTATATTGTGCTACATTTCTGCAACTATTACATTTCTGCAATTATTTTGAGAAGGGGTTATAATTTGTAAGTGTGAAAGTGACAAGAATAGTTCAAAGACGTGGGTGTGTTGTTGGCAATGGACTGCACTGAGGATACACAAACAACTAACTGTCAACTGAAGAAACTGATGCCAACAAAACACTATGTTTTACAGAATGAAAGTGTTCTGCAAAAATATATACATATACTAGGGCTGCACGATATTTGAAAAAAAACCGACGGGATTTTTTAAAACTGTGATATATATTGCGATATGAAAAAATTCTCGGCTACTGAACATAATTAAGTAAAATTAATAATTAAAAATAAATTAATTCATTTTATTCTATGGCCCTCTAGAATGTTAAGACCGTTCCCGTTCACTTTAAATGGACGTTCCCAGCTGATTTTTTTTTTAACTGCCCGCTGCGCCATTAATGCCCGCTGCCATGGCAACGAGTTTTGTCACTTCAAATTCACGATACCATATCACTCCACAGGTAGTTCGGCCACTTTGAAAGTAAATATTCAATACGTTGTAATGGCTATTTTATCCAGTATGTTAGAGTAGTAGCACTAATAAGCTGTAATAACCCGTAGAATAAGATGGATAATACATTCACCGTGAGTTACTATCGTGGGGAATATTTTTCTGATAGTAACTCGTGGGAATATATTATCCCTTGCTTGTTAGTGCTACTACTCTAACATATTGGATAAAATAGCCATTACAACGTAGTGAATATTTACTTTCAAAGTGGCCGAACTACCTGCGGAGTGATATGGTAACGTGAATCTGAAGTGACAAAGCCCGTTGCCATGGGCAGCGGCCGTTAACGGCGCAAAATCCACCAGCTGAAGGCTGACAACGTCAATTCAAAGTGAACTGGAGCTGTCGCAACGTTCTCGAGGACCATAGAATAAATTGGAATAACCCGAGGAATAAGCGGGAAAACTATCGAAAAATAGTTCCGACTGGGCCGAACAACACCTATTCGGCCCCGTTATAGAAATATGTTTCTGATAGTGATGCGTGGGCAATATCCCTTACAAATATAAGTAGATTAAATAAAATATAAATAAATAAACAACAAAAATAAATGAGGAAAGAAAAGACATATAAATGAATAAATAATAAAAAAATAAGACAAATAAATAAAATACATACATAAATAAGTGAATGAATGAATAAATGAATCTAAATAACTAAATAATTAAAAGAAATAAATGAGTAAATAAATAAAAAAAAACACATAAGAATTCATGAATAATAAATGCATAAAAATACATACATAAAATGTTTTTTTTAATTATATCAATACATAAATCAAGAAAAGTAAATGAAAAATTAAATAAAATGAATTGCAGAACCTGCCATCGCACACACACACACATTGTGATGTCGATGCTCAAACAGTATATTGTGCAGCTCTAACATATACCCTGCAAAAACAGCACCACTTGATTAAATTAAGCAGCAACACTATGCAGAACGAGCAGAAAGTGCAGGCTGAGTAAACATGAATGCATGCACCTGCTTCAGTCTTCTTAGCAGCAATAAAAAAAAGGCCTCATGGAACACGACAGTTGGGTTCCATCTTTTGGCGCTCACCTGTGGCACCTTCATTTCCATTACAGTCGTATCGTCAGGGTAATACCAAGAGAGCAGCTTGCCATCTGGTGCATTATCACACAGCAATGGTGTCAGGAAGTGGAGATTTGAAAATACTTTTTCCCCTGTGGCAATGACTCTTTGCCTTCTGTTCATTCAGGCTACACTCATTTCTTTTCCTGGGAAAAGTGGTTAAGGATAATAATGGCTGGAATTAACAGAGGAACTGCTGCTGCACATATTGATGAATGAGGATGGATCATTTTTCCCCTCCTCCTAAACTGAACCTGTTCCCTAAGAGAATTTAATGACAGATGAGGGGATCAGTATGAAGTGCAGCTGGTTGGAACAAAGTTTTTTCCTTTTCTACACCTTTATAAATGACTCCCACCGCAGCAGCAGTGAACCCAAAGACCTTCAGCGACTGGATGAAGATTCATCAATTTGCCAGGGTTTCACACTTTTTTTTTTCCTTCTTGCCTTTACTGCCACCTAGTGATTATGAATAAAATAGAGCTGACGTCTGTATGAGCAACAGGCTTTTTAAAAGAGTCAAGAATGGATAGTAAATTCAATTGAAATGATGTGATTTTGTTGATTAAATATTGATTGATAATTTCCAGGTTTGTCCTAAAGAGTGTGATAATGACTGGCCTTCTTTGTCTTTGCTCATAATTAACCATTTGATGCATTAATTATGAGAACCTTAGTCAAGATTTTGTTCCTCTTTAGGTATGAAACGAAGCAATGTGATTGAAATCTTTTTATTAAATATATTTTCTATAGTTACAAAAATGTCCACTCAGCTGGACGACATGTGTTTAAGACTTGAAGCAAAGAAACATGTATTTAAAACATAATATCAGAACAATATGAAACAGAACCTTTTTACTGTAATGCAAATTTTCTGATAATTACAGTCTAATAACAACAAGCAATTGATTTACATATAAAGATCAGGTATTAAGATCAGACCAGTTACACTAATTGTATGAAACAATAAAAACCCATGAATATACAAGAGAACAATTGTAGAATAACTATCCACTATGGAGTGACCAGTATGCAGCAAAGGGTTAAATCAAATATAGATGTAGTTTTTATAGAAAAAATATAATGTGGAAAAAATATAATAAAAAAAACAGATTTGTACATAGAAATTATGTATTTGTATTGTTTTAAGAAAATAAAACTGTAAAATGAAAAACAATGTGGTGCTGTTTAAATTAAATGTGCTAAATCTTACATACTTTAATAAGATGAATCAGTAAACAAATGACAAATGTGCTGTCCAGTATGCACAGGGTTAAGATAGTGAATAAAGGATAGTAAAATTCAATTGAAATAATGTGATTTTGTTGATTAAATATTGACTGATCATTTCCATGTTTATCCTATAAAGTGTATTAATTAATGCTCTTCTTTATCTTTCCTCATAATGAAACTTTATCCACATTTACAAAAGCTTCCTGAGGTTTAGGTACCTATTAAATCCACAAAGAAACACAGTATTTGTCTGTTTATTAGTAATCAAAGCCATCAAACAACCAGCTGCCCTTTTACCCTTGTGAACCCCACCCATCCCCCTTCCATGTCCCTCGTCACCCCTCCCCTCCGACCATCCTTCGCATCCTTTCGTCTAATTCTCAGTGGAGTCGTTCTGTGTCGGCGGCATGTCTGCCATAACATCCATTATCCACCTCCTCTCAGTCCAGCTCCTTGATTTACTACTGACACAAAAGCCTGGTTTAAACTGATCTATAGCAGGTAGTATTTGTCTGCCTTCAGTCTGTATTCAACTGCAACAAGAAAGATCATTAGAAGTCGTGCTTTCAAACAACCTTAAAGCAAATCATTTGCATGTCAGATACTCAGGTGAAGGACGTGATCTTCAGAATGTACACGCTCTCCATAAGGCATTATGCAAAAATAAATGATATCAAAGGCCGATATGAGAAACAACATCATTTAGTTTGTGGTGTTTTTGAGTGTTAAGCTTTTGGAGGTCTGTTCCATAGATGGAAGTGGAGAGCCCTTTGTGCCTTTATGTTAATGTGCCCTTCTCTGATGCTGTGGGAGCTGGGGGGGATAATTGTTTATGATTACTCTGTGACATTTCCATATGGTCGAGGAGTGGTGTTCCAACACACACACACACACACACACACACTTATACATACGTCTGTATACACCAAGCTGCTCCAACCATCAGTGTTTTACATTTAACATTTTTGATTTGATGTATTTAGTTTATTTTAACATTAATACATGGAAAAGAAAAAGAAACCATACAGTAAAAAAACAATACAAGCCTCTTGAAAAGGAGTGGGTGGAAGTTAACACATAAAAAAATCCCACCCTTACTTACTGTATTAACATTTCTAATGAAAATCCCCTTCCTCCAAAGGAAAAAGTACACTAGATTTATTAAGCACATCTGATACAAACATACATACATACATACATACATACATACATACATACATACATACATACATACATACATACATACATACATACATACATACATATATATATATATATATATATATATATATATATATATATATATATATATATATATATATATATATATATATATATATATATATATATATATATATATATATATATATATATATTATTATTATTATTATTATTATTACATACATATATACATGCATAGATACATATAAAATGAAAACCATGAACAGAAATACATATGGAAATAATAATACTCAATAATAATAATAATAATAATTATTATTATTATTATTATTATTATATTAACCCTTTGATGCATACTGGTCACTCCAGTGGACAGTTATTCTACAATTGTTTTCTTATGTATTCATTGGTTTTGTTGTTTTAGTTCCAGATCAGTTAGTTCATAACATTAATGTAACTGGTGTGTCCTTAATACCTGATCTGTACTAACATGTTTATTTGTAAATCAATTACTTTTTGTTAGACTGTCTCTCCTTAAACAAAAACTGTATTAAAAATTTTTTATTTCATAGTGTTCTGATGTCTGATTTTTGTAACTCCATAAAAAATAGGTTAATTAAAAAGATTTTTTTAAATGCCTGAATAGAAATAAAATACTTAGGTTCTCATCATTCATGCATCAAAAGGTTTTTGTGGAAAAAGAAATATAAACCAAAACAAAAAGGAACAAAAAGATCCTGACCCTAATAATAAATGACCCTCTGTGAATAAAATAAATCCAATAGTAATAAGACGATCTCATAGAAGTATTGTATATTTCATCACTTTTTCTAGCTGCAGTCTTTCCTCTGGTGGTGGTGATGGGGTGACAAGCTGATGTGATGACAGATCACATTCATCTCCACTTGGATACATTATTTGAAAGTGCTTTGATCGGACTTAATGCTCTCTATCAAAGCCCCTCCCCCATTTAGTCATGATAGTATGGGATTATCACCCCTTCCACTCCTCTTTCTCATCCCCTATGCGCCCCTCTTCACCCCAAGTGTATTAAATATGGGTGGGTGGTTGGTTAGTGGGGGTTACCTCCACATCAACCCCACTGGAGATCACTGGGGCTAAATCATACTTACTCTCACCCCCTCCCCTTCCCCTGCGTGCTTGTCCTATGCCCCCACCTCACCCCCACCCCCACCCCTCCTGTGTCAGTTGACAGCCACCTATTCTTCCCTCCAGACAACAGGGTGTTTGCTCTTCTTCTTATCCATCTCAGAGTCTTGTCTTGTAACAGTGTTATTCACCAGCAGGATCCATCTCTATTTGCTATTTGCGCTGCCATGCTGTAAAAGGAACAAAAGTGTTTGTCTGAGGACTGAATACACCCAGATCTTGGATAACCCACAAGCCAAAATGATATCTTTTCAGGCCGTGTATTATACTGTGTTTATTTGGATGTTATGAATTTCCTCAGTGTTACTCAATCCTTTCAGTGAAGATTCTCTGAGGTTTTAATATATCCCTGTGGGGTAAGGATAATATCTTTCTTTTTTTGTGTGTAGGAACAATTGCAAACTCAAAGGAAACAATGTAGTTTTGATGAAAACTCTGAATAAAGAATCAAATACTGTGGCAGTCATTCATCTACAGTACAGAGCTGTAACCTTCATGTAAAGTTCATTTCTGGTCATATTTTTTTTTTTTCCGAGAAGTTCTTTGATATGTTCACCTAATAATTCATCCAACTGGGTTAAGTCCTTCAATTAATTCCACCCTGCTCGTTCTCAAATAGTCCTGCATTATTTATAGGCTGCGCCACAGCAGATTATTATTTGCTGTGTGGTGTTTACATCCAAGATTTAAATTTAATCCCATGGGATGAGATAGTCTCATGTTTGGTCTGACACATGGCACAGTCATTGTAATTAGTGGAGGTGCCCTTTTGATACCCCCCCCCCCCTATGAAAAACAGATTTGCAGTTAGTTAGGACTAGTCACCCTTATTTCTTATTTATGCCTACAGTGGGATTTGTTTGGAGTTCACGTAGCTTTGTCTACTGATGTTTTAATTTCCCTCTGAAACTCCCAAACAGTGAAATTTACTTTATGGTGATCCCAGCATTTAGAAAAAGTACACCTCCCTGGAAGAAAAAAAGGTCACAGTCACTCAAGAAAAGCCGCATACCTCACTGTCAGCAGTTTCAGTAGGGACTTTTTCCCCTCTTAAATCAATAAATGCAAAGTGTGCACAGGCCTTTGTGTTATGCATCATCAAATAAAAAATGGGCAAATGAAATAAACCCTTGAGGATTTTACAGTTTTATATGTTTTTTAAAATCTGCCTTGTGAATGTTGGGATTCCATATAAATAGTAGAGCTTTGAATATAGACTGTATGGAACCCAGACTGATCACAAGTGTCCAGGAAACACACAGTTAATCAAAATGTTGTCAAATGATAAGGCAATACTCAGAGGGGCAAAGTTAGAAAGAGCAATGAAATTAGTTTAGTATCTTCGTTGTTGTATGTTGTAATGGCGTGAAACTTTGCACTGTAATCCATCATAGTACTGGAAAATCACCCTCCAAATTTTGGATCATTTGGTGGTTGTGCAGGTGTTAGGTGTTCCACAGACTAACAGGACACACTACAGTCACAGTTGCTGATAGTATTTTACTGATGTGATCCATTTTGATCTGTATGTGGAACTGAAAATAAAATTATCAGTATATTCACTATCATTTTTGTATTTCACAAATGTATCCCAGGGGCCAGACTGGACCCTACCAGGGGCCTGGTGTGGGCCCTAGGCCGCATGTTTGACACCCCTGCTTTAGTATCATCACATCACATCACAAGAGGTCATCACATGTGGTCATAATAGACACTGAAACTTAAATGAAAAATAAATATAATACATGACTACACTAACAGCAATAATTTTAAATACAGTTGAATAAATTGATGACTTGCTGCTGAATGATGATAGCATTGATGCATTAACCTCTTTTTTTTGGTCCTATTCTATGGCCTTCTAGAATGTTGCGACAGCTCCCATTCACTTTGAATGGACATTCCCAGCGTTCTGTAGGCAGATTTTTTTTTGATAACCACCTGCTGTGCTATTAACACCCACTGCCAATGTCAACAAGTTTTGTCACTTCAGATTCATGGTACCATATCACTCCGCAGGTAGTTCGGCCACTTTGAAAGTAAATATTTGCTACGTTGTAACAGCTATTTTATCCAGTATGTTAAAGTAGTAGCAGTAATAAGCTGTAATAACCGTAGAATAAGCGGGATAATGTATTGCCCATGCGTAACTATCGAAAAATATTTCCCAACGGGGCCAAACAACACCCTGATGCCTCGGCGTGGGCAATACATTATCCCTTGCTAATTTGTCCACTCATTATTAATCATTATTTTACAAACAAATTCAACTGGTCTTGTTTTTGTTCAACACATGCTTTCTCACATCCAAAAGACTTCATCAGAACCGATGAGTCAGCGACTGAATGACTCATGGTTCATTGCCTACTAAAAGAAACAAAAAATGACAAAAACCTCAGAAGAGTTTTAGAAACAGTACAGTACATGTGCAATTCTCAGTCTTTCTATTCAGATACAAAAAAATACAGCATTAAAACAAGTCCAGAGATACTGGGAGTCTGTTGTATCTGAGATTAGAAATATTATTAAAATTAATGTTAATCTCCATAGACTATCTCTCCTCCTCAGTCCACCTAGTAAACAAAATGGTAACAAATATAAGAGTAAACTATAAGAACATCTTGTTACAATGGATTTCTAGTAAATCACCCACTATTTCTGGATGGAGAAAGTGTATTACCTCTGCCAAGGATGTTATGGTTTTTGCTGGAGTTTGTTTGTTTGTCTGTTAGTTAGCAAGATAACTCAAAAATGTATGGGGGTGTCACACGGAACAATTATTAGATTTTGGTGATGATCCGGAAGAGATCCTGGATCACTTTGAAATGTATTTTCCATTTACTGAACTGAACTGTTAATATTATATGTACTTATACTTTTTGCCTAATTGGAGTTGAATCTCATATCTCATTTTTTTTTTTTTTTTAGATTAAACCTAGATGCTCTAATCATGGTCTGTCTATTGGGTTTTGTTCTGTTAACTTCTTTTTTTGTCTGTCTAATATAAAACTCAAAATTAAAAAATCAATTTATAAAACGCAACAAAATCTCACAATAACAAAGCAGTTCAACAAACCAGTGTCCAGTATTTTACATAAGCTCCCTTTGCTCTTAACAAGTTTAGTTTAGTTTAGTTTAGTTTAGTTTAGTTTAGTTTAGTTTAGTTTAGTTTAGTTTAGTTTAGTTTAGTTTAGTTTAGTTTAGTTTAGTTTAGTTTAGTTTAGTTTAGTTTAGTTTAGTTTAGTTTAGTTTGAATGTGTCTAATGTGTATGTATGTGTAAGAACAACAAACAAACACACAAAAAAACAGATAAATACATATTTAAACAAAAGACAGATTCATCATACAATTCTGTCACACATTCAAAAGGGAACTTATCAAATCCCACTCCTTCACATCAATATTGACATTATGTTACAAATAAAATAAACTAAATGTAGAGAGCAATTCAACAATATGGACTAATTAGTGGTGAAAGGGAAAATGATAATTACTGTCATAATGATAACAACAACAGCACAGAAATATAATAATAATAATAATAATAATAATAATAATAATAATAATAATAATAATAATAATAATAATAATAATAATTAATAATAATAATAATAATAATAATAATAATAATAATAATAATAATAATAATAATAATAATAATAGTTTCATTTACTAATATTATTATTTTCTTGTGTTGTCAGTACTGACTGAAACCTGTAGATTTTCTTCAGGTGTATTTTCCATACTATGCTCATATTTCCTGTATTTTTCTGTTGTAAAATGAACATGTCTGATCATTTCAACCTCTCAAAAACAGCTAAATTAAATGTTTTTTTTCCACAGTGCTCGATGTATTATTGTTTTTTGTGATGCTTTACCATTACATTTACTGCAGGATGGTGCATATGTGCCTCTGCCTCCACTGTAATGATGAGAATGATGTGGACAGGAGTGGAATAAAAGCGAGGTGAGCAGATGTGACAGATGGAGATGAGTCACTTCTGATCAAAATGAACATCATAGCTTCACTGGTTCCACATAAAACACACAGCAGTTTTTTTTTTATATCATATACTCCCTGTATTATATGATATGGCATATTCCAACAAAGATGCCAGGTAGTCACACTGAAAAAAATACTGTTGTTTTTACTGGAAAAAAAACTGGCAGCTGTGGCAACTGGCAACACTTTCAAAGTAAGATGTAGATTTAACTTTTTTTTTTTTAACTTCTATTTGTGGAGAAAAATGTCCTTATTCATCTTTATTTGAATATAGTTCATGCTTGATTGGAATTGATTTTACTCTCCTAAAAAAGTGTAGACTTTGTACCTGCTTTCATTTGTTTTTGTGAACCTGTTTTTGGTTTGCTTCATTAAATACTCAAAAACTGGCCTTGCAATTGTTTGCTCAGTGTAAATAAGGTAGTAAATGCATATGTTAATTTATCTCTTTAAAAAACCCTGCCCCCCCATTGCACAAATTTTAGCTCTTAATGGACATCTCCCGTTCAAAATGTGAAACTATGGGTTTGACCTTTAAAGGTTACTCAAGGTCAAAGGTCCTGATGCCATTTTGAAGCCTACATGTAGTTTCCTATCTGTCAACAATAGTAACTGAGTACTCACATGTACCACCACTCTGTTTGGAGTTACCACCAGTTAAAACCAGGTGACCTTGATTTTGACCTTTCAAAGTCACTCAAGGTCAAAGGTGTTATTATCATTTTAAAGCTCATTCCAGGTTTCCTATCTTTCTATATTATTAACTAAGTCTCTATCTCCATTGGTTTTTCAATCCAAGTGGAAGACAAATAGAAAAAACAAAAAGTAACAAATATCCATGATATTATGTTTTCAAATCCACATTATACTGCACCCAAAAACAGTCCAGTGGCTTTTTTAAAAATAGTTTTAGTAGTAGTATTGCAACTTAAGATGAGAGATTTCCACATTGGAATGGAAGGAGAGAAGAGGGGGGGGGGTCTTCTCCAACCCACTGGACTATTATGGATTTTCTCTGCTGACATTAACAATGACTAAATCAGATCCTCGTTCTCTTTTAGAACAGCAGGAACCTTCCCTAACAGACAGAACCAAGGGTTTACTGGTACCTGTTAATGTATTGTGGAATACCTACAGTAAGCATACTGCCTTCTGGAACATCTGAATTTGACATAACTACAAATGTAGATATAGTATTTTCAATTATAGATTTAACATTGAATGTAAACAGACCTGGTCTTGGACAGTCATTTGACCCGCTCTCCCAACTTACTTCTTTATTACTTTTGTTTAAATATAAAACAAACAAACAAATAAGCTGTTACAATGGTCTACAAGTCAAATGCTTCCAGAATAAAACTAATGAAATGTTCCCATATGTGTGTGTTAATGATAAAGAAAACTCAAGTCTTAAATGCTGGTTGGTTCAAGTTACCAAAATAAGTCTGGGGTCAAAATGTGAAATTCTTATAATGAACAAGAGAATAGGTTTTAGTCCAAAGGAATATTGGTCTCAGATCTACTTCAAAACACTGTCTGCACATTATGATCCATTGACTTTACATGTACATAAACCAGTATATATGTGGAATAACACATCATCATATTTATTAAAAACCAGCACTAAAGTTATTGGTTTTCTGATTCATCTTATTAAAGTATGTAAGATTTAACAAATGTAATGTCTGAAGAAGATACAGTACTATTAGAGGAGATATTTTAACATTTGTGATCTTGCAATTTAAATGGCACCACATTGTTTTTCAATTTATAGTTTAATTTTCTCAAAACAATAGAAATACATAATTTCTACATACAAATCTGTTTTTTATTAACATACACTTCCTGTAAAAACTATAACTATATGTGATGTAACCCTTTGCTGCATACTGGTCACTCCAGTGGACAGTTCTTCTACAGTTGTTTTCTTGTATATTCATGCTTTTGTTATTTTAGTTCCATATCAGTCAGTTCATATCATTACTGTAACTGGTCTGTTCTTAAACAAAAACTGCATTAAAATATTTCATTTCATAGTGTTCTGATATTATGTGGATGTTTTTGTTACTCCATAAAAAATAAGTTCATTAAAAATATTTTAATCACATTTTTTTTCATGCCTAAAAAGGAATAAAAAGACTTAGGGAAAAAAAAAATCTTGATTACTGTCTGATTCATTCATAATTCATTCTTCAAAGAGTTAAGAATCAGACATTTTTATAGACCATTTTGGAAGAGTGTTGGAGTATTTGAGAAGTGGACTCTTCAGATCATTGCTGTGGACATATATTAGATATGTTACTTTTTGCTTTTTTAACAACACTTAAGGAGAAAAAGTCTTGACTAAGGTTCTCATAATTGCATCGATCCTTACACTGTAAATCCAAATGTTCAGAATAATTAAATATATTAAGTTGTGAATAATCAAAGTTTCAGAAATAGTACTATTATTATTATTATTATTATGAAGTTACTGTAACATGTTCTTCTTTTAAATACTTCCAACTAATATATTTTATAAAGTGTAACTATTGTGGATATTAGTGAACATAACTTAATTAGTGGAATTAAGTCATTAAATGCTGACAATGATATTGTACTGTTATTTCTATTGTTTCAAATAAGGATGATTGAAAAAAAAATGAAATCACTCCAAATAACCACCAATATCTATCACACCAAAAAAAGAAAAAAAAACAAAAACACAAAACACAGTAATTTTATTCAGGGGCAGCTGGGGTTTAGTTGGTAGAGCGGGTCGTCCAATGACTGAAGGGTCAGAGGTTCAAGCCCCAGCTCTGTCTGTCCACATGTCCAAGTGTCCTTGGACAAAGACACTGTCCCTGACTTAGTCTCCCACTGACAGAACCTTAGAATGCTAAGTTAATATGTAATGCTTTAATTTAAGTATACTTTAAAAAAGCATCTAAATTTTAAGTTCTGGAAACTTGTATTTTTTAAGTTTCATCAACTTAAAATAATTGAGGCAATCTAGTGCCTTACTTTTTTTTTTTTTTTTTAACTTCTAACTTATTCAGGTTTACAGTGTCGCATATTTTTTTCCTCAAATATGCTTAAAACAGCTTTACATTGTATTTCCCCTGACAGTTAAATGTATCAGTTGCATTTTAACAACTTTTTGCTGTTAATTCTGCAGTCATATTTTTACAGTGCATGAATAGAAACAGAAGGTGTGTTGTTTTAACAGGTTTTTCCAGTAAAAACAAATAAAAAGAGGGATGTCACACACAGGCTTTTCTAAACATTAACTTGTCACAGTGGTCCAAAATGATGTGATAGGAATCTGGAAAGACACTGGACACCACTTTGGCATCCAGCCCACTGAACAAGACGGTCTAGCGCCCCCCCAAGTTGACAGTCATAAGCCTCCATCCAGTCCACGGGGACCAGACCGACGCTCTGTCAGTTTCTTTCCCCGCTCTCGAGCGCCTGACGATGCGGTGCTGAGCAGGTGTGAGCATCGTGAAGGACACACGGACGGACACATTTACCCGCTCCACAAGGTAAGACACACGGGGAGACAGACCTCCAGTAGATGTTTTTTTTAAGAACAAATAGTTTGCTTTCTATTTTATTCCCAGAGAAGCCGGACTATGCGTTTTGACAGCTGGGAAATCACTGTTGTTTACAACGGGGGTTGAGTGTGGGATGTACAGATGGGATGGAGGGTGTTCCATAGTCTGTGCAGCTCTCCGCAATGCAGAAATGGTGATGGTTTTTTATTGTATTTTTTTTAAATGTGAAGAAAATGCATTTTTGCAGCCTTGTGACAGATGCAGGCGTAGAGATGCGCGTGCAGGATCTGTGGCGTGGAGTGGGGATTGGTCCTGTTACATGATCTGCTGCACATCCTGACATACACTTCTGTGGCAAAAAAAAAAACAGTCGATGCAAGGAGCATATGGAGGTTTATCGATAGTCCGATGGGTTTAAGGCTTATATAGCAGCTCAGGTTGTGTGTCTAAAGTGTGATTTTAACATGAGGCGGTAATGAGAGCACGACAGAGGCCATAGTCTGTAGCCACGCACATACCGATGATTGAAACTACCGCCTGCTTCATATACAGGAGATTAGTACCCGACAGTGTAAACACTTTCATCTGGGGTGGAACTAAAACACGCGTCCTGGTGTCAGTCCAGAGGTTAGTGAAGGCATATGGATGATGTGGAGCTGTAGTGTTTCTTGGTAAGGCTTTTTTTTTCTGGATCTCAGGTAAAGGGAAGGTGTCATGGGCGCGTCCTGACTCATCACAGCAGGCTCCAGAGGAAAAAAAGTGAGGTGTAAGGACTTTCAGAGGTGTAGGAACATGATGCATTCCATTTTCTTTTCATTCATTCATTCATTCATATAAGGCTATTTCTACATAAATGGTAATTTGATAATGATGAACATGGTTTAACGGCTGTAATGGAATATATATATATATATATATATTTTTATTTTTTTTTATTTTTTTTTATTTATTTATTTATTTTTTGTAGTGATCAAATCAAATAATTGTTCTGCACCTCATGTATGGAATCAATTACAGAAAGACTTTCTTTGGGAATTTTTTAGTCCATATTGAGAGTTCTCTAGGCTGATTCCGTAACTTGCTCTTGTTTTTCCTAATCTGTTTAAATTGTTTTAAAAATCCAACTGTTTGTTGTATGTATTTTGACTGTGTATTCCTGCTTGGCCAGGACTCCCTTGTAAAAGAGGTTATTAATCTCAATGGGCTATTTCTTGTTTAAATAAAAAAAATTGATAGGCTATAGCAGATCAAAAATTGATTTATAGCTTTTAGAAGGAACCATAAAGTTCTGCAGGATAGAATCACCATGGTAAATTTAAGCACTGATAACAGTTTTTACATTGCTCGTCCAATAAAAAAGTCTCACATGCAATATTTCACTGCATCACCTTTGGTTTGGATTATAGGAGACTGACACTGAAATTGAACTAAGCTAATAGTTCAGATCCTTCCATGGGTAAATACTTAAGTGGTTAATAATGTTTGAACTGGAACAAGTCATTTAATCTGACTGATGCAGTAAGTGTCCTCTCAGGACTGACCAGGGTCATCAGGTTTATGAGAGAATACTTCCAGGGACCATGAGACATCATTTTCACACAAAAATTTGCCTCCAAACAGTCCAAAAGTCTAATTTGGGATAATGAAGAGTTGATGCAGTGGTCTGATCTTCATGAATAATGAAAAATTTATGCAACTATGGATGGAGAAAAAAAATACAATAAACCTAATCATGACACTACATAAATATAATGTGGCAAAAAAAGTCCAATGTCTCCTGTCTCATGTAATCAAAACCAAAGGTGGTGCAGTCAAATACTGTATGTGTGACTTTTTTTTTCCCTGGATGGGCAGTGTATTTAAACTGACTAAAAATTTGGTGTAACTTAGATGCACCCATTGATACAAATATTCAGAACAAACTGACCTAAATGTAGGACTCAGAGACAGTGAATCAGATTTATTAATAATACAATTAAGAAATGTATGTATTCTTCTCTGCTATGGTGTTTGTCTGGGACTTAGATTCACTGTAGGCATCCGTAACTACAGGATAAGGTGAGAAAACAATGGTCAGCAAAACAGTAGGTACACACACAGTCCAGATATCGATTAAGGGAAAATCCAACAGACGTTACCATTAAGCAGAAGGAGGTTGAGCCAGGAATCAGGTGTCCAGTGAGGTACCGGGAGGGAACAGGCAGAATCAGGGTCCAAATCAGGCTAAAGGTCAAACACTGGGGAATAAACATGTCAGAACTGAAGGACAAGACAAAAAAAAAAAAAGCCAAGGATCCAAGATAAGGTTGTAAATGATTTGATTGATGCTTTATTACAGACTCAAGGTCCATTTCATCCTCAAAAAACACAAGTAAGAATAGTACACACAGCATACAGATAAAAACAGTACATTTAACATACAGATAAAAAAACAGTACATTTAACATACAGATAAAAAAAAAACCAGTACATTTAACATACAGATAAAAAAACAGTACATTTAACATACAGATAAAAAAACCCCAGTACATTTAACATACAGATAAAAAAAACAGTACATATAACATACAGGTAAAAACAGTACAGATAACATACAAGCCCAAAAAAATCCTATACACTCATTTCAAGAGACACTTATAGCAGTGCTTGCTCATAAGTAACAGCCAAAGCAGTACAGACTAATAGGGAACCAACACACACTCCACACTTATAAATGGAAAGGAACAGGTGAAAGCAATCACACAAATTAACTGGAAGGACAAAAGACACCGGTGACAGGAAGTGAACACAGACTAACATAACAAAATAAAAGCCTGGACACTAACAATGACTGAAAAAAAACCCAAGACTCCCAAAAATAAAACAAACAAAACACTGGATACTGGATTCATAACACCCATATGTTGTTTGAGTTGGTTGATTTGGGTGTAATGAGAAAAAATTTGAGGAAGGCAGAAACACATCCAATAACTTTTTCTGAGGGTCCTGGTTAGAACATCATCTGAGTCAAGTTTGATGAAGGTCAGACAACATTCATGGCCTGTGATAGTGATGAGGCAGATGTTTCAAGTAGTCCTAATTTTCCATGTTTCATGTTTGAGTTGTCCTGGAGTATCTCCTTCTACCCAAGAATCACTTTTTTTAAGGGTAAATGCATCGATGCAGAAGAGGCAAGAAGTCGTTTTTGCTTATTGCGTCACCTCCCTCTGGAAGTTCTTCATATTCACATTCCAAGTTAAATTAATATGGCTGTAGTTTTAGATGAGGCTAAAAACATTGTGGTTTACTTAAGTATTCCAGTTCATTTACTTCAAGCTGCTTTAAACTTTTCTTCTTTATGTAATTTTTATGTCAAATGTCCTAATTTGGGAGTATTTTCATGCCTTCTTAAGATGTCTTGAGTTGTTTCTAAATAGTATAATTTAATTACTGCACAGTGGCACAGGAAATAAAAAGAAGAAAAGGTAAAAAGGCAGCAGATGACCCCAAATGTAACATCTAATGATGTTTTTGTTCATTAGTGGTACTTAAAATGTGGTTGTGTGAAAGATGGATTAGAGTGAAACTGATTTTTTTTTTTTTTTAAATACCAGAATATCATTATTAACTATTTGTTTCAAAGGAGTGATCACTTGCTTTTAAAAATTAAATTATGCATTTTAAAACATTTCCCTATGGTTTACATAAACTGTAAATGCTGTGCTTGGGTCTGAATTCTTCATTAGTTAAACTCCACAGGTCCTTATTTCGGACTAATTATACCAGAACTGCACTGGCCCTTTAAATACACATGAGTCACTTCACACCCCACCCCCTTCTAGGTTGTTTGCTGTACTGCTCTGCCCCATTCAACCAACAACTGAACATGTCAGGGAACTGGCTCAAAATTTGGACATATTTTCAGTACAACTGTTGCTGCTGACAAACAATCATGGCAAATTTGTAGAAATGTTGGTCTGAAGTCTTGACCTTATATGTGCAAAAGTCATGACGGAACTAGTTATAGACTTAACCAATTAAGCGGGAACTAAAACTGGTTGTGAAAATCAACTTGATTTTTGCCTAAATGAATACAAGGGTAGCTTTACAACAACACCTGTAGAGTTTGAATTGAAACCTTTTGAACTATTAGGGTCCAAATACACAAATAAATGAACCAAAGACTAGTAAAAGTAGGTTTAGCAAAGTGTGACCCCTTTAAGTCTAATTCATGGGTGGGCAATTAATTTTCCTATGGGGCCACATGAGAAATGTTGATAATCATTAAGGCCGGATCAATTCACCCAAAGCTCTGTTCAATATCTTTAAAAAAAACAGTAAATGAAACAATACAATGAAAATGTAGAGCCCAGAATACAACTATTTACTGAATATTCACAAAAACATAGGTGAAAATGTATAAAACCAGCTCCATATTAACTTTAACTAACTGCAGATTTGTTTGTGTATCTCAGTTCCTTTTCTGACTTCGATAAATAAATACTTAGAAAGTCCATATTTTGTTAAAATCTCTGCATTCTTAATTAATTTTTCTTTAATTTTTTTTTGGTGTTAGCTGACATGAATGGGCTGAAACTGAGCAACAAACCAATTTGGTACATAAGCCTTATGCTGAGTGTGAAAAAAAATGTTCAGTTCAAGTATTTATTTTCGAGCTGTCCAGAAGCAAATAACAGCATAACATGTTCATTTAGCAGATCCTTCAAAATAAAAGCTGTATGTTATATATCTGCTTTGACTTTTAATTTGGGCCAGTCAGGGCCAACTATTGGGCCACATTTGGCCCAGGTCGGGTCTATTCCATGTTACATATTTGTACTTTCTATACTTTATATTTTCACTCGCTACCATGTGTCAGGTTCTTGCTGTGTCTTTTGTCCAGACCAAATCAGGGCCATAAATGCACTGTAAAGTACCATGGGATTCCCTGGCTGCCTGTCAGAGGGAGCACTTTATGAATTGTGTAAGGTTGACTGCTGCTAATGCATCCTTGCTGTCTTGTCCCCACCCTCAGGACAGATCTTCCTTCAGGTGACTGAGCTCCTCTCTGCTCGGAAGTAGGCTAATCTGACAGCAGAGCCGCAAATAAGTCCATCCCTTTGTTATACAGTGTTGTGCAACAGAAAATACAGGATGTATGTTGTAACCATTTGTTTCATAAGAACACATTAGCTGTAAGACCACAGAACATTTACCATAACAGAGCTGATAATGATGATTTGGATGTTGTGAGATGGATTTCAAGGCTTCACTCTCAGCCTCCATTAGCATCACAGTCAAGCATCTCAACATATCCCGACATTTACTTCTTTAGTTTGAAGTTTCAGTCACACACTTCTGTCATATATTTAGGTAGACAGGTCATGCTCACCTGAAGTTGAAAATTGAGTTGTATTTTGCCTCACTTTTTTTCACTTCCTGGTGGGCACCATAAAGATAACTTCTTCTTCAGTGCAGCTGTGGCTCAGTTGGTAGCGCAGATTGTCCAATGATCGAAGGGTCGGCGGTTTGCGTCCCGGTTCTGGCTGTCCACATGTCAAAGTGTCTTTGGACAAGACACTGAACTCTGACTTAGGGTGCTTTCACACCTACACCATTTGGTTCACTTTAAGCGGACTAGAGTTCGGAACACCTGCAGGTCCGGTTCGTTTGGGCTGGTGTGAAAGCGGACCAGTTTATTTTGGTCCGCACTAAAGGACCGTACCAAGACCTCCTTTTCGAGGTGGTCTTGGTCCGGTTCCAAGCGAACTCTGGAGCGGTTCGCTGCTGGTGAGAACGCTGACCGGCCTCGATTCGGCCCATCTCTTTTATGGAGCAGTCTTTTTGACCTATGGGAGCTTCCGTAATGTGTTCGAAGAAAAAATTGGTTCAGGTTTAGGAGCGTAGTCTGCTTTCTGCGATAATGTCTCGCAACGTGTCTTCTCTGCCCCAAAAACAAACGCATAGTGTTGTCGTGCCGGATGCGAGCTTCATGCTGGAACAACAGAAGTAATTGTACTTGCTGCACAAAGCAGTGATAAAAATATATTGAAACAAAACAAGCAGAAGACCACAGTTCATCGTTCAGAAAAAACAAATCCGCCTGATGTTTTCTTCTGGAATTTTCCCTCTGCACGTGCTGCACCAATAAGCTTTCGTCTACATCACCCAAAGGGCAGTATTTTCCAAACAGCGCCTCCACATGGGTGAGCAGAGATATAACACAGTGGTTGGTCTGTTTGCAAAAAACACTGGTGTGAATGTGAACTGAACCAGTTGAGAACTGCAACATTTTGGGCCCAAACGAACCAGTCTACTTAACTAACAGGTGTGAAAACAGCCTGAGGCTCCTAGTAGGACTAACAGAACCTCAGAAACCTACTGGTGTATGAGTGTGAATGGGTGAATGTGAGGCTAATGTAAAGCGCTTTGAGCACCTTCATGAAAAGCGCAGTTCATTTACCATATACTTCTGTCCACTTCTTTATTCAACACAATGTCTTAACACATAGAAGTGGTAGAACAGTGGTCTTCAGAGAAAACATTTGGACATTTGCCAGATAAGATTAAAGTATTTTTAGATTCCCTTTAGGAAATTACATTTGTTTTCCAGATGTCCTTCTAAGCCCTTGGTAACAGTCTTGGAAAAAAAAGAGTCGAAGCATTAGAGAAAGATAGATTCTGTGTGTGATTTCAAAAAGACCTTAAACTGATTGGCAGCATTGACATTTGGCAACAGTGAGGCTAGTTTGTTAGGCGATGTTTGTTCTGTCATACTGAATAAAGTGTCAGTCACGCTGGAGGGAATAAGTCTGTTGGCCTTGTTTCATTGTTAAATTGAACGCATGAGGAATGGATATAGTAATGAGAGGCACATACATGGAGATGCACATAAACACTAGCCTCAAGTGTTGACCTTAACGCCTGTATAAATGCTTCTTTCTGTGCTGCTAAGAAAACATGCAGCGCTCGTGTCTTGGAGCTTCCTTTAGATTGCTCAGCAACTTATGCACCGGGGATCAATAGTGAAATCCACTAATGGTACGGTAGTGAAGCAGAGACATGACGTTTTCTGTGTTTGCCTGGAGACAGACCTCTCTACTGTTCACGCTTGAGGAAGAGAAAGGGCTTCAGTCCCCATCTGCCATCTCTGGCTGTCTGTGTACAGTTAGCACGAGGCCTGCCATTGATTCTCCCACTGTGGTATGCCCTCTGCTCTCCGCATGCATGTGACCCCAAAAGATCTTATGCAGAGAAACGCAGCGAAGAAGTAACATCTCTTTGGCACTGTGTTCATTTGTATCTCACTTGTTGATCGCTGTTTAACATGTGCAACTGTGGACTGAACTATGATGCTAACATAGGTAACTATACTGCTGTGAATGGGTAATATTTGACAGCAGTAGTTGTTAGTAGTTAGTTAGTACTTGTGTCGAAGCCCTGACACTTGTTGGTTGTGCTTAATGGAAGAAATAGTATTACATTCACAATCACAGTTCGTGGTTCACAAAGCTACATGTTCTGCCTCATCTGAGGAAAATTAACATGTCCTGTCTTTATTTGTACCTGGCTCATGTGTTTATGACATTCAAATAAATATAGGATAGAAGTAAAATAAATAGCAATAATTACTTGCACCAAGGAGGTTGTTTTTGCTAGTTTGTCTGTCGGTTAGTTAGCAAGATAAGTCAACAAATTATGGATGGATTTTGATAACATTTTTAGGATAGGTTGGTATTGGGGAGATCTGGAAATGATTAGATTTCGGTGGTGATCGGGGTTGGGGGGGTTTGTTGTCATATTCATTGAAGCTCATTGTCACACAGTTAGTGACATAATGGGCCATCAATAGGTTTGATGGGAATGGTTGACAGCCACCCACCTCCCATTGCTGTTAGCTTGGGGATTAAACAAAACAAACAATGGAATGACATCCAACAGAAGTTAAAATTAGCGGTTGTTGTATTTTCTTATTTAAAGTAAACATTTTTTAAAGACACTTAAAAATGGGCAGCCATGATTCAGTTGGTAGAGTGGGTTATCCATTACCCAAAGGGTTGGTGGTTCGATTCCCGCTCTGTCTGAGTCAGTCTGTTATGTCCTTGGGCAAGTCACTTCACCCGCCTTGGCCCCAGTGTCACCACACTGGTGTATGAATGTTTGGTGGTAGTCAGAGGGGTCGTAGGCACAAAATGTCAGCCATGCTTCTGTCATAAAGGCCTGAAAGTCACAGAGGTTACGTCATGGAAATTGTCCCTGTCCATAATCTATGTCTGACTTTAACATTGACTTTATTATGATAAAACTATAGTGATTTTTACCTTTGAATACTATTTCAGTGTAAAATGTTCCACAGCAGTGGCTCCTTCAGTGCTGGTGACATGTGTCATGTCTAATAGGAGATGCTGTTTATTGAGAAAAATCACAAATCTACATGTTTCCTGATGATCTATCCACAAACACAATTAAAAAAAAAATTTATAATATTTTATCTTCTGTGTTTTATCTATCTGTAAAGGGGTGGCACAATTCTAACAGGAACATCTATTTTCCCATGGGGCATATCAGAGCAGGTGGGACCCTCTCTAGAAGAATATTACATTTATATTAGTTGACATTTTCCTTAAATTCACTGTATTTAACTGAATATGGCTTTACTTCTGGGTCCTACATGGTTATAATGATATAAAATATTTGCTTCTGGCACTTCAGGAGGCTAGTTACAATACTTTTCTCTGCTATATCCCCTATGAATAATTATTCAACCATTCTATAATGAGGTTCTATTGTGAAGTATGCATGTCATCATTTACATGTGGGTTTGTCGTCTTCCGTTCAGGTCAAGAATATAATTATATAAAGTGTAAAGCACATGCAGATCATGTAATGCTGAAGATGAAAATAGATCCTCTTGATGATATCTGTTGACTTTGCTTCTATTTATAGTTTTAAAGCAGTTGAATAGAGATGCTTTTCATTGACTGATGTGTTAAAACATTTTTGAAGTACATTGGTTGGTGGCAAAAAAAAATCATTAAAAATAAATCTATTTCTCCTTGAGATACAACACAGTTTTTTTTTTAATAGAGTAAAACTTAATCCTTTCTTCTTGTTTTTATCAGTGTGATTTCATTTATGATAAAGTGCTTTTTCAAGGAATCACTTTTTGTGCATCTGCCAAAGTGGTGTTTATTTTAAAAACAGATTACTGTGTTTCCATTAAGGTAATGCACACAAGACAAGACAAGCTGTGTTCAGAAATCGGCTAGTATCTTATCCGGCCACTCATGGGGGAAATGGGATGACATTGATCAATGTCATCAAGGTGTTATCTTGCACCCGGATGGAGTTTCATGTTCATTGACAAGAAACTGAAAGTAACCTGTTAGAGTAATGACAGACATTAAGTCCTCAAACTATAACTTTAACCTTTAAAAATCTAAACAGTGGCTGAGAAAAAAAATGTTTCATAGTTTTAAACCATTCATGCTGTTAATACATATGAATAATTCAGGTAAAAAATGGAGACACTGTTAGATGCTTGTTTTTACATTCAGTTGATGATTCAATTTGTTGTGACTTTAATTTTCTCAGTCATGATATAATAATCTTTCATTTCCACATTTTCTTTGAACTATACAGAGGATAAAATAACAATAAATACTTACAAAAGGTTAGACATAGGCAAACATGCACTTTTAAAGTAATCATAAACATAGTTATAGTTATTTATGGATTAAATAAAATAAAAATTACACATTTTAATTTACATTTTTAAAACAGTTTTTACATATCACATAATTTTTTCCCCCAGATTTTTCAAAAAACAAACAAACAAAAAAAACAAACAGCAGGAATTGAACATTTGATGATTTTGTTAAAAAAAGTCATTTTCAGGTGACGATATACTATTTATATCCCTGAAACTCCGTCTGTCTATTATGTGTTTGGTCCAATGGCTGCCAACCACCACCAGATATCCTTCGTGTGAACATGATGACTCAAAAAAATATTTAGAAATTCCATAATTTCCATATCAATGAACATCACGGAGAAGAACTGTTTCAATTTTGAATGATTTTTAGATTATCCACAAGATATCCATAGATTATCCTTTAAAATCACTAAACACTTTATTTTTTACTCCTATTTCTTGAACTATTTGTCTGACTTGATTTCAAACCAAGTGCAAATAAAAGGTCACGACCTGGGGATGCCTCACATCATGACATCATTAACCCATCGCAGTTTAAATGAACTGATCCACTGGATTTAGATTAGAATTGCTTTCTTGATTCTTTCAAAGGATGTTTTAAGACAGGGGTCTCAAACTCATTTTCTTTCAGGGGCCACATTTAGTCTGATTTAATCTCTGGTATGGGCCAGACCTTTAAAATAATAAAATAACCTATAAATAAAGATCATTTTAAATATTTGTGTTTGTTTTAGTAGAAACAAACTACTGAATTATGAAAATACTTAATTTTATGAACTAATATGTGAATAACCTGAAACAAATTACATTTATTACATTTAATAAATGCAATTTTAATAATATTCTGCCTCATCTTGTCATTTCTACATGTGTATTATGGGTCAGACCTACAAAAACATTAAAAACTTGGTAACAAAAGCAGAAAGTGGTTCAACTTGTGCTTAATTTTCTTTAGACATATGTGGTTCTTCAAATATGTCCAGGTTTTTAACATTTTATTGTTACAGAATAGTTTGAAAATGTAAATATTGTCATAATTTAATGCTATTTTTTGCCTCAAAATAAAGCCAAAAATGTGAAATAATCATTATTTATAGGTATAATGTAATTTTTTTTGTATCATTATTTGTTTTATAGCTTATAGCTTTTACTGTGGATAATATTGGTCTGCATGTGGATCCTGAATTAAAATGAGTTCCACAGCCTTGACAGGAATTTTTGCATTTTGGAATTTCATCCCACAGGCCAGATTGTGACCCTTTTGGTGGGTGACATTTGGCTCCTGGGACACATGTTTGACACCCCCTGTTTTAAGACATACAATGACTCTAACTAGGTTATATGACAAACTTTCAAATCTCGCTCAGATTCGTTTCTTTTTTCTTTTTTCCTAAGATATTTTTAGACCACAATCAAAGTTAATCTTTTGGGATTTATGGACTAATTTAAAAGGAGATTACAACTGTTTGCCCTTTGCTTGGCAATTTCACTTAACAGCCTTTTTTAATATTTCTGATAATATTTGAGTTTGTCCTTTTGCGTTATCACAGTGTCAGAACATGCAATTGTTTGTGGGTTTATTAACAGAGTGGACCTTATCTAGCTTCACTTGGATTCTGTTCATTTCTGTGACAGTATAAGATTATAAGAGATCACAGCAAAATTATCACTCATATGTTTTTAAGTAAAATTAACATTTTTGTTGTATTCTTTCAACTACCAACAATATTTCTCCCAAATTCCAAAAAAAATTAACATTTCCAGAGCATGTATATACACAGAACACAACATACAGTATGGTCCAAACAACAAAATAGTGTTTTCAGACCTTAAATAAAGCAAAGAAAACCAGTTCATATTCATTTCTAAACAACACAAAACTAATGTTATAACTTGGCAAAGGTTCAGACATCAACATTTCGTAATAATAATAAAATAAAATAATAATAATCCAGATTTTCATGTGTCTTCTCTGTCCTCCATTGCTGTTGGACGACTTTAAGCAGAGAAATTTAAAAAGCTCAGTAATGTTAGATGGCTTGTGATTATCTATGTTCCTCTCAAAGGTTTTAAAGTGGATTCAGGTCTGCAGACTGTGCTGGCTATTGCAGGGTCTTCATCTGATTGTTTGTCATCCACACTTTTATTGATCTAACTGAGACCAGGAGCATTAACCTGATAGAACAAACAGTTCTCAGATTTTGTGAACATTACCAGAGCAGGAGTGCAGCAGTTAGTTTTCAGCAGCTATGTTTTTATTCCTATTAGGTCTGCACGATATTAGAAAAAACTGACTTGCGATATATATTTTTTTAATTTTATTGCGACATGAAAAAATACTAATACAGATTAGTGGTTAGGTTTCAGTATCATCATTCTTGTAGCTGAAACAATGAATAAATAAATACAATACTAAAATAAATTAAAAATAAATAAATAAATACAAAAATAAATGAATAAAAAGGAAAATAAATAATTCCACATGACTGATGTTGCTTTTCTTTCTGGTGCTGAGCCTTGGTTTTGGGTGATTTTCCTCAAGTTCGTTGCTCATTTTTCAGTCTTGTTACCAGTGACTCTCTCCAAACTCACTCCAGAATGATGTGCTCAGTGTGTGTCACGTTCTATTGAAATTAGATGAGAAAATGTTGAGCTTATTTATCTCCTACATTGCAAGACTTGCGATATGTGACTATTGCACACACATACATTGTGAAGTCGATGCTCAAACAATATTTTGTCCAGCTCTAATTCCTATTACTTTTGTGATAATAATAGTTTTTACTACCCAGTTAGTCCTATTGTAAAAAAAAAAAAAATAGTGATGGCCACAGACTTGCTTTTTATACTTCTCATTCTTAAAGGTGTCATTCCGCTGAAAACCACTTTTCCACGCTCCTTTTGGAATCTGATGGGTCACCCCGACTTACTAACACATGCTCCTTTGACAGTGGTTCGTCACCTCCAATGGCTGCATACTGCATTCACAGAAAACAACAAGAGGAACGAGGGACCTAGAAAAAGCCGGTCCGTCTGATGTTAGATGGACTTTATGTCACCCATGTGGAATTAAGCCCATCCCCCATTGCAGCAAATCTGAAGTAGCATTAGCATTAGCATCTACAAGAGAAGACGGCGCCACAATAGCTGTTGCACAAACTGGAAAAAATGGCGGATCAAATTGGTTCATGTGCTCTCTGTGGAAATAAAGCCTCGTTTTTTTCTTGCACATTTTCAGAACAAGCGACGGCACGAAACCTAGCTGGACGTTACTCTGGCAAAGGTAAACACATATATAGATCGGGGGTGTTCCTTCACGCATTCTGAGCCAATCAGAGATGCCTTGTGACTGCATCATGGACATGTATGAGGAATGTACCGGTAAACTTTTTCTACCATGAAAAAACAGCAGGAAACAAAGCAATCTGGATGTTCTTTTTAAATAGAACCAACACAAACTGTATTCAATAACAATGGAGAACACAGTAATATTAACGAAATAACCATAGAATGACAGCTTTAAATAAGACATGGATCAAGTATCATAATTCAACAGTCATAGGAATGGAAAGGCCTTCACACATGCAGACATGCTGACTTCACACTGGTCTGTTAATTTTTTCCAGAGCTGTATATGCTCATCAAATAACTACTTACTACTTGCTGTTGTTAGGTACTATTAATTTACTTTGTATTTAATGACGACAAGAGCCAAAAAACTGAAAGGTTAACAAGTTCAGATAATTCGCCCCTAATGAAGCAGTCACTGTTATCGTCTCAATGTGAATAGGTCTTAATTAAACTATACTCCTCAAAGTACTGGATTGCCTCATGTGAATTGGTTTAACATTTCACTGAGCACAAATACAGAGCTGCACACAGTCAAATGTATTTCTCACATGGGAGTCTTCAGCCATCTGTTTGTGTACCTTCGTAGGTACCTTGCTGTAGACAAACTCTACAGACAAATGCTCTCTTGGTCTAGGTAGAGATAACGTTTAATTTCATGCAATTTTAATAATCAATGGAGCGTAATTGATTTATTCCCAAATTGTAGAGTTTTATCTGTGGAGGGACTTGTTGAAAAATGCTTTTCATTTGTGAAAAGAAATGTACTAATCAAATATTTACATTGAAAAATAATAAATAATAGAATAAAATACTAGAATAGGTTCATAAAAAAAAGCTGTAGAATTAAAAACAATAAAAAGACAAACAATTTACAAAAGCACTTGGAGCATGCAGACTGTGCCAAGGCAGATCAGATATTCTCTGGAATACTTTGATTTTTATTTTTTATTTTTTTATCTCAGTCAGACCATCCTTCATAAATAGACAATTATTCAGTATATTAGTGTATCTCTAATATGAGCTTAAATTGCATTGCTGAAATTCTGACTAGCTAAAGCAGAAGTTTTGGATGGTAAAGTGTAACTAAAGTAATCCCCTTCCTCTCTGGCAAAGCATAATATTTATAGCATTTACTGTATATCCTTGCCGGCATATAGTAATTACTCCACAATAAGGAACACTGCACTTTGAAGATTAAATTACCTTCCTTATCTTTCATCTTTGATCCAGTCAGTAATGGCTGCATTGTTTTCAATTAAATGGTTTATCAAGGGATTGTGAGAGCTTGCTTGATGTTCAGCTGTTTCCTCCTCCACAAGCCCAACAGTCGAGGTAACTGTCCAATTACGGGCAGAGCAGTTTTCCTCAATGGGGCTGAACCACTCTTGGGGCTGTTTGAGTGCAGCCCTGTTACCATGGTGCTGTAAGCTTATCTACAAGAAGTTTGCTTACATACTACATGTCGTCTACACTGCATTTAACCCTTCGCTGTATGAATTATGAGAACCTCAGTCAATTTTTTTTTTCCCTAAGTGTTTTTATTCCTCTTTAGGCATGAAAAAAGCTATGTGATTTAAATCTTTTTAATTAACCTATTTATTTATGGAGTTACAAAAATGTCCACTCAGCTGGACTACATGTGTTTAAGCTTTGAACCAAAGAAACATGTATTTAAAACACAATATCAGAACACTATGAAAAACATTTTGTTTAAGAAGACTGTTGATTACAGTCTAATAACAATAAGCAATTAATTTACAGGTAAACATGTTAGTGCAGATCAGGTATTAAGAACAGACATGTTACAGTAAAGATATGAACTGACTGTTCCTCATAACATTGTTTTTTGTTACAGAGTTGAATGTAACGGGGTTGAAGAGTTTAGCTAAAAATAGCCATAGACTCACATTATCTAGGGTATGGAGCATTAGAAAACATGAGGAAAACAAGAAATTAATAAAGTTTTCCAAGACAATTATTAGTTTTTTCCCCCCAAAGAATACTAAATATAATTTATGCTTATAACAATGTTGAAAGGTTGAGCTCAACAATGTCAATCTGATGATAACAACAATATAATATAAATGTTCTGCACTTATATAGTTCTTTTCCACCTTCATGGTGCTCAAAGGCCTTTACATTAGCTTCACATTCACCCATTCACACACATACTCATACACCAGTAGGTTTCTAAGTCCAACTGGGAGACTAAGTCAGGGTTCAGTGTCTTGCCCAAGGACACTTTGACCATCCGAGCCACAGCCGCCGTGTGGCTCAGTGATGAGTATCCAATATAGATGAGAAAGTATGGTAATACTGACCTGTCTTTACAGTTTGAGTGGAAAAAGACTTCCTGGGTGCTTAGGAAGTTAGACGAAGACATTACTATTATTATTTTAAAGGTGTGATTGATATCCTGTTACGGGGTTGAGCGAAACTAGGGGAGAAAATTAAATTATGCTTTTTTTTCATATTTCTTATATTGAAGTTAAAATAGACAGATAAATTATTGTATAAGTATAACAAATGTGGTTACTGGCTCTTTTTATTTGTTTTATATTCAATAAAAAAGTTACTTTGGTTGGGGGGGGGGGGGGGGGGGCATGCTCATTTGGCAGAACTCTACCTACAAAATCCCAAAAAGTTTGCTTCACTTTTTGCTTCACTACCTGGACAAAGTAATAATTAGAGGTGCTGTTTGGATGGGAAAACTAAGAGTAAGAAAAAAAAAGAGAAAATTCCAAGGCACTCTCTTATATGCAAAAATTTCAAAAGCCTTTATTAAATTGGCTTGGTTATAAAATCCTATAAAAGACCCCAACGGGTTTCGGTATCCAAGCCTTCATCAGTATGGTAGAGGTGTTTTTAAAAAAGTGTAAACCAATCAAAAGCCTCTACTTAATAAGGCACTCTCACATATAAGAGAGTGCCTTGGAAAATGTTTGAAAATATAATAATTCAATTAAAACTGCAAGCAGTCTCGTGATGTCTGAGTAAAATTTGAGCCATTTTTAATAAAAGTACATTTCTAGGGGGCGCTATAGTATTAAATCAGAATGTCTTTAGCTAAATGTATGTATACCTAGGAGATAGACGTCTGTGTCAAATTCCAGCCAAATCTGTGTTCGTATGTCTGAGCTGAAGCAATTTATGTAGTGGTAATTTTTCCCGAAAACTTTGCAAAGTTTGCGACAGCGTAGCACAAAAACGATGCAACGTTTCCAAATAAATTGGATAACTTTTGATGTCCCACTTGTCTAGATCATGTTCACAGATTTTGAGCTCATTTGGCCAGTTTGTTAAATACCAATGACAGCGAAAATCCACAACTCAACATTTTTAAAAGTTCAATCCAAGATGGCGGGCTTCCTGTTGGTTTATGGGCGTGTCCATTATACGTTTTTTTGTTCATCATCATATGATGAATGTGTGTACCAATTTCCATAGCTCTAACTTTACTAGGGCACAAACGAGCCTAATACAAACTATTTCACCTTTTGTAGGGGGCGCTGTAGGCACATTTCTTTACCAACTTTTATGAGACCTATAAACACTCGCAATTTTTAAAACTTCTGAAGTGTGTGCAAAATTTGGTGAGTTTTTGTGCATGTTCAGGGGGTGAAATTTGAGCTCAAAGAGCACAATCAGATCAAACTGCAAGCATTATCAATAGGCCTTGCACCCGAAGTGATACGCGGTGAAGGCTTAAATATGTTTGTGTTTTATAACAGAAAAGATACGTGGATATTTTCATTTGGTGTTTTACTTTATATGAAAATCTGTAAAAATGTGGGACACAAACCTGTGGGACACAAAACTACCCGGAACTAAAACCACAAAAGCCCTGAATATACAAGAAAACAGCTGTAGAATAACTGTCCACTGTAGGGACCAGTATGCACCAAAGGGTTAAACCTTTATTTTCCCACATCTGTGTTGTTTCTCATACTAACCCCCGTGTCAAAGTGACGATGCGTGCTGCACGTTTGACAGATCAGCAGTAGCAGCAGAGTGCCCAACAGCTGTTAAATAATTAATGTCTGAAAGGGTCAAGGGGATTCTTACACTAATCACAAATGTCCTCAGTGGAAGCATCCTACTGTAGTTCTTAGCTGGCTGACCTGTGAGTGAGTGGATAGAAGGTTTATCGTGTAGAGAGCCCAAAGGCAAAGGCCTCCGAGCACGTGGAGCGAATACTGAGGAAGACAAGCTCTTGGAAAGACTCATTATACATTTAAGTCCGTCCCCCCCCTCTCTCTGGACAGCTGGACAGCTAAATTGTTTGAGGATCAATAGTTTAGCTTCCTATTGGCTCTACAGAGTGAGTGAAGTGCATTTAAACCCAAGAAATCCCATTATGCTTGGCAGAGATGGGAAGCATAGCACTAGGGGCCTCAGCAAGTGCGATTGCTCAGCCCATGATTCAATCTTCCTGTTTGTTTACCTGCTGCACCACTGCTGAGGCCACCCATATTCATTTTAAGCTTGGGTTATCATGTTACTTTCGATTTCCATATTCAGTGTTTCAGTTTCAACCATAAATATCTCACGATACTTTCCAAAAATACAGGAATATTCCTTGTATTTTTAAATTATGAATTGCTTGCCATCATTTCCAGGCGCCTTGTCCATTATTAGCTGATATTCACAAGCATGACGATTGAATGTTATAAGGCAAAGTTGTCAAAATCATTTTAGTTCATCGGCCACATTCAACCCCAAATGACCTAAAAAGGGCCAGACTAGTAAAATAACAACAGTTGAAAAGAGTAAAATTACATTCTGATAATATTTATATCTATAATGCATCCGTCAAAATGTGAATAACATTTCTTAAGAAAAACAAGTGCAATTTTAACCACCAGTCATTTACACATGTGCAGAAAAACTTACATTTCAATTACAAATACACAAAACATTTAGTAATATTTGTAAAATGACACTTACTTCTCTACAGATATTTCAGGTGGTTCATATTTGTTGAGGTATTTATTCAAGGATCGTTTGTTAATATAAAGATTTTCTTTTTACGTTAAACTCTGCAGTTTTCATTATTTATAGGTACTTATAATCATATTTTACTACTCTGACCCTATTAATATCTAATTATTCTGTATGTCCAACCTAAATTGCAATAATTTTTACACCGTTGATCGTTAATATCTTCATTATTATTCATCCTTAGGGCCAAATTGGACCCTTCGGCAGACCGGATTTGGCCCCCGAGCCTTATATTTGACACCTGTGTTATAAGTTCTTTGTTGTTCTGTTCTCCCCTATAGACCGTCTGATTGCATAATGCTGCTTATTATGAGCAGAGCCGAGCTGCAGCCTGTCTGTATTGATCCAACACTTATTTAAAACGCTTGTTGTTTTCCAGTCTAGTTCCTTGGCAGTGTAAAAGGTAAAAGGCAGAGAGAGAGAGAGAGAGAGAGAGAGAGAGAGAAAGGGGGTAGGGACAGAATAGTGGGGCCAGTCCTGGGGTGTAATGAGAAACAGAGAAGGACAAAACATTTGGAGCTGGCTCTTCATTCCTTAGATCAGTGTAACCAGAAATAAAAGCTGTGGCTGAGGCGCTCTGGGCTCTGGGCCGCCGCTGTCCTCCTGGCTGTGTCGCTGGTGTGTTTGTATTTCACTGGTCAGCCTCCGAGCCCCTGGGCATTTGGCTGAGTCTCTTCTTGAAGAGACCATTGATGTGGGCAGCATTAGCATTCGGTGGAAGCGGGCACGACAAACAGGTTGGTTTTCCGTTTCACACTAACAGACCTGTTCTCCCTGGATCCTCTTAAAGCAGGGGTCTCAAAAACTCACTCTCTTTCCGGGGCCACATTCAGCCAATGGGCCGAAGCAGCACCAAACCTCTGGAACTCACTCCCCCCAACCATCCGTCACTGTTCCGACCTCAACACTTTTAAATCCCTTTTAAAAAGTCATTTATTCAAGATTTCTTTTAAAGTTTGATTACGTTTTATTCTGTCTGCTTTAATTCTGTGATTGCTCTGTTTTTCATTGTTGTTTGATTCTTGTTGTTCTGTTTTTACTACATGTAAAGTATCTTTGAGTGCCATGAAAAGCGCTATACAAATACAATTTATTATTATTATTATTATTATTATTATTATTATTATTATTATTATTATTATTATTATTATTATTATTATTATTATTATTATTATTATTATTATTAACAATAATAATAATAATAATAATAATAATAATAATAATAATAATAATAATAATAATAATAATAATAATAATAATAATAATAATAATAATAATACAATAATAATACAATAATAATAATAATAATAATAATAATAATAATAATAATAATAATAATAATAATAATAATAATAACAATAATAATAATAATAATAATAATAATAATAATAATAATAATAATAATAATAATAATAATAATAATAATAATAATAATAATAATACAATAATAGCTTATAAATAATATGTTTTAGTGCAGGTCTCCCCTAAATAATACAAGTTTATAAAGTATCCAAACCATGGGAGTAATCATGATGTTGACACGACTTCCTTGAGACAATACAATACAATAATGTCTCATTTTGTTTTTGTCAACAAAAACTAAGAGACATTTTAGGAATGTTTTTTATTTCTTAAGCCACATTTTGTCTGGTTTTTATTGGTCATATATTAAATTATAGTTATCATCACAAGACCGACATTTACATCTAGTTTGGTCTCGTTTTTGTCACGTGATAACAGTTTTGTTGATGATAATATTTAGTCACTACAAGGCGCACTGTTAATGAATGGTTTATTTTTTAGATTCTTCACATATATGGTGAACTGGATTATAAACGTATATATATAGCAAGTGAGGTCAAAATTATGAAATAAAAAGTCTAAATTTTTAGATAAAAAGTGAAAATTATGAGACAAAAAGTCAACATTCCTAGTCACTAAACACAACCAGAATTAATCCATATATATGGTGCACTGTGGGTTTTGGAAGAAATTAAAGTCTTTTAAGTGTCACCTTATAGTCCACAAAATACAGTAACTTTTTGTTTCCCAAATGTCATGTATTTTCTTATTTAAATATTGGTGTGGACACGTCCATACGCATTTTTACACCCATGATCCAAATCCAAAATATGTGAATAACCTGAAAAAAGTGACATTTCATAAAGAAAATAAGGGCATTTTTAACAATATTCTGCCATTTGTTCATGTGCATTGTGGATCAGTTCTACAAAGACACTAAACACTTATTAACTGAAGCAGAATATGTTTAAAATTGTGCTTCATTTTTGTTGTTCAGGTTGTTCATATTTATTGAAATTATTTGCATTTTATTGTTACAGGATAGTATGCAAACAAAGAAAAATATTTCAAATTGTCAGAAAAAAAAAGAAAATATAGCCTTTTTTCCAGGTTATTATACTCTTCAGCCCAGGGGCCACATTGGAACATTTGGTGGGCTGCAGTTGGCCCCTGTGCCATATGTTTGAGACCCTTGTCTTAAAGGGTCTGAAATCACCACCACCCACACACACATTTGCATCACTGATGAATGTTTATAAAAGAGGTGAAAGAATGCTTGTGCAGCTCTCCTGGGTGTCAGCAGTGGTCTCTGTGGGACAGGGAAAGACTTTTTTAGCTTGGCTTGACACTGTCACATCAGGCCAACAAACTCAGTAGGTGATGTAACCACCTGCGTCATGTTTTCTCTAAGAGCAAGTGGGACAATACACCAGCACTAATAGCTTCCGACAAACTATCCTAAAATGTCTCTGAATAAAGGTTGTTCCTTTTAGTTGGCATATCATTATTCAGATGTGAACCAAGCATTCTGGGAGAATCTGGCTGACTTATGCATGAAACTTATGCACTAATTACTCTCCAGATTTGTATTTTCCAAGGTCTGGGTTTGTAGCTGCAGGAGCTTGTGTTGCTAATTCATGCTGCTGACATTATTTTTACAATTTTACTTAGCAACAGCAAATTGCTGGGGGAAGAAGCAGTTTATACTGTATTAACCCCAAGAAAAAAAATACATGGGAAATTTACTGGTCATGATTTCTATGTTGTAATTAGGGCTGCATGATAATAGAAAAAACTGACATTGCAAATGTTTTAACTCTGTGATTCCGATATGAAAAAGTACTCAGGTGTGTGTGTGTGTATATATATATATATATATATATATATATATATATATATATATATATATATATATACCAATGTGGTACCAATGCAAATAGATTAACGGTCAACACAGAACACATGTTTCAGTGTCATCCTTCTTTTAGCTGAAATAATTAAATTAAATGAATAGTTAAAAATAAATAATAAAATGAAATAAATCATGAATAAATAAATAAGACAAACAAAACATAATTAAAAAAAATAAAAATAAATAGATGAATAAAAAATTCAAATAAATAAAAAATACACAAAAATGAAAGCAATAAAAATAAGTAAATAAATAAAATAAATACATTTAAAATACATTTAAAAAAATTATACAAATAGATAAAAAAGAAATTAAATAAAAATAATTGCAGGACCTGTGATGTGACTACTGCGCACACGTACATTGCAATGTCGATGTCCAAACAATATATTGTGCAGCTGTAGTTTTAAATATTATGAGTCAGACCTTTTGTTTCAGCAAGTCATCCTGACACCAGATCAAGATTCAGAGGAAAGAGAGAGAGAGGCCAAGAATGAATGAGGTCAGCTTTCTAATGTCTGATCTTTTTCTCCTCGCATAATAAATCACAGCAGAGGGATTTATATCAACAGTAAACAAGCAGATAATGAAGATGTGAGTGAAGACACCACCCTTTTGAGTCTCATTAAAGACTGTCTAGACTAGAAAAGCAGAAATCGTAACATCAATGAAAATGTTTGTATTCACACATAAGGTCCCATACTATCAAATATGTCAGTAGTAAAGTGTCATTGGTGGATTATTCATGAGAATGGTATAATGGCAGTGAGTGGAGGAAAGGGCATCCAGAGGTGAATCTGACTGGGAGAAAGGGTACTGATTCCCTCTTTCCTCTGCTCTTTCACAAATACTGCCCCCCCCCCCAACTCTCTCTCTTTTTTTTCTCCAATACTCAGACTGTTATCTACAACACACAGCTCCACTCACGCTGCAGCACACAGAGCCGTAGTAACAGGGAGGAGAGTCAGAGTGAAGGGCATAGCGTCACACATACACCCCCTCCTCATGCTAACAGCACACACACACACACACACACACACACACACACACACACACACTGTAAGCACAATGCATGAGAGGAGGGGTTGTACTTCTCTTAATTCCCCTGGAACAGAGGACAAAACAAAGCAATGACTGTTTACTTGCACAAAATATTCCATGGTTTTGGCATCATGCTGAAAAAGACAACATGAATACTGAGATATTTGCATGGCTCATAAAAAGCACCCACTTATTAGAATGGATTATATATAATTTTTTTATGATTATACTGGTCTACAAGTAAACTGCTTCTGGAATAAAACTCATGAAATGTTTTTAAAAATTCCAAATAAAAGTTAATTCCGCTTTAAGATGATAAACGGTTCATTCCAGTGTAAACTTTATTTCAAACAAAGTCACTTGTTTATTCTGATGTTAGTTCTGAATAAAATAATTAGTTAATTCTGCTTTAACATTCCTGTCATTCTGTACATGCTCCTGATGACACACATATTCCACGTTGCCGGCATTAGTGTAAGAACATTTTGCGAGATGGCTGGACGAAGCAAGCGTTGGACTCAAGGAGAAGTTAAATATTTGATTGGAGAATTGGAAGAATTAAATGTGATGGAAACAGTGCTCAACAACACAGGAAGTGGATGTGATTGTTTTCTTCTGGTAGATGTCAAAGACGTCATGTGGGCGTTCTGTCCAATTAGAGCCGTCTGTACCCCCAGCTTTTAAATCTGAATTAACTATAAACCCATTTCCCATGTAAATGCTTATTCAGAATTAACATGTCCTTGTAAACACCAACATAATAGCGTTAATTCCGAATTACTTTATTCGGAATAAATAATTTGGAATTAAAAATACCATGTAAACGTATGGACTGGTCTACAAGTAAAATACTTCTGGAATAAAACTAATGAAATGATACCACGTGTGTGTTAGTAATAAAGAGTTCAAGTTTCCATGATAAGTATTTTTGCTCTGTTGAAATTTTAACTACTTTTAACATAATGAAATAAAAAGGTGATTTTGCTAACATTAGCTTTAGGATGAATTTTATATTAATTACATTATGTGCAGCCCTATATAAATTAGGGCTTCACTTTGTTTCTGTAAAGCCTTGTGAGATGACTTTGTTGTGATTTGGGGCTTTATAAATAAAATTTAATTGAATTGAAATATAAACAGTATTACAGTAGAAGCCCAAAGTACAAAGTTAGGAGTTGACAAATGTTTTTTTCAAGGACAACACAGACATGGATTATTATTATTAACCACAGAGAATAATAACTCATGTTTGCAACAGATAAATATTTGCAGTAAAAATTTTAATCTTAAAACTTTTGGAATAACTCACACAACTGACATGCCTTTAAGCTGACTGTCAAATCAATCAGTTAGTTTCCACAGTGAACTGGAGACACTGAATACTAAGTACCAGCAAATAAATATGTTCCTTATATCAGTGTGGGCGGGACATAGACAGACTGAGCAAGAGTCCTGCAGTTATTTATTTTATTAGATAATATATGATATATTTTTTAAATATATATGATGGTGTGTTATGGTGGTTTATGTCCATGTATACAATAGATTAGTAAATATTCCACTAGAAAGAACCTGGAAAGTGAATGGATCATAATGTACAGACAGTGTTTTGAAGTAGATCTGAGACCAATATTCCTTTGGACTAAAACCTATTCTCTTGTTAATTTTAATAATTTCACATTTTGACCCTACACAGTAAATTTTGCAGTGTTAAATCAACACTTAGAGAGTTTATTTAACTTCTTCTAGAGTGTATTTGGTCCCATTGTCTCCAAATTAACACTGCAAAATCTACAGTGTAACAAGACAAATCCTAAACTAAGTATAAATAAAATGCAGTAGCTTAAGGCTACTTTTACCTAGTGCTGCTAAACTAACCAGGTGTGACATGACAAGACACACCAGGTTAGCTGTCCACTACTGGGGCGTACTGTTTATTTGCATTGTACAGGTCGAAGTGTCTTTGGGCAAGACACTGAACCCTGCCTTAGGCCCCCAGTAGGACTGACAGAACCTTAGAAACCTCCTGGTGTATGAGTGTGTGTGTGAATGGGTGAATGTGAGGCTAATGTAAAGTGCTTTGAGCACCATGAAGGTGGAAAAGAACTATATAAGTGCAGAACATTTACCATTCCATTACTAACATACTGTAGCAGGACAAGACAACACTGAGTGTACCAGCAGTGTGCATTTAGAGGTTGTTATTGTTGTAAATGTAGGGTTTTAGTGCAAGTATAGTCAATAGGCAGTGCTTGGACAGTAGTAGAAATAATAATAATAGGTAGTGGGAAGTTATAAAAGGGTAATATTTGATCTGAACATCATAGAAAAGCGAACCTATGAAAGTAAAGTAGCAACAATTATAAGTTACCTGGTAAGTTAGTGGTGGTAAAGTGTCATTGTGTGTCAGTGTATTTTACATGATTTAGAATTGTCCAAATCAGGGTTTATTTCCTGAAAGTATCCGTGCAAAGCTCAGTCTACTGCAGACAATACACTGATTTATACACTTGGATTCGATGTTTCAGGTGTGGTGAGTTACACAAAAAAACAGTAGCAGCACATGAGCAGTAAAATGAAGTGCTACTAATACAGTTTTGAAAAAAAAACCAACTTGTTTTTGTGACCTATTATTTGTTTATATATGAACAAGAAGCAAATATTTTGAGCTAAATACCAATTTTGTACAATATCTGTATGTGTGGGGACTGTTCTTCCATCTGAATGAATAAAAGAGGATCTGGTGCATCCTTAATATTTACTCACTGACAAACCCATATACTACACAATACATTTGGTAAGTTGCAAAACTGAATGCTTGTAGGAGATAAATTATGATTATCAATCATTATCGCATTCAATCATGAGACCTGTGCTCACTGCTCTTGTCCCTCAATGTAATTTATTGACAGTACCTGTGTTTGGACCCCTCCCACTCTTCTCATATGCACTTAACGAATGCCCTCGGGGTTGACACACTGGTATTATTCATGTGATCAATAAATAGTGAACCTGCTAATGCACCTCCATCAGAAATAGCCTCATGTATGAATGTCTTTGTCAGATTAATTCTTGTAAACAACATTTAAAAGCTAATATCAAAACTATTAAATTTTTTATATCTACATTTTTATTGGTTTTAACATGCTTTCAGTCAGTTACAAACATGGAAAGACAAAATGAATAAAGAAATAAAAACCAAATCAACCAACTACTTCAGTTCTTAAACACATGAATATATACACAAACACAAATATATACACATACTATCCACCAGCCTGTGCCTTCTCTAATATGTTACCTACATAATATGAGCCATGAACATTTTCCATATTTAATTATTTTAACCTTATTTTTCTGTTCTCTGTCAATACAGTTAAATATGTTGTGTTTTCTTAGTTTTCACCTGAAATCTTGCAACATACAATCTACTAAATAAAATTTTCCGAGCTATTAACCCTTTGTAGTGTGACCATCACACTACAAAAATCACAATAAAAACAATTTTTTGGTTTTTTCCACCTCAGATGTTCCATTACACACCAGAGTTTTCAGATTTTACTCAACATGACCCGAGATGATGAAAAGTCACAACATTTCATGAAGAAAAAGAAAAGATAACCAGTATTTTGATCAACACAAAAACTGAAATGGGTCAAATTGACCCATAACATAATACGAGGGTTAAAAAAGTCAATGTGGCAGGCAGGATGGGTTATGACATAAATATAGAAGGCCCATATTATCCCATATTCCAGAGGGTACAAGTCTTTCAATCATTGTTATGGGACCTTAATTTACATTAATACACCATTAATTGCCATAATGTCTACATTATTGATTTGTCCAGTTTTTAAAACAATAGTGAATTCAGTGCACGGATAAGATATGATTAGAAGTTAGAACATCAGCTATACATACACAGATATATACATACAAACACTTCAAATGCACACAAACATGTAACTGGTTGACTTTTACTGTACTTCTTATTTTTGACTCGTTACAACTTTTCTGTATCTCGTCGCTTCTTTAAGATTTTTTTGGCCTTGATGATTTATTTTCATCCTCTGTGTGTGTTCTTTGCTTCCTTTTCAATCCATTTGTCGGGTTATTATCCTGTCACAGGGGATGTGGTGGAGAGAGACTCAGATACAGTGTTGAATGGAGAACAGATGTGACAATACAAACAGATGTGTTGGAAACAGGGCATTTACAGACACGTCGACTCCCAGAGCACGAGTCGACTTAAATTCGGAGGAGTCGACAAGTCGTATGTTATCCTTTCTGCATACAATGTGTCTGTCACTCTCTTTTACTTCATCTTACTTCACGTTAGATGAAAAAAAAAAACCAGCATGGCCATCTGAATAGGCATTTGCTAGTTAAGCTACATGATATTAGCAGCATCCGCTAGCTAACCTGATATTAGCAGCAGCACAGACAAGGCTCTCCTTTCTTCCAAACATCATATGGATAGTGGTGTGTGCAGTTTAGCCACTGCCTTAAACTTTTTGCACTTAATGTAAAAAGTGAGGACACGTGACAGACGTGTGGACAGTCTGGTTTTAGAGCCATGGGTCCACACCAAATGCAGACATATATTCACCTACTGATGTTGTTCAGTTAAATTTAACAGAAAACTCTTTGCTAACGTTAGCCTTTGTTTTGTTGGGGTTAAAATGTTGATGTTTGTGTCTAGTCAGTGGACATTGTTATGTTGCAGTGAACTTTAATACTGTACAAGTTGCTCATTGCTGGACAGACGTGTGTCCGTGTGTTTTTTTGGGGGGGTTTGTGTTGTTCCTCAGCTGACAATGTGATGACGTCATCATCACACGTCGACTCGACTCCGACTTTATTGATGGATAAGTCGACTTGAAAAAAATATGAAGTCGTTAATGGGACCAGATATATAAATGTTAAAGTAATGTTTTATTATTTTATTGTGTTAAATTGCCTTAAAGAGACATCTCTACTTAGGAGACAAAGGTCAGACAAAGGTCAGACAATGCCTGAAGTGAGGAGGAGGAACAAAGAGGAGCTACTTAATGTATGGAAAATGTTCCTACACTATTGCACGGAATATATGCGACATCAACATGAAATATATATGTCATCATGATAAGACCAGGAGCATGTGCAGAACGACAGGAATAATGTTCAATCGGCATTTACTGTTTACATGTGACAGGAATGATTTTATTTGGAATTACTTTAGGAATAAACCAGTGACATTTTCAACTGGACTTAGATGTTTACACTGTCATCTTAAAGTGGAATTAACTTTTATTCAGAATTAAACAGGAATAAAAACTCCCATGTAAACAGGCCTTATGTGTGTGTGTGTGTGTGTGTGTGTGTGTGTGTGTGTGTGTGTGTGTGTGAGGAGCAAGATAACTCAAAACGTTATGGACAGATTTGGCTGAATTTTTTTGAATAAGTGATAAAAATTAGGTGGTGACCAGTGGAGGAGGAATGGGGTGGTAGGATTGGTCACATGCCTGTCTTTCAGGAGGATGGGGGTGATCTGCCTTGGCGGAGTCTGCACTCTCCGATTGCTTTTCTAGTTGAAAAATGTGTTGTTTCTGCTCATTTGACTCAGCTGTTTGAATACAGGCGGGCTGAGAAGATTATTTAAAGAACAAACTGTGACACGGTGATTATGTAATAGCTGTGAATGTCAGTGTTAGTTTGTCTCAGTCCAGTGTTGTCATCCAGTAACATCTATAAATGTATTTCTCTGTGTTCTTCTGTTTAAGTGGACACCTGTCTTGTGCTATGAGCCACAGTCACATGGTGTGACTTGGCGAACAGACACCCAGATGACTCAGGTCTTTGCCCAGGCTGTGCTCATTGTCAGTTTGTATGCGCACTGCTTCCCAACAGACTGTGTGACTGTGACCATGTGGTCCACAGTAAACACCAGCAACTAGCTCTGTTTACATGCACAATGTTTTCTGGACTTGAGCATATATTATGTGTAACAGCTTCATGCAGATCAAGTATTTATCCTTTTGTACATATCCCTCATTGTGCAAATTAAATGTATATTTTGAACTGGAGAATAACAGGGAAACACATGCTTTAATTTATCAGTAAATATTAGCTTGCCCCAGTTGCTATACTCACATTTATGGCTTTTTCAACAGGCCGCTGAGTGCCAAATAACAAGGGAATATTATTTTACACACAAATGCACCCATTGAGAGAGCCTTTAGAGCCTGCAGTGACACAAGGAGTGGAAGAAGACTTCCTGATGGGAAGGCATGAATATGCATGAACCTGCTGAAAAGCACTGGAGTCTTCTATAGTCCAGCGGTCAGTGGAGACACAGAGTGGGCTTTGTCTGGAGGAGGTGTCTAAGACTCTTGTTTAAACTGTTAGGTCCCATCTATAGCTGCACACTATAGTGTTTGAGGATTGACATCACAGGTCGTGCAATTATTTAAAATTTTTTAAATTATTTTATTTATTTATTTTTTAATTAATTGTATGTATTTATTTAATTGTTTAAATTAGTTTATTTTTATTCATTTATTTTTATTGCTTGTTTATTTATTATTAATTTGTCCTTATTTATTTATTATTTCATTTATTTATTTTATGATGTTATGTATTTTTTTACGTTTAATTTATTTATTTATCTATTTTTAATTTATATTTATTTGCATTGTACATGTCGAAGTGTCCTTGGGCAAGACACCGAACCCTGACTTAGTCCCAGTAGGACTGACAGAACCTTAGAAACCTACTGGTTTCTAAGTGGGTGAATGTGAGGCTAATGTAAAGTGAAGTTCAGTCCATTTACCATTTATACTGTATACTCCTGAGGATTTTTTCATATTGCAATATATATATCGCAGGGCAAAAATAATTGTAATGTTAGTTTTTTTCTAATATCATGCAGGCCTACTTTAGACCATCACTGCTGTTTAGTGATGGTGATGTGATGGTGTTTTTATTTTACATCATTACAGTGAGGGAACACAAATACCCCTGTATTGACTTTTATTTAAAAATTTTACTCTATTTTTTATTGAATTTAACACAAACTTACAGAAGAAGACTGGGCAAACATATATTCCCAAATATACACACAAGCAGAGTGTTGACTCATTAGTTCTTGGATGACACGATGGAATAAAATTACAAAATGTTCAAAATTGAACACTAATCAATATGGTTTCAATATTTATGCCTATGAAGGACGTCAATGGTTCCCATATTCCAGTGGTTCTTAAATCTGGTCCTCGTGGTCCAGTGTCCTGCATGTTTTAGATATCTGCCTCTTCTTCTTCTTCTTTTAAAAAAATAAAAAATAAATAAATACATACACACATACATATCAGTGATGCGCGGTCTGACCCAAAGTGAACGGGTGGCTGCAGTCAATGGCGGTCACCCGCACTTATGGGTCATTAAAAAATATTCTTAATGATATTTGGGATGCGGTTGGTCGAGGCGTTTATTGTTTGAGATAAACATTAAAATAATCTGGTAAATACGCTTTATTAACTGAATGTTGGAAGTATACTACATTATGGACTGAGCAAGAAAGAAAGTCAAGTTGGGAGAGTGGAAGCTCTGAAAACATACAAACAAAAAAATAAGGTTTGGGACACATTCACTGAGAATTTAAAGATGATGAGCAGCTCCCAGTGTTTTTGTTTCCATGGAAACTGGGTTCAAATGGCTCTTTGGTTTAGATGCTGCGCGCAAGCAATGACATTGGATTTAAACACAGAAACAAATGCAGTTACTGTATGTGAGTAAAGTCATGTGAGGTTCATAAAGACCATTGACTACTTTTTAAAAATGAGGGTCCAGAAGCGGGTCAGATCCATTCTTTTACGAATATATTTGTTGCGGTCTGAGTTGCGGGCGGGTTAGTTAAAAAAGCGGTCGGTTGTGGGTTGTTTATACATCGACCCGCACATCACTGATACATACATACATTTAAAAATATTTTTAAAATTAACATTTTTGGGAAAAAATTACAAAGAATGTTTTAAAATTCCAAAATAAAAACATAAAAATTGAAATGAAATAAAACAAATAATACAAAAAATAATACAGCGATTTATTTTTTTTAATTTTCATTTAAATCTTTCATCAAACCTGAAAGCCATTACATCATTAAAAGCTGATCAACAATTGAACTAGGTGTGATAGAAGAGGGAAATAGCTAAAACTTGCAGGACACTGAACCACGAGGACTAGATTTGAGAACCACTGCCATATTCTCTGAAAGATATTGTCCTTTTCATGCAGTTTACAACTCAAATAGTCCAAAGATATATATATATATATATATATATATATATATATATATATATATATATATATATATATAGTATTCTAACATTATGCCACGGTGTCCTTGAAGGGTTTTATCAGATATCCTATTTAACAAAATACATTTTCTATACAATTTCCTCTTATTATCGACTTCATTTGAAGATTACAGACAAGACGTACCACCCCATAGTAACCGTATGTCTGCTAATACTCCACTCTGTCAGACTCCCCTTAAATCTTCTCACCTGCAGTGAGTTCTTCAAAGCAGATGTGGATAATGAAGACAGAGGAGCTCAGAGGTGAGATGTTGCAGAGAGCTAAAAGAGACAGAACACAGCTTTGATGTAACAGGGATAATTATTAGCCACCCTTATGTTTAGTATTCACTTTCCTCCTATATTGTCATTAGTAGAGAGGAGGTGATGTTAGTTTTCAAGCATGTCTACATTTGAGTACAGCACAAATGAAACAGTTAGAGGGAGAATCAAATGTCCAGAACTGACTCAAACACAGGACCTGGACTCTGTGCTATGAACTTGTTTGCTAATTATTTTTTCACTCACAAAAAAACAAACAAAAAAAAACAATCTTTTTTTCCTCTCAGAATTGTCTTACTGTAAGTCTTGAATAAGTATGATTTATTTTCTTCTTCTTCTTTAAATTATTATTAATAATTAATTTCTTTATTTTTTGCCCAGTTCTTGCTCTGGTTATCGTTATTGTTTTTGCTAACATGGTTGGTATTGTTTGTAGTGACATTGTCTTGTGAAGGTTTTTGGCACTTTTCCCCCCCCTTTTTTTGTTCTTTCACCACCCCTGTCCTTTTTTGTCAGTTCCAGCAGTGAAATATGGTTTCATCAAACCCATGTTAAAGTCAGTATTAAACCAAGCTGAGCCTCATAAAATCTCCTTTGGGAAAGCTAATTAGCTTTAGCACCAAAAGGAGCCAGAATAACAATCTACTGTTAAAGACAAAGAACATGGCATGTTTAAAATTCAAAATATACAAATTATATATAAATAAATACATTTCCTGCCTCAATGATGAGAAACAATAAAGTATTTTATAGTGAAGCCCATATTCTAAGAGCTGGAGTTGCTAGAAGGCAACAGTAAGATGGATTTTTACTCCTATTGATTATTTCTTCTGGGTTTCAGTCTTTGTGTGTGGGGGCGTCATGTCAGAAAGTGTTTGAGATGGCATAGTATGGATGAGTCTGTTTCCTAAATACTGCATAATGCTGTTCATATGATTCTAACAACAGTATAATGATGCAGAATTATCACTGTGTAACAAGTAGCTATCATAAATTGTCTCTGCATTTAAACTTCCTTCAGTAATTTCTAACTATTTAAAATATTGTCCTTTGCATTTTCAGTAAAAATTAACTATTTACTGTATTTTATGTTTTGATTGTGTAGATGTTTATAAAAGCTCAGAATGAAGTCAATGGTTGTGTCTGAAATCACTCCCTACTCTCTACATAGGGCACTATATAGTATAGGGACCACGCCATTTTGTAGGGGTGTCCGAATGTTGAGTGAACTATTTATAATCACTATATAGTGCACTCAATGTATCCCACAATCCACCTTGAAATGTTGTGGGCATCAATGAGGGCGGCTGTGGCTCAGTTGGTAGAGTGGGTTGCCCAATGACCGGGAGGTTGGCAGTTCACGTCCCAGCTCTGGCTGTCCACATGTCAAAGTGTCCTTGGGCAAGACACTGAACCCTCACTTAGGCCCCCAGTAGGACTGACCTTAGACCATAGAAACCTACTGGTGTATGAGTGTGTGTGTGTGAATGGGTGAATGTGAGGCTAATGTAAAGCGCTTTGAGCACCATGAAGGTGGAAAAGCGCAATATAAATGCAGTCCATTTACCATTTACCATCAATGTCACTAACCAAAGCACGATATCCCATCATGCATTGCATGAATTGAAGAATGACTGAAGGACGTAGATATTTTTTTTAAACTTTATTGAACATTAGGACATACAGACTCTCAATGAGGATAATGAATACAACTTAAAATTAAATATAAAATAAAATATGTAGAAATAAACATAAACTTGGGGATTTTGTAAAAAACCCCACTAAAATCCAATAATAAACAATGTATGAATACGGTTTACATTAGGCACTTCAAATTAAACAACACAAAGGAGAGATACAAAAGTGAGTTATTTGGTTAAAATAATAAATGTCGTCCAATGTCCTTACTTATTTTTCTTGTAATTCTGTTCGATTCCAATTTTTGGAGACATGAAAAAAAAAATCTTCAAGTCATTAATAAAACCAGGGAAAGAGTGCTTACAGTTTCTTAATTTCACACAGTGAATATGATATATACTCAAAATTATTATTATATTAATAATGATTGATAAGGAACATTCCAAATCATACAATCATGTAAAAAGTGATATGATGTCATTCAAAGGATGGTGCACTATAATTTTTTTGTCAAATACAATTGTGTATATAACACTGAGATACAGGACACCCCCAAAAATAAATGATCCAGTGTTTGATCAACAGTATTATAGAAGGAGCATTGGGGGGGGGGGGGTCTAGATAACTCAAAAACTTCTGAACGGATTTTGATGGCACTCCCAACACATGCTGAAAATGTCATCAAAATCTGTCCAGAAGTTTTTGAATTATCTTGACCAGATCACCACCAAAATCTAACCATTTCCAGATCTCCCCATCACCCACCTACCCTGTAAATCTCATCAAGATCCATCCATAACCTTTTGAGTTGTCTTGCTAACTAACAGACAGACAGACAAACAAACAAACTCCTTGGTGCAGGTAATTAATGTAAAAAATATATGTTTATTGCTATTGTCATTTGATCAAACTAGATGCATTTGTGTATTTGTATATTCATTTATATCAGACAGAAAATGATGGCATTTCCATGTTGACTTTGGAGTCTCTGAATGTCCCAAAAAGACATGACAGATGTAACTGAAAAGCTGAGAATGTCACGGTCACTTTTTTCTCTCTGTCACTTTTCTCCTCTTTCTGTCTTTCCATTTCTCATTTGTTCCTCACCACCTCACACTAGTTACATTCTCTTCTTTCCTTCTCCTCTTGTCGGGTTATTTTCATTCCAACCCTGTCTCTCTCCTGAATGGCCGGATTCTCACTAGCTCTGGTCCCCACTTGGGACTCCTGCTTGGATTCTGACTTTCTCCTCAGAGTTTATTTTTACAGTATTGCTCTCACCTATTGCTCAATAAAGGAGCTTGAATTGCCTTTTTTCCATCTACTTTTGGGTCCTTTGCACGACTCACGTCATAACAGTAGCTGTGTTTCCATTGCCCTTGAAAATTTGCAAAATGTTAATAGCACTGTAAAAAAGTTAAAATGGAAACACCCGTATTACTAAAAACACTCAAATAAAAAAGTATTTTATGAGGTCGTTTTTCAGACATTTCAATCTTATAATATATCCCAAAAGTGCAATGGAAACACTTTTTCTGCAATTATACATCACAGGATGTAACGTACATGGTCACATGATCACTTCTCTCAAAGTAAAAATGGTGTGATACACAGACTTTTCTCGAAATAATTCACAAGAAAAACATCCATTTTAGAGACAGCAAACAGCAGATACATGTGTGCTATCAAAACATTGAAACATCTATCTTCCAGCAGTGGGTTAATATTTCACAAGAGTTTACGGCGCTCCTGCCTAGAACAACCGGGCAGGCTCAGTTCGTAAAGTGGGTCGCCCAATGACCGAGAGGTTGGCGGTTCGCATCCCAGCTCTGGCTGTCCACATGTCAAAGTGTCGTTGGGCAAGACTGAACCCTAACTTAGGCCCCCAGTAGGACTGACCTTAGACCTTAGTAACCTACTGTGGTGTATGAGTGTGTGTGTGAATGGGTGAATGTGAGGCTAATGTAAAGCGCTTTGAGCACCATGAAGGTAGAACAGCGCATTATAAGAGCAGTCCATTTACCATTTACAAACGCCAATGGAAACACGTTCAAAGTGCAAATATACTCACTATTGTTTTGCAAAAAAACTGTAATGGAAACACAGTTAGAGAAACTTTTATTTTACATTTTATTCACATCTTGTTACGATTAGTGGTATAAATGGTATAGATGAGACACTTGGTTATTGTGAATGTTTGTTTCCATTAACTGTGCTGCAATGTTTCTGCTGAATTCCAGTTTACTACAGGTCACTGATTCTCTGGTGGGAAACATTTAGAACAGGACAATTTCACAGTATTACTTCAACCCCAGAGATACATTTCCTATTATGTGCGTGACCTTTTGATGTTTTGACTAAGTTGTTCAGGGATTCTGATAATGGGTTGAATTTACCACAAGTACAAGAAAGCAGGAATTCATGTGTATCACGGCACATACTCAAGTGTATACAAGATTGGAACTCTTTGAGAATCAATTTCAGAAATGACCAATATGTTGGTTTGAAGACAGCATCAGTGGTGGCTCATTAATGGAGGGCTGTACGGTGTCCTGTCTCACATAAAGAAGAAGACGATAGACACCTTGAAAAGAATTCCAACCTTCCTTAGAAATGCAATGTCATGTCTAAACTAGGGGTGTCCACATGTTATCAGCTTGTTACCTCCACCAAGGAGGTATTCAGTTTGGGTCCGTTTGTCTGTCTGTTTGTTTGTCTGTCAGCAGGTTTACACAAAAAAGTTCTTAACAGATTTTGATCAAACCTTCAGGAATGATAGATAATGGGTCAAGGAAGAACCCATTAGATTTTGAGCAATGAAGGTCAAAGTTCAAGGTCGCACTAAAGGTCAACAGCTAAAACACATCAGTGGTAATGTCTCAGGATTCAGACAAGATAGAATCTCAGGATTTTTTTTATTCACACCGTCTCACCTTTGCACATCATACGGGTCAACACCAATGGCTCCATCACATCATGTATTGACGTCATATGACGCCATATCAAGGCTTGGCGGAGGTCTGCTGTCTCTGACTGCCTCGTTACTTTTAAAATGAACAAGACAAAATGGTGAATGTTAACCCTTTGATGCATACTGGTCACTATAGTGGACAGTTATTCTATAGCCTTTCTTTTCTATATTCATGGATTTTATTCTTAAGTAATTCCATTTCCGGTCAAGTTTACATATTGCAAATCATGCTAATGTCATTAATGGTCTTTTTATTATATTCCACAAATCTGAACATCTGCTGGTGAACATCACTCCTCACTTTTCACCCCACCCCTGTGTATGTTTCGTATTTACTGTCCAGGAATATGTGTAGATTCTTACCTCAGTCCCAGTATATAACTGATGTTATTTCATAGTCGATGTCATACTGGCTTGGAAAGTTATTTTCTTGACATATTTTCCTCTTGTCTGTTTGAATTCAGTTGCCCACTTTACATTGTATGTGTTTTGTCCAGCAAGCATGAAAATTGCCCTATTTAATGACACCCCCTCCCCAAGATGTAATGTCTCAAGAGGCAATGAGAACGGCCCACTGACCCTTCCTTCGATCCTCATAAACTCCACAGAAAGTGTTGCTTTAAGTGAACAAATCATTTCATTTCAGTTTTCTGAATCATATAGTACTTGGCATTGTTAAGAGCTGATGCTGCAGGGCATACGTGATATTGTTTGTCCAGACCTAAAAAGAGCAGCATTGTGCCCGTGACACATATCAGTCACTTGAATACCAATTTTGACCTAAATATGATGACCTAGGTCAAAGGAGGGGCAGGCGGTCCACAGCACATGGATTGTATCGAGTTTAATGAGTATTGAGTATGATTCTTACAAGGCAGTGGCATGACAGGCCTCAGACTGAGGTGAACAACAGGAGATATGTTCAAGATTAGTGCTGACCGTTAAATAGTAATTTCATCAACAGTGACAGGATATGAATATGGTCAAGAAGCACAAAAAACAGCTTGAAATGCAGTGAGAATGAACAATCATGTTGTTTAACATGTGAGATGCATTCACATGTGACCTATGAGATGGAGTTCTGAATACAGAGGCCATGCACTAATGAACAATGGCTGAGGAAGAGGAGAAGAGTGAGGCACATGGGGGTTGATGAAGAATTACATTGAAAAGAAACAACAGCCCAAAACTGACATTTAAAATGACATTTTGCCTGAAACCAATGTGATTTTACCGTTTCTTTATTTATTTAGTTTTTGGTCTTTTTCACTCCACGTAAACAAAGACATCTCCATCATCGATATAATAATAGTTTCTAATTTGAAGAGTTTTAGTTATTACCCCAGTCTTCAAATAAAATGGTTCTGGAATAACGCTAATGCACTTTTACCACATGTGTGTTATTTAAAACTCAAGTTTTAAATGCTGGTTGGTTCAAGTCTGGGGTCAAAATGTGAAATTGTAAAATAGGTTTTAGTCCAAAGGAATATTGGTCTCAGATCTACCAGATCTATTTCAAAACATTATGATCCATTCACTTTACAGGTTTTTTGTAGTGGAATATTTACAATTCCATTGTATATATGTACATATATGTGGAATAACACACCATCATATATATGAACCCTTTGATACATACTGGTCACTACAGTGGACAGTTCTTCTACAGTTGTTCTCTTGTATATTCATGGGTTTGTTGTTTTCGTTCCATATCAGTCAGTTCATATCACTATTATAACTTGGTTATTCTTAATACCTGATCTGTACTAACATGTTTACCTGTAAATCCATTGTGTATTGTTATTAGACTGGAATTAACAGACTTCTTTAACAAAAACTGTTGTGAAATGTTTTATTTCATAGTGTTCTAATATTGTGTTGTCTAGCTGAGTGGACATTTTTGTAATTCCATAAAAAATAGGTTCATTAAAAAGATTTCAATTCCATTGTTTTTTTCAGGTAGCCTAGCCACGCTATCCCTATTCATTACATGTATAGGTCTAGTCGTGTTTCATAGTCAGGAGGGGAGGCGGGGCTGAAAGGTTGTCTTTCAAATCCTCTGTATGCAATAGGACGGTACTACAACCACTCAGATGCCGGAAAGTTCACAGAAGAGTCCGGAGAAAGTTATGAATGACAAAACAAAATTAGGGATTATGGAGTTTAATCATTGTTGTCTCTTTTGTAAAAAATAATTGAAAGATTGCTGAAGTTTTCTCACATTCTTCACTCATCTTTGATAAAAGGAAATCGCCACCCGTTGTTGTTCTTCTTCTATGGTTGTTTCCAGTTGTTTCTCTTCGAATCGTCGCAGTGTCACTTTGTTACGCCCGCCCTCTGACTCTATACTTCACTGTGATTTGTCAGCTAGTTTCAGGAAAACTAGACTACTTCTGTAGCACATGATATTTGCTGCTGCTAGGAGGGGCTAGCGTGACTAGGCTATTTTTCATGCCTAAAGAGGAATAAAAACATTTGAGAAAAAAAATCTTGACTAAGGTTCTCATAATTCATGCATCAGAAGGTTAAAAACCAGCACTTTTGTCATTTGTTTTCTAAAGTTTGTAAGATTTAGCACATTTAATGTCTGAAGTAGATAGTTTCTAAAACAAAATTGTTATAGTTGAATGAACACACTGAACATGGCTCCTCACAGTTTGCCCCAATGGCATCAAGGACGGGTTAAATGCAGAGGACGCATTTTGTTGTACAGTGTATAATGACAAATAAAGTGCTTTACCTTTACCTTTACAGTACCTTACACACAGTTAAACAGAAAAATGCATCTAATAACCTTTAACATCTGTATACTGATGTCAGACATCATCTATGCTAATATGTACCTGGTACTGATGTTCAACTGACAGAACAATGCATTTCTGTTTGTGACCTTTGGAATGATTGGATTCAGAAGAAGCAGCATGTTATGGTCTGTAATGATTATAGTAATTAATGATAATTTTGCCAATTATTTTCAAATTTAACTCAGGAGGTGTTTATTTCATTAAACTAGGAAAAATGTTCATCAGCGTCTCCTCATTTGGTCCGTAAGCCAAACATGTTCAGTTATTTTGTACATTTTTAGAGGGAAGAAAAAAATTGGGATATATTCGAACTTAAAAAGATGAAAAGGTTTTGGTTTTTTTTTCCATTTTCTTATATCAATGCATTGATTATCACAACACTTGGAAATTTATTACATATTTGATGATTAATGGATTAATAAAAACTTAATTCCACCTCTAGTTACCATAAATAACTGACTTTCCGCATATTGTGCAGGTCTACTTAAGATCAAATTGGAATTTTATGGTAATTTGGTACTTTTTCCTTTTATCTAATCAGTCTGTTTTTTCACATAAAACATTGAATTTTTTTATTTTTCATTTAACCACCTCAGTTGACTTACTGTTTCACATTCTATGTTCTACATCAAACAGTCCATTTGCTAATAGGATTTTTCAAGCATGTTGCGTTGGAGAGGGCAAACGGGAGAAGAAGACGGACTGAATCCCAGGGGGGGGGGGGGGGGGGGGTGCAGAAAATTCAGTGTGACTCTAAACCTTATTATCTTTGCCTTGATGACTCCTCTGGTGAAAGAATCAATACAGGCTGACTGGCTTCAGGGGCGCGGGGCCCAATACAGGAAGCGGATATCTCCAAACTTTCCATTATGGATGAGGGGAATGTGGAGGAGAAGAAAAAGCAGGGCAGAGGGCCAGAGGGGTGGGGTGGGAGGGCAGGAATGAAGAATGACAGAAGAAGGCAAAAGAATAGATTCAGAACAAGAGTGGTTGCTCGGAGGATGAAGGAGTGAAGGTGAAGATTGCAGTTTTGTTGTTGTAGTAACTCAGGCCTGACTGTGGCAGGTCCCTGCTGATCATCCACTGGTGTTGTAATGTGTATTTCCAACCCAGGGAGTGGATTCAGCCCATAGAGCCATCAAAATTAAAGTGTCTTCTCTTCTACCTCCTGCAGTTTCTGTGCAACGTTTTTGGTATCACTGCTTTTCCATCTTTTTCATGCTACACAGCCTTCTTTCTCTTTGCTGTAGTAATTTTCCCTCCCTACTGTGGCTTGCCAGGCCTTTTCTGGTCATACCCTGTTATCACGCTCTCTGTAAAAGATGCATATAGACCCTCAACCCCCTCTTTCCTCTCTCTGTAATATCAGTCTAATGTCCCTCTCCTCCTCCACCGCTGTGATGTGAAGTCACAGCTGGGAAGCCCTCTGATTTGACAGCCAATGTTTATGTAAGGGTGCATTAGTGTGTGAGATGTAGGGGGGCTTCTGTGCCACCAAGAGCCTGTGGTAAAAAGGGGCAAGATGCCCTAACAGCAGTTGCTATCCAGTATCAGCAGACTAGCAGTTTATCTTAAGGCATAGTGGGGTGGGGAGATATACAGCAGACTCCAGCAGTGCCAACGCTAACAGGAGCATCACTACAGGCAACTTTCAGGGAACAGAGGGGAGCAGAGGTGGGTGGCAACATGGTCACAGCATTTGGGTTAGAGCTGCACAATATATTGTTTGAGCATCAACATCACAATGTACATGTGCGCAATTGTAATTAAATTTTAATTATTTTGTATGTATTTAGATATTTTTTACATTTATTTATTGAATTATTTTTTGTTATTTATTTATTTGTATTAATTTCTTTCATTTTTATGTTTTTTTTAAATTCATTTGTATTTTTTATTCATTCATTTTTTTTCCATTTTTTACTAATTTGTATATATTTTTAAATTTTTTTAAATGTATTATTGTTAAATTAAATTAAATGGATTCATTTTTTTCATTAATTTTGTAATTTTTATGTATTTTTATTTCTTTTTTTTAAATGTATTCGTCTCGTATTTATTTTTAGATGTATTTTCCTTTTTTTAAACGTTTTATTTATTTTTAATTATTAATTTTATTTCATTATTTCAGCTACAAGAAGGATGACACCGATACATATGTTCTGTGTCAACCACTAATCTGTTTGACAGTTTACATCAGCACCACACAGCTGTTACATACTGTACTCCTGAGGATTTTTTTCATATTGCAATATATATATATATATATATATATATATATATATATATATATATCATCGCAGGGGGAAAAAATCACAATGTCATTTTAAATTTTTTTATATTGTGCAGCTCTAATTTGAATGTAAAGTGTGCCATGCAGGGGAAACCTGCATGAAGCACAAATATGGAAACTTAAGTTTGCTTATTGCTTGAATTTGTGTATGTGTGTGTTTATGCTGTATGTGTGTGTGTTCTCCAGCACAAGTTGAAGTCTGCTGTGGCTTCAGGATTGTGTCCTCTGCAGAGGGAATAGCTCATTATCTGCCTCCCAGAATGAAGCATTGTACCTCAACACTGCAGTACCGCACTGTGAAAACACGAGCCCATTCATGCATGTATGTGTATGTGTGCATGTGTATATGTGTGTGTCCTTATTGTACATGTCCTTTTAGTTTGTAAACTGGTTTGAGGTAGGGAGGTTTAGGTGTCACAACATCTCTATGTTGTCTTCTGTGTGTTTATGAGCTTGTGATTTTCTTATTTGGGCCAAAGCGCTGGATCCTGTCATATAAATCATTGTAACCCTACATTTCAGGCAAAGAAAAATCTCTAGGAAACGAATGCAAGGCTATGTAATATCCCCATAGATAATGGAAACAAAGTACAGGTATGTGTCTGTCTGTCTAGTTTAAGTTTTTCATACTCCAGGCATTGCTTACATGCATTTGATCCACCAAAGACGTATTGTATTAAATATTACCTTTTTATTTTTTTTACATTACTACACTGTGACATGTCTTATGTTGAGTGTGGGGGTTCATTCATGCAGGGTTCAACTCTAGTCTGTCACATACTGTATGTCCACTGTTGCCTTTTATGGCAAATAGACTTCTTATCTTTAATAGAGTTTGGCCTATATATGCATTGTTCATCCATGTATGTTGCATTTATGAAGCGTTGGAAATGTCGCTTGCGGTGAAGGCTTTTCCATCATATGACGCCTCTTTAACCTTTTGTGTGATGACTTCCTGTGCATTAAACACAGGACGGCTGTGGCTCAGTTGGTAGAGTGGGTCGCCCAATGACCAAGAGTTTGGCGGTTTGCGTCCCTGTACCCTGACTTAGGTTTCCAGTAGAACTGACAGACCCTTAGAAACCTACTGGTGTGAGTGTGTGTGTGAATGGGTGAATGTGAAGCTAATGTAAAGTGCTTTGAGCACCATGAAGGTGGAAAAGAACTATATAAGTGCAGACCAGTTACCCCATTTACCATTAATTCATGCCATCAACAACCACATGACACTCTGATCTGAATCGTTCTCTCATTGCTTTCATAATTTAATCCACAGCAGAAAAACAAGATTTCACTTCACTAGAGGGGTCATTTTTTGAGCAAATGAGGAAAGTGAAAATTTAAAAAACTCAGTTTACACGAGGACGATTACGAGTGAAAAATGACAAAATATTTTATCAGAAGCACCTTTTGTTTACACAGTAACGACGCCATCGGGATCTGAAAATGCAAAGTTGTGTCGTGTCTCCATCTAAACAACAACAAACACATTAACATGTTCACATCACATACACCTTTACATCACAGCCAAGCTGCTAAAACAACAAACATGTCAGACTACCCTGACTGATCTTTAACCTAGTAAACACACAGGAGTCGTTTCAGCCATTGTACAGAATTTGAATGTAGGACGTTCCGGATGAGGATATTTCAGACTGAACCTTTTAGAGTCGGACATTTCAGACAAATCATATTTTCAAAAACAAACACCATAAATGTATGTTTCTGTGCACATCATTTTATTATTCACTCGATCACATATTAAAAATGGACACTATACTCAAGTTAAAGTACCAAAATTATACAAATTACATTGCAAGTATATAACCACACATTATTTGAAAGAGTCCAAAATAAGATATTACAACACTGAGCACATCACTGAGATAGTGTGGCCAGAAAATTCACACCTCAGCTGTTAACACTGATTATGCTTAAATGGTAAAGTGTGAAGACTACGTCCAAGGTTAAGGTTGTGTTCAATGTGAAGCTCCTATCAGCTGTTCTGCTTTACTAAAGTTTGAGAACCCTGTTCTTGTTAAGGAACATGCTCATGATTTGTCCAAAAAGTCCAAAAAGTCCTACTCTGCAAAAAGTACAGCCAGAAACGTCCTAGGCCGAAATGTCCATCCACAACAGAATGTATCCACATACCATAAATGAACAGACAGGTGTACAATTATCTACGTTGGTCTGGAATGAAATCAAATTTCACCCACTGTTCACTTTCAATTTTTCATCAACGTTTAGATGAGCGTTTTGAGGAGGAAATCTGTCTATATCAGTGGTTCTCAAATCCGGTCCTCGTGGCCCAGTGTCCTGCATGTTTTAGCTATTTTCCTCTTCTATCAAACCTAATGCAATTATTGATTAGCTGTTCAGAAGGCTGATAATGATGTAATGGCTTCCAAGTGTGATGAAGATGGATATATATATATATATATATAATTTACAAAATGTATTATTATATTTTTACATTGTTGTATTTTACATTTACATTTTTTTGTAGTTTATTTTTAATTGTATTTATTTATTTTATTGTGATTGTTTTTTTCTTTAACAAAAAAAGGAGGTATCTAAAACATGCAGGACACTGGGCCACAAGGACCAGATTTGAGAACCACTGATATACACAAAAATTTCCTCCTCAAAACGCTCATTTAATGTGGATGAAACATAGATTTTCATTGTCACTGTATGAACGTAGCCTTACTTTATAATGCCGTCTTTTCATTTAAGTATGTTTTTCACCACACTAGTAAATAATGTAGTACATTATTTTCTCCTTATCTGCTATCAAGTAATCCAATTGTGTTGCACCCTCCGCCCTGTTTCCCAGTTGACATCCTCCAAAATCCACAAAAACAGCACTCCTGCAACGAGAGCTGACTGCCTTTCAGCTTACTTTTATCCACTCACTCATTCACTCATTCAGTCAGACCTCTCAGCACTGCTCATATTAACATGCAAACAAAAGCTCTTTGAGGCAGGTTGGACCCAGTTGGGCTCTTTTTCCAAAGTCACAGGTTGGCCATCTTGTTTGGCTCCTGTTCTCTTAGAATGACTCACTGAGCAGCAATAAAGGGCTGGGAAGGAGAGAACAGATCTGAGCAATCAGGGGCAATTTAGTTTGACTTAAACTGAAGCTGTAGTCGTGCCTGACCTATTATCAGTCATCCATAAACAACCGCAGTGAAGCCTTCTTAACCCTGACAAGACAAGTTAATTTATTCATATGTGTCACGTGAACAAAATCTGATTCACTGACCTGTTTTTAACTGTTACAGTCCAGGTGATACATTGACAATGTATTGAACAGTACACAATTGAATCTCAATCCTTTTATTGTCATTGTCCCATGGAGAACAACGAAATTTAAAATAGAGCAACTCTCATTAAAACAGTGAAACATTCAGAATAGAAAAGAAAAAAGTATGAGAAGCATAGTTAAAAAACAAACAATACAGACAAAATAAAAACTGTACAGTACAAGATAAACATATAAATAGAATAAAACTCTGGATAAAATATGTGTACATATATATATATATATATATATATATATATATATATATATATATGTATATATATACATACATATAAATACATACACACATACATATATACATACACACACATATGCACACAAGACTGAAATTGCACTTTAAAAAGGTCTATGTCCTATAAAAATTTAAATGACAGATGGTCCAGATTCAGGTTTGGTTGTTTGTGACGTTCAAGGCAACGACAGCTCTTTGGAAGAAGCTGTTTTTCAGTCTGTTTGTTTTTGACTTTATTGCCCTGAAACGCCTCCCTGAGGGTAACAGATTAAAAAGATGGTGATCAGGATGCAACGGGTCTCCGATAATAATAATATTACACATATTCAGTCTGTGCAGATACATCAATATCTAATATATTTACATACACTATGAAAACTAAAGAATCACAATAGAGTGCCTGTAGGGGAAAACATGATCAACAACTGTATTTTACAAGGACTGACAATCTTTTCAAAATGGCAAAAAGTAAAAAAAAAAAAAAAAAAAGAAAAAGCAAAAATCAACTACCAAATCTCTACAGAGTCTGTCTGTGTATTGGAAATGTTTCATAAGCGCCATGAACAGTGTCATTGAATATGTATTTCTGTTCTCCCTTTCATGTATTCAGTCTCCTCATTATACTGCTGACATGCAACACCACATCAAACGTGACCACAGGGAGCAGAAATGAGGGAAAGGCAGATTTCAGATAGCTTAGAGACTTTACACAATCGCAGACATACAATCAGAATCCTATCTATTCAATACAGTTAACAAGTCGAAACATTTACTTCACAAATGTACTTGCATTTACCTTTTGACATATGCTTAATGAGTAAAGTGTTCATCATAATGGGTTGACCAAGTTTTCCTTTTTCATTTTACTGCAAGAAACACTTTAATCTATTCATCATTTTATGCATTATGTCCCCTCCCATACATAGTTATTTCACTGGTGAAGTGGAATTTGACTTTACCTGTCTTTTCTATATTCCAGACACTTTATTATCATTGTTCGGCACATATTCATTACCCTGGAATATTACTTCATGAATGAAAAAAATGATAAAGAGCCTGTTAGTCAGACAATAATTACAGAGTCAATAGTTATAATGCAAAGTATATTTGCTATCTTTTTTTTAAGGCAAATTTTTCTTTCAGTGGAAGATATATGTTTTGCTTTATAGAGACATAGAGACACTGTTTGTACCTGAATGCTGTCTATTCATTCATTCAAGGCCACAAAACTGGGTCCATAGGACAAGACAAAATGAGAGAGAGAGAGAGAGAGAGAGAGAGAGAGAGAGAGAGAGAGAGAGAGAGAGAGAGAAATGGTATAAATCCATATGTGGCTTAAACATAAAGGGAGACTATATTCTAGACAAAAATTTTACAGTACTAATCTTGGGACAGAGCAGGGCTTCTACAATTGAGTTTGATAAGTTTGTAACCCTGCAGATGAATTAATAAATAAAATGGCACATAGCTGCTGCACAGCATAACAACATTCAGAAACATCTGACTTGTACTGTAATGCCTTTGGACCCTCAGCAGTACCCTCATTTGAGTCATAAGCAATCACCAGTCTTCAGTATAGAGAGGAGAGCAACAGAAGGTTCTGAAAAGGGCACTTTTTGCATATTGCATATTTATATGTTGTGACAGTGAGTCAAAATAACACTGTGTCGTATAATCTTTATGTGCTGTGTCAGATGATTGTTTACAATACATTCACTTTGAATGGACATTGCCAGCGTTCTGCGGGCGGATTTTTTTGCGCCATTGACACCCGCTACCAATGGCAATAAGTAAATATTCGCTACGTTGTAACGGCTATTTTATCTAATCTGTTAGCATAATAGCAGTAATAAGCTGTAATAACCCATAGAATAATGTTTTGCCCACGCGTGACTATCAAAGAATATTTCCCTTCGGGGCAGAACAACACCCTGACACCGATTGGGGAAACGCGTGGGCAATACATTATCCCTTACAAAACAGATGCAGTAAAGTCACAAACCACCTCTGTTTTCTTTCTCACTAAACATTTGTTCGTAATTGTTCCAAGCAAGGTCAGAACTGTGGCTCAACAAACAAAGTTAACCTCCTACCTCCACAAACCTCATGATCAAACTCATGTGTGTAGAAGAAATACCACCATTTCAGCATTTCCTTTCATTTGACAGCTGTGTCCAGTGGCAAAAAAAACAACAACAACAACAACAACCCAGCCTCTAGCTTTTATTACTTTACCATTTTCTTTGACGCTAAAAGCTTTTCTCATAATGGTTAGAGTGAAGCTGGTTACCTTCCCATGCTTTGGTTAAAGGCATCGTGGTGGGTTTTTTTTCACCATGGGAATGAGTTTTCATCACATAAAATGTAAATATTAATAATTCAAACACATTTTAAACCTCAGAAAATCTAAACAGTCCACAGGACACTTGGATGAGTTTATTTGTATCCTTTCCAACACTTTACTAAATCAGCATAGATGGGGTCTGAGGCTAAACAGCTTCCAATACAACCCCACCCCCAACCAAGGGTGTAACTTTATGCTCAACATGGGGGGGTTAAGATCTTACTAAGTAACTAAGTAACTAACTAACTACATTAAACACCTGTGGACCACCAGCTGTTTTGATCGTCATTTTTCTGCTGCTGTTTTGCCAGATAGCAACAAACACTACATATGGTTATATTGTTAAACACCCTCCTTATTTATTTATTTTATTATTTCCTTTTGTAAAATGCTAATTTTGTGTTTCTGTATTAGAAATGCATACTTTTATTGTAATTTACATAATTACAGCTGTACACTTCACTATTTAGGCTATGCCACAATGACACAGGAGTTAATTCCTCAGTTCTTATTGTGTTGAAACACTTGCTAGTAAGACCATGACAAGTTTGATTTCATTTGATTGTGTGTGCGTGTGTGTGTGTGTGTGTGTGTGTGTGTGTGTGTGTCCACTCTCAATGACAAAAAAAACCTTGTTTCAGTTACAGTTCAGTGAAATTGACAGTGGTTGTATTGAAATTTCCAAAAAGCTTACAGGTTCACAATATCAAGTTACCTTCAATGAAGCTTGAGCGGGAAAAAAAACACAACAGAAAAACAAAATTAAATAAATAAATCACAAAAACAGTCAACCTTATAAAATTTAAGGCGTTACAGGGTCAAACATAAAATCAGTAATACCATTGTAAAGTTGTATACCTTTTTTTTGCTTACATAATTTTAATGATTTTTTAAAAAAATTACCATTTCTCTTAAGAACACAATAAAGATACAGTAGGTTTGACAGTTCCAAATTTACATACATGAATAAAGAACTTAACAAAAAGTATTCCTGTCCACTTCTGATACTCGTTCAACTAGCTTAACTAAACTGCTTCCAAACATACATCAAATGACAGTAAATAGTCATGAACATTTGCTAATTTGCTAAGGAATGTGGGATGGGCAACGCCAATTTGTAGAAAGGGGGGGGTCACAGTACGACAAAACGTGCGACTATTTTTTTCATAATTTTGAGATGATTGAAGAAAATCAACTTGCTATTAATATGACTTATTCAACATAAGCCATATTTTTATTAATCGGAATTATGCGGCTATATTGGGGAGGTTATATTGCCTGAAGCTGATGCTCCAGTCATGACCCCTGTTAAATTACGTGCCTGCCTCCCCCCGGCACCACCAGCAGTTACCTGTAAATGCTGTATTATTTTGGTCTGTGGTTGGTATTATGAAACATCAGATACTATATTTGCTCCCTGTGAATGTACTGCACCTCTGTAACATGGCCAGAAGGGAGGAAATGATCCTCTTTTATTACTGTCAGCGGTGGGACTGTGCTGAGTCAGATGTTTTCGGTAAATCACATTGGGAGAAAAAAAACCCCAGCCTCATACTCATCTTGCCACTGCAATGTACTCCATGTTTCTGAGAGATTTGTACCACACTGCTTCACTATTTATGAAGAGCGCTGGAGTGTTTGTTAAACCGACATTGTGCAATTCAAAAATTTTGCCTTTCATTGTTGAGGTGATACGAATGAAAGCCATTAGATCGCATTTGGTTTGTACGTCTGATCCATTAGCTTAGATGGCATGTGGGCTAAGTGCAGACATTTGTAGATTTAAATTTCATTCAACACATTTCTGTATAAAAGTGACTTTATCTGCTTTAAGCTCTCAGACACTGCACTCATCACTCTCTATAATCCCTTACATTTTTTTTTTTTTGTTATCATTTATGTGAGTTGAATGACCTCAAAAGTTATTTACGGACAGTTTTTCAATATCATGCTAAATATTTGACACGAGCCATAGCAATGAAGGAAGATTAGTAAACACGTTTTATCCTATACAACCTCAGCTGATGAGTAAGGTACAATAGTTGGTAAAGGAAAACAAAGATCCTGGAATTCTGTTTCATTGAACATTGGAATCCAATGACTTAGATCGATTTATTGCAGCACAAAGTCTACCTCACTAAGAATAGTTTTCTAAGAACGGTTGCTGCTGTATATTGTAATACATACCTAGCTTGCTGAAACTTAGCTGCAGTTGTCTGGGCCTGACAGGACTTCATCTGTCCTAAATCAGCTGTGGTGTATCTTTTACCAAATCCCTACAATACCTGCTCAGCATTTCCCTTCTTAATACAACCTTATTGGAACTACATTTAGGAATGTGTATCATGCTACCAGCCTCCTATCTGCACTGCACAGCAACAACAACATCATCTAAGTCTCCTGTCCCCACACAGGCTACTAGCAGTTGAATAATATATTATCCTTTTTTCTCATAAACACTTTTAGAGGAGGAGTTTAGGGCTTCAGTTGAACTAAAAGCACATCCTGAGTTTCACTGTTCTGACTCATCCAGGAAGTGGGAATAATGAGCGTGTGGTCACAAAAACAACTGCAATGCCCACTTTATGTTTTTATGATTTTGGTTGATATTGTCTTTTCGTGTATTTTTATAATGAAAATCAATACACTTAATATTTGAGACACATTTTCATTATCAGAAACATGGTGCAGGCTGAAGCTAGGCTAAAAAAATACAGTTCTATTTGAATGTCAAGTTTGAAATCATGTCATGTTTAGCTTGAGCATTGGCTAGTTAATATCTAAATATACAGCAAAAAAAGAGTTGAATGTTTAAGTTTGGAGGTCACTGGTGAGAAAATTGTGCCACCATTGACACAGATGTTTTTACATGCCAACAAAGTTGCCATTTTTGGTAAAAAATAGAAAAGTAGCATCTAGTTTTTTGTTTAAAGGTGTCATTCTGCTGAAAAGCACTTTTCCACACTCCTTTTGGAATCTGATGGGTCACTCCAAGTTACCAACACTGCGTTTGAAAGTGGTGTGTCACCTCCACTAGCTGTATTTCTCATTCATAGAAAACAACACAGAGAAATGAGCCACTCAGAAAAAGCCTGTCCACATTATGTAATGTGGACATTGGTATCACCCACCTAAGGTTAAGCCCACCCATGGAATACAGGTGACACACCCTCCAGCCTGTCCTCCATTGCAGTAAATCTGAAGTAGCATTAGCATTAGCATCTAGTAGCTGTTGCACAAACGTGAAAAAAATGTTGGAGCAAACTGGTTCATGTGCTCTCATTTTTTTCCCCTGCAAGTCTTCAAAACAAGTGACGGCACGAAACCTAGCTGGATGCTACTCTCAGATGGTAAACACACACAGAGTGAGAGGGGAGGGGGGAGTGTTCCTTCATTCTCTGAGCCAATCAGAGACACCTCATTACCACCTCATGGCAATGTATGAGGAAGTACCGGAAAACTCTGTTGTTCAACCTCAAGTCATTTTTCTACCCTCCAAAAACAGCTGGAAACAAAGTAACCCAGACGTCGTTTTAAACAGAACCAACGTACAATGCATTTAAGAACAATGGAGAACACAGGAATATTAATGAGACGTTTAAAGCTCAGTGTCCTACACCTCTACATTTGATACATGACACCAACATCTCAGCATATCTCACCTTGTTCTTTGACTTTGAGGTGAAAACATAATTAAAGACTCAAAAATCACTGCAAGTCTGATCAGGCTGAAACTGTGGAGCCAACAGTGAAACAGAGAAGATTGTTAAGATCAAGTTTAATGATGGACATCACGTTCAGTCTAGTCTAGTCTAGTATTTTGTATTTTCACAGTCTGATGTATGAACAATTTTACAGCAAACTGACACTTTATTTAATTAAAATAATGGATGTTCATCTATAACCTGTCCATCCATTAGACTGGATCTCTCCTTTACTGTGGTTCTACCCAAGGTTTCCCCTTTCACTCTGGGTTTTTTGAGTTTTTCCTGCCGAAAAGGAGGGTCTAAGGGGCATTATCTGTTCTTTATTTTACTGTGTACTTCATTTATTTTTTTTTATCAAACTAACTCTGTAAAGCCCTATCAGGCAACCTTGTTGTTATTTGGGGCTCTACAATTAAAACCAAAATTGAAAATTCAAATAGCTAGTATCTTAAATTTAGCCAAATACTATAAAATAGGAAGGAAAGATCTATTCTGAACTTGTGTAGAAATATACTGGAATTATTATAAGGCAACAAAATGCAATAATCCACATTTTCATGTAATTATGGTCATGAATGATAAAGCATTCATGGATATATTTAATTTCTGTAATGAAATCATAACACACTTGGAGGGCTTTCTTCTCTATTTGGATTAAGAAAATGTTTTCTTCATCCATTAGTCAGTGAACACAATAGTAAACATCACTCCAGTTTTCTTTTAGTTGCCATTTTATTTTTTATCATTTTTCTTACATGGCAGCGGCAGGTCAAGTGAACACTACACAACTGAACCAGGTAACATAAAAGACCACACTGATATGACATGAATATAGTACATAAAGTAAAGAACAATGTATGGCCATATGTTCACATATGAACAATTATAGAACAATAATAATAAAATAACCAAAAAATAACATCCTTATGTTACAACCTGCACATACAAGTACAAAAATGAAAGTTAATATAATATATTTTAATTCTAAGTATCAAGTATTCAAGGAGGACAATAGGCCTGTCTACATGGGAGTTTTTAATCCTGTTTAATTCTGAATCAAAGTTAATTCTGCTTTGAGATGACCATGTAAACACCTAACTCAAGTTGAAAATGTTAATTCCGAATTCAGTCACTGGTTTATTCCAATGTTACACTAATTCTGAATAAGTAACTGCTGTCCCACCACTGCTGTGTAAACAGTTAATTCCAGTTTAACATTATTCCTGTCATTCTGCACATGCTCCTGGTTTTGTTGCAATGACGTACATATTTCGCATTGATGACGCACATATTCCACGCTGCCAGCATTAGTGGAGGACATTTTTTGAGATACTGTAGCTGTACGAAGCAAGCGTTGGAGTCACGGCGAAGTTAAGTATTTGATTGGAGAATTGGAAGAATTAAATATGATGGAAAGAGTGATAAATAAAACAGGAAGTGGATGCAATTGTTTTTTTTCCCAGTAGACGTAAAGATGTCATGTGGGCATTGTGTCCAATCAGAACCAATTAACTACAGTAGAGTAAACCTGTTTCCCATGTAAATGCTTATTCAGAATGAACATGTCCATGTAAACACGAAGGAAATAGCTTTAATTTCAAATTACTTTATTGTGAATAACTCATTCTGATTGAAAAAACACCATCTAAACTGAATATAGAAACTTTACAAATGCTTTGAGTCATTGTTGATGTCAAATGAAAAGTAGGGAATGAACTAAAATATGAAAATATACCTGAGAGAATAATTCAATCTTTTAAGTGAATAGTTCATATCACAGCAGTGGCCTTTCATGTCTTATCGTTTCTACCGTGCTTGTTCGGAAATGTACAACTTTTTGCCAAGTTTATGTTTTCTCTGTGTTCTCAGCTCCTCTGCAATCGGCATCACCTCCACCAGAGAAGTGATTTCTCTGCGACAATCATGGGGATGATGATTATGACAGTTCTGATGATGTGTCTGGCATATCGCCAAGCTAATGAGGGGAGTGAAGCAGGCTGGGGGAGGGGAGGGGGGAGTTAAGATTGAAGTCATGAAGGAGAGGGGGTTTACTTGTGAGATTGTGTGTGTGTGTGTATGTGTGTGTTCATGCTGTATTTTTTTGGGCGATAGCATGATTTTGTATGTGTCTGAGTGGGATGGCAAGGCTTAAAAGATTAAACCACAGCCTCACCGCTATGAGGAGAGAAGACCCCTCTATGGAGTTCTCTCACTGCAGGGAGGCTTCTTCTCTGGCGTCCCATTTGCATGGCTCCCTGTCCTGCTAGGGGAATTAGCTTTTTTTTTTTTTTTCTTCCCTCCCTCCTTTTTTGCACCTTGTAAAGAGAGAGAGAGACAGAGAGTGGTTGCAACCAACAGCATTGCTGGTTTCTGAGGCAGACAATGGAGCAGAATATTTAGGACACTTGGCAGGGTAGGCATGTCGGAGGGGATGGGGACATGAGCAGCTAAAGTAGCTCATCCCGCCACATAGCCAGTAGCAATGATAGCTCTCCACAGCAAGGTAAGCATGTGAGCAGTCATACAAACACTGCAAGTCCTGATGGTTTTTTATTGTATTTCATGTAGCTTTGTCTGCTGATTGTTTTCCACTAATTGGGAACCACCTCCTTGCTTTGACCACAATGCAATTACGTAGGAGGTTTGTGGCTTATTTTCTGATTATATTTAAACATTCTTTGTGTTAAATTAATCTGTGGCCTAATGTTGGATTCACACCCTCTAATCCAATAAAGGGATGAATGGGAAGTGTTGTATGGAAGAGTAGAGTTAGATTAATCTTTTTTTTTTTTTTATTGTTTCCCAGTTATTGTGGTAATTCACACCGTGTGGGATGGTTTTTGTGTAAAATAGAAAACACTTAGTGCTTTTTTCAGGATGTACTAAATGGCTATATATGAATTTTTTCTCTCTTATCGTGGGTGTTCTGCTATTAAGTGTGAGCACCACTATGTCACCAAGTAATTACGATAATATATAGTATAAACATAAGACAATGTAGACCAAGATGTGTAAAGCTTTTTACTGCTATTATAGAAAAACCTCTCAGTCAGTATTTTTTTTTTTTATAGGGCAGACGAGGAAGAAGTAATTAAGTTGAGCGTTCTGTTTTTATTGAGTGCAAGCCTCCTCTGACCTTTTGTGGCATGGCAAAATTTATCATACAGGTTGTGACACACTTTCCTTACTTAGAAGCCTGTATAAATCTGGATGCTCTGTTTTGAGTATCATGGAACACATCTGTCATTGTTACACTGACAGGTCAGCATGTTTCTGTGTTGTGATGAATTACTTCAACATTAAAAAAAAAAAAAAAAAAAAAAGCACAAATCTGATTTACAACAGATTATAGGGGTTTGAACTGTGATGTAGTGTTAGGAAGATATGTGAAATGGAGAAACCTTAATCTCTTTTAAAACAGAGATTGTACTATTTGCTTTTAAGAAGACCCCTCATTATACTGGATTTACTCTGAACCAAATAAAGCTGGAATAATTAAGCTTTTGTGTGATTTTAGACCTCATGCTGCCAAGCAGTGTTTTACATGCAAGAGGCAAAGACCTTGGCCTGTAGAAATAATTTAACATTATACACATTGTACAAACATTGGAAGACATACCTTTGCTGATACCACTGGGAATCATTTCTTAGTATATGCATGTTAGGATAGCTTAAGTCTCCTTTTTAATCTAGTTTAAGTCTCTCCCTCACACACACACACACACACACACATTCATGTAAACTGGGAGACACAATCAGCTTTTATGACACCAACCAGCTCTCGATTTACACAGATCTCAAATAGCTTTTGTGATTATCTCTAGTAGTGGTTTAAAGGTGGAAGAAAAATGGTGGAAAAGGTGGAAGAAAAAAGGAAGAAAAAATTCTGCCATCTATACTGAACTGTGAAACAAAAAAAAAGTGCAACAATCCCACCTTGAACTGACTGTATAATTCATTCATCATTGGAAAATAATCACCGATGCAAAAGTTGTCATCACATTTGTTTTTTTACACATTAAATGTACATATGTGTACATTTGTGCATTAATGCAGACTTCCTACTTTGAGTTTAACATTATTGATAGCTATGGCTTTCATGGATTGAATGACTGGTGTCATTGATATTCAGGTCAGCTGAGGTCGCCTTGCCTGTGTGGCCCTGGGGGCCATTGTGTTGACGGTAGGGTTGGGATAAATAGCCCACATTAGCATGGCTGCTCCTATTGGATGAGATGCAGAGAACAGGAGGGATGTGAGAAGCAGACAGTGACTGGATCCTCTGCAGCTGGATTACATCATGAAAGTTGCTTCATACTGAGGGTGTCTGGTGGGCATGTGGTGGAGATGTACAGAAGTGTTTGCAGGACATAGACAACATTTTATTTACCAAGGTTAAACTTTAAGACATCAATGACTGTCCAACAGTTATGGGAGCCTTGAATCTACCCTCACCAACAGTAATATACTAAAAAGCTACAGGTGTTCTTAACATTAGATGCTGTAATATCCATGTTTTTCTTAAACTTGTGCTAAATTTTATTACTAAAATGATTTACTACTGAACTCATTTCCATAAACAAGACAAGATTAGTCTACATCCAGGTGCTGTTCACTCACCGTGACTGCTGGGAGCAAAAAGTAAAAATATAAGTAGTATAAGTAAATATATACTGGAAGCACTGTTTTACTACTTGGTGCTGAGCCCATTTTTGCTTAGTAACACAGTGCCTGTAGTTCAGAGGTGTGTGCAGTGTTTCTTTTGCAGGTGTTGCTGTGCATGTCTTGGGGTTACTATTTTGTCTGCTGTACAATGGGCTCCTATGTCTGTATCTGTTATTTAATTGAATCATTCTGCTTCTCTTCAGGGAGACATAAACCTGTTTGCAGCCAAATTCAGTCTTACTTTTCAACTTAGATACTATGTAGAAAGAGCTTAGACTAAGCAGTCATTGTCTGGCTCATTTTGGAAACAAAATCAATGATTGAGTCATAAATTATTCATGGTTCAGGGTAGACCAAATAGATCACCACTGACTTATTCAGCATAAAAATGAACCCATTACTGCTTGTGCTACATTTTGTAATTTATGTAAAAACACATTATGTACTCGTGTTAGTTGATTCATCTCATGCATTTTATTTCTTTTCCTGGAGAAAATATTACTATACTAAATTTAGTATTTAGATCTTGAAAGATTTTTGTCTTGAAATAATAAAGTTAACGGCTGTTTGGAGGAAAGAACCTGGAGAAGTTTCCCCTCAAACAAATAGAGCAGCTTTAATGCACCTGATGACCAGAGGCTAATGTAAGTCACAACACAGCTCCTATATGTTCACAATTCATTAACACTGTACCAGTGCTGGTGGTACTGACCACCACTGACCTGGAACAGAGGTGAAAGTTATCTAGGTTGTCAGGAGAAAGGTTGCTAAGATGTAATGTGCACTTAAGAACATGTGTTGTGTTATTGAAAGACAGTTTGAACACAGGAAAAAGCCACATAGAAAACCAAATGTCTGTCAGTAATATCCATTTTCTAGCTTTCTAGTTGTCAGGCCAGCACTCTGAAAATGAAGACTCAGATGCAGTGTATACGAGTAATCAACTTTTTTCACAGGTCGACAAGAACTGCCAACAAGCTACAAAACAGAGCAAAAAAAATGTATCACTCAAGATAAAAAAAATATCTATGTCAAATAGATAAATTTCAAATCAAACACAACACCACTCACTAGGAGGAACAAACCAAAACAGCTATAAAATGATCAAGTAATGGAGTAAAAAAAAAAAAAAAAAAACAGACTAGGAACCAAAACATAGCAACAAGGCTGAGAAAATGTTTGTGATGCTGTGAACAAACACTGGCCACGTACAGCAAGACTAAGAAGGGAAACACAGACTATTTATACAGGAGGTAATGAGGAACAGGTGGGTAAGGGTGACGATCAGACAGGTGGGAAACACAATGGGAAGTGATCTGAAATGAGAGGAGAGTAAAAGAGGAAATCACAAGACATGACACTTGTATTGTTCTTTTATTGTTCTGGGGGTTAGGGCAGTGGTTCTCAAATCTGGTCCTCGTGGCCCAATGTCCTGCATGTTTTAGATATCTCCCTTTTCTATCACACCTCGTTCAGTTATTGATCAGCTCTTCAGAAGTCTGATCATGATGTAATGGCTTCCAGGTGTGATGGAAGAGGGAGATATTTTATTATTGTTTGTTTTTCATTGATTGTTTTTAATTCATTTTTTAAAAAATTACATTTATTCTTTACATTCTTAAATTTTTTTTACAATTGTTTATATATATATATATATATATATATATATATATATATATATATATATATATATATATATATATATATACATATATATTTGTCAATTTAAATGTTTTAAATTTTCAAAACATAATAAAGAAAATGTAAATTTAAAGAGGCAGATATTTATATATATATATATATATATATATATATATATATAAAATTTATTTATTTATTTTTTTTAAATATTGTTTTAATTATTTTTTTTACTTCTTTACATTCATTTTATTTAAATGTTTTTTTTATTTTTTAAAACGTTTTAAAATAGTTTTCATTTCTATTTTTTTAATTACATTTTTGTTTATTTAGTTTATATTTTAAAAAAAGAAAAGAAAAAAAGAAGAGAGAGATATCTAAAACATGCAGGACACTGGGCCACGAGGACTGGATTTGAGAAGCACTAGGTTAGGGTAAGACTTTGAAGACATTTGCGTGACAGTAGCAGAAGAAGCATGACTACCCACTGTCACTAATACATTTACACACTTGTGTTGATGGTAATTAACCAACACAATGTGAAAGTCTATACTACAAACAAATTGAAACACTTTGTATAATACAATATACAGCTGTGATTTTTCATTTAAGTAACTAGAAACACATTAATGACTTTTCATTGTTTCATTTTGTTGGTGCATAACAGGAGTATTGACCAAAGGACTGATCTTTGTAACAATGGGTCGAGGCTCATTATTTTATGCAAAACTTTAGGAAAAAAATGTATAGCAGTTCAAGAACACAAAATTGCAAACAGTTCAGGTCCTGCACCAGGTATAATAAACTATAAAGATTTGGGGATTCTGGGGAAGTCTAAGAGTGTAAAATATTGTGTACATGAGAATGTCAGCGATGGAAAAGACCACCTAGAAAGTCTACAATAGTCTATCACCATGCAGATTTTTAAAGGTGTCATCCACACTAACATGGTGCAGTTTTGTAGATATTTTCAGTCAAAAGTTAACAGGAAAATAATCACAAGCTTTATTTTGTAGAAATTAGAATAATGTGAGTGAGAGCTAGACTCTTATTATTATTATTATTATTATTATTATTATTATTGTTATTATTATTATTATTATTATTATTATTATTATTATTATTATTATTATTATTATTATTATTATTATTATTTGGAATAATGCACGTTTTAAATATGGAATATGTACGTTGCACATTTTTATTGTCTGTAAAATAATTTCAGGTTTGTATTAAAATGGGACAGATGTTGATGTTAATGGTTTAAGCCACTATTAGCTTAAAAGATATATCATCAAATAGCCCATACTGTATGTGATTTACTACATGTATTAGACTGAACTTGTCTTTCAGCACATGAGAAAATAATATACACCAAACCAAACCCATGGTTCCATCTGGAACATGGGGAGATGTTACTGCAGCATTTTTATTATTTTTCTGCTTCCTGTCAGCCTCCAAGGCTTGAACATCTTGATATGTTGACGTCTGGTGATTGACATTTGGACAGTTGCCAGAGGAATCCTGAGATATCTCACTGCTCCCAAGTCATTAAGACCACACACTGAAGAGCATCAGTAGAAGGACTGGCTCTGAAGCTCACAACCAGTAACAACACGAAAAGCATCATGAGGGACAACACTGGAAATGTATAATTATTTTAATTAGACCAAATAACACTATTATTATTATTATTATTATTATTATTATTCATTCATTATCTGAACCCGCTTTATCCTCACTAGGGTCGCGGGTGTCACTGGGGGCCTAATCCAGCTACACTGGGCGAAGGCGGGGTACACCCTGTATGAGACACCAGTTCATCGCAGGGCTGAACATATATAGAGAAACAATCACTCTCACATTCACACCTATGGCCAATTTTTTAAATTAACCAATTAACCTATCAGTGCATGTCTTTGGATGGTGGGAGGAAACCGGAGTGCCCAGCGAAAACCCACGTGGACACGGGGAGGACATGCAAACTCCACACAGAAAGGTCTGGTGTGGGATTCGAACCAGGGTCCTTCTTGCTGTGAGGCACGAGTGCTACCCACTGCACCACCGTGCCGCCCTATTATTATTATTATTATTATTATTATTATTATTATTATTATTATTATTATTATTATTATTATTATTATTATTATTATTATTATTATAGAGCCGTCAGCAATGTGCAAGGCTTACTGTTCATTCTATTTTCCTCTCCCTTTATTATTGCTAATTTTATTGAATGCCATTTTATATTACAAAATATTTTAATACTTTATAGATTTCTAACTTTGCTCCCCACTTTTATTATAACTGCCTCATTGCTACTTGTCAAAAGACCAATAAAGGATTGACTTTTTTTCTTTTTTTTTTTTTTTTTTATCTTATCTGGAAACCAAAACCAAAAATATCTCATAATTTCCAGTTTTAATAAATGCCACAGACCCCATGTGTCAAAAACTAATGCGCTCATACTAGGATCTATTGAAACTATTGATTTCATTAATCGATCAATGACAGTGGAAATGAATCTTGTTAGTATAAATATATTAAATTATGTAGTTCTTTATGTGTAAGTGATGCCCAGATGGTCTTTTTTAATAAACACTGTCAAAACTCATTTGTTTGAATGTATTTCCTGATGTCACAGCATTAGGCATCAGTCCAATATTAGCCGCCCTGTCCACTCATTCCCAGGTTGTACTGGTGTATGTTGATTAGAGAGTAACTGAACACGAAGCAGACAGTATTGATTCTTTGTGCACAGCCTGAGGTGTCAGCTGGCAGAAACTCTGAGGTGCGATGGCAGGATTGAGATCTCAGACAAACACAACACTCTTACATGGAATTGTCTCTGAGGACTAAGGAAATATTCCACCTTTGCATGACACAAGTAACATCACATTTATGACTAAACATTCATGACACACAGCTTGAACACAATGCTGTGTTTATTTATAGAGCAGAATAAGTTGGGCATAATGTCTGGGTACATGTACAGCTGCAGGAAGGCAGTGCAGAGGGGATTTCATCTTCACGCTGGCCTGTATCCTAGCAACACTTTTGAAAAAGAGCAGTTTGTGTGCTGCGGGGGGCCTTTTGTGACCAGCAATGAAACTGTGCAAACATTCATTTTAATCTAGAACAACAATATGTCTAGAGTGAAAACCAGGGGTGATTTGCTCATCTGAATAAGTTTATTAACGCTCACTCTTTTGCTCAGCTTGTCTTTGCTGCTACACTGACGTAAGGACCACTTGTGTAACTCATAAATCATAAATGATCTAAATAGATTCATTTAGGAGATTAGGGGAAACAACGAGGTACCCCATTAGAGAATCACAAGACATAGTGAAAAAAAAAAAAAAAAAAGCAATCCCATCTTTCCCATCAAGCACTGTTGCTGAGTTGATGTAGGAAATAAAAGCAGCACACAGAATGGCAGTGTGCTCCTATAATCAGTATTAATGGGGCCTCTTACCTCTCCTGTCCTGTCTTTGCAGACTATGTGTGCACGTGATGAGAGTGCTCCAGTCATCACAGTAAATCACAAGGCCCAGACGTGACAGCGCTCAAAGAGGGCCATTTCTTCTCCCCCATAAATCACACACAGGACGTCAGACCTATTATCGCTTCTGGTCTGATTTTGGTGGGTTTTTTTTTTTTTTTTTTTTTTTCTTTTTTCTAAACCTTCCCTCTGCCAGGTTTGCCTTGCTAGCTGAATTTCAATCTCATATATTCCCTTTAGAATTCTCAGCCCTATTGCTCCAAAATTTATATTACATTGCTGCACTGCAATGACCACCGCTGTCATTTGTGCTTTTTATCATGACCCCACAACCCCCTTGGGCGTTATAGGCTCAGTGAAAGTGAGTGAAACCCCTCCTTTTCGTGCTTGGCCTGATGTAGGCTGCATAATTGAGAGGGAAAGAATTTTCCCCTCACCAAGCAAGATGTTATTCTACAAATCTACCCCCTCACTCCTCACACAGCTTTCACACATTGAGTCATCAACACTATCACAATCAGTCATTACCAACAGATTAGCAGTAATCCTGCAATGAAAGCCAAGATGGGGTTAATACTGGATTGGATTTAATCAGTTGGAAACGGAAGAATAAGTGCAGCTGAAGCACACTGTCACTACTGCAGCGTCTTATTTCTGAATTCCAGAAGTTCTGCACATGTAACTAAGATGCAGAGCAAACAGATGGGGCTGTGTACAGTTAAAACAGAATAGAATAGAACAGAATAGAATAGAATAGAATAGAATAGAATAGAATAGAATAGAATAGAATAGCATAGAATAGAATAGAATAGAACAGAATAGAATAGAATAGTTTGGAATGTCTTTATTGTCATTATTCTATGGCCCTCTACAATGTTGCAACAGTTCCCATTCACTTTGAATGGACATTCCCATTTTTTTCGATAACGGCCCGCTGCCAATGGCAACGGGTTTTGTCACTTCAGATTCACGGTACCATATCACTCCGCAGGTAGTTCGGCCACTTTGAAAGCAAATATTTGCTACATTGTAACAGCTATTGTATCCAGTCTGTTAGCAGAATAGCAGTAATAAGCTGTAATAACTGTAATAACTGTAATAACTGTAAAATAAACGGGATAATGTATTGCCCACACGTTACTAACAGAAAAATATTTCCCGACAGGGGCCGAACAACACCCCAACGCAGAAGTATGAAGAAATTGGAAGTGCAGTCCATTTTAAGTGCCATTAAAAATAATAATAATAATAATAATAATAATAATAATAATAATAATAATAATAATAATAATAATAATAATAATAATAATAATAATAATAATAATAATAATAATAATAATAATAATAATAATAATAATAATAATACACACACACAAAACAACAAACACGTTAGGTGACTAATACAAAACAATTTTAACTACAACAAATCTGTTCATTACATATGATTCATTATTTCATTAATTTTTTTACACTCTTTTCTTCACAGGTGTAAGAATAGATAATTGAAAAAAAAAAAACAGTTGTAGCAGTGTTTTATTAAACAACTTTACATTATTGTACATTTTCCAGGTCCTTGGAATGTAATATGGCCACTTTACTGAAAAGTGAAATCCAATATTAATATGATACCAGTGATTCATCTCTAAATCACATTTTGTGTGATACAGGAGATAAGATTTAGTGTCATCACCAAATACTGTTGGGAAAAAAAAATCAAGCATGACACGGAGAAAAATATTGATCCCGACTAAATTAAGATGAAACAGTGAGATATTGCATCTGGACACCATCTCTGAAAATGCAGTTGTGACTTACTGTTCAGGCTGTTTGTAGGTTTATATAGCCATAGTTTGACTGGAATATTTCCTGACTAGTGCTGATGAAATGATGCGTACTTACAGTTTCTCTTGTTGGTAAACTGTTGTGACAATTGACGTCTCAATTTTTCATCTAAAAATCAGGTAGAGCACAAATTCTGAGAAACATAGTAGTTTACTGTTAAAGTCAAAGATAAGAAGGTGGAAAGTAAACAACAAAAACACCAAATGGCATATGTAGAAAGTGTTCACAAACAAACAGCACCACTATGAATATATCGCAGTTACTTTATTTGATCATTTTCTCATCTGTCAGTTGGAAATGACTCAGGTCTGACATCCTCAAGGACGACTCAGCGCTCTTATTTATGAAATGACGAATGAGGAGAGAAGTATAACTGAGGATAGAATATACAATTCATCCCTTATGACAATCTTTTATCACAACACACATGTTCCATAAATGACAGCTGGACTGACTGATGTGATATGTGAAAGTGTTTGGATAAACTCCCAGTCTACTATGAAACAGTAGTAGTTATCCCTCTGCCTTATAATGTTGAGTCCATCTGTCCATCTGTCTGTCCATCATTATTCTGTTTTTGGAGCACAACTAAAAAACTGTGAGCTTTTCATCTAAAACTGTCCCAAAGATGAAGACAGCCAAAATAAAGAACAGTTTTTAATCCACAGGTCATTAGACTACTGACTCCAACATACATTTGGACAAATATCAACAATAACAACAACAACAACAGTAATATAATATTTACACTCAATGTCTTAACACAGTTTTTTGCACCTGAAACATTTACCATTTAAACAGAGTATTTGTTACATACAACTCTTATTTAATTTTAGTTTTAAATGGTTTGAATTGCACAGTTTATTTCCTTTTAGTTTAGAGTAATTGTTACGTCATTTAACAACGACTTGTAGCCGAATAAACTAGCAAAGTAGCAAAACATATTTTTCGCCTGATTTATTGGTGTAGCCATAGTTCATAGAGTCTCAGCCAGAACCTGTTCCAGTTAACCCTTTAACCCCTGATGCGTTAGCGATAACGCTTTCTGAAATGGTGGTTTAGTTTCAATGTTCAGAAAATAAAATATTGTTTTATACTGTGATTGAGTGTTGTTCATGGATCTGATATATGGAAATAAACAGGTGCCAAGCCAAAATCCAAAACTACTGAAACCAAATTACAATATTATTCATTTATTTATACTTCATTTTATTTTATTTTAATTAAGTTAGGTTATTATCTTGTAAATATTTATTTTTTACAAATAATATTAGTTTTTGTTAAGTTTGTTCCTTATTTTGTTTTACATTTCTACATTTAATATTGTATTTTGTTATTTTTCTTCATTTTTGTGCCATTCGTGTCTTATTTTATTCATGTTATTTTTTATTTTGTTGGTTTATTATACATTTTTGGATGTTATTGTCCATTTTGTTACCTATTTTATACATTTTTGACTGGAACTGTTAGAGTCTCAGAAGTTGAAGGGTTAACCCATCCAATCACAATGCTCCATCTGTGTAGTGAGATTGAAGGGTGGGTTTAGCACAATGACGACAGGGTTGCAGACGAAGTACGAACTTATATACAGTCTATGGTTGAATAAGTAACATGGAAATGGACCCAGTTAGATATTGAATTAGCCTAGCCTATAGGAAGTCAAAACAACAAGATAGATGCTAGTTTAGATTTGATTTAGTTTCTCTGTGTGTGTCATATTGTTCATTGCTCTGATTGGTCAGAACTTTGGCCTATTACATGCAGTGGTTTGACAGACAGCTGTTGATCCCACCTGTACACTTAAGCTCAGTATATGGATCTTCTCCGGACTATGTATTCATATCCTAGTCAGGCTTACCAGGCTAGGGAACTTGCAAAATAAAAATGTCATTGTATGTGACAAACCTCTTGAGTTTGTCAAGTTTGAACTTAGGAGGAAGAACCCAAAAGCAGAACTCAGGGACCATGATACAGGCAAAAAGTTGGTTGTTAGTAGAGCCCAGCCGATTAATCGAGCCATTATAGGGTCTCACTGATTAATTGGTAAGGGCCAATATGTAGCCGATTTATTAGTTTTTATGCTGATGAGTTTTTGTCATTTGCTGCTGCTGTACACGTGTGTGTGCTTCATGGAGAGTCAGAGGAAAGCCTTTCAGTTTGTCTTTTTCCCCCACTCCAAAGTGCTCCAACTGTACAAGGGCCGCTCTGTACCACAACATGGATCACTCGTCCCCCACTCTGAACCAACCCCATCCTGCATGTGACAGTAAAAGTTGTATGTGTTTCAGTGGGTCTTTTTTGATGTTTTGCCTGTTGACCATCATGCTGTCTATCATTTAATAACTAAACTCACTGAAACTGGGCTAAAATCTGTGTTTTAAATTTGCATTTGATCTGTTGAATGTAAATTCAATATTTGTTAAAATGTCTTCCTGGTAACTGGTAACTGGTAAGTGGTAACTGAAATACAGTGGTAACTCTGCTTATGAAATTAATTCATTCTGGAAGTGTTTCCGTGCTATGAATTTTTCATAAATAGAGTCACATTTTACACGAAAAAAGTTTAATTCGTTCCAAGGCCCCCAATATTACCTCGCAAACCCTTTAAAAATTAAAAACATTTACAGATTTTGTATGAAATATGTATTAAAAGAAAATGTAGATTTAGATTTTAGCCCGTCCAGGTGTTCTTAGTGTAGATACAAACACCGCCCCCCAGGTTTTACCTGTAAGATCATGGCTTCTGTCTGACCTGAATATTGTTAGCACATCCAGGTTAATGTCAGTGTCTGGGACAGAAGAGTTGAGCCACATTTGGGTGAGAATGAGGATGCAGCAGTCTGGTGGATCATGTTTGGTGTTTAAATCCAGCTTCAGGTAGTCTAGTTTGTTTTCCAGTGAGCAGGACAGCTCTTAGTTTAGCTGTAAATCCACTGCAGCAGCTGTGCTTCTGCCTCCTCCTGCGCCGCCTCCGATGTCGGCGTCTGTGGGAGGGAGATTACACTGCTCTGTAGCGTCTCTGTGTCTCCAGGCTTGCGGAGTCCACGTTTTTAACACTTTTTCTTAAACTGATAATACTCCGCCGGTCATACTCTTTTTGCACAGTTCAGCTGAACTTTTGATACTAAAAGTGCTGGTTGAGGTGAAGAAATTACTATTAAAGTGTCTGTTTTACTGGGAGACACAGCAGCTCTGTGATGAATGAGGGTTAAAGATTATGAAAAGCATCATGGGTAGCTCCCTCATAGCCGATGGGATGTTACATACAGTACGTACGTGACGCATTTATGTAAATTACGTCGTTACGTATAGTAATGTACTGTATTTATGTCTCGGAGGTTTGTTTCCTTTCATAATAGAATTTTCTTTTGTATTCAGAGACAAAAATTGAGGCAAAGGTTTTTTGTTACTTGGATTTTTCGTTAGCTGGGGCTTTCGTATGTAGAGGTACCACTGTGTACTGTAAATTTAGAAACCTGCATACTATGACTTAACAGGTTGATTAAAAGTAATCAATCATTCAATGACCCATCTCTCTGTTTTCTTTTGTTTCTTTTAGGAAAAACAGGCAGTCCTGCTAATGTTCCTACAGGTGAGCTTCTAGGTGTAACCCCACCAGGTGGTTTTTACTTCAACATCATGCTGCAGCTCACCCTGCTCCTCCACATCCTGGGCCTCTCACTCTCCCTTAGAAGTAAGTAGCATCACATTTAGTTGAAAAGAAAAAGCTAAAACAATTAAAAAAAACATTTTTAAATGCTGTATTCCTAATTGTTTTGTGTTGCACTGTTATATACATATTAGACTGAATGTTTGCATTAAAACACATGGGCAAACAAAAACATTTCATTTTTGAGCCTACATGTAGTTTACTATCTGTCAACAATAGTAACTGAGTCCTTACCACCACTGTTTGGAATTACCACCATTTAAAATCAGCTGACCTTGATTTTGACCTTTCAAGATCATTCAATGACATAATTTTAAAGCCTGTGCCACATTTCCTATCTGTCAATAACAGTAACAAAGTCTTTATCTATTCTATTCTCTATTCTCTTCTGTTATAGTCTATTTGAGGTTTTTAGGTATTGACCCAGTGACCTCTGACCTCTTGGGTCGACAATACGTCAAAATCTATGCAAACAAGATGCAGAATTGAAAAACCAGCTGGTCTAGTGGGGTAACTAGAAAACCACTTGGAGAACACAGACCTGCCCCAGTCTTATATATTGAGTTAGAACCACTTCTGTCAAATCTGGCCCTATGTCCCAATAGTAAAGAATCATTCAAAAAAAAATCCTGTATCCTGTATATCCAGATCACCCCCAAAATCGTTGATAACATTTTGACTTATGAGTGACACTTACAGACAGACAAATAGACAGACAGATGTTTGGATAGACAGACTAATCACAAACCTGGGAACATACATGACACCAGCACAACATATTGTAATTAGTTGAGCAGGAGTATTACTAATACGGCCAGAAAATTTACTTTAGAAACGTTGCCATTGAGCCCTTTTTGGAAATTAAAACAGCTTGACTCCGTTTGCTTTTCCCTTTCTGATTTGTTTGTTATTCACATTTCATTCCCTCAGCTTGAACAAATAATGTGCCAAAATGCAAATGCAGACTCCTTTTACTTTGATTCGTGCCTTCAAATACAAACCATGAAAATGAACCAGGTGACAGGCAGCTTGGATAGGCATGCACTTGACTGTCAGGATAGTAATCACTGGAAGCAGGAAAGACAAGTGTTATGAAGCTGAATTACCCACTTTAAAGCACAGTTATAATGTTGGTGAAATGAAAGTCTGAGTGAAATATGAAAGAGAATAGATATCGAACAGCACTGAAAACAACTGGATTGAAGATGAGGACATGAAATTAAAACAAGGTGCATATTGAACCCAACATTAAAGGAGACCAATTATACCGGTCCATGTTTTTCTACATACATACAGTTGTATTGGTAAAAAATACTTTTTTATATAACTAAGTAAACATATTTAACTCAATTATATTTAGGCCTAATGGCAGTTGGTTAACATATACCTCTTTGAGTCATTAATTTAATATCACAATCATAGTTTACAATCAGTTACAGTATTACAAAATATTTCAACAATATTAAAGTTACATAGTCAGCAGTCCTAACAGTCCAGTCTAAGTCTGGTCGTTGACTGTACATGGTCCATGAGGCCACATGACACTAAGGGGGGGGAAGCTCAAACACACAGTTTATAACACCTTCCCATCGACCCCTCCTTCTTAAAGATGTCCTGAAGAGCTGTTGGGTGTCGGCCTCTTCTGGAGGCTTCTATTGCGGGGGGGGTTGTCGACTCCTGTACGCAAATTACTCTGAGCTGTGTCTCCTAAGTAGAGACATCTCTTTCCAAGGCAATTCAACACAGTAAAATAATAATAACATTTATATCTTTGGTCCCATTGTAATTTTCCCCACACACAGTGTTATCACGTCAGATGCAAACCTCAGCAAAGTTACAAGACATGAGATATAGTATTTATTCTGTAACATGGTTTCCTGCCACTATAAACAGCTCATTGTAAGATGTTTGTGAGATGTGTACAAAACTTCACAAATGCTCCAACAGCGTGGAACCGGCCCAAAAAGACGCCCACCTGGCATGTAATTCAAACTTTCCCAGGAGTTACGTTTCCAACCTGAAGAAGTAAGAAGAAGAGAGAAGATGCCTCTCAGAACAGTCTGTCATTGTTTTTTCAAATGTGAAGGAAAATATCAAACTTTCCAAAAGATGTCCCAACTACAAAACTGTGGGACGCTTTTATTTTTGCCGGCCAACAGCCACAGCAAAATGTACTCATTTGTATTCATTTATAGAGCTGTAACATAATGTAACACACCAGAGAAATTTATATTAACACTTTAACTCCTGATGCGTCAGCGCTGATGTGTTCTGAAAGGATGGTTTAGTTTCAATATTCAGAAAAATTACTGTTTTTATTGTGATTTTACTGAGTTTTGTTCATGGATCTGATATATGTAAATAAACAGGCGTCAAAAAGCAACTTATTTACAAAAATGGAAAAAGACAAAACTTGAACTAATGGAACCAAATTACAATATTATTTACTTATTTATTTAGGTTTTTTTTTAAAACTAAGTTATTATTTTGTAAATAATTATTAGTTTTTGTTAATTTTGTTCCTTATTTTGTGTTATATCTCTACATTTAATATTGTATTTTATTATTTTTCTTCACTTTTTCACCATTTTTGTCTTATTTTGTTCAAATTACTTTGTTGGTTTATCATACATTTTTGGCTGTTATTGTCCATTTTGTCGCTTTTTTTTTTTTTTAACTTTTGACTGGAACTGTTAAAGTTTCAGAAGTTAAAGGGTTAAGACCGAATTTGTGTGACTTGATAGCTCTGTGTACAGTAGTCTATGTTAGCCTACCACTATCACACAGTAAACAAATACACATCTGGGGGCGGTCTGCCACCCCTGGAAGCCTCCACTGAGCTGGCCAATCAGAGAACAGCGAGATTGGCCAGATGCCAAAACTGAGCATTTCAGACATAGGCAGAAATCGGCTTGGAGCGGGACTTTTGTGAAATAACTATGGAGTTTTTTTAGCTGGAGATCTGTAGGTGCTGAAAACTCACATAATGACAGTTAAAACTGAGTGTAATAGGTCTCTTTTAAAGTGAACTTTAAACATTTGTTTTTCCACGGCTGTGCTTGGCAGTCATGTGTCTTTAAGGGCAGACAGGATACAGGTTTTTATCCTTTTTTGTGACATATGTGCATTCAACTGTGCTGGAAACAAAGCAAAGTAGACAGGAAACAGCATGCCTGAAAATGACCTGTCTAAAAAACTTACAGCCTCCTCTGTGTTCCCAGACCTATGGGCTATTTTCACTTGTTTCACATTTGATTTCAGCTGGAAAAACCTACAGGGGCTGAATTTCTTCCCGGATAGTCAGGAATTCTTTTGGCTTTATACCAAATCTTTCTTATTCTAACATTTAGCGATTTATTTTCTTTATTGTCTTATTCTTTTCAGCCTTTCCCATCCTTTTTTTTTTTTTTTTTTTTTACACTGGAAGAGGCCATTTCAGCTGAATTCACCACAAGGCATTTTGGCAGCTTTACTGAACTTTAGCTGAAAGTCATAATATCTTGTTGTAAATACACTCACATACAGTTAGACACGAGGGATGACTAGATAAATGTGTATGAACACTAGAGCAGCACGGTATTAGAAAAAAACTGACACTGCAATTTTTTTTAAGCTTACAACATATATTACGATATGAAGAAATCCTCAGGAGTGTATAACAGTTGTTTGGTGTCGACACAAACGGTCAAACAGATTAGTGGTCGACACAGAACATTTGTTTCTGTATCATCCTTATTGTAGATGAAATACTTAAATAAAATTAATCATTAAAAAATATATAATTCTAAATTATAATGATAATAAAGTATTTATTTATTCATTATTTAAATTATTATAATTTCATTAATAATATAATTCATAATTAATATGAATTATTATATTAATTAAGAAGAAAGAAAGAAAGAAAGAAAGAAAGAAAGAAAGAAAGAAAGAAAGAAAGAAAGAAAGAAAGAAAGAAAGAAAGAAAGAAAGAAAGAAAGAAAGAAAGAAAGAAAAATAAATACTTTCACATAACTGATGTTATTTTCTTTGGTTTTGGGTGATTTTTCTCTTGTTGGTTGTTCATTTTTCAGTCTTGTTACCAGCGACTCAGTCCAAACTGGTTCAGAATGATTGTGATGTGCTCAGTGTGTGTCAGGTTCTATTGAAATTAGATGAGAAAATGTTGAGCTCATTCATCTCCTACATTGCAGGACCTGTCATGTGACTTTTGCACACATGTATATTACGATGTCAATGTTCAAACAATATACTGTGCAGCTCTAATGAAGACGATGTTTGCACAATACATGTCTCACAGTATATCGAGCTCAACACGCTTGGACTATATAACTGCTCTGTCTACATAGACAGTGTCTAACCATCAGATATGGGCTGTAACTGAACGTACAGGACATTGGCCTGACAGTTTGTTTACTACCACGATGAATGAAGTTTGATGGTGAGTGTGATGTTAATACAATGACAGCAGAGAGAAAGTTAAACAATGTTATTACACAACTATAGCACAGTGTGTTTAGTGATCTGATCAAAACAATACTGTATTTCTATATACATTTGTTGGGGGGACCGTAACATGCGTTACGGTCGTATTATAGTTAAAGCTGCAGGATCATTAATCAGGGAGAAAAAACACCTGAATCTCTATGGAGTGATATTTGGGACAAAATTAATCATATTCACAGGAAAACAATCCGTGCATAATTGAGATATGCATGCCTCTTTGATTGTAGTTGAGCATAAAATAAATATTTGCAAGCTTTAAAATTAGTCCATTTGTATTTATAATGTGTTGTGTGTTTGATATATGTGTTGGAATATGAAATGAAAAGTTACAAGTACACTTTCTTCAGTACATATATATATATATATATATATATACATATATATATATACAGCATTGCGATAATATTGCATTATTTCCTGTTCACCTAAACCAATTTCATCTACCAAGAAAAATGTTCCTCTACAATGTTAAAATGAGCCAATCATTTGTATGCTGAGTGATTTATGTATAATTTAAGACAAAAATAATTCTCTACTATAATCAATTTCACAATTCTGTCCAAGAAAATGGTGATGTTGCATTTGTAGACCTTTAGAGACTAACGTCTTCAAATATTTTGCCTTTTTATTCATATATATCAGTGTGTAAATGACATGGATGTATTTCATAATAACAAAAATACCATAGTTCCACCATTTACCTCTGACCTTTAATAAAACAATATTCAATTTCTTGCCTGGTTTAGTAAATACTGCATATAAAAATAAAATATTTAAATATAAGTGCTCAACCCTGGCCCAAAGTTGTGCTCTGAAAACATTCCCATCTTTTCCACATTAATAACTAAACTGTCATTCAGCAGCAGCAGTAGAATTACTTCAGAACTTTTGCCAGAAACAAATTGTATGTTAGTGTGACAGAGTAAATCACTGTGGTAACCCAAGGTGTCAGAAACAGAAAGTTAATGAAAAAATAAAATTATTCATGTCTTTGTGATCTGAATATTGCACACTGTGTTATCACCAGTGCTTGAAGTGGAAAAGACAACCCTGATTTTCTGACATCATTTCAATTTTAAACTAATACAAACAAGTTATCGCAGCATTACTTAAAAATAAAAAAATATATATAAATTAGTGCATGCTTTAGTAAAATTAGTGCATCACTAAAAGAAAAACAAAGGTTTAACATCTTTAAGTTTACTAATCACACATAAACACCATACGTTTAACCAAGTTTAATAGTCACATATCATACAATGCAACTATTAATTTTAATCTTCTTCATCCACATTTAGACGAACATATTCAGGAGGAAATCCTTGTTTATACGAAGATGCAACAGTAGGAGAAATATGATTGGATATGCATGCCAGGATGCTAGGTAGTACTGCGATAGAATGTCCTTTTCTGTTTTTGACGTATGTAATTGTCCACCTGTGTCTGTTCGGCTATGGTATGTGTGTAATGTCTGTACAATAACTGAAACGACTCCTGTACATTTACTAGAGCTGCTAGTGCGAATGCTAGTGCTAATGCTAGTGCTAATGCTAGTGCAGCTGGAAGATATGTGGGATCCAGGTTGTCCCACATGTTTGTTGCTTTATCTTCTCAGCGTACGAATGTAAGGTGAAAGTGTATGTGACGTGAAAATATGTGACATAAAGACGGGCACAATGTAAATATGTACATTCTTGCCGTTTAGACGTAGACATAGTGCGTCTTCAATACTTCAGATTTGTACGTATTCACACCCTGAGGCGTCGGCTTCATGTAAACGAAAGGCACTTCTGACAAAATATACTGTCGTATTTAGCCGCAATCATCCTCGTGTAAATGGCTCCTTAATAAAAGACAAAACCACAGGCTGTGAAGCTCTGACACATGTTTAATAAAGATCTTAAACACATGCATAATACATCTAGAAAGAACCAAATGAGCACAGACCTCCGTTTAGGATGCAAACATCCATATAAATACATGCTATCAGCAAATTAGATTATGCAATATTTTAGTGTTATAGTCTCAAAGACAATCGTGCACAATGAGGGGTAAAAAATGCAAATGACAAAAGAAGGACAAATCACACAAAATGTTCCACGAGGGAAAAGATGGCAGAAATGCTAAATATAGGAGGACAAAGGGAGCGTAGAGGGTGTGTCTGAATACACCCCCTTTCACTTAGGAAGGTTCCTACTGAGTGAAATGACCCATAAGTATCTGTGTCAGTCATGGTAAGAGCTGTCTGAGGAAAAAGGGTCTTCAATACTTCCTTTATTACCTGCTTTATCAGAAAAACACTGGACAATCCTTTACCAAAGGAAAAAACATTTAACAATTCACTACAAATCCAACTGTTGAAACTGATAAAAAAAACAAATGATAAATGTGACATACAGGACATCACTACTGTCTAATATGATGATATGTTTTGTATTTGGAACACTTGTTTGTGAAAAATATGACATTATTGCAGCAAAACCTGTGTTTTATTTGAGTGTATTAGATCTTAACAACCTGTGGTTTTGTCGTTCAGTAATGTTTGAAAGTCACAGATGTGTTAATAAAACCAGACGTACAACAGGATGAGTAGTTCACACAGGCTGGAGGAAGAGTTATTAGTTATAATTGTTATAATAATGACCGGTAGATGATGGTTCTAATGCACCACATAAAGTTAATAAAGTTTATATTCATAATATGTATATTGCATTATACTTTTGACTGATTTCTGTTCCAACCTTTTACATTTATTTTGAATGACTTTTTTATTCATTTATTTATATTATTTTTATATCTTCATTTAGTTTTATTTATTTTTTGTATTTATTTATATTTGCATTTATTAATTCATTCATTTTTAAATACATTTTATTTCTTTATTTATTCTCGCTTATTATTGCTGCACAATATATTGTTTGACCATTGATATCGCAATGTACGTGTGTACAATAGTCTGCAATTATTGATATGCTTATTTAATGCCTTTTTTATTCATTTATTTTATACCTTCATTTATTTATTTATTTATTTTTATTTATTTATTTGTATCTTTTATTTATTAATAGCAGGTCCTGTAATTCTTTTCATTTTTTTTTATTTGTATATATAAATTATTTTTGTATATTTTTAGTTCTAAATAACCTTGTTTTTTTTCATTAATTTATTATTTTATTTATTTGTTTTTATGTATTTATTTTTAATTATTAATTACTTTGACTGTTTGACCATTTGCGTCAGCACCACACAGCTGTTATATACTCCTGAGGATTTTCTTCATATCGCAATATGTATCACAGGGTTAAAAAAAAAAAAATCGCAATGTAAGTTTTTTTCTAATATCATGCAGCACTAATGGGAGGTATTAAAAATATAGTTTTTGTAGTACATTTTAAGGATATTGTAGTTTTAGAATGATAATCTAATGTAAATCTGTTTAGTGTAGGGTTATTTCAGCACTGTTGCAGGTAGAAATATTTTCCCAACTTCTTACAAATTTAAAATTTTCAACTTTCCTGATACCTGTGGTGTTTTCCATCAAATTCAGAGGCTAAGTTGTTAGGAAAGAGAGAAGTACATTAAGGTACATAGAGCAGGATATCAATCCAGGAGACAAGTAAGAAAAATCTGGAACAAAATGGAGGATGAATAATCTTGAAATAAAACAGGAAAAACGAATGAACATGACCTGTAGGAAACAGTGTCATGGATAAATGAATGACTTGATTTCTTTGAACTGTTACAGATGTTTCAGCACAAGGGGAGGTACCTGATCTTTATGGAGGTAAGAATAATGTCCATTTTTACCTCAATATATCTCTATCTGTATGAGATTTTCAATTCGTGAAGTTTCAACCTGAGGCAATTGGATTTTAAAATGGGTCAAAGGATGGGGAGCTAATGTCAAAGTATAAGTTTTCATTTGATTCTTCAACCATGATTAGATGGTAGCAACGTGACACAAAACAAACTCAGCCACTGAATAATTATATTACTTTTTCACTTAAATGCATTATTTCAGCTCTGATGTTCTTCAGTGAAAGCTGAACCAACATGTAAAAACACAAATATGTCAGATCTGAATTGACTTCATTTGAGCTCTGCCTCCAGTATGTTCTGCTTACAGGCCCTGAGGTGGTAAAAATATAGTAGTATGTGATTGTCAAGGTTTATTAAGGGACAGACAGAAACAGATGGCTCCTTTTCTTTTCGTCTACAATAGGACAGAACTAATCAAAACCTATCTGCAGGCCATGTTTCTTTCCGCTATTGCTATTTCTGGATTTCTGGATTTCTGGATTTCTCCTTATTTCAAAATGTACAGTAATTCTCATGGAGATGATTAAGATGGATTTCCCTGCATTCTGCCAGGCTAAGATGATCATTAGAGCTGGACACTGTATTCAAACTACTGTGTCTTAATGTGGGGGAAGGGACGTTGGTTTGATGGATGGTAGAAGTAGAACATAGGTAGAAGATAATATTATCTAATTGAATAAGTCATCTGCACAGCCATTTATAATTAGGTTTATTGGTCAGAAATATACCAAAAAAAAAGATTTTAATGTCAGAAGTAATAACCAGAATTACCTTTCCAGTTACAAGATGGGTTTCAAAATAGCCTAATATAATAACACTGGGCTACAATTTTTTTTTTTAGAAAGTATCTGCGTCAGACATTACATGTGCTAAATCTTACATACTTTAATAAGATGAATCAGGAAACAAATGACAAAAGTACTGGTTAGTTCATGTTTTTAATATATATGATGGTGTGTTATTCTACATATATGGTGGTAGATCTGAGACTAATATTCCTTTGGACTTCTCTTGTTAATTCTAACTATTTCACATTGTGACCCAAGACTGCCTCCTCAGTGATCGGACAGTATGCAAGGTGTTTACACTGTACTACATGATTACCCACAATGCATTACTCTCCTATCCAAGCAAAATCAACAGGGTGAAGCTGATTCCATTTGAGCTCTAAACGCTTTAAATTATTATTTTTTTAAAATCAAGCAATAAAGTGCCTCTTTAGACGTCGGTTGTGGTGTTCATGTGCCTAAATAGAAATACTACCTATTTACAATTTTTGTTCGGAGAACTTCGGTGAAACACTAGCTAATGTAGCGAGCAACAAACTTCCGGTTATTTCCATGTAATAAAACAAAAAGGAGATGCTGAAATATCATTGTACATTGTTGTATGTTGTATCTATCTATCTATCTATCTATCTATCTATCTATCTATCTATCTATCTATCTATCTATCTATCTATCTATCTATCTATCTATCTATCTATCTATCTATCTATCTATCTATCTATCTATCTATCTATCTATCTATCTATCTATCTATCTATCTATCTATCTATCTATCTATCTATCTATCTATCTATCTATCTAATCGTCTCTGTCTGTTCTGTTCTGCCTCAGTACCATAACCAGACTCTCGTGGTTTTCAACTGTTATAGCACTTTTCTTATGTTGCTGTTAAAATGAAGGTAAAGTTGTGAAGGCAGTGGCCATTTTAGTGTTGATGAAGTATATCATGAGTGATGATAGATGCAGTTCATTCAGCTGTTTAACACAAAACCCAATGTTTCCATACTCTTTGCTACAAAACGTGAACTTGTAAAGTGATCTATTAAGCATCAATAGCATCATAGGAACAGCATAAAAATAAATTGTCTCTCCCTATTGATTGCTTTTTCAGTCAATAGAGACACACACACACACACACACACACACACACACACACACACACACACACACACACAGAAAGTTAGACTGGACACAGTGACAGCAACGTGACTTTGACTGTTTTTTCAGCCATTCAGCTATTTGTAAAAAGCTACTAACACAGCAGGAAAGGGACAATGATTATATAGTAAAACGCTTAGTCAGCAATAATGACTTCCGTCCACTGATATGCGAAAGGATTTTTAATTTAATGGTTAAATAAATGTTCCATTTGTAGAAAGACACATTGCACTCATTTTATTTTTCCTCAATTACAAGCAGGAATAGACCAACTGATGTTCTGCAGTAAATACAATCATTTCTACTAATTAAACAGAAGAAATTAGAAACAAGAGTTTGCCTCTTATTCAAAGCTCCTCCAGAAAATTAACTGACAAACAAAGACTCCATCTACAATTTGAAGCGAAACAGCTGGGAAAGAACAGCTTTTATTTATTTTTAAGGAAATCACATAAAGAATCAGATGTTTTATTGTTGTATGTGTGTGTAAATGTGACTGTTCTGCATGTGGGTTTAAAGTTTAAAATGTCTCTGTGTACCAGTTTACTATTCTTAAATTATGACGGTAGAGCTAGTTTATCTGATCAGAGTGCTTCTTACAATAGTCCTCCATGAGGGAGATGAATCCGTGGATCATTTGTTCATTCGTTTTTCAAAATGAAACCAGAAATAAGACAACGAAAAAACGACTTGTTTCTTCATCATTTGTTTCCAAAACCAAAATAAAAAAACAGATAACGATTAATTTTTCATTTTTCGTTTTTATGTTTAAATGAATAATGGAAAAAACGGATACCGGCCGTTTCCCGTTTTATCCAATTTCGACCTGAAGCAAGTTGAGTAAACCAGAAATGAATCTTAACAACTGAAAGAAACATGTCCACCAGACTTGAAGATCATTATAGTATGATTAAACAGCTGTATGACAATGGAAAAACAAATGCTAAGATTTCTAACACGCTAACACAGTTAGGTATTCAGAGATCCTAGGAAATGTCAGTGAGAATTCTGTGGTCAACACCAACTCAGGTGTAAATGATTATGTCAGATGCAGAACTGGAAACTGTTATCCTGTCATTAATACATAAGATATACATATATACTTGTCATATAAATATTTTTTGTGTGTTATTATAAAAAGAACATACCTGGAATATGACACTAATTTTCTCCATGTTCATATCTTCAGGTCTTAGGGTGACTCTGTTAGTTTTCCAAAATAGGACATAGATTTCTCTCTGTGTCACTGCGGTCATTTCTGGTTTATTCAACTTGCTTCAGGTCAAAATTCAATAAAACGGAAAACGGCCATTATCCATTTTTTCCATTATTCAATTAAACACAAAAAACGAAAAATGGATTGTTATCCGTTTTTTTCATTTGGGTTTTGGAAACAAATAATGAAGAAATTAGGGTTTTTTTTCATTGTCTTATTTTTGGTTTTATTTTGAAAAACGAATGAACGGATTGAGATGCTGTATTTACTAGATCTGATTCAGGCTTGTTATGATCTTGGAGGAAAAACAGAAACAGCCTTTCAAAGACAAAGGGCAGATATGAAATAGGATGGCTTGCTGATTCGGTATTTGGGGGAAAGTTATGATGGCAGGATGAATTTTTGATGAAACAGAATAGGAAAAATATTTTTGGTGTTTTATTCTTTATTCATCCTTGTCTCCTCATTACAGTAGTTGGAGTTTAGCTGAGCTGTTTCAGTGGTGTTCGCCCAGAGGGTGTCACCACATGGTCATGCTGGCATTATGTTTTCTCATCTAGAGGAAAAAAAAAAAATACCGCATGATAGAAGTGGATGTTTTTATTGAACATGGGTCAATCCCCTGACACTGACGTACGTTTAACAAACTTAAACAGAGATGAAGGTGTCATCATAGGCACAGTCAATACCACACTCCTCAAATGTCAGAACACTGTGTAGGCTGGAACACATTACAGGGTTGTGTTTTGCTTTTGTGTGTGTGTGTGTGTTTGTGTGTGTGTGTGTGTGTGTGTGTGTGTGTGTGTGTGTATGTGTGTGTATATGTGTGTGTTTCAGTTCATCAGTAGAAATGTCGACTATGACTCAGCTGGTAAAGAAATCATGTAACCTTGCACTCCCCCCTGTGAGATATTTTAAGCACTAACAATTAAAACGAGTTATCAAACATTTATAAATTACCTCACATTTTCAACACCTCAGAGATTTTGGTATTTTATGAAATGTGGTAAATGACACTTTCATGTACAGTAAGTCCTCAGACGTTAATGTTAAAGGGTTATTATCTAATATTGATATTGCACAGTTTCAACAGCATGGGGCAGTCTGCTATCAGAACACACTTGGCACTACCAAAACCACTTACATAGTCACATTATGCATCCATAAACTACATCATTGAATAAAGCAAGGGTCCCCACATCCAGTGCTCGAGAGCTAGTATACTGCACGTTTTCTATATGTCCCTCTTTCAACACACCTGCTTCAATTAAAGCATCCTCATCCTCATACTCTGCAGAAGCCTGATAGTGATGTCATAGCTTCCAGGTGTGCTGGAAGAGGGAAATATCTAAAACATACTGGCCCTCAAGGACTGGATTTGGGCACCCTTGGAATAAAGTATACCTTATTATTTACACGCATCTATACTATGGCATCGTCGATTGTTGTTCTTCAAACTAAAAGTCATTGGGCTGGTGGGTGTCTCATCGAGCCACGAACTGAGCTCCGTAGTGCTACTGAGCATGCACATGACCACCATGGCCCCCAGGGGTTATCACAGGTCCAATGTCCATCGGGGTGACACAGTGGTGCAGTGGTTAGCACTTACTGTGCCTCACAGCAAGAAGGTCCTGGGTTCAATTCCAATACCAGTGGGTGGGACCTTTCTGTGTGGTTATGCACTAATAGGTTAATTGGTTAATCTTAATTGCCCATAGGTGTGAATGTGACAGTGATTGTTTGTCTGTTCTGTTCTGTTTTGTTTGCCCCACCTTTGCCTGTTGTAGCTGGGATAGGCTGCCAGTGACCCCCACCACCCTAGTGAGAATTCAGAAAATGAGATGAAACTAATGACCATTGATATGAGCTACCCCCTGCCCAAAGCAGAAGTGGATTTGATTGTTATTATTGAAATGGAAATGTTATTTTAAAGTACCTTTTGGCCACTAAGCATGTAAGCTGTGCATAAAAGATTGAAACAGAATATTGGCCATATAGCGAAGTAATAGTGTAAGGAAGTTCACATTGTATAAGGAATAAGTATGTGGGTCACCTGGGTTTTAATGGCATTTTGATTATTATTCAACTTAGTTAAAACAGACGCCATGGTAACGGTAGCGTTCCATTTCAGTGGCTATGTTAAAGGAGTCATTTCATGGTTAATTCATTAATATTACTGTGTTCTCCATTGTTATTGAATACATTGTGTGTTGGTTCTATTTAAAGGTGTGTCTGATTGGTTCAGAATGTGTGAAGGAACACTCCCCCCTCCCCTCTCACTCTCTGTGTGTGTTTACCTTTACCAGAGTATCATCCAGCTAGGTTTTGTGTCGTTGTTTGTTCTGAAAACGTACAGGGAAAAAAAAATTGGTTTTATTTTCACAGAGAGCACATTAACCAGTTTGATCTACCATTTTTCAAGTTTGTGCAGCAGCTACTGGAGATGCTCTTGTAGATGCTAATGCTAATGCTACTTCAGATTCACTGCAATGGGGGATGGGCTTAACTCCACTTTGGTTGACGCTACAGTCCATCTGATGTTTTTCTGGGTCCCTCGTTCCTCTTGTTGTTTTCTGTGAATGCAGTATGCAGCCAGTGGAGGTGACAAACCACTGTCAAAGGCAGCATGTGTTGGTAAATCGGGGTGACCCATCAGATTCCAAAAGGAGCGTGGAAAAGTGGTTTTCATGACACCTTTAAGAAATCTACCCACAGTTGTGTGAATCAAGTTATAATTTCATACACCATCGAGTTAGGCTGCTGTCAACAACAGGGAGTTTACTTCGACACTACTAAATGTGCAAACTCATTTACTATCAGTGTGCACTAAGGGTTGCATCTTTCAAAGGTGCAAAATAGAATGTCTGCATCCAGTATGGAGTGTTTACATGCAATTGTGTGTGTCCTGGGGTGAAAAAATGTAAATATATTCATTTCACACATCTATCAAACCCAAGAGCAGTTTGGCTCAGAAACTGTGTCTACATTTAAAACGTCTCAAATAAAAGTGCAAATTGTTTGGATGTGAACTTGTGCACACATGGCTGCAGTTATTGAAGGAGACATGGAGACGATGAAACAAGATGCAGAGAACAATAATTATTGAGACGTACCTAGATTACGCACACAAATTAGTACATTGGGATCTAGTTTATATTATAGCTGTGGTTTAAACAGAAAACTCAACAAGTCAAACCACAAATAACCTTTTTCTGTACTTTTGGTGTTTTCAAAAGTTCCAAAGAAAGCCTGAACAAGGGCAGAACTGTCACACTTTAGTCTGTACCAATGGTCACATTGGTTCAGATATATTAGTACTGGTTAATATCTTGGCTAAGTTGACACTTAGCCAAGATATTAAAATCACATATTAACTTTATACCCTCATGAACCTCATAATAAAACTCACCCATAGAGAGGAACCCTGGCATTTCAGCTTCAAATGACATACTTTTTATTTAAATGTGTACACAATTCTCTCCAATCCTAAACAGCGGCATGTTTGGCAGAACTTTAGTTTATTATTCTAAATACTGTAATGATGATGGAGCGACTTTAGGTCATTGTTTTGATATTTGAGTGCAGAGAAACCAAAGTATTGCCCCGTTAAATGTTAACTTTAATCTAGGATGGAAAAAAACTATAGACAAATACAGTTACAGTTATCCCAGTAATAAAAATGAGAATAAGAATAATGGATTGGATTTCTCTAGGACATTTTATAAACCCAAATCACTTATATTATTGATCCATTATTCATTCACTCTCACATCCTCCCTTTGGTGGTGGTAAACTACATTTGTAGCCACAGTTGGATTCAGATACGTCCTGTAATATGCTCTTTTTTGGGTTCCTCTGCTTTGTAGTAGCTGGTGCTTTCAGGAATAATTCTTTTTGACAGCAGTTTTGATAACAGCTGGCACCACACTGTGCACACATGGTTTGACACTGACACTATTGCTTCCACACCTCTCCAATGCAATTGGCTTTGCAGTGAAGCAGAATAATTTAGTGGGTTTTTTTAGCATATAAAATAATAAAAAAAAAAAATGTTTGAGGACTAACCCAGGGGACATTGTGCTTTGTGACCATGCCACTTTGTAAAGCCAAGGGGGTTGTTGGTAATTATTGTTACACACTGCTGTGGATGCCTTCAGGACACAATCTGTTATCTGTCCCACTTGGTCACTCACTTGGTCACAGATGTGTTAAAAATACACAGCTGTGTATGACATTAAATTAATCAGAATTATGCAAATATGGGGTTTCTGGTTAATAATGTGGTTATTTAAAAGTGAAACAAACAAATGAAAAGTTCATTTCCATAAACAGATAACTCCATTTTTCTTTTTTTTTTTCACAAAATGGCATTTTTTATTCTACATTCCAGGTAATACTCATTGATTTGACATATTATTTATTTCATTTTCGTAAGGTCCACTAAATTGAGTACATAATATATCAAATCAATGAGTATTACCTGGAATATAGAGTAAAAAAAATGCCATTTTGTGAAAAAACGAATGCAAATGAACTCTTCATATATTAATTTTTGAGAATAGAATCTACAGCCCATGCTTCTTAAAAGTGATCAAACAGAACACACTGGCAGTAGTTAATACCTTACCCATCATTCATTATGTTTTACTGTACACAAATACTTCAGCGAACACTAACTGACATCTCGGTGAAGGCTGATATTAAGAAAGAAAGCAGAATCCTAAAATAAATGTGATATTTCAAATCTCATTAGATTATTTCCCTTCACTTTAGATGAAAAAGAAACTGTGTTTGATAATGAAGCCTGACCACATGAAGGTCACTCCCAGCAGGTCCTGAAAACACAATGTCACAATTTATTAGTGTGTGTAGGTTTTTTTTTTTATTCTTTCCCCATTTTGCACAGACCTAAGGCTCTCGTTCATTCTGTGTTTGCTAAGAATCAGAGCGCTCAGCTTGTATAAATAAAAACTCAGATTGAAACAGAGATAAACAGAAAACACATTTTAGTTGTAGGAGGGAAACACCTGGAGTACAAACAGTTGTGGAAGAAGTTTTCTGGCCATTTTCTAAATTAAAAGTATCAATGTGGTGAGTCTAATGTGAATAAGCATTCTTAAGAAAAGCAAGTAACGTCATATCAGGCAAAATGATCTATTTAAGGTTTGAGTCTCCTACCTCTTTAAATCCTAATAGCCAGTGAATAATAACAAATTCAAATTGTTGCCACATCTATAATTGAAAATAAATAAATAATGGATTGGTCTATATATTGTGGGTGTAAAAATGCCCCATATTCAGCCTGAACAGGAGAAGTGTAAAGAAAATGACCAGCAGACAAGTGTGACTTTAAATTTGTATGGTTGATAAATGAAGAGAAAATTGATTAGTATAAAAGAAGTCTAAAAAATTTTGCATCATATGGTATGTGATTGCCTGATATAATATAACATGTTTGATTTTTTTATTTTTTTTTAATGAAAAATCCTTTTTGGTGGTGGCTCATTTTATCTTAATATATTCAGCTAAAATAAACCATTTTCATACTTGTGTTTCAGCAAATATTTTGATGGTTCCATTCATTAAAATGTATTAATTTGATAACATATGAGTGTGTTTGAACATATATTATATTACATATATTACATGTCTTACATGCAGCTGGCCTTCCACAGATTAGGTGCTGGTTATGTATGATATAGTAGAACATGAAACAGGCCTTAAAAGTCAGACTCAAACCGGCCTGGGCCTGATAGAACTCGACCCGAGCCCGGCCTGGTTCGTTTTGATTGACAGCTTTGAGGAGCCTGATGTTTTTCAAATGTGCACAATGACCCACATTCCTTGCATGTAACATAACCCACTGTTTCATTATTTTCATTATGTACATGGTCAAAGTTTTTCCACACCTCAGACTTTGCATTTGCTGGTTCCACCAACACAAAGTCTTGTCTCATCATCTGAACCCGCTTTATCCTCACTAGGGTCACTGGGGTCACTGGGGTCACTGGGGGCCTAATCCAGCTACAATGGGTGAAGGCGGGGTACACCCTGTATGAGTCTCCAGTTCATCTCAGGGCTGAACATATATAGACAAACAATCACTCTCACATTCACACCTATGGGTAATTTAATTTAACCAGTTAACCTATCAGCAGTGTTGGGAAAGTTCACCTTGATTAGGAACTAGTTCCTAACGTTATCCTGACCATAGTCATTAAATCAGGGGAAAATGTTATCCTCCTCCCAGGGTTAACTTCCCTCTGCAGATTCTTAGAACACAAGGAGCTGTTTCAGTGAGTTTCGTTTTCAATGTTTATTTCCAAGAACGGGACAACACCTGCTCCGGGCGCCGGTCACACTCCGTACATTTAACTCTTTTTCTCCGCTCCCAAAAACTCTCTGCACCCCTCTCTCTCTCTCTCTCTCTCTCTCTCTCTCTCTTTCTCTCTGCCCCACCCAAAACACTTCTCATTGGCTATTCCACAACATTATGTTGCCAAAATTTGTTCAGAATAATACAAAAATGACATCTATGATAATGGTGTGTTTTGATCCCATGTTATACCTTATAGGACTCAATAATTACAACGTGATGAGAATGACATGTGAACTACATAAGAGCGCAGTTCAGTAAATGCCAGAATAACCGCGTTCACAACTTCCCGTTCATTTGGCAAAAGTGAACGAGTCGTTCACGTTCGTCAAAAATATGATAACGTTCGTTCAGGTACAACACTGCATATCAGTGTATGTGTTTGGATGGTGGGAGGAAACTGGAGTACCTGGAGAAAACCCACATAGAAAGATCTGGTGTGGGATTCGAACCAGGGACCTTCTTGCTGTGAGGCACCAGTGCTAACCACTGCACCACTGTGCTGCCCCAATATGAAGTCACAACAGGCTAATTTCACCTCTGCAACTTCCATTTTACATCTCTCTCGTGCAGATCAAAAGGCATTACATGATCATTTATTTACAGCTGAATTATAATGAGCCCAAACTTGGGCCAATTCAAATAGTAACAATTATGCCCGAACCCGCTGGGTCCTGTCGGGTCCCATTGGGTTCGGTCAAATACTCCCAGCTCTAGCGCATAGAGTCCCATCAGCTGCAAGTACTGGAGAACATTCCATCTCATCTCTAGAACTGCAATGAGTCTATTCACATGTGACCTGTGTGGTCAGTTAGGTTGGACACTCATGCATGGAGGCCTGCTCAGCTGAGGAGAGCAAAGCACTCTGGGACCAAGAGGGAAGTAAGTGGAGGAGGCAGAAGCTGGCAACACCTGTTTTTGCTTCTTTCTTTTCTTTATTTTTTTGTCATGGCGATGGCTTTATCTATCAGATAAAAATGCGCAGACCACTGGAGCCCCACCACCTCATATACACACACACACACACACACACACACATACAAACACACACACACGCACTTGTTTCCTTGTCTCATGAGGATCAAGTTTGTAATCGAGTAGCCATTGGGTAGTGAGTGTAAACACATCTTTTTTTTTAATAAAAATAAATAAATAAATCAATAATAAAAATGATTAAATTATATAACAAAATGAAAGTGAATAAATACATTTTTAAAATAAATAAATAGAATAAATAATAATGATTAAAAAATAAATAAATACATACATACATGAATGAAAAATAAAAAAATAAAAATAAAAGTTGTTAATGCCCTAGTATATACTGTGCATCTCTTTATAGTGCTCATGCTTTCCCCCATGAGGACTTCTGTAAAAATGCAAATTAATGTATTTATAGGCCACACTTCTATTTTACTAGTGGAGGCTGTTATTTATATTTAAACCTTGCAGGGACCCCATGATTTGACTGCAAATAGATCAATGTCCCCATAAAAATACACACACACACACACACACACACACACACACACACACACACACTCTTATTGGACTATTCAGTTCACTATAAGGTTTTTATGAATTACTGAGGTATGATAATCTGTTTTAACATTAAAGTTAATTGTTTTGTCAAAAATGACTTCATTCTGTTTTGTAACTTCAGTGTCTTATTTTACCAAAAGAATCCTCATCTCAAAGATGTGGAAGAAAGGCTACAGGACCTGAACAATTATATTTTATCTGATCAATTCTACAGAAAAATATGTATACCTTCCTTATTGCCGACAAAATATAATTCAATATTTTTATTTTTTATTATTTGCCTACGTGATTAACTAAAACGTGGCCCAATTTAGCTGATGTCATCCTATAGAAGTATTAGCAGTAAAGTACTTTTATTTTTTTCAGATTTTATAAGTTATAAGGGACATGATTAGATTATTAAGAGTGAAGCATTAATGTGGTAAATGGACTGCATTTTATATAGCGCTTTTCCACCTTCATGGTGCTCAAAGCGCTTTACATTAGCCTCTCATTCACCCATTCACACATACACACTCATACACCAGTAGGTTTCTATGGTCTAAGGTCAGTCCTACTGGGGGCCTAAGTGAGGGTTCAGTGTCTTGCCCAAGGACACTTCGACATGTGGACAGCCAGAGCTGGGACGCGAACCGCCAACCTCCCGGTCATTGGGCGACCCACTCTACCAACTGAGCCACAGCCGCCTAATGTGGTACATTGTGTTGCTGTTGTTTCTGCCTGAGGTAAAGTTAGTTTGAGCTACTTTACATCTAGATCAAACCAGAAGGCTCAATAAATGAATAATGTGGGGGAAAAAAATAAGAAATAACAAGCCTGAGATAAACAAATCTATCTGTTCTGAATTGGCAGGATTTTTTTTTTCTTCCACATCTTTGAAGTCATATTGGATTGATTTGAGCAGAAAAAAATGAAACTATGTGGGATGTTTAAAAGGAAAAATCACTGGTTTGTGGTGCTGTTTCACACATTTCAATATCTGCTAGAAACATTGGAAAAATATTTATTTTCACTAACTGTGTAAACAGTGAATTTGGAATATTTAGTTTTTCAGAATTAGGGAAAAAATAAAAAGGAATGTTCATTTGTGTGTAAATGTATTCACTGGTAAATGTTTCTATGAATGAAGAGATACTCTGAAGGCACTGATGAGTTAAATAATCCCAAATAAATTCAGAAAATCATTTATGACAAGGGTGTCAAACTCATTTTAGTTCACGGGCCACATTAAACCAAATTTGATCTGAAGTGTGCCGTACCACGGAAATAATAAGATAATATATAAATAATGTCAATTCCAAATGTTCCTCTACATTTTATAGTAAAAAAAAAAAAAGGGAAATTATGTCATGAAAATGTTCACATCTGCCAACTATTCTTTAAAACAATGTGAATAACATGAATAAACCAACACTTCTTCAGAAAACTAAATGCAATTTTAACAAGATCATGACTCAGTTTATCATTTACACATGTCAGTTACAACGTACAGAGTATTTATTAGTCAATCTACAAATACACAAAATATTTAATAACAGGCAGAACATTATTAAACTTTAATTTAGGACATTTCAAATTTGTTCAGGTTATTCACATTTTTTGTGAAATAATAGTTTGTTTTATTGTAAATACAGAAAAATAACATGAACATTTTTAAAACGCAAAGAGCAAAATGGGAAGTTGTATTTATAAGGTAAGATACGATAAGATACGATAAGATACGATAAGATACGATAAGATACGATAAGATACGATAAGATACGATACGATACGATACGATACGATACGATACGATACGATAGATTTTATATAACAAGCGTATACTGCAATAGGGGGACAGCAAAAAGAAGGAACACAGATATAACAAATAATTTATGCAAACAAACACAGATATAGAAAAAAAGAGAAACAAAGCGTACAAGCGAACAAAGCCTATATGTTATTTACACTATATATAATACACAAGAGTGAAAAATAAACACAGAAGGGATAAAGTATGTCCACATTACAGATTGCATAGTATATTATAAATATAAATAAAAATAACAGTATAAATAGGGCAGCAGGGCAGCAAGCAAGAAGGTCCCTGGTTTGATTCCCACACCAGACCTTTCTGTGTGGAGTTTTCTCAGGTACTCCAGTTTCCTCACACCATTTAAACACATGCACTGATAGGTTAATTGGTTAATTAAATTACCCATAGGTGTGAATATGAGAGTGATTGTTTGTCTATATATGTTCACCCCTGAGATGAACTGGAGACTCATACAGGGTGTACCCCGCCTTCACCCACTGTAGCTGGATTAGGCCCCCAGTGACCCCTGTGACCCGAGTGAGGATAGTGGGTTCATACGATGAGATGAGACAATAGTATATATATATATATATATATATATATATATATATATATATATATATATATATATATATATATATAAGGAGCTGCTTAGGGCCCCTACAGTCTAATGTTACCATGGTACTAGTCATGGTACCATCATAATATGTTATTAAGATAGTATTTTACTGATCCATCCCATTTTGATATATGTGGAACCTGGAATAAAATGATCTGTATATTCCCGATCATTTTTGTATTTCACAAATTTATTCCAGGGGCCAGATTGGACCCTTTTGGGGACCGTATTTGGCCCCTGGGCCGCATGTTTGACACCCCTACTTTAAGAGATATAAAAGTACTGAAGTTCTGTATCCAGCTTTATGACCACAGGAGAATAAGAAGGAGTCTGAGTAAGTCACCAAGAAAGTCAAATGTAGTAGACCAGTAGTAAGTGAAGCGAATCAAAGGTAACAGGTATAGAAAGAGAAGCTGAGCGTGACAGGATGATGCACTGTGCACAGGCGAGACATGTAGATGGACAGAGAAAGTGAAGTGATGCAGAGAGAGAGAGGAAAAGGCCTGTGTGTCTGTAGGCAGTGGGCCTTATGTGGCCTGCTTTAACACTTCCCTCCACCATCTGTTACATCCCACATTACTGAGAGAAGATAGAAATGGCACCAGCATTCATTCCTCTGCTACACTTCCAACTGCTGCTTCACTTCTACAGCCCAGCCACAGTCACTCCTCTCCAGGATTCCATCCCATATTCACATGTCATAGTTACATTTACAACATTGAGAGTCACCTACTGTGTTACTGTCTGTAAGATCACTGCCTCTCCCTTCACTGGACTCTGTACTAAAGCTGCACAATATATTGTTTGAGCATCAATGTGGTAATGTACAGTACGTGTGTGCAAGAGTCACATGACAGGTCCTGCAATGTAATATTTTGTCATCTAATTTCAATAGAAACTGACACACACTGAGCACATCACAATCATTCTGAACCAGTTTGGAGTGAGTCACTGGTAACAAGACTGAAAAATGAACAACCAACAAAAGAAACCAAAGTTCAGTGTCAGAAAGAAAAGTAACAGCAGTTATGTGGAAGTATTTCTTTCTTTCTTTCTTTCTTTCTTTCTTTCTTTCTTTCTTTCTTTCTTTCATTATTTCTTTCAGAAAAGCAGGTATGTAGAATCATATATATTTATTTACTTATTTATCTATGTATTTATTTTTTTATGTATTTGTATATTTTATTTATTTGTATTTTTTATTTATTTATTTTGGAATGTATTTTAATTAATTTAACCAATTTACTTGTTACTAGACTGTAATTAACAGTGTTCTTAAATAAAAATTGCATAACATTTTTTTTATGTCATAGTGTTCTAATATTTAATTTTAAATACACGTTTCTTTGCTTCAAAGCTTAAACACATGTTGTCCAGATGAGTGGACATTTTTGTAACTCCATAAAAAATAGGTGCATTAACAAGATTTCAATCTTTTTTTTCATGTCTAAAGAGGAATAAAAACATGTCGGAAAAAAAATCTTGACTTAGGTTCTCATCGTTCATGCAAAAAAGAAGTGAATCACATTAATGAATCAATTACATTATTCATTTGTTTATTTTATTTATTTGTATTTTTTCATTATTTTTTATTTATTCAGTTTTATTTTATGTTATTTAAAATTTTTCTTGTTTTTATTCTACTGAACCTGCTTTATCCTTACTAGGGTCATAGGTTGTTTTTATTTTATTTTATTTATTTATTCATTAATTCATTAATTGAATTTAATTATTTCAGCTACAAGAAGGTTGATACTGAAACAGGTGTTCTGTTTCGACCACTAATCTGTTCCATCATTTGCGTCTGCACCACACACACACACTGTTATATACTAAAAAAAATTTCATATTGCAATATATTGCAGGGTTTAAAAAAAATCACCATGTCATTTTTTTCTCTGTACTGTACCACCCTTTAGAGCCTGTCTCTATGACTTCTTTCTTAATTCTTTCTTTTCCTTTCTCCTTTATTCCCAGGACATATTTTCACAGTTAATATGCCTCCCATCTGCCCCACAAAACCCCATTTATACTATATTTAATTCTCTCTCAGCCAGCAGTAATTCAGAGTCCTTGGGATTTGCATCAATGTCAAGCAGCTGCACATGGTTGGCTGCTGGAGTGTGTGAGTGGGAGTACATCATGTCTCCCAACGTCTTAATTTCCTTCTTTTGGTTTTTATGTCCTGGTGCAAAAAGGTTATAGCTAACTTGAAAATGAGGTGAGGAGAAGGTTTATGCAGAAGCTGAGATTATAACATTTTAATTCTCTTTTGATTAGTAGAAACACAAAAGAAAGACTCGTACTGTGACTCATTAATCTGTCTAACATATATTTAACTTCTAGAATGTGCACATATTTTTTGTGAATTTATTATAATTTTATAATATATTATAATTTAGTTGGATAATTAGTTTTTTTCTGTAAATACACTGAAAAAAATATTTCAGATTTACATTTTAAAAAACAATGTCCATCATTTGGACATGTTAATATCATGTTTTCTGAAAGACATACATTTATGTTAATAAAAAGGATTCCATTTGGTTGAATTAGCATGATTGTGATTTTTTCATATAAATCCACCATGTTTATTTTATGCTTAGTATATATGAATACATCATGATAATCCGACATTATATTTAATAATTTTATCACTAATGTACATCAGCACGACCATTTACTAATTCATAAAGAATTACCTGAAATTAATATGTCAAACAGAATGTAAGAATGTGACAGCGTATGCTATTTAAAGGTATTATCCAGAGTAATATGCATTTTAGCTCAATATTTGGATGATTTGGAGTACATATTATACATTATATTTTTAGACCTCTTATTTTTAACCAACAGGTGCAGTGTTTACAACTGTTTCTTTGTTTACCTGTAAAGCAGATATACAAACACTGCACCTGTTCTAATTTTACATTTACACTAGTATGATCCTTTACAAGACATTAACAAATAGGTAACAAATGGTTAATACATAATGAACAACCCATTTATAAATGAGTAATAAATGGTTAATACATAGTTAATTGTGTGTAGGTATTATAATGTGTTAATCTATTCTAAACGTGACTTTATATCATAGATGGTACATCCCCCATGAATACAATAGTTCTACATTATTTCTAAATGTTAACATAAGGAACATGAAACAGTTACATTTCATATAGTAAATAAATTCATAACAAATCAACAACCCCTGTTCTCCCTTTTCTTCAGTGTAGTAATAATGTTTTATCAGGACATTATGATTACATTCCTCTTTTCTCTAGGTTTCTGGATGTTGTCAATTGGATATTTTCAGCATGAGTGAATCTTAAGCACCATTGCATTCCTAGTCAGAAGGATCGAATTGGAACAGGATATAACTGTCTAAAAGAGCTCACTTTTCCCCATTGAGGTGTCAGCTGTGCTCTCTTAGAACTCACAAACACATGGGAATACCACAAATGTGCACAGACTCACATGCTTCACATTTGTATTCCTTGCAGTCACCTACACACACTCTTGATCTGAGAGAATAATCAGCATTTGGGAACATTTCGTCTCATTGCTTATTCATAGACCGGCATTGTGTTTATGTCTTATTCATGCTGCTGCTTGTGATGTGTCTGTTCTAATGAGTAATTGGGGCTAATTGTATGTGTGTGTTGATAGTGTAAAAGGCAGATTGAACCAAGAAAGGCATTTTCATCAAGGGGACTTTCTTCATGGGTTTGTCTGTGTGCTGTTCACAGTACTGTCAATGACACACTGGGTGACAGGGTTTGGATTGGACTATCTCAGGTAATGTTTCCAGCTTCAGGATTTCTTTCGACTCGTACCAAAATTATATCTGTTGGCAAAGGATGAATGTGCCATTGCATTTTGGCACCTGAGTGAGCACGTCCCTGTCGTAATTAGTGTGATGTTGTGATTTGGACTAAAACACAGAGTCCTTACTCTGTCTGCATCAATGCCTGAAACAGACTTTGTGTGGATTTAAAGATAGATAGATAGATAGATAGATAGATAGATAGATAGATAGATAGATAGATAGATAGATAGATAGATAGATAGATAGATAGATAGATAGATAGACAGACAGACAGACAGACAGACAGACAGACAGACAGACAGACAGACAGACAGACAGACAGACAGACAGACAGATAGATAGATAGATAGATAGATAGATAGATAGATAGATAGATAGATAGATAGATAGATAGATAGATAGATAGATAGATAGATAGATAGATAGATAGATAGATAGATAGATACAACAATGTACAATGATATTTCAGCATCTCCTTTTTGTTTTATTACATGGAAATAACCGGAAGTGCGTTGCTCGCTACATTAGCTAGTGTTTCACCAAAGTTCTCCGAACAAAAATTGTAAATAGGTAGTATTTCTATTTAGGCAAATAAACACCACAACCGGCATCTAAAGAGGCACTTTATAATATTTTAAAACAATCATGTGAACTGATATATTTTACATATCTTAGTAAGTAGGGTTGTGGCCAATAGGTGAAGGTCCAATTCAGAACAGGAATTCAGGGCTTTTTTGGGCTTGAGCCCTGGTGGGTTCTGGTCCACAGAGACCAGTGCTGGCTTTTGTATTTTCCATGTGACCTGAATAAATTATTAAGACCAACTGTATCGTGAACTCATCTTTGGAGCTTCTAATTAACAAACACAAAAATTCTTACTTGTAATGTAATAAAACTTCATCTAAAATGACTTCTAAATCCTACAAATGTGTGTTAATTAAAAGCAGAAAGATTAACATGCAGGTCTTCAAAAAGCCAATGTAGTCAGTGTGATATTGTTTTTTTTTTTTTCATCTAAGTTATGTTATATTTGAACCCAGCTGTCTGTGTTTGATGGAAGTGCCCCAGAACTGTCAGCCACTGGGCACTAACACCTTGATATTTCCTGTTTGTAATTCTGACCTGGCTTGTTTGTTTCTTAACCTGATCTCGTTTGTTTGTTGTCAGCAGTTGAAGCCACAGGTTACGGACCAGTGTTTGAGGAGCAGCCGGTGGATACCATCTACCCAGAGGAGTCGCCGGAGGCCAAAATCACCATGAGTTGCCGGGCCAGAGCAAATCCACCTGCCACATACAAGTAACATATGTTCCTCATAACCCCCAGCCTCATTACAACCCACTGTGCATTCCCTCTGCCTCCCATTGCTCGCTATCTCTCAGGCTTTATTTAGAGCGTTTTTTAATGTCTGCATCGAAATGGCAAGGTCACAAGTAGGTTCATTTGAACTTTTTGAAAAGCACATTTTGTAAAGCATGCATGTATGGCATCCAGCAGTGCTAATGATTCATGCATAATTTTGTTGTCAAACAACCTGGAGAATACATCTTTTCCACAGCAGATGGTTGTCTTTTCACCATAGTAACAATAAACTGAATGCCAAACTATTTTTTTTTTCCTCTTGCGACTGCAACGCAACATCACTGCTCCTCATGCCTTTACCAGCATTTAATGTTTTGGATGATCTATTTCAGTTTATATGTAAATGTATGTAAATGACTTTGCTCAAACCAGCTCATAATTAGGTGTCAGAGGCAAGGAATTGGTTTTGACCACAGCTGGAAAAGTGTTTCAGAGAATGTATTTATTTAGGCATTTCACAACATGACATGTGTTTGTTATTTCATGTAGTTTATCTTCATTTCTGATCCTGGCAACTGTAATGTGGGTTTTATTAGAAGGAAAATTCCATTGCATAACACTGCATCCACAATGTTTCCATCTGAATGCAATTTACCCTCGTTTTTCATCTGCATTTCCAGTGTATTTCTTTGCCGTCCAGCTACAGATTGGTCTGGAACAAAAACAGAAAGTAGAACAACCTTTAGAATGTTTGTCCTTAATGAGCAGAAACAGGAAGACACGAAGTTGTGCACAATCAGGTCAAGGTTTTCATAGTGTTTTGCATCTGTTAAAGAGTCTACTGTGATGTCCATTAATATTAGAGGTGTTCAAAGTACTCACATTCTGTACTTAAGTAGAAGTACAGATACTGGTGTGAAAAAATACACCTTTACTGAAGTAAAAGTAAAAAAGTACAACTTCTCAATTGTAATAAAGTAAAAAGTAAAGCTGCATGTTTTTTTTCTCCTATGGATAAAAATAATACTGATTTAACCAGGAAAAAAAAAGTGTATAACAGTGAGTTTATGTGTTAGGTCATGGGGTAGTGGGTATAGACAGAAACTATCAAAAGTCATAAATAGGAGATTTATATATATATATATATATATATATATATATATATATATATATATATATATATATATATATATATATATATGCATGGCGTGTACCATCTGCAAATTGAGGAAGTGGCTGATATGGAAAAGACATACCAGTGGCTGAAAAAGGCTGGACTAAAGGACAGCACAGAGGCACTACTCATGGCTGCACAAGAACAAGCCATGAACACCAGAGCAATAGAGGCCGGGGTCTACCACATCAGACAGGACCCCAGGTGTAGGCTGTGTAGAGAAGCCCCTGAAACAGTCCAGCACATCACAGCAGGGTGTAAGATGCTGGCAGGCAAGGCATACATGGAGAGGCATAACCAGGTAGCGGGCATACTGTACAGGAACATCTGTAAAGAGTATGGACTGGAGGTCCCAGGGTCAAGATGGGAGAACCCCCCAAAGGTGACAGAGAACAAACAGGCCAAGATCCTGTGGGACTTCCAGATCCAGACTGACAAGATGGTGATGGCCAATCAGCCTGACATAGTGGTGGTGGATAAACATGAGAAGACAGTGGTGGTGATAGATGTAGCAGTCCCCAGTGATAGCAACATCAGAAAGAAAGAACATGAGAAGCTTGAGAAATACCAAGGGCTGAAAGAGGAGTTAGAGAAAATGTGGAGTGTGAAGGCAACAGTGGTACCAGTAGTGATCGGAGCATTAGGGGCAGTGACCCCCAAGCTGGGAGAATGGCTCCAGCAGATACCAGGAACAACATCAGAGATCTCTGTACAAAAGAGCGCATTGCCAGGAACAGCTAAGATCCTGCGCAGAACCCTCAGGCTCCCAGGCCTCTGGTAGAGGACCCGAGTCTGAAGGAGACACCGCCCACGTGGGGCGAGAGGAACTATATATATATATATATATATATATATATATATATATATATATATATATATATATATATATATATATATATATATATATATATATATATATATATATATATATTAGTTAAAAAATAGGACATTTCTTAAAAATCTAAATTGTGAAATGAAAAGAGTCGATTATGATATAAGAAATGGATAATTACGAGATAAAAAGTCAAAATTATGATATAGTAAATCACAATTTGTGATTTACAACTAATTTTTCATACTGTCACATTTGTCTCATTTGAAAAAGTAACAAGTCTATTCTAAGAATGTAAAGAGTATAAAGTACAGATATTTATACAAAAATGTAGGGAGTAAAAGTAAAAAGTTGCTAGAAAAATAAATACTCAAGTAAAGTACAGATACCTAAAAAATCTACTTAATTACAGTAATGAAAGTACTTTTACTTAGTTACTTCCACCTCTGATCAATATATAGTTCATCTATTAACCCTTTGATCCATACTGGTCACTACAGTGGACAGTTGTTCTACAGTTGTTCTCTTGTATATTCATAGGTTTTGTTGTTTTAGTTCCATATCAGTCAGTTCCAGAGGTGGAAAGTATAGTAACTAAGTAAAAGTACTTCATTACTGTACTTTAGTAGATTTTTTAGGTATCTGTACTTTACTACAATATTTATTTTCTGGCAACTTTTTACTTTTACTCCCTACATTTTTGCATAATTATCTGTACTTTATACTCTTTACATTCTCAGAATAGACTTGTTACTTTTACAAACTAAACAGATGTGACAGTATGAAAAATGAATGACTTCAGAGGGAAAATCAGTGGACGAGAGAAACAGTGACTTTATATATTATCGTTATATGACTATTGTCTCATGATTTTGACTTTTTGTGTCATAACTTTGACTTTTTATCTTAGAATTTTGAATATTAATTTCACAATTTTAACATTTTATCTTAAAATTATGCATTTCTTTTATCTCATATTTATAACCTTTTTTTTTGTTAAATCTCATGATGACTTTTTATCTTCCACATATATGGTGCTTTATGTACATGCATACAATGGATTAGTAAATATTCCACTAGAAAGAACCTGTAAAGTGAATGAATCATAATGTGCAGACGGTGTTTTGAAGTAGATCTGAGACCAATATTCCTTTGGACTAAAACCTATTCTCTTGTTCATTATAAGAATTTCTTTTGACCAGCATTTAAGACTTGACTTTTCTTTATCAGTAACATACATGTGGGAACATTTCATTAGTTTTATTTCGGAAGCATTTTCTTGTGGACCACATTGATTAATCCAGGTGTCCCTAATTACTCAATAGTCACACACAGTAGCAGGCACACCTGGTTTAATCAGTGTGTCCAATACTGAAAGACAGAAAGAAAAGGAGCAGGAAACATTCATTAGAGTGGCTGTGCATTGAGCTTATTCACAAAGTATCCACAGAGGTTGCACAATCCTTTTGTGGATCGCATAGTCTGTTCATGTTTTTCCCAACCATACAGAAAGTTTCAGTAAATTCAGTTCATTTCAGTTGTATTTCAGTTGAACATTACCACAAATTCAATATAATCTGTTCAATATCCAACATTAGACCCTCAGTTCAAGTGAGGACAAACCCTTCAAAACACTAGCTGCTTTTCCATTACCCTTGGAAATTCGCAAAATGTAAATATCGCTATAAAAAACTGGTAATGGACACACCTGAATTTCGAAAAATCACTCAAATATTGATAAAAAAAAGTTTCACGCTTTCATGAGGTGGTTTTTCAGACTTTTCGATATTCTAATATATCGCAAAAGCGCAATGGAAACACTTTTTCAGCAATATATGTCACAGGATGTGACGTACATAGTCACATGACCACTTCTCTCGGAGTGAAAATGACAGCCTCAGTCACTGTAACTATGACAACCATTTACTGCTTATAATGTGTTGTTGTTAAGTGCTGAGTATATTTACACTTAATATTTCGACCTGACATTGTAGGGACCACAGACTCTGTACAGACTCTTATAATGTGAGCCAGGTGGTTTGTTTTACATGTTAGTGCCTTTAAATAGTTCGCCAGTGACTTTTACTGGCGAGAGAATTAGCCGATTCATTCATGCTAATACTATTGCATGCTAATTCGCGGTTGTCATTTAAACACATCTAAAGCATATTTCCACTTAATATTTCGGTCTGACAATGTAGGAACCAGATGTACAGACCCTTATAATGTGAGCTGGGGGGGGGGGGGGGGGGGGGGGGGTTGTCTTACATGTTAGTGTCTTTAAATAGTTTGCCAGTGACTTTTACTGACAAGAGAATTAGCCGATTCATCCATTCTAATATCAGGGTGACATTGGTCAAGTGATTTGAAGCTCCGAAGGTGACAGCGGTGAAATGTCGTGGGATTTCACGAGAGTTACGACGCTCCTGTAGAGAACAACATATATAAAAAAACATATATAACTTATATATGTCACACTGGAGTATAAGTCACATTTTGGGGGGACATTTATTGGATAAAATCCAACACCAAGAGCATTTTGAAAGGCAATTTAAAATAAAAATAGAATAGTGAACAACAGGCTGAATAGATGCTAACGTAACACATTGAGCTAACGTTACATGACGCACAAACTGAGGACATTCCTGGGATAATATTGTAACATGTGAACAGTTATTCAGATAACTATAGCATAAAGAACATGCACATGCACAACAGCGCCCTCTTGCTGTGGTCAGTGTAAAAATAACATGCAAAAAAATATAATAATGTGTTAATAATTTCACATATAAGTCATTCCGGAGTATAATTCACACAAGAATTGCAACATAGTCTGAAAAATATAGTTTATGAATATTATGTACAGCTGAATATGTAAAAAAAAAAATATATAGGTCATATGGAGATATGGAGTAAACCATTTTGTCTGCCTACTTATATTTGTCAATCACTGTAAGAGTCTTACATATTAACCATGACTTTTCTTTACAGGTGGCTCTTGGACAATGTAGAAATTGACCTAGATGTACAAGACAGCCACTACAGTCTAGTAGGAGGCAACTTGGTCATCAGCAACCCCATTAAAAGCATACATGTAGGAATGTACTCCTGTTTGGCCTCCAACAACTTTGGCATGATAATCAGCCGTGCAGCTTCTGTCCAGTTTGGATGTAAGTGGTCCATATGTGAACCCTCATTTACGCTGCTTTATACAGCTCCATGCAGTTTTAACAGACGAATGGACTTGCATGCATATTAAGTGAAATGAAATGACAAGGACAGCCAGGACCAATGTTGAATGATGTAGAGTGAGCAGTGAGTAATGTAACTTGGTAGTGCTAGCATGGTTAATGTACTTTTCTATTAAGTGCAGTTCAAAAACTGGCATTAAATTTTATGTAGAATTTAAACATTTCATTCAGATTTGATGGAATGTACTTGTAAGAGATACTGTAATGTAGAATGATAAGTATGGGTGAAACTGGTTTCTGGGTAAGTGTTAACTGTAAATGTTTTACACTTGATTTTTCTCTCTGCCCCTCTCAGACCTTGATCTTTTCTCATCAGAAGAGAGGGAGTCAGTTTATGTCAAAGAAGGACAGGGGGCTGTGCTGCTCTGTGCCCCCCCACCACATTATCCAGGTACAGACTCCACTCAACCATCCTCATCATGTAACAGTATATCCAAACTACAGCTACACAGTATATTGTTTGAGCATCAATATCGCAATGTACGTGTGCGTAATAGTCACCTTGCATGTCTTGCAATTATGCTTATTTTATATATATATATATATATATATATATATATATATATATATATATATATATATATATATATATATATATATATATATATTATTATTATTAACCTTCTGTGGTTCTGTGGTTCTATGATTGTATTTTATATGATTTTGGAATCATTCTGAAATTAAATATGTTCATGGATAATGAAGCCATTGTTCTTTTATTAATTGTTTGAAAAACATGAAAAAATATAAATATACAGTACCCCAAAAGAAATGTCAAAGGTCAATTTTGTAAAGTGAGTATAGGAAATTTACTTTAGAACTTAATACACTTAAAAGGTCCTTCTTTTTTTTTTAAAAGGAATATCCCATTGAGGGATTTTATTTATTTGTCTTTTTTAATTTATTTATTCATGTATTTTATTTTGTTAATTAATTAATCCTTTTTTTTCTATTTATTTTTAATAATTAATTTAATTCAATTATTTTGGGTACAAGAAGGATGACACTGAAACGTTCTGTGTCGACTACTAATCTGTTTGACCATTTAGCTGTTATATACTCGTAAGTATTTTTTTGCAGTATTGCAATATATACCGTAGGGTAAAAAAAAAATCACAATGCCAGTTGTACAGTGGTACTTTTTAAAAGCATTTTATTAGTAATGTTCAAGCTTCCATCATACATGAAGGAATAGAAATATAGAAATGTACAAAAATAACGTCCTGACAATAATAACATACAGAATAGAAACAATGCAAATGTTGACACAGATACAAGTAAATGGAATCAAGTTATGCTCTGAATATAAATCTTTATGTGTGAGAGATGATATGAGGCTGAGCCAGAAAAGATCCCATATTCTCTCATCTCTATTCAGTGTAGTAGGTTTGTGTTGGCACAATCTTTCTATCTGTACGGCAGATAACATCTTTGTAAGCCAATGATCGAAGCTGGGTGCAGTGGAAGACTTCCAAGTCAAGAGTTTCTTAGCAACCGTCATCACTAGGTGCAGTGCAGATGAAAATTCAGAAGTCTCGGCTGAGTAGCAAAGACCAGCGGGATTGCAGTCAGGCTAATGTCTCTGGAATAGGATTCTGAACTGAGAGCCATTTGTAGATTGCAGTGGAAAAGTCAACCTAAAAAAAGACCTATCAGCAGAATAATTACATCAACAGAACACTGACGTGAAGATATGGGTTGGTTGTTTTTGCGATATACTGTATATATATCCTTTATATTAAATTACTCAGTGTTCAGTATTAGCAGAACATTTTTTGTTCACCATATCTTCCTTATTACAACCTAAAATGTAATGACTGCTAGTACGTAATAAGTTGGGTCCATTTGAAATGTAATAAAACCAATTATGCAATAACATTTTGCCACCATAGGTCAAGCTGTAAAGGCAGAAGTTAACAGATTAAAACATATTCAGTCATTGTTATGTGTTGCTACATTACTGGACAGAGGTGAGAAGAAATATGGGTAACACTTTATAATACCTACACACAATTCACTTTGTTCACTATATATTAACCATTTATTATCTATTTGTTAATGGTTTATTCATACACAATTAATCATAAACAGTTCATTTGTTCTTCAAACCATTTGTAGCCGTGTGAACAAAGGCTTTATGATTAATTGTGTATAAGCAATACATTAATAAGCATGAACAAATGGTTAATACATCATGAACAAACCATTTACACATGAGTAACAAATGATGAATACATGGTGGAATGTGTGTAGGTATTATTGTTACCGAAATATGAACAGTAAAATACTCGGTAACTCAGTAGAAACGCAGACAGCTGTGGCTCAGTTGGGTCCCGTCCACATGTTGAAGTGTCCTTGGGCAAGACATTGAATCTTAACTTATGCTCCCAGTAGGAGTGACAGAACCTTAGAAACCTACTGGTGTAATGAGTGTGAATGGGTGAATGTGAGGCTAATGTAAAGCGCTTTGAGCACCATGAAGTTGGAAAACATTTTAGACATTTTCTAACATGAATGTAAAAATAAAAGAAAGTAAAACACAATTTGTTCGATTATCTGCATAGTTATTACATTATCAAAGTTTTTGTGTGTGTGTAAGGCCAATAACGTAATAATACCTTATTATGTTAATGGCAAATATTATTACGTAATCTGTAAAGAAATGTTCTTACATTATTGGCTTTATTATGTTTCAAATGGGCCCAAATAATAGCATTATTGGCAGCTATTAAATTTTGGGTTGTAACACTCCTTCAAGAATTGAATTTAAAATGTACTCAGTCAGTTGCAGTATCAGACAGCTCGATCAAAGATTTAAAATTCCAATTATATGTAAATGAAACTCTGCAATCTGTGTCTGATAAACCGTACTAAAACCTTCTTTCAGACAAATGTGTGTGATGGGGGTTTCATGAAACCCATGAACCAAATTAGTGAAATAATGAAATGAACTGGAGCCTTGTCCCCTGTTGGCTTGGGATCGAGTTGCCCTTCCTAATGTTCTCTGAGGTATAAAAATAATGGCATCACTTACTCTGTCACCATCTCATTAATGTTTTCTTTGTCACAGTTCCCAGACATTCCTATGCTGGTTTCTTTTTTTGCACCTCTTTATTAATGTAAAAGGGAGACAATATACTGCTCTCATATTTAGTTCAAGCTAATATATGACTGCAGTGTTTGGTGTGAATAATCCATTTTTGGACTCGTTTTCAGCATAATATGTCTGCTTCTTTAAGTATGTCTTTCTTGATGTGGCCTCATTTTATTATTTTTCTGCTTTTTTTTTTATATGCTTTGAACATGAGCCCAGAAAGCAATTTTTATACTCACTATTTCTGTCACTGTTCTTAAGCCATAGCAATTGAGTTGAAAACACAAGCCTTTTTATCCACATTCACTGCAATGTAAATCCATCAAACACAAGGAAAGCGAATGGTTAAGTCTTTCTACACAACATGTGAATTACCTCACCAAGCAAACAGTGTTTCTCTATTATTCCTCTCAGCCTGAAGACTTCATTTCAAAGGTTAATAGATGCTTGAATAATGAAACCCCCTTAACACCAAATAATTGTGCTATTTTTTGCTTTGCACATTGTATATTCAGATTGTTCAGACTGAGCCAGACCCACATTCAACCTCCTCTGCTCTCTTCAAAGCTGTTTCTATGTGTCTAAGCCTTTGACAGGCAGGTTTTGTTTGTTTGTTTTTGTCTCTTTCTTTGCAGTTGAGCTGTCATTCCGATGGATCCTCAATGAATTCCCCACCTTCATCCCGCTGGACAAGAGGCGTTTTGTCTCCCAGATAACAGGGAACCTTTACATTTCCAAGGTGGACTCCTCGGACAGTGGCAACTATTCCTGTATTGCATCCAGTCCGTCAATTTCAAAGAGCGTATTCTCCAACTATATCCCCCTGGTGCCTCTGGCTGAACGTTAGTACCTCACTTCCTGCTTTCCTAGTTTTTCCCAGTCACTCAGATTTGTTTGAGTTTGGAAAAAGACTAAGAGTACTTTTTTTCTGCATTAGTTTGTTTGTTTGTTTTTTTTGGTTTTTTTTACAACTTATGATCTTCTAAGCTTTTTTTGCAGGCCTTGATGAAACTTTTATACTTAGGTTGGATGCTGTTTGCACGTTCATGGACAAAAAAGTAACCGTTGGAGTAGTTAAAGGCATTGTAGGTTGTATGGAATACTGAACATACTTAGGACAACAAAACAGACCAATGAATGAATGCTATGCAGGGGCGGATCTATGGGCAGGCCTGGGTGGGTGGGGCCCACCCTGATTGACAGCTGTGTCCACCCAATCATAAGCTCAGAAACAGAATTCTAGACCGATTTTAACTTTAATATAGTTATTTATTTGTAAATGTCAATGGAAATAAACTATATATATTTAATTATTAGTGTTTATTTAAAAAAAACATTAAATTCCGGAAATGCTATGATGTTGTTATACGCCACACACGGGGGGGTCACTTAGGCTCGTCTAAAAATAGTCGTCGAGATCCTCCATTGATGCTACGTATCCACAGACTGTATAATTCACAGAATAATATAATGTAATAATATGATGTGATCAACATGCCCCTCATAGCCCCACTAAAGATAGCTCTTACAATTGTCAAATGCTGTATCAGTTGATAGTTTACATTATAGTTCTGTTAGTTTAGCTCTGTTTTTAGACAAAATACACAAATGACCTTTTTCTGTACTCTTTGTGTATCATGGAAATGATGAAACAAGTTGCAGAGAACAATAATTATTGAGACGTACCTAGATTGCACACACAGATTAGTACATGCAAATTGGAATCTTAATAGATCTGGCCCATAGTGGCTTATTTTCAGTTGGCCACTGTGTCTTATAATCTTCACATGCTGCTTTAGCTGATAGTTTACATTATAGCTCTGTTTAGCTTAGCTCTATTTTAGACAGACAACACAAATAGTAAAACCACAAATCACTTTTTTCTCTACTTTCTGTGTTATCGGATAAGAACTGAACCAATGGTCAACTTAACAAAGATATAAACGTCACATAATAACATAATAAAATTCACCCATGTAGAAGAAACCCTGGCATTTCAGCTTCAAATTACATTCTCCACAATAAAATCACAAATCATAAATGGTTTATGTTGCCAATAGCTGCTTGAAAGATCGATTTGGAATAAACATCGAAACAAGATGAAAAGCGTTGCAGGTTAGCGTGAACTGTGGATCAACAAATGGTCAAATTAGGTTTCATCACACAGTAAATTTATACCCTTTTAAGCAGCATAATGAAACTCACCTGTGTAGAAGAAATGTGGCCATTTCAACATCAAACTCAATTCTTTTCATTTAGAACCGTGTCCAGAGCCTTTATCACTGTGCCACTTTCTTTGATTCTAAAAGTGTTTTTAGTCTTTTCATGTTATCTGGTCACTTTCAAACACTCTGCTTAAAAGCTCTGTCTTGTTAGTTTTCCTCACTACTCCTTCATCACATAAATCCCATGTAAATAAATTCACTCAATTGAAGTCCATTACCTCTACGATATAATACACTGGTGACATTAGCTGAATATCAGTGCTCTTCATTCTTACGATAATTATATATAAAAAAAAATATATACATATATATATATATATATATATATATATATATATATATATATATATATATATATTTGAGAGTAGAAACACTGCATAACGCCTGTTTAATGTGAACACTAAATATGTGTGAGACGTGGCCAAAACATACTGGATAGAAATTAGTACCATTGATTATAGTATAAATTAATAATTCTATTATTCTGCTTTTGTTCCTTTTAGGTCCCATCAGGAAATATCCTGCTGACCTCAAAGTCAAGTTCCCAGACACCACTGCACTGGTGGGACAAAATATCACCCTGGAGTGCTTTGCTCTGGGAAAGTAAGCAGAAGAGAGAACATAACAGCATTGTTTTAATAGTGCTCATATAAACTGTGGCATCCCATTTAGTTGTGTTTTAAATGGCATAATACGACTTTTCTGTGCACAAAAATAAGGTTGTTAACATCATACAACATCATAAAATTAATTACTTGTTTTAAATGTACAGTGCATACAGTACTAAAATATTATATTTACTGTATTAGGGTAATTCCATTGGCTCCACATTCCTCAAAATAGGAGGCCACATAAGCCAGGTATATTATATTAGATAACAATACAATGAAACTTTTTCCAGTGTTTTATAAACCATAATAGACATGACCTCTGGGACTTACCAGACAGTAAACACTTTAAGGTTGTCACATAAAAAATGTTTCCCCCCTTTTTTTGCAGGAATATATTTAGCATGTGCAACATTTTTCTTCTGTTTATATGCTCTTATAAACAACTATGCATTGTCTTATGAAGGTCAAATATGAACAAGTCCAATCAGTAGAGAGAGAGAGAGAGAGAGAGAGAGAGAGAGAGAGAGAGAGAGAGAGAGAGAGAGAAATTGCTTTTGTTGCAGCAGCAGGAAAAAACATTCAGATAGCCCATCATCACACACACACACACCCACACACACACACACACACACACACGTACACACATACACAAGTCACTATTACCCATAAAAGATCACTATTGCACATGCACATTATTGCACATTTGGACATTGAAGAGTCTAATTGCTGCTGGCAGAAAATACTTCCGGTAATGTTCAGTCTTACATTTTGGGGGGATCAGTCTGTGGCTGAAGATGCTCTGTCGAAACACCCTGAGCGAGTGAAGTGGGTGTGATGGGTTGCTGATAATTGAGGTCAGTTTATTGAGCATTCACACCTCAGCCACCTGCTCAATTTTGTCCTGCTGTGCTCCGATGATGGAGCCTGCTTTTTAATCTCACCCTGTGTGTGTGTGTGTGTGTGTGTGTGTGTGTGTGTGTGTGTCTGCAGAGACATATACTATACTATACTATACTATACTATACTATACTATACTATACTATACTATACTATACTATACTATACTATACTATACTATACTATACTATACTATACTATACTACATACATACATACATACATACATACATACATACTATAACTCAATGAATACTTGATCACCATAAAATATCACCATGAAATTACATGAGCATATACTTTGTACATGTAGTTAATGTGCATCAGATGCAATGATCCATTTGAGTACAATTCAAAGGTCAAGGTTGCATTTCAAAATCACATTATTGGCTCTAATTCAAGAATGGGTTGTCATAGGAACTTGAGATTGGCACAAAATAGGGGCCAGATTAAGCATTCTCTGAATACTTGTTTAATTAGTTTATTCACTCTGTTTGTATCTGCCGAGTGAGAAGACTCCCCCCAACAGACCACCCTAAAGAACAGAGTGCTGGCAACAACAGTTTTGTAGAAAGTGCAAATGAAAGGTTTAGAAATGTTAAACCTTCTCAGGAAGAACAACCAACTCTGACCATTCTTGTATCAACAGGATAATAGTTGTATATAATGTGTGACAGAAGTTGTCAACCAAGTTTAAGTCATTGAAATAAACACATAACACTAGTGGGCTGTCTCACAGAGGCTGCATGCACCTTCACACCAAGGAAAAGGTTGGACCTGGGCTTGATCCAGGCATCTTTAAAGGTCAGATGTGGTCTGGGAAGCATCTAGTTTTACCTATCTGTCAGATTGTTTTGTCTCTTAAATGATTACACATTTTTATTTCATTATATATTCGTTAAGGTAACATAACAATATTTCCAATGATGATTACTATAGTATATTGTGATCCATGATAAAACCAGGTTTGGGTCTTATTTTTATTCCTCTCTTCTTCATAGTCCTGTCCCTGAAATTCGCTGGAAGAAGGTAGATGGACAAATGCCCCCCAGTCATGAGGTACACATGGCGGGCACCCATCTGCATCTGTACAATGTACAGACCGAGGATGCTGGCAGGTATCAGTGTGAGGCAATAAACTCCAAAGGAAAAGACTATCATTCTGCAAGGGTCTCTGTCGAAGGTAAGAGAAATATAATACATTCATTGTATGAAGGTCATTTGTCTTGTAAATGCTTACTTACTCGAAATAAATGAATGAAAATGAAATTAATGAATAGTCTAGAGCAGGGGTGTCAAAGTCATGTCTTTCAGGGGCTACATTCAGACCAATTGGAGCTGCAGTGGGCCAGATTTGTATGTGTTTTAGTGCAAAATAAACCTCATTAAATTATGAAAATACTTCCTTATAGAAACGAAAAAAAAAACAAGATGTAAATTTCTTAAGAAAAATAGGTGCAATTTTAACAATATTCTTCCTCAACTTCTCATTTGTCCATGTCCATTATGGATCAGATCTTCAAAGACACTAAATATTTAGTAACAGAAGCAGAAAATGGTTCAAATTTTGCTTAATTTTCTTTAGACATTTCATGTTGTTCATATTTATTGAGGTTATTAAATTTTATTGTTACAGGATCATTTGTAAATGTAAATAGACATTTGAAGATGTCATTATTTATTGGCAAAATTTAATAAAAAAAAAAAAAAATTAAACCAAGAATAAAACATGTTATTATTTAACTGCAGATCATGTTGGTCTGTATGTAAAACCTGAACTAAAATAAATTCCACAGCCTTGACTGGAATTTTTGCACTTTACAAATTTATGCCAGGGCCGGATGGTAACTTTTGGCGGGCCACATTTGGTCCCCTGGCCGCATGTTTGAGACTCCTGGTCTAGAGATGCCTTCACCAAAGTCAACACACTCAAAATGGGTTTTATATATATATATATATATATATATATATATATATATATATATATATATATATATATATATATATATATATATATATATATATATATATATATATATATACACACACACATATATAAACACATATATATTAGGGCATTAACAAACAGAAACGTCGACTATCATAGCACAAGTTGCATGTAATTATTTCTTTCCCTCGGTGCATTAACAGACCATTCCGACAGGAGACATGGCTGCTGCAGGTAAAACATGGTGGTGGGTCTGACAAAACAAAACGGCACAGTGACCTGCACGATATGACGATGGACAACTGATGTGCACAAGTGTGTTGTGTTTCTTGGCAGCTGCTGACTTAAACTTTTTGCACATTATATAGGGTGACCATATGTCCAGATTTTCTCTGGACTGACGACTCTAACACCAGACCTGGACTGCCTCCACATCAGTCCAAACATATGTTCACCCTACTGATGTTGTGCTGTCAAATTTAAAAGAAAACTCAATGTGGTAGCCTTTGTTGTGTTGGGGTTAAAATGCTGATGCTTGTGTCTTGTCAGTGGACATTGTTACGTTGCACTGAACTTTAATACCAGTTGCTCATTGCTGGACAGACGTGTGTCCGTGTTGTTCTTCCACTGACAATGTGATGATGTCATCACGACCTGTTGACTCGACTTTATTGATGGATAAATCGACTTGAAAATGACTGAAGTCGTTAATGCCCTAATATGTATTTTTTTTCCATCTACAAATTTTACCTTCACATCATATTTTAATATTTTAAGAATAAATATATGTAACAAGTATTGATAAACAAAAAATATCAAGCAAACCTGATCCTGAACGAAATTAATAAAGTGGACAAAAATGCACTAGCTCACAGGTCTCAAGGGTCAATCTCATTTTCTTCAGGGGCCACATTCAGCCTGATTTGATCCCCAGTGGGTCGGACCAGTTAAATGAAAACATAATAATCTATGCATAATGACAACTCCAAATTTTGTCATAGTTTTAGTGCAAAAAATCCTGTTAAATTATCCAAATGTAAAATAAGTTACATTTCACAAGGAAAATAAGGACAATTTTGACAACATTCTGCCTTAACTCATCATTTGTCCATATATATTATTATGGATCAGTTCTACAAAGACACTAAACTCTTAGTAACAGAAGCAGAAAATGGTTCAAATTGTCTTTTATTTCCTTTAGATATTTCAGGTTGTTCACATTTGTATAGGTTATTCACTTTTTTTGCTACAGTACATGATAGTTTGTAAATGTAAATATGTTCAAAGTTACTATTATTTTTAATATTATTTATTTTCTAACAATGACAAAAATTTGAAGTTGTCATCATTTCTAGGACAAGAAAAAAAAACTGAGAAGAAAATATAGTCATTTAATAAATTATTATGCTCTTCATCCCACGGGCTGCATTTGGCCCCCGGGCCGCATGTTTGACACCCCTGCACCAGATGGGTGACTCAATAAAAAATATTCCACAATCCATTTTGGGGTCCTGACCCTAAATTTGGAAAAGGCATGTCTGGGATAATTCTTTATAATCTAAAAATAGATGGTAGTGAGTCAGTCACTCAATCATAGAGTATACTTTATCTCCTGTTAAATGTTTTACATTACAGTTGTTTCTCCTGTTTATGAACTTAAAAACATATTCCATATGTACTGTACTTATATACTTTTGCAAATATTAAAATATAATGTAATATGTTATTGTTGTTACAAATACCTTGTACAATTTATCAGGTTTAGTTTCCTTTCTATCTAATTGTAATGGCTTTAAAGGATCATTTCAGTTTAATTTCTATGGTTTTTTTTTTGCTCATTTGCAGCATTTCCTGAATGGGTGGAGCACATCACCAGCATTGAAAAAGATCTTAACAGTGAATACACCATGTCCTGCATAGCCAGTGGCAAACCAAAGCCTCACATCCGCTTCTTGAAAAATGGGAAACCGGTAATATTCAACCCCATAAATCTTTATTGTACTTTTACTGAGCAATTTAGCTATTGCAGTAAAATACAGCAACAGTGTGAGGTCTTTTAGAACATATTCAATGTGTAGCCTGAGGTAGTTACAGTAACATAGTGCTGACAGGAACCTGGCAGTGTGGGTACTGTGTCAGGAGAAGGTACCTGTTGTTATTGAGTGGGTGCCAGCTTGGATTGTGTAGAAACAACTGTCATCAGGTCTAAGAAATACCCAAGAGAGAAGCAGGTAGTGATGGCGCAGTGGGGAAGGTTTTTGGATTTATGTCATTGAATGCATCCTTTTGCAGCTCTGGAAAAACAAATAAAAGACCACTGCAAAATGATCACTTTCTCAGATTTTACCATTTATAGGTATGATTAAAATGAAGAGTTTGATTTTATTCTAAACTACTGGTAATATTTCTTCCAAATTCCAAGTAAAAATATTGTTATTTAGAACATGTATTTGCAGAACACAACACACACAGTCAGAATAACAAAAAGATGCAAAGTTTAAATAATGCAAAGAAAACCAGTTCATATATATTTCACAATGGTAATGTTATAACTTATAACTGTTATAAGTGAAGTTCATACATTGGTATTTGGTCGAATAAGCCTTAGAATCGTTCCCTTGTCGACCTCTACTGATTGGCCTTTTGCTTCGGTACCACACAGCTGTTATACACTCATGAGTATTTTTTCATATCACAATATTTATATATATATCACAGGGTTAAAAAAAAAATACAATATCAGTTTTTTTGTCCTTAGTTTGTAAAGTGGAAGGTCCCGGAACACAGAGTTGATGACTTGCTCTGGTGCAGAAAAAAAAAGAAGTGGGTGGGTGATAAACTGGACATGTGCTGTAATAACACTAGTACAAATTCAGATTGAGATTCAGAATATTTATTGTCATTGTCATGAAAGAACAACAAAACTTTGTTGGAGCATCCATATCTAAAATTCACGGGATAAAAAAAAAAATAAGATAAATACCCATAAATAACCTAACCCCATAAATAACCCAATGTAAAAATGATCCAGTATGGACCAAGTACCACAGAAACTTGACAGCAGTATATATTAATGTAAAGTTCAATAGTAAATGGTAAATGGACTGCATTTATATAGCGCTTTTCCACCTTCACGGTGCTCAAAGCGCTTTACATTAGCCTCTCATTCACCCATTCACACACACACTCATACACCAGTAGGTTTTTCTAAGGTCTAAGGTCAGTCCTACTGGGGGCCTAAGTCAGGGTTCAGTGTCTTGCCCAAGGACACTTCGACATGTGGACAGCCAGAGCCGGGACGCGAACCGCCAACCTCTCGGTCATTGGGCGACCCACTCTACCAACTGAACCACAGCCGCCCGCTGTGTAAGTAGTGTAAGTGGTCATCGTTCAGTGGTGAGTAGTGATGTAATGCAACAATGCAACCAGTTCAGTTATTATTAGTTGGTGGTTGTGATTATTACCATAAATGGGGAGGCAGCGAGGGGGGTTTCATTGTTGATTTATGACAATGACAATAAATATTCTGAATCTGAATCTGAAATTCCTGTTTAAAGCTGTATTTATAGTCAATAAAGCAAAACAATATAACTAAAGCCAGTGAACGACTGGGATGTACACAGATAAAATAGCAAACACAAACACACACCAAGTCCTTGAAAAGTAGATATCTCTGCGGCATGAAAACAAACATTGAAAGACTTACACACTGCAAACATGACTGACATGTCTGTGCTAGTGAAACACATAAGACATAGGCTACAAACACTATATGGTCAAATACCCTCTAGAGAACGAACGTGTGCACCCTCCTTCTCTGTACATAAGATACAAACAGATATTTTGTGGATGTTGTTTCATGACACAACTCGCCAACAAGACAGATATCAAAAACTGACATTCAATTCAATTCAATTTTCTTTATAAAGCCTCAAATCACAACAAAGTCGTCTCACAGGGCTTTACAGAAACACAATCAACTACAGAGATATATGAAAAGACCCAAGCATCGTCTGTCCTTAGACCCTCCTTCTCGGCAAGAAAAAACATCAAAACCCAGTGGGAAAAAAATAAATAAATCTTGAGGAGAACAACATTGAAGGACAGGTCCACTCCCATGGACGGACAGGCTATAGATGAACGTCCATTTATAAATGAAGCAGCCCCCCCCCCCCTCCTTCATTTATAAATGGACGTTCATCTATAGCTTGTCTGTCCACTGAGTGGATCTGTCCTTCAATGTTGTTCTCCTCAAGATTTATTTGAGGTGCATCCACCAGACACCAGAGAGGCGAGGGAGGAGGTCTAGGGTCACAGAAAGAGAGAAAGAACTCAGTGTCTGTACTTCCCTCAGCATTCTAGCTCCTAGTGCAGCTTAGACTGAACTATGACTTCATTCTGTTTTGAACTAACCTGACCATAGTCTTTCTCAAACAGGAATATTTTCAACCTAATTTTAAATGTAGAGACTAAGTCGGCCTCTTTAATATTAAAGGGAAGCTGATTCCATAAGACAGGAGCCTGATAACTAAAGGCTCTAGCTCCTACTGTATTTTTAGAAACCCATACCATTAATGGTTTTATATGTGAGGAGGAGGAGTTTAAATGTAATTCTAAACTCAACTGGAAGCCAGTGAATGGTTTGGAGCACAGGGGTGATGTGTTCTCATTGTTGTGTGATGTGTTCATTAAAGGTAAATAAATTTGCATTTATTTATTTAAGGCGGCGGATCACTGGGTCCAGTATAAATAGATGCCGTAGCCAACGTCCAAGGTTCCAGAGCACGCCCTGCCCTGCTCCCCTTCAAATTAAACCCTGGTGCAGCCTTAGTGTTTACACTTATTCTTCTTAAATAATATATTTACTCAGTAGAATAAAATGTGCTTTTGCTGGAATTCAACAGTCACAGGACTAGTACGGCTGTCATATACAGCCTACGTAAACATGCCAATTTCACAGTAAATTACAGTGGTCTATTCATTTTCTTCCAGAGTTGTTCATTTAGGAACTCCTCTGCCAGTCACTTTGAATAATTACACTCTTCCGCTCAAAGGAACTCAAGAATCAGCCATTTGATTTTAGTCTAGGTAATAATATTTACACTGCTTGAAAAAATAGTTTGTCTTTTTTTTTTTTTACTTGTTTATTTCTACAGTTTGGTAAGAATGAGGTGAGGTTCAACAACTTGACGTTTGAAGATTCAGGGATGTACCAGTGCATCGCAGAAAATCACCATGGAGTCATCTATGCCAACGCAGAGTTACGGGTTTTTGGTGAGTCGAATGAGAGCTTCCACTGCAGCAGAGACAACTATGTCACAGATTTAAAGGGCATGTTTGGAGCTGACTCATTTACATCTCACTAGTGGATATGAAGTACAGTGTCAACTATATGAAAACAAACAGGTCATACATGGTGGACAGAACACGGTGTTAATTCTGGATATTTAAAATCACAGACACAATATGTTAGATTAATATAATATGGAACATTTTAGTGATGTGCAATTGTCCTTTGTGTCCACAGCTTGTGCTCCCACATTCCAACATAACCCAGTTAAGAGAGTCATGGCGGCTAAAAATGGCAGAGTGGTGATTGAATGTGGACCCAAAGCGGCCCCAAAGCCTACCTTCACCTGGAGCAAAGACACTGAGCTTCTTTACAATTCCACCAAGTGAGTGTCGACTTTATAGCATCACACAGTTGTCCCATAACAAGGGCAGGAAGTCTGGTTTGAATGTCACTGATTATTCATTTTGGCACGGCTGCTTTGAGCACTGAATGAAAACACACAGGTGGAACATTTAAACAAAATCAGTGTACAGCAGTGGTTAGTTCAATTATTGATCAGGACTTCAGAAATCTGATAACAATGTCATGTAAATGTTTTAATTATTTTATTTTTTTATTGAATTGAATTTTTTTTTCTTATTTATTTTTTTTATTTAGATTTTTTAATTAAATACAATTTTTACATCAAAAATTTTCTGTTAATTTGATTTTTTATTTTTAACATTTTTGTACATTTTTTAAAATTCTTTACAATTTTTTAATCTTTAAAAATTTTTTTTAACTTAGCTTTTTAACTGTATTTTTTTTACATTTTGAATCATTTATATATATATATATATATATATATATATATATATATATATATATATATATATATATATATATATATATATATATATATATATATATATATATATATATATATATATATAAATATAAATAAATAAAATGAATTAGAGGGAGATATCTAAAACATGCAGGACATTGGGCCACGAGGACCGGATTTTTTTACTAGTGTACAGTAAATTTCCAAAAGAAGCATCAGTAGATCCCCTCTGGAGTGATTTTAACCCTCTATGGGACTTACTGTAAGGAAAAAAAAAAAGAATGACCTTTGATTTTAAGTGTATTAAGCCTTAAAATAAACTTCCTATGCTCACTGTGGGGCGGCTGTGGCTCTGTTGGTAGAGCGGGTTGTCCAATTATTGATGGGTCGGCGGTTCCCGTCCCACCTCTGACTGTCCACATGTCGAAGTGTCCTTGGGCAAAACACTGAACCCTCAGTTGCTCCCAGTACACAGAAAATTTTGCAGTGTTAAATCAACATTTAGAGAGTTTATTTAACTTCTTCCCAATGTCTCCAAATTAACACTGCAAAATCTACAGTGTAGGTGAGGCAGCACCTGTGTATTGGCAGCACTCGTCTACTGGTGTTTGAATGTGAGGAATTATAAAGCACTTTGGGCACCTATAAAAGTACAGACCATTTACTTTAGCAAATTGACCTTTATTTTGGGATCCCGACATTTATAAATTACTTTGTCCCATTAGGGTATACATTTTTTCATGAATTCTTAATGTAAAAAGCAATTGTTAAAAGAACAAAGGCTTCATTATCCATGAACTTATTTAATTGAAAAGCACATAAAACATTTCATTTCAAAATCATGAAAAATACATAAAAAATATTCATGTTACACAGTAAATTTTGCAGTGTTAAATCAACACTTAGAGAGTTTATTTAACTTCTTCTAGAGTGTATTTGGTCCTATTGTCTCCAAATTAACACTGCAAAATCTACAGTGTAGTTATGAATTCTGTAAAGTTGATAAACATAACATTGAATGGACGACTACAAATGAAATGTGGTTCAACCCCCATACAAATGAAAAGCAGTGCAGTTAGTTAAATTCTACACACTACTGAACCTCAGGTAGGTCTAGAGGCAACAAGTAAGTGTCATTATTTACTGAGTAAAGTAGGAATTTTTAAGTGTTTTAAAGAAGGATTTGTAGATTTCTTCATATGAAATGAGTAAAATAGTTTTAAAAACAGTTTAGGCTATTTAGTAATTATTTTTATTGGTGATTTATGTGTGTTTTATCATTTAAAATTAACACTACTCATACATGCGCTCTGGTCTCCTGTACTTCCTTGTTACATCACATGACGTCAGGATTTGAAATAATCTTTGATTTTATTGATTAGGTGTCAAATGTATGGTTCAATATGATTGGTTAGAGGCTTGTGTTATCTTTTTAAAGCTGTTTTTTATCTGTCATTTACAAATGATGTAGTTCCATAGAGGGTTAAGGGATCTAGATTAAGTTTAGATTCTTTAAATCTGTGAAACACTGTCTTATCTGTTGACGTCTGCCAGTGTTTACTATCCACTGCCTTACTGTTGTTGACATTTAGCTCATTCTGAAGCTCATCAGCATGAACAGACTGTATTTGCAAACCCCTGCCTTGTGCTCCTCACTGGCAAAACAAGCCTAATCTGTAAAGCTCTGGGACCCCCCCCCCCAATTCTCTACCATCCTACACCCCCACAGTCACCACAGAGAGTAGGTGTAGTGGCCAAATTATTATGCAGCATACGCCTCCTAGTGCTCTGTATGGTGTCAGAGAGGGTGTGGAGGAGAGCTGTACAATATATGGTTTGAGCATCAATATCACAATGTACGTGTGTGAGGAATAGTCATATTGTCAGTCCTGTAATTATTTTTATTAAATGTTTTTATGTAGTTGTCTTTTTTAAAATGTATTCATTCATTTGTTTATTTTTATTTTATTTTTAAATTTATTTTTTTTATTTTTTTTTACTTGTATTTATTTTATCCGTTTATTTTTTATTTATTTATTTATTCATTTATTTTTATTCATTCATTTTTATTTTTTTTATTTTTTTGTCTTTTTTATTCATTTATCTATTTATTTTTATTTCATTTCATTTATTCAGTCATTTGTTTTGTTTTGTTTATCTTTATTTTATTATTATGTTTTTTTTATTCATTCATTTATTTTTGTTCATTCATTTTTAGTATTTTTTTCTTTTGTATTTATTTGTCTATTTTATTCATTCTTTTATTTATTTTCATTTAATGCATTTATTTTCATTTGTTTTTATTCATTTTTTTATGAATTATTTTAAATCATTTTATTTTTGTCTTTTCTTATTTACTTTAATTCCGTTGTTTTTATTCATTATTTATCTATGCATTTTTTTTTTAGGTCTTTATTTATTCATTTTTAATTATTTATTGTATGTGTATTCCAGCTACAAGAAGGATGATACTGAAAAATATTCTGTTTTACTGTTTGTGTCGAAACTATACAGCTGTTATTAAACTCCTAAAGATTTATTCATATCGGAATATATATCACAGGGTTAAAATAAATCCCAATGTTAATTTTTTCTAACATGGTGCAGCCCTAGTGTGGAGCAGTGACAGACTGTGTGTCATGCTACTATTGTCATGAATGAAACTAAACTATAGTTAATAAAGCTTCACAAACATACTTGACTTTTAGCTCCAGATAATGTTGCTCCTTGCTGAGTGCTTTCAGGTTCACACTCCTCTTCCTTGGATCACCATATACCATTAGTGAACGGACAGATACTCCCAGTACTTTGATCATTTTCATCATCCACATGTCCATGGAATAACAAACACTGGACTTTTCACCTTCACACACCACGAGCAGAATATTTTAGATGTCAAAAATCTTCCTCCTCACTGTGCGAAGAATTCATTCTGCTTTTTTTTCAGGATGCTCATCTGGGAAGATGGAAGTCTGGAGATTTTCAACGTGACCAAAGCAGATGAAGGGAGGTACACTTGTTTTGCTCAGAATGACAGAGGAAAAGCAAACAGCACAGGCTCTCTGCTCGTCACAGGCAAGTTGTTGTTCTTGTTGCTTTCATTCATGTCAAACTTGACTTACAGTCATTACTGATACTCTGGAACCTGCCTTCAAATGGTTTATGTTGTTGAATTAGGGCTCTGTGAGATAGTATAGTTTAGAGCTGCACAATATATTGTTTGAACATCGATATCGCAAACTTCCATAGCAGGTCCTGCAATTATTTTTATTTTATTTTTTATTTATTTGTCTCTTTTATTTATTTATTAATTATTTTATATTTATTTTATTCATTTTTATTTATTTGTCTTTTTATTTTTTTTTATTTAAAATTTTATGTATCTATCTTTTTTTATTTATTTATTTTTGGATTTTTTTAATATTTTATTTTTTTTATTTGTATTTTTATTTATTTTTAGTTAATTGGTACATTTTTATTTGTTTTTATTTATTTATTAATTATTCATTTTATGTCTAATTTATTTCTTTATTATTTTGTTTTATTTTATTTTATTCATTCATTCATTTTTTTATTTTATTTATTTATTTTTAATTATTACTGTAATGTATTACAACATTTCTTATTATAATTATTGTATTGTTAATTTATTTAATTACTTCAGCTACACAAAGGATGACACGGATATGTATGTTCTGTGTTGTTATATACTCCTGAGTATTTTTTCATATCGCAATATATATATCACAGGGTTTTAAAAAAATCGCAATGTCAGTTTTTTGTAGTATAGTTCCATACTTCCATACTACACCCTGACTGTGGGTTCCCCATCAGGCAAAGGGGAGGCAGCTTTAGATGAGCTGAGCTGATATAAGGTCTTTACATTGATCAATAAAAGATGAGAATATGTTGAGAATGTCTGATTGAATCACAAAAATAGAACTGAAGAGTCCAAGGATTGTCATTTTCCTCCAGGCATGCAGTCATTGCTCTCAAATGTTTTTTTTTTCCACAGTGAACCTTAAGTTCTGCCTGTTTAAAGCTCTTTTCTGCCCTCTAGTGGACATTTCTGCTCATTGTATGTCATTCTACCAAACAACTGATGAACTTCAGTCTTATACATATATTACATTTATATTCTTTCTGCTGATTCCCATATTGTAACCTCAGTTAAATTTCCCCCAGGCGCATACTTTGAATTAATTAACCCTTCAACCCCTGATGTGTCAGCGCTGAGACGTTCTGAATGTAGTGTAGTTTAAAAATTCAGAAAAAGTTTAATCAGTTCCATTTTGTTCATGGAACTGATGTACAGGTGTCAAAAAGCAACTGATTTAGAAAAAGAAAAAGTAAAACAAAATAAAACTACTGGAACCAAATTACAACACTAGTATTTTTTTCTTTTCTTTTCTTTTCTTTTTTTTTTTTTTTTTTTTTACTTCATTTAGTTATTTGGTTGGTTTGGTTGTTTTACATTATATAGTTTCTGTTGATGTTTTTTCTTAATTTTATATATTTTTTTTCTACGTTTTGTTTATTTATTTTATTATCTTTCTTCAATTGCATTCTGTTAGTGCCTTACTTTGTTCATGTTGCCTTTTATTTTGTTAGTTTATTATTAATTTGTGTTCATTTTACTGATCACTTTGGCAGTTTTTGTTCATTTTGTTGCTTATTTTATCTCATTTATTTATTTTTTTATTTTTTTACTGTGAAATTGCTTAAGTCTCAGGAGTTAAAGGATCAAATGACCTATTTCCCTCCACTAACTCCTACTGTGTTTTTGTTCCCCAGATGCTACAAAAATCAGTTTTACACCAACCAACGCTGACATTAATGTGGGTGAAAATGCTCTCATGCATTGTGCTGCTACACATGACTCTCTGCTGGACATTACCTTCATCTGGTCGCTGGAAGGCCAAGTTATAGACCTCCACAAGGATAGCCAACACTATGAACGCACCCCGGTGAGACATGTTGTTTGGTCAATTATGTTAAGTGGACTCAACATGAATAATTTTACTTTTACTCACTTATTATACCGCTGTTTGGAAAACACAAGCTGCAATTTAAGCTTGGTGTTTATCCATGTCAAACCATATTTGAGGTCAAACGTCAGTTAAATTTTCATTGGAATATCTAAAATGGAAAAGTACAGTTGATTTTAATGTGACTTTGAAGCCATTTCACATTCTTGCCCTGAATAGTCTGCTCTAATGGTACATTGTATATCAGTTTAATAGGAATCTCCACTAACATCCATTATTGTTGACATGACCTGCACTCTCTCTGTGTGCAGCTCCAACCATAGACAGTGGTTAGCAGTCCTCATTTGTCAATCTGCCTACTCGCCAAACATCATATTATGATTGTGATTGATGATACCCCATTTTTGTTCATGAGGAGGATTTTCCCCTCGTAAAACAGCATCCAGTTCCACTTAATACTGTTTGTGTGGTATTAACAAACCCTATCTGACTATTTTTTTTCCTTTTTACAGAAAGCTTGTATTTCTTTATAGATGAAGTGGTGATCTTTTTTTTATATTTTAGTTTCTTTAGTTGTGCAGAAATGACATTGACTGGAATATTGTTTTAATTTTCTATTATTCAAGGTTGATGTTGAGTGAGGGAAGCCTTGTCTTATGATGTTGTATATTACTTTTTTTTTTAATAATTTGTATCTATGGAACATTTTCATTTAATACAACATATGTCACCCTCCAGCACAAACCAGTCAAATTTCAGAAATTAAGGTTTTATATTTATCTGAAAGCTTATTAAAAGTGCTTGCGTGACACTAATTCAACCAATCAGAGGCCGTTTTTCAACATCGCCCTAGCAACAAGGGATTTAGTTTACTGGAAAAGGCTTTGTTCTGAGGCTTCCCATTGGTTCAAATATATAATTGCATAGATTTCTATTTAATGGTTGTCTAGAGGGAATCACAATCTTTCCAACGGTACCAAACATGACAGGGAAATACCTAGCGTGAAAGAAAGCCGTGTTTTCAGCCAAATTTTCTTTGTTTTAAACTTAATTACTGTCAGAGTCAGTTGTTGTCCTTCTTAAAAGGCATGATTTGAAGCACTTACAGTAAGAATTTCACAAAAAAACTCATAGTTAGAAGTGTTCAGGACATATTTTACTTGGATTGTATGCATAAACTTCAAATTCAATCATTTTGACCCATATAACTTATTTGAGGCTATAACTAGAAATACTGCTGTGAGACTTCTGACTGGTTTTGTGCTGGAAGGTCACATATTTTCTTCTAATGAGGAACAAGAAAGCATTTCATTTGTACTTTTTCATGTTTTATTTATTTATTCATTCCATTCTCCATGATAGGAAAGGAGCAGGATGAAGAAAACTTACAATACCTTCCTCTTTCTTACAACATGCACTACATAAGACAGTTACTATTACAGCCATTACAGCAAAAAAACAAAAACAGTTTAAACAACAGTCAATAGCTGTGTTTCCATGACAGTTTTTGCAAAACAATATCGATATTCCTCAACTTTCGAAAAAGTATATTTGCGCTTTGAACGTGTTTCCATTTACGGTTGTTCGAGGTAGGAGCTTCGTAACTCTCGTGAAATATCATCCCACGATATTTCACTGCTGTTACCTTTGGAGCTTCAAATCACTTGACCGCAGTATCGCCCTGATATTAGAATGAATGAGTCGGCGAATTCTCTCGTCAGTAAAAGTCACTGGCGAACTATTTAAAGACACTAACACGTAAAACAAACCACCCAGCTCACATTATAAGGGTCTGTACATGTGGTCCCTACATTGTCACACCGAAATATTAAGTGAAAATATGCTTTAGATGTGTTTAAATGACAACCGCGAATTAGCATGTAATAGCATTAGCATGAATGAATCGGCTAATTCTCTCGTCAGTAAAAGTCACTGGCGAACTATTTAAAGACACTAACATGTAAAACAAACCACCCAGCTCACATTATAAAGGTCTGTACATGTGGTCCTTTCATTGTCACACCGAAATATTAAGTGAAAATATGCTTTAGATGTGTTTAAATGACAACCGCGAATTAGCATGTAATAGCATTAGCATGAATGAATCGGCTAATTCTCTCGTCAGTAAAAGTCACTGGCGAACTATTTAAAGACACTAACATGTAAAACAAACCACCTGTCTCACATTATAATTGTCTGCACATGTGGTCCCTACATTTTCAGGTTGAAATATTAAGTGTAAATATACTCAGCACTTAACAACAGCAAATTATAAGCAGCCAATGGTTGCTATGGTTACAGTAACTGCGACTGTCATTTTCACTCCGAGAGAAGTGATCATGTGACTATGTACGTCACATCCTGTGACATATTGCGGAAAAAGTGTTTCCATTGCGCTTGTGCAATATATTAGAATATCGAAACGTCTAAAAAAACCACCTCATGAAAAGGTGAAAACTTTTTATCAATATTTGAGTGTTTTTTCAAAATTCAGGTGTTTCCATTATCAGTTTTTACAGCGATATTTACACTTTGCGAATTTCCAAGGGTAATGCAAACGGAGCTAGTGACCAAATAAATCAAAATCATAAGCAAAACCATTTCATTAAATATTGTTATATCATTTATCCACTCTCTCCTTATACAGCATATTAAATTTAAAAATATTCCTACAGCTCTTCTCTTTCACTGCCAAACAATTCCACATTCTGACACCAACAACAGAAACACATATTTATTTTCCAGTCGTTCTCAAATTTTTATGTTTAAAATTAAACCTCTTTCTATGTTCATCCTGCGAAACGAACACAAACATCTGTACATTTATCGACAAAAGTACATTTCTAGCTCTAAACACAACCAATAATGTTCTTAATTCAACTAACTCTTTAAACTTAAACAATCCTAATTAAATAAACATTTCTACGTTCGTTAAAAAATAACATTGTATATTATTCCTATTGCTCTTTTCTGCAATAAAAAATAATGCATTTGTGTTACTTATATATGTGAAGACAGAGAGGGGGGGGGGGGAGCTGAAAAAAAAGAACAACCTGTATGTGTCAGAATATGTTAAGGATCCTTAATGAACATTATGAACATAATGAACATTTTGCTAAATGTCAACCATTCCTTCAGTTTATTATATCATTGTATCAACTCCATGTCCATTATGTCATCCATGATTGAAATCCATTGTTTGTATGATGGGGCATCAGTCTTAATCCTTTTTGGGACTAATTAAGGAAATTAATAAAAAGTCCTGTATCAAGTCCTAAAGTAAATTCCCTATGCTTACTTTAAAAAACTGACCTTTATTTTAGAGTTCACTTATAGATGACTTTCTCCTGTTAAGGTATATATTTTATATTTTTTCATGAATTGTTAATGAATAAACAATTGATAAAAAAGAATAATGTCTTCATGATCCATGAATATGTTTGACTGAAAAACAGAATATTTCATTTCAGAAGGATTTAAAAATCATAAAAAATACATAAAAAATACTCGTGTTAGTTATGAATGATGACTACAACTGAAATATGGTTCAAGAGGCGACAATTATGTGTATTTTTTATGAGTGAAGTATAATTATTAAAAATGTTTTTACTGTTTTAAAGAAGGATTTGTAGATTTCTTAATCCGAGATGACTAAAATAATTTAAAATATATATAGTTTAGGCTATTGAGTAATATTTTATTGGTAATTTCTGTGTGTTTTATAGTTTAAAAATGGGCTTACCATGACACTATTCCTACATGTGTCTCCTGTCCTTCCTTGTTGTAGCACATAACATCAGTATTTTAATTTTTAATTTTTAATTTAATTTGATTGGTTAGTCATGATTTTAAGTGACAGATTTATGGTTCAATATGATTATCTGTTATATTTTAAAGCTGTTTTCTGGGTGCATTTATAAATGACGTAGTCCCATAGAGTTCCAGTTCTTTCCTACCAACAGGAGAACCTTTACCAGATATTGATCATCTTTGTGTATTGCTTCTTCCAAATGTCCAAGCTAAATATTATTATTATTATTATTATTATTATTATTATTATTATTATTATTATTATTATTAGTAGTAGTAGTAGTAGTAGTAGTAGTACTAGTAGTAGTAGTATTAACCTTTATTTGTTATAGAGGGACAATGGACATTAATAAACATTTTACAGAAAAGGAAAATGTAAATGCACCCAAAGGTAGTCCCCCTGGCAATAAATTAAAACATGACAGTAAAGACACAAAACATAGAAATTATTAAATAAAACTTGACGATAGAGACACAAAACATAAAATTCAGTATAAATCACAGATCCCCCCCCCCCCCAGTAAAGAACATAACAACCCTTTTAGAGGTGTTCAGTTGTAAGTGACAGTTATTCAACAAGTTCGAAACATTTTTTATGACACCTGTAAGTTGTGCAGCGACCTCAGAATGGTTACTACCTTTAGTAAAAATAACAGTGTCGTCTGCATACATAAGGACCAACACATCACAGAGACCTGAGTAAATCATTGTCCAGAAGGACTGAATATTTGGGAATTTCCCAAAAAATATGAGTATGATCTGAATCCATATAATACCAAAGATGTATGGTGTATATGTTGTACATGACTTTAAACTTCGATCTGTTGTGTTGTTTTGTGTAGAATGAAAGTTCGAACGGCACACTGCTGATTAAGAACGCTCAACTGAAGCATGCTGGACGCTACACCTGCACTGCACAGACGCCTGTCGACAACGTTACTGCTTCTGCAGACCTGGTCGTCAGAGGTGAGTTAAATCATGAAACTACATGTGCTCACAGTTTTACAATGAACTCTAAACCAGGGGTCTCAAACTTATTCTTTTCAGGGGCCACATTCAGCCTCCAATGGGCTGGATAAGTAAAATGAAAACATAATAATGTATAAATAATGACAACTCCACATTTTTTCATTGTTTTAGTGCAATAAACCCATGTTAAATTATGAAAATATTTCTTATAAATAATCCAAATGCGAAAAAAGTTAAATTTCATAAGGAAAATAAGGAGAATTTTAACAATATTCTGCCTCAGTTCATCATTTATCCATGTGTTTTATTATGGATCAGTTCTATAAAGACACTAAACTTTTAGTAGCAGAAGCAGAAAATGGTTCAAATTGTGTTTTATTTCCTTTAGACATTTCAGGTTTTTCACATTTGTTCAGGTTATTTACATTTTATTGTTACAGGATAGTTTGTAAATGTAAATATTTTCATAATTTAATATTATTTTTTGCAGTTAAACAATGACAAAAATTTGAAGATGTCATCATTTGTAGGAAAGAAAAAAAATGAGAAAAATATTTAAAATACATTTTTTTAGTGTTAATTTGCTCATAATTTTGTAGATGGAACTGATGTACAGGTGTAAAAAAGCACCTGATTTGGAAAAAGAAAAAGCCTAAACTAAAAGCAAATTACAATACTAGTTATTTATTCCTTTTTCTTTTTCTTTTTCTTGTTCTTTCTTTCTTTCTTTCCTTTTTTTTTTTTTACTTCATTTTGTTTTGTTGGGGGGGGGGTCATCATGTTATTTATTATTTTGTGAATATTTATTACTTTCTGTTGATGTTGTTGCTTATTTTTGTTTATTTTTTCTATGTTTTGTTTATTTATTTTCTTATTTTTCTTCAATTGTCTTCTGTTAGTGTCTTACTTGTTCATGTTACATATTATTTTGTTACTTTAATATTCATTTTTGTTCATTTTACTGATCACTTTGGCAGATTTTGTTAATTTTCTTGCTTGTTTTATTATTATTATTATTATTTTTTTTAACTGTGGAATAGCTTAAGTCTCAGGAGTTAAAGGGTTAATCAGGTCCACATACGCCATTAATATTTCATCTATAGAGTGTATATGTACAGTAAAGACAAAGATTAAGAGAAATCAGCAGATAACGTTCTGTACTCTAACACATGTTAAGAGAAGTAGGGTTAATATGTTGCTGAATTATGTCCCAAATAAAACCCTAAAAGTCAAAGGCAATGAACACACACTGAGGGAATCAAGCTCACAACTAAAACACAAGTTTGCTGTCTGTTGGTGTAAAACCTTAGATCATGGGTGGGCAATTAATTTTCCTATGGGGCCACATGAGAAATGTGGATAGTTATTAAGGGCCGGATCAATTCACCCATAACTCTGTTCAATACCTTTTAAAAAAAACTGTAAATGAAACAATACAATGAAAATGTAGCACCCAGAATACAACTATTTAATGAATATTCACAAAAAAAACATTTGTGAAATGTATAAAACCAGCTCCATATTAACTTTATATAACAAACCCTCACTGCAGATTTGTTTGTGTATCTCAGTTCCTTTTCTGACTTCAATAAAGAAATACTTTATTAAAATCTCTGCAATCTTAATCAATTTTTCTTAAATTTTTTTGGTGTTAGCTGACATGAATGGGCTGAAACTGAGCAACAAACCAATTTGGTACATAAGCCTTATACTGAGTGTGAAAAAACCATTCATTTAGCAGATCCTTCAAAATAAGAGCTGTATGTTATATATTTGCATTGACTTTAAATTTGTCAGTGACCTCATGTGACCTTATTTTGCCCAGGTCTGCTTTGGATAAATCAGCTTAAATATATCTGTAGGTGCTAAATGTTAGGTTCACATTATTTGGACACCCACTATGCTATTACAAATTGATATAAATAACGTGATATGTCCAGAAAGTGGCAATGATTTCAACAAGTGACAAAGATCTAAGACAGTATATTACAGATTTAGAGGCTTTAAGATAACTGTAGTAAGGAACAAAAAAAACCCAAACTTCTGTTTCGGTTAAAATTACAAATAGAAAAATGAATTCCTAGTTGGTTTTTATTATGTATTAAAACCAAATAAATTGCTGCCATGATAAACCAGACTCCCAGAATAAATAGTAAATCCAAACAGCTACACTGTACTTGTTAAAGGATGAAAAACCTCCCGAGAACTCATCAGGCTGTTACTGGGAAAACAGTCCTAATTAGAGGAAGATTATTTAAATAGAAAAAGGTTGTGTTTAATAATATGCATTCAGTGTCTCAAAACAATATTTTGCATATGTGTGTATGTGTGTGTGTGTGTGTGTGTGTGTGTGTGGTCATTTCAGTCTTTGTTATATAATACACCAACATGCACAGAATAGGCCTGGGCGATATATCCATTTTATTGACTAATTCGAGTTTTTCTTTTTTTTTTTGTTCTTCAAGTAGTACCTCAGCTCCAGTAGTACCCCAGATCCAGTAGTACCTCAGCTCCAGTAGTACCTCAGCTCCAGTAGTACTCCAGCTCTAGTAGTACCCCAGGTCCACATATACTGTAGTTCATACCTATGGTACTAATGTTACATTTCCTTGTCATTTATGTTGGTGACTAAACAGTTCTCCAGTGAACTTTACATCTTAACATTGCTAACATAACTAGCCTACAGTAGCTCTAGCTTAATTTCCTTCACTAGAGAAAAAAATATGAAAAAAAATTGTAAATTGAATTTTTTTGTGGAAAAAATACTTTATTTTCAGGCCATATCGCTCAGCCCTAGCACAGACCCAACAGTGCCAGACGTCCACAGGACTCTTTACTCATTTACTGTATTTCACCTCTTGGATGAATCATTAGTCTCTGTTTTCACCTTCTGCTTCCTGATGAGTGAGAGCTTGCCTTACAGCTCTGCCTCTGGGGGTTGAAACAGGCCCAGTGTTGGCGGACAAAGGGTCTCTTCAGATAGGAACCCAAGAAGTTTAGCGCTGATCTGGTTGCCAGTGATCCCTGTTGTACCCTGGGTGTGCTTGCCACCGCTGCTGCTTTCAGAGCAGCTGTTGACAGATGGCCAGGTGAACGCACAGCGGCTGACTGTGACGTTTCCCAGAGTGGAACCAAAACACAAGCCATCCTAATGGAGTGCCACATGCCCGCGGTCCAGGGTGCAGCAAGGGGGTGATGAAAGACGACCATTTATCATGGCACATGAGGAAGCAGATCTACTTCAGGACATTGTCAGAGTTAAAAATACAACTCTGCACCTGTACTTTGTTGTTATTAGGGATTTTAGAAAGTAGGAAAGGTTTTTATATGTTATTGTTGTGTAATGTTACAGTCAAGCCTCGCCAACAGTGTTGAAATGCAGAGATGTTAAAAGTACTCACATTCTGTACTTAAGTAGAAGTACAGCTACTGGTGTGAAAAAATGCTCTGGTAAAAGTAGAAGTACTGATTCAACTCTTCTACTTAAGTAAAAGTAAAAAAGTACAACTTCTCAATTGTAATAAAGTACAAAAGTAAAAGTAAAACTACTTTTTTTTACATTAACGCAATAACACTTCAGAAAATAAAATCAGAAAAGTTCCAAAAGCATCTAAAATAAAGCCTTTAAAAGTGAGTTACTGTGTAGATAATGTGTTTGATCGAGTCACAGTTACTCAGTTTTGTGGATCTGGGCAAGAAATTTTGGAAAAATGGGGAAAGACAAGTCACAATTGAGTCATAGAAATATGACATAAAAATGCATACATTTTAGACTCTCTCTCTCTCTCTCTCTCTCTCTCTCTCTCTCTCTCTCTCTCTCTCTCTCTCTCTCTCTCTCTCTCTTTCTCTCTGCCCCACCCAAAACACTTCTCATTGGCTATTCCACAACATTATGTTGCCAAAATTTGTTCAGAATAAGACAAAAATGACATCTATGATAATGGTGTGTTTTGATCCCATGTTATACCTTATAGGACTCAATAATTACAACGTGATGAGAACGAAATGTGAACTACATAAGAGCGCAGTTCAGTAAATGCCAGAATAACACAACTTCCCGTTCATTTGGCAAAAGTGAACGAGTCATTCACGTTCGTCAAAAATATGATAACGTTCGTAAACGATCGTTTTATATATATATATATATATATATATATATATATATATATATATATATATATGTGTGTGTGTGTGTGTGTGTGTATAAAGTCACAGTTTCTTTCCTCCACAGATTTGCTCTGTGAAGCGACTGATTTTTCGTAGTCACATCTTTTTAGTTTGTAAAAGTAACAAGTCTATTCTGAGAATGTAAATAGTATAAAGTACAGACATTTATTTAAAAAAATGTAAGGAGCATGCTGGGTAAGGTAATGAGGCTCAGTGATCGCTCAAAAAATTTTAATGCATTTCGTCATCCGTACTCGACGTCTTGTCTTGTGATTTCCTCTTCTGCTGCCGCTTTGTTTTAGTGCTTTTTGTTAGTGACGTTACCATAACGACTGACGCTATATAATGACGTCATCGACACACGTCTGAGAGGACAGGGCTAAGGTCAAAAGTTGTTGCCACAAAAAAGTCCTCGAAGTTGGAAACACGCCTGTAACGTGTGACATTATTTCTCGAGTAACGGTAACGGCGATACAATTTTGGATAAAGTAATTAAGTAATTACTCGAAGTATGGCTGCGTTAATAAAGTCGCTATACTCTAAAGGCTTTATTTCCAGCACTGGTAGTTTCCAGAAAAATAAATACTCAAGTAAAGTACATATAGCTAAAAAATCTACTTAAGTACAGTAATGAAGTACTTTTACTTAGTTACTTTACACCTCTGTTGAAATGTGACTGTTAGCTTAAATGTGTGCGTGAAGTCCTTCATCAAATATGGTTTATGAACAAGAATATTTCAGTGAACATCAGGGTGTTTCCATATGACACCGTTTTTTCTTTTTCAGACACAGGGAATATTTCTTCCTTTACCATGAATTGTCAAAAAATTTCACCACTGTGCTTTCTTTCCTGACTCTTGAAGGAGAGGGAAGCTTAAGGGCTGTCCAGCTTTAATCGCCTTAGTTGTCTAGGCTCATATTCACGAGTTGGAAAAAGTAAATCCTGTGTGATTTCCGAGGCTGTGGGTTGGGAGCCTAACCCTGACACAGTCTGGGATTTCTATTAGACCATTTTTGTGTTCTAAAGGAAGAGTCAGGAGGACCAAGAATAACACTGGTTACAAAAGCTTTTGCTTTAGCTTCAGTTTATGTACAGTTCCGTTGCAAATTAATGGAAAATCCTGATTAGAGTTGTGTCCTCGTAGATGAGCGCCCCCCTCATTGGCAGGGCATGAGGGGGACACTGGAGGGTTTTATTTGAATAAAGGATGGATGAGAGGCTTCACTGTTACTAGATGATGAGGTATAAAGGGTCAGATTATCTAATGCTTTTTCCTATTTAGTAATGCCAAACCCCTTTTTGGAAGAAAAAAAAAAGATTACTCTCATTTATTCTGTTGATTTACTGAAGAGGTGCAGTGTGACGTTAGCACTGGATGAACATAGACATTTACTTTGCTTGACCTACTTGCATAGTATTAGTAGGAGCATCTCTCTTTCAAGCACTTTTTTTTTTTTTTTTTACTGAGGACAGTATTGAACCGCTTGATACTCTCTAGTCATCTTTTGGGACCATGACTTTCACAGCTTTATTGAAGAAAATAGTGTCCACTACAAAGGACTGTCCATAAAACATATAAAAATGCATCTGACAACACTGTTGCATTGTACTGTTTCCAAAAAAGCCATATTAATGTAAAAGAAAAGTCTAAATTTGTACTTTCCTGGGTCTCAAGAGGTTTATTGTTATTGAGTTAGGGTTAGGGTTACTGTATTACACTTACACACAGTGGAGACGCTGCCAAGAACAGGTTGTAGAAAAGAGAAGTAAGTATTCATTTGAATGGTAAAGCAGATTGACCTTACAACTGTTAAATTTTTTATTGGATTATTGTAAAGAGCTCAATGACAAAATATTGAAATGAGGTTTCTTAACACAGTACATCAGAAGGCTTTGTTCCAAAAAAAAGGGAAGATTCCAAATGCATTTCCTGCTGTTTTTCCGATACAGAGCGTGATGTGTTTCTTCTAGATTTAGGATATTAAAACCAATGTGTTCATGATATTGTGTACTATTAGTAGATTAGGTGACCGTGGCTGAGCTGATAGAGTGGGTCGTCCAATAACCCAAGGGTTTGTTTTTTTTTTGGTCACATCGTCTCACCTTCAGATATCAGATGGGTCAACACCTATGGCTCCATCACGTCACCTTTTGACGTCATATGACGCCATATTAAACCTTGGCGGAGGTCTGCTGTCTCCGACTGCCTCGTTCAAAAAGTTATGGCTGGATTTTGATTTTAAAAAATTCAGGACATGTTGGGAGTATCGCAAGGAACAAATGATTACATGTTGGTGGTTCTGGATCACTCTGAAATTTATTCTCCTTTCACTGCAAAGTACAATTTCAAAGTGATCCAGAATCCAGGATCTATACAGGATCACCACAAAATGTAATCATTTGTTCCTTGTGACACTCCGAACACTTCCTGAAAATGTCATCAAAATCCATTCAGAACGTTTTGTGTAATCCTGCTGACAGACAGACAAACAGAAAGTCATACTAACAGACTCAAATTTAATACCTCCTTGGCAGACCTCTCTTCATTCTAAGGAGGTTTGCACTCTCAGAGTGATTTTCTACTTATTATTTTTAGATCATCTGGAAGTGCTGTACTCTCTTTTTGGTGATTTTTTTGCGAGTCACTAACTGTAAAGTAAATCTCAGCCAAAATTGATGAATCAAAAGCATTTCACCAACATAATTAAAGCTCTGTCAGTACGTGCTACACTCATTATCTTCTTATGCTTTCTGTGGGAATTTAAGTTTGTGACCTTCAGTCTATTGGACAGTGTCAGTAATCGATACACAAACCTGCAAGTGCAATAATGTTGACCTGCCTAACAACACTTTGAACTAATTTGGTATTCTTCTCCTCAACTCAGGTGCTCCAGGCGCCCCAGGTGGGATTCGAGTGATGAATAAAACTGACAAGAGTGTAACATTGCAGTGGAGCCGTGGAACAGACAACCATAGTCCCATCTCTAAGTACACCATCCAGTACAGGGATTCCTTTTCCAAAGTCTGGAAGGACGCCACCACATGTGAGATTAAATAAATATGAATAAATTAATAATCTGCTGATTTTGTTTCATGCAAAATGCAATAATGTTGATTTATGTGATGTTTTGTCAGTGTATGTAGATAAAATGTCAATGCAATGTCAAGGAAAAATAGACTTGTTGAACCCTCAGACTATTGGGACTATTTTTGTGGTGATTTCCATTAAGTTTTCCTTTACATTTAACCTTTTCTAAATGTTTCGTCACCATTTATTATAATATAACTCACTGGATTTTATATTTTTCAGTGAAAGTTAAATAGCAAATGAGAGAAAACTGAAGACAAATGGACTTTTCCAACGAAATAAGTGATTTGAAATATAAAAAACAGCTGTCTATTATGTTAAATATGGATTTTATTGATGGTTGGTGGAGCCACTACAAAACTTGTAGCTATCAAAATGAAACAGATGACAATAAAAAGCTGAGAAACTGCATTTTACTTGAACAATTTCACTGTGTTGATAAGATTAACAAAATTAATAACTCAACAGTAATTAAACATTTTATGCAAGTAGTTGGGCTGCACGACATTAGAAAAAACTGACATTGCGTTTTTTGGTGTTTCCCCCCCCTCCTATACACACACACACACACACACACACACACACACATATATATATATATATATATATATATATTGTGATATGATCAAATACTCAGGAGTATCCTGACACAAATGGTGAAACAGATTAGTGGTCGACACAGAACATTCGTTTTAGTGTCATCCTTCTTGTAGCTGAAATATTTAAATAGAATTAGTAATTAAAAATAAATAAATAAAAAGAACAAATAATAAATAAATGAGCGAATGAATAAATACATTTAAAAAATGAATAAATATAAATTAAGAAATGGAAATGAATAAATACAATTAATTTAAAAATATATATACAAAAAATTATCTAATAATAATAACAAATAAAATACAAATAATTGCAGGATCAGCAATGTGACAATTACACACACGTGGCCATGGTCAAAAGTTTACATACACTTGTAAAGAACATAATATCATGGCTGTCTTGAGTTTCCAATAATCCAATAATTATTTTTCTATGAGAGAGCGATTGAAACATGCACTTTTTTGTCACAAAAAAACCCCTCAGGAAATTTGGTTCTTTTATTAATTTATTATGGATCTATCTAAATCTACTGGGTCAAAAATAGTCATACAGCAAAGCTAATATTCTGTCATATGTCCCTTGGCCATTTTCACTGCAATAAGTTGCTGTCAGTAGCCATCCAGGTTCTGCCAAGTGTCTGATTGAATGTTTGACCACTCCTCTTGACAGAGCTGATGTAATTCAGCAAACTTAATCATTCATATTGCTGTATGTATATTTTTGGCCCAATAGATTCGGTCACATTTTTAGTACATCCAAAATAAATTAATAAAAGAACCAAACTAACATGAATGTTTTTTTGTGACAAAAAAGTTTGTGTTTCAATCACTATCACAGAAAAATAAGACATGGAGGAATTATTGGAAACTCAAGACAGCCATGACATTATGTTCTTTACTAGCGTATGTAAACTTTTGACCACAGCTGTACTTTGCAATATCGATGCTCAAACAATATATTGTGCAGCTCTAGTAAGTCATTTTTTATTTATTTATTTTTTATATTTAGGTCTTTGAAGTTAACTGTGTGACGGCTCAAGGTCTAGTGATCGGTGAAAATTCATCTTGTGCTTTCTTGTGTAGCTCCTGCAAATATAGAGGGGAATGCAGAGACGGCTACAGTGGTGGATTTGTTCCCCTGGACCGAATACGAGTTCAGGGTGATTGCCATCAACACTCTTGGAACAGGAGAACCAAGCAGCCCATCTCCTAAAGACAGAACTCTGGACGCATGTAAGACCTGTCTTTATTATAACATACAGCTGAGTTCACAAAATCCATGTAATAGGAAGGAAGATTATCTTTACGGGTGGTGCTACAGTCCAGTTTTCCACTCTGATATTTATTCATCATGGTTCCAGTTCGGTAGTACAGTAGGGGCATGCTGCCAAACTCCCCACACAAACTTCTTCAAATGAGCACTTTAGTGAAATTATATCCTGAAATTCAATTATGAAATGGAAATCACAGGCCTATAATAAGTGTTTGAGAGTGTAGCAAAACAACAGACCACTCTCTGTGCGCAGCAAGTTTGCAACATGGACATTAAGGTGTTGCATTTGGCAAAAGAGAGTACACTGATATTATGTTTGCAGAAGAAGGATCTTCCAGAGTTGCCAGACATAGGTTACAGCCTGTGTGGGTTGGCGTTGTTTGTGTGGATTCTCTGCATGTGGGCTGATCATTTTGCTGTTGCTTTCTTATTGTAGTTCCTGTGGTGGCGCCCTCAAATGTCAGCGGAGGCGGAGGGACTAATGGAGAAGTGATCATCGAATGGAAGGTAGGTCTGGGTATTTTCCACAGCTTTTATTCTGGCACAATTTTGGAAGGGAGAAAGTTAGATTTCATTCAGGTTGTCATGTGTTTTGTAGCAAGGTCAGGTCATCTTTTGGAGGAAAACCAGACCTGAACTTAAATCTACAATGATGTGTAATGACTACTGTATATATATATATATATATATATATATATATATATATATATATATATATATATATATATATATATACATATATATATATATATATGAAGAGATAAGACTTAGACTTTCTTTTATTGTCATTGCACACACACACACACACACACACACACAAAACACAACAGTGAATTTCTGCCTATTGTTACTTGGCTCCGGTTAGAAATAAATATGGAAGTTGTGCGGCAGTTATAAAATGAACATGTAATTCGTATATAGTGCAATATAATGTGTATATATAGTGCAAATAATGAAAGTGCAGTAGAGAATAAGTAGTTAAAATAGGATGCAAACAGCAGGCTAAAAAACAGTAAACAACAGAATGAACAAAACAACTAAAAATATCATACAGAACAGTGTGTAATTGTACAGAGAAAATGCATGTTGCATGAGGAAGAAATATAACCATGAGAGAGAATAGATCATCAGTAAGATAATCTGATGTTGATGTTCTGTTTGAAGATAAGGTAAGGTAAGGTAAGGTGAGGTAATATATATATATATATATATATATATATATATATATATATATATATATATATATATATATATATATATATATATATATATATATATATATATATATAGTGGACATTAGATTTTTGCCATTTTGAGCCAAACTGTGTTAGCATGGAAGTGATTAGGGCACATCTTTTCACTGACATGAAATGCTATTTTTAGACCCCTTCTAAAGTTCTAACCATCACACTTACATGGTAGTAAGTAGAGGGTCCCTAAAGGCAGACCAAAGTGTCCTTCATGTCATCAGATAGTGTGTCCAGAGTTAATTAGTACCTTTCCTGACATCTTTAGGAGGAAGTCCATAATAGTTGATTGCCGAGTGCAGAATTCCACATTCTGGAAATTCAGGATTTTGTTGAATTCTTTTTAAAAACATAGTCCAGTATTTCATTACAAACTCAAATGAAGCTGTATGCAACAGCAAAGCTGAGCCTACTAACAGGCTAATCAAAAAAGATTACAACAAAATTGGGAATCTACATCTCAGGAAAGGTACTGGCTTGAGATATGTACCTCTGGACAAACTATCCGACGACATGAAGACCTTGGGACACTTCAGTTTGCCTTTAGGGACCCTCTGCTTACTACCATGGCTGTGGCTCACTTGGTAGAGCAGGTCGTCCATTGACTGAAGGGTCACCGGTTTGCATTTCGGCTCTGGCTGTCCACATGTCGAAGTGTCCTAGGGCAAGACACTGAACCCTGACGTAGGCTCCCAGTAGGACTGACAGAACCTTAGAAACCTACTGGTGGATGAGTGTGTGTGAATGGGTGAATGTGAGGCTAATGTAAAGCACTTGTCAGCGCAACGTATGTACAAAGTTGAGCTAAAATGCATTTTACTCTGGATAATCCCTTTAAGACAGAAAGAAATCAGTTGTTTGATACATTGTAAAGGTATTTTTTATATTTGATCATCTCTCCTGCCTTTTACCAATATTAATATTTAACAAAACTTACAGCTGTATGATTACAAGTAGCAAAGTTTATTTGTATAGTACAATTCATACATAGGACAATTCATACTACTTTACAAAAAATATATAATGTCACAAATAAATAATGATAAATAAAAAAAATAACAAATAAATATAAATAGATCAGATACACCAATATATCAGTCAATAATGTTTTGCAAATCACATTTCTAAAACATTGCTTTGTGAGTGACAATAATAGTTCAAAACAGGAAAAAAATCATTGTGATCTATATTTTCTTATGGTTAAATAATTTCTTTAGTTTCACTCACTGACTGAATACTTTGACTTAGATGCTCCGTTAAGCAGTTATCTTCTAATAAACACAAAAGTTCATTTCAGACAATATGTGGTTTCTGTCTCACTACCACAGCTACAGGACATCTACAATGAGTGCTGTGTGTAGAAAGCAGATCCTGAAAGACTGTACACACCCTTTTTAGAACTTGTTTGAGTTGGATGCAGTCGGGAAAGAGATACCACAGCATAAAAGCACAGACAACTCGACTGCTCCACAGTTTTGTTCCCTCTGCAGTTAGGCTGCTAAATAAATTCACAGTAGATTCAGTTTGAAGCAATGAAATGTAGTGGTGGATGTATGAAACAGTATTTCGTTTTTATTTGACCCATGGAAATGACAATGAAAATCTAATCTAATCTAATCTAATCTAATCTAATCTAATCTAATCTAATCTAATCTAATCTAATCTAATCTGATCTGATCTGATCTGATCTAATGTAATCTAATGTAATCTGATCTGATCTAATGTAATGTAATCTAATGTAATCTGATCTGATCTAATGTAATCTAATGTAATCTAATCTAATCTGATCTGATCTGATCTGATCTAATGTAATCTAATGTAATCTGATCTGATCTAATGTAATGTAATGTAATCTAATCTAATGTCAGGTTTGGAGGAGATGATATTGGATATTTGAAAGTATATATTATTAAACTTTCATAAATCAGCTAATGTAGAAACATAGTCATGTCTTTCTGTATCCTGTTTATATTAATTGGCAACGCTGATGAAAATAACTCCCATAATCCCTTGCTTCTTCCCAACATATCTATGTTGTTATTGTTTTGATTGACAGACATTATTGACTGTGTTTGTTTAAAATACAATATAGAAGAGTCGATACAGACTGCCCACGACTAATTCCACTGAGTCACAATAGATTCAATCTTTTTTCAGAATACTTACTTTAGTAGATTATAGATTTTTACACAGATTATTAGTGAATATTTCCTGGAGGACAACTATGGACTGCAGTTCTCAAAAAACTTTAGATGTAAAGATCAGAATGCCCATGATGATGTCACATTTTATAACAAGCTTAATAAACACTAACACCAAAAATCCCAGACTGAATGGAATCATTATCCTCCATTTCCCGACTGTGGTCAATTGATAAATAACCACTCATGGGTAAATTACCTTCTGCTTGGCAGAGGCATGACCATCCAATTCCCGAGCAGCTGGAGGACGAGACATGCTCTGAGGTCAGCGGTATTTAATGCAAGCATAGTACAAGGCTTATGGTATAATAATAAAGACACAGTGTGAGGGGGAGGACAAAGTCAGGGATTGAAAATGTACATTAATAAATATGTATAAAAATGTTTAATTGTATAGTCTGAAATATTTGTACTGTTATTTGAAAGCAAGAGTCAAATAATTTGAGTTGAATGAACATTACAGCTTAATATTCAATGACTTCACTGTCATTCATTCAGCAGGTGAAAGAAAAGAAACGTGTTGAGTTATGTTGTCATTTGGAAATAACTTTTTAGGTTTTCAGTCAGCAGGGTCTGGTGTACCATTTTTTGCTCCTAACTTTTCTGTTTGTTTGTTTGTTTGTTTCTTTCTTTCTTTCGTATCTATCTATTTATCTGTTTATCTGTCTATTTTTTAAACAATATATTTGTGCAGCGATGATGGTTATGGGGGAGCAGCACTGAAGAGTGCAATTGCTTTTCCTAAGCAGGATTTAACATGTTTTATTTGAGAATTTTTGTAACTTGTATCGGTGTGCTGTCTTGGCCAGGTCTACCTCAAAAAATACACTTTAATCTCAAGAGGTTTCCTGGTTAAATAAATACAATTTAAATAAATTAAACAGTGTATGCACAATATATTCTTTGAGCATTGACATTGCAATGTGCATATGTGCAATAGTCACATCGCAACTATTTTTATTTTTAGAATTTTTTAAATGTATGTATTTATTTATTATTTATTAGTTTTTTAAATGTCTTTGTCTTATTTCTCATTGTTTATACCTGCTCACCTCACTAGGGTGACTGTCGGGTGACCTCACTATGGTCATTGGGGGCTTAATCCAACTACAATGGGTGAAGGCGGGGAGTCTCCAGTTCATCTCAGGGCTGAACATATATAGACAAACAATCACATCATATATAGACAAACTCCACACAGAAAGGTCTGGTGTGGGATTCGAACCGAGGACCTTCTTGAGTGCAAGAAGCACCACTGTGCTACCCTCTTTGTTTTATATTTTCTCTTTGTATATATATATATATATATATATATTCTTAATTTTATTCAATTATTTCAGCTACAAGAAGGATGATACTGAAACGTATTTTCTGTGTCGACCACTGATCTGTATGACTGTTATATACTCACTCACACTTGTACTCCTGAGTAGTTTTTTATATTGCAATATATATCTTAAGGTTAAAGAAATCCCGATCAGTTTTTTCTAATATCATGCAGCCCAAGTTTACACAATAGCCTTGGCATAAATACATACATAGAATGGTGTTAATACAGACAGAAATAAAGAAGATAATTCACAGTAAGGACACCACTGTATGCTAGCTGTGCCATATTGTCATTGTCATTTCTTTTGTCTTTGCTTTCCTCCTCAGCCTGTAGAGCCTCAGTACTACTATGGCCCTAATTTCGGTTACATTGTGGCCTTCAAACAACACAGCAGAAATGACTGGAGATACGTGACAGTAGCTGACGCTGATGCAACACGCTACGTTCACAAGGACTCCTCCATCCCTCCGACAACAGAATTTCAAGTCAAAGTCAAAGCATTCAACAGCAAAGGAGAGGGTCCTTACAGCACCACAGCCACCGTTTTATCTGCCCAAGACAGTGAGTACTGAGGATGTTCAGATCGTTCATCACTGGAATATAGAAGGGGAAACGTGCCCATCAGCTGCTGCTGCGTTCTTAGTGTCAGAAGAATGAGGAATTCTTCAATATGCCAACACTCTGCTATTTCAGTCTGTCATTGTCAGCTACTTATCACTACCAAGGTTTTCTATCCAGTAGGACTCATTTAATAGGAGTTCTCATGTATAGTGTGGAATTTTAATACCCCTTGAAAGTGAACCCATCTTCTCCTCACCCTTTCCTCCTCCCCCTCCTCTTCCCCATGCAGGGGATTATCATGATCTATGTAGCATGAACCAGAAAGCTGATAATTCGCCCAAGGATGCAAAGCATTTAGCCTAGTTATTAACTTCCACTGACAGACAGTTAAGATAACCACTCCTGACCCAGACTTGATGGTTTACAGAGATGCCCTGTTGCCATGGTAATGTACTTTGGAAACGCCTGCTGTTGAGTGTCTATCATTATATAGATTAGTCTATGAACAGTTTTGCCTCCAGCCGTACGCATTCTCTCAGCTTTTAAGAACATTTAAAGATTCCTCATGCAGTATTTTCTAACAGCAGGAAAAACATCCTCATTTTGTTTTTTAAAAATGTGCTAAATCTTACGTAGTTTAATAAGATGAATCAGAAAAAAAATGACAATAGTGCATCTTTTTAATATATATATGATGGTGTGAAACCATCCACATATATGTATGGTTTATGTACATGTATACAATGGATTTATAAAATTTTATTTATTTACTTTAATTTATTTATTTTTGTATTAGTGATAGTGAAAAAGACATTGTGGACAGAGAAATACAGTAGCAAGACATAAATCAGAAACAGAAAAGAACAAAAAAGAAACAGAGTAATGAAAAACAACAATATTAACAACATCATGTTAAAATGAAAATAGACTAAATGTAAAGAGTAACTAAACAATATGGAATCATGGGTTGATTAAATCTAGAATAATCTTTCAATATTTTGTGAATTAAATGGTATAAAGCTTCAGCTTTAACCCTTTGATGCATGAATTATGAGAACCTTAGTCCAAAAAATTTCCCCCAAGGCTATTTTATTCCTCTTCAGGCATGAAAAAAGCAATGTGATTGAAAACTTTTTAATGAATTAAATTTTTATGGAGTTACAAAAATGTCCACTCAGCTGGACAACATGTGTTTAAGCTTTGAAGCAAAGAAACGTGTATTTAAAATGCACTATGTAATAAAAAAAGATTTTAATGCAATTTTTGTTTAAGAAAACTGTTAATTACAGTCTAATAACAACAAGTAATTGATTTACATTTAAACATGTTAGTTCAGATCAGGTATTAAGAACAGACCAGTTACAGTAATGCTATGAACTGACTGATAAAACAAAACAAGATTGAAGATTTTATCAGTATCACATGATAAGTAGAGTCAGGAACACCGCAGGACACAGGAATTATCATAAATAACTTAAGCAATAGCTTCCCTGCCATGAATAAAATCACTAGTATTAAAACAGAATACACACGTTAACTGTATAATGATGACAACAGATACAACGATGGAGTCAAGAGCAATGTTGGATTTTCTTTCTCAGAAGGTCAGGTGTAAAGGGTGTCTGTTCATCATTTATATAAGCCTCTGTTTGTGTCCTGTCACATTATAGTATCGCTACAGAGGATTGAAAAAAGGACCTTCACAAAAGCTTTGAGGAGATGAACTCTCTGGGGTAGTGTGGGCACGAGGTGTAAATGCAGCAAATGTTCTATGTCAGCAAATGTTCTATTCTCTTCAGGGGTCACATTCAGCCTGATTTGATCTCCAATAGGCCGGACCAGTAAAATGAAAACATAATAACCTATAAATAATGACAACTCCAAATTTTTGTCATTGTTTTAGTGCAAAAAAAATCCCCATTCAATTATTGAAATGCTTTTATAGATGATCCAAATGCAAAAAAAGTACAATTTCATAAGGAAAATAAGAGCAATTTTAACAATATTCTGCCCCAATTTATCATTTGTCCATGTGTTTTATTATGGATCAGTTCTATGAAGACACTAAACTCTTAGTAACAGAAGCAGAAAATGGTTCAAATTTTATGTAATTTTCTTTAGATGTTTCAGGTTATTCACATTTGTTCAGGTTATTCACATTTTATTGTTACAGAATAGTTTGTAAATATAAATATTTTCACAATTTAATATTAATTTTTGCAGTCAAACACTGAGAAATGTTTGAAGTTGTCATTATTTATACTGTAGGCAAAGAAAAAAACTAAGAAAAAAAATATGGAGTCATTTAAAAGGTTATTTTGCTCTTCATCCCACGGGCCACATTGGAACCATTAGCAGGCCGCATTTGGCTCCCGGGCCGCATGTTTGAGACCACTGTTCTATGTCTTAAGAGAACCCATAGCTCATTGTTTTCATGCTTTAGAAAATCAGCCTGTGATGGAAGATTTTGTCAGCTGTCATAACCAATTACTGTCACGATCCGTCACATGCATCTCCACTGCACTGAGTGTGTTTCACATCACAGAAGCAACATAACAGCTTATCTAGCATAAGAACTTACTATGACTTTTTCATAGCACTGTGAACACTCCATCTTTATATACAGTCTAAACTACAAGAGGAAACTTGGCTTCTGTCTACAGTATTTATTTCCACCCACTGCAGCTTCAAAGGTGAGATTAATTGTTTTACTGATGATAAAGTTACTTTTCTGTAATTTCTTTGTCAGGTTAATATTTAAACATTGCTTATTTCCAGCCTAAATAATACAATACAATACAATACAATACAATAGAAGTACTTTATTGATCCCACAATTGGGAAATTCCTAAATACTTCAAATAACACTGGTCTACAAGTAAAATACTCCCAGAATAAAACTAATAAAATGTTTCCACATGTGTGTTAGTGATAAAGAAAACTTAAGTTTTAAATGCTGTTTGGCTCAAGTTCCCAAGATAAGTCTGGAGTAAAAATGTGAAATTCTTAGAATTAACAAGAGAATAGGTTTTAGTCCAGAGGAATATTGGTCTTAGATCTACCAGATGTATTTGAAAACACTGTCTGCACATTATGATCCATGAGTAATAAATGATTAATCATTGACAATTAATTGATTAATTAATAAAAAATAGAATAAAAACAACGAATTAAGTTTTTGAAGTAAAAAATTGAAAATAAAATTAAAAATTACATTAAATTTTTAAAAAGAGACTAGGTTTTAGTCCAAAGGGATATTGTCCATTAATTCTTGTTTGTCATTCTGTGTTGTTTATTTTTTATCACAGGGGGACTGCCAATGCAAATGAGCCTTTTGGATACAATTGAGTGCATTTATAGAAATGTCCATTCATGTACATTGTCCCTCTATACCAAATAAAATAAAATAAAATGAATGAAATGATCCATTCACTTTACAGGTTCTTTCTAGTGGAATATTTACAAATCCATTATATACATGTACATAAACCATCATATATATGGAATAACACACCATCATATATATGGAATAACACACCATCATATATATGGAATAACACACCATCATATATATGGAATAACACACCATCATATATATGGAATAACACACCATCATGTGTTATCACATGTTAAAAACATGAACTAACCAACACTGAAGTCATTTGTTTCCTGATTCATCTTATTAAACTATATAAGATTTAGCACATTTAATGTCTGACGCAGATTCTTTCTAAACAATTGTAGAGCAGTGTAACATGTTTCTGTCACTATAACCCTTTTCTCACCCCCCTCCCTTTGTGTCTTTCTAGTTCCACCTGATGCTCCTCAAAATGTTGGTGGCAAAGCTATGTCTGCTACAGCAGTTACTGTGTGGTGGACGCACACTGTACAGAGCAGTATAGATGGATACCAGGTTAATACAAGATTTTAATGTCATTTTTTTGATAGTTTGTGTCAGATGTACTGTAGCTTAAGATGTGTAGCGGGACCCTCTACTTACTACCACGTAAGTGTGATATTGTTTAGAACTTTAGAAGAAGCCTAAAAATAGCATTTCCTGTCAGCAAAAAGACATGCCCTAATCACTTCTATGCTAACACGAAACTATATTTATATACTCCCAATCATCAAAAAAGTGAGCTAAAAAGAATTTCACTCTGGGTAATCCCTTTAAAGCACAGGTGTCAAACTCCAGTCCTCGAGGGCCGGTGTGCTGCATGTTTTAGATATTTCCCTCGTCCATGTGATTCAATTTAACCCTTTAACTCCTGAGAACTAACAAAATAATTGGTAACATTGAGCAAAGTAAGACACAAATGGCAGAAAATCAAAGAAAAAATTTAGAAAAATAAACAAAATGAGCAACAAAAACTAAGAAATAGTTATAAAATGCCAAATAATGTGGAACATTTTGAAAAAAAAAATTACGAAAGAAGAAAACTAGTATTGAAATTTGGTCCCAGCAATTTTAATTTTGCCTTTAAAAAATGTTTAAATGAAATGGAAAAAAAAATCTTCCTTTTTGGCACTCTTTCCATGCACAAAACTAAAAGGAAAACGGTTGAATTTTTCTAAATATTTAAACTAAATCATCCATTCAGAATGCATCAGCGCTGACACTTAAAGAGTTTATAATCAGCTCCTCATCAGACTGATAATGATGCAATGGCCTCTAGGTGTAATGGAAGAGGGAAACATCTAAAACATGCAGGACACCGGCCCTCGAGGACCGTAGTTTGACACCCCTGCTTTAAAGCTACAAACCAGTGTTTGTTGACCTCATCTCTGTCTCTCTGTTTGCTAGGTGAGGTTCTGGAGGCATCAGAAAGAAGGCGAGGAAGGCGACAGGAAAGTGTCTGTATCCAACAGGGATGACCACACCAGACTGGAGGGCCTGAGGCCAGACACCAAGTATGAGGTGGAAATTCGGTCTTACAACTCTGCAGGATACGGACCGCCCAGCAGAATCATTCAGATCCACACCAAAAAACCCCGTACGTCGTCTTACTTTGGTATCTCTCAGACCCACGATACAAGATGATGATGCATGTTTATCATAGTAATATTTATCATTCTGTTTTTGTTTCTGTCACCAGCTCCGAGTACACCTCTGACAGTGAAAATGAAATTAAAAGGCTCAAAAGTATATGTTTATTGGGATTTAGTGGAACCGCTGGATAATGAAGCATCTGTAGATAGTTACAAAGTGAGTACTTCATTACACTCATACCTGCCATAAAGACCCAAACATCCACCACTGCTCAAAAGCATCTACTGATCTAAACTGTTGATCCATTCATCCTATGTAATATGTAACATGGGAATAATTGGTGTAAATGCAGTTTGTCATGTTTCCATAGTATTCAGATATGAACCATTTGGATGTTCACAGGCTCTGTAGTGAATGTGGAAACACCGTCATCTTTGACAACATTGATTCACCAGTAAAAACCATGGAAGTGGATCATTGGACAAACTGGGTTTATGTTCAGTTAGTGCTATATTTTACTGAAAAAAACAACAACTTTCCCTCCTTTTTTCTGTTTTGAAAACAACACACAGCTATTTATTTCTACAGGCCTGAGCACAGCCAACACAATAAATGAAAAATAACTAAAATTCCCTTAACTTACCGAACAAAAAAAAAATACACAGGTCTTACCTAGACTTCCTAAAACATGAGAAAAATAAATGGCTTCTCACACTTACTATAAAAATACTGTGATACTATTTACAAATATAGAAAAGTGCACAACAAAACCAAATTCTTACAAAAATACAAGTTACATCTCTCCAAATTTAACAATATCTCTCTCTAAATCTAACAATTGTAACAAGCAAACAGTTTTGGATGATAACGGAGTCAGGTCGGAGACGGGGCAGGGGGCTCCTCTTCCTCCTCCCTCCTGGCTATGGTCCAACTAGCAGGCAGTGTGTAATTTTCCCTACCAATAGCAAACTGCCACCTGCGTCAAAAACAGAAATGCAACAGGCCCTCTACAGGTTAGTGTGGAGAGGAAAATCACAGAGAGAGATAAAAAAAACAAAAAAAAAACACACAACACAAAAATATAAGACCCTCATGGTTGTAACAACATCTTCATGATCAGTCAGTTAAACAAAGAAAAGTTAATTCATTTTACTGAGAAGAAAAAAAATGCAAAATTTAGAGTAAAACAGAATAAATGCTGATAAATAATTTAGAAAGAGTTAAAGAGAACTAAATAATCATTTGGGAACTGCCACAAAAGTAACACTGGGTTTGTATCTGTTAAGTAAATCATAAACAGCTGAAAAATGTACATTTCCTATGTGTTGTTTTTGCAGGTGCTGTACAGACAGGAGGGTCATACCCCTGGCATTCTGTACAATACCATAAAGACTTTCATAGACCTTCCTCGACATGCAGATGCAAATTATGTGGTGGAGGTCCGGGCAAGCACAGAGGGAGGGGATGGACCTGTGGGACAAGTCATTGTTGCAGGTAAATGACACACTTCAGGGTAAATTCAACATTACATTTATGTGCATTAAACCTAGTTTTCCTTATTGAATTTTACATTAGAAAGATGTTTGAAGACAGAGGAGCAGGATTTGATTACACTGGTCTACAAGTAAAATGCTTCTGGAATAAAACTAATGAAATGGTCCCACATATGTTTTACTAATAAAGAAAACTCAAGCCTTAAATGCTGGTTGGCTTAAGTTTCCAAGATAAGTCTGGGGTCAAATATGAAATTCTTAGAATGACCAAGAGAATAGTTGTCGTCCTAAGGAATATTGGTGTCAGATCTACTTCAAAACACTGTCTGCACATTATGGTCCATTCACTTTACAGGTTCTTTCTAGTGGAATATTAACAAATCCATTGTATATATGTACATAAACCAGCATATATGTGGAATAACACACCATCATATATATGAAAAACATGAACTAACCGAAACTAAAGTAATTTGTTTTGTGATTCATCTTATTAAAGTATGTAAGATTTAGGATTAAAGCGCATTTAATGTGTAGAGGCAGACCTGTACTTTCAAAAAAATGGTAGAGCAGTGTTATTAGAATAAATGTATCAATACATCAGGAATTGAATATTTTAAAAATCAATTTTAGAACATTTAACTGACAAGCCGACATGTAGAATATTTCAGTCACTGGTTATTTTCTGTTTTCTTTGTCTTAATTCCTCATTATATCCACATAATTTTTAACTTCATTTATATTTATATTATATATATATATAGTATATAGTGTGTGTATATATATATATATATATATATATATATATATATATATATATATATATATATATATATAATTGGGGGGGGGGTTGTTTCCTGTGACTTTTTATTCTACTTGAATAGGGAATGTTTAACACTAACTTATTCCCCCTGGGATTAATAAAATATTGTGATTTTGAAATAGTAATAGTAACCAATAACATTTTGTTGTATCAAAGGAATTTCTTCTTACTTTTCAGTTACATTATTTCAAGTTTTAATATTTAACACACATATAGAGAATCCACGTCCTTCCATGTGGGGCTTAATGTTGGAAAAACACTGAACTGGAGTCAGTAGTGAAAATGCTGCTTAAATCATTCATTCATTCATTCAACGTTGGTGAGTTGAAAGTATAATTTTGGCAAGTCAAGAAAGATGTATTTTGTGGTAAAACTGAAAATATGTAAGTACAGATGACGAGCCTGATGTAACTGTTTCTCTTCAGAACCAGTGAAAATGTCTCTGCAGCTTCAACACGACCAGACATGTTGTGACTTTCACTTCTAGCTGCTGCCATTCTGACTCACTCCTACTGTAGTGATATGACAGTGTTATGTAAGCACTGCTTTTACATCTGTGGATACGAGTAGAATAGTTTTTAACAGTAACACAGTCAAATTTTGTACCATATTTCTTATACATGTTTCTTATTGCTTTAATACAACTGTCAGATGTGGGCAGTTTTATGAATTTGGTGCACTTAGTGTCCCACAGGTTTACCTCAAAGATATTCATATAAAGTAAACCACAAAATACATACTAAAGCATGAAATGAAAATATCCATGTGTCTTTGCATTAAATAAATATTATATTTTCAAACACTTTATGGGTTTCTGAGTTCAGCCAAATGAGCACATCCCCACTGACTAAAGTTACTTTTAATTGAATATAAAACAAATAAAAAATCTTTCTGCTAATATAATCATTTATCTGTCTACTTTAAACTTATTAGAAGAAATATGAAAAAAATATTTATTTATGAAGTAGCACTCTTTAATCTTCTCCTTTAGTTTAGTTCAACCCTGTTACAGGATATCAATCATGCCTTTTTAAAAAATAATGGTTTAGTCCAACTTCCTAAGCACCCAGGAAGTGACATCACTGAAGTCTTTTCCCACTCAAACTGTAAAGACATGTCAGTGTTACCTTACTTTATCTATATTTCATTGTTTGTAACATCAGATTGACATCGTCATACTCAACCTTTTAACACTGTTACAAGCATACATTATATTTGTTATTGTTTAGGGAAAAAAATAACAATTATCTTGGGAAACTTTATTAAATAAACAAAACACACTGTTGAAGGTTGAAAGTTGGACTGTTCTTAAGGTAGCCTCCACCGTAACCTGTCTCACATCATCTTGGTGTGTTTCGCTTGGTTTACGTAACCATGTGTGTACCATGAGCCAATCAGTGTCTCCGCCCATGACTGGGCAACATTGTGGCTCGTGTGACGTAAAGTGTCACGTCTTGATTTCAGTCAAGGTAACGGACAGATTTTTCATCTAATCACATGCAAGGATTTTAGATAAGCCCCCTCTGTTGAAAATGGACCGGTTGCGAAGGGTCCCAGATGGTATCGTGAGATACTATCTGGGGACACTCAGGTTACCTCCAATGTGCACCCAATTCAGACAATCACCCAGGTTAGTTCCAGCTACAGGTAAAAAATTGAATCTGCCACTGACTTGATGTTTACAATTAAGCTGATGAATAGTGATGCAGCGATCAGCAGTTTTTGGCGTCAACACAGATAACAATCACCAAAAAACTTGAACCGATTGCAAAAAAAAACACCAAATCATTCAGGCTTTAAGGCTTATTTCTACTTCCTTTACGATCACTGTCGATTACGATGGTATAGATGGAAGGTATGAGTGGAAAAGTTATGTGAAATTATTTTTTTATTTATTTATTTGAATGTGTAATTCTTGTATTAATTTGTTGTTTTTTTTTATTTGTATTTGTTTCTTTTTTTTACTTACTTTTATTTATTTGCATTATTAATTTATTAATTTAATTAATTGACTTTCTTTCTTTTAGTTATTTTTTTTATTTATTTACATTAATTTCCTTTTTTATTTTTTTATTTATTTATTTATTAATTTTTTGTTATTTTTTAAATTTTTATACATTTTTTATTTATCATTTTATTTATTTATTTTAATTGTATTTATTTAGTAATTTTAATCGTGTTTATTTATTTATTTAATTTTTTTAATTTTATTATTTCGGCTACAATAAGTATGACACTGAAACGTATGTTCAGTGTCGACCACTAATCTGTTTGACTGTTAACGTCGGCACCACACAGCTGTTTTATACTCCTGAGGATTTTTTCACATCACAATATATATCGCAGGGTTACAAAAAAGAAAAAAAAAATCACAATGTGAGTTTATTCTAATATCGTGCAGCTCTAGTTGGTAGCAGTGACAGTTTGTGGTCACAGCTCGACTGTGGAAATCAATTTTTTAAGATTATTGTTAAGGATGAACAGTATAGAGATTCAGGGAGTCAGATTAAGACTTTGAAAACCATTCAATCTTCACAAGGGTTTAGTTTCACATCAGTGAAACAAAAAAGGAAAACCTTTCATTGCCTAATCTCATTTTAAATCCATCGTGCTCCGGTGACATTTGTGGCTGTTTATTCCTGACCCTCCATTTACAGTTAGATTAGCCCAGGTTCAGAGTTGGCAGTGGGTTATCATTTGTCACAGTTAGAGGGTTCTCATGGACAAGGGAAGAGCTGTCACTTCAGCTTTCATACCTTTTCCTAGACGGCTCAGATGGGAACTTTACGGTCCGTGACTAAAGCTTTGATATCCCACTGACTTGATCCCTTCACTGGCTGATGGAGTGACAGGTAGGAGGGGGTCTAAGCCTCTGTAATTGATCTTGATGAGTGGAGGAAGCACCTCCTGTGGTTAGTCCTTATCATTCAGCCCAGACCCACCCAACAGCTTGATTTCACAGACTTGAGCATTTAAGCCGTGGGGAATTTTAAATGCGGGGGGTTGACAAATGGAGGGGTGTTTGGGGTGATGTCCACACAGATGGGATATGATGTCACGCAGAAAAATAAAAAATAAAAACACATTTAGATTAGCTGGCTGAAAGTGGGACAGTAAAGGGCTATTTTATTATATAATAATTCTAATACTACTACTACTACTACTACTACTAATAATAATAATAATAATAATAATAATAATAATAACAATAATAACTAGAAAACCGCAGTCATTTTGTGGATATGAGCAGGAAATTTAGGAAAAATGGGGGAAAAAAATTCACAATTGAGATAAAAATGCATAATTTTAAGAGAAAAAGTCAAAGTTGTGAGATAAAACGTTAAAATTTTTAAATAAAAACTCAAAATTGTGAGACAGAAAACATATAACTATATAATATATAGATTAGATTATATATAGACTGAGAATGTAAGGAGTATAAAGTACACATATTTCTATAAAAATGTAGGGAGTAAAAGTAAAAAGTTGCCAGACAAATAAATAGTCCAGTAAAGTACAGATACTCAGGTACAGGTGCTCAGGTGTGTGAGCCTCAGGGTTGATTTTAAAGTGTTTTTATTGTTTTTAAGAGTCTTAATGGTTGTGGTCCTGTTTATTTATCGGATCTGCTTTTAACATATGAGCCCCCTCAGACCCTCAGGTAGTAAAAGTTTTTAATTGTCCCTAGAGTTCACACTAAAACACATGGTGAGGCCTCATTCACTTTTTATTTCCCCAAACTATGGAACAGTCGACCTGAGGACCTTAGGTCCGCTGCGAGTGTTCATATTTTTAAGACTAAACTGAAAACCTACCTTTTTAACTTTTCTTTTAGTTAAATTTTACTCTTAACAATATTTCATTCTGCTATTTTATGTATTTATTTTTATTTTATTACTATCTTGTATTTATTTATTTGTATTCTTTTTAACTCTCTAAATGTTTTTAACTTGTTCTTACAATTACGGGATAATGCACCATGTAGGAAAAAATGCTATATAAATAAAGTTTGATTGATTTACTGATTGAGATACTTAAAAAAAATCTACAGTAATGAAGTACTTATACTTAGTTACTTTCCACCTCTGATAACCAGTATGCATCAAAGGGTTAAATAAATAAAGACTGGACAATGCTGACTGTGTTGTTCAACCTTTCTACCATCTGTACACAGTATGTTTGACTGTTGCATGACATTAATTACACCTGTGTGGGTTTAAGTCGCTACACAGGCTCCTCCATGTCAGGTGTAAATAGCATTTGACTTTTACTGTAATAATCCTCTTGTCATCATGCAGTGACATATTGCCTCTGTGCTCCTCTCAGGTGGATCTGTGGAAACTGCCCAGTCTGTCAGCATATTGTTCGTGCTCCTGGTGGCCGTCCTCTGCCTGCACCTTTGAATGTAGCGCCATCTTTGTCTTCACTTCCTGTGAAGGAGACTCTTTATGGTTGACACCTATTAAGGACTTAGGGACTCTTTCTACAATCTTTCGGTTCCACCTTGTCAGCAGGATGTCATATTCCTCCGCCCCCACCCCCCCTGCCCCTCCCCTTTTCCCTCCCTCCCTCCCTCCCTCCCTCCCTCCCACATCTGGAATATGCTTGTGGAAAAAGACACAGAAATGGAAAAATTGGACAAGGACAAAGACATCCCTTATTTCATATCCACAAAAAGCCTCTTTGGAGGAGTGTCAAAGGAGTTCTGTCAACTTTTAATATGCCTTATATCAATGATTATTACATTTATCTTTCACAGTAACTTGTTTTCAAATGGATTATGATGGAAAAGTGTGAAACCGACACTTAAAAACCTGCATCTGATAAAGATGATCTGACAGTGGATTCCATAGATAAGACGAGACAAACAAGTAGTTGTGAAGGATAAGTGTATGTTTATTATAAAATTGTCTTTACGTGTTTCTTTTTATTTGCAGTTCGGTGACATTTTTTTTTTTTTTATTTTAATCTTTTTGAAACGAAGCACACCTTCTGTTACAGAGATACAGTCAAAGCAAACCCCAGCAACTTACATATTTGATTTATATTAATGAACATCATAAAGAAAACAATGTATGTCATGCAGAAATAATGTATCTAGTAATTTATATGGTTTTCTTATCTAATATACTATGAATGTTATTTGAACAAAAGTAGATCCGTTTGCAATCATTATTAATTTTCAGTCCGTAACAATATTCTCTATTAATAGCATACCACTGTCAAAATGTGTGCATGTTGAAACCAGGAAGAAGACTGGTATGAATGGTTGAAACACAGAACTGTCAGGGAATTTTGGCTTATCGATCTATATTTGCAAAGCTGACTATAAAGCACACGACGGGGCCACAAAGTGAACCAAACATTTGTCTGAACAATGCAATTTTTTATTTTTTTTATTTATTTTTTTTTTTTTACGGTGGTTTTGATCAGTCGCCACCTGTCACGGCCACAGCTTTGCTACAACAACATTTGGATCTGTACTCTATAAAATCAAAAACCAAGATTTCTGTTTTGACTGTATCATTAGGACCTCCGTGGTACCACCCGGTGCTTTTCAAGAATGTTGACATTTCATTTCTATTAGTGTTAACATTTTCATTTCATCTTCTTCATTTATTGGTTCTTGTAAGAGTCATCATTAACAGTTAAAATGCTACCATAATTGTGCAATGTCTGATTAATCTGTGGCAACTTTATATATTTTAATAAGACAACTTGCCTATCTCCTTTAACAGTTATTTAGTACATTTCATTTTTGCATTACCTGGTATGAGTATAAACAGAAAATAAGCAAAGCCATCCAGTAATAGCCCACACACAAAGCTCACGACTTTGTTACCACTGTATTATGTTTGTCTTTTTATAAACATCTTATCAGAGATACATTATATAAACATTATCAACTGTTGTTGTTTCTTTTTTAAAAACAATAATTTTTATATATGTTTGTCATGATCCACTTCTGGTTGGACGTCTGGTTTATTTCCCTCGAATGGAGGGAGAAAAAAAAAAATGCATTTTGAACTCCTCCAATTTATGACTTATATGATCGATGCTGGCCATGCTTCTACATTGTGACTGCATCAACATCCACCACAAAGTGCTTTTCCTCCCAGTTTCCTTCATGCGACAAATCATAGAATCTGTTGCCAAATGCATGAATGCCTTGAACTTTGACATTTTGAAAAAAAAAAGAAAAAAAAAAAAAAAAAAAGGCAGTGGTTCTACATTCTAACATGCATGACACTGGAAGCAAGGTGGTACATTACTCTGCAACGAATCAGCAACATAGCAACTTGTCAACCTTTCAGCTTCACATGAAATACATTCCACTCCTGAGTGACATCCCTTTATGTCAGAGATAGTGTAGATCTAAACCTAATGTGCATTAGCTATTAAGCATCGTTAAGCCAGACATTTCATGGGAAGCCTTTCAGAAAGGATTTTTAGAAAAAAAATTCTCACATTGACTAAAGGTATCTCACTCAAAATAGTTCAGAAATGGTCCTGCAGTCTTGCACACACACACACACAACAATTGGGATTTGATTGCATCACGAGTGGCAGTGGTGGCTTGTTTGCTGAAGTTCCTTGCTTCACTGCACAGGAATGACATATGAGGGATAAAACTGGAACCTCTCTGGCTGGAATAAAAGTGTAGTTAACTATTTAATGATTTCTTGTTGTCTTATTTTATATACATGTACATATGAAATAGTCAAAGGCTAAGCTGAGGTGTCAATATTAATCTTTGAAGACATGCAACTACTTTTAAGTGACTTTCAAATTAAGTTTATATTAACATTTATTATCCACTGCATCTTTCATTTTTCAGTGAAATTCAGGTACTTTAGTATATTTACTAACCTAATTTTACATATCAAACTGAAAAAAGGTGACTAAACAGCAAAGTATACTGTATCACTAACTGGACATAAGAACAAACATCTGCAATTATAAAAGGTAAGAACAAATGCAAAACAGTCACTTAGTAGTAGTAGTAGTAGTAGTAGTAGTAGTAGTAGTAGTAGTAGTAGTAGTAGTAGTAGTAGTAGTAAGGGGAGGTCAAACATACATACAGTAGATGTACACAGAGGTGGTAAAAGTACTCACATTCTGTACTTAAGTAGGAGTACAGCTACTTTTGTGAAAAAATACTCAGGTAAAAGTAGAAGTACTGATTCAACTGCTTTACTGAAGTAAAAGTTAAAAAAAAGTATAACTTCTCAATTGTAATCAAGTAAAAAAGTAAAACTGCATTTTTTTCTATGGATGAAATAATACTTATGTAAACGGGAGAAGTGTAAAATAAATAAATAAAATCAAAAGATAAGGCCTTTAAAAGTGAGTTACTATGCAGATGAAAATTCAAAAGTAGGAGCTAAACAAAAACATAACTATGAGATTTAAAAAAAAAATCTAAATCGTGAGATAAAAAGTCTAAATTATGAGACAAAATTAAGAATTATGAAAATAAAAAATTTAATTGTGAGGAAAAAAACTCAGAATTATGAGATAAAAAGTCAAAATTAAGAGATAAAAAGTCAAAATTGTGAGATAAGAAATGGATAATTATGAGATTAAAAACTCAAAATAATTAAATCACAATTTCTGATTTATGACTTAGTTATGACCTAGTTTGAAGAAGTAACAAGTCTATTCTGAGAATGTACAGAGTATATATATATATATATATATATATATATATATATATATATATACTCCCCACGTAAGAATGTAGGGAGTAAAAGTTGCCAGAAAAATAAGTACAGTACAGATACCTAAAAAAATCTACTTAAGTACAGTAAAGTAAGTACTTGTACTTAGTTACTTCCACCTCTGGATGTACAGTATGTCTGACCAGGACCAGGAGTTTCACATGTGTTCCGAACACGTCCCACACTATCCCATTGTTCAAACTTGAATGTCAGGTTGATGAGTCAAAATCAACTTTCTTGACAGTTTTTGCCAAATGTGCATCACCCACTGAAGCCCACAGTGTGAAGTGAACACTAATCAATATAACTATAGACAGAAGATAACAATAAACAGGGGCTGAAAAGACAATAAACAAACAATAAAGACAGATGAGGTATCGGGAATAAAAGTCATTGATTGAAAGTGATATATGCAATATGTGCAATATACAATAAAGTGGCAGGTGACTGGAGCAGTCCCTGAGGGCAGTGTGTGTGTGTGTGTGTGTGTGTGTGTGTGTGTGTGTGTGTGTGTGTGTGTGTGTGTGTGTGTATGTGTGTGTGTGTGTATGTGTGTGTGTGTGTGTGTGTGTGTGTGTGTGTGTGTGTGTGTTAAAAGAGAGGGGGAGGGGGCAATATAACGAGGAAGGGCTTATGTGTAGCATAGCTGGCATACAAAATGCAAACATATATTTGCTAAGATTGATCTATACAGAAAACACTGTCTAAAGAAGAGCCATGTGGGTTTGAAATAGATCTTTCATTTATTCAGCAGAAGTAAACACCAGTGCAGCGACTCTGACATCAACAACTGTCAGCTTTGTTCAGTAAACAGTTTTTATCCAAACACTACTACTACTACTACTACTACTACTACTACTACTACTACTACCACTACTACTTCACAGTAAATTTTGCAGTGTTAAATCAACACTTAGAGAGTTAATTTGGAGACAATGGGACCAAATACACTCTAGAAGAAGTTAAATAAACTCTCTAAGTGTTGATTTAACACTGCAAAATTTACTGTGTACTACTACTACTACTACTACTACTATTACTACTACTACTACTACTACTACTACTACTACTACTACTACTACTACTACTACCACTACCACTACTACTACCACTACTACTACTACTACTACTACTACTACTACTACTACCACTACTACTACTACTACTACTACTACTACTACTACTACCACTACTACCACTACTACTACTACTACTACTACTACTACCACTACTACTACTACTACTACTACTACTACCACTACTACTACTACTACTACTACTACCACTACTACTACTACTACTACTACTACTACTACTACTACTATACTACTACTATACTACTACTACTACTACTACTACTACTACTACTACTACTACTACCACTACTACTACTACTACTACTACTACTACTACTACTACTACTACTACTACTAATAATAATAATAATAATAACAACAACAACAACAACAACAACAACAACAACAATAACAATAACAATAACAATAACAATAATAATAATAATAATAATTAGTGACCCCTGTGACCCTAGTGAGGATAAAGCGGGTATAGACAAGGAGACGGTAAAGAGTGTTTTATATTCTGAATACATGGCAGTCACTGAAAAACAATCATGGCATCAGAAAGGTGGTATGGATCCATACATGATGTGTATGAGCTGCAGAGTTTAACTGAAGTTTGACTAAACAAAAAGAAGATTTAAAATTTTATTATCGAAAAAGGTATATGGCTTGGGCTAAAAGGGACAAAACAAAACAAAAAAATACTTCTGTAGTATTAGTATAGAGTAACGTGTCTTCACCTACAGTATATGTACAATATTTGATGCAGTTCTTTAGCTCTTTAATCTGAGAAATAAATTTACTTTATCAACCGAGCAGCATGGGAGATATTTATGTGTGTGGATTTTTTCTTACTTTAAACAAACACTCTCTTATCCAGGGAAATCCCACTCTGCACCAAAGTCGATGCCAAATACATCAGCCATAGTGTTTCAGTGTGTGTTTCATTTCAGATAAGGTGAACCCTGTCACTTTCTAGATTTTCACAAACAGCTGTTTGACCTTTGTCTCCTATCAAGTGTCAAACAGATGAAAAGTTGATTGATATCACTTTTCTTTATGGATTAAGTGGGTCCAAATGGATCAGATTTAGACTCATGTTAAGCTCAGGTCATCTTCAGCTTTTAATCAGTGACTTTCACGGTTATTCGTTGAGATCAGCTCGAAGAGAACAAAAGACAGACATGACCAGTTTCTGTGATCATTTCTTTCCAAGACTCAGACTCTTATCAGTCCAAACATGTGGTGTGTGTGATAGCTCTGATTCCAGGTGGCTGTGCAACACTTCAACCAACACACAGTCAGTACTGTACGTTTACAGGCATGTCTAAGCATGGGCGTAGGGTTCTACTGTATATAGATGGTCGTGACATGTCACAACCAATGTTTGGGGATTGAAAAATAGTCCCTGCCGATATTTGTCATTTGAATTTAATATAGGAAACATCTAATTTCATTGAAAAGTTTTAAATACTATTTCAATATACTACACATATGGTAGCATTAATAAAAACTTGTCATTCATCATTTGAACCCGCTTTATCCTCACTAGGGTCACGGGGGTCACTAATCCAGCTACAGTGGGTGAAGGCGGGGTACACCCTGTATGAGTCTCCAGTTCATCTCAGGGCTGAACATATATAGACAAACAATCACTTTCACATTCACACCTACGGGTGATTTAGATTAACTAATTAATATCTTTGGATGGTGGGAGGAAACTGGAGTACCTGGTGAAAACCCACATGGACACGGGGAGAACATGTGAACTCCATAAAGAAAAGTCTGGTGTGGGATTCAAACCAGGGACCTTCTTGTTGTAAGGCACAAGTGGTAACCACTGCACCACCCTTAATAAAAACTATTTTACATTTGTTCACATTTTCTTTTTGCTGCATTCCGATATTGATTTGATGACATGATGTCCCATATCCGCTGTTTTTATTGGCTGCGACAGAGTGATGGTTAGTGGGACAAAGCTGATCTGGTGTCACATGCGAGAAGAACAACAGACGTCCATGTGCTGAAACACATGGACTTGTAATTGTCCGAATTTTAATGCTGTAAGCTCCGGAGTCAATTCTACTGAAAAAGAAACGGGACATTAGAACATATTTCACTACCACGCCTGTAAGTATAGTGCACACAGAAACACATAGTATTCAGAGTGCGAGGTTTAACTAAGTGTGTTAGTTTTTTCCCCCATTTCCCACCCCCTGTGTAATTTGAACAGCTGTAGTTTTACCTGTCTGAAGTAACCGACAGGCAAAGACATTATCCCTGACAAGCTACTTCCACTAATTATGATAATGATAATGATAATGATAATGATAATGATAATGATAATGATAATGATAATGATAATGATAATGCGATAATGCAAAGATGCTGATGAGTCCCTCCACAGTTCCACATGCTTTGGTCGAAATACCACAGTGATGCAGCAGCTTCTTTAACCTGGAGAAACAGACCTTTGGTTTTAGTGCCTCATGCTTTCATGCAAATGAGCCACAGCTGACTCCGCCCCTTTTTCCACATGCTACCAATAGAGGAAGAGGAGAAAGAGGTAGAAGAGCCAATGAAATGGACCCTGAAAAGGTTGAAGCAGAGAAAAAGAAACAAAGATGCTGAGAAAATAAAATCATCTGGAGAAAATTAAAGTGATGACTTTTACAGCCCTGATGCCTTCAGGTCCTGGTCAGTTAACCGGGTTCGCCAGATTGACCAATCGTTCAGGTTCGTAATCCAATCAACCTGGGTCAGACCAATCACGGACCAGGTCTCAGACCCGACCAGACGCTCACCAGGACTATGATAGAGAATAATGATCTGCAGGTCTGAGCAGAGGTGTCTGTGACCAGTAGGTGGTGTTAGCTGAGCTGGTGGGGTGGGGTGGGGTGGGGTATTCAAACTAATCTACGTACAGTATGTGTGTGACGTATGAAGCTTAGAAAATCCGAAACAGTGTTTTCATTCCCCTCCAATAAGAAATGGATCAGGGAAAAAGAAGAATATGTAGTTTTTTTTCATAATTTCTCATACACAGACATCACATATTTATGTTATAAAAATATTAAAAAGTGCATTATGTCCCCTTTAAAACTTCGATTTTAATTGGAGTAAGGCAATCATTTTAATTTCCCTGACTGTCTCAGCAGCTGCTCACACCGTCCACTATTAGAAGTCATTCACTCTCCTGGAAACCAAGTAGTTTTTTTGAAGGCTGATCTAATTTAACGTCAAATTATAAAGTAATACAGAGGTACGCTTCAATTTACTGTGATTGATGGCAAAACAATCCATTCTTCTGACCTCCTTGTGCATGTGTTCTCGTAGACAGGTGCGCTCTCTGAGGACAGATTGCACTATTGTCTTTGTAAAACTACACCTGGTCTTTGACAGCTCAGACAACACAAAACACACTTTAAAGTGGTGCACAGCAGACTAGAACCAGACTGCTTCGCTGGGAGACCTGAAATGTGACACCTTCTCAGAGATGCCTGCAATATGTCATGCTGTGTCAGGCAGTGAGAATGGCCGAAAACTCATACAGGAAAGTTTTTTGAGTAAGGGTCTCCATACAGATATTATGTTACAACCACTGAATGACCCTTTGGGACATTTTTTTTCCTACTGCAAAACTGACGATAAAATGAAATTAATGGTATTAAATCATTAGCAATGCCACTCATAAGGTGAGTTGGAGAGTGCAGCCATGAGTTTAGATTTTTCCATGTAACTTTATAGCCCCAGATGGAAAGATCTGGCGCCCTCTGTCGGTGATGTTTGGAACAACATATGAGATTCAGAGCGCTTATGGCAGCACAGAATTTCATTTAGTTGATTAAAATATGCTAAGGTGTGAACAACCCAAGTGCAGGTAAGTAAAAGAAAAAGCTCAAAGATGATCGATGACAGTGGCAGGAAGTAATAAAAGTGAGTCAGCAGGGGAACGGATCTGAGGGCAGCATCTCATCCTCTTCTGGCCAGAGGTGGCGCAGCCTTGTGCTCAGAGTGAGCAGCACAGACCGGTCAAACTTTACTCTCACGCTTTCATGTGTTCAGACTTGTACAATAACTTTGTCCCAACTCATAGTACCGTGTAGGAAAGTTACCTCCGTGACGCGCAAAGTATGTGCGCTGACTGCCAAACTCCCTGCGGAGAAAAGGATCCAGTCTGCTTTAGGGGACCACATCTGATCCAAATTCTAAACACAAGCGAGATGGAGAAACAAATCCAAGTAGACACGGGTCATCTTAGTAAAGGTGCGTGTCAGAGAGGATGCGGGCTTGTCCTGTCCAGTGAAGACATGATGGAACACTGTTGCGTGGACGCTTTACGCACGAGGAACGACGCGCTGAAGGAGAGGAACGCGACTTTAGAGCATGAAGCCCGGATGGCGAGGCTCAGGTGGGACAGGAGGGAGCAGTCCTTGTTGGCCCAGGTGTCAACTCTGCAGAACAAGGCGCAACTAGCAACACTGAAGTACCAACGGAGACTGCACCAGTACATGCTGCACATTAACAGCATTGCAGAGCAGGTCATAGGGTACAAGGTGAGATGGATGAGCTGCTTATGTAATGCACCTCAGTATAGGGCTTCACAAACTTCACACATGTTGGTTTTGTTTGCACTGTATATATATATGTGTGTGTGTGTGTGTGTATTTTTTTTACATTTATGTTTTGAAATTTTTTGAAAGTGTAGTGTACATTTTGTTGCACTGATAACGACAACATACTGCAGTACTTATAACAAATACATGACTGTTTTTGCATGTATTGCATGTAAAATAATAATAATAAAAAATACAGTTTGTACCTGTAGCATTCTGGCAACCACAGCTGCTGGTATATAATACTGTAATAATAATAATTCAAAAATGTTAAAATTGTATTTTTTTTACGGTAAAGTATAGAATCAAGTACATTTTTAAACTGTAAAATTAACTGTGTCAATACATATTTTTTCTGTAAATGCAGAAAATGTTTTACTGTAAATTTGTTTCGGCAACCATAATAGTTTTGTTTTTTTTTACAGTGTGACTTGAAGACAACAGCTGAGATGCAAAACCAGATGTGTCCAGAGAAAGGGTCACAGCAGCAGATCAGAGCAGCAAAGGTAAAGAGAACAACAACATATACACCTGCTTTACTTCCTTCTCATCTCCTCTACCAACAGCTTGTTTAGTCGTGTTCATCCAAATACTTCCATCTTCCATGTGTCTTCCACTGGGGTCAGTAGCTTTACTTCCCACTTTCTTCCCACCTTCTAGTGTTGCTAATGTAGGGATTTGGATGAGAGGTTTTCCGGTCGGAGTCTTTTCTGCTGTATTTCATCTGCTGCTTCAGCTCAGATATTAACCGCACTGCCAGACACACGTTTGTATAAATGTTGATTTTTGGATCAGAGTGAAAGCTGCATGAAGAATAAGAGTAAAGTGACTTAAGAAAGGTTACAGTAGGTACAGTATCTGTACTCCTAACCTGTTGGTTTTGTTATTGTTGCTTGATGTTATGTCTCTGTGTGTATTTAAATGATAAACTGTTAAAATGTGAACTGATTATCAATCCTCAATTCCATATAACTAACAAAACTTGTCACTTGTTAAAGTTGATTTTTGGTTGGTTATATTTTCTTTCTTAATCTACAGATCTGATGTCCAATTGTTATCAGTAGTCGCATTAGTCACATTTGTCTTATTTATGAGTTGTTTCTAACAAGGATTCAGTAACAAACATGACCCAGATGTAACACAGATAAATGCTTTTAACAGGTTTATTGTAAAAATAGATATTATCAGATGGATGAGTTGCTGTTTGGGTGGAAAGTGATCAGCGCAACAATTAGGTGACAGGGCAGAACCACAGTCACAAGACAGGCAAAAATCAGAACCGTAAATCCAGCAAAAAACTTCAGGGCAAATCCAAAACTTTTTACCAATGAGCATGCGAAGGTCAATCCACGGATCTAAGAAGCACCAATGACCGACAGGGACAAGGCAGTCTCATGGTCAGATGTGGGTTCCAGGTCCAGTAATAATAGGCAAACATCAGATGACAAAACAGATAAAAGCCAATGGACAGAAATGGGTCAAGAGCCAGAAAAAACAAAACATGGGCTGCGTCTGAAATCCCCCCCTACTCCCTACATAGGGAAAGACATGTGGTGTGCTACATAGTGAATGGTAAATGTTCTGCGGTTTACATTAGCCTCACATTCACCCATTCACACACACTCATACACCAGTAGGGTTCTAAGGTTCTGTCAGCCCTACTGGGAGACTAAGGTAGGGTTCAGTGTCTTGCCCAAGGACACTTTGACATGTGGACAGCCAGAGCCAGGACGTGAACCTTTCGGTCATTGGACAACCTGCTCTACCAACTGAGCCACAGCCGCCCCCGTGAACTCAATTGAAACTTTTCGGACACTACTATGGCACTGTTTAATGGTGTCATCACAGTGGAACAATTAAAATGTAACAGTGTCGTGTTCCACAAAATGAAGAGTCATTGCATGAGAAAACCAGGCAGGCACATATTTCGGACTATAGTCCAAAAGCTGAAAAATCCTGTTAAAGACCCTCCATTCACGACTTACGTTATGTATGGCCCAATTATATGACACGTGTTTTTGAATAATTAGATGTTGCTCTCTGCAGAAACACTAATGTCATTCACCAAAGCCACTGCCCATAGGAGATAATGCCCCTTAAAAGTGACAAGAATTTGAAGGGATACAAATTCTGCCCTCTTACTTTTAATATTGAATCTTCAACTTTTGGTATGTGAAACTATGGAATCTATGCTATATAGAAATATAAAATGTATGTCCATAGCTTTAACAGAATTATCAGGGTAGCCATCGCAATTATAGTAATTTTTAGATAGAAATTGTTTGATTTTCGAGGGTCTCAGAGGGGGGTCCCATAACTCCGTAATGAAAAATAGCCAGAGGGTTTTAATCATATGGCTGTTCATAGATGCACATACCTATTATACATACAAAGTATGAGCCAATTTGGCCGACCCCCATCTTCCAACTTCTGCCTGGTTTTCTCATGCAATGGCTTTTACATTTATACTATATAGTGCTTATAAATAGTTCACTAAAGATTCAGACACCCCTACAAAATGGCGTGGTCCCTATATAGTGCACTATATAGGGGGTAGGGAGTGATTTCGGACACAGCCATGAAGTAGACTGCTTATCTGATGCGTGTAGCAAACAAACTCATGGCTAGACAGGGACATGGGAGGAGTTTAAATACTATCACAAACAGGTGAAACACATGAGGCTAAATAAAAAAGGGGCGTAACAACACCAATGACAGGAAGTAAAACGAGACAAGGTGAACATGAACCAACATATCAAAATAAAAGCCCAGACACTAACAACGACAGAAAAACAAGAAGACAAACAGTAACAGTTTCACACTTTTCCACACGTACTGATTTATTATTTGGCTCTTAAAGTTTAGAAAATACACATATGAATGATTAAATATAGATAAGATAAGGGTTCAAACCATGTCCAACTTTTCTTTTACTCTATACAAACAAGAAAATGAAGAACAGCGCTGAGTAGTTTACATAAAAAGTTAATTATGGTCCATTTGCTTTTGTGCCTTTTACATAATTAGTTTTTTCAAAGCAGCTTGCAATTTTCTTATAATTGCCTCCAACCTCGTCATCCATGTCAGTATGTAATTGATGGGCTAAACGCTACAGACACACTTTCTAACTATTTCTAAGCTCTTGTTGTTTCAGGAAATAATGCATTAAATCCCATAAAGTAGCTGCCAACTCTAATAATAGCTCTCACGTTAGTATAAGCTCTCAAGGTAGCCTGAGAAACTGTGTTGTTAACCCTGTAGTCAAAGGATGCAGTGCTATGTTTGCGGGATTTATAGTGAGACTAGAAAGGCCTAATTGTGGTAATGGTCATTTAAGTATGTCTCTAATTGGGTAACGCATGCTGTGAGTGCAACAGGCTCACTTTTGATTAATGTGGAAAACCGCTCACTTTCCAATGCCAGTGCCGGGCATCAACACAACATCTATTTTCATCTCTTTTGCTGTTCTAAAAGCTCCTCTAATGTGTCTTTAATGGTTTTCTTACTGTGTGTTTTCTTCTTTTGCTTTCCAAATGGATTTTCCAATACTTGAGAGCACTGGGTTATAGTTCATCAGAAACAGTTTTACAGCTTAGTGGAAATTCACTTTGTATGGGAACTGATAGACTTTCTGTATTGAAGTTTTAATATGTCACGGAAGTTTTCAAATGTCAAAGGCAAGTTCCCTTTGTGTTGCAGAGAAACATTCTAATTACTTATGTAGTTGACATTTTAAATGGAGCTATTCCTTTTCATTCTAGATCACAGTCCCACCAAAGGGACCATTCTGGCCCATGAAGATATTAAGATATATTTCTATTATAGAGTCTGTGATTACATTTTCTTTTATTTAGAATAGAATAGAATAGAATAGAATAGAATAGAATAGAATAGAATGTCTTTATTGTCATTATACAAAAGTATAATGAAATTGAAACATGCCATCGTCATCAGGTGTCATTACAAAAAGTATATGTATATATATATATATATATATATATATATATATATATATATATATATATATATATATATGTGTGTGTGTGTACGTATTTATGTATTAACCATTTACTACCAATTTCATTAAGTATTAACCATTTGTTACATATTTGTTAATGTCTTTTAAAGGTTCATACTAGTGTAAATGTAAAATTTGATTATTTTCAACCAACAGGTGCAGTGTTTACAACTGTTTCTTTGTTTACCTGTAAAGCAGATATACAGACACTGCACCTGTTGGTTAAAAATAATAAACTTTTACATTTATCTTTGGAAGACACTAGTATCAACCTTTACAAGACATGAACAAATAGGTAACAAATGGTTAATACATAGTCAATTGTGTGTAGGCATTATAAAGTGTTTCCATATATATATATATATATATATATATATATATATATATATATATATATATATATATATATATATATATATATATATATATATATATATATATATATATATATATATATATAAGTACACACGGAGTAATAAGATAATAAAAAAGTAAAAAAAATATAAGTAAATAGGAATAAACTAGGAATAAAAACACAGACTAACATCCAGCATTCACATGGTCCTTCACCAGTTCACTCGTACTATTTACATAAAATATTGCACTTTAATATATTGCACATATTTGTATTGCTGTGATTTAAGTGTTTAGTGCCTTAATGGCTTTCACATAAAAGCTGTTGGTGAATCTGGACATTTTTGTTTTTGCTAGTTTCAATCCTTCAGGTCGATAGAGAGAAGCCTACTGAATAAGGTTGTTAGTGTGAGGCATCTGCACAAGAAAACTTACAAGAACTTTACAACAAACAGCTTCTTAGGAAAGAAAATTCTACAGTATTTTGTCCGACTGTCGTCATCCATTACATGAACACTTTCAATATCTACCATCTGGTTCATTGCTCAGATTTCTTTCTGTTAAAACAAATAGATATAAACACTCCTTAGTTCCTGCTACTATCTCCCTAATAAATTCAAGAGGAAAAGGTAATTTTTAACCTTTTTTAACCCCCCCTCACTACACTATTTATTATTTTATGCTAGGCCTATTTATTAAATTGTCTGTTTATTGTGTAATTTGTTTTGTGAAACAAATTGCTCCAATGGGGGACAAATAAAGGTTGATTGATTGATTGATTGATTGATTGATTGATTGATTGATTGATTGATTGGTTGATTGATTGATGGTGTAAAAATGATTTTAATTCAGGTTTTACATGCAGAATAATTAGATCTCCATTGGATCAGACCAGTAAATATAATCATAGTTACCTATAAATAATGAAAATTGCAGATTTTAATGGAAAACGTCTTTATATTAACAAACTATTCTTTTTACAACAACCTGAATAAATACCTGAACAAATATGATGCAGCTGAAATATCTGAAGAGACGTAAGTGTGATTGCACTTGTTTTTCTTCAGACATTTTGAGGGAAACCTTATAGATGTAAACATTATTATAATGTCATTTTACTCTTTTTTTTCAGATCATATTGGCCTGAATGTGGAACTGACTTAAAATGAGTTTGATGCCCCTGTTCTAGATATTATTCCAATGACTTATGAAGAATTACACAATTGTTAAACGCATTGTTAAACTAAGACACAAGACAGTAATTGTTGAAGTTACTCAAAAGCTAAGCACTTCCACAGACGCCAGTTTACTTTATTGACAATAATCCTGATTGCTGCTATAAAAAAAACAGTCTGCACAAATCTTCTTTTACACTGTGTCTGTGTGTAAAGATAAAATGCAGACAGCCAGAAAACTACTGTGGGATGGCAATAGACTACCTATAAGACTGACTTTAATACAGTTGCACTATATTTTTCTATGTAGCTCAGAGATGAACTGATGTAGATTCAGTTGATTGTGTGTTGAGCAGCCTGACAGTGAATGGCTGTTGTGTGGTGAGTCACAGCCCAGTTCTGCTATGTTGAAAAGGGATAATAGAAGCAAGACAGAGCAGCAGGATTAGTCACTATTGCAAAAACATACTGTCGTGTTCATTTGCCCGTGTCATTTTCCCCTGTTTGTACAAAACCAGATGAATACACAAATGAAACCACTGTTGAGTTTAAACAGTCCCACTCCCCTTCTCGTCTGCAGCCAAAATCACCCAAAACCCAGACTAGAAGTCGGAGTCAGCTAAAAAAATGAAGGAAATGTTTTCATGTCATTCACACTGGTTATTTTTTTTTTTCATCATTCTCCAATCTCTGACTCAGCAGAATCTGTTTTGTTGACCCAGATTGTTTGTGCGACACTACCTTTAGTTCAGGGGAAGGTTGTTATCAGAAATGCTAATGCTTTTTCACCTGTAAGGCTGTTCAGACGGCAGGAAAATGTTCCCAAATCTGACTTTTTGCTGCCATTTGACCTGTATCTGACCTGTTAAAGACAGTCTGAATGGCACCAATCCCATTTTTAGAAATCCGACCCAGGCCCCTTTTATATGTTGTACTAAATCCGATATGTATCTGATATTTTGCAATGTGACTTCAGTTTGAACGGCCATGTCACATTTATCTGACTTTTCCAGTTACTCCTGTGATTGACACAACAAATGTAAAGACCCAGAGGTACGATATGAGTTTACCACTAGTTTAATGTATTTACAATTCCCCCAGACACATAAACATGTAACTATCCACAGTTTGACCTTTGACCTTTAGTTCTATCTACAGTGTTTTCAGTCATCAACCTGTGGATCACTAAACCTTGAACCAGTCACAGTAAAACTGTTCATAGTTGTGAAAGGAGTTTCTTCCACTGTGTAGTAACTTGTGCCCAAAACCAGATAGTGAACTAAAGGTATACAGGTCTATGGGGGTGGGGCCAGTGGGTACCAGTGAATCCCGATAGTTTGTAGCGTAGACGTATCCTTCGTATCTCTGATCTTCTCCTAATACCTTCAGTCCCTCTCATTCATATTCTCTCTATATCAACCTCTAGCTTTCACCTCGGTCTTGTACATTTTTTAAATCTTAAACTTTGATTTACACTGCACTTTCATGCATCTCGATACTACAGTATGCTGTTGCCCATAGCAACCGTTAATATCTTAGGCTGTGTTCAAAATCACTCCCTACCCCCTATATCAGTGGTCCCCAAGCTACGGCCTGCAGGCCAGATATGGCCCGCCTCCACAATACCAGTCTCTGAACAATACCAGTGACATTTTAGATTTTTTTTATATGTGTGTATTTGTATTTGATAATAAAGTTGAACTTTTGCAATAAAATGTTCCTTAGTTATGAACTATTTTCATTATTAATGAAGTGGAGAGTGTGGGGTTGTCTCCAGGATTTGGTTTAGAGTGACAAGTTGTGGGTTGTGGTTCTGATTAAAGAACATGGATACAGATGTCCTCATTGAAGGTTTATTCACTGCGGTCTGTAATAATACAGAGTAACACTCAGGATAACAATATATACATACAATAATAAATTAACTAAAACTGACTATATGAGTCACTCACATGGGTCATGGAACACACAAATCACCTCACGGAAATCACAGATGACAACTAGCATATATTATCGTATTAGCTTCAACCGCACACTGGCGCTAAACAGTATTAACTTATACAGTACACCATGCTAACATCTACCCGAACTGTACTGTGTTATTTATCTCACCTTGTGGCATCTACGCACAGTAATAAACCAGGATTAGATGAATAAAAAAGGGGAAAAAAAGCAGAGATGGCGAACTTAGCACGGTTACCTAGCAACAACGCAGCGGCTAAGAAAACACGGACTACGTTCAAAACCGTCATAACGTCAGTGGTGCGTTCAACAGCATGGGACATTTGGAAACTTACAGAAAAGGAGTTATTTCTGAACAAATATAACCAAACAATCAAATAAACCAGTGCCTGGTGCTGAGGATGGTTTCAAACTCAGTTAGTTTCATGTTGTGTTGTTTTCATTGTGTTGTTGTTTTCATTATGTTGTTGTTTTTATTGTGTTTTTAACCACTGATGCAAATCAAATTTCCCCTCAGTGGGACAATAAAAGTCTGAACTGAACTGAGTGATAAAAGTCACATTCAATGTGTAATATGAACGAGTCCAAAAAAATATGATTTCACCCCAAAATCCAAATTGTCCATTAAGACCTGAAAATGGTGTAGCGCCAGTTAGGTTTGTTTTTTTTTTAAGAGAAAAAGGAGAGAGGAGCAGATGGGCGGCAAAGAACAGAGAGTGGAGAGTACACAACTGGAGTATCGGTGTCATCAAAATCCAATCTTGCATGACAGGAGGCGGACGAACGCAGGCCTGTTTGTTTACTGCCATAACAAAAGATGACAAGTAAAGATTGCTCTGTGACAGGAGGAAAGATAGATTTATGACCTCTGCCTTGATCCCGGTTGATTTGGTTTTCCTTGGCCGGACTGATGTCCTAAATAAAATGATAAACATGAGAGTATATCTTTTTTTCTGTTGAGGTTGGTTGTTGGCCTGGTTGAAAAATAAAAGCACATTTTAACAATGGAAAAAACAGTATTCCTACAAACAAAGTGGCTGTCTAGACAGTTTTATTGCCTCTCTGTGCCTCAATTTCCAAATGTACTTTCTTGAAAATGAAAGGGAGCATATGCGGAGGAAGTAGCATAAAGTCATTGTTTTCATTTTCAGCTTTCCACTGACCTCCTTCACAGCCAGCAGATGAAGAAAATGGAAACAGTATGGAAATAGATCAGACTGTTTCTCTTAAGCGCTGTGTGTTGTCTCTTCTATTCATGTTGTTATGTTCTGTGTGTTTTAATGCTCCAGAGGTGTTTTCTGTACCTGTTCTGCTTGGTTTGGGGCTTCATTTAGCCTGAATTTACATGGCAGCTGTTTATTCTTCGCCCATGAGAGGGGCCGCCCTGCTCACCATTTCCTATTTCCTCTCCAATACACACACACACACACACACACACACACACACACACACACACACACACACATACACACCAGGCTGCTAAAACAAACTTCATCTTGCATTAGTTTAGTTTAAATAATCTGTTTTAGCTTGAACAGCATGTTAAATGATGTGTTTATGGACTTCTGTTTATCTTCATGTGTGTTCATAGTAATTTAATTAGATGATGGATATACAACATTTACATCGGTGTTGGTTTGGCAAACATACGTTTTTTCCAAAGGTCTTGGCATGTGCTTGTGTTAGTTAATAAGGTAGATATTGAGATTAGGATATTCCAAATTCCAGGGTTGTGGATTTTGACCAAACTGAGCAGGAATTCATGTACCTTTTTGTGAGTTTTTCGCTGTGCGTGTGTTTACTTCATCTGTCCAAGTCTGTTGTTTTAGGCAGGTGTGACAAAGAAAACTTTCCCCTTACAGACCACCTTGCTTGTATAGAGGATATAACTCTGAAAGGCCCTTTTATAAATGTGCACTGAATGTTAAAGCAGAAATGTTGAAACTTCAGTGAACTGTGTTGATTTTTCTCACTTTGATGACAATTAAAAACAATGTGAAATGCTGCCATTAATCCAAAATGTGAAGTTTTAAAGTGGTTCTATGGAGTGTTGATCTTCCACACTTTCAATATGCATCAGAACACATGAGACCAAACCCACCAACAAACCAATGCTATGAATCCATCGACCAATTAGTGATTCAAATGTATCACTCAATGAATGAAATATAAAGGTAATTGTTGACACACATTTTTATTTTGCTATCATCTGGTCATCTTTTTAAGATTACAGTTGCTCAAAATAACACTGTCTTAAAATTCTGTCTTCTTTTATTAGTATTATATTATTTTATTTTTATTGTTCTGTACAACACTGTGGTTGTTTTAATTTTTTTTTTTTTTTACAATGTAGTGTACTGTATATAGTGTACAGTACTGTGTACATATTGTGTGGTGTATATGTATATCAAATAAATTCTTTAAAATTTTCATTTCCTCAATAAATTCATGTGATTCATGATATAGCCTAGTCATAGTGAAGAATGATGCAAATATACAAAAATAAAACAGCATCCTAGGAATATTAGTAATAATCATGTTCATATTAATAATCATGATCACATAATGTTATGGGCCTATACAGTACATACACTAACCTAAAGTGACCAATAGATGGTTAGCTCTGCCGACCAATCAGAGGAGCTATTTTAATAATAATAATACATTTAATAATCCAATTTATTTGTATAGTGCTTTTCATGGCTTTTCAAAAGCCCACTACAATAAAAAACAAAACAATAGAAAGCAAAGCAATCACACATTTTACATTAAACACATGCCTTTTTTGTTTCCAGCTGTTTTTGTATGGTACAAAAATGATGCGAACAACAGAGTTTACTGGTACTTCCTCATACATGTCCATAACACGGTCATGAGGCGTCTGTTATTGGCTCAGAATGCATGAAGGAACAATCCCCTCTACCCCTTCACTGTGTATGTATTTACCTTTTCCCAAGTAGCATCCAGCTAGGTTTCGTGCGTTGCTTGTTCTGAAAAACATGCAGGGAAAAAAAACTTTCCACAGAGAGCACATGAACCAGTTTGATCCACCATTTTTTCCCCCAGTTTGTGCAGCAGCTACTGTGGCTCCATCTTCTTTTGTAGATGCTAATGCTAATGCTACTTCAGATTTGCTTAACCCCATGTGGCTGATGCTAAAGTCCATCTGACTTCAGCTCCCTCGTTCCTGTTGTTGTTTTCTGTGAATGCAGTATGCAGTCAGTGGAGGTGACAAACCACTGTCAAAGGCAGCATGTGTTGGTAAATCGGGGTGACCCATCAGATTCCAAAAGGAGCGTGGAAAAGTTTTTTTTAGCAGAATAACACCTGTCAGATCTGTTTGGAGTCAACGTCAAACTTGTCATAGTTTTACTAGTTTGAACCGCGGATTAACAAATGGCAACTGGGCAAAGATAATAACATCACATAATAATTATATACCTTCATAAGCCTTACTATAATCAAACTCACCTGTGTAGAGGAAACACTACTATTTCCACATCAAACTTTATTCTTTTTCCAGCTCTCGCACACTTTTAAAAACCACAGTCCTCATATATCCATGTGTGGCATTTGCAGACTGTTTCTAATTAGGTTTTTCCATCCAGGATTTGAGTGGAGCAGATGTTCAGAGTTCCTATCAGAGCTCATTCCTATAGGTTTGCACTCAGGTGAACTGCAGGAAGCACTCTGTGACTGGAGTGATTCATCATTGGTTTTACTCAGGGTGGGGGGGTACACTCAGCCTGTATTCACACCTTAATAACTGTAGTGTTACTTGGCTGTCTTTTCCACTTGTGTGAACCAAAAACTGGAGTTCAAGACTACATTTGTAAGCATCTGGAAAAGAGCCTCATGTCCAGGAGGTTGTAAAGTAGAAGGAGATTGATATTATAACTGATGAACTTTCCAGGTTAGGTTCTTATGTGGTCTGTTTATACATGCAGCTGCTGGTTTGTACTCAGGAACACGTGCAGATGTAGATATGTAGGGTGGATCAGTTCTTTTGTACTCCTGCATCAGTTAAAACACAGACTCATACAGTACACAGCTGCCACTGATGACATACCACCTACTCTACTGTCAGGCACTGTGTTTATTGCTCTCAGAAGATCTCCTCTGTCTGTCCATGTGATGAGAAAATGGCTTTGTTGTGAAGTTGATTCACCAGCCAAATAGCCATGGGTAATTTTTAGTTTCATCGCCCCCTCTATTCCCATCTTTACCACCACTGGGGGGTTTGGTTAGTCAGTGACCCCATGCCTTTTGAACTTACACAGACCTACTGATTTTCCTGTAGCTTTGATAAACATGTGGCCAGAGCTGGATCATTTACAGAGAAATTACAGCGAAAGCCTTGAGTCAGCATGAACACACATCTACTAAAGTAGCAGGATTGTGTGTACATGTATGTGTAGACACGATGCACAGCAGGGCCACTCTATCATCAGGACTCATAATGAGTGTGTAATGAAGTAAAGTTTGGCAGGGCGTCCACAGTGGCAACTACAGCCTGTTCATAAACCTAACACAACCAAAGCCAACCTAAACAAATCAGACACACACACACACACACACACACACACACACACACACACACATATATATGTGTGTGTGTGTGTGTTTTGGTTGTTTTTTTCCCCCTTTCTCTTACATGATATAATATCCTATCGACTACTTTCAAATATTAAAAAAATTACTTGAAATTAATACACACACACATATGCACACACACAGATTTGTGATTCCTAAAAACTGAAAAATATGTCAGGAAAGAGTTAATTGTGATGAATCATATAACCCTACTCAATCTATTCCTCTGAGATAAAACACATATTAAAGTCCTCCATGTCACTTTTCTTCATATAATGACTATTTCTTCATTAATTTGTTCGCAGATAAATTAGATATAGGGGTTATATTTCTTATATATATATATATATATATATATATATATATATATATATATATATATATATATATATATATATATATATATATATATATATATGTATATATATATATATATATGTATATATATATAATGTATAATACTGTATACATGTTATGAATAGAGATAGCAGCAGTTACAGTGAGTCAACAACCTGAGGTCCAATGTGGTCTACAGGGTCTATAAGGTCCACCTCTGCATGAACAGTGAGTGGACCTGCTTTGTTAGGTACCATATGGTACTACTGTAAGGAATGATGATCAAAGGGATCATTTTGATCAGAGGTGTCAAACATGCGGCCCGGGGCCAAGTCCGGCCCTCCAAAGGATCCAGTCTGGCCCCCGGGATGAGTTTGTGAAATGTAAAAATGACAATGAAGATTGATCATTTCACAAAAATACAAGTAACCTGAACAAATATGAACATTTTGAACATGAACATTTAGAGGAAAGTTTGGAGTTGACATTCTTTTTTTATATATATTATGTTATTATTTCATTGGTCCAGCCCATTGCAGATCAAATTTGACTTAACGTGACCCCTGAACTGAGATGAGTTTACAGTAACACCCCTGGTCTAGATGTTGGTAGGTGTTTGAATCTATGAATCTAGTGTTCTGTAGTCTTCTGAAATACATGTTCCTTTTCACCTTACACATGTTTATCTTATTTTTTTTAATATATATAAAGTTCTTGGATTTATTTAGTTACTTCCACATGTGGGCAAATAACCTAATATGGTAACTTCATTGACTTTCATTTTTAACATGACAATAAAAACATTTCTACAAATTTCACAAAAGTAATCAAGTCAGTCTTATATATCCTCCAATAATAGTATAAATGATTAAGAGTTTACCTGCTGCTTTAGATTTTTATTTTTTTTTAATTTTGACTGTCACTTTGGTCAGACCCATGAAAATGTGGGGGCCTTGAAACTATTACAGATGATCTTTTTTCAAATGCGTCTGTGGTTCACGTTGGGCTACTCATCATGTCAGGGAAGACCGTGACATTACCTTTGGCCTTTGAGTGGAGGTGCAGTCTCATCAAAGCGCCCTTCCTGCACCCTGTATTTACTGCACATTCATCTGCAAACTGAATTAAGGCTGCCTCTGCTTTTGTCGACAGGAGGATTAGGGCTTAATTACATCTGGGCAATGACTGCAGTATAGTCAGAGAAACAAGTGTATAGTGGGAGACCAGTGCAGTACATTAGGGAGGTGTTGAGGAGAGGGATAAGCCTGTGTAATATGCCAGGTGCGTCCAGAGTATTAGAAAACACTAGCATGGTACTGTGCGTCTGCCAAAATGGGGGATCAAAACAAGCTTGGTCCTTCCTGAATACTCACTCCCATTTCATCTCCAGAGCCAACACTTTCCTGCATTAGACTATGGAGCAACTAATAAGGTAATAACAGCTCATAATGTAATATAAGTTCATAATAGTCTCATCATTTGGGCTGTATGATATTAGAAAAAAAAAACCTGACATTGCATTTAAAAAAAATCAAAATTGGTGATTGCGATTTTTTTCTTCCTGCGATATATATTGCGATATGAAAAAGTATTTAACAGTTGCGTGATGCCGACGCAAAAGGTCAAACAGATTAGTGGTCGACACGGAACATATGTTTCCGTGTCATCCTTCTTGTAGCTGAAATTATTAAATAAAATGAATGATTAAAAATAAATATATAAATAAATAAGAATACAACTTTTTAATAACAATAAACAAATCAATGAATAAATGAATGAAAATGACAAATAAATAAAAAATAAATAAATGAAAAATAATTAATGAATGAATAAATATAATTGAATATAATGTAATACAGAAAAATTTCAGGACCTGCGATGTGACTATTGCACATACGTACATTGTGATGTCGATGCGCAAACAATATATTGTGCAGCTCTACATGAGTGCATCATGTAATACTGTAATAATTTAATACATTATAAACTCAGCTATATAGCAGCTCATCATGTAATAGAAGCTCATAATGTAACAATGATTTAAACTGTGAGAAACAATTTTTTACCTTTGCCATTGATACAAGGTGAAAGGTTAACTGGTTAATTAATGCTTTTTAAACAATCGTATAGTTTATTAATTACTGCATTGTTACATTATGAGCTTTAATTACATTATGAGTTACTATATAGCTGAGCTCATAATGTAATAAGTTATTACATTATGCACAAAGATTTGATTACGTTATGAGTCAATTATTACATTATGAACTTTTATTACATTTAAATTATTATTACATTACAGTTGCTACAGACATCATTGTGTAAAAGAAAACAGAAAGCAGAAGATTTTTGTCTGAAGTCTGCACCCACAGTATCATTCCAAATTGTTGGAACATGCACTGATGGTTGCAAAAGAAATTGGCAATCCAAAATTACAAACACAACATGAGATTTTTGTGTTTTTCTTCCCTTTTTTATTTGATCCTTGGGCACTTAAAATAACACTAATCCTCCTCAATGTCAACCTCATGAAAACACAAGCCTTCTCTTGTGCATCATAAATTTTAATATCCTTCTACTCAAAGACTCCCATCATCCCATTATTATAGAAGAAAAGAATTTGAACAATAGCTAAAGATGACCCTGAGTGAACCTTCAGAATGTTCAAGTCGTCATTAGGGGTGGGAGAAAAAAATCGATTCACATGTGTACCGGGATTTTTTGTTTTACGATTTTTAAATCGATTTTTTTTTTGTTGAAAAATATTTTTTTTACCCATATTTAAATGATTCATTTTAAGCCAGGTGGAAGAAAAATGACCGCCTGTAAAGACTGTAGTCGACTGTATGAGTCACTCAGATGTATAATATGTGTCATGGAAAGCACACAGATGACAGCTAGCTTATTATTGTATTAGCTTAGCACCAACACAGCGGCTAATTCTAAACATGGACATCTCCGGTGCGTTCAACAGCGTGGGATATCTGAAAACTTAAAGAAGTTTCGTTGTTCCTGAACAAATATAGTTAAACAATCAACACTTTCGAACAGAGCTGGACATGTACACTTTAAAGTTCAATTTATTATGAAGTATGTTCATTTAAAGGCTCCTATTTGTGTTGTGTGCAGATAAATGTAGCAGTTTACTTCCCAAAGTCTGGTTCAAATATATTACTGCTGAATAAATCTTAACTAATTCACATATGATGTGGATTTTTTGGGGGGAAATATGACTCCTGATATGATCTGTACACATCAACATTCAGCTTTTTCATGTGGTCTGGTGTTAAAAAGGCAAATGAAAAATCGGGAATATCGAAGAATCGCAATTTAAATCAAATAGTTACCTTAAAAAAATCATAAAAGAATCGACTTGTCATAAAAGCATATCATCTGAGCCCTCGTCGTCATCACCTCAGTAAATGAATGAATGGTTTTGTAATATGTGAGTCATCTTATCCAAGCGCTGCCTGACCTCTGAGGACCTCGTGAAAAAGAAGCTCCACTTGTATTTCTGCTGCCAGATAAAGTTATCAAACTCAATTCCATTAATTGCTGTATGTATTAAAGACAGACATCTTTGATTGATGTGATTTTAATTAGCTAAATGGATTTGCAGTGAATCGAGTATGAATATTCATTACATTGCTCTTCTCAGTTCTGCAGACTGAGTTAGATTTTAATCATAATAGTTTCAGCTTCTTACAAGGAAAGCAATTGTTTATAATAGAGGCATTGAATGTGTTTTTCTACAACCACAGGTAATTAAACACTGAAGCATCGAACAGACGTTTTACAGCCATTGACTGCATTATGTACAACATTATGGTTTGGGAGATTATCTTATGGAAATGATTGATTATTTCCTCTACTTTACTGATGGAATGGGAATAGTGTGAAGTCTCAAGTGTTCATAATGAAAATAAACACATTCTGCATTTACCTTTAATGTTTTGTAATAGAATGACACACTTTTTTCAGATATGCCATCATTTAAATGACCAGAACCATATTCCTTATTATTATTAGTCTAATGATAAACTGCTCCATGTACTTTAGATCATAGCTTCAGTACGTAAATCTCAATAACTGAATAATAAAAGTTACTCGAGTGTCCTTAACATATGGCTATCTCTGTAACAATATGAGATTATGACCAATACTACTCAAATAAAAAAAACAAAAATCACCATATTTTCCATATTACAGATATTTATTTCAAGTAATTGTTTATTAGGTGTGTTTCCATTAATACGTTTTAAAATTTGTAGTATGAAGGACAGATGGTTTCATATGAGATGTTTTTATATATGTATTTATCAGGGCTGTCAAATCATCGACATTTTTAATCAAACTAATCGTAGGGTCGCTTTGAATTATTTCAATTAATGACGGTCAATACACTTTATGTCAGTTTTACTCAAATTTCTCACAAGATGCACTAAGAAACACAAACAATACGGAAGAAATAAGTATATACAAAACATGCTAACATGCCACTAAAATACACAGAAAGATAATCTAACACAAAAAGGCGATGAAAAATCCAAAATATATTCAAAAACTGTTCTAAATTACCAAAAAACGCCAATGTATGTACATATATATATATATATATATATATATATATATATATATATATATATATATATATATATATATATATAAAGCCATTTTAGGAAAAAATAAAATGCCAACAGAACACTTGACTTGTTCTAGTCTACTCTGTAGCTATGGGATGACATAACACAGCCCAATGAATTATCTTCAAAGCGGTTTCCAAAAATACATAATGCACATGATTTGCATTTTTGCTTTTGTGTTGAAATGTTCCCTCCAAATTCACATGACATTCCATGGTGATCATTTTCTTTTTGTTAAGTATTATTTTGTCATTTTTTGGACTAAAATCATGTATTTTTGTGTGATTTTATATATATTTACCTCATCTCACCATCTGAAATTGTAACCATAAGATTACAACTAATTAAAAATGTGTCCAAAGTGTTTAAATTAAAAAAATAAAAATAAATACTGGTCAAGGTATGAACTTTTTTGCTCTCTTCAGCTTCATATGTTTATTTTACTGTGGTTTATAAAAGCCTGATTGCAGTGTTTCCTGCAAACATTGCATAGTTTTTCATTAGTAAAGACTCCATGTGCGTGTGCTTGCCTATGCAGGGTACTTTTATGACTATGGGTGTGAATTTGTGGTGCGTTATAACATGGCACTGCACATACGCAAGTGTTTTTCCACTTCATTTCCTCCTAATTGATCTCCACCATGTAGAGGAGGAGGCTGATGGAAATCTGTGTGTGTTTGTGTAACTCTCCACCAATAGCGAGCCAGATCTCCAGGACCACAGTACAGCTGGTGGTGTTGAGTCAGCACGTTGAGGTCACAGCCGTGGTGTTGGTAACAGACCTCCATCTGGTTGTGGATAGAGAGAAACTGCAATCTCTCACTACATCTGATTCTATCTGGCTGCTCCAGATAGGATTTGGATTCCCTGCAGCCTCCCCACATTGAGAACACATTGTTTTTTGCATGTCATGTGTTTGGCATTTGTTTGGCAGATTGCAAACCTCAACCCAAACTACTCCTGTGGGTGTAATAACAGCATTTGTCCAGCAGATGGCAGAAACTACTCACTACTGTATGTGAAATCTTAGGTCATATGCAGCCTGCTTCTGATGTTGGCACAGTTGTTGATTTGTACTTATTCAACTAATCAGGATAGATTGAAACAGATTGGTTCATGATAACGTGTTTAGATGTTTAGCTACACATCTGACAGCTGTGTCTGTTTTATTCACATGGATACGTGGTTGCTCTTTTATATCTAAATAGAGGTACTTTAAGTTTTTACAAAGACAAAATAAGCAGCTGCTCTTGTAGTTTAGTGGCTCATCCTTGGACGACAATATCCCTGGTTTGAGTCTATTTAGAGGTATTTGTTCCATTGTATTTACCATTGTTTGGATCTCTTTTATTCTCAACTGAAAGTGTAAGTACCCCAGTGTCCTCTAAAAATCACTTATTTTGCACAAACACTGTACAGTAGCTCAATCTTTCCTTTTTTTTTACCTACTCAAATGGAATTTTCATGGATAATGATGCCTATTTTTGTGGATTTTCTGCTGGCTGCAATGCAAATATGTTTCATGTAAATAGTAATGATCAGCTTTCTTGTAGGCGGAAGTAACTTTAATGCATGAAACAGATTTGCCTGTTTCGTTTTTTTTTGTTTTTTTTTACTGAAAACCTTGCCTGCTTTTTTTTGCATCCATTTGAGAAATGAATTCCTTCATTATGGATATTTTCATTTTCTTCCTTTGTATATGAAACCTCTTGAAAACATTAGCATTGTGCACCATCAATTCTCAGATACTTGAAAGGCTGCTGTGCGTTCCCTCATCTCACGTCTTCTCTCCCAGTATGACTCATCTAAGCTATGCACTCTGTTCTTTTCTGAGTATTTCTATGAAGTTGAAGTGGATCATATAGCAGCCAGCCATGCCTTCATTGGTATATAGTTCATAGTGGGGAATGTTTTACTTGTGCCAAAAATTTCAGGGTAGATGATGGAGGGAAAAGTGTTCCTTCAAATCTATAATAATCTACATTTGGTCATAGTTGTTTTGTTTTTTTTGTTTTTTAGCATCCTTTAGCCATGAATACATAATTATTGATCAGAATATTGAAGTTCAATAAGTTTTCAGTTTGACAGGACATGACACTCCTGTTTCTCCTCCCACTGTATTTCCAGGCATATAACATCTAATCCACAGGTGTGAAACATAAGGCCCGGGGACCAAATCCAGCCTGTCAAAGGGTCCAATCTGGCCTGTAGGATGAATAACAATGAAGATATTAATGGTTTAAAAATTATTTTAATTCAGGTTCTACATACAGAATAATTATATATCGATTAGGTCAGACCAGTAAAATATAATCATAATTACAGCCTAGCTGCGCTAAAGCCACCGAGTGCTACCGTACTAGTCTAGATTTATGGGGTGAAATTGCTGCCAAAACCTCACAAACACAAAAAAATTTGTTTTATTTAAAACCAATGATTCACAAACAAGCTCATTGTGTTTTCCAAAAGCAAAATGTCATTCACAAGTACTGCAAGTTCTGCAGATTTCCCTGAAACAGGCCGACGAATCACAGTAAAGTATAGAGTGAGAGGGCGGGCCTAAGGAAGTGATGCTTCAATGAATCGGAGAGAAACAACTGGAAACAACCATAGAAGAAGAACAACAATGATGATAGATAGCTGCAGACTGAGTGGTGATATCCTTTTTATCAAAGATGAGTGAAGAATGTGAGAAAATGACAGCAATCTTTAATTTTTTTATTTTATTTATCAACAACAGTCATTAAACTCCATAATCCCCAGTTTTGTTTAGTCATTCGTAACTTTCTCTTGACTACATCATCCTAAAGATTACACTGATTGGTTGAAATACCGTCCTATTGCATACAGAAGGATTTGAAAGACGACCTTTTAGCCCCGCCTCCCCTGACTCTGAAGCGTTCCTAGACCTACACTGTACATGTAATGAATAAGGATGCTGCGGCTAGGCTATCATAATGACCTATGAATGATGAAAAGTGTAGATTTTAATATAAAAAAGTCAAATTACATCAACATTTCTACATGAACAAACCTGAATAAATACCTGAACAAATATGAACCACCTGAAATATCTGAAGAGAAGTGAGTGTAATTTTACAAATATTCTGCTTGTTACTAAGTGTTTTGTGTATTTGTAATTGAAATGTAACATGCAAATGATAAACTAATAGACTGAGGCAGAAAATGGTTCAAATTGCACTTGTTTTTCTTAAGACATGTCAAGTTGTTGATGTTCAACTTGTTGATGTCCTTCACATTTTGAGGGAAATATTATAGATATAAAATGATAAATGATAAATCATGATGTAATTTGACTATTTTTATTTTACTGGTCTGGCCCTTTTCAGATCATATTGGGCTGAATGTGGCCCCTGAATTAAAATCACTTGACACCCCTGGTCTAATCCTATGATGCCTTGACTTTGTTTTTGGGGCAGCTGTGGGTCGAGTGGGTTGGACGATACCCTTTAGCCTCCTTGCCTTCAGTGCTGCATATGAATTAGTGATGTGCGGATCGATCCTAAAATATCAATAGCTCCAATATTTCCGATCTTTCTGCTCTAAAATTGATTCTCATTTCAAAATATTGATACTTTTGATACTTAAGTAATTTGAGGTAAATCTATCCTTAACAGGAACTAAACTAATGAGATGTGGTTAGTGGGACTACTTTTTCTTCCGTCTGGGTAAGTGCGTCATGTGTCAGCGCAGCAGAGAGAGTGTTTTCAAAGGCAGGAGAGGTTCTGAGCAAAAAAACCCAAACAGAATAAAGGAGAAAAGAGTAAAAATTATCTGGTTCCTGAACAAAAAGCTGTGAATGAGGAACAACAGTGTTAATGTTAGATAATGTGTTATTGAAATGTTCAGTATTTTCAAGGTATTAACATGTTTATAACAATAATGAAGATGCACGTTTGCATCTTTATACACAGTAAATTTTGCAGTGTTAAATCAACACTTAGAGAGTTTATTTAACTTCTTCTAGAGTGTATTTGGTCTCATTTTCTCCAAATTAACACTGCAAAATTTACAGTGTAGTAGCAATAATTTAATGTTTTTATAATTGTCCTCATTTTCTTTCTTTTTTTTTTGTCAGAGTTCCACACAGTATTTTCACATATTTTGTATGATCGTGTGCTTTGGTTTTTCTATTGTCTATTTCTGTTTTCTACCTCATTATACAGTACTTACCTTTAAAATAAATAAATAAATAAATGACTCTGCCTTGTATTCTTAAGGAAGCTATGATTTGAAATACTCTACTTTTTCTTAGTTTTTTTTTAGATTAGGTGTAGTTTGCGTAAAATATCAGTATTGTCAATATCAGCCTGAATTTTACTCGCTATTGGATCGGAAAGGAAATCAGTGGTATCGAATATCACTAATATGAAAGTTTGGCTACCATCAGCCTGCCCCTTTGTGTAGCTCTGGCAACATATATAGTTGACCGTCACTAGAGTGTGAATGTGTGAGTGAATGAATAATGACTCCACTGTCTATGTGTTCATAGAAAAGCAATACATAATTGTAATTCATTCTCATTATTATCGTCTAATCAGTTGTAATTACAGATTGCTGATCATATTCTGTTAGTTACAACCTTGATCAGTGTTTCTCAGCCAGTGTACAGTGAAAACTCATCAGGTGTGCTGTGAAAAATTATCCAATGTCACCTTATTGGTACTTTAATTGAGCAGCGTGATATAAATACATACAACAGCACACACTACTGATCCACTCAGAGCTGTGTGTGTCTTTCTTCAATTACTGCAACAGTATCAGCTTTGTGTTTAAATAAACAGGTCCAGGATTCACATTAAATAAGTAAAGTGAGACTAGATTTCCATTTCAATTTCTATTTTAATAAATATAGTTTTGTGACATTATTGTTTAGTGATGTGCCTTGTGATGTTTCTAATGTAAAATATGTGCCGTGGCTCAAAAAAGGTTGGGAAACCCTGTTTATATGGAAGTTTTTATTCCTGTTTAATTGAGAATAAAGGTTCATTCATCTTCAAGATGACAATGGTAAGACCTAATTCCACTTGAAAATGATAAATCAGAATTAAACTTAAATCCGAATAGTCACTGGTGTATTCCAAACTTAATTCTGAATTAGATAATTCCTCTGTCCTCTGATAATTCCTGTCGTTCTGCACAAACTCCTGGTCTTGTTACATTGACGCAGATATTTTGTATCAATGACGAACATGTTCTGCGCTGCCAGCATTAGTATGTTGATTCCTGTGGTTGATTCAGTTCAGTTAACACAAAAATAAATGCAAAAATCACATGTAGTATCTTGCCAGGGTTACAGACCCCTGAACAACAGCTGCACAATATACTGTTCTAGCATCGACATCACAACATGCGTGTGTGCAATAGTCACATGACAGGTCCTGTAATTATTTTATTCAAATTTTTTAAATTACATTTATTTATTTATTAAATTATATTAATGTATTAATTGTTTAATTATATTTATTCATTTTATTTTCTTAATTGTGTTTATTTATTTTTATTCATTAATACATTTATTTTTATTTATTTATTATTTAAAAAAATAATTACTTGTCTTTTTATTCATTTTTTATTTAATTAGTTAATGAATTAAAATATTATTTATTTATTTATGGATCTATTTATTTATTTCTAATCATTGATTTTATTTAATTATTTTGGCTACAAAAAGGTTTTTATTTAATACTTTTTTTAAAATAAAAAAATATGTATATGTCTTTATTTATTTATTTGTTTGAATTTTTTAAACTTATTAACATTTTTTTTTTTACATTTTTTATTAATTTATTTATGTATTTCTTTTTAATTGTTAATTTTATTTCATTATTTCAGCTACAAGAAGTGAAACTGTATGAAACGTATGTTCTATGTCGACTAATCTGTTTGATGGTTTGCTTCGGCACCACACATATACATATATCACAAGGTTAAAAAAAATAGCAATGCTAGTTTCTTCTCATATCGTGCAGCCCTATCCTGGACTAGACAAAGCATTTTGGATGCCCCTTTGTTTCTCAGAATTTTTTTTTCCTATTTTCCAGACTAAAAAATGAATGAAGAAAGTAATTGACCAAAATGACCCTTTGTTGGAATCCTGGTGTTGGCGTTAGCTGTCTTAAGTATTTCCACAGCCCAGATGGACCCACTGGGAAAACTCACCTGCTGTTCTCCACTTTAACCTGCACCAGTTGTTGATTAAGTTTCAATAGACTCTCACTGGTTCCTTGGCTTAGCCTCTTAATGAATGCCAGGGATGATTTGGCTGCGATTGTCTTCCCTCATCACTGTAAATGACCGTGGAGCGCTGCTGCACCGTAAAATCAATACCCTTGGACTATCAGAGCCTCACTCACTCAGATTATTGATGATGGTGATTTTAGGTGTTTAGCTGTTAATGTGTGTATTGTACATTTGTGTGTGTTTTTGTGTGTGTATATGCGAGTAAGGCAGAGACAGAGTGCACGAGGCAAAGATAATGTTTGTCTGAGAGGGTGGAAGAAAGACAGGACAGTGAAAAATAATGTGTGTTTTTCTAGTCTGCTTTGTTTACTTGCATGATTCTTTTCCCCTCGACAATGCTTTGGATTCGCTTTGTAAATTTACCTACATCCAAGTGACAGAAATTTCCCCTTCCAGACAGGCTGAGGGCTAAAATCGATGTCAGCTCGAAGTCTGTGGCTAATCAAAGTGAATAGTTGGCCCCTCGCTGCAGCTTTAGTCTATTGTTTTTAGAGCCGTGTAATTGGCTCGAGCCGAAACATGATGCAAACAATAGAGAGACAGTGTGCTTTTGTTTGTAATTTACTGTTGTTTTGCGGAAGATTACATTTCATCAGGTCCATGGTGGATGAGGATGTAAGCGGAAGACTTTTTCTCATCCTCATTTGGTGTGTGATATTGAGTGATTCTATTATTTGCTATTCCCTTTGTCTTGAGTCAGTTGCCTGTGGACAGAGAACTTGTAATGCCTTGTACAGGAGCAGCAATGATTCATCATTTTAGTAGTGTGCTCATGCAATTTTTATCCCACTTCAACATCAACCTGTCTAGTTTTTTTTCTGCATTCACAAAGATACTGTTCAAACACCTTTCAATGTTATCCGTGTTTATATTTGTATACAACAAAAAGCAATAAATCAGACTTACATTTGATCTCATCTCTCTTGTCTCGTCATCTGAACCCACTTTATCCTCACTAGGGTCACTGGGGGTCTAATCCAGCTACAATGGGTGAAGGTGGGGTACACCCTGTATGAAACAACAGTTCATCTCAGGGCTGAACATATATAGACAAACAATCACTCTCACATTCACACCTATGGACAATTTGAATTAACCAATTAACCTATATGTGCATGTGTTTGGATGGTGGGAGGAAACCCACACAGGCATGAGGAAATTCAATTCAATTTTATTTATAAAGCCCTAAATCACAACAAAGTCGTCTCACAGGGCTTTACAAAAACACAATTAACTACAGAGATATATGAAAAGTCCCAAGCATCCCCTATCCTTAGACAAGAAAAAACTTCAAAACCCAATGGGAAAAAGAAGAAATCTTGATGACATGCAAACTCCACACAGAAAGGTGTGGTGTGGGAATCAAACCAGTCCTTGTTGCTGTGAGGCACGTGTGCTAACCATTGCACCACCCCTACATTTGATCTAATTACCATAATCATCACCACTGACCTCTGTGAAAGCCTACTTCTATTGATGCGGCTGTAGCTCAGTTGGTAGAGTGGGTCATCCAATGACTGAAAGGTTGGCGGTTCGTGTCCTGGCTCTGGCTGTCCACATGTTGAAGTGTTCTTGGGCAAGACACTGAACCCTGACGTAGGCTCCCAGTAGGACTGACAGAATTTTACAAACCTATGGATGAATGTGAAGCTAATGTAAAGCGCTTTGAGCACCATGAAGGTGAAAAAGAACGATAGAAGTGCAGTCCATTCCATTAGTCATAACGTTATATCTTTTGGTAATAACGTAGATTCAAGTTATGATGTACATGCCCTGTACAAGTTTTGCTCAGTCTAGAAGGCAACCTAGAAAACATTTTCCAGTTGTTGTCTCAGTGTTTAATGCCAGTAAATGTTTTCTTCATTAGCCGTACTACACATACACATGGGTATGAATAAATTATAATGAGGCGCAGCATGACTCATCATTTTGGTCGTGTGCTCCTACACTTTTTTAATCCCACTTCAACCTCAACCTGTCAGTTTTTTCTGCATTCATAAAGATACTGTTAAAAAAACTTCCAATCTTACCAGTGTTTATGTTTGTACACAACAAAAAGCCATAAATCAGACCTACATTTGCACTCTGCATAATGTATTTCATGTTTGGATGAGGCAATGTGTGTGATCTTATGAATAATACAAGCTGCTCCATCTTTGATGCCAGCGCAGATAATAATAAAGCAGGCTTCTATCAACGTGAGCCAACCAGGAGAGTTGGTACATTAGCTGTGGACGGCGGGTGATAAATCAGACATTCACAGAGAGGATTGTTTGGCAACAGGGAGCTCCCTCTGGAGCCCTCCCGGAGCTGTGCCATACGGTAAGGCAAGGCATTCAGGATGCCCTCCTTACCCGGCACCACGGGTCTCTAGGGTGGCTTTTAATCGGCACAAATGGGTGGCGATAACAAGTGGCCGTATTTCACATTCTGTCCAATAGTTACGACAGGGCTTTTACGACAAGGAGATGTCAGGTTCCTGGTATAATTGGCTCGTCTATGGGGTTTTATGAGTCTGTTTACTCTGTGAGGAGTTCTTGTTTCTCAGAGGAGACGACCCTCTCGGTCCCTGCTGGGATGGTCGGCCGGTTGAAATACTTCTGTTGTGCGTTTCAGAATGGGGGAGGGGGTCTAATGATCAGATACTCGGCCTGTTTACATAGGAGTTTTTATTCCTGTTTTATTCCAATCAAAGTTAATGCTGCTTTAAGATGACCATGTAAACACCTAATTCCACTTGAAAGTGTTAATTCTGAAATAACTTAATTCTGAATAAAGTCATTGGTTTATTTCGATGTTAATTCTGAATAAGATCATTTTTGTCCCATGTAAACAGTTAATTCTGTTTTAACATTATTCCTGTCGTTCTGTGCCTGCTCCTGATATTGTCGCGATGATGCACAACATTGATGATGCAACATATTAAGCGCTGCTGTACGGAGCAAAGTAAAGTATTTGATTGGAGCTTTGGAAGAATTAAATAAAGCATGTAGTATCAAAGTCTTCCATGTTGATAGTTACAACAAAGTAGTAGTAGTAGTACAGTAGTAGTAGTTTTAGTAGTTAATTTATTTCGAATATGCAACAGCTTAAACAATTGCACTTAACTAATATAAAAACATATACATGAAAAAACAGAAACAACTCATAACAAACATTGCTTTGTTTGCATATTTGGAAAGGAGTGGGAAGAAACAAAACTTATTTAACCCCCCCCCCCCCTTTCTCTTAAAAATAAAAATAAAAATAAAAAACAAAACAAAAAATCAAGTCAAAAGCAAAACAGGAAGTGGACACAGTTGTTTTCTTCTGGTAGACATCAAAACATCACATGGGCGTTCTGTCCAATCAGAACCCTCTATACCCCCGGATCTTAAAGCCAAATTAAATAGAGTGGAATGAACACGTTTCCCATATAAATGCACTTATTCAGAATTAACATGTCCATGTAAACATGAAGGAAATAGATTTAATTCCAAATTACTTTATTGAGAATAAATAATATGGTATAAAAAAAACACCATGTGAACGTATGGACTGTATCGTCTACTGATTGATGAGCCATAGGGCCAGAGCTTGGGGTGGTTGGAGCTATATGACCCTAAATCTGACCATCTTCAGTCACACACACTCAGAGTAGGGGGACAATAAAGTGGAAGACTCTCCTCTGTCAATGTGCTGATGGATGACTACTGTCTGGGCCAATCTGGGGCTATTTTTCATACATTTCCATACATTTTCTCCACAGTAGTGACTAGTGGGGGAGGGGTTTCCTCTCAGCCCCAGAATGAAACCGGCTTTCAGAGTAAGTGAAGTGTAAGTAACCTGTTTTCTTGTATTTAAGCTTGTAGTTTATCCTCCCGGCACGTGTTTCTGTCGCCACGCAAACAACCTACAGCTTGACAGTGATGTACTCACACATCCCTTGATGTATCGCAATAATTCAAATCCTCAGTTTTGACCTGCTCTGCATGGAAACATGATGTTCTCATAAACAAATGAGAAGCCATTAAACATAATCTGTGCTTCTGAAGAAAATTACAAAGCATCTTTCAACCCAATGAGCCGTGGCTCAGTTTGCTTTATCTTGTGATTTGGCTGTTCCCCCTTTGATGTTCAACTATGATGATATGATAAGAGCACGTCTTCTAGGAGATAATGCAATGGGTCCAGGACATTAAGTCTCAGAAGTATGGCAAGTTATTATCTCAGATTTCTTTTAATCTCCCCTCTTCCTGTCATCATTAATGTTCCTGTTTAGGATGAAGCACCAGAGCTCAGAGCTGGTCACATTCAAGACCTAAAAGCTAATCAGTGTGTGTGACGACAGGGAGCCGCAGAGGAAGCAGTGACCGAACAGGAACTCTGGTCAGGCATCGCTGTTTCATGTTAAAGGCCATCCTTCATAAGTCTTTTAGCCATCATCCATGAACCCACAGATTATGAATATCTTCTTCTAGGTATCAGTACCTGCAGTAATAGTCGACTCATACTATCACAGTCTGTCACAGTTAGCCTATTCTATAATTGATTACTTAAGCTGCTGTTCTGCATAATTACCATAATCATCACCACTGACCTCTATAAAAGCTTACTTCTTGAAGAGGGGAAAGGGTGACAAAAAAAAAAAAAAAATCAGGTGCTCATCAAGGATCAAATAGATGCATTAAAACAGGAGAAAAAAGGTCCCAAAGCATAAAGATAAAAAAAAAATCCTTTATTTCACGTGGACTAGCCGACGCGTTTCAGTCCAACGACCTTCATCAAGGCTTAGTTGATTATAACAAGATGATACACTGGTGTATTTAATGAGAAACATTCAGTGATAGGATATAGGTCACATGGTTGGCGCATAGGTTACATCAAGCACAAACATGTGGATTAACATTAACAAGCATGTAGATTTAACAATTTAGGCATGTAGGTTAGACATTTTTAAACATAGAAAATAAACATTTTAAGGCATGTAAATTAAACACCCTGAGCTTGGATATGTGACGATCTGAACATGTAGATTTAAAAATGTAAACATGCAAAATAAACATTTTAAACATGCAGATCCAAATTCCCAAACCTGCAAATTTCAACATTTAGAACATGCAGATCTACCATTCTAAATGTGTAACCTACTTCTATGGACACTTGCCATTAGTCATCAGTCATAACTTTATATCTTTTGGTAAAATAACGTAGTTTCAAGTTATGATGTACAAGTTGTATTCAGTCTAAAAGGCAAACTAAAGTAGATTCTCCACTCACTGTTTAATGCCAATAAATATCTTCTATATTAGATGTACTGCACATACGTACAGTATGTGCATAAATACATTTTTTATGAAACAGACAAATGAATAGAAAAAAATACCATTAAATCATTAATTAATCAAACAATTCAATCAATTATGTGTATAATAAATAATAATAATAATAATAATAATAATAATAATAATAATAATAATAATAATAATAATAATAATAATAATAATAATAATAATAATAATAATAATAATAATAATAATAATAATAAAGTAACATGACAGCCCTAGTATTCTTAATTAATCTGTATGTATTAGTGATGCATGGTTAAAATACCTGTTTGTTTGTTTTTTTAAATAAAACCATTTTTAATTTAGATTATTTTAAGAGCAGTGGGGAAAGTCCAATATTGTGTTTACTGATAGTTTACATTATAGCTGTTAGTTTATCCCTGATTTTAAACAGAAGTCAGCCACAGTAAAACTATAAATCACCTCTTTTCTTCTCCATGGTTTTCATTGTCAGCAGCTGCACTAAAGATGTGTTTGGAATCATCTAAACAAAATCAGAACTGTCACAGTTTAAGTGAGTAATATTTATTTATAGAGCACCTTTCACAGACAAGGGGTCACAAAGTGCTTTACAGCGTACAGCACATACCCCTGTGTTTGGAGTCTGCCTCTGGAAATACTCCAGTTGAAGGGGTATAAAGCCCACCCTCTTCCCCCTACGCCTATGCCTTAACGTGACTTGGGACACCCCTACCCCTACCCCTACATGTGGATGTGCAGAGGGGAAGGGGTAAGGGGGTAGGGTTAAGAGGTGAGATGGGATTCAACCTCAGCATACTGTATCTTTCTCTGCCCTTTGAATAAAAAGGCAGATATTTTACTTAGGTTCGGTTTTAACATTTTTAAAATGTATTGATGTGAACAAACATATTTATTACATTTATTTATATTTATTGATGATTTTTAATATGTGATATGAAATTCAGTAGCTGTATTGACCGTGCTTAACTGGCAACAAACAAAAGAAACAAAACAACTTTTGAAATGGTATTATAGTGTGCATGTAAAGATGGTGCTAATGTTAGCAAATGTGATGTTAGGTTGGAAAATCCTATTTCTCACATCTTGTTTTTTTTCCTCTTTTTCTTTGTTGTTTTTACTCCAGTGAACGTTCATCAAAACATGCATGTGCACTATCGCTCTAACCTTCACCATGACAGTGTTTGGAAACAGTGTAGTCCCAGCACACCACATCCATTATGTAGGGTGATAAATATCCTTGATGCTAGAAGGAACTAGGAGTCTATATGCTATGTAAATATATGTGTGTGTGTGTGTGTGTGTGTGTGTGTGTGTGTGTTTGAGGCTTGTCAGCTGCGATCACTGGAGACCACAGAGCAGACAGTGATAAGACAGCAGATTGTTCTACAGGTAAGTCATGCAAGTCTATGTATCATAAAAATGAGCCCGATGTTCTGACTGCAGTGTCCCTGTTGTCTTATTTCCTTACACCCACTCCCTGTGTGACACTGTCAAACTGACACATTCCCATGTGCTTTGGAACACACACTTGTCTATCGGTGACACGTGCATGTGTATATGTTTGCCCCACTGTGTGCGGCCTCATGCTGTGCTGTGCCACCGCTGCACCTGTTTCATGTGTCGTAATGCGCTCATCATTTCATGAAGCCTTAGAGGTCCCAGTGTCCCAGTTATACACACACACACACACACACACACACACACACACACACACACACTGGTTTCCCTGTCTCATCGAGGACCATGTTTGTAATTAAATAGCCACTGGGTAATGACTGTAAGCACATCTGTTTTTTTTTTAATAAAATAAAATAAATAAATAATAATTTAAATGTAATGTAATTGAAAATGTAATTTAAAAAAATTATATTGAAAAAAAATATAATTTAAAAAACTTAAATAAATACATAAAATAAATTATAATATTTAAGAAATACATAAAATGTAAAAAAAAATTAAGTAAACACATTTTTAATGAAACAAATGACATTGCACATGTTTTTTATAAAAAAAAATAATAACAAGTTAATGAATAAATAAATAATTTTGAAAAATGTATAAATAAAACAAAATAAATGTAATATTGATATTGATGTAATATTGATGTGCTATTTTAAAACCGAAAGAAAGAAAAATAAATGAATAAATAAAGTAATAACAACAATACATACAAATAAATCATTTTAAACCTTTGAAAATACATGTTTCACTTTGTATCTGTTTCCCCCATGCTTGATGAAGACTTCTGAAAAAAATGTCATATACTCATGAGGCCCACATCATTTCTATTTTACTAGTGGGGTCCTTAATTATATTTAACCCTCGTGGGGACCTGAATTTTGGTCCCCATAATGTCAAATGTCCCCATGGTGTGACTGTGTAAACATATCAATGTCCCCATAAAGATAGGAATACAAGCACACCCACACACACACCATGATGAATAATTAAGAAGGCAGCCATGTAGATAAGAGGCCAGACTGTACCTGGAGGAGCGTCTCAGCCTCTACCTTTATGTCGAACACACACACAGATTAAACCCTCTTTGTTTCCTCAGTCATGCATCCAGCCTCACTTCTGTCAGTGTGTCGAGGTTCAGGAACAGTGACATGTTTTATGTGCACACACACTGAACCCCATTACTGCACATATTTTATGTGAGCTCCAGTAGCAGGGCAGGCTGAGTGATGCCTTTGAAAGGCTTATGCCACCCAAGTTAGAGCAAAACATTTTACACTGTGCAGACGACTCGTGTTTTTATGGTGTTTATGTCTCTAAAAGTGCTTCTTTCCTGGAAATACAATAATGAAGAATAAAATTAGGTTAGACATGGGCAATAAAATGGGTGATAAAATGATAAATATTGTGAAACTGCCCGTTTTTTGACAGACATAAGAACAACCAATGATAATTAAATAGCACAGGCATCGAACCAATCACGCTACAGCCACAGTACATTAGGTGAATGCACACAACACAGGCATTACAGACATCACAGGTTCTGTAATGTAGGAGGCAAATGAACTCAACATGCTCTCATCTAATTTCTAGGGTACCTGACACACACTGCGTACATCAATCCACCAATCATAATAGCTCTTAATCAGTTAATTGAAGCAGACCCCGCCCCTGTACAAGGAGTGAGTCACTGGTAACAACATTGAAATATAATGTCTGACTTATAATACGTATAATAATATATGTTTATTTCAATTTTTCAAAAATATTAATTACAAACAAAGAATATCAATTACAAACATTACAAACAAACAACGAATATCAATTACAAACAAACAAGTAAAACGGGAAAAAAATGTAGGATTACAAGACAACTGAAATGGAAAAATGCACAAAGACAAAACAGACAAAACAAAGACAGGGCGTAAAGCGATGACTTATCCTTACTAGTGCATAGCCACCATTAATATATATATATATATATATATATATATGTATATATATATAAATATATAATTTTTTAATTTTTAAAAAAAATAAAAACAAAGAGGTGAGTAGCCCACGGTCTCCATCAAACACTTAAAGATTATCTTGAAGAGGGGCACTTCCTCTGTCTTCCACTGCTTTTTTTGTAATTACCATGCCATACATTATGGTGTGCTCTACACACTTGTTTTGTAGTGACAGAAACCTTGAATACCCAAACAGTACCACCTCTGGGTCTGGCTTAAAAACAAATTTGTACATCTCAGAGAACCATTGAAATACACTGCACCAAAAGTCATACAGTTTTGGACATGAGCTAAGGTACCATCTGCAGCCTTACATCTCTAACACAAAGAGGAAAGAGTTGGATATATTTTGTGTAGTTTAGTTTTAGAGTAATGGAGTCTGTGCATGGCCTTAAACTGGATTAGATGGTGTCTGGCATTGATAGACCAGTATCATACTCTACTGAGACCTACATCCAAAACAGTGTGCTGAATCTGGATATTCAACTCCTCTTCCCAAGCACTCTTCAAACTCTAATCTAATTTCCAGGGTACCTGACACACACTACGTACATCAATCCACCAATAATAATAGCTCTTAATCAGTTAATTGAAGCAGACCACACCCCTGCACATGGAGTGAGTCGCTGTTAACAACATTGAAATATAATGTCTGTCTTATTAGGTGCATTGCTACCACCCAATAGCCTGATGTATCAGTGCATGTATGGACAGATGTACAGACAACCAAATGATGACAATCAGCTGGCTGCAGTGTAAAAATGATAGACAAGAGAAAACCAGCAAACAAAAAGATTTGGCTCAAAAAGCAACATCAGTTATCTGGAATTATTTCATCTACAAAAAGGATGTGTTACGCGGCATAGTAAGGAGGACCCAAAATACAGACTTCAGACTTCAAAAATAGGCTCCTATATTCTGAGCTCAAATGGAAAGTCCAGAAATGAGAATAAGACCATAAGTCATACAAACAAACTCACACACTAAACTAAATAGTCCAATATCCCAAACGGGGACCACGATCCAGTGGGTACCGTCTGGAAGGAGACGGGAGCTCTGAAGAAGTTAGTATGTGGGGTGAACTGACAAAGGAGAAAGCAAAGGAAAGGACTTAAATAGGGAGAAGTGATGAGGACAGGTGTGTGAGGACCAGGTGAAATAATTAAGGTGAAAGGTGGCAGGATGCAGAAGGGAAAAAGACAGTGAGTAGGGATATGACAGGATGATATTGAAAAATGTGTTCTGTTTTTAAAAATAATAAAACATTTAATTACAACCATAGATATACACGATTGAACTGTAACATCAAAATGTAACCAATGACTAAACAGTCTGTGTGACAAACACACAAACTGACATGTATCTCTGCTACAATTTTTGTAACCTGGTTAAAATATAAGTTATCAGTTAAAATATTAAAGGAAATATGAATTTAAATGTTTTTATAGCATATGGAATGTATTTATGCTTTTTAACATATTTGTCACAACAGTTCTGATTAGCTTAACTTATAGTTAAAAACATTTAAAAAAAAAAAACCCTGGATTTAATTTAGAAATTATTAGACAGACGTTTTGTTTAATTTTAGCTTTTATTTTGAAGGAGACAGCAGGATGTACTCTATATGTACGGGGTTTCCCTGGTCCATTTGTATTTAGTGTACTTGCTTGTAAACCGGAAGTGCTTTAAACAATGCTGTAGGTTAAACAAACCTTTGCCGACGGGTACCTTTTCTAAGGCAACATCGTCCCGCAAACTGTATTTGCCTTAAGCATGTGTTTAACCAATGTGGCAGTGATCTCCTTCGTCATTTTGTGACCATGCCATCTTGAGAGTTTCCATCCATCCATTGCCATCTCTTTCCATCGCTCCCAAGCCACGCTCAGGCCTGCAACCTATTGTTAGAGAAGTGGTAACTGCCGGCTATAGTGACTGTGTGTGTGTGTGTGTGTGTGTGTGTGTGTGTGGTGAGTGGCCACTTGCATGATTGAATCGTATTGTAACATTTCCCACAAATTCATATTATTCAGTAAACTTTCATTTTATATATATTTTCAATCTTTTGGTGATTTTTAAAAAATTATTAAAATTATTACTGATATGCATGTGTAAATTGAAGTTTAAGTAAAGGGACCTGGAATTAGTGAATACAATTGAAATTTTAATAACATTAGTAGTTTGGTTTGAAACAACTCAGGGGCCCTTATACACTGAGTTAGTTAAAAAATTGACAAACATCAGTTACTTTTTTGTATTTGGCATTAAAAGTACCAAATACTCACACTGTCACTGTCATGCTCCAGTATCCAGTAGATGGTCTGAAGATTTATCACTTTGGTCTCTCATTCCCACGCTGGGTATTTCCTTTTCTGATGCTACATATTAACACAGTGCTAGGCTAGCGCTATTAGCTCTGTGTTAGGCTACTTAGCTCTTTATGAAGACTTTAGACCAGGGGTGTCCAAATCCAGTCCTCGGGGGCTGGTGTCCTACATGTTTTAGGTATTCTCCTCTTCCACATGATTCAGTTTAACCCTTTAACTTCTGAAACTTTAGCAGTTCCACAGTAAAAATAAATAAAATAAGCAACAACATGAACAACAATGGGCAAAGTCATCCATAAAATGAACAAAAATGAATAATAAACTGACAAAATAACTAGTAACAATAACAAAGTAAGACAAAGTTTTTGTTCATTTTGTTGCTCAATGTTTATTTTTCTACATTCTACTTTTTATTTTTTTATTTAATTTTGCTCCATTTGTGTCTTACTTTCTTCATGCTACTAATTCTTTTGTCAGTTTATTAGGTTTTTTTTTGTTGATTTTATTGATGAATTTGGCCATTTTTCTTCATGTTGTTGCTTATTTTAATAATTTTTACTGTGAAACTGCTAAAGTTTCACGAGTTAAAGGGTTAACCTGAATCATGTGGAAGAGGGAAATATCTAAAACATGTACGACACCGGCCCTCGAGGACTGGATTTGGACACCCCTGTTTTAGACAGTGCAGCTTCTGCTTTTAGATAAACACTGTGTGTGTCACCAAGTGCTTCATTAAATTAGACATATTCCAGCCTTTGCAGGTAAATGTCTTTAGACACATGTTGCATATGGAAGAATTTTGATCTTCTTATGAACTTTAACTGCACGTTCTACTTTTTCACTGTTGACTTGTTGATGTCATCGGCACCACCATATGTGCGCGCTGCTGTTAACAGTGGAGGGACGGCTTAATTAAAGGTCACCTGCAAATATACCATAATAAGGTATGGAAATTTACATTTGATTTCGGTCTGGTTACTACCATTAATGTTTGTCCCGGTTCCATACCTATAGTGACTTTTGGTACCCAACCCTATATGCAGCCCTAATAGTAACTAACATCTACTTAGTTGCATCATTAAACCTAATATTTCCATAATGACTTGAACATGTCTGTGTTTTTTATTTGAGATTATCATTGATTTTCCTCAGTCCAATCATGAGTGGCCAGTTTAAAGTGTGTGTTTGAATGTATCTCCACTTGATCATATCTCACTTTCCCGCTCTATATGCAAAGAGACAAGTTCGTTTGTAGCCTAAACTACAGCACATGATTTCATTTTACATTAGATAAACTGACTTTGAAATGTTTGTTTGCAAATTTAATTGAATGCGTGGATCAAACACTACTACTATCTTTGAAAGTGGAATGTTTTCCTGCTTATTAGTCAATGCACACCTTATATACAGATATGCCAATCTTCAACTGTTTTGATCTTTAGTGGCTCTTTTGCATATAATACACTTTAATTATTGAATCTTGCCGCAAAGCAGCAGTCATAATATTTAGAGTCTTTTGGCCAAAACTCCAGAATATTTATGTATATTAAAATTCAAATGGTCTGAGAGGACATGAGATTTGTGTATTTACCCGTTTCCTCTTTTTTGGGGGCTGTAGAAAATTTACCGTGACGCATCAACTTTAGCTAGTAACTTATGTTGTCAGATAAGTAGTAGGGTTGAATATGTGGTTAATGCAGTGGTTGGTTTCATAGTAGGAAGGTTCCGTGTTCAAAGGGTTAAATACAGAGTTTGAATTTCCAAATGAGAACATTAAAAGTGAACTTGAATTGATTTACAGGACATGACTCTCCTGCTCTATTCCATATCTGTAAAAATAACAGTTTTCTATAATGGCATCTCTATAATGGCACACACATCTGTATGTTACTCTATACACATCCTACATATTTCTATAATGGCATACACATCTTACATCTACATGATCCTGGCATTATTAGGTCAACATTTCAACCTTAGCGTGTTAATAGAGGACATAACAAGACTTCAATACTTTTGTGACAATTTTTCTAACTTTTTTGTTGTTGTCGCCCTGGTGCATAAGTGACACTCATCGTTCATGCAGAGGTGGACCTTACAGATCTTGTAGACCACCTTGGACCTGAGATTGTTGACTCACTGTCCTCTAGTGATGAGGGGATGAGACATTGACCATAACTAGACAGGTTTCATAACTATGATTTAATATCACCCCAGTTAATAATTAATAGTTAAGGCTACAGACTAAGCTAGACTGATAATTGTGGTTAAGGTGAGCTTCTTCCAGGTAAGGCTCCTTCCCGCGCTGACCTCGAAAAGGCTATACATGCTTTCATTAGCTCAAGGTGGGACTACTGCAATGTCCTTTACACTGGACTAAAGCATCAACTACAGCTGGTGCAAAATGCAGCTGCTCGTCTTCTGTCCAACACATCCAAACACTCCCACATCGCCCACTCCCACATCTATACATCTTCAAGGCCATGGATGTTCTAGCCCCGCCCACTGAACTTATAACAATCCATAAACCAGTCAGGACGCTGTGCTTTTCTGATCACATGTATATGGCTGTCCCCAAATCCAAATCCCAAAAATATGGTGATCTTTCATTTGCAGTACATTCCAAGGCTGTGGAATGTACTTCCAGCACAGCTACAATTAATGACTGAGCTAGCATTTTTTTAATTTATTTTTTTAATCTCAGTTAAAAACATCTATTTAGGCGAGCGTTTGACACGTCCATGTCTCATTTATGTTGTTGCTATGGTTTTAAAATGTGTTATATCTTTGTTTTTATCTTGGTTTTATAATTGTTACTTGTTGTTTTTATTGTTTTTTATCTCTTTTTGGAAAGCACCTTGTGTACCTTTTCGGTGTTGTAAGGTGCTGTATGAATACAATTTGATTGATTGTTTATAGGAGCAGTCTTTGGTAGATATTATATACAAATATTACTACAAATATCAATTATCATAATTTTTTTTGAATGAATGCTTTGTTTTGAACATGCTAATTTAAATCATTCAACAAAACAATATGTTGTAAATAAACAGTATTTACTTAATAATGAACACAAATATATGCATTTAACCAACAGAGACATACACTCTCAACTCAGTAGTGAGTTTCTAACCTCATACTCCAGTATATTCCAGACATATTTACATTCAGTAGATTTCACACTACACTGCCTAGAACACATAGAAGCAGTACCATGGCTCTGGAACCAGGTCCTTGCATGCTTTGTAGGATTAAACTTGAAAGTAGGTGAGTCTTTGATAAAATCATCATCGAGTTCAAAGGCATTTATTGTGGCTTTCATGTTCGCATTTCCAATAATCTTTCAACAACACATATAGTGACATATCAATCACCTCGCATTGGGCATCAAAAAGGCTAGAACAGGCCTTGCATATAGACTACACACACACACAGATTTCCATGTCTCATGAGGACCTAGTTTGTAATCAAGTAGCCATTGGGTAGTGAGTGTCATTTTTAAAATCTACTAATAATAATAATAATAATTAGAAAATTGTTATTTACAGGTAAATAACAAGAATTCTAAGAATTTCACATTTTGACCCTTGTCTTATCTTGGAAACTTGACCCAGACATGGGGACTCGAGTCCGAGACTTGGACTTGAGTCACAATCACAGTAAGTCACACAAACAAAGACTTGTGACTTGACTTTAGACTTGCCCTCAAAGACTTGAGACTTGATTTGGACTTGTGTGATATGACTCGTGAGTTTATTATCATGGAATTATTTACTTTATTATTTAATTTGTTTCAGTTTTTCCATTTCAGTTACTTCACAGGTAGAAATAATAGTTTCCCTCCCTTGATATTTGTGCCACACTTAATACTACATACATAATCCAAAACAATATAGCAATGCGGTATGATCTCAAATAGCATCTAATGTGAAAACGTTCATTGGACTTGTGCAGAAAGACTTGAGACTTGACTTGGCATTAACCGTCAAAGACTTGAGACTTGACTTGGACTTGTGCAGAAAGATTTGAAACTTGTAAAAAATGACTTGTGAACATCTCTGACTTGACCCAAGCAGCATTTAAGACTTGAGTTTTCATTATCACTAACACACATGTGGGAACATTTCATTAGTTTGATTTTACTTGTAGACCAGTGTAATGAGTTAAGTCTTCAAGTTTTATCAAACAAAATTAAATTTCCCCCAAATCCCACGCTGTTAAATGCATAATTACGGTAAGTGCTAAATATGTGTATGTGGTGCTGAGGCAGCAAACATTTCAAAGGAAACATCAGTGTGTTTGCATATCTAGTTGTAGCATATCGTGAGTGTGTAATTGAGGATGCTGTTATCATGGCAGTCAGAGCACTGAGAGCCATTAACAGGCCAGTCTTTTATGACACTCTGTATTATGGATGCCTTGTGCGTGCGGCTTCATCAGAGGCCATAAACATTGGCCCAGTCAGCAAACTCCACTCATTAAGAGACATTTAAATGTAATTATTTATTGATGCCTCTTATGATCTATTGTCCCAGCTGCAGCGGAGTGGGTTTTTATTTTTCATGTCATGAGACCTGGTCGCTGAGATTGCCCAGGTTAACAGCTGTCTTAACTGTTGCAGAGCTAATTAACGTGTCCTTTTGGTAACGCTACCAAAGGTCAAATGTGACAATGTTCTAGGAAACAAAAATGGAGGAAAAAAAAACCCCACACATTTCCTTCAGGCAACTCTAATGAGCCTTATATTGGATAAAACTTTAATATTCATCTCTGCATGCAAGTCCACATTTTACAGGGAGGTTTTTTTGTGGTATTGTTTTGACCTTTTGATGAATATCTGAGTTCCCAAAGTAATTTCCTTGATTGGAGAAGCTGAGTTTGAATTATTTCCACAAAGTATATATATTGCTCAGTAATTCATGAAGGGTTTTAGAAATCAACACATTTGACTAGTGTAACTGCATTCGTAATAAATAGATGATTTCATGGACCATGTAAAGTTTTATTGGCCATTTTATGAGAGACTTTGATAGAGTGCCAATGAAACTCTCCCGGTTGACATTTGCTACAGCCAGAATGATAAAGCTGTTGAACCGACACATTTTATGAAAGACATTTTTGCTCACTTAAGGTTTTATTAGGCTACAGAAATCCTCAGACCAGCTCATACAACCACAGAAGGCCGTGGACTGAAGCTGAGAAAAGTCATTAGAAGTTCAAGAGCCATCGAGGGGATAAATTAGACCATTTTCTGAGAAGAACTCATATTCACGCAGAGCCATCACACTTGCTCTGACACCAGACCTTACCCTTGACATTTCAGGTGGCATTGGCACCATGTGTGGACCAAGCTATTCTCTGCAAAAGTGCCTCGTTTGCAGATATAGCTCAGCGTGGTTGATTTTGAAATGGATATAAATAGTTAATAATTATTATTTTGTCGTTATTACAGGAGTAATATGGGATTTTTTATTTGCTGATTTAGAAACGAGTTAAATAATCTTTATTCTAATTAAGTAAGGGTGTAAAAAGAACAAAATGTAATTACACTGGTCGATAATTAAAATGCTTCCAAAATAAAACCAATACAATATTACGACATGTGTGTTAGTGATAAAGAAAACTCAAGTCTTAAATGCTGGTTGGCTCAAGTTTCCAAGATAAATCTGCAGTCAAAATGTGAAATTCTTACAATTACCAAGAGAATAGGTTTTAGTCCAAAGGAATATTGTTCTCAGATCTATCCATTCACTTTACAGGTTCTTTCTAGTGGAATATTTACTAATCCATTGTATACATGTACATATACCACCATATATGTGGAATAACACACCATTATGTGTATTAAAAACATTAACTAACCAACACTTTTGTCATTTGTTTTCTGATTCATCTTTTACGATGTACGATTTAGTACATTTAATGTCTGAAGCAAATACTTTCTAAAAAAAACCCATTGTAGAACTGTATTATTACTGTTGTCTGCATGGTTAATTCCTAAATACATAAGTTTACAAGGACATGAGATAGCCTAGTATTTCTTCAAGCAAAACCTGCTGGATCTAAAAGTAAATTTAATCCTACTGGAAGGTGCATTACATGATCTCTATTCATATTTTTAACACTTTTATTATTTCCAGGTATGTGACCAAACCTGGTTATCAGAGGAAAATTCCCATGTAATGGGAATATTATGATCTCAGTATGGATAAATGGCGGTGGTTGGTAAAACATGTTTAGCAAATCACATACTGAAATGAATGCTTGCATGAGGAGGTTTGTTTTGAGGTCATGTTGCTCCTTGGGAGGATTTGGACACACCAGTACCGTATCTCCCACACATTCTGCACCTCCTCCTCATCCGACTACAAGTCATATTGGTCGCCAACATTGGCAGGTCTATTTTCGTCACCTCTAGCTCACTATTGCTGTCTCTATCAAGGTTAAAAAGGCAATCAAATCAATCATAAAGCTATCCATCAGGGAGGAAAAGGAGGAAAAAAAATCTGCTCAACCCGGTTGGTAATTTTTCATAAGCAGTTCACATACACAGGCCATACATTACACAAACAATTTCTTATCTGACATTAAGCATGAATAGATGTAGGGGTTGGAGCTCTTGTCAAGGATCAGAAGGGGTCTCACTGATTATAGGTGGATCCAGAGGGATTGGCCTGCCTCAGCAGATAAAAGAGCTTGGCAGTATAGAGACAGACTTCATCCATCAGACACAGAGGTGGCATGTCAGCCACTTTTCCACAGCTCTGGAGGCTGACGGATGGCTCTGCCGCTGACATGAAGACATCTGAGGGGCTGTCATTAACAACATTCCCCTGTAGCCAACTGGGGGTGGGGTGAGAGGGGGTGCTGGCTAATCAAAATCAATGGGAATGGGTAGCCAAAGAGAGAAAGTGGACAGGCGAGGACTGAAGTTAACCTTGATATGCCACAAAGTTACATTCAACTTTTGCAACCAGAGTTGCCTTTGTCAAACCTCTCGAGAGTTTGACTACGGTAAATTTCTTTAACAGCCTGTCAGTGCAAAACTGTGCAATCCTGCTTGGCCTTGCACTGATACAAAATCATGTCAATGTATTATTGTGATTGTATAAAATGTTTTGTTTTGCATACTTTTTCGACACAAAATCAAAATAATGGAAAATAATATGCGACTTATGTTAGAATTCTTTTTAATTAGGCGTTCAATGGCAGCGCATACCCATTTACCATCTGTGGAATATGTGGATCATTACCTTACTCTGCCAGGTTTTTATCATAAGTCTGAATATAGACATAACCCTGCAATGTTCCTCACAAGGGATGGTCATAATGCACAGTCTAATTGAGATGGATATGTTTTTAATGACCGGCATCGTTTGGTTTCTGGCTCAAGTGATATTATGCAGAGAGAGAGAGAGAGAGAGAGAGCAGGAGGAGAGAGAATGCAGCGATAATAAGGATGCTGTGGCCGAAGGTTACCGTTAAAGCTCATATTTGGATTTCATTTGATTTCTGTGTCTGAGTCAGGGAGCATTTTTTTCCTTCTTCTTAATGGGGGTGGCAGTAATAGCGAGTCTAATGGAGGGTCACTTTCCTGGTAGTTGGCTCAGCAGCAGTGGCTTGTTGCTCATTTATAGAGCTGAGGGAAGCCAAGGGTGCTAATAGTTAGAAAGCCATGGCATTAGGAAGTAATTTTAATGTAGACTGTTTGACAGAGAGCTAACCCTTCTTGTTATTGACAGAACTGGAAGCCCAGGAGTATTGCTCCAGCTTATTTAAGGGTACACAGCTCCGTTTGAGGATTAAAAGATAAACATAATTAATCCTCTTTAGCTCAATAAATTGCAATATAAATGATGATAGCATCTTACCAGGTCCAAAGCTGAGACCCTGAGCTTGTGTATGATTAATGTGTTTGGCAGATGCTCGTGCAAAAATACTCCAAAATAGGTGATTTTTTTTTTTTTTTTTTTTTGTATTGGCAAAGCAGCATAATTGTGACCTGCAGAGCCACTATGGGCCCACAACATATGGCTGCACTCTGACCGATGGACCAGAGCTTTGAGTATGTCACAGGGCCTCATGTACCACAAGAGATATGGGAGCGTGACGGCCGCAGATCATTAGGATCCTACATCTGGGAGAATAGCCTTCAGTCAAACATTTATCTCTGGTCGAAGGCACCACAGCTGAAAAGTCTTTGTTCGCCTTTAGTGCCACTGATGGAAGCCATTCCTTTTCCATGTCCTCTGAAATCAATGTAAAGAATGATAAAGAATGATTCTGTCAACCCTTGCTCATCTCATTCGCAGGCAGGAGAAAAAAAAAAAAAAGCAAAAAAGGACAACTGCATTTCACCTTGCCATTTTTAAAATGATCCAATTTTCCTTCCTTAGCCTCATTACAGATGCACATATCCTGTCATTTCATTTTTGAGCCTTCAGATCTGCCTGCCCTCTCTCACAAACTACCCTTCAATTAGTTGCCTTATCACATGTCTCGGACGCAACCTGAGATAGCGACCACGTAGAGGTCAACCATAATTTCCTGCAAACCTTCTGCATTTCACGATAGCCCTACTCTTTCTTCTGTGACAGAAATGACACAAAGAAATGTTAGGTTTAATTTAAGACAGGACTGCATTATTCCAAAGCCCTTGGAGAAATAACACTTGTCCACAGTGGAAATGTAGTTATAGACTTGCCCTTTATGTTTATGGATGTAAGAGGATGTCGTGAAGGTCTATAACAGGGATACTGTCACTACAAGTTATTAGAGGAAAGACACTGCAAATAACAAGTACATTGTCTTCTACATATGACACATGAAATACACACTACTGCTTAGCTCAAATGACCCTTGAAAATGACAAAAAATAAAAAAATATTTCCAAAGATATCATCGCATTCTGCTCTTTTCCTTCATATATAAAACAGTGTGCACCTGTTAAAGGTCATTAAGTCTTGCTAACCTTCATTACACTCCCTGGACTGCAGCAGTGGAAAATATGCTTTCATTTGAAATGCTGCACCATTGGCGATTTTGAAACACTGACAATAACCCAGGTTAAGTTTAGACAGGCAATAGCACACCATTAAAAATGGCATTGAAATGGACACTAATGGATTGGTTCAGCATGACAGCTGATGCATCTGGTTAAAAGAAAGGGACCTAATTGAAATAACATTGTTGCAGAAGAGTTAAACTGCAGCCTGTGGAGAAGTGACATGAGGCAGAAGGACACCGGGATGAATCCACAAAATCTGCTTTGGGATTTTGGAGTGGAAGGATGAGTCTAGAAAGGATTGGATTCTTTACATAAGGGATTTAAACTATTGCCAGTGCGTTATGGGAAATATATAATTTTAACTATGATGTTCACCATATTATTTTAATCCTTACATATTTGTTTTCAGATGTTCGGGCTGAAAGTTTTGTTGAAAAAGTCAGATTGTGTCTGCTTGCTTGGTTATTAAAGGGGGTATGTAGTATTTGTACCCTTCAAATGTAAAAAAAAAAAAAAACTAAACTAAAATGACCATCAGTGTTGTGAAACAAAACAGTCATTTCTACCTACCCCTGTGACAGATAGCATAACCTGTACCACTCTTTTTATATACGTAACTGGCTGTTATATTCTGGACATTGGTATGTCTAGTTTTGTGGTTTTCTGTCTGTCTTCCTGTTATTTTGAACCTTGGAGACCTAGTGGTGTATGAGTATGTGTGTGTGAATGGGTGAATGTGAGGCTGTAAAGCGTGAAGGTGGAAAAGAACTATATAAGTGCAGAACATTATTTCTGTCGTTGTGAGTGTCTGGGTTTTTATTTTTTTGTGTTCACCCTTTACCTACGTTCCTCCTGACCACAGTGTTTCTTCGCCCATTATTTAATCCCAATGTGTCTCACCTGTTTAGTGCCCTATTTAAGCTCTTCCTGTTTCTTTGTCTAATTGTGAATTTGTTTGTCCCTGTACACCAAATGAGCATTCTGTATCTTGTCTTGGCTTTCCTTTTTTTGGATCTTTTTCTGCCCTCTGGTTTTTGTCTGCTGTCTGCCCCTTGTCTGTTGAGTTGCATGTCACTTTTTGTCTGTTGCTGGACCTGGATTCTGTACCTGACCATGAGCCTGCCTAAGCCCCATCAGTACCTCCATGGATCCTGGAAACCTAGTTTGACCTCCACCTGTTCTCTGGTAATGCCTTTTGCATTCACCCTAAAAACTAAGTCTGCTTTGCTGGTTCTGATCCTGCTCTGTACCCTGACCACAGTTCTGCCTTGTCCCCTAGTTGCTGCCCAGAGCATATTACATCTGCCGATTGTTGGTGCAGCCTCTCCACATTTATTTGTGAGTCTTGCATCTGGGTCCAGATTGTTCCTGATCTTGTCACTGGCATTTCTACTTCCTGAACCCTTCAGATTTTTAAACCTTACAGTATTTTTTTAAAACTGCCATAGGTTGTTTACTTTGTTTTCCATTGTCTCACCCACCTCTTTTCAGGGTATAGAGTGGCCCCAGCACAGTTTAATTTCATTGTAACTTGTGTACAATGGCAAAGTCTATTTTAATAAAATAAAAAGCTCTGGAGTAGAGGGACCAGTGAGTCATTCTATTAGTGTCCTGTGGTGAGAAAAACTAATAACATAAGGTCTTTGACCAAGTGTCAGAAAATTACCTGATGGGATGGTCATTAAACAACATTAAACAGCAACTTTTTGAATAAAATAGTGATAAAATATATAAGCAATTATTGTTTTTAAGCAAGGTAATAGTAGATAGTATTAGATCAGACAACATAAGCAACCATGAGTTTTGATGAAGCAAACTTGGTGATATCACAATACATATACAGTATGTGTGTGTGTGAAAATAATGAGCAAAACAACTTTTAGCAGCTTTACATGTGTATGTTATGTAAAGTATATCACATATTCCACAAACAAACACTAAAAAGTCATTCAATGAACTGTGCCGCTCTCCACAAGTTCCTAACATTACAGGAGTCATTCCATGGTTATTTCATTATTACTGTGTCTCCATTGTTACTGAATGTATTGTGTGTTGTCGTGAAGGAACCTCTCACTCTGTGTGTGTTTACCATCCCAGAGTAGCATCTAGCTAGGTTTCATGCCCTCGCTTGTCTTGAAAACATGCAGGGGAAAAAAAAAACAGTGCTTTATTTCCACAGAGAGCACATGAACTAGTTTGATCCATATGTATGAAACTATGTTTTGGTGCTGGTTGGAGTGTTAATCCAGATGCAGCTGAGTGGACAAAACAACATGACTTGATAGAGTCCTGTAGAGGTACAGCAGATGTCCATTGAGTTTAAACATATTTATTAAAGTAGATTGCAGTACAGTGGTAACCATTTTTAGGTTGTATTTTAAAGAAAACAATTACCTATAGAATTCACATTGTTGTATGTGATGTTATATGTTATAATGTTATATTATTTCTATTATACACACCTACTATAATACAATATCCTGGCGCTACTGGGTTATGAGCTGCTCTATAAAATACAGGAGCAGTATTTTATAATGAGGATCAATGTTTTTCATGAAAATTTTTTCATGTAACGTCCTCCTTTTTTCTACCATCCCCAAACTTTCTCAAATAAATGAAGACCTTAAATACTGTTGCTGCCAATTAATCTGTATTAAAAAGTCACGACAGCACTAACTTTAAACTTCATATTTTGATTTTCTGATAACTTTACACAACATAAAAGCTAATTGTAATGCAATGAACTGGTATTTTGCAGTAAAACATATTCTATTCTATTCTATTTTTCAGACTCAAAATACAGTCACATTTTCTCTAATTGTCAAATTTTACTTTTACAGTAAGAATTGAAATCAAGGCTGGTGGCTTGTATGTAATATGATAAATAAAATCACAAAATTCTGAAAGAAACTGTAGTAATGTATAATTATAATCCAATTTTGTCACAGCAGTCATAATATCTAGGTAAATTTCTTTGTATGCAAGACTCCCGAAATCTGTATCCATGGTCCACCTGCTGGTTATTAATTTAATCTAGAATCTCATTTTTGTGAGTGGTAGGCAAGCTAGGAGGGTGGGTATCATTAGATATAAATTAGATTGCTGTGGGTTGCCATGTGTTGCCATGGAGGAGACCTATCTGTGGGGTTACCAGGCAGGGGAAGCAGTGTGAGATGGCGCCGGGTGGGAGGAGTGGGAGGATGAGCGGGAAGGTTAGAAGATATGGAGCTGATTACTTGGGGTTGCCATGGCGGAGGAGACTAATGTAGCAATATCCAGCTGGTTTTCCTTGGCGGCAATATTTTATGAACGGGAGGGTGATGGGAATCTTAAAATGAGAATTAGATGTTTTCATTTTCAATGTTGCAAAGCCATCTGCTGGTATGTGAAAGCAGTTAAGAAGTTTTTTTTTGGGACTTTTGTTATGGCTTCCTTCTTGATTTTCCAATTGACCCCCTAGTTGGATGTATATTTGTACAATAATCTATCCAGCTAAATTAAATTCCATCCCAGTCATTCATTTTGATGACCTCTCTGTTCTTACTCTCTTTAATTTCTCACCGTTTCCTCTCTTAGCTTTTCCCTCATGTTTACCTGTGGTCACATTCCTACCTGTCAGGTTTTCAATTTAAAAATAAGGGACATTTTCCGGGATCATGAGCCACCCCACTACCACAACCGAACTTCAGAATCCCTTAAATCAGGGGTGTCAAACTCATTTTAGTTCAGTTCCACATTCATCTTAATATAATCTGAAAAGAGCCAGACCAGTAAAATAACTGAAGAGACTCAAATCACATTATGATAATGTTTCCCTTGACATGTCTTAAGAAAAACAAATCCAATTTTAACCATTTTCTGACTCAGTCTATCTGATTGTCATTTGCATATGTGCAGAACAACTTACATTTCAATTAGAAATACACTAAACACTTAGAAACAGGCAGAATCTTTGTAAAATTACACTTACTTCTCTTCAGATATTTCAGCTGGTTCACATTTGTTCAGGTATTTATTCATGTATTTGTAAAAGGATGGTTTGTTAATATAAATATTTTCATGTTATTTGAGTTTTTTACATTAAAATCTGCAGTTTTCTTTATTTATAGGTAATTATGATTATATTTTACTTCTCTGACCCAATTGAGATCTAATTATTCTGTATGTAGAACCTGAATTACAATCTTTTTTTTTTAAATCTTCATTGTTATTCATCCTATGGCCCAGATTGGACCCTTTGGTGGGCCTTATGTTTGACACCTGTGCCTTACATTTTAAAACAAGAAATTTAATATAACCACTTTTCAACCAGGGGAAACCGGTTGGTGCAGTGGTTAGTACTTGTGCCTCACAGCAAGAAGGACCCAGGTTCGATTCCAGCAACAGACCTTTCTGTGTGGAGTTTGCATGTTCTCCTCACGTGGGTTTTGTCCAGGTACTCCAGTTTCCTCCCACCATCCAAACACATGCACTGATAGGTTAATTGGTTAATCTAAATTGCCCATAGGTGTGAATGTGAGAGTGATTGTTTGTCTATATATGTTTAGCCCTGAGATGAACAGGAGACTCATATAGGGTGTACCCCGCCTTCACCCATTGTAGCTGGATTAGGCCCCCAGTGACCCCCATGACCCTAGTGAGGATAAAGAGGGTTCAGATGACGAGACAAGACTTTTCAACCACTTGCTAAAATATGTGTGATCAGAATCTGAGGGGCTTACCTTTGTTGGCATTGAATTCCTGCGCACATTCGTAATCATACAACCTGAATAAAAACACACAGGGGTATGAAGCATGTGCTTTTATTTTTGCATATTTTCTGACCTTACACAAATGAACACATCACACACTTACTGTTTCACATTTGCATGATGTTTTTTTAAATTCTGAATTATTTATTGTGAATAAAATATTTCAGAATCAAAGCAGTTTCTTTAGTGATTGTATGGACATGTTAATTACGAATAAAAGTTGAATGGGAAACCGGTGTTTTCTGCTCCAGTTAATTGGGCTTTAAGAGCTGGAGGTACTGAGGGTTCTGATTGGACAGAACGGCCATTTAACATCTGGATGTCTACTGGAAGAAACCGATCACATCCAATTCCTGTTTTGTGTTAATTTCACTTATCAACATGGAATACTACAAACTATATGTGATGTTTGTATTTATATTTGTGATAATTACGAAGCAGCAGCAGCTTGACTGAATCAATCATAGGAATCAACAAACTAATGCCAGCAGTGCAGAATATGTGTCATCGGGAAGAGACCAGGAGCATGTGCAGAACAACAGGAATAATGTTAAAGCTGTCATTTCATGGTTATTTAATTAATATTATTGTGTTCTCTATTCTTATTGAATACATTGTGTGTTGGTTCTATTTAAAACACGTCCAGATTACTTTGTTTCAAGCTGTTTTTGCACGATAGAAAAATGACAAACAACAGAGTTTACCCGTACTTCCTCATACATGTCCATGACGCAGTGACAAGGCGTCTCTGATTGCTTCAGAATGCGTGAAGGAACACTCCCCCCTCCCCACTTGCTCTCTCTATGTGTTTAGTTTATGGGGAGTAGCGTCCAGCTAGGTTTCGTGCCGTTGCTTGTTCTGAAAACGTGTAGACAAAAAAACTAGGCTTTATTTCCACAGAGAGCACATGAACCAGTTTGATCCGCCATTTTTTTCCAGTTTGTGCAGCAGCTACTGGGGCGCTGTCTTCTCTTGTAGATGCTAATGCTAATGCTACTTCATATTCACTGGAATGAGGGATGGGTTTAACCCGACGTGGGTGATGTTAAATTCCATCTGACGTCAGATGGACCGGCTTTTTGTGTGTCCCTCATTCCTCTTGTTATTTTCTGTGAATGCAGTATGCAGCCAGTGGAGGTGACAAACCACTTTCAAAGGCAGCATGTGTTGGTAACTCGGGGTGACCCAACAGATTCCAAAAGGAGCATGGAAATGTGATTTTCAGTGGAATGACAGAAATTAATGGTTAATATGTCAGATTAATTATCAAATTCGGAATTAAGAGTGGAATAAACAAGACTTTATTCAGAATTAAGTTTAATTTGGAATCATCATTTTCAACTGGAATTAGGTGTTTACATGGTCAGCTTAAAGTAAAATTAACTTTTATTTGGACTTAAGCAGGAATAGAAACTCCCATTTAAATAGGGCTACATACTTGATTTCCATTACATGTGTCATTTTGTTTTCATGTGATTCTCAGATTTCTTGTACAGGTTTGTGGCTGACTTTGCTTTTTTTTTCTGCTGGAAGAGAAGTATTTGTGGGCGGGGCCAGAGAGGTTAATTTTGCATGAGAAGTAAAACACAAACAGTGCTGTTGTCCAATGTTGTCCTATTCTGTGTGGCAATATTTCTCAACCTACTAAACCAAGAAAGAGGGGCAGAATACGATACATTTCCCGGCCAAAATGAGAGACTTGACAGGTATGGTCACATTCCTTCTGATTGTCTCTCCCAGCAGGTGATGAAGGTGCTGATTGGCTAGAAGGGGTTTTTCAGGTTGGGTCAGAAGGGCTGCCATTCAAACAGCCCAACTCACTGTGTCACAGGAGCCTGCAATCAGACAAGTAGGATGAGATTGTACCTCCACTCTTGCACACCAGGTTTTAAGAACCCACAAGCACACATGTACAAACACGATTTCATTACTGCACTGCTCAAACACTGAGGAAAAAGTGGGATTGAGGTAGAAAGAGGGAACAAGAAGTGAAGAAAGTCAGCCACAGCAAACCTGTCAGAACACAAATCGTAAACAAGCACTTTAATAGAATTTGAAACTGCCAAAAAAAAATAAAAAATAGTCTGCCGATGGGAAAATAAACTGAAAATATAAAAGGAAGCTGAGAATGAAAAGGTGTAGGATGACAGAAAGTTTGGCCGTCTTTCAAGTAATATTCCTATTCCATTGATGTGAATGGAGATAACAGCTTCCAGGCTTCCACAGCAAAAAAACACATGATAGCATCTCATGTCCACAGCTGTGTAATTAAGTGAAATCAGTGACAGATATGTATATAATAATATTACCAATGCTATCAAAGGCTTTGGCTTCATTTCCCCAATGCTCAGAGGAAAAGAAGCAAACATCAGCCACCCGTTTATTTCCTGTTCTCCCCTCCTGATCGGCTAAAATCTTATTGCATTGAAAAAAAGGGAGAGATAGTCTTTATTATCCATCAGACGAGTAAGCTCATTAACATAAAAAACAGAGGGTTATCTTCCGGAGCTTAGTTAATTGAAGTTGATCAGACACAGTGTTTCCGCTTGTCGCTGTTGTTGCCAGGGTGTATTGGTCTTTGTTCCCTTCGGACACCTTTAAGGTTCTTAATTAACCATCCTGACACTCTCCTGCAGATCGGCCTTGACAGTTAATTACAGTGTGAGGGAGGGAAGTGTCTGGGAGGTGGTGCTACTACGCTGCTATCGACCTGATCTGATAACAGTTGTGTGTGAAAGGAAATACTCTAAGTGATGTTGTTGGTTCTCTGTGATGAACTCAAGTCCATGCGAGGAGAATATGTGTTATGAAGAGCATCCTGCTGTAAATCTGACTGGGTCTCAGGAGGTGGAGTGGGTCTATAATTGTATGCATTTTGGCTGCATCCACTTCAACTTGTGGGCAGAGCCTGTCACAGTGGTACAACACTGAATACCAAGTTGGTTTTAATGGTGGGTTGGACTATCATTAATGTTGGATAAATAAGGAGGATAATGTTACATGCTTCATATGGTTAAAAGTGCTTCATAATTTCCATTTTCTCATATTTTACTGTGATTGTAAACTAATTAACTGATTAATTGACCTGAGGTAATTCAGAAAATCCAATTCAATAAATAATAATGACACTATTTTAATTTCTGTTTTACACTATGCACTTTCTGTAAATAATAAATAATACTATTATTACACTCTTTACTACTTCACTTTGCACTATTCACTTATTTGTATTTACACTTTAATATGCCATTGAACCTTACCTACTTTGTTTTGCACCTCACTTTGTTTATTTGTTTGTTTGTTTTAGTCTTAGGTGAATGCTGCCGTTGTTACAAAGCAATTTCCCAATTGTGGCATCAATGAAGTACTTCTATTCTATTCTACTCTGCTCTACTCTTCTGTATTCTATTCTATATTTTAATTAAAAATACAATAACACATTATAACATCTTATAGAATAGATGTTAATAAAGCGATCCACTGACCGGTATTTTCCCACTGGTGCAAAATTAAATCATGCCAGATGTTTTACCTCTATATTTGAATCACCCACAAAGATTTTATTCTACAAAGATCAGATGCATCCCTGAAATGAAAGCCAATGTTTTACAGAGGTATATATATATATATATATATATATATATATATATATATATATATATATATATATAAACGTCAATATATGTGGACATGGACATATGTGTGATGGTCCATTTGTTAAACTCTTTTGGTTGATGTGCATCTGGTTCTGGTAATAGAAAAGCCTGACCTTTTGCTCGCTCTTTTGAGTTTTCTGACAGTAACACAAATCAAAGAGTTTTAAACCATTGTTCAATAGAGGTTTGACCGTTGGCGCTCAAACACTACTTTTTCACTTTCCCACTCCAGTGAATTTCTGAGAGTAAAAGAAATAATTAGACGTGCTTGTTCTTTTATAAATAGTCTACAAAGCAAAGATTGTTTTTGACCTGGATTTGTTGTTACCTGAATATATATATATAATTGAATTAAGCATCATTTACTAGTGCTTATATACAGTTTATCTCGGGCATGTTGTTAAAATCTGCTTTGTATGCTTAATAAACCACGCTTGCTGTGCTTTATTACTGCACATTGGATCTGCAGGTCAGCAAATAGACCTAATGGTGCAAAAAATCAACATAAAACAGGGACCATATGCAGCGTCCCGTGGCTGGATATTTACGAGCCCTGAGCTGAGAATACAGTAAATCACCTCTTATAATCAGGGCCATTGCCATTGGTCGTGTATAAGACGAGTTATATGAGTTATATTCCTCATATCGCTTGACTGTCATCCCCTTCATTCAGGCGTCCCTCACAAAGCCGTGCGAGGCTATCAACAGCGACCTTGCCTCTGCACCCTAGCTCCAGGTGGAAGTGATAGATACTCGCTCTCCATGACAGCCAGACCTTTTTGTATAAGAAAAGCCGTATTGATTCATGAGCCAATAAATACAGACACAAGTGATTTTGCTTCAGCTACTCCTGCCCCTTTATTTGAAAGCCTTTTCTGCTCAGTTTTCTTTCTTTGTGTCCGTCCTGTGAGGAGAAATGGCAGTAAAGTTCTCATCCTTATCAGTGGATCTGCACTGTGCCAGGCTCCATGGTTGAAACAATGGTGGGTCAATGGGAAATGACGCATCAGCTGATGATTTTGGGCTCTTATCACGCATCGCACCATCGGTGGCTGCCAATCAGGCAGTTCTCAGGCCACCAGAGGAAAGAAAAACCCCAGCCTTAAGCTTCTACGATAACCAGACAAACCTCCTCCTCCATCCTGAAGGCTCCCTGTGCTCAATGGATTATATATCGATCATAACAATCCAGAAAATTGAGTTATTATTTTCTCCATGTGTCATTATAGATGTCTGTGTGCTGTCTCTCTCATTTTGTGGGTGGACACTATTAGGGTCATAAGTCACAATGGCAGAAAAAAAAATCCTATTTCACAGTTTATTTTTTTTTTTTTTTAATGCTTAATCCCAGATCATTTCCCCTTTTTCTTTTTACAGTGCACACACTCAGAAAAGTGTGACCATTGTCTACATAAATACATTATGTGACAATATATTTGAAGTATTTTAACTTTGATTAAAAAGTATTGGTTTTATTAAGTAACTTTAAACATAATAATTAAATCCAAAGTAATGAAATTATTAACCAGAAGAGGAGGAAAAAGCAGAGGCAAAAATATATTAAAAAGTAAAAACGCATCAGCCTATGCGTTGCGGCCAAAGGTCTTCCTCAGGGAATATACAGAAAAAAATAAAATAGGTCATACTGTCATGACCTCCGCTCCGGTGACCTTTCCCCCAGTGCTCATCCACACTCACCTGGTCCCGCACTGCGCAGCTGCAAGCCGTTCCTCATCTGTGGCTATAAAAGCAGTAAGGCTTGCAGTTGCCAGTGCGGGACCATTCAGTATTGTCACCTCCATAACACGGATATCTTTTGCCATCTCCTCAATCACCATAACCCGGACATTCATCATCACCATGGACTCTGACCATTTGCTCCCAGGTTTTGTCTGTCTTGTCTTCATGTTTCTCAGTTTTGTTATTAAATTATTTTTCCCTTCAGTACTGTGCATTGGAGTCCTCATTTCACCTCACCCCAATCCGTGACACATACAGTAGGTTAAATAGGTAAACTGAGCAGACAATTATTGTCTAATTGTCTGCTGATTTGAAGACTCCACCCCCTTTTGGTGCCTATTTAACCTGTGACCTATTTAATTTTTTTTCTGTATATTCCCTGATGACGACCCTTGGCTGCAACATATGATGTGTTTTTACCTATTGCATTGTTTTATTAAATACTTTTTCTTTTTTACATATATATATATATATATATATATATATATATAATCTCAGAGTGTCTCTGCTTTTTCCTCCTCTTCTGGTACCTGGTACACATGAGCACCTTGTTGAGCTGCATTTTGTAATAAATGTTCAAAATGTTTTCATTTCATTTTGTAATAAACTGCCCTCATGCATTTTGTAATACATTTTGCCACATTACGTAATATGTTTTTACATTTTGCAGCAGCAGGGTACTTTGGTGGGGTGGTATTTAAACTCAAGGAGCTGTTTGGGAAACATTCCAGGTGGTTTATAGTTTGGCTGGTAATTAGACATATTAGACATGGACAATTTGAAATTACGAATATATTTTGGAAATAGAAATGCAGCAAATTTTCTTACAAAATGCGTCTTTATTACAAAATAAAATGAAAAAGTTATTACATTTTGGACGTTTATTACAAAATGCGGCTCAACACACCTGAGTAACATGACTTGCACAGTTTCCTGAGCACCCACGGCCCTTTTTTGCATAATGAAATTATTACTTTAATTATTTTGGATTTACTTCATATTCACATGTTTAATAAATCAACTTTAGGGGGAAAACTGTCCAATATTTACTTGTTATCTGGAATCCGGAAGATATCCTGGATCACTTTGAAATGTGTTCAAAGTGATCCAGGATCTCCTCCGGATTACCACCAAGATTTAATCATTTGTTCCTTGTGACATTCCCAACACATCCTGAATATTGCATCAAAATAAGTCCATAAGGTTTTGTGTTATCTTGACCCCCCCTCCCGTTCACATCACATTGTTATTTCATTATTTTAACACATAATTAGTTGTAAATTGCTCGTGTTTCAAACTGTTTTTCAGTGTCTGTATACTTGATTTTGAGGAATGGGTGGATGAAAGTCGACTGTACAAAACATGAAATATGTTGAGTACATGTCTAAACTCAAACACATTTCCATATTACTGCTTTTACTTCACTTGTTACTACTTTAATTGAAGCACTTTTCTTACTGTGACCTGTCACCTCCTGTCACTTCCATGTTTTCTAACATTTATTGAAATATTTAAAACATATTGTGCACTCACTTCTTGTCATGCTGCCTCATTATTTGGTTGTTCCATTGACACTTAAATTGTGCTTAAAAATGTACCAAATGGAAAAGGACAGTTTTGCCCAAACTCATTTTTCAATTAGATGTTTTTTTTTGTAGTAGCAAGAGGCCAATGGTTGTACAAAACTGCAATAGAAAGAGCATTTTTCACATAGGTGGAAAGTAAAAGTACTTTGTTACTGTACTTACATAGAGTTTTAAGGTATCTGTACTTTACTTCAGTATTTAGTTTTCTGGCAACTTTTTACTTTTTACATTTTTGCATAAATATCCGTACTTTATACTTATTACATTCTCAGAATAGACTTGTTGCTATTTCAAACCAAACAGATGTGACTAGGGCATTAACGACTTCAGTTTTTTTCAGGTCGACTTATCCGTCAATAAAGTCTAAGTTGAGTCGAAGAGTCGTGATGACAACAGAAAATTTTGGAAAATTAAAAAGTCATAAATAGGTGATTTAAAAAAATCCTAATTATGAGATTTTAAAAAATGTTAAATTGTGAGATGAAAAGTCAAAATTATGAGAAAAAGTTAAAATGATCAGATTAAAATGTCATACTTTTGAGTAAAAATTTTGAATTATGAGATAAATGTCAAAATTATGAGAAAAAAAAATTAGGAGGAAAAAATTCTGAATTATGAGGAAATAATAGTCATAATTATGATAAAAAGAAATGGATAATTATGAGCTCAAAATTCCAAATAATGATATAGTAAATCACAATTTCTGATTCTGATTTCTTACAACTTATTTTTCATACTGTCACATTTGTGTAGCTTGAAAAAAGTAATGAGTTTATTTTTAGAATATAAAGAGTATAAAGTACAGAATGTCAGGAGTAAAAGTATACCTAAAAAAATCTACTTAAGTACAGTAAAGGAAGTTCTTCTACTTAGTTGCTGCTTCTGCTTCATTTCTGTTATTGCAGTATTTTTCTCTTGCAGCTTCATTTGTGTTGCATTTGTTTAATGTTTATTTTTGGTTGTTGTATCTTTCTTGTGTTTGCAGCATTTCATCGATGTAATGCGTTTGCTCCCGTCGACCACTGTACTACATTTTACTTTTTACTTCATTACAATTAAGAAGTTACTTCAGTAAAGGACTTGAATTAGTACTTCTACTTTTACCAGAGTACTTTTTCACACCAGTATCTGTACTTCTACATAAGCATACTACATGTGCATACTTTGACCACCTCTGCATAAATCCCATTTCCACAGAAACCAGTATATACACACAAGGCTAATCATGCAAGATAAAGCAATTCTGACCACACACCCACTGTTCAATATTACATTTAACAAGCAAATGTATTTAGATACAGCCAATGCTTAAGTCATGTAGTGCTTAAAATGCCATAAATCTTGATTTGTTGTATGCTTGTTTAGATTGCCCTATATTCTAGCAGAAGAATTAGCTTTATTTTTTTTACTGTTGTATTATCATGTTAGCATGCAGTCTGAGTTGTGAGGGTTAAAAACATATCAATCCCAGACACGCCATTGATTTCTAGAGGCTTTCTCATCAAATACTAGAACACAGCAGCCTGCATGTCATATATTACATTTCATACGTCCTCATAGTGACCTCTGATTGCTGACACCGTAGCTGAGTGTACTTTACCTGAATGTCACATTGATTAGGATTGGATGTTGTTGCTTTGCATGTTTGGCTTGGTGCACTTCACTGCTGAAATAGGGTGCCGTCAGTGATGGGGATAGCCGTCCATCATGATAAGGGTTCTTACAGTTTCACAGTAAAAGGATGGAAGTGTTTTAAGCTGAAATATGTGCCTGTTGAGTTCATAACAAGATGAGGCGACTGAGATGGAAATATGACAAGAGAGTCTTCGTCCAACCTTGACCTTGACCCACAGTGTGTTAGTGGTGTAAATATACCTGCTCTGACTGAACATTTTCATTTGGGTTGCATATTGATGCGCTTCATCAATATCTATTTCATTTCATTTTTTGTGATGGTGGATAAAAATGTTACTATTGTAGCCCTCCCCTATATGACCCTGCTCATTTCTTTACTTCGTCTAGGGTATAATGACATTTACCGAGGGTAGGCACATTGACTTAGGACCAAAAAAAAACACTTGTAGACAACAAATATCTAGCTAGCACTAGCTATCATTTGGACACATTTACTCTGACACAGTTTAGATCTATGATAGAAAGACAAGATACATTTAATTAATGAAAGATGAAATTTGTTTCACAGTGATAACCACAAAGAGGATCCCTCAAAGTTTCCACCCCAAAGTCTTCACAGACCTAGTTAAAGACAGCTCCCAGTGAACCTATAACATTATACTGGCCAGTATTTTACCGTTGGTGCACATTCTTTATGTTGGCGCGCTTTAGCTTTAGCTTTGAGACGACTTTGTTGTGATTTAGGGCTTTATAAATAAAATTGAATTGAATTGAGCTTTAGTGCTTGACAATGTGGACAGTCTACGAGTCAAAACGGCAGTTCTGTAGCCGTGGAAAACACCTCACTCACGAGTGTCCAGGTGTACAGGAACACGATGCTGCAGGCATCCGACGTCCACTTGTCGTTCTCCCTTTGGCAGTAGTCCTCTGAGCCTCACACGGATGTGGACGCCTCCGCCAGATAATGTTCGCAGCCAAACTAGCTAACACTGCACACATGAAGCTAGTTGCAGAGTTTTAGAAATACTTCCGCCACAACAGTTCGAATTTGGAACAAAGTCCAATTAACAAAACAATCCCTTTGGTCTGAAAATGAAACACTCCTTTTAACTGTTCTGTAGTACTTATAAAAAGTTTCTTTTTACTACAGTCCCATTTTTTTCTTGTAACCGTCCGGTTCCTTCAAACGGCTCTCTCTCCTGTGTCCTCTTTTCTTCGATCCACCAAAACTGACACCCATCACTTCTCTTAATGGTGTCAGCGCCCCCTATCTTTTTGACGTAAACCTAAAACAGAATATTATCTTAACGTTCATGAACAGTGAAACACACCCCAATAATAATTCTGATTACATTGACATATATTAATCGGTGTGTTTACAGTTACACTTTACATAAGCACTTCACTATGAATATTTTTTTCTTGATCAATCTTTATAGGAGCTGCAGCAAAAAAAAAGGAATTTACAAAATTAATCATCAACTATTTTAAGTGATTATTAATTTTGGCCCTGCAATATATATTGCGATATGAAAACCTCACTCAGGAGTATATATACAGTAATGACACCGACACAAATGTTCAAACAAATTAGCGGTTGAGAAAGAATGTACATTTAAGTGTCATCCTTCTTCTATCCAAAATAATTAAATCTAATTAATAATTCAAAAGAAATAAATAAAAAAGAAATTAATTAATGTAAAAATGTAAAATAAATTTCAAAAATAAATGAATAAAAATAAATAAGTAATAAAATGTTAAATTACATTAAATTAATAAATTAATAAAAAAATAATAAAAATAAATCAAATCAATAAATACAAAAATACAATAAATATATATACAAATAAATACAAATAAAAAATACCAAAAAAATAAAAATAAAAATGATTTCAGGATCTGCAATGTGACTATTGACACATTGACGCACATGTTCAGTACGTTGTGAAATGAAATATTGTGCAGCTCTACTTTCTGTTGTGGATGAAGAAAGATCTTTGAAGGTGTCTTGGGCTTTAGGAAACATTTTCGTTCCAAATTGTTGACTAAACCTAAATTTTTTTATGGAGTTATAAAAATGTATACTCACTTGGATAACATGTGTTTTAGCTTTGAACCAAAGAAACATGTATTTAAAACACATTATCAAAACACTATGAAATACACATTTTTTAATGCAGTTTTTGTTTAAGAATAGACTGTTAATTACATTCTAATAATAACAAGTAAATGATTTACGCATAAACATGTTAGTGCAGATCATGTATTAAGAACAGACCAGTTACAGTAATGATATGAACTGACTGATATGGAACTAAAACAACTAAACCATGAATATACAAGAGAACAACTGTAGAACAACTGTCCACTGTAGTGACCAGAATGTGGCAAAGGGTTAAATAATTGGCTGTGTCCAACTTTTGAACAACAGCAAAATGTGAGAAGATGTTAATGCCCATCTGAGAAAAGTATAAAGTGTGTGTTTTACAGTTTTAAAACATAGAATAAGTCTCATCTGAACCCACTTTATCGTCACTAGGGTCACAGGGGTCACTGGGGGCTTAATCCAAATACAATGGTTGAAGGCGGGGTACACCCTGTATGAGTCTTCAGTTCATCTCAGGGCTGAACATATATATTTAGATTAACCAATTAACCTATCAGTGCATGTGTTTGGATTGGGGGAGGAAACCCAGAGTACCCAGAGAAAACCCACAGTGACACGGGGAGAACATGCAAACTCCACACAGAAAGGTCTGGTGTGGGATTTGAACCAGGGTCCTTCTTGTTGTGCTAAAAAAAAAAACATTAAAAAAAAATATATATTAATGGCAATTACTTCAGAATTTCGCCTATCACAGGCTATTGTTGGAACAAATCCCTCTATGCAAGAAAAATAAGATACTGGAAAAAATGTGTCTTTTCATTGATAATGTAAATAAAATGTATTTTAAATAAAAGAAAATTTTCAATAAATGTTTATTTCATTGCTTTTTTTTTCCCAGGAATTCAAACTGCAGCCACCCTCAGTAGACCCACATACAGACTGTAGATTTGATCTTGAATATTAAAAGCACTGTCATATCCTTAGAAAAAAAATTATATATTTTTTTCCAACAGTGAAATTGTTCACCAATTTATCCTAATGATATCACTTGACATTATCTTAACTGGGCAACTGTAATGTTCCATGTCTGTGGTAGTCTGAAAATCGAATTATGGCTTAACTGCAGCTACCCTCAACACAACAGGAGCATATCCAATCACATTTGTGTGAAAAATGAGACAGCCCATATTTTCAATTACATTTCAGCATAAAGGGATTGTTAATCCTGTCTCCAGTGCTGCCAGAAGCCGTTAATGAATTTGCTTATCCTCCTCGATACTCATGTGACTTGTCTCTACTTGTGGGGGGAAAAAAGAAAGTGGCCTTTTTTCTTTGTCCCCTACACAATAATGTGTTTGACTGTAATGGATGCAAATCTATTCAGAGCAAGGTTAAACAGTTGGTTTTGCAGAAGCTGGGCTTGTGTTTGTGTATGAAGTTCTATCAGATGATCTCATATGCGAAAGCCTGCAGTCATCATTTGCTGTGTGCCATCGCCTCCCCTGGCTTTGTCAGCTCCATGATTTATTGGAACATTTTTTTTATATATATATAACATATAATGAATAAATATACTAGGGCTTTACAGATACGTTGACTAGTCGACTCTTGTAGCATAAGTCGAATTAAATTTGGAGGAGTCGACAACTGGCATGTTTCTCTCTCTCTCTCTCTCTCTCTCTCTCTCTCTCTCTCTCTCTCTCTCTCTCTCTCAGTGCGTAAACACAGTCAGACGTAAACCAGACGTGGCTGCTGCAGGTAAGACAGTTGTGATGGGCTAACAAAACAAAAGAGAGTGACAGACACACATCGCATGTGTGCAAGGGTGTCACAGCTATTTAAAATGTGGGGGTGATCTAGGTTGTGGCACATGAGCCAAATATTCTGAATCTATCATTGGAGATTTAACAAACAATTATCCATTAATGGTTAAATTTTTTTTTATAAAAAAAGTAATATATGGCCCCCCCAAAAAAAACAAAGTTGTGTTTTTCCTTATTCAATTCATAAGTCAAAATTCTGAAATAAAAAGTAAAAATTCTGAGATAAAAAACTGATATAAATTTGGAATTAAAAAATTAGACACTGAATTTACAGACACTGTACCTCTTTTTTCTTACAAAAATGTTTTGTCCATGTCAGAGGATTTGACTAAGAATATGTTCCTCAGGGGGAACATCACTGAAAATAGTTTGAGAACCACTGTCTTATGGTATATGTCACAGAACAAGACATAGTTTAGTTAACTTAGTTTAACAACGGTAACATTTCTCATTACTTACTGGTTGACTGTTTGCTAACACCGCAAAGAAGAGCTGTTTACATTACCGGCGAAATGAGGTGCGCTTCATTTACATATGCTGTTGTTCCGCCCGGGCGGGTAAACAGTTTAAACCATAGATATTGTAACAGCCCCACAATGTTATTGATGTTTGTTTGGTGTGAGTGCAGCTGACAGTAAGGTGAGACCAACTCTCTGTCCGTTTCCTGGATCCAGTGGAACACTACATTATATAAACTCAGGAAAGAGTGGGGGGTGTGAAATTATCTGGTTGGAGAAGTGGGGGTGTGGCAACACCCCCATCCCCCACGGCTGCGACGCCCATGCATGTGTGTCTGTCACTCTTTTTTACTTCACCTTAGATGAAAAAAAAACAGCACAGCCATCTGAAGAGGCATTCGCTAGCTAACCTGAGTGAGCAGCAGCACAAGTCCCTTTTTTTCCAAACATGATGTGGACAGTGTGGTGTGTGTCTTGGCCACTGCTTTAAACTTTTTTCACTTAAAATAAAAAGTGCGGACCTGTGACAGACGTGTGGACAGTCTGGTTTTAGAGCCATGGGTTCAGACCAAATGCAGACATATGTTCACCTACTAATGTTGTTCAGTTAAATTTAACAGAAAACTCTTTGCTAACATTAGAGTTTGTTTTGTTGGGGTTAATATGTTGTTTGTGTTTTGTCAGTGGACATTGTTACGTTACAGTGAACTTTAATACAAGTTACTCATTGCTGGACAGACGTGTGTCCATGTGTTTTTTTTGTTTTGTTTTTTTTAGCCTCGTGTCTGTGTTGTTCCTCAGCTGACAATGTGATGACGTCACCATGACACGGCGACCCGACTCTGACTTTATTGACAGATAAGTCGACTTGAAAAAAACTGAAGTGGTTAATGCTGTAAAATACATGTTAGAGCTGTAGTAATTATTCAACTGATTAATGAGTAAATAACAATCAAATCTATCTGCAGCAATTTCACTGAAAGTTTTTTTTAAATAAAAACACTAAATTTGCAAAATGTAAATAGTTCTATAAAAACTGGTAATAGCTTTCCATTACAGTTTTTCACAAAACAATTTCTAAAATTTTTACAAAGTATATTTGCTCTTTGAATGTGTTACCATTGACTGTTTTTCTAGGCCACAGGTGTCAAACATAAGGTCTGGGGGCCCACCAAAGGGTCCAGTCTGACCCTCGGGATGAATTTGTGAAATGCAAAAAATAGATATTAACCCTTGTGTGGTCCGTCGTAAAAGGCACACTGGCTGTGTCCTACAATCGGGTCTTAAAAACCCAGATTCCAAAGTTCAGTTCCATAGACTCATCACCCCACCCCCCAAGGATATATTACTGTTTTCAGTAGTAAGCAATGGCATCCTACAGTACGTATAAAAAGGTACATTTGTGAACCACCGGGTCTCTTTGACCCGAAGGACCGCACAAGGGTTAAGATAATAATTAATAATAACTTTAGTTCAGGTTCCACATTCAGACCAATTCAATCTGAAATGGGTCAGACCAGTAAAATACTATCATAATAATCTATAAATACTCACTACTCCAATTTCTTCTTCTTGTAAATGTAAATATTTTCACATATTTACACTCAAACAAATGATAATTTCACAAAATGTTTGAATAATCTGTGAACAAATATGAAGAACCTGAAGTGTTTCAAGAGAAATCATTGCAATTTTAAGAATAATCTATCTAATATTAAAGATTTTTTTGTATTTGTATTTGATCCACTATGATCTGCCACTTATAAAGAACATATGGAAATGATAAAAGGAAGCATAATATTGTTAAAATGATGCTTAATTTTTTATTTGTTTCATGTTATTCACATTATTTGAAAGGATAGTCTGTCAATGGAAACATTTTCATTATTTAATTTTACTTTATTTCACTTTAAAATATAGAGAAATGTTTTGAGTTGACATGATTTATGTATTATTATGTTACTATTTCACCGGTTCGGCCCACTTCAGTCAAATTTAGGTGAATGTGGCCCCTGAGCTAAAATGATTTTAACACCCCTGTTCTAGGCAGGAGTGTCGTAACTCTTGTGAAATGTGTGAGAGTCCATGAGATCTCACTGCTGGAAGATGGACCTTGATAACACGCTGTATTTCTCAGCTGTTTGCTCTCTAAAAAGGCACTTTCAATTTTTCAATTTTATTTATAAATCCCCAAATCACAACAAAGTCGTCTCCCAGGGATTTTACAAAAAACACAATCAACTACAGAAATAGATTTTTTTTAAAAAGTCCCAAACATCCCCTGTCCTTAGACCCAAGAAAAAAACTCCAAAACCCAGTGGGAAAAAGAAGAAACCTTGAGGAGAAGCACAATGAAGGACAGATCCACTGCCATAGAGGGACAGGCTATAGGTCAGTGGTCCCCAAACTACGGCCCGCCTCCACATTTGGTCCGGCCCCCTGAACAATACCAGAGAACATTTTTTTCATATATGTGTATTTGTATTTGATAATAAAGTTGGACTTTTGCAATAAAATGTTCCTTAGTTTTGAACTATTTTCATTATTAACTATTAGTTAATGACTAGTTTAACACAATAACTTTGAGAAACTGCTCACATGAGTCATTTAAATCAGAGATTCTGCTCTAAGCTGAACTTGGACCTGTTAAGACCAAGAAGTTTATGTTCAATGGACTTTTTTTCTGTGAAGAACCCAGAGAGGGTTATTTGATTGTTACTTTCTGGAAAACAATACATTTTTACATTTCTGGGAAAGTATGTGGCCCTCACAGGAAAACGTTTGGGGACCCTTGCTATAGATGAACAGGTGAAATTCGAGAAAAGTCTCCGTCTCCTCCTCTGTCTGTGTGTATTGCGCCAATTTTGCTCGGAAAAAAGTGATCATGTGACCAGGTGCATCTCATCATGTGTGTATAATTGCAGAAAAAGTGCTTTTGCGATATATTAGAATATCAAAACATCTGAAAAACCACCTCATGAAAGCATAAAAAAGGTTTATTTACATTTGAGTGGTTTTTTTTCAAAATTCAGGTGTTTCCATTATCATTTTTTTTATAGCGCTATTTGCATTTTGCCAATTTCCAAGGGTAATGTAAATGCATCTTACCACAGCAGACCTACTGCAGACCTGGACACATGCACAGCACCCAGTGCTCAGACCCTAACGCACTGGACGCACCCCAGGACTACGATAGAGAATAATGGAGGATCTGTGAGTCTGAGCAGAGGTGGGGTTAGCTGAGCTGGTGGGGTGGGGTGGGGTGGGGTATTCAAATTAATCTATGTATGTGACGTACGAAGCATAGAAAATCCAAAACATAGTATTTTCATCCCCCTCCAACAAGAGGAGAAAAGGGGAGTGGATGGTTTTTGTTCCTAATTTAAGGGTCTCCACACACAGACAACACATGTGTGTGTTGGAAAAACATTAAAAAGTGCATTTTGTATGATATATCCCCTTTAAGATCTACATTAACACCTGAACCTTCAGTTGTTATTCGTCCTGGGGTCTCCTCTAAATTACATTATAAGCATAACCTACATCAAATATTACACCATTTACACACAAATATAGATCATGTAATACAGTTGTGACAGTGCTGTACCATCCACTGTAGCTACATGATCAGACTGGTTTGGTTTATGGTTGAATATATATTATCAAATATAGAGGATGTGTAGAAGCTGGTAAAAACTCTGCCTATTTATGGTGAAAAATGGATTTACTTGCAAAGTATAATGTTTTAGGTCAACTAGAAATACCGCTTTTACTTTGAAAAGACAACTAGTAATATGTTTGATGTGGAGCTGAACAATATATTGTTGGAGCTCAACATTGCAATGTACGTGTGGAATAGTCACATTGCAGGTTCTCCAATTATTATTATTACATTATATATATATATATATATATATATATATATATATATATATATATATATATATATATATATATATATATATATATATATATATATATATAGTATGTATTTGTGTGTATTTGGTTTCATTAATTTATTATTTTTTTTATTCACTTGTCCCATTTATTTATTAATTTATTTTTAATTTTATTTACATTTGTATTTATTTTAAATGATTTTATTTAATTATTTTGGTTACAAGAAGAATGATACTGAAATGTATGTTCTGTGTCGACCACTAATCTTTTTGACCATTTGTGTCGGCACCACACAGTTGTTATATATTTTTTGATATGGCAATATATATTACAGACTTTAAAAAGTTTTTTTTCTAATATTGTGCAGCCCTAATAAAAATGTGTTTCATCTGAAAAATTGTGTCTCTTTTATATACGTTTTACCATTATTATTTAATTGACCCAAAGTGATTCCAAACATTGCTTCATAACATTAGTTTTACATCTTATTTAAATCATAATGTCAGTTTTTTCTAATATCGTGCAGCCCTAGTTTGATGTACCTGCAAAACTTTATTGTACTACAGTACTGTTTGGCCTGTACCAGAAGATTAGTTGTACTAACAAATGTTAGAAACTCCATTTATCATATATGATGAAGTACTCTGTAATTACTCAGCTGTCTTCACTAGCTTTTATAAAGTAAACGTCTACTCCTGCTCTTCAAGGACACAAACACCTACAGTAAATGGACAATAAAACAGCTGTTTTTGTGTTTAATCTAAGTTAAGACCAGCTGATGTACATACTGTTCTGATGCTTCAGGTCTGGTTCACATTAAGAAGCACATCTGAACCACTTAGCTTCATGATGGATGCTTTATTAATGCTCTCAGTCCTTTCTGATGCCACTGTGTGTTACACAAATTGGGGTAAATAAATGCCTGGGTCCCCAGTCTGCACACCTCCCACCTTCACACATTGTCTGCACATTGTGTTTCCGCCTCACGCTAACTCTGTTAATAGGACGCGTCTGTGTTTGTTATCTTGCTGTCACCTTGGTAGTGACAAAAGTTTTCTTTTCAATTAGCACAAACGGATCTACAGGCGTATTATTATAACATCACATCTGGGTTATCTCACCAGCTCCTCACTTTTTATCTGAATCACAAATGGGATTTTCATTTTTAACCCTGTCGACCTCTGCCTTTGTTCTCTTCTATACATAAGAATTAGAGCTGCACGATATTAGGAAAAAAATTATAATGCAATTTTTTTTTTTTGCCATGTGTATTGCGATATGAAAAAAAAATACTCTGAAGTATGTATAATGGTGACGCAAATGGTCAAACAGATTAGCAACCACACAGTATGTACGTTTTAGGTTTAGGCCAAAATAATTACATTAAATTAATAATCAAAAATAAATAAATAAATAAAAAAGACAAATACATAAAAAAATAAATTAATAAAATAAATAAATATAAAATAAACGAACAAATGAACACATAATAATATAAAGAAAAACAGAAAAATAAATAAACAAATAAAAAAATTAATAAAAAAATTAATACATAATAATACAAATAAATACATAAAAAATAAATTAATGTTAAAAATAAATTAATAAATAAAGACTAATAAATAAATTAATGAATAAAAAACTAAACACATAAAAATAAATAATATAAAATAAAATAAAAATGATTGCAGGACCTGTCATGTGACTACTGCGCACACCTACATTGTGATGTCGATGCTCAGATAATACAAATATACTGCAGCTCTAATAAGAATGTCTTAATTTTACCGTCTAACAGCTCCACTTGATAAGGTGATAGATCGTGGGTTGGGCTTTTACATTATGGGTGTTGTTTCACAGTCTGGTGTGTGTTTTTGTGTGGGAGTGTGTGTGGGTTGTCTGTCTGAGCCGTTGGTGACGCCTGCACACATCATACATGTGCATACAGACGTGCACACACAGAGGTGACACGGTCACCGTCATTAGACCTTCATAGGCATCTGCTCAAGCCTGCGACGTGATGTGATCCTTCACCTTCTACATGACAGTGGACCATTTAGCACTAAATTTATGCCGCCCATGCCCTTTATCAATGCTTCCTGGGGAGGAGGGGGGCAGATAGAAGGCGTCACTCTGCACCCGAGCTTTGATTTGTGCTCCAGCTTTTATTCAACCAGACATTGTAATGACACATTGGGAAACTCTGATTGATGCTTGAATAATGCAGTTATGTGTGTACACTAGATAACATCTGAATGCATTATATTCTTTCCATAACATGCTAGTATGTTTTTAGAGAAATGGAAATAAAGTATTAGTGCAGCATCTGTGGTTATTTTTGTCTTCATTCAAAAAAAAAAAAGTATCTACTGTGGAAAAATTTGGAGAAAACACGACAAACAGCAGTAGTTTTAATCAGAATAGAAAGAAGATTAAAACAGGGGTGCCTCCAGAAATTTATCAGGGGTGGCCAGATGGGACCACTAAAAATCTTGGGGTGGCACACCAAAATTAAAAGCCATAGTTTTAGGATGTTATGAGAGTTTTGTAATATAAGGAAAAACTTAACGGAAACACCTACTGATACACTGGTTTATTGTGTTGCATTTACGTTACCTGAAATAACTTAAGTATCAAAAGTATCGATATTTTGAATTGAGAATTGATTTTAGAACAGAAAGATCCGGTATCGAAGGTATCGATATTTTAGTATTCATTCCCACATCACTAACATGCACAGATGTCTTTTTTTTTTTTTGCTCTGAAATTGAGGATTTGATGTGAGACTAAGAGGTTTTTAAAAATCAGACTTTCAGTCAAAGCAAGAAGTTATAATTACTAGGAGACTGACGCTAGAGCTACGAGATTAGCTTCAAATGATGGGATGGTATGTTCATTTCAAACAGACTGGTATACTGGAAAAGATAATAATCTTCTTTGACTCAGGGAGACTTTTAAAAGTCAAAGAAGAAAAGGATGACTTTTACTGTAGTCACTGAGATTTTCATCCAGAAGGAAAGAAATGGATTTAATTTACAAACAATAGTAAAATGAACAATATCTTCACTTTGTGTGTGTGTGTGTGTGTGTGTTATAACAAAGTAATAGCAGAAGAAATGCCCTAACTGAAATGAAAATAAGAATAAAAAATAAAACTAAATAAAATCTACAAAGAATGACACAAAACTAACTAAAATGAAAGTGAACTGCATTTAAAATCAGCTAATTTTTTCCCCATGTTTTTTAACTATCACGTTCAACTTTTCCTGTTATTCAGCTGTTACACATCCGAGGCCAGGGGTCGGTAGGAATACACCTCTAATCCTTGCTGTCAAAATAAAAATAATAATAATAATAATAATTGTAAAATAAAAACACTCAGAGTATGTTGTCTGTATTAAAATATTACATAATAGCCAGTGTTGGGTATAGTTACTTTTGAAAGTAATCTGTTATGTTACTATGTTATTATCAATTAAAAGTCATCTGATACGTTACTACGTTACCTATCAATAAAAGTAACATGTTAGAATACTCATCTATTACCAACACACAGTCTCCTTCAGATGCACCTAAAGTACTGATACTGTATATGAATCAGTCATGGAACCATATTGTAACTGCAGGATAATGACAGTAAATACAGTCAGTATATTGCAGATATTATTTAACATTAGGCATTTGATAACATAAGCATCAGTCCAAAACAAGGCTACCACCACATACATTTATATTTGAGAGTATTTATTTCTTCCAAGTGCACAAGTATATGTAAAAAAGTGTTAAACAGGTACACATTCATCCTTTGAGAATTATAAATTTAACAGCTGCCATATATAAAATATAATAGGCTGAATAACAGCCAAATAAAAAACAAAAAAAAAACTGTACTAAACACAAATGTCCAATGTTGTTTCCTCTTTTCTTTAATCTTAATCTTAATGCAGTTTACTGTATCTGTTTAGGCTGTGCACAAAGGAACAGTGCATGACACTAATAAAACAACTGTACAAGTGCATAAGTATATGTAAATAAGGTCTTAAACAGGTAGGATTAGGGAACTCATACTTTTTTTGTCCTTTTCACTGGTGAACTCTAAATAATGCTCGTACCTCCATGAATCAAACACTGTCCTCTGTGCCATTTTGTTGGGGTGCACACACACACACACACACACACACACACATACACACACAGAGGCAGATCATCAGGGCACAGACACATCCACAAGCAGACACATGTGACTAAAAGCTGAAAAGTTGGGATTCTCCTTTCCTTATCAAGGGAAGTTCTTAAAGTAATGGAGTACTTATTTTGGAAAGAAACAGAGTTACTGATTACTGAATTCACAAAAACAACTGTACAAGTGAATAAGTATATGTAAATAAGGTATGAGGGCACTCATCCTTTTTTTGTCCTTTTTGCTGGTGAACTCAAAATAATGCCTGTACCTCCATGAATCAAACACTGTCCTCTGCCATCTTGCCGTACACACACACACACACACACACACACACACACACAGAGGCAGATCATCAGGGCACAGACACATTCACAAGCAGACACATGTGACTAAAAGCTGAAAAGTTGGGATTTTGGATTTCTACTTATTTTGGAAAGTAACAGCATTACTGATGAATTCACTAAACTAATGCATTAGATTACACATTACAGAACAAATGAATCCAAGTATCCACAACACTAATAATAGCACTATAGATAACTATAGATCTGCATTAGATCAGTGTTTGTTCACATTCATATTGTCCACAGTGTTCAGATTGTCCTACTCTGATATCCAGTGCCTCTTATGTTCTGTCTCTGTGATCGTATTAATAGGAATGTTTATTGTAAGGTACAGATGTTACAGAATGATTTCAGTTTCATTAAGAACGAAGCTGGAATAACAATGGTGTTTAAAAATGACAATGAGTTTAATTCAGTTAGTGAGCTCACACATGCAACAGGCATCTGTGAGAGAGACCTCTGCCTAACCAGGAGAAACACAGCCTCTTATACAGGTACAGTTAACTAAGACAGGAAGAACAGGAAGTCTGGTAGGGCTCATAACCAGATAAACGCTCTTGTCTTGACTAATACTGACTGTTACAAAACCATTGCTGACCAGTTTAAAACTGTCTTGGGTTAAAGCACAGTCAACAGTGAACACTCTCGGATGTGAATTACAAAGACAAAGTAATAATACAAAAGAATAAAGAAATAATACAATGTTAAAGCACAATATATTTCCATTACACAGACACTGATGATGTCATAAGCACGACATCCATGACACTTAGCATAGCCCTTTGAATTATAATATGAAACATTTGCACATTAAAATATACTTAGTTGGTAAAAACAAACTTTTTCTTGTGTAAACTTCCTCTTGACTGACACCATCACACCTGTTGTCCTCATATTGCTTTAAATCAGGGGTCTCAAACATGCGGCCCGGGGGCCAAATGCGGCCCACCAAATGGTCCAATGCGGTCCCTGAGCTGAAGAGAATAATAACCAAAAAAAATATTTGATGACAACTTCAAATGTGTATCTTTGTTTTAGTGCAGGGGTGTCAAACTGCAGTCCTCGAGGGCCGGGGTCCTGCATGTTTTAGATGTTTCCCTCTTCCATTACACCTGGAGACCATTGCATTATTATCAGTCTGATGAGGAGCTGATTATTAACTCTTTAAGTGTCAGCGCTTATGCACTCTGAATGGATGATTTAGTTTAAATATTCAGAAAAATTCAACAGTTTTACTTTATTTTGTGCATGGAAAAGGTGTTTGTATTTTTTTTTTTAAATTGCTGTGACCAAATGTCAATACTAGTCTTCTTCTTTAGTAATTTTTTCCCCCAAATTTTCCACATTATTTGTCATTTTGTAAATATTTATTAGTTTTTGTTCATTTTGTTTATTTTTCTACATTTTGGTTCTTTTAATTTTTAACATTTTCTTTGATTTTCTGCCATTTGTGTCTTACTTTGCTCATGTTACCAGTTACTTTGTTAGTTCTCAGGAGTTAAAGTTAAACTGAATCACATGGAAGAGGGAAATATCTAAAACATGCAGGACACCGGCCCTCGAGGACTGGAGTTTGGCACCTGTGTTTTAGTGGAAAAACTAACATTAATTAATGAAAATATTTACATTTACAAACTATCCTGTAACTATAACATGTGAATAATCTGAATAAATGTGAACAACCTGAAATGTCTAAAAACATTTTACACATTTTACTAAGAGTTTAGTGTCTGTGTAGAACTGATCCATAAGAAAACACATGGACTAATGATAAACCGAGGCAGAATATTGTTAAAATTTACCTTAATTGTACTTTTTTTTTTGCATTTGGATAATTTATGAAAGTATTTTCATCATTGAATTAGGTTTTTTGCACTAAAACAATGACAAAGATTTTGAGTCATTATTATAATTTTTTTTTTTTTTTAATAGTTTATTATGTTTTAATGTTACTGGTTCGGCCCATTGTAGATCAAATCAGGCTGAATGTGGTCCCTGAAAAAAATTAGTTTGAGACCCCTGCTCTAAATCCACACATTCTTTGTATATGTGTCAGTGTGTATTTGTGTGTCAGTGGTTATCTGACATATACACATATACAATGTCACTGAACAGTCATCCCTGTGGTTAACTTTGTTTGGATATGTTTTGTTTCTTTGGGAGTTCATTTCTAAACATTATTCAGAGAAAGTCGTGTTTTGATAGGATTCAAAGATGAAAAATAAAAGGAAATCATCGGCGTCTTATTATTTTCTTATCGTTGCCGCTCCAGGTCTACAGAGACAGTCAAAGCAGCACATTTTCTTAAAGACCTTGTCAGTGTGTGAAAAGACACTCTTTAAATTTCCCTGGGGGATTTAGAAACTGTCCAAACTGTCAGTGACTCATTTTATAGACTGCCTGTTCACAGAATATATTTTCTACCCCTTTGAACTTTTCACTTATGTATTAAAAAAATATATGTTTTTTTCCTTGTGATATAAATTAGCATCAGACTAATTGTTTATATGTATAGCATCAAAGTAATTATCAATGTTGGAAGAAAAACAAAGCTATCCTTCATTTCTGATCAGATGTACAATGTTGTGACGAATAATATGTCCTAATTAAGCAGGCGAGCACAAAGCTGTTATGTTATATGGTAAAGAGCTTCTATTCATCGTTTATGCCGCATAAAGCAGATCATGTAGAGCTGGAGTTTGTTCTTTTTTTGCTATTTTTATGAGGATTTGTTTTATTCACCATTTTCAGTTTATTATATTTGTAGGTGTTGTGTCTCTATAAAGTCTATAAAAGAATCTAGTGCGTATATTGACTATTTATTTCAATGTAGTATAAGTACTTGGAACTTCAAGGTTGAACAAGTTAATGTCTCCAAATCTGTTCTTTCTTTTCTTTTCCTTTAGTCTGTCTGTTTGAAGCCATCTCTGCCTCTCATCTGAGGAGAGAAAGTGTGAATTGTAATAGAGACTGACTATCATTGCAGGCTAACACTGCCATTACCCAACCTCTGATAGATGAAGCCATTGGAAGGTGTTATCAGAGCCAGCTGTGAGGGCTGAAGTATGCATTATACATGGGCAGTAACCCTGACACCGGGTGGAGACGCACACAGAATTACAGATATGTGGCACAGACTGTCAGAATGCTACATTATGTGCAGATCTTTGAATATTCACACAATTTCACAGATTTGTAGCACAATAATAAACCACACGAGAAAAACAAGGGCTGTCATGGTTATGAAATTGCAAATAATTGCAATAAATGATGTTATTGTCTTTCTTTTATGCCACTAATGTAATATAAGCCCATTGCTTTTTTTTTTTTACACCAACACACATTGATCTACAATGATAACCACAATTAGAATTCTGTCATTTGTATACTTTTTATTGATATAATATATAGAGATGATTGTAATAAAATTATGCAATGATTATGATTATGCAAGTTATTTTTTTTGTCAGCAGGGATTGTTTTGTTGATAGTTGTCACATATGTTTGTTTGTTTTTTACACTATTATTTGTATCATCGTCTGAACCTGCTTTATCCTCACGATGGTCACTGGGGGCCTAATCCGGCTACAATGGGTGAAGGTGGGGTACACCCTGTATGAGTCTCCAGTTCATCTCAGGGCTGAACATATATAGACAAACAATCACTCTCACATTCACACCTATGGGTGATTTAGATTAACCAATTAACCTATCAGTGCATGTGGATGGTGGGAGGAAACTGAAGAAAACCCACGCAGACACGAGGAGAACATGCAAACTCCACACAGAAAGGTCTGGTGTGGGAATCAAACCAGGGTCCTTCTCGCTATGAGGCATGAGTGCTAACCACTGCACCTCTGTGCCGCCCTTAAATTATTATAATTTTCCTTAATTTTACTCCAACAAATTCATAACAATAACAACAACAAAAATGTTTTCTTGAAAAGTGTGTGAGTGTATGTCTTGTAAAATATTCTGGAGTTTAGAATTTTGCAAAAAAAATGTTAAAAATTACAAATACTCATGTTACCCTGATCAACAGTGGTGCAGTGAGTGTAACATAAGAGTGTGTGCAATGGAGAAGAAGTGAGTAATAAATGGCGAGACATGTATGTAACAAGAGTGGCACTGTTTATGTGTTTTTAGCAGCCATGTCCAGCTAGTTAGCATTTAGCCCAAGAGTGTTGTTGACTATATGCAAACTGATATTAAATATGTGAGTGTGCACAAGCCAGTCCTTCCTCTTCCTTTTTGCAAACAAACAAACAAACAAACAATTAATTGACAGTCTGGATTGATTTATTGACTAAGTCCTAAACAGAGTCTAGTACTTTTTGCTGATATGAGACAAAGCTTAGTCTGGAGTGGAAAACTGGAAAGTCCAGTAAATTATTATATATGTTTATTTTCCTTAACTGATAATAAATCGAACCAAAATAACAAAACAAATGCATATCAATGGATTGGATTTATATCGCGCTTTTTTGGCCACCCAAAGCGTTTCATTCATTCTCACATGCACCCTCTGGTGGTGGTAAACTTCATATATAGCCACAGCTACCCAGGGGTGAACTGACAGAATCGTGGCAGCCATTTTGTGCCTCCACCAAACATTCACATGCAGTGGAACTGGAGGCAAAGAGGGAGAAGTGTTTTGCCACAACGGACCGATGAGGACAAGTGGGAATTGAACCAACAACCCTTCAGTTACTGGACACTCCGCGTAAATCACATAAAGGTACAGGCGCAGTCGAAAACCTGTTGCCTTCCAACTGAAACTCAACAACACCTGTATTTTGGTTGCAACACATTAAAAAGTCTCATTCAAACCAGAGATACTGCCCCTAGTGGAGCAAAATGACATCAAGAAATACAAAATGATTATAGCTCATGGTGCAGTGGTTAGCACTCGTGCTTCACAGCAAGAAGTACCCTGGATCAAATCTCACACTAGACCTTTCTGTGTTAAATGGTCTGCACTTATATAGTTCTTTCTTCATGGTGCTTTACATTAGCCTCACATTCACACACACACTCACACACCAGTAAGGTTCTGTCAGTCCTACTGGGAGCCTACGTCAGGGTTCAGTGTCTTACCCAAGGACACTTCGACATGTGGACAGCCAGAGCCCAACCCACTCTACTAATTATCATCCGTGTCCCCGTGTCTGTGTGGGTTTCTCCTGGTAATCCGGTTTCCTCTCACCATCCAAAGACATGCACTGATAGGGTAATTGGTAAAATTGCCCATAGTGATTGTTTGTCTATATATGTTCAGCCCTGCGATGAACTGACATCTCATACAGGGTGTACCCCGCATTCAACCATTGTAACTGGGTTAGGCCCCCAGTGACCCCCACGACCCTAGTGAGGATAAAGATGGGGTTCAGATGACGGGAGGAGACGAGATTATGGCTCATACAGTTATTATGTTACCCTGTTAAAACTGGTATTTATTATGTTTGCCCATATTACCGACTCCATCGTTTGAGACATGTATTAAAATGTCATCTGTTCATGTTCAAGGTTTATGATCACATATTGTCCATGGCACATCTTCTTCTTCTAAGGATTCTAAGGATCAAGTGGCATGTCAATAAAAGAGTGTCAGTTAAATGTCAAACAGTAGAAAAGAATGTGGAAATAGTCGTGGATGTTTCATGTAGCTGCTTTTAAATGGATGAATGGAAATGATCATTATGGTTATGAAAAACAGTCATGGATAATGCACACGATTAGAACTAGGTGATTATGTTTTAATTATGACAAATATTGTATCTTGGTATATTTTGATTAAATATACAATATGTCTTCTGATTGTTATGGGATACAACTTTCAATTTTAGTAAAAAATGCACACATCACACACACACACACACACACACACACACACACACATGTAATTATCAAAATAAAGGGTGTAGAACATGAAACATCTATTTAAATGAATATATAGTTTTTGTTGCAATAGGATGACATTAAAAATAGCAATGAAAAATGCAAATAAATAAGGGATTTAACGCTACAATGGACATATTTTTTGTATCACTTTGCAGACATTCCACAATTATTATTCAGCATATTATATATGCAACCAATATTATATAATAAGTCTAATGATCAGACAAGAAGCAAGAACCTGCTGACTTCTGTGGACTCTGGTGTCAAGCTTTTCATTAGGAAAGGGAGATGAAAGCTGCACCCTAGAGGTTTCTATTTTCATATGCTGAGATTTTCTTTTTTCTGCCCTGATTTCAGTTCCCCCAAGCATTACATCTTAAAAACTGTCCTGAAACATTTTATGAAAGTTAAATGAAACCGTTGCTGGTACAAGGAAATAAGTACTTTTAAAATAAAAGATAAGGGGCATATTAGGATATGTCTATGTGGCAAGGTTGTTGTGAAAATATTTGTGTATATAAGATAAAAAATATGCACATATTAGTCTGTAGTTGTGCAAAAATGAGTATTTGTACTGTAATTATTGTAAACAGTTCAGTGATACAAATGTAAATGTATTGTGTGTATTTTATCCAATACAATGACAATGAATATGTTTTGATAACAAGGATTAAAAACACAAAATGTAACTTAATGATTGCACTTTCTCCATTTTGAATACAAGTTCAAATTCATCCAACCTTCCTCTACTGTCTACTCTTTATTGAGCAGAAGGTACTGTGGTTCGACAAATAGTGCATGTGTTCAGGTTCCTTGTCTGTGGTCAGAACAATGTACAAATGGTTTAATTTGACTTGATTTCATTATCTGATTTCATCTTGCTCAGTGATCCTGCCCGATCATACCTTGATCTTCTAGTGTAGTGGGCCACGGTACCGGTACCGGTCTGTGGATCAATTGGTACTGGGCCGCCAGCCGCCCAATAATTAATTCATCAATTAATTATTTCTCTTGTATATATTATCTGATTCTGAACTATCTTTTATTTTGAAAAATTCTCTCGGTTACATCTCTGTCACTTGAATGCCAAAAATATAACCCACATGTGAGCAAAATAAGTAAAAAACACATGTCTTTGGAACATTTCTTTTCGAAGAGGAAAAGCCACTGAACAGATAGAAGAAGGAAAAAGAAAAGGAAAGCTTTTAACAGACAATACCAAGAGTTTTACTTGAAATACAGACCAAGCCTGCTCTGTATAATTAGTGGCGACCAATATAAACAATCTACGTTACACCCCCCACCCCAGGGTCCATAGTGGAGTCGATATGGACCCTCAGATACCTAACATACGCTGCCATTGTTGTGTATCTGAAAAGACTACACTGCCGTCGCTTCTGCTTTACATCACACCAGCCACAACGCTGCTGGGTAGTCCCACCCTGCGACACTGATTGGCTCCTTCGTTTTGAAGCAGATTTGATTCCCATGCTACTCAGATGGTTGCGTGAGTGTAGCGTAGCTCAGTTAGAGTCTGAGTCACTTCTTTTTCTGTGTTGTTTTCTATGAATGGGAAATACAACCAGTGGAGGTGACACACCACTTTCAAACGCAGCATGTGTTCGACGCAAAACTAAATATGGTGAAATGGTTTTGTCAATCAGAGGCTCAAGGTCATGGAACTCACTGCCAGCTCTAGTCAAGGACTGTGGCACCTACTCGTCTTTTAAAAACGCTCTAAAAACTAATCAGTCATGTACTCACAGCTGATCTGTGAGTACATGACTGATTAGTCTCGTCATGACTGTTCCTTGTGTTATATATATATTTATGTTACCTTTGTCCAGTCTATCATTCTCTTGTCTTTTTCTGTTTACTATTCTTACCTGCCTTAGGACAACAGATGTAAATTAGTTTTTTTTGTTAACTCTGGCATATTTACATTGATGCTTTCTGCTGACCTGTTGATGAATATACACTGTCCTAATTCAAATAAGTAAATAAATAAATGGAAAAGGAGTTTGTAAAAGTGGTTTTCAGTGGAATGACACCTTTAACTCTTAGTAGTGTAAAGTTAACTAATGTAACTCTAAGCTCAGTGTAAATTTTAAACTCTGTAGATATGGACCATATGTTCACTGTGGTAGTGTTAAAATTAACTCTTTAAGTGTAGTCTTCTCATTATAGTCCTTTGCTGCATCATACATATAGTACATGTTATGGTCCAATGAGTCTATCTGATACATCCCCCACTGCTACATGAGCCAAATCTAAATCCAATGAGATAACACTGACAGCATCAGATATACAGATGTTAAGCAGTACCACAGTTTGTGGTGTGTCTAAGGCTGATATTTGCAATTATTTGGTGTGTTGATCTGTGTTAGAGAAAATTGAAGGGAATATGAAGGGTCTGAATAAGCAGGAGTACTATAGGGCTATGTCATATGCAAATACAAAGATCTTTAACCTCTGGATTAATGAGAATTTCCTGATCTGAAACTGGGGCCAGACAAGGCTAACAGGTGCTGCATTGCATTGCTTTTTTCAAGGAAAAACTAAAATGCAGGGTGTATGCTAAAGTAGAAGCATCTCATTAAAACATACCTCCAAAATGTAATGAATTCCAAGTTAGAAGGGAGTTTTATTATGCGTTGTAGAATGTATAGGGTAACTTGAAGAATTCAAGCATGAAGACAGGGAGGAACAGCTGCCTGTTATTCCAGTGCATGATAAGGTGACCACTCTCTCAGGTAAATTAGGTACTAGTGCGCTTTGATGGACCACTTCTCAAATTATCTGCCCACTTCAGCGGTTTGACCCCTGCGACACATGCGGTCACACACTATACGTATGTACATGTAAGAAAATGTAAATCGCTAATAAATCTATTCACAGACTTGATTTTTTTTTTTTTATGGACATTTTTGTTTGGTTAAAGTATGGGTCATTGGAAAAACAGGTTTTAGGGATTTACCTTCTCTAAACCTCTTACATTATCAGTTCAAATGTCAAAATTTTCTGAGTGTAAAAAATTTACACACTCAGTTTTCCATCTCCGTGTTTTGACTACCCCCTGCTGAGAGCTCTCAACCTGCAATCCAGCTTCTAAAGCCCAGAGTAGTGAAGTAGGAAGAGTGATATTCAAATCAAAGCTGCCTGAGCGAATATGGAAATGAGCTCCAGCCATTGACAGGAATTCATAACAAGTCTGACGTATCACACATCATGCTTAGAGAATCTTACACTCTGTGAACATTTGGGCAATAGGCAGCTGATGAAATATAACAATATGCCTCTAGTAAGTACACCCTGACATACGTAGATATGTGAGGGAAACTATGGTTTTGGAAATTGGCCTTATCAGTGTGGTGGGAGAGGCTGATGGTGTGTTTTAATTTAATGTATTTTAGTTAGTTAATTAGTTAGTTAGTAAGTTAGTTTATTTTGAGTTACAAAATAATAGCACCATCATTTTCATGATGTGCATTCAGTTATACATTATATATAGTTTTTCAGTTTTATACACATGTATATATATATATATATATATATATATATATATATATATATATATATATATATATATATATATGTATACACATATATCTTTAATATCTGTCTATCCATCTTTAAATATATATATCCACAGATTCAATTCAATTCAATTCAGTTTTATTTATAAAGCCCTAAATCACAACAAAGTCATCTCACAGGGCTTTACAAAAACACAATCAACTACAGAGATATATGAAAAGTCCCAAGCATCCCCTGTCCTTAGACCCTCCTTCTCAGCAAGAAAAAACTTCAAAACCCAGTGGGAAAAAGAAGAAATCTTGAGGAGAACCACATTGAAGGAGAGATCCACTCCCATGGACGGACAGGCTATAGATGAACGTCTATCTATGAGTCTATATCTCATAAGTAACTATTATTATCTTTTTTTTTTTTACTAAAATTGAAATCACATTTGAAGCTTATAACATTGGAGATGTGGGAAAAAGCTGCAGAAGATGTTAATAAACTGTTACCATGACTTTTGAGTTTTCCATTTATGCTAATTATATCCTCCTGAGCCCCCGGAAACTAGATGTGTATATTATATATACACATATATGTATATTTTTTTTTATTTATTACTTTTTCTATTTATTTTTTATATATATATATATATATATATATATATATATATATATATATATATATATATATATATATATATATATATATATATATATATATATATATATATATATATATATATATATATATATATATATATATATATATGGTCGCAGGTACGGTCGCCAACTCTGTCTGGCAAAAAACCTGGACATTTCAAACTCAATCAAACTTTGTGATTGTGTGCAATGGCCTACAATCACATTTTCATTTAGTGTAAAGAAAAGTAAGTTTTTTTTCTGGGACAGACCATTAAAAACTGGGACAATCAGGGAAAAACTGGGACAGGTGACAACACTAATGGCAGGGTTAAAAAATCACATGTCAGTTTTTTGTAATATCATGTAGCCCTACAGGAAAATGAAACTTAGCTTTTTTGCATTAAATTATTGTCTTGATTGGAAATGACATAATTCAACATTTTTTTCCCAGATTTTTCATTTATTTATTTATTTATTTTTTAATGGAATGTCATTTGCGATATATAATTTTTTGTAAGCAAAACTATGAAACTTTTGTCCACTGCAGAGGACAAAAGTGTATTGCTGGGGTCTCAGGAGCATATGTCCTGTTTGTAATCCTGATTAATACTCTGTTTATTCAGTTATATTGATTTTTACTTAATTTGTCAGATGCCCGATTGTGTGTCCCACAACGAGTTGGATAAGGGTTGGTAGGGACAGGGGGGCAGAGGGGTGGGTTCTGTATGTAATGCAAGAAAACATTCACTTTTTTGTTGTATAATGTTGAATTTGTTAGTGTGTTGTTGCAAAATGACAATTAAAATAAATAAAAATAGTAAATAAAAAAAAACTGAAAAGTAGATTTCAGAATTAACTGCAGTTACTGAGAATCTTCTCTCTAGTTTTCTTGTTTCCTCACTGTCTCTACCATCACCCCTGCCTCACCAGTATCAAACTACAATTTTCATTCTTCCCAGTGACCATTTCAAGTTTAATTTCAGATAGTGTTGGAATTGCAGTTCTTGAATCACTGGATAGAATTGTGTCCTGTCATAGAAAACCTGTCTAAATTAGGATTTTATTTCCCATAAAATGCTCAGTTTTCTTGAGCAGGATCCTTTTTACCTTCTTCAACTTTTAATTTTCACAGAAGAATGATTGGTTTTATTAATCTAAATACTTTTACATATGAGTTTTAAATATTCCAAACTTGGACTACATCACTTTTGGACAAATTTTCTCAGAGATGTGCATCTTATCAATGATTCTTGAACTCCAGACAAATGCAGCCAGCCATCTCAGATGTGATCATATTCCATCACTTCAGCATATGCATGAACAGAAGTGGATGTTAGCAGACAGGTCTGTTATCCATGTGTTTGTGAGAGAGTGCAAGTGTAAGGCAGGCTCAGTTGTCGGTTGAAGCTGTATGATGAAAATTGTAGTAAGCAGATATACCACTAGTTAAGACAGGTAGTCATATGTGTGTGTATCGTTGTTTAAATTAGAGCTGTACC